>CM042696.1:471819791-473066908 GCA_023614405.1 Avena insularis | reverse complement strand
CAATGACTCTAACTCTGGTTAATGTGAAGAAGCAAGGACATGCAAATGACTTGCGGTGGATCTATGTGTGGTTACAGTATGAAGAACACACATGCAATGACACCGAGTGTAGTTCATGAAAATATGGTTTGTAAGAAGAACACACATGCAATGACCTTCAGAGCTTATGAGTTCATGAAAGGGCCCGGACATGCGATGACTTAGCATGGTTCATGAAAAGAGTAGACCCTCTGATGCCATATTTGGATCCATGTGGTAGTACATGAGAGAACACACAGCGGAATTACACCCAGTGGATCCTTACGTGGTTTCAGAGAATAACACACATGCAATGACTTTGTGGTAGATCCATATGTGGTTCATGGAAGAACACACAATGACACATGTGATATGTGAGTCTATGGGGAAAGAACACACATGCACACTGACTACAGTGATATGTAGTACTCGTGAAAAGAACAGTTGATACCTTCTGGCAATGACTCTAGCTATAGTTAATGAAAAGAGGGACATGCAAATGACACACCGTGGATACATGTGGGGTTAATTTTGAAGAACACACATGCCAACTGACACTAGGTGGATCCATGTGGTTTCATGGGAAGAACACACATGCAATGACACTAGGTGGATCCACGTGTGGTTTGTGAGAAGAACACACATGCAATGACCTTTTGGTGGATCCATGTGTGGTTCATGGGAAGAACACACACATGCAATGACTCCGGGTGATATGGGTTTGTGAAAAAACGGGAACTGCATACGCAATGACTCTAGCTGTAGTTAATGAAGAAGACAGACATGCAATGACACCGGTGGATCCATGTGTGGTTAATGAGAAGAACACATGCAATGACAACTTGGGTGTGGTTCATGATATGGTTTGTAAGAAGAACACACATGCAAAGTGACTCTAGTATGGTTCATGAAAAGAGGCGGTAACATACGATGACTCTAATCATGGTTCATGAAAAAGGAAGTAGACTGTGATGCCATCATGCTGGATCCATGTGGAGTATGCAGAGAACACACATGCAATTACACCATGGATCCTTACGTGGTTTGGGAGAATAACACACATGCAATGACCTTTGAGTGGATCCATGTATGTGGTTCATGGGATGGTTCTTACATATGCAATGACATTTGATATGTGGTATATGGGAAGAACACACATGCAAATGACTATACAGTGATATGTGAGTTCAGAAAAGAAACCAAACATGCCATGACTCTAGCTATGGTTAATGAAAAGCCGGACGTCTGCAACATGAACAGAGTAGATCCATGTGGGTTAATTAGAAGAACACACATGCAGTGCACATTGGAGTGCATCAAAAAGGGTTCATGATATGGTTTGTGAGGAAAGAACATACATGCAATGACACTAGTGGATCCATGTGTGTGTTCCCACGTGAAGAAGGCTACACACATGCACTGATGACACTGGGTGTGGTTCTTGATATGGTTTGTGAGGAAGAACACACATGCAATGACCAACTGGTGGATCCATGTGTGGTCTTTGGGAAGAAAACTACACATGCAATGACACTAGTGATATGTGAGTCTATGAGAAGAACACACATCCAATGACTCTAGGCTGTGGTTAATGAAAAGAGCGAGACATGCACGACTTGGTGGATCCATGTGTGGTTCATGGGAAGAACACACATGCAATGACACTAGGAGTGGATCCATGTGTGGTTTGTGAGAAGAAATACACATGCAATGACGACTGGTGGATCCATGTGTGGTTCATGGGAAGAACACACATGCAATGAGACCTCCTGGGTGATATGTGGTTTGTGAAAAGAGGACATTTACATGCAATGACTCTAGGCATGGTTAATGAGAAGAGTAGACATCTGTTGTGCAATGACACTGTGGATCCATATGTGGTTTGTGAGAAGAACACACATGCAATGACAACTGGGTGTGGATTCTATGATATGGTTCGTAGAAGAATACACACATGCAATGACTCTAGTATGGTTTATGAAAAGAACACACATCCAATGACACTAGCTGTGGTTCATGAAAAGAACACACATGCAATGACACTGGGTGGATCCATGTGTGGTCTATGGGAAGAACACACATGCCATGACACTGGTGGATCCATGTGTGGTGGGTGGGAAGAACACACATGCAATGACACGGCTGATATGTGGTCTGTGAGAAGAACACACATGCAATGACTCTAGTTGTAGTTCATGAAAAGCGGACATATGCAATGACACTGTGGATCCATGTGGGCTTCATGGGAAGAACACATGCAATGACACGGGTGGATGGATGTGTGGTCTATGGGAAGAACACACATGCAATGACTACGGTGATATGTGGTTTGTGAAAACAATGGACGTGCAATGACTCTAAACATGGTTAATGAGAAGGCGGACATGCAATGACAGGGTGGATCCATGTGGGTTAATGAGAAGAACACACATGCAATGACACTGGGTGTAGTTCATGATATGGTTTGTAAGAAGAACACACATGCAATGACTCGAGCTATGGTTCATGAAAAGAGCGGACATGCGATGACTCTAGCGTAGTTCATGAAAAGAGTAGACCTACGATGCCACCAGATCCATGTGGTCTATGAGAGAGAACACACATGGGATTACAGTGGATCGGCGTGGTTTGTGAGAATAACACACATGCAATGACACTGGTGGATCCATATGTGGTTCATGGGAAGAACACACATGCAATGACACATGTGATATGTAGTGCATGGGAAGAACACACATGCAATGACTACGGTGATATGTGGTCAGCAGAAAAGAGCGGACATACAATGACTCTAGCTATGGTTAATGAAAAGAAGCGGACATGCAATGACACGGTGGATACATGTAGGGTTAATTAGAAGAACACACATGCACGATGACACTGGGTGGATCCATGTGGTTCATGGGAAGAACACACATGCAATGACACTAGGTGGATCACGTGTGGTTTGAGAAGAACACACATGCAATGACAACAGGTGGATCCATGTGTGGTTCATGGGAAGAACACACATGCAATGACTCGGTGATATGTGGTTTGTGAAAAGACGGACATGCAATGACTCTAGCTGTGGTTAATGAGAAGAGCGGATATCTGACATGGAGTGGATCCATGTGTGGTTAATGAGAAGAACACACATGCAATGACACTGGGTGTGGTTCATGATATGGTTTGTAAGAAGAACACACATGCAGTGACTCTAGCTATGGTTCATGAAAAGGGCAGACATGTATGACTCTATTGTGGTTCATGAAAAGAGTAGACACGTGATGCCACTGGATCCATGTGTAGTACATGAGAGGAACACACATGCAATTACACCATTGGATCCTTACGTGGTTTGGGAGAATAACACACATGCAATGACATGGATCCATGTGTGGTTCATGGGATAAACACACATGCAATGACACATTTGATATGTGGTATGTGGGAAGAACACACATGCAATGACTCTGGTGATATGTGGTCTGTGAAAAGAACAAACATGCCATGACTCTAGCTATGGTTAATGAAAAGAGCAGACATGCAATGACACCGGTAGATCCATGTGGGGTTAATTAGAAGAACACACATGCAATGACACGGGTGTGGTTCATGATATGGTTTGTGAGAAGAACATACATGCAATGACACTAGTGGATCCATGTGTGGTATGAGAAGAACACACATGCAATGACACCGGGTGTGGTTCTTGATATGGTTTGTGAAGAACACACATGCAATGACACAGTGGATCCATGTGTGGTCTTTGGGAAGAACACACATGCAATGACACTAGTGATATGTGGTCTATGAGAGAAGAACACACATCCAATGACTCTATTTGTGGTTAATGAAAAGAGCGGACATGCAATGACATCTGTGGATCCATGTGTGGTTCATGGGAAGAACACACATGCAATGACACTAGGTGGATCCATGTGTGGTTTGTGAGAAGAACACATGCAATGACACTGTGGATCCATGTGTGGTTCATGGGAAGAACACACATGCAATGACTACAGTGATATGTGGTTTGTGAAAGAGCAGGACATGCAATGACTCCTAGCCATGGTTAATGAGAAGAGTAGACATGCAATGACACGGTGGATCCATGTGTGGTTTGTAGAAGAACACACATGCAATGACTTCTTGGGTGTGGTTCATGATATGGTTAAGTAAGAAGAACACACATGCAATGACTCTAATTGTGGTTTATGAAAAGAACACACATCCAATGACCTTGGTGGATCCATGTGTGGTCTGATACATGGGAAGAACACACATGCAATGACCTTTGAGTGGATCCATGTAGCGTAATCTATGGGAAGAACACACATGCAATGACATAGGTGATATGTAGTGCCAGAGAAGAACACACATCACAATGACTCTAAATGTGGTTCATGAAAGAAGCAGATATGCAATACTAGGTGGATCCATGTGTGGTTTGTGAGAAGAACACACATGCAATGACACCTGTGGATCCATGTGGGATTCTGGGAAGAACATACATGCGATGACTCTGGTGATATGTGGTTTGTGAAAAGACAGACATGCAATGACTCTAGGTGTGGTTAATGAGAAGAGCAGACATGCAATGACACAGTGGATCCATGTGGAGTTAATGAGAAGAAGACACATGCAATGACACACTGGGTGTAGTTCATGATATGGTTTGTGAGAAGAACACACATGCAATGGCTCTAGCTTGTGGTTCATGGGAAGAACACACATGCAATGACCTTTGGATGGATCCATGTGTGCCAAGTGCATGGGAAGAACACACATGCAATGACCTGGTGGATCCATGTGTGTGTAGTGCATGGGAAGAACACACATGCAATGACACTGGTGGATCCATGTGTGGTCATGGGAAGAACACACATGCAATGACACAGGTGATATGTGAAGTGCGTGAGAAGAACACATCCAATGACTCTAGCTGTGGTTCATGAAAAGAAGCGGACATGCGATGCCACTGTGGATCCATGTGGTTCATGGGAAGAACACATGCAATGGCGCTAGTGGATCCATGTGTGGTCATGGGAAGAACACACACATGCAATGACTCACTGGTGATATGTGGTTTGTGAAAAGAACGGACATGCAATGACTCTGGTGGTTAATGAGAAGAGCGGACATGCAATGACACCGGTGGATCCATGTGTGGTTAATGAGAAGAACACACATGCAATGACACTAGGTGTGGTTCATGATATGGTTTTGTAACACATGCAATGACTGTAGTTGTGGTTCATGAAAGAAGCGGACATGTATGACTCTAAGCATGGTTCAAAAGAAGCGTACACCTTGATGCCACGGTGGATCCATGTGTAGTCCATGAGAGGAACACACATGCAATTACACCGGTGGATCATACGTGGTTTATGAGAATAACACACATGCAATGACACGGGTGGATTCATGTGTGGTTCATGGTAAGAACACACATGCAATGACATAGGTGATATGTGGTGCATGGGAAGAACACACATGCAATGACTCAGTGATATGTGGTTTGTGAAAAGAACGGACATGCAATGACTCTAATTGTGGTTAATGAAAAGAGCGGACATGAAATGACACGGTGGATCCATGTGGGGTTAATGAGAAGAACGCATATGCAATGACACTAAGTGAGAGTTACGTGGATATGGTTTGTGAGAAGAACACACATGCAATGACACTGGTGGATCCATGTGGTCTGCAGAAGAATACACATGCAATGACCTTTGGGTGTGGTTCATGATATGGTTTGTGAAGAACACTCATGCAATGACATTGGTGGATCCATGTGTGGTCTTTGGGAAGAACACACATGCAATGACACTGGTGTTATGTGGTCTGAGAAGAACACATCCAATGACTCTAGTTGAGGTTCATTTAAAGAGAAGACATGCAATGACACTGGTGGATCCATGTGGTTCATGGGAAGAACACACATGCAATGACACTTGGTGGATCCATGTGTGGTTTGTGAGAAGAACACACATGCAATGACTGGTGGATCCATGTGGTTCATGGGAAGAACACACATGCAATGACTCTGGTGATATCTGGTTTGTGAAAAGAACAGACATGCAATGACTCTGGTGATATCTGGTTTGTGAAAAGAACAGACATGCGATGACTCTAGTTGTGGTTAGTGAGAAGAGCAGACATGCAATGACACCGGTGGATCCATGTGTGGTTTATGAGAAGAACACACATGTAATGACACTGGGTGTGGTTCATGATATGGTTTGTAAGAAGAACAGACATGCAATGACTCTAGCTATGGTTCATGAAAAGAGCACGCATACGATGACTCTAGCTGTGGTTCATGGGAAGAGCAGACACACAATGACACTAGTGGATCCATGTGTGGTTCAAGGGAAGAACACACATGCAATGACACTGGTGGATCCATATGTGGTCTGTGGGAAGAACACACATGCAATGACACTGGTGGATCCATGTGTGGTTCATGGGAGAACACACATGCAATGACCTTTGGTGGATCCATGTGGTTCATGGGAAGAACATACATGCAATGACTCTGGTGGATCCATGTGTGGTGTGGGAAGAACACACATGCAATGACCTTTGGGTGGATCCATGTGTGGTCATGGGAAGAACACACATGCAATGACTGGTGGATCCATGTGTGGTATGTGGAAAGAACACACATGCAATGACACAGGTGATATGTGGTATGTGAGAAGAACACACATGGAATGACTCTAGCTGTGGTTCATGAAAAGAGCAGATTTGCGATGGCACTAGTGATATGTGGTTTGTGAAAAGAACAGACATGCAATGACTCTAGCTGTGGTTAATGAAAAGAGCAGACATGCAATGACACCGGTGGATCCATGTGTGGTTAATGAGAAGAATACACATGCAATGACACTAGGTGTGGTTCATGATATGGTTTGTGAGAAGAACACACATGCAATGACACTGGTGGATCCATGTGTGGTGTGGGGTAAGAAAACACATGCAATTACTCTGGTGATATGTGGTCTGTGAAAAGAACAAACATGCCATGACTCTAGCTATGGTTAATGAAAAGAGCAGACATGCAATGACACCGGTAGATCCATGTGGGGTTAATTAGAAGAACACACATGCAATGACACGGGTGTGGTTCATGATATGGTTTGTGAGAAGAACATACATGCAATGACACTAGTGGATCCATGTGTGGTCTGTGAGAAGAACACACATGCAATGACACTGGGTGTGGTTCTTGATATGGTTTGTGAGAAGAACACACATGCAATGACACTGGTGGATCCATGTGTGGTCTTTGGGAAGAACACACATGCAATGACACTAGTGATATGTGGTCTATGAGAAGAACACACATCCAATGACTCTAGCTGTGGTTAATGAAAAGAGCAGACATGCAATGACACTGGTGGATCCATGTGTGGTTCATGGGAAGAACACACATGCAATGACACTAGGTGGATCCATGTGTGGTTTGTGAGAAGAACACACATGCAATGACACTGGTGGATCCATGTGTGGTTCATGGGAAGAACACACATGCAATGTCTCTGGTGATATGTGGTTTGTGAAAAGAACAGACATGCAATGACTCTAGCTGTGGTTAATGAGAAGAGTAGACATGCAATGACACCGGTGGATCCATGTGTGGTTTGTGAGAAGAACACACATGCAATGACACTGGGTGTGGTTCATGATATGGTTCGTAAGAAGAACACACATGCAATGACTCTAATTATGGTTTATGAAAAGAACACACATCCAATGACACTGGGTGGATCCATGTGTGGTCTGTGGGAAGAACACACATGCAATGACACTGGTGGATCCATGTGTGGTCTGTGGGAAGAACACATGCAATGACATAGGTGATATGTGGTCTGTGAGAAGAACACACATGCAATGACTCTAGCTGTGGTTCATGAAAAGAGCAGACATGCAATGGCACTAGGTGGATCCATGTGTGGTTTGTGAGAAGAACACACATGCAATGACACCGGTGGATCCATGTGCGGTTCACGGGAAGAACATACATGCAATGACTCTGGTGATATGTGGTTTGTGAAAAGAACAGACATGCAATGACTCTAGGTGTGGTTAATGAGAAGAGCAGACATGCAATGACACCAGTGGATCCATGTGGGGTTAATGAGAAGAAGACACATGCAATGACACTGGGTGTGGTTCATGATATGGTTTGTGAGAAGAACACACATGCAATGGCTCTAGGCATGGTTCATGGGAAGAACACACATGCAATGACAGGATGGATCCATGTGTGGTCTGTGGGAAGAACACACATGCAATGACTTGGTGGATCCATGTGTGGTCTGGGAAGAACACACATGCAATGACATAGGTGGATCCATGTGGTCTGGGAAGAACACACATGCAATGACAGTGATATGTGGTTCAGTGAGAAGAACACACATCCAATGACTCTAGCTATGGTTCATGAAAAGCCGGACATGCGATGCCACTGGTGGATCCATGTGTGGTTCATGGGAAGAACACATGCAATGGCACCAGTGGATCCATGTGTGGTCTGTGGGAAGAACACACATGCAATGACTCTGGTGATATGTGGTTTGTGAAAAGAACAGACATGCAATGACTCTAGCTGTGGTTAATGAGAAGAAGCGGACATGCAATGACACGGGGTGGATCCATGTGTGGTTAATGAGAAGAACACACATGCAATGACACTAGGTGTGGTTCATGATATGGTTTGTAACACATGCAATGACTGTAGTTGTGGTTCATGAAAAGAGCAGACATGCGATGACTCTAACTGTGGTTCAAAAAGAGCAGACCTGCGATGCCACCGGTGGATCCATGTGTGGTCTATGAGAGGAACACACATGCAATTACACCGGTGGATCCTTACGTGGTTTATGAGAATAACACACATGCAATGACACGGGTGGATTCATGTGTGGTTCATGGTAAGAACACACATGCAATGACATAGGTGATATGTGGTCTGTGGGAAGAACACACATGCAATGACTCTGGTGATATGTGGTTTGTGAAAAGAACAGACATGCAATGACTCTAACTGTGGTTAATGAAAAGAGCAGACATGAAATGACACCGGTGGATCCATGTGGGGTTAATGAGAAGAACGCACATGCAATGACACTAGGTGAGGTTCGTGATATGGTTTGTGAGAAGAACACACATGCAATGACACTGGTGGATCCATGTGTGGTCTGTGAGAAGAATACACATGCAATGACACTGGGTGTGGTTCATGATATGGTTTGTGAGAAGAACACTCATGCAATGACATCAGGATCCATGTGTGGTCTTTGGGAAGAACACACATGCAATGACACTGGTGTTATGTGGTCTGTGAGAAGAACACACATCCAATGACTCTAGTTGAGGTTCATTTAAAGAGAAGACATGCAATGACACTGGTTGATCCATGTGTGGGTCATGGGAATAACACACATGCAATTACACTTGGTTTATCGATGTGTGGTTTGTGTGAAGAACACACATGCAATGACTCTGGTGGATCCATGTGTGGTTCATGGGAAGAACACACATGCAATGACTCTGGTGATATCTGGTTTGTGAAAAGAACAGACATGCAATGACTCTGGTGATATCTGGTTTGTGAAAATGGACATGCGATGACTCTAGTTGTGGTTAGTGAGAAGAGCAGACATGCAATGACACCGGTGGATCCATGTGTGGTTTATGAGAAGAACACACATGTAATGACACTGGGTGTGGTTCATGATATGGTTTGTAAGAAGAACAGACATGCAATGACTCTAGCTATGGTTCATGAAAAGAGCACGCATACGATGACTCTAGCTGTGGTTCATGGGAAGAGCAGACACACAATGACACTAGTGGATCCATGTGTGGTTCAAGGGAAGAACACACATGCAATGACACTGGTGGATCCATATGTGGTCTGTGGGAAGAACACACATGCAATGACACTGGTGGATCCATGTGTGGTTCATGGGGAGAACACACATGCAATGACACTGGTGGATCCATGTGTGGTTCATGGGAAGAACACACATGCAATGACTCTGGTGGATCCATGTGTGGTCTGTGGGAAGAACACACATGCAATGACACTGGGTGGATCCATGTGTGGTCTGTGGGAAGAACACACATGCAATGACACTGGTGGATCCATGTGTGGTATGTGGAAAGAACACACATGCAATGACACAGGTGATATGTGGTATGTGAGAAGAACACACATGGAATGACTCTAGCTGTGGTTCATGAAAAGAGCAGATTTGCGATGGCACTAGTGATATGTGGTTTGTGAAAAGAACAGACATGCAATGACTCTAGCTGTGGTTAATGAAAAGAGCAGACATGCAATGACACCGGTGGATCCATGTGTGGTTAATGAGAAGAATACACATGCAATGACACTAGGTGTGGTTCATGATATGGTTTGTGAGAAGAACACACATGCAATGACACTGGTGGATCCATGTGTGGTCTGTGGGAAGAACACACATGCAATGACACTGGTGATATGTGGTTTGTGAGAAGAACACACATCCAATGACTCTAGTGGATCCTTACGTGGTTTATGAGTGGTTTATGAGAAGAACACACATCCAATGAACTCTAGTGGATCTATCTTGGCATAATTTGATGTATGCCATGATGTATTTCATTGTACAAGACACTCACTTTCCATTTTTATACTACTCAGTATCGCCCTTGGTTTTATGTGGTACTACTCAGTTTTGCCCCCCTCTCTCTATCTTTCGTAGAAGCACAAGTCTGTGCTCACCCTGTCTGCTACTCCCTGATTGGTTATCACAGTTGTCACGCGGATCGTGCGCACCAACCGTTGATTCTGTGCGATCCAACGATGATCGTTGCACACGTTGTGCCCTTCACAGTAATGGTCAGACAGCATGGACGTCTCCCTCAGCGAGACTTCTACAAGAAGGAACACGATGTCGTCCATGGAAAAAGTCGTCGAGCGGTCATGTCATGTTTAATCAAGTCTGAAAAGCCTACTACTGCTACTACTATGCCACAACGCATGCGTCATCGAGTGCACTGTCGTCGATGGACAACTGCAATTTATTGCCACTTTATTTTAGTAAGACATATCCCATTTTTTATGCAGCGGCTCTCAATCGCCAATTTTGGGGCCGTGTCAAACTTCGTACATAGAAATTGTGTGTGCGCCCTTTGCATGCGGCTCAATACAGAACTGCCATGCTTGGCCCGGGAAAAAACGTGACGTACTGTGCGTGTGTCGCGGTGCACGGTGCAGTCGACTACGCGGCGTGTTGCACGGTGGTGCAACGAAACGTGCCTTGCTTCTATCCACCTTAACTATAGAGCCCCTCTCCGCACACCCACTCCCACTCTTGCTCACTGTCCCCACGCAACCCTCTCCATTGTCCCACCAGCATCCGCAAACTCCCGAGAATACCCCGTCCACGCCGGCGATGGCCGAGGAGGATAAGGTGGCCATCGTCGCCTCCGTGGCCACCGGTGAGGAGGCCCCCGTCTCCTCGCCGGTCCCCCTCGACGCGTTGAAAGCACCGTTGTCCCTGTCCAGGCCCTAGTGGAGGCATCGATGGCAGCCGTCGTTCCCGTCCAGGCCCCCATCCCAGCTACCGACGGAGCCGCGGAAGAGGAGCCCCCCGCCGGCGAGGAGGCCCCCACCGGTCACAAGCAGATCATGCACTTCTTGGGCACCTACGATCCAGATAAGTACATCGCTCCGTTGAACCCATACGACACCGGAATGGACGACCTATGGTCAGAGGTAACTAGGGTTTGCTCCCCTCCCCTGGTTCTTCTACCGTTTGTTAGAAGTAATGGGCTGATCTATATAAAATTTAGCTGGTATTGTCATGTTTAATATTCTGGAATTAATCATGGAAATTGTGCCTAATTATCCAACACCGTTCCCATCGTTGGATGCTAGATATTGGTTTATTAGGATTCGCATGTTCGCATTTTGATTGCTCGATCTTCTTACATCATCTACTCCCCCATTTTCCTTTTCTTCCAATAGGTTTCCGGCAGCAACGTCTGCAGCGATGACGAGTCCATTCACACCAAGGCTCGTCAGGTGCTGAGGAGGTTGCGGGCCGGCCAGTACGATGACTACCACACGGGCCCTTACTACAGCTGCCCCTTCCACAAGGGGATCGCCTACTGCTTGACGAGTCGCGCTGCTGGCGGCACCAACTTCAACACCTTACTGAAGCATGCAGAGGCCGCGGGCTCTGGCATCCACAAAGGCGGCAAGAACGAGATCGTGAACATCAACGCCTACATCGCTGAACACCGGGCTCTTGGCATTCACCTCCGAAACCTCCAGCGGGTGGCCATCAAACAGGGTCGCATGCCTCCAATCAGGCCCAAGGCCCCCAAGTCCAAGAAACTGGGCAGCAAGAAGTGGCGAAAGCACCAGAGGGAGATGGCGGAGGCGCGAGCGCTTGCAGGATGTGCCTGCAGCTATGGCGGCTGCCCCTGCTGCTAAGTAGCTTCTTTCTAGCTATATCCTATTTCTGGCTGAATGCATCGAACCTCGTTAAGCAACCTACTTTCTATCGCTATATCCTATTTAGCTGCGCACAGCTATATCTACATTTGTTTTGTTTTATGAATGAATGTATTCTGCCTGGTGTGATTTGCTGCTCTAGATTTGCTACCTGATCGGAGGCAAAAAGAGGTCCAAAAGGGAACGAAATATCAAAGTGAGAATCTTCTCTAGATTTGCTACCAATTTGGGAAAAATG
Source organism: Avena insularis (assembly GCA_023614405.1). NCBI lineage: Eukaryota > Viridiplantae > Streptophyta > Magnoliopsida > Poales > Poaceae > Avena > Avena insularis. Next base: position 473,054,150 of record CM042696.1, on the reverse strand, counting down.
AAACATATCTATTTAGCGAGAGAGGAAAAGGGTACTCTTTCAAACTGCCAGTTAACGAGCTACCATCTTGACAAGATACAAGACACATACATAAACATAACACAAAGAGGGTTAAATTTATTTTACTACTCTCACTTGAGGCGCTAGCCATCTTGACAAGCTAACTGAGTTCCACAAAACAGAAACATAACACTAAGAAGTAAAATTTAATTCACTTCTCATTAGACCACTTGAGGCACTTGCCATCGTTCCTAGGCGACCAACTGCGATCATTCCAGGTGGATCTTACATTATTGGCCCTCCACAGCTCACAAAATGCAAGTTCGTCCCACCTGGCATCTGACTTGGCTTCCCTATCTTCAGCGTCCTACGGCACAATTAGCGGTGCATCACAGGCCTGCTTGTTGCCGCTAGAAGATGCTGCCTCTCTGTTTGCTGCTTCAGCTGCAGCCTCTCGTCACCGCTTCTTCACGCAAGTTTTTCAGTACTCAGATGCAGCCAATTTCTTTGCATCTTCAGCTTCAAACTCAGCTATTCCGCATTTTCTACGAAGGGCTCCCCTAAGCTCGTCTTCCCTCTTGCAAATAGGGCAAAACACGAGGTAATATAGAAAAAATGGATCTTCTTGTACAGCTGGTAGGTCACGTAAGCATCTATGGCTGCATACTTCAGGTTTATATCAGACAACAGCCACTCGTCCCAGAAATCGTGCCTATCCGTAGGGAAATCTTCCTTCATTTTATCGTACGACTCATCGAGGATTCTAGTTGCGAGTGATGCCATTCCATCCTTCCTTGAGCCCCCTAGGATCTTGACAAGACTCTGAATATCGATCAACTTGTGCACAGGAATTATAATTCCCTCTTGATACAATTTCGAAAAATCAGTTCTTTTATCGACAGTGTAGAAAACAATTCCCTTTTCTACAAGGAACTGGCGCAGCGTCGGACTTTTCCTGTCAGTCCTAAAAGTATGTAGTTTGTCATCACCAAAATTTGTAACTACAAATATTTTGTCAATGCAAGATCATCATATCAATATAATTTTGAAAAGTTTAGTAAATGCAAGATCAAGACTCTCAACATTGTATTGTCATAATTTATTCGGTTTTGCTATTTCTCAGTCGACTGAACGAGTTGCACATTTCTTTTAACTACGGTTGCACTTTTCTTAGGTGATTGAGACTAAAGAAAATCTCCGTCGATTGAGACATAGGAAAACCCTAATTTATTTGGTCCTAAATAAAATCCAGTAGTTGCAAGATGAGCAAGTGGATAAAGAACAAGAGGAGAAAACCCTAAAAGCGGTTAGCTACAGAGAGCAGATCTACAAACCAGGAGAGGTGGTAGACGAGGACGTTTTTCCGCATGGCCAGTTGAACGACGGCGACTTCACTCCCTTCATATGGGTGCTCCAGGGTGTACTCGAGGTCCAATCCAACAAACTTGTCCTCGTCTATCCCAAGCCAACCCTCGTACATCCTCAGGACATGCACCGCTGTCTCCTCCTCGTTGGTGTAGACAACATCTATCTTCTTGTTGTCATGGGTAGTGAAGCTTGTCTCTAGAGTGCGTAGACCTTCCATGGCAGCAAGGAGAAGACGGGAAGAAGATAGTAGATGCCAGGAAGAAGAAGAGTGGTTTCTGCGAGGCAGGGGAATGGTGGAACCGTCAATGCGCTTTTATGGTAGGGGTTAACAATTGGGATAGAAGTCCAAGTAGAGACACGTGGTGGTGGCCGTTCCAGCTTCTGAGTAAACAAAAAATAATTATAACACTGATACATGGGCCCTGTTTTGTCACGTCAATACACTGGGTAGGGGGTGTTGTCCTATCCACTATGCCAATGCTGCAAGCCTACGTGACAGCCACCCCGCCTAAGCGACGGGAGAGACATAACGGCGAGAACTGACAAGGGGGCCCAACTTGACGCCCGTTAGCCTGATTTTTTGTATTGAAACGTAAAGTTGAATTCGTGTCGAAAAAGACCCTCTGAGTATTTGGCACACCAACTGTAGTCATCCCAACTGATTTCAGGGAACTTGGGTACCGCGTTGCCTGTACACCCCAACTTTCGGGCCACAAAATGATATTCTCCAAGTATAGGGGGTGTATCGCAGTATTTTCGATAAGTAAGAGTGTCGAACCCAACGAGGAGCAAAAGGTGCTGACTAGTGGTATGGATCAGGAAATCTCTGCAAATACTTAGCAAACAGATTTTTAGGGTTTTTTGATAAAGCAAGTAAACAAAGTACGAGTAAATAAAAGACAGTTGGAATAAATGCAGCAAGTGGCCCAATCCTTTATGCAGCAAAGGACAAGCCGGTTGCATTACTTAAGATGACCAAACGTTCTCGAGGACACATGGGAAGACTGTCAAGTGCTTTCGCTTCATATAGTTGATTAATCTTCTTTAGCTTGCTAAGTGTTGTGTAGGTGAACCTGTGCTAATGTACCGACCTTCCTAGGACTAATACATACTTGTGATTATACCCCTTGCAAACATCCATAAGTACAAGAAAGTAATTAAGGTAGAAACCTAACCACAGCTTTAAACTCTAAGACCCTTACGTCCCTTGTGCAATGGTTTCCTAACGGGGGTTCAGGTTTCTGTCACTCCGGCAACCCCTACGATTAGTAGCCAAATACACAATGCATTCCCCTAGGCCCATATGGGTGAAGTTTCATGTAGTCGACGTTCACATGACACCACTAGAAGAAGTACACCACAACTTAAATATCAAACTATTGAATCTTTCTCAACACAACTCCACTACTAACAACATGACTTCTCCCATGTCCTCAAGAACAAAACGAACTAATCACAAGACATCATATGGATCATGATCAGAGATGGAATAATGATGTATAACAATCTGAACATAAACAATAATTCAATGGTTCACTCAATAGCATCAACTACAAAGAGTAATCAACACCGAGAAAGTTTCCCCTAAGAACTATGCAAGATTCAACGCAATTATTACAGCAATATGGAGATAGTGATGAGGGTGCTGATGGTGATGATGGTGGTGATGATGATGATGATCCGGATGAAGTCCAGCTTGATGGTGGTGTTGATGGCGACGATCTCCTCTCTCCGGGAAGGAATTCCCCCGGCAGAAATCTGTCTGGCGGAGAGATCTTTCTCCCTCGGTGTTTTCCGCCCCGCAGAGGCGGCGGAATCTTTCTGTGGTTGCTCCCCGAGTCTTAGGGTTTCGGGAGGATAATATACGCCAGAGGGGAGAGCCTGGAGTGGGCCAGGGTAGCCACACCACCTGTTGGCGCGACCTAGGGTCGCCGGCCAGGTGGTGTGGGCCCTGGCCCATCTCCACCCCTTCTAGCTTCCTTCGCCTTCTCGAAAATAGGATTTTCCATATTTTCCCGGATTTTCGATCTTAGCTAATTTTGCCTCCAAACAGCACCTTTTCCATCGAATCCCGATAGCGGTCCATGCTCCAAAAGTCATAAACCATGCAAAAACAGATGAAATAACATAAGTATCACCTCTCAATACGAAATATATCAATGAATAATAGTGAATTATGACATAGAATAGTGATGCAAAATGGACGTATCAACCCACACAACACTTAGCAAGCTAAAGAAGATTAATCAACTATATGAAGCGAAAGCACTTGACAGTATTCCCATGTGTCCTCAAGAACGTTTGGTCATCTTAAGTAATACAACCGGCTTGTCCTTTGCTGCATAAAAGATGGGGCCACTTGTTGCATTTATTCCTACTGTCTTTTATTTACTCGTACTTCGTTTACTTGCTTTATCAAAAACCCCTAAAAATCCGTTTGCTAAGTATTTGCAGAGAATTCCTGATCCATACCACTAGCCAGCACCTTCTGCTCCTCATTGGGTTCGACACTCTTACTTATCAAAAATACTGCGATACACCCCCTATACTTGTGGGTCATCAAGACTATTTTCTGGCGTCGTTGCCAGGGAGTGAAGCGCTATTGGAGAGTGGAACTGGTAAAGGAAACTTCTACTGTGAGTATTGTTTACTTCTGTTAGTTGCTTTATTTTCATTATGGATAATTCGCTAAGTTTCTTATTTGGTAATGCTACTACCACTTCTAAGGTAGTAGATAAGCCACCACCTGCTGAGAATGATGCTTTTAAAATACCTACAAGGATTATTGATCGTGTTATGGATAACTACTATGTTGGGGATGGAACTGTCCATCCCGGTGATCATTTACTCTTTATACACCTAATTATGGGTTGTTCAAGTGTAGGTATTACTATAGATCAAGTTAAGAAGAAGTTATTCTCATTATCGTTGAAAGGAAGAGCTGAGGAATGGTATAAGCTGCTAAAGAATGGTTAAGCTCTAGAATGGGAGGAAATAGTGCCTCTCTTTTATTCAAAATTTTATCCTCCTACTGAGATTCATAAAGATCGGAATCAAATATACAACTTTTGGCCTCTTGATGGAGAAAGTACAACTCAAGCTTGGGGGAGATTGAGGTTACTAATGCTCAAATGTCCCATTCATGAGCTCCCCAACAATATTATTATCAACAAATTTTATGCAAGGATCCCTCTACATGACAAGGATTTATTGGATGCTTCTTGTGCTGGATCATTCACTCGCATGGAAGAAGCTAAATGGGATCTTCTAGACCATATTCAAGATAATGATGAAGCTTGGGAGAATGACAAAGGTAGGAAGTCAGGTATAAATTATGATTATGAATGCATTGAATCTTTTATGGGAACTGATGACTTTCAAAATATTAAAAATGCTTATGGTCTTGATTTACAAGTTATTACGAATTTCTTTAGGGCTTTTGCTTCTTATATTGAAATTCCAAAAAGGGGATGGAACAAGTACCATGAACCTTATAAAGATATTGTTGACTGTGTTCCTGTTGGTTGTGCTGAGTATTGCACTATTGATCCCATCTTACCCGAACCTTATATCGAGAAGATTACCTTCCTAGATAAGGTAAAGGATCATCCTATGATAACTAATGTAATCACCAAAAGTGAAAAGAGAACTGTAAAACCTGATGAACAAATGAACGTTGAACCTGTGGTAGCAATTGTGAAAGACCTTGTCACTAAAAGCATAGAAGATGAACACATAGTCTTTTGTGAGGATGCTTCTAATATTGTTTCACATCCTAATAGAACTAAAAAAGCTAGTGTTCATGTGCTTTATGTTAGAATTGGTGATCATTGCTATTATGGTTTATGTGATATTGGTGCAAGTTTTAGTGCTATTCCTTATGAGCTTTACAGAGAAATTATGCATGAAATCAGTCCCTGCGAATTGGAAGAGATTGATGTGGTTATTCACCTTGCTAATAGAGAGACCATCTCTCCAATTGGTATTGTATGAGACGTGGAAGTTCTTTGTGGTAAGATTAAGTACACTGCTGATTTTCTAGTACTGCTCAGCTGCTAGTTAAACTTATCCTATTATTTTTTGTAGACCTTTCTTGAGTACTTGTGGAGCTATTATAGATTTCAAAAGGGAGAAAATCTTGACTAAGTTTGATGGGGAATCTTATGAGTTTAATTTCTCGAGATTCGCTAAAGAACCTTGTGAAGAGGAAACCCATAATGAGGATTTTAAAGTTGAACAACTTGCTTCTATTTCTCTTGCTCCTAACAATGCTTTTCAGCAATTTATGGAAGATCATAAAAGTGAAATCTTCATGGAAGAAAGGAATGAGATTGACGAGATTCTCCGTGATCAGCCTAAGATGCTTAAGCATAACTTGCCTGTAGAAGATTTGGGTACCACGTTGCCACCTAAAAAGGATCCGGTCTTCGATCTAAAACCTCTCCCTGATGATCTTCAATATGCTTATATTGATGATAAAAAGATATATCCTGTTATTATTAGCTCTAAACTTTGAGGAAAGGAAGAAGAAAGGTTATTGGAGGTTTTGAATAAACACCGAGGAGCTATGGGCTATACTCTGGATGATTTAAAAGGGATTTCAACTACTATATGTCAGCATTCTATCAACATAGAACCAGATGCAGAGCCAGTAGAAGAGCACCAACGACGTTTAAATCCTAAGATGAAGGAAGTGGTAAGGAATGAGGTATTGAAACTCCTTGATGCTAGTATTATTTACCCTATTGCTGATAGTGAATGGGTTAGTCCTGTTCATTGTGTTCCTAAAAAAGGAGGTATTACCATTGTTCCTAATGATAATGATGAGCTTATTCCTCAAAGAATAGTAGTAGGCTATAGGATGTGCATTGATTTTAGAAAAGTCAATAAAGTTACTAAGAAAGATCACTACTCGCTTCCTTTTATTGATCAAATGTTGGAAAGGTTGTCTAAAAAGACCCATTTTTGTTTTCTTGATGGTTATTCTGGTTTCTCTCAAATTGCGGTTAAATAACAAGATCAAGAAAAAAATACTTTTACTTGCCCTTACGGAACTTATGCTTATAGATGTATGCCTTTTGGTTTATGTAATGCTCCTGCTACTTTTCAAAGGTGCATGTCTGCTATTTTTCATGGTTTTTGTGAGGAAATTGTAGAAGTGTTCATGGATGACTTTTCTGTCTATGGAACTTCTTTTGATAATTGTCTGCACAACCTTTATAAAGTTTTGCAGAGATGTGAAGAAACTAATCTTGTTCTTAATTGGGAGAAATGCCACTTCATGGTTAATGAAGGGATTGTCCTTGGGCATAAAGTTTCTGAAAGAGGCATAGAAGTTGATAGAGCTAAGGTTGAGGCAATCGAGAAGATTCCATGCCCAAGAGACATCAAAGGTATTCGTAGTATCCTTGGTCATGCTGGTTTCTATAAAAGGTTTATTAAAGACTTTTCTGGGAAATCAAAACCCCTCACTAATCTTCTTCAAAAAGATGTACCCTTCGTTTTTGATGATGATTGTAAGGGAGCTTTTGAAACTCTTAAGAAGTATTTAACTACAACCCCTATTGTTCAACCACCTGATTAGAGTTTACCCTTTGAAATAATGTGTGATGCTAGTGATTTTGCTGTAGGTGCTGTCCTTGGGCAACGAATTGATAAAAAGTTAAACGTTATTCATTCTGCTAGTAAGACTTTAGACGCTGCTCAAAGGAATTATGCTACTACTGAAAAAGAATTTCTAGCTGTCCTGTTTGCTTGTGATAAGTTTAGACCCTATATTGTAGACTCAAAAGTCACCATTCATACTGATCATGCTACTATTAAATACCTTATGACGAATAAGGACGCTGAGCCTAGGCTTATTAGATGGGTGCTGCTTTTACAAGAGTTTGATCTACATACAGTAGATAGGAAAGGTGATGAAAACCCTTTAGCTGATAATTTATCTCGATTGGAAAACATCTCTTTTGACCCTATGCCTATTAATGATAGTTCCCCAAATGAGCAGTTAGCCACAGTAGGGGTAAGCTTGCGAGGGAGCCCTTGGTACGCTGATTATGCTAACTTTATTGTCTCCAAGTATTTGCCTCCAACTTTTACAGCTCAGCAAAGAAGGAAGTTCTTCTATGACTTGAGGCATTATTTTTGGGATGACCCACACTTATACAAAGAAGGAGTGGATGGTATTATGCAAAGATGTGTTCCAGAATATGAACAAAAGGAGATATTGCGTAAATGTCATGGTAGTGCTTATGGAGGACATCATGCAGGAGATAGAACTGCACAAAAGGTGCTAAAATCAGGTTTCTACTGGCCTACCCTTTTTAAAGATGCAAGAAAAAAAATTATCATGTGATGAATGTCAGCGTGTTGGTAATATTTCTAGACGCAATGAAATGCCTATGAACTACTCTCTGGTTATTAAACCCTTTGATTGCTGGGGATTTGACTTTATGGGTCCTTTCCCTCCCTCGAAAGGTTATACTCATATTCTTGTTGTCGTTGATTATGTTACTAAGTGGGTAGAAGCCATTCCTACGAAGAGTGCTGACGGGGAAACTTCTCTAAAAATGCTTAAGGATGTTACCTTTCCTAGGTTTGGAGTGCCTAGGTATCTCATGACTGATGGGGGTTCTCATTTCATTCATGGTGGTTTTAGAAAGACCCTTGCTAAATATGATGTTAATCATAGAATTGCTTCAGCCTATCACCCCCAAACTAGCGGGCAAGTAGAGTTATCAAATAGAGAAATTAAATCCATCTTGCAAAAGACTATTAATAGATCTAGAAAAAACTGGGCTAAAAAGTTGAATGATGCTTTATGGGCTTATAGAACTACCTACAAAAATCCTATGGGGATGTCTCCTTATAAAATGGTTTATGGTAAAGCTTGTCACCTACCTTTAGAATTAGAACATAAAGCTTACTGGGCAGTTAAATAACTAAATAGAGATTGTAAGCTCGCTGGTGAGAAAAGATTATTTGACTTAAGTTCTTTAGATGAATGGAGGAGTGAAGCCTATGAAAATGCTAGGCTCTTTAAGGAAAAAGTTAAAAGACGCACGACAAGCGAATACTTAAGAGAGAATTTCATGTTGGTGAGAAAGTTCTATTGTATAGGTCTCGTCTTAGATTTTTTGCAGGAAAGCTACTGTCAAAATGGGAAGGACCTTTCATTATTGAAGAAGTATATCGTTCAGGAGCAATAAAAATTTCTTCTTTAAAAGATAATACTACACAAGTAGTGAATGGGCAGCGACTCAAACATTATATTGTTGGGGATTCTTATAATGAAGATGTTGATGCCTTTCAAGTTATAACTCCGGAAAAATTTATCAAGGACCAAATTCAGAGACATGTAGAGTCTGTTTCCAAATAGGTAACAGTTCTGGTAGGGAAAGTTCCGCGAAAATACAATCCAACTATATTTTTGCAGTTTTCAGTCAATAAGGAAAGCTACAAAGCGAAAGAGGGACGGAAACGGAGCCAGGGTGGCTCACACCACCTTGTGGCGTGGGCCCACCCCTAGCCACGCCACCAGGTGGTGTGGCCACCCTAGACTCCGTCTCTGACTCGTTTTCTCCCAGTATCTTCCTTTTGATATGAAACTTCGTAATATATAATCCCCCGGATCCCCTGAGGTTCGTATATTGTGTTTTCGTCATGTTTTTGTTTCGATCTGCTTCTGCCAGGAACTATCTTTGAAAGCTTCAAAGCACAATGGTGTCCGCCAATGATAAAGGGAAGGAGCTTATGGAGGAGGATCTCCAAGACCCCGGGCAGGAGAAGGAGATCAAGAGTGAAGGTGAAGAGGAGGCAAAGCACACCGGCACTACCATTGCAAGCATTGGAGTGGTGACAAAACCTGCTAGGGTTAGAAGGACTGGACGGATGCAGACTGGGGGGAAAGCTCCTCGTCACTGCTTGGCTCCACGGTCACTTCCTCCACGCACCAAGAATCCTTTCCATACCCTTATCCATGAGCATCAATACCAGAATATGCCCAAGGGGCAATTACCCTCCAATTGGGATTTGCCTTATTCTAGCCATGCAGGAAAAGAAGACTTCAAGGAGGAAGAGTGGGGAAAGAATAGCAAGAGCTGGAATTCTCAACCAGACATGATCATGAGCCGCATTGAGCAAAACTCACAGCTGATTCATAATCTCACCTTCGAGATTGAGGACTTGGGGAAACTTATTAGAGAGCTCATCGAGAGGATACCACCACCACCAAAGGAGTAATTCGTCATCATGTTTGGCATCCCCTTGGTTTGTTCCAAGCTTGGGGAGTGCCAGTATCACATCACTATCTTCTATCTTTTTACCTTTTTAGTAGAGTCATATCATGAATAGAGAAGTTATTATGTAGGATGGTTTGCATTATGGAAGTGTCCCCTCTCTCGTTAGATATGTATCCCTTGGTGTGAGTTGCCATTATGGAATATTATTTAGAAGTTCTATCATTTACTCTTTTGCATAGCTTATATTAGTTTTCAATTCGTGGTTATATGATTGATCTTGTTGTTAGTATTGGTACCACTCTAGGATCATTGAGTTAATATTAGTTGGTTTTGGCAAACCTGGCTCGGTCAGTAGCAACACTATTTTTGAAGAGCTGAATGAAAAATACAAAAGTACTCTAAAGAAAAATAATTTCATCGTCTTTCTTTCTTGATTTTCTCATAAGTTTAGTATTCTCTAGTTAAGATCTTTTGTGCTTCCAAGGAAGATTGCATGTTTGTCTTTATCACTTGTATGTTTGTTTGTTTCCTTCAACTCTTATACTTGCTACCCAACCTTGCTAGCCAAAAACCTGTACTGAGAGGGAATTCTTCTCGTGCATCCACTCCTTTAAACCAAAACCTTTGCCATTTGTGTCCACCATACCTTATTAGCATTATTGCTATTCAAAGTAAATTCTTGTTTTATCTACCTCCCAAATTAAACTTGTTATGTGAAAATTAGTGATTAAAGCTCTCACGAACTTGATGGCACACTTTACTTTCTTGCACTTAATAAACTTGAACCATTGTGCTCACCTATGTTGCGTATATGCTTGCACTTTGTAAGTTGGGAATTAGCAGAACCATGTTGTCATGGGGAACGCTTTCAACATTGCACTGGTACTTTGTACCTAGTTCATATCATGTTCTTTTGTCTATGGATGTCGTCGGTGTGAAATGAAAGGGGAGCTTGTAAGTCCATGGAGTTATGCATGTGTTTTAGAGAAACGCTTGGGCCGCTGGTCTAATCCATGCTGACATAGTGGAAACCTGCAGCATAACCATAACAAGTATCTATGAAGCATTCTTCTTATAAAAAAGAGATAGAGATTGAGAAAAAGAGAAAAGAAAAAAAGATTATGAAAAGAGGAAAGAGAGAAAAAAGCACCATATTCCCATGGTAAATAAGAAGATTGTGAGATGTTTGTTGTCTGCTTGCCTTGTTATTTTGATATGGGGATTCTTCCGTATCATCGGGCAAGGGGTACCCCATTGGCGGTTCTCTATGATACACATATGCTTACGATGACAAGAACTTACTGGTGACTAAACTTGAGTAGCATGAGGAGCGGCCCTCGTATTCAAGGGACATGAGATTCTCAATTTGCAACTTATCAATGCATATCCTCATTTTTGATCAATTTAACCTTAATCACCTAAAGATGCCTATGATAGGGGCAATGAGAGCTGAAAGCTAGTAAGTATCATAATTTTTGGGAGATCTTTATGAGACTTGCAATCCCTGCTTCCCTCTGTGAAGGGCCTTTCTTTTACTTTTTAGTTGAGTCAGTAAACCTATTCCCTTCTATCTCAACAAGTATTTTGAGTTGTTGTGTTTCATTCATTCATATGATGATTTATTCGATCATGTTGCTTATGTTCCTTGTTTTTCACATTGCTCTTATCTTGATGTTTACTACTTTGAAAGCTATCATTGAAAATCAGTTATTTGTGAACTCCAGCAAATTATCAACTATTCTTCGACTAAGAGCTAAGTTTGCCATTACCAATTATGATTTACTTCATGTATCTCTATTGTGTTTCCTTTACTTATTGCAAGTAAGTTATATCATAGTGAGTTGTCTTCTATTATGATCTATGTATTGATGAATGTGATGCTTCTTGTCCATATTCTTTTATCGACTCTTCACTCCATAAACCTGAGGTCATGTTTATTGAGCTCAGTTTTGCTTAGGGACAAGCAAAGTATAAGCTTGGGGGGAGTTGATACGTCCATTTTGCATCACTGTTCTATGTCATAATTCACTGTTATTCATTGATATATTTCATATTGAGAGGTGATACTTATGTTATTTCATCTGTTTTTGCATGGTTGATGACTTTTGGAGCATGGATCGCTGCAGTCAGGATTCTGATGGAAAAGGTGCTGTTTGGAGGCAAAATTCGTGAAGATCAAAAAATCCGGGAAAATATACGGAAAATCCTATTTTTCCAGAATACGATGGGAGCAAGAAGGGGGGCTGGAGATGGGCCACAGGGGGCGCACACCACCCCCTTGCGTGGGCCAGCCTAGGCCGTGCCACCGGGTGGTGTGGCCGCGCTGGTCCACCCCTGGCACTCCCCTCTGGCATATATTATCCTCCCGAAACCCTAAGACTAGGGGAGCGACCACAGAAAGATTCCGCCGCCTCTGCGGGGCGGAAAACACCGAGAGAGAAAGATCTCTCCGACAGACGGATTTCTACCGAGGGAATTCCTTCCCGGAGAGGGGAGATCGTCGCCATAAACACCACCATCAAGCTGGACTTCATCGGGATTATCATCACCACCATCCTCACCATCAGCACCCTCATCACCATCGCCATATTGCTGTAACAATTGGGTTGAATCTTGCATAGTTCATAGGGGAAACTTTCCCGGTGTTGATTACTCTTTGTAGTTGATGCTATTAAGTGAACCGTTGAATTATTGTTTATGTTCAGATTGTTATACATCATTATTCCATCTCCGATCATGATCCATATGATGTCTTGTGAGTAGTTCGTTTTGTTCTTGAGGACATGGGAGAAGTCATGTTATTAGTAGAGGAGTTGTGTTGAGAAGGATTCAATAGTTTGATATTTAAGTTGTGGTGTACTTCTTCTAGTGGTGTCATGTGAACGTCGACTACATGACACTTCACCTATATGGGCCTAGGGGAATGCATTGTGTATTTGGCTACTAATCGTAGGGGTTGCCGGAATGACAAAAACCTGAACCCCCGTTAGGAAACCATTGCACAAGGGACGTAAGGGTCTTAGAGTTTAAAGTTGTGGTTAGGTTTCTACCTTAATTACATTCTTGTACTTACGGATGTTTGCAAGGGGTATAATCACAAGTATGTATTAGTCCTAGGAAGGTCGGTACATTAGCACAGGTTCACCCACACAACACTTAGCAAGCTAAAGAAGATTAATCAACTATATGAAGCGAAAGCACTTGACAGTCTTCCCATGTGCTCTCGAGAACGTTTGATCATCTTAAGTAATACAACCGGCTTGTCCTTTACTGCATAAAGGATTGGCCACTTACTGCATTTATTCCTACTATCTTTTATTTACTCATAATTCGTTTACTTGCTTTATCAAAAAACCCTAAAAATCCGTTTGTTAAGTATTTGCAGAGAATTCCTGATCCATACCACTAGCCAGCACCTTCTGCTCCTTGTTGGGATTGACACTCTTACTTATCGAAAATACTGCGATACACCCCCTATACCTGTGGGTCATCATAGGGTTCATGAAAAGAACACACATCCAATGACACCGATGTATCCATGTGTGGTCTGTGAAAAAGAACACACATGCAATGACTCTGGCTGTGGTCCATGAAAAGAACACACATGCAATCACACCGGTGGATTCTTATGTGGTTTGTGAAAAAGAACACACATGCAATGACTCTAGTTGTGGTTCATGAAAAGAACACACATCCAAAGACACTGGTGGATCCTTATGTGGTTTGTGAGAAGAACACACGTGCAATGACTCTGGCTGTTGTTCATGAAAAGAACACACATGCAATGACACTAGTGGATCCATGTGTGGTTTGTGAGAAGAACATGCATGCAATGACACTAGGTGTGGTTCATGAGAAGAACAGACATGCAATGACACTAGTGTATCCTTATGTGGTTTTTGAGAAGAACAGACATGCAATGACACTTGTGAATCCATGTGTGGTTTGTGAGAAGAATAGACATGCAATGACACTGGTGGATCCATATGTGGTTTGTGAGAAGAACACACATGCAATGACACTGGGTGTGGTTCATGGAAAGAACACACATCCAATGAACTCTGGTGGATCCATATGTGGTTTGTGAGAAGCACACACATGTAATGACATTGGTTGTGGTTCATGAAAAGAACACACATGCAACGACACTGGTGGATCCTTATGTGGTTTGTCAAAAGAACACACATGCAATGACTTTGGTTGATCCACATGTGGTTTGTGAAAAGAACACACATGCAATGACACTGGTGTATCCTTATGTGGTTTGTGAGAAGAACAGACATGCAATGACACTAGTGGATCCATGTGTGGTTTATGAAAGGAACATACATGCAATGACACTAGGTGTCGTTCATGAAAAGAACACACATCCAATGACACTGGTGGATCCATATGCGGTTTGTGAGGAGAACAGGCATGCAATGAACTCTGGTGGATCCATATGTGTTTGTGAAAGGAACAGACATGCAATGACACTGGTGGATCCATATGTGGTTTGTGAAAAGAACACACATCCAATGACACTGGTGTACCCTTATGTGGTTTGTGAGAAGCACAGACATGCAATGACTCTAGCTGTGCTTCATGAAAAGAACACACATGCAATGACACTGGTGGATCCATGTGTGGTTTATGGAAGGAACATACCTGTAATGACACTGGGTGTGGTTCATGAAAAGAACACACATCCAATGACACTGGTGGATCCATATGTGGTTTGTGAGAAGAACACACATGCAATGACACTGGGTGTGGTTCATGGAAGGAACACACATCCAATGACACTGGTGGATTCTTATGTGGTTTGTGAGAAGAGCAGACATGCAATGACTCTAGATGTGGTTCATGAGAAGAACAAACATGCAATGACACTGGTGTATCCTTATGTGGTTTGTGAGAAGAACAGACATGCAATGACACTGGGTGAAACAAGTGTGGTTTATGAAAGGAACAGACATGCAATGACACTAGTGGATCCATGTGTGGTTTATGAAAGGAACATACATGCAATGACACTAGGTGTGGTTCATGAAAAGAACACACATCCAATGACATTGGTGGATCCATATGTGGTTTGTGAGAACAGACATGCAATGACTCTAGATGTGGTTCATGAGAAGAACAAACATGCAATGACACTGGTGTATCCTTATGTGGTTTGTGAGAAGAACAGACATGCAATGACATTGGTGGATCCATGTGTGGTTTATCAAAGGAACATACATGCAATGACACTGATGGATCCATGTGTGGTTTATGAAAGGAACATACAAGCAATGATACTGTGTGTGGTTCATGAAAAGAACATACATCCAATGACACTAGTGGATCCATGTGTGGTTTATGAAAGGAACAGAGATGCAATGACACTTGGTGTGGTTCATCAAAAGAACACACATCTAATGACACTAGTGGATCCATATGTGGTTTGTGAGGAGAACAGACATGTAATGAACTCTGGTGGATCCATATGTGCTTTGTGAGAAGAACACACATGCAATGACACTAGTGGATCCATATGTGGTTTGTCAGAAGAACACACATGCAATGACACTAGGTGTGGTTCATGAAAAGAACACACATCCAATGACACTAGTGGATCCTTATGTGGTTTGTGAGAAGAACAGACATGCAATGACTCTAGCTGTGGTTCATGAAAATAAGAGACATGCAATGACACTTGTGTATCCTTATGTGGTCTGTGAGAAGAAAAGACATCCAATGACTCTAGCTGTGATTCATGAAAAGAACACACATGCAATGACACTAGTGGATCCATGTGTGGTTTATGAAAGGAACAGACATGCAATGACACTGGGTGTGGTTCATGAAAAGAACACACATCCAATGAAACTGGTGGATCCATGTGTGGTTTGTGAAAAGTATAGACATGAAATCACACTGGGTGGATCCATGTGTGGTTTGTGAGAAGAACATACATGCAATGACACTAGTGTATCCATGTGTGGTTTGTGAGATGAACACACATGCAATGACATTGGTTGTGGTTCAGGAAAAGAACACACATCCAATGACACTGGTGGATCCTTATGTAGTTTGTGAGAAGAACATACATGCAATGACTCTAGCTGTGGTTCATGAAAATAACAGACATGCAATGACACTGGTGTATCCTTATGTGGTTTGTGAGAAGAACAGACATGCAATGAATCTAGTTGTGGTTCATGAAAAGAACACACCTGCAATGACACTGGTGGATCCATGTGTGGTTTATGAAAGGAACAGACATGCATTGACACTCGGTGTGCTTCATGAAAAGAACACACATCCAATGACACTATTGGATCCATATGTGGTTTCTGAAAAGAACAGACATGCAATCACACTAGGTGGATCCATGTGTGGTTTGTGAGAAGAACAGACATGCAATGAGACTGGTGTATCCATGTGTGGCTTGTGAGAAGAACACACATGCAAGGGTGAGGTTCATTAAAAGAACACACATCCAATGACACTAGTGGATCCTTATGTGGTTTATGAGAAGAACGGACATGCAATGACTCTAGATGTGGTTCATGAGCAGAACAGACATGCAATGACACTAGTGTATCCTTATGTGGTTTGTGAGAAGAACAGGCATGCAATGACTCTAGCTGTGGTTCATGAAAAGAACACATATGCAATGACACTGGTGGATCCATGTGTGGTTTATGAAAGGAACAGACATGCAATGACACTGGGTTTGGTTCATGAAAAGAACGGACATGTAATGAATTCTGGTGGATCCATATGTGGTTTGTGAAAGGAATAGACATGCAATGACACTGGTGTATCCATATGTGGTTTGTGAGAAGAACAGACATGCAATGACACTGGTGGGGTTCATGAAAAGAACAGACATCCAATGACACCAGTGTATCCATGTGTGGTTTGTGAAATAGAACACACAAGCAATGACTATGGCTGTGGTCCATGAAAAGAACACACATGCAATCACACCGATGGATCCTTATCTGGTTTATGAAAAAGAACACACATGCAATGACTCTAGCTATGGTTCATGAAAAGAACACACATCCAATGACACTGGTGGATCCTTATGTGGTTTGTGAGAAGAACACACATGCAATGACTCTGGCTGTGGTTCATGAAAAGAACACACATGCAATGACACTGGTGGATCCATGTGTGGTTTGTGAGAAGAACACAGATGCAATGACTCTGGCTATGGTTCACGAAAAGAACACACATCCAATGACACTGGTGGATCCTTATGTGGTTTGTGAGAAGAACACACATGCAATGACTCTGGCTGTGGTTTATGAAAAGAACACACATGCAATGACACTGGTGGATCCATGTGTGGTTTGTGAGAAAAACAGGCATGCAATGACACTGGGTGTGGTTCATGAGAAGAACAGACATGCAATGACACTGGTGTATCCTTATGTGGTTTGTGAGAAGAACAGACATGCAATGACACTAGTGGATCCATGTGTGGTTTGTGAGAAGAACATACATGCAATGACAATGGTGGATCCATATGTGGTTGGTGAGAAGAACACACATGCAATGACAATGGGTGTGGTTCATGAAAAGAACACACATCCAATGAACTCTGGTGGATCCATATGTGGTTTGTGAAAAGAACACACATGCAATGAATATGGTGGATCCACATGTGGTTTGTGAAAAGAACACACATCCAATGACACTGGTGTATCCATGTGTGGTTTGTGAAAATAACACGCATGCAATGACTCTGGCTGTGGTCCATGAAAAGAACACACATGCAATTACACCGGTGGATCCTTATGTGGTTTGTGAAAAAGAACACACATGCAATGACTCTAGCTATCGTTCACGAAAATAACACACATCCAATGACACTGGTGTATCCATGTGTGGTTTAATGAGAAGAACATACATGCAATGACTCTGGGTGTGGTTCATGAAAAGAACAGACATCCAATGACACTTGTGGATCCATGTGTGGTTTAATGAAAAGAACATACATGCAATGACACTGGGTGTGGTTCATGAAAAGAACACACATCCAATGACACTGGTGGATCCATGCGTGGTTTGTGAAAAGAACAGACATGCAATCACACTTGGTGGATCCATGTGTGGTTTGTGAGAAGAACAGACATGAAATGACATTGGTGGATACATGTGTGGTTTGTGATAAGAACACACATGCAATGATACTGGTGGATCCATGTGTGGTTTATGAAAGGAACAGACATGCAATGACACTTGGTGTGGTTCACGAAAAGAACACACATCCAATAAAACTGGTGTATCCTTCTGTGGTTTGTGAGAAGAACAGACATGCAATGACTACAGCTGTTGTTTATGAAAGGATCAGACATGCAATGACACTAGTGGATCCATATGTGGTTTGTGAAAAGAACAGACATGAAATCACACTAGGTGGATCCATGTGTGGTTTGTGAGAAGAACAAACATGCAATTACACTAGTGTATCAATGTGTGGTTTGTCAGAAGAACACACATGCAATGACACTAGGTGTGGTTCATGAAAAGTACATAGATCCAATGACACTGGTGGATCCTTATGTGGTTTCTGAGAAGAACAGACATGCAATGACTCTAGATGTGGTTCATGAGAAGAACAGACATGCAATGAAACTGGTGCATCGTTATGTGGTTTGTGAGAAGAATAGACATGCAATGACACTAGGTGAACCAATTGTGGTCTATGAAAGGAACAGACATGCAATGACACTGGTGGATCCATGTGAGATTTATGAAAGGAACATACATGCAATGACACTGGGTGTGGTTCATGAAAAGAACACACATCCAATGACACTGTTGGATCCATATGTGGTTTGTGAGGAGAACAAACATGCAATAACTCTAGATGTGGTTCATGAGAAGAATAGACATGCGATGACACTGGTGTATCCTTATGTGGTTTGTGAGAAGAACATACATGCAATGACACTAGTGGATCCATGTGTGGTTTATGAAAGGAACATACATGCAATGACACTGGTGGATCCTTGTGTGGTTTATGAAAGGAACAAACATGCAATGACACTTGGTGTGGTTCATGAAAAGAACACACATCCAATGACACTGGTGGATCCATGTGTGGTTTATGAAAGGAACAGACATGCAATGATACTGGGTGTGGTTCATGAAAATAACACACATCCAATAACACTGGTGGATCCATATGTGGTTTGTGAGGAGAATACACATGCAATGGACTCTGGTGGATCCATATGTGGTTTGTGAGAAGAACACACATGCAATGACACTGGTGGATCCATATGTGGTTTGTGAGAAGAAGACACATGCCATGACACGGGGTGTGGTTCCTGAAAAGAACACACATCCAATGACACTGGTGGATCCTTATGTGGTTTGTGAGAAGAACAGACATGCAATGGCTCTAGATTTGGTTCATGAAAAGAACAGACATGTAATGACACTGGTGTATCCTTATGTGGTTTGTGAGAAGAACATACATGCAATGACTCTAGCTGTGGTTCATGAAAAGAACACACATGCAATGACACTGGTGGATCCATGTGTGGTTTATGAAAGGAATAGACATGCAATGACACTGGGTGTTGTTCGTGAAAAGAACACACATCCAATGACACTGGTGAATCCATATGTGGTTTGTGAAAAGAACAGACATGCAATCACACTAGGTGGATCCATGTGTGGTTTGTGAGAAGAACAGACATGCACTAACACTGGTGTATCCATGTGTGGTTTGTGAGAAGAGCACACATGCAATGACACTGGGTGTGGTTCATGAAAAGAACACACATCCAATGACACTGGTGGATCCTTATGCGGTTTGTGAGAAGAACAGACATGCAATGACTCTAGATGTGGTTCATGAGAAGAATAGACGTGCAATGACACTTGTGTATCCTTATGTGGTTTGAGAGAAGAACAGACATGCAATCACACTGGGTGTGGTTCATGAAAAGATCACACATCCAATGACACCGGTGTATCCATGTGTGGTTTGTGAAAAAGAACACACACACAATGACTCTGGCTATGGTCAATGAAAAGAACACACATGCAATCACACCGGTGGATCCTTATGTGGTTTGTGAAAAAGAACACACATGCAATGACTCTAGCTGTGGTTCATGAAAAGAACACATATCCAATGACACTGGTGTATCCATGTGTGGTTTAATGAGAAGAACAGACATGCAATGACTCTGGGTATAGTTCATGAAAAGAACAGACATCGAATGACACTGGTGGATTCATCTGTGGTTTGTGAAAAGAACAGACATGCAATGACACTGGGTGTGGTTCATTAAAAGAACACACATCCAATGGCACTGGTGGATCCATGTGTGGTTTGTGAGAAGAACATACATGCAATGACACTGGTGGATCCATGTGTGGTTTGTTGGAAGAACACATATGCAATGACACTGGTGGATCCATGTGTGGTTTATGAAAGGAACAGACATGCAATGACACTGGGTGTGGTTCATGAAAAGAACACACATCTAATGACACTAGTGGATCCATATGTAGTTTGTGAGAAGAACAGACATGCAATGACTCTAGATGGGGTTCATGAGAAGAACAGACATGCAATGACACTGGTGTATCCTTATGTGGTTTGTGAGAAGAACAGACATGCAATGACTCTAGCAGTGGTTTATGAAAGGAACAGACATGCAATGACACTGGTGGATCCATGTGTGGTTTATGAAAGAACAGACATGCAATCACACTTGGTGGATCCATGTGTGGTTTTTGAGAAGAACATACATGCAATGACACTAATGGATCCATGTGTGGTTTGTGATAAGAACACACGTGCAATGACACTGGTGGATCCATGTGTGGTTTATGAAAGGAATAGACATGCAATGACACTGGGTGTGGTTCATGAAAAGAACACACATCCAATGACACTGGTGGATCCTTATGTGGTTTGTGAGAAGAACAGACATGCAATGACTCTAGATGTCTTTCATGAGAAGAACAGACATGCAATGACACTGGTGTATCCTTTTGTGGTTTATGAGAAGAACAGACATGCAATGACACTGGGTGTGGTTCATGAAAAGAACACATATCCAATGACACCGGTGTATCCATGTGTGGTTTGTGAAAAAGAACACACATGCAATGACTCAGCTATGGTCCATGAAAAGAACACACATGCAATCACACCAGTGGATCCTTATGTGGTTTGTGAAAAAGAACACACATGCAATGACTCTAGTTGTAGTTCATGAAAAGAACACACATCCAATGATACTGGTGCATCCATGTTTGGTTTAATGAGAAGAATAGACATGAAATGACTCTATGTGTGGTTCATGAAAAGAACAGACATCCAATGACACTAGTGGATCCATCTGTGGTTTAATGAAAAGAATAGACATGCAATGACACTGGGTGTGGTTCATGAAAAGAACACACATCCAATGACACTGGTGGATCCATGTGTGGTTTGTGAAAAGAACAGACATGCAATCACACTTGGTGGATCCATGTGTGGTTTGTGAGAAGAACATACATGCAATGACACTGGTGGATCCATCTGTGGTTTGTGAGAAGAACACACATGCAATGACACTGGTTGTGGTTCATGAAAAGAACACACATCCAATGACACTGGTGGATCCTTATGTGGTTTGTGAGAAGAACGGACATGCAATGACTCTAGCTATGGTTCATGAAAAGAACACACATGCAATGACACTGGTGTATCCTTATGTGGTTTGTGAGAAGAACAGACATGCAATAACTCTAGCTGTGGTTCATGAAAAGAACACACATGCAATGACACTGGTGGATCCATGTGTGGTTTATGAAAGGAACATACATGAAATGACACTGGGTGTGGTTCATGCAAAGAACACACATCTAATGACACTGGTGGATCCATATGTGGTTTGTGAAAAGAACAGACATGCAATGCCACTGGGTGTGGTTCATGAAAAGAACACACATCCAATGACACTGGTGGATCCTTATGTGGTTTGTGAGAAGAACAGACATGCAATGACTCTAGATGTGGTTCATGAGAAGAACAAACATGCAATGACACTGGTGTAGCCTTATGTGATTTGTGAGAAGAACAGACATGCAATGACACTGGTGGATCCATTTGTGGTTTATGAAAGGAACATACATGCAATGACACTGGTGGATCCATGTGTGGTTTATGAAAGGAATAGACATGCAATGACACTAGGTGTGGTTCATGAAAAGAACACACATCCAATGACACTGGTGGATCCATGTGTGGTTTATGAAAGGAATGGACATGCAATGAAACTGGGTGTGGTTCATGAAAAGAACACACGTCCAATGACACTGGTGGATCCATATGTGGTTTGTGAGGTGGTGGATCCATATGTGGTTTTTGAGAAGAACACACATGCAATGACACTTGTGGATCCATGTGTGGTTTGTGAGAAGAACACACATGCAATGACATTGGTGGATCAACATGTGGTTTATGAAAAGAACACAGATGCAATGACACCGGTGGATCCATGTGGTTTATGATAATAACACACATGCAATGAACTCTAGTGGGTCCATGTGGTTTATGAGAAGAACACACATCCAATGAACTCTAGTGGATCTATCTTGGCATAATTTGATGTATGCCATGATGTATTTCATTGTACAAGACACTCACTTTCCATTTTTATACTACTCAGTTTTGCCCTTGGTTTTTTGATACTACTCAGTTTTGCCCCCCTCTCTCTATCTTTTGTAGAAGCCCAAACATGTGCTCACTCTTTGTGCTACTCCCTGATTGGTTGTCACAGTTGTCACACAGATCGTGCGCACCAACCATTGATTCTGTGTGATCCAACGATGATTGTTGCACACGCCGTGCCCTTCACAGTACAGCGTGAGACAACATGGACGTCTCCCTCAGCGAGACTTCTACAAGAAGGAACACGAAGCCGTCCATGGAAAAAGTCATCGACTGGTCATGTCATGGTTAATCAAGTGTAAAAAACCTACTACTGCTACTACTATGACACAACACATGTGTCGTCGAGTGCACGGTCGTTGATGGACAGCTGCAATTTATTGTCTCTTGATTTTAATAAGACATATCCCATTTTTTACGCAGTGGCTCTCAATCCCACTTCCAACTGGGCCCCACTGTAGGAAACTTGCACGCGCTAGCCGGAGGCCAAAGAGTTGAGCTCGACGAGACCTAACGTATCTGCCTTCATCGAGTCACTCGCAGTCACCAACACATCCCTCTACCCGATCTAGCACAACCCCACAAATCTCGTCGTACAGCCACCTACCTTCCCCTCTACATTTGCACTTTTAATTATCGCCAATTTTAGGGCCGTGTCAAACTTCGTACATAGAAATTGTGTATGCGCCCTTTGCATGCGGCTCAATACAGAACTGCCATGCATGTGACGTACTATGCATGTGTCGCGGTGCACGGTGCAGTAGACTGCACGGCGCGTTGCACGGTGGTGCAACGAAACGTGCCTTGCTTCCATCCACCTTAAATATAGAGCCCCTCTCCGCACACCCATTCTCACTCTCGCTCACTCTCCCCACGCAACCCTCTCCATTGTCCCACCAGCATCTGCAAACTCCCGAAAATACCCCGTCCGCACCGACGATGGCGGAGGAGGATACGGTGGCCATCGTCGCCTCCGACGCCACCGGCGAGGAGGCCCCCATCTCCTCGCCGGTCCCCTTTGACACGTTGAAAGCAGCCACCGTCCTTGTCCAGGCCCCAGTCGAGCCATCGATGGCAGCCACCATTCCCGTCCAGGCCCTTGTCCCCGCTACCGACATAGCCGCTGACGAGGCCCCCGTCTCCTCGCTGGTCCCCCTCCACGCGTTGAAAGCAGCCACCGTCCCTGTCCAGGCCTGAGTCGAGGCATCGATGGCAGCCGCCGTTCCCGTCCAGGCCTCATCCCTGCTACCGACGTAGCCGCCGAAGAGGAGCCCCCCGCCGGCTAGGAGGCTCCCGCCGGTCACAAGAAGATCCAGCACTTCATGGGCACCTACGATCCAAATGAGTACATCGCTCCGCTGAACCCCTACGACACCGACATCGACGACCCATGGTTGGAGGTAACTAGGGTTTGTTCCCCTTCCCTAGTTCTTCTACCGTTCCCATCGTTGGATGCTAGATCTTGGTTTATTAGGATTTGCTTGTTCACATTTCGATTGCTCGATCTTCTTACATCATCTACTCCCCCATTTTCCTTTTCTTCCAATAGGTTTACGACAGTGACGTCTGCAGCGATGATGAGTCTAGGTACACCAAGACTCGTCAGGTGCTGAGGAGGCTGCAGGCCAGCCAGTACGATGCCTTCTTCCGGGGCGACAACTACAACTGCCCCTTCTACAAGGGGATCGCCTTCTGCTGGGTGAGTCTCGCCGACACCGACTTCAACTCCTTACTGAAGCATGCAGAGGGCCCGGGCTCCACCATCCACAAAGGCGGCTAGACCGTGAACGTCAACGCCTACATCGCTGAACACCAGGGTCTCGGCATTCACCTCCGAAACCTCCAGCGGGCGGCCATCAAAGAGGGTCGCATGCCTCCAATCAAGCCCAAGGCCCCCAAGATCAAGGGACTAGGCAGCAAGAAGTAGAGGAAGCGCCGGAGGGAGGAGGCGGAGGCGCAGGCGCATGCAAGGAGGGGTTGAATGTGTCTGCTGCTGCTGCTGCTGCTGCTAAGTAGCTTCTTTTAATTTTCTATATTTTGCTTGCATCCTATTTCTGGTTGGAACCTTGTTAAGCAACCTACTTTCTATCGCTATATCTTATTTAGCCACGCACAGCTATATCTACATTTGTTTTGTTTTCTAAATGAATGTATTCTGCCTGGTGTGATTTGCTGCTCTAGATTTGCTACTAGATCGGAGGCAAAAAGAGGTCCAAAAGGGAACGAATTATCGAAGAGAGAATCTTCTCTAGATTTGCTACCAATTTGGGAAAAATGAAACATATCTGTTTAGCGAGAGAGGAAAAAAGTACTCTTTCAAACTGCCAGTTAACAAGCTACCATCTTGACAAACTACAAGACACATACAGAAACATAACAGAAAGAGGGTTAAATTTATTTTACTACTCACTTGAGGCGCTAGACATCTTGATAAGATAAATGAGTTCCACAAAATAGAAACATAACACAAAGGAGTAAAATTTAATTCACTTCTCATCAGCCCACTTGAGGCGCTTGCCATTGTTCCTAGGCGACCAACTGCGGTCATTCCAGGTGGATCTTACATTATTGGCACTCCACAGCTCACGAAATGCTTCGTCTCACCTGGGATCTGACTTGCCTTCCCTATCTTTAGCATCCCGTGGCACAATTAGTGGTGCATCACAAACCTGATTGTTGCTGCTAGAAGATGCTACCTCTCTGTTTGCTGCTTCAGCTGCAGCCTCTCTATCAGCTACTTCTGCTTCAGCTACAAGCTCTCTTTCAGCTGCTTCTACAGCCTCTCTATTAGCTGCTTCAGATGCAGCCATTTCCTTTGCATATGCAGCTTCAAACTTAGCTATTCTGCATTTTCTACAAAGGGATCCCCTAAGCTCGTCTTCCCACTTGCAAATAGGGCAAAACACGAGGTAACATAGAAAAAATGGAACTTCTTGTACAGCTGGTAGGTCACGTAAGAATCTATGGCTCCATACTTCAGGTTTATATCAGAGAACGGCCACTCGTCCTAGAAATCGTTCCTATCCGTAGGGAAATCTGCCTTCATTTTGTCGTACGACTCATCGAGGATTCTAGTTGCGAGTGATGCCATTCCATCCTTCCTCGAGCCCCCTAGGATCTTGACAAGACTCTGAATATCAATCCAGTTGTGCACGGGAATTGTAACTCCCTCTCGATGAAATTTCGAAAAATCAGTTGTACTATCGACAGTGCAGAAATAATTCCCTTTTCTATAAGGAACTGGCGTAGCACCAGAAAATTCCTATCAGTCCTGAAAGTAGTAGTTTATCATCACCAAAATTTGTAACTACAAATATTTTGTCAATGCAATATCATCACCTGAATATAATTTTGAAAAGTTTAGTAAATGCAAGATCAAGACTCTTAACATTGTCTTGTCATAATTTATTTGGTCCTAAATAAAATCCAGTAGTTGCAAGATGAGCAAATGGATAATGAACAAGAGGAGAAATCCATAAAAGCGGTTAGCTACAGAGAGCAGATCTACAAACCGGGAGAGGTGGTAGACGAGGACGTGTTTCCTCATGGCCAGTTGAACGAAGGCGACTTCACTCCCTTCATATGGGTCCTCCGGGGTGTACTCGAGGTCCAATCCCACAAACTTGTCCTCATCTTTCTCAAGCTAACCCTCGTACATCCTCAAGACTCGCAGAACTGTCTCCTCCTCGTTGGTGTAGACGACATCTATCTTCTTATTGTCATGGGTAGTGAAGCTTGTCTCTAGAGTGCGACGACCTTCCATGGTGGCAAGGAGAAGACGGGAAGAAGACAGATGACAGGAAGAAGAAGAGTGGTTTCTGCGGGGCAGGGGATCGGTGGAACCGTCAATGCGCTTTTAAGGTAGTGGTTAATGACGGGGACGGAGGTCCAAAGGAGAGACGCGTGGCGGTGGCCCTTCCAGCTTCTGAGTAAACAAAAAAATCATTATAACGATGATATATGTGCCATGTTTTGTCACGTCAATATAATGGGCTAGTCGAGTTGTCATATCCACTATGCCAGTGCTGCAAGCCTACGTGACAGCCACCCCGCCTAAGCGACAGGAGCGACATAACGGCGAGAACTGATAGGGGGGACCAACTTGACGACCGTTAGCCTGATATTTTGTATTGAAACGTAAAGTTGAATTCGTGCCGAAAAAGACCCTCTAAGTATTTGGCACACCAACTGTAGTCATCGCGGCTGATTAAAATCAACTTGGGTACCATGTTGCTTGGGCGCCCCAACTTTCGGGCCGCAAAATGATATTCTCCCAAATCCCCCCATCAGGCCATCACCGACGAAATCTCTCTTGCAACCCTAGCTAGTTGTCCGCCTCGCCATCAAAGGGAAGGAGGAGGAGGATGCACCCCTTGCTCTGCATGTCTGCCTCACCGCCGAAGGAAAGGAGGAGGAGGCGCCCCCTCGCTCTACCGTTCGCCTCGCCGAAGGGAAGGAGGAGGAGGCCAACCTCGTCGTTGTTGTCCCGTG
The DNA here is from genome assembly GCA_023614405.1 of Avena insularis. Taxonomy (NCBI): domain Eukaryota; kingdom Viridiplantae; phylum Streptophyta; class Magnoliopsida; order Poales; family Poaceae; genus Avena; species Avena insularis. The sequence continues at coordinate 473,027,384 of CM042696.1, read as the reverse complement.
TCCGTCTCACCGTCACCGTCCTGCACCCATCCAGGTTTGATTCGTGCCCATCCAGTTGTATAGTCGATTAGTGTCAGGATCCGAAGTTTGATTCTCACCTTGCCGAAGGGAAAGAGGATCACCAAGATCAAGAATTTGAGGGTAATCCGATATAATTTGGGTAAATTGCATGAAGATAGTAGCAATTGCTTTGCATCGTAATTCTCCTAGCAGTAGTGGTCATGTAGAATGTAGCAGCAGTGGCACTAGAAGCAGTGGATCGATTTGTTAAAGACATGCCTACCCAATTGAATCATGCATGAAGCTAATTAACACAATGATTAGGCCGTTGTCAGAAGGGGCATGAAATAAAAGGCTTGCACGAAGGCATCTAGCCTTGTCTACGGTGATTGGTACTAGTTAGTTATTATAGTTAGTTATTTCTAAATGTGACACTCGCTCATCATGCATATGCCCTTTGTCACCTTGTCGCTCAGACAGACATGTTGAGGGAATTCTAGCACAGTAGGTGATGTCTACAAGTGCACAAATCATTTGTAGATAGTTTTGAAGTATAGATATCGATCCCATAGGGAGCCCAAAGGTAAGTGTTTATGAGTGAAGTCTCTGTCACACCCAAAGTTGTCACAGGTCTTCGAGTTAATTGACTGCAAGTGTTGAAATGAGAATGGAAGTTGGATTAAACTGGGTGTATTTGAATAAAACTAAAATGTGAACTTCAGAAATAAAAAGCATAAAAGTAAAGAACGATTTGATTGTTTGTTGTTTTCCGCGGATGGTAAAAGAAGGCGCAGGGAGATACAGTTCATGGTGATAGTGATTGTGCCAGGTGTACGAATGATAAGTGTAACAATTATAATCTTATAAGTATATGTGTAGGCGAGCAACCCATAATTAGCCGGAACTCCTCTTGGTAGATTTTGTCCCAACTTCAATAATTCTACTAGTCTGTTACCAAAACCAGGGTCAAACACTAGAACATTAAGACCCTTCAGGTTGCTTAGCGATTAAGCTCCTTGGATCGGGCTAATGCAATAAGCACGGTGGTTACTCGTTATCCTCGAGTCTACTAGTTTTCCATTGATATCCCTGTGTCACTCGGGGGTCTCCGGTCTGCTAGCGAACAAGATCCTATCCATGTATAACAAAGCATCATGTTGTATAGGCCCTTATTGGACAACAAGCATTAGGCATCCCACAGATAGTCAAGCACACATAATATAGTAATTAGAATAAATCACAAACTAATGGAAAATATATGGAGGCACACCACATCTCACTAATCCCTTACTTCTCCCACGCCCAAGGAACTTACTCACACATGAGAGAAGAAAGGATCATCGATATAATCAAATAAAGGGAGTTCTTCTTGATATAATCGTGGAGATCCACAATAAGAATACAAACGTAATCCAACACAATTCAAGATATGAAGAAATAATCTCAAACTCTAGTATTTCAAGGTGAAGATCTCTCTCTCTCTCTAGCAAGTACAAGTAATGGCTATGGGGGTGTATTGGCTAGGAGGTCGAAGATCGTGGAGCGACATGAAGAACGTCTTCCCCTTCTTCTCCGGATCTCTTCTTTCTCCTTCCTGGATGGGATGGAGGCTACTGTGTTGTGATTTCGTGTCTGGCCTCTTCACGGAAGTTGTCCCTTTTGACAAGATGGGGGCAGCGATAGCTATACGGCAGGAACTATACGGCCGGAAAAATGTTCCTGCCGTATAGTTGCTCGTTAAAGCCTCTGTATGCTTCCCTCAATTGCTTCCAAAGAGAGACTTGCTTATTTTCGCCTGAATATTGTGTTTCTCTAGTTAAAACCTTCTGTTGACGTTCATAACCTGAAACACACATTAAAAACCAAGTTTTCTTTGCTACAGAAGTATTAGCGTTAGGTAAAGCTAGAAAACAATCAAATCCGGGAGAAAACCATCAATAAAAACCATCAAAAATGTGTCGAATCTCACAGCTATCAACTCCCCCAAGCATAGACGTTGCTCGCCCTCGAGTGACAAGGAAATAAGGAAGAATAGCGGAGATTCGAGACTAAATAAAAGAACTTACAAGTTTGAATTGGTGTCAAATTATTTTCTTCACAATCCCTGCAATCTTAAACATGATCATACAAGTATTCACAAGATTGCACTGAGTCCACTTCCTAACCACGTATATCTTGTTAGCAAATAAATCATATGCCTGAGCAAGTGTCGAAAGTTTAGCTAGGGAAGTGAGACAAATTCTTTTAGTGTCTCTCTTTGTTGAGAGATGAAAATTTTTTGCTCTTGTTTCTTTAAACAATTAAGAGTACTCAAGTTGGCACCAAAACATTCAATTTAAGAACAACTCATCTATTCCCATGTCAAAATTTCAAGACTCTCAAAGCACATTTTTCCTTTCTTTGCCTTTCAAAAATTTCAGCTCCTTCAAAGAGAAATCATGCCACTGCTTTTAACAGGTTAATTGGGACTATGTTGTGCACTCGTGACCATGCCAATAAATAATTGTTGAGCAATAATGATTCAGAGGAGTAATACAACTTCACTTGGAACGTGAGACCATGAGGAGACTAAAATTTTACCCGTCATAGCATTGCTGCTACAGACGTTTACATAACTCAATAGCCAAAATCAAGTGGTTTCCCACATTTAGATCGTTCGTTGGCCAGCAGAGTTAATAGTTCCCCATGGAGCACGACAATGTTGTAGTGACACGTGTAAAGCAATATATTATGGTAATTATTATAAAAATCAGTGGCATAATCTCTACTACTTCGAAGCATCCATTTTGTCAAACAATTTCATTCAAGGGTACTATTGAGTCTATTTATATTCAGCTCAAATGGGATGGAGTAGTTCTAAAATCAAATTCTTTGGGATAAACATGGACTCAAGTCATATTTTGGATGCCTTTTCTTGTAGTAAAAATGTAGGAAATATTTTTAACCAAGTTCATTTGTCATTGTTTCAAAGCTAAAAAGGAGACACTAGCAAAGGAATATATTTTATAGGATAACAAGCTAAGTGGGGAGTGACTCCAGTGCAAGCGAGTAAATAATTGTAGGATCAATTTAAGGTTGCAGAAAGGGTGATGAAAGGAATGTGATATCTCCTCTTGCTTGCTTCATTCTCGTATTTGAGTCTAACCTCCTCTGTATTTCCATATTGCCAAGTCACCTGAAATTGAGCAATCTCCGAGAGAAACAAAGAAACGAACTTGCAATAAAAGTTACAACTAATTTTTTGTATTTTTTTAGGAATGCAAACTGAAAGTAAACATGCAATTTTGAAGAAATAAAATAAATCAAAAGAAGAAACAAAAATATGAATGCAAGGTTTGTAGGTTTTTGAACCTCCCCCAAGCTTAGGCTATTGCCCAGCTCAGTTGTTGCCGTCGTTCGGCGGCTGGCGCGGATACTGCTGGTAGTAGTCGGGGAAGTGGGTCATGAAGTGACTGAAGTTGTGAGTCAAGGCACTCACATCTTCATTCACTCCTTGTAGAGTGTGATCATTCTCCCCAATGCGCTGGTTGAGTTGCTGGAATTCTTGATAGGGGACGTAGTTGTACCCCTGCTGCGGCTGGTTGGGCCATAGGTCCCAGGGTCCCTCTTGCTGCTGCTGCTGTCCCTCCCAAGCAGGGTTGTATTCCTGCTCTTTCTCATGCTCCTGCTCATCCTCATCATGCTTCCCTCCTTCTTCATCTTCCTCTTGATCAGGCTGGAGTGTAGCCATGATCTCCATCACTTGATCCTTGGTGAGGATCCAAGTGTCCTTCTCCACAATCGAGAAGGCTTATGGACAGGGCAACGGAACCTGCTCACCATGTGTATCACCAAGATAACTAAACTGATTGGCTCGGAGCCTCCTATTAGCTTGGTAAACACCAAGGAAGCCACAAGCAATTAGATACTTGATGTCCATAAGTTTGGATCCATCAACAGGTTGCATAACAGGTAATGTAATATTTAATGCATGGGCAAGGTGGGTTACCAATCCACCAATGCGGATATCACCTTTCGTCTTGTTGCTTTGGTGACGAAAGTGCTGGATGAGTAGAGCTAGAGGATTGGGGCTTTGCGGTGCATCTGGGAAGAGATCCTTGGTGATAATTTCCACGTCCGCATTGGCCATGGAACCGGTATCTCCACTTCCCAATAGTGTGTTGGCGAGGAACAAGGCATAGTAGCAGATTGTTGGGTTCTGAATGGTGGACATCTTCTTCTGGTAGAATTCGCTGCCACCATTAACAGAAATAACCTCCCAAGTCTCTCCACTTGTCATGCTATAGAGTTTAGTAACAGTTGACTCCCCAGCATGAGGGAAGCCGAAAGCATCACAAAATTGTTCAAAAGTTATTTCATAGTGCCGCCGGTTCATGGTGAAGCTTACCATGCACACATTACCTTTCTCCCTGTGCTCGTCGTAGAAGGAGGCAAGGAACTCATAGGTAAGCTCGGCGTAGGTGTTGTGGCTTGCGTAGCCAAGTACAATTAGCCTGGCCTTGTTACACATGAGGTTGAAGTCTGCCTTCAGCCTCGCTACGGTGAGAAAGCTATGGTCGGCCCAACATGTGGACAGCACCCTCCTTGATGAAACTATGGCCAACTTGGGGTTGAGCTTGGTCCTTTGCCCCGAGCTCTCGCCACGTTGGCGCTTGCTCTTGCGAAAAATATTACCGATTTTGTTCATCTTGATGCACTGAAAAATTTCACCATAAAACCTTAGGCATATAGTTTCTACATGATATACGAACGATTCTACGTGGAAAAATTTAATCCTAACGTGAGAAATCAATAGGGAAAACAAAACAAGCTTGAGTTCATCCACTAGATCAATGTGATAGGTGTAAACATGGAAATCTGAAAATAAAGCATGGATAGGGAGAGAAACATACTGATCTGTTGATACCCCCACTCAAACGAACGAAATCCACAAAGAATCAAGAGTTCTAGGTGGGTTTTGAGAGGTTTGGAGAGAGAATATGAGAGAAAAAGTGAGGAAGGAGAAGAAACCTAGCCGCCCCGGTGCTATTTTGTGGTCGCGCCGAACTATACGGCCAGAACTTTACGAGCGAGATATGTTGTTCCGGCCGTATAGTTGCGGTGGCGCCGCAAACTAGGGTTTCTTTATGCATAACACAGCTATACAGATGCAATTATACAGTCAGATCATAATGATCCCGCCGTATAGTTGGTCGTTAAACCGTCTGTACCCTCGAGATAAATTTTCTAAAACAGGCATCGATATCTATATGACCGGAACTATACGGCTGGAATTTTTATTCCTGTCGTATAGTTGGTCATTAAAACATCAGTACCTTTGAGAAGAAATTGTACGAAGGCATCGATATCTATACGACCGGAGCTACGGCCGGAATTTTTATTCCTGCCCTATAGTTGGTCGTTAAAACTTGTAACAAGTCTACTTTGTTTTCCTTAACAAGTTTAGAAGGTATACCTTTTTCTTTCATTGTTTTGCAGACTTCAGGCATAAGATCAGGAGTTATCCAAAGTATCCATTTTTCCAGCTTAGTGCGGAAATCAGGATTATATAAAGAATCATTCTTAGCCCTAGTAGACATCAATTCCAAACATTCTTTAATAGTTAAAGTATTTATCAATCCTCCTCCTGAGAAATCAAGCAACTCTCTACATTGAGCATTAAGACCATGGTAAAATAAATGGAAAATAGTTGATTCAGAATACCCATGATGAGGAATACTATTGATCATTCCAAAGAATCTATCCCAGGCTTGTGAGTAGTTTTCTCCCATGTTCTGACTAAAGTTGCCTATATTCTTTCTTATTTCAGTTACATTTTTAAAAGGATTAAACATGTTTATGAATTTAACAATGCAGTTTTCCCAACATTTAATGTAATGGCGAGGGAGAGAATATAACTAGTCTAGAGCCTTACCTTTAAGAGACCAACAAAATAATTTTAGATGAGAGAAGTATCTTGGCAAACCTTTTGGTCCAAGTGATGTTATCACATCGTTAAACTCTCTAAGATGCCTTCCTGGGTCTTCATCTTCCCTTCCACTAAAAGCTTTTTCCTGCAAATTTTTAATAATTCCACCATCAAATCGATATTCTCTAACTCCAGGATTAGGGAATTCTATTAGTTGTTTAAGAAATTCAGAACTTGGAGCACTGCATTCTCTGAGAGTTTTCTCGGGTTTCATGGGAGTTGTCCTGTAAATAGACATGATTTTCATAATATCACTCAGGTTTTCAATTTCAACTTTATTTGACCTTAAAAGTTTTTCAATAATTTCTTCGCGCCTTTGAGCAGGCATGCACTCAATATAATCTGGTAAATAGGTCCTACCAGAGCATGTAGACCCTTTGTCTCCTAGGGAGAACATTTTGTAGTAGTAACACCTGAAATGTCAAGAGATAAACAATTAGTGCTTAGCTCCCCGACAATGACGCTAGAAAATAGCTTGATTTCTGCAAGTGCACAAATTGTTTGTAGCTAGTTTCGAAGTATAGATATCGATCCCACAGGGAGCCCAAAGGTAAGTGTTTATGAGTGAAGTCTCTGTCACACCCAAAGTTGTCACAGGTTTTTGAGTGAATTGACTGCAAGTGTTGAAATGAGAATGGAATTTGGATTAAACTGGGTGTATTTGAATAAAACTAAAATGTAAACTTCAGAAATAGAAAGCATAAAAGTAAAGAACGATTTGATTGTTTGTTGTTTTCCGCAGATGGCAAAACAAGGCGTGGGGAGATACAGTTCATGGTGATAGTGACTGTGCTAGGTGGACTAATGATAATGTAACAATTATAATCTTATAAGTATATGTGTAGGCGAGCAACCCATAATTAGCCGGAACTCCTCTTGGTAGATTTCGTCCCAAGTTCAATAATCCTACTAGTTTGTTACCAAAACCATGGTCAGACACTAGATGATTAAGGCCCTTTAGGTTGCTTAGCGATTAAGCTCCTTGGATCGGACTAATGCAATAAGCATGGTGGTTACTCGTTATCCTCGAGTCTACTAGTTTTCCATTGATATCCCCGTGTCACTCGGGGGTCGCCGGTTGCTGACTCGTGTATTAACGAGCTCGTTGGGGAACCCCAAGAGGAAGGTAAGATGAGTACATCAGTAAGCTTTCCCTCAGTTATGAAACCAAGGTTATCAATCCAGTAGAAGCAAGGAAACACCTCCAAGGTGTTGCTATTGATTTTGGCTATGCGACTACCGCGCCAAAGAAGAACGCGGAAACCGCACAACACAACCACATAACTTTGCCCACAACTTACAAAGAGGTTGTCAATCTCACCGGTTTTGCTGAAAACAAAGGATTAAACGATTGTGGAAGAAAGTAATAGTTTGCGTAAATCAGTAAACAGTTGTAGATTGATGGTAAAAGACAGGACCAGGGTCCATAGTTCACTAGTGGTGGCTCTCCTTAAGATAGATGACCTGTTGGGTGAACAAATTACAGTGGGGCAATTGACAAACATCGAGAAAGCAATACATGCATATACTAATCATCTTGACTCCTTTGAGATTCGATTGGGAATTACAACATTATACATAGACCGTAATCCAACTACATCTATGACTAATAATCCACCTTCACTATCATCCTAACCCTCCAGTATTAAGTTGCAAGCAACAAATAATTGCATTACGCATTGCGTGTAAAGTAAACAATACAATTGTTCTATGAACAAAGGATTGTTGTTTTCTCCCTAGTAGCAACATCACATCTAGTACCTTAGAGATTTCTGCCACTTCCCCAGATTACTAGTGGCATGAACCCACTATCGAGCATAAATACTAACTCTTGGAGTTGCTAGCATCTACTTGGCCAAGATAGCTACTAACAACGGAAAGCATGCAAGATCACAAATAAGAAAGACATGATAGAATCAATGATCAATCTGAAATAGCATCTCAATATCCATCGGATCCCTGCAAACACAACATGTAGGATTACAAATAGATGATCTTGATCATGAAAGGAGCTCACAAGATCTAAACATGATAGCACAAATGAGAAGAACCAGCCATCTAGCTACTACATGGACCCGTATTCCAAGGATGAACTACTCACGCATCACACCGGAGGCTTGCATGGTGATGAAGAAGGCCTCCAGGGTGAATTCCCCTCTCTGGTAGGGTGCCGAGAAGAGCTTCAGATCCCTCCCGATCTAGGGATGGAGATGACGGTGGCTACAGACTCTTTCATGGAATTTTGATCGGGTACTTAGGGTTTCTGTATCAGAGGCATCTTATAGGCGAAAGGGGAGGCCGAGGGGTGCCCTAGGCGGCGGACCACCACCTCGGCGAGCCAAAGCTTGGCTGTGTGGTGTGGCGCCCCCCTGGCCCCTCTCCATCTTGTATTCTGGCTCTGTGTGTCCCTCGGTGAAAAACTGACTTTGGCTTTTCTCCCGTCCAATTCCGAGAATATTCATTTTCTGACTTTCCTAGAACCAAAAACAACAGAAAACAAGCAGCTGGCACTGTGGCTCTTGTTAATAGGTTAATCCAAGAAAGTGTATAAAAAGTACTCCAAAGTGTGGACAGAACATAAGAAAGTAGATAAAACCAAGCATGGAACATCAAAAATTATGGATACGTTAGCAACGTATCACCGGTCTGCTAGCGAACAAGATCCTATCCATGTAGAACAAAGCATCATGTTGTCTGGCCCCTTAATTGGACAACAAGCATTAGGCATCCCACAGATAGTCAAGCACACATAATATAGTAATTAGAATCAATCACAAACTAATGGAAAATATATGGAGGCACACCACATCTCACCAATCCCTTACATCTCCAACTCCCAAGGAACTTACTCACACATGAGAGAAGAAAGCATCATCGATATAATCAAATAAAGGGAGTTCTTCTCGATATTACCGTGGAGATCCATAATAAGAATAGAATAGTAATCCAACACAATTCAAGATAGGAAGAAATAATATAAAACCCTAGTATTGCAAGGTGAAGATCTCTCTCTCTCTCAAGTACAAGTAATGGCTATGGGGGTATGTGGCTAGGAGGTCAAAGATCGTGGAGCGAGATGAATAACATCTTCCCCTTCTTCTCCGGATCTCTTCTTTCTCCTCCCTGGATGGGATGGCGGCTGCTGTGTTGTGGTTTCGCTCCTGGCCTCTTCATGGAAGTTGTCCCTTTTGACAAGACGGAGGCTGCGGCAGCTATACGACAGGAACTATACGGCCGGAAAAATGTTCCCGCCATATAGTTGCGCGTTAAAGCCTTTGTATGCTTCCCTCAATTGCTTCCAAAGAGAGACTTTCTTATTTTCGCATGAATATTGTGTTTCTCTAGTTAAAACCTTCTATTGACATTCAGAACCTGAAACACACATTAAAAGCCAAGTTTTCTTTGCTACCAAAGTATTAGCATTAGGTAAAGCTACAAAACAATCAAATCCGGGAGAAAACCATCAATAAAAACCATCAAAAATGTGTCGAATCTCACAGCTATCAGTAGGCAAGTTTGCAAGCAATAGTGCTAACCACTCTTGGTAGTTGACCAACATGCAGTGATGCTTCGCATGCTATTAGTGGAATGGTAGTATAGAAAATACTGCATATAGACATCAAGTAGCAGTTGGTAGCATTTGGGACTCATTTCCAATTCAGTGGGTAGTAGCGAAATGTTAGATTACCTGATCTCTTGCTATGTATGTAGCTGCTAGTTTACTAATGTATGTAGCTACTAGTTTACTAATATATGTAGCTTACCTCATTTTGTCCAGTGATCTCTTCCTAATGTATGTAGCTACTAGTTTACCACTGATTAGTCACTTGATTCATGTTGCTTCATACAAGAACACACACTCATTTATCAAGCCAACAACATTAGCAAGCCAACAACAGTAATCAAATCAAGGAGTAAAATAGGCTTCCAATAGAAACAATTGCTAGATGCAACCCATGACACCAGTCAACTATAGCATTAACAATCATCTCTATATCCTTGGGACACATGTGGACCTCCCTGTGATAAAATGCCAAGAACTCACTGTTACTGTACTACTAACCGCAAAAGCAACGGTTACTGTACTACCAACCGCAAAATTCAGTTTTAGAAAGAGAGAGGGAAAAGGAAGGGTAGCTAAGTGGGATTTACTTGCTTATTATCAACTTCTCCTTTTGCATGTTTTGCTTATTTAAATTAGCTAGTGATTTTATTTAAATGCTCTTGCCACCATTGTAATCTACTTCCTAGGTAGCTTAAACAGTTGATGCACTTGTACTGAATGAAGGTTTTCAGAAAAGGTTGCACTTGTACTTGTACTGAATGAAGAATTACACTTGTACTTGTACTTAAACAGTTGATGCACTTGTACTTGTACTTTTAAGAAAAGGTTTTTAGAAAAGGTTATACTTGCACTTGTAATCTACTTCCTATGATTCAGTTACTTGTACACTGTTTTTGCTAATATGTTTGTTTGTCTGTTTAAGTAGTATGTCACAGTCACAGCAAAGTACTGTGGTGTGTATAAGAATCCAACAAGGATCCCCACTTGGGAGGCTAAGATCACCATCGATGGGGTTAGGCGCCACCTTGGGACATGGCGGTACCCCGAGGAGGAAGCACGTGCCTACAACTACATGGCAGTCTAGCACTCCAGGGCGAGGGCAATCCTGAAATTCCCCAAGGATTGAGCTTGGGCCATTCAGAATATGCCCGTGGATATGAGAGTCACCACGATGGCAGAGGAGCGGGAGCACCGACTGGTCGAGAGACAGCTTGTTGACCCCTTGGTCCAGACACTCCGCGAGGATCCTACGGTGATAGCATAGTAGTACGAGGTCTTGTCGACCATTACGCACCAGCATGGCATCCAGGAGGCGGGTCCCTCTAGGTCTGACTACGTGAGCCCTCGGAGCCCATACTACGGGTTCAACCCCAACGACTTCACTGTCACACCCACGTCGTCTGCTGACCTGTCTTCCTTAGGTTTGTTATCTGACGATGACGACGACGCCTGATCTAGCTAGACTTTGTCATATATTACTTTAGACTTATCCTGCTAGACTTTGTCATATATTACTTATCCTGCTAGACGTGGATCAGCTACTTGTCATATATTACTTATCCTGCTACTTAATTACTTTATAACCATGTTTACTATGCATCTTCTTTCTTGATAAATATAGAATGGATCAAGTGTGCAACAATTATGCACAACCATGGGGGGTACCTGTCGGGTTTGAGGCTAGGAAGGTATGTGCTCTATGAGATACATAGTATCATGGATGTCTCTATATAGAATCGAAAATAAACCATGGACTTTGTTGTATTTTTATTGTTTTACTTAGTCAATCCCTTGCGCTTGGCGACGGGACTTCATGGACCATTTCCATAGAAACACCATTGACGATGTCGTCTTTGAGGTCACTTTGATGTCAGATGCTGATCTCGACAGGAGTTACATGGTTATAGTCACCAACATAGCAATCAGGACAGCTTTCAGTGGACATGGCTGGATAAACTTCTTGAATGAGCATGATATGCAATACGGAGATAATATAAAGATCTTTCTCATTCATCAAGCAGTCGTAATCTACTACATGTACATGCCCCCTGACGATGATATCCAACAGTAAGCTAGCTATGTAGTTGAGACCATCGTATTATATGTCGTTTACTCTATACATTCATTCTTTTTTATGTGACTTTCTTCTCAATATATGTATATTGAATTATAGCGAAGAAGCGTGCATTAATTGTGGTCAACATAGTTGGTATTGCATGGACAGGAAGATTACCATACCACTCCCTATGAACTTTTGTGTTAGGATGGTATGGTCTCTAAAATTCATGTGGAGAATGTAAATATATATATATATATATGTTTAATGAAAATCATGACTAATTATTATGTCCTATGATTTCACTCAGCCAATCCCTTGCGGTGCACGACATGGCATCATGGACCATCTCCATATAAGCATGGATGAGTTGTCGTGTTTAGTGTCACTTTGATGCATCATAATCATCCCGATAGGACGTACCAGGTTACGGTCACCAACGAGGAGGCCCGAACATATTTTATTGGTCCTAGATGGAACAGATTCCTCATCTTGTACGACGACATGCAAGAGGGACGAGATGCTCAGTCATACTTATGGCATCATCTATTTCACTTGCTTTCCTCCCGACTCTTTCGCGAGGGTGAAGATGAGTGAACTCTAGATAATGCTATATCAACCAATGTTGAACAATGTCCTAGCTATTTGAACATTTGGTGGATACTGCTACTGTTTCCTATTTTAATATGTATTTTCCTGTCATTATCTTGTATATTGTGTATTCCTGTATTCACCTGTGTATTCTGTCTATTCATTATTATTTTTGCTCTCATACATAATATTATCGGCGAACATATTTTATTACCCCTAGAGAAGAGATGTGCGCCAGTGTTAGGGGACATTATCCCTAGCAAATTGGGATACTCGCTAGTGGTATACGCAGTTATTGCCAGCGAATCATGTAGTTCGCCGGCTATAATGCATTACCACCAGTGAGATGGTCACCGACAAATTGCAACTAGCCAGTGGTAGATGATTTGGGTGCGCCAATAGTGAGCCTTTCCCTACTAGTGTGTGGTTTGCACTAGATTTATCTTCATACTTTTATCCATCCATGAATATGATGATGTTGTTAATTTCTTCCATGTGTGAGTAATTCTCTTTGTTCTTGGAGAGATGGATAAACCCTAGCCTTATTATGAAATGAAATAAAGATGATCTATTACTTTGGTCCATTATCCATTGATCTATGATGCGGTGTTTGATCTCTCTTTTTAGATAGTATGTGTAGTCGGCCACATATCATTTGCCTCCGGGTCTAGAGAGAGGGTGATACCCTTGGGACATATATGTGAGTATGTCTAGTGCCAAGTGGTGATAGTAAATATTGGCTTATAACCTGCAGGGTCAAATGGGGAATTAAGAGAGACTCACTAAGCTTACTACGATATCCATGGAGAAACCCCTTACTTGTGGTGATTTGTATGAGTGATTTCTCTCAGGCATCACAGTGATTATTTAAAGGTGACCTCATTACCTGACTCAAGAAAGAAATTTCCCATGAGACTTGTAGTGAACATCTTATTATTGAGCTTTCTCCACACATATCATGATAAAAGGAATAGGTTATACTAATTATGATTAATTACTCCCTGCTAGTGGTGTATCCTAAATCCATGAGAACATTTTAGCCTTATTGTCAACACCCGAATTTTTAATCCCAGATGCCTATTATGCCATACCTCACAATCCCAGGATTACCATTTTTGCGAGACATAACAGAATTGGTACCACAGTACATCATCCATTACAAACCATAATAAAGGCCTTACAAATAAAATATCTCATGATTCAGTCTTAATACCATCAAAGCAGCAGAAAGTAAACGTACTAGGGGCTCCATCTTCAGGTCAGAGGCAATGCTGACGATGGGAGATGATCCTAGTTGTCATAGACCTCCTGATGTCCATCTTCCTGGTAGTCCTCCTCATAGTCTAGCCACGGGAATATCCAGGGATAAAGCCATGAGTACTCTTTAAGTACTCGCAAACTATCACTAACAAGTAAGGTAGTTCTAGTAGGAATCTTAAGCTCTAGGTTTATTTGCAAAAAGAGAGGTTTATTTCATAAGGAGTTTAAAAGTAAATAACCTAACTTAATTTTCTACATCACCTAAGTGGGAACCTAGTTTTTGAAAAATGTTTGCAGTTGTAAAAGTCTCTGCCTTGTTATTTTTGGTACAGGTGATCTATAATTTCAAATGGTTGGAATCCAACGGGCTTGGATAGATATTTTGAATACCTTTCTAACAAAATTGGAATCGTGCAATTTGGTTCAGTGAATCTATTTGAATTTATTTTTAAATCTACTGACAGAATCTAGTTTTAACTAAAATGGAAAAAGTCTATTTGAATCGACGGGCTCTGCACGGGAAACTAATTGGGTCGGCCCAGCTACGTGGCGCGCGTGTAGCGGGCTACTGACAGGCGGGTCCTACTAGTCAGTGACTTATTCTAACCAAAACGCTAAGTTTCAATCTGGGCCGTGCGGTTAGACTAGGATCTAACGGTCGTGGTTCATCGTCTCCGTCGAATAGCTCCGGCGAGAAACGAACCCTAACGCGATGGTACGGGTACGTGGGGGCTCACCTGGGCTCCAGCTAAGATCGGCGATGGGGGTGAACAACGTTGTAGATGACGGCGGTTCGAATGGTGGTCGTGGCGGCTCCTGGGGTGGCTCCTAGCTCCGGTTCCTCTTCTCCTCTGCAGCGGCGAGCTCCGATGAAATTCCGACGATGTGGTGCTCGCCTTGCTCCGGGGAGAGGTGTGGGAGGTGTCTGAGAGAGAGGGCGTGAGATGGTGTGGTGAATTGGAGCTAGGGTGGCCTCTATTTATACACCAGCGAGAGGGACAGAGCAGGATGGCTCGGCCTCGTAGGTGACGTCGATACAGGGGGCTATCGGCATGGCTAAGGGTAGGGGTCGACGCGGTGCTTCAGGGCGGTCGTCATGCGGGTGATGGCGCGGCAAGGGGCGGTCGAGGACGGTCGGGAGCGGTCCGTGCTCTGGGTGGAAACGACGGTGTTCGAGACGGTGCACAGTGGCTATGGTCCACGCGGCGGCGAACGGGCGTGTCTAGGGGGTAGCTAGGGTCACGGTGAGTGTGTGCACGAGCGGTGAGGGCGAGGCGCTGCGTGTGTGCGCGTGTCCGCTCTGGCGCACTCTCGGCATGGCAGACAGAAGTGGGTGTGGTGATTACGGCTGGTCCACAGCTTGCCTGCGGTCGAGGGGTGGACAGAGGGTGGCGGTGGTGTGGCGCCTGTCTCCTGGGCGTCGTGGGAGAGGGCGGCGCAGTCTGTGGCAAGTGGTCCTTGGTCGACCGGCACGGTGAGCTTCGGGCGGCGCTGCACTGGCATGAACGACAAAGGGGGAGCTGTCCACTGCGCTGCTAGACACTGTGGAGACAGGGGGAGAGAAATGGGGCACTAGTGGCGATTGATCACTGCTCAGAACAGTAGAAGTTATGGAGTGGTTTTCTGGTGTCTGCAAGGTGCTCGACCAAATGGCCGCATGAACTTAAGTTTTGAATATTTGGATGAAATGTGGTGAGTGTTCTGAGTACTTGCTTGATAGTCTAAGGTTGCTTGAGTTTGCCAAGGTGAATTGATTTGAGTGGTTTTTGAAAAGTGGTGATCTATGCATATGAACTTGATTCAATTTTGCAATGTCCTTTAAATAGATTTGGAATTTGTTTCTGTTAGTTTGTAAAGTGGGCTTGGATTCACTTTTACTAGGTCTAGCAAGGGGTGAAAAGAAATGGGAAAGTTTCTATTAGAAATCTTTTACTAGGAACACTCAAACTGGTCTAGTGGGTAATTTTATTCAAAATGACCATTTGACTATTTGATTCATATTTGGTTTTCTTTTCTTTTGATTTTGTTTGTAAATGGCCTAGATGATGTAATATTCATCTTAAAACCATTCCTTATCATTTAAGGCAATCAAACATGGCAATTTTACTCATTTAAACACTAAAGCAATTCACATATACACTAATATTAGATTTAATAATAAAAGTTTTTGTTAACCCTAAACTTAGGTGATTTGAACTTGATAATTTTGATTAATATTTTTGGGGTGTTAAATTTATTGAGTTCCAACACCATTCTCCAACGCTTTCTTTACTTGTTTTATGTGGCATCCCGCTAAAACCACTACTAGAAAATCGCTTTGTTTTTGTGCATTGCATCATCATAACCGCATGCTCGTGTCATCATGCATATTTTTCTTGCATCGCAAAAATATTTTTATTAAACACCGTATTTTGTTTTTCCAAAATATCCGTACGGTCTAATATATTAAGCCATCACCTCTCTTTGTTATTTTAAAACAAAACAATATTTTTTCCGGTCATTAGGTGACAATAAAGGTTTTCTTATTTTTGCTAAAAATAAAACTAGGCAAAAAGTCTGTCTAAAATTTTAGCCTAAAGCTAGCTTCATCTAGTCTACTTTAAACTAGATAAATACTCTTTTCCCCTTCTTGCTTCCAAACCCTAGCCCCAATCCCCAACCTAAGATCTAAATTCCCTTCCTCCTTCCCTATTCCTCGTCGGCCGCAGCTCTGTTTGCCCGGAAACTTTTGTCGGTCGCAGTTGCTCTGGTCGACAATTTCCTGCAGCTACATCGATCCCCTCCAAGCGCGCGTCACGGTAATCTCATCTCGACGTGATTCTTTTGGGCGTCGTGTGCTAATTTTATTCAGCCAAATCGATTCATTTGTGCAAGTAGCAGAACGCATGTATGCGCCTCGGCCTCCGTGCCATTTTCTTTGTCCCTGCTTGTTTTCTCGATGCCCATCTCCACTCAAATTCCCATCTCTCCAAAATTCTTTTCTATGCAGCGATGGCCACCAGGAGAGGAGCATCTCCATGCAAGTCATGTCTCCGCCTTGGTCCGCTTGCGCGCAGGGGAGCCAGTCTGACCTACAGTTCAACGATTCAATGCCTGTTCCACTGTGCGCAGCAGCAGATCCACATGCTGTGCCGCATGCGCGAGAAGCCGGCCAGCTGCTCGCCTTGCTCCAACTATTTTTCGTCCAGCGTCACCGATTCGCCACTAGCCACAGCGGTCGCTCCCGACCATCTCTCCCTGTTCTGTGTGCATCTGAGCGCGTCCAGTTCCTGGGTCCTCCTGCCAACAGTACCAGGTAGTACCCGCTGTGCGCTGGTTCTAGAGTTCCATTTTATCTTCTCTGCTTGTTGGTTGACCCGTCCGAATCGTTCTGACACACATTCTTATACAGTTGTATACATACAGATCGCCATGGTTCGGTCTTGGCACTACTGCTCGTTTCACCGGAAAGCTTCGCCAATTACGTTAGGTTCATGTCCTCTGCTACGACAAATGGGCCGCTAGAGTTTTGGCATGGATTTCTTCTACTCCAACATGCTTCTATCATCTAGTTTGGTATTGTTTCGTGCGCCACACCAAATTATGTTGTCCGATGACCCCTTCGACAAGATCTTCTTCCCGGTGTCCACCATTTCAGCTACTTCAACCTTCAATCCGAAGAAAGTCTCGTTGCCCTTTGATCCAAACCGTGAGACTCCTCCTCTATTTTATAAATTGCCATATATATCTTGTATGCATTAAATAATCCATATGTGCGTCGTATATTACGTGGTTTGGGGGCACTTTATAGAGTCACCTCATAATTAAATATGGAGCACATATACGGGCTATTCCTTTATTATACTGCCTCCATTTAAATTGTGTAGTGAACAAATGCCATGTTTTGCCTTGTTAATGCAACATCTAAAGTGCGGGGTAACTAAACAACTCGAACCTATTAATTAATTGTTGGGACCCCGGTTTCACTTAATACTGCCTAATTGCATCGCACCTTTGCCATGTCATGCATCATACATGCATCATGCCCGATCTTCTGATGTAGTATTAAATAGTGCATCTGGTGGTTCTTTTAGTGCTTTGCTTCTTCGTGGATTAGGCCGTTGAGTGGATGCGAGTATCGACAAGTTCTCCGGATATGATCCTTCGGCAGTGTTTCCCAGGCGAGCATCCCTTCCCCTTCTACCTATTTTGCATTTATAGTCTTTATTTCCTCCTGTTGATCTATTGCTATCCGTGTCGCGATGCTTTAGTTTCCGTACACCAGTTATATCCCGTGCAACCTCTATATTGCCTTGGACACCTCCTATTACCCGTGTTTGGTAGATAGCTGGCCTTGCGAGTCGTAGTTGCTTGCTCAGGTGCGATCTCGTGTTGTCAAGTACCACAGTTGTTGAAATGCTGACAGATGTTAATGATGGAGATGCTTAATGGTGGAGATGATCATGACTTTAAATACAACTATTAAAATGCTAGATATAACTAATACAGAGGCATCGGTGGGCAATAGATGTTATTTGGTTCTTCCACGCTTACTTGTGTCCCGTAGGACCCCGAGTACTTGATACCTGTTCCTTGATTATTTGTACTATCCACATCCAGGAGGCCTTATGGACCCCCTGAGCCAGAGCTTGATTCATTTCTATTTCTCGAGGCCACAAAGTAGTTTGGGGCTTTATTACTATCATGTACCTATGCCATGCTTTACTTCTTTATTTAAGATTGTGCGTGGAGCACCTGTACTGTTTAGGACTGCGGAGTGTTTTCGCGGTATCGACAAGCCCAATCATACTTTCGGGTTCCCAGTCGTTTATAGCCATTGACGCAAACCCTGGTTCCGTTCCGGAGCCAGCCAACTTTGTTGCGGGTAGCTTAGTGGGGTGGCCCCCTGAAATATTTTATGAATCCTATGATGACTTTGTCGTGAATGCCTCGTTGGGTTTTGAGTTGGTTTTTCCGAGGTTGATCGAGTGTGTGTTGCTATTTGTGCACCCCTGCAGGGTAAAACTTTCTGAAAGCCGTGTCCGCGGTTATGGACGACTTGGAGCACAGTATCTCGATCATAGACAAACATAACTAAAGTAGTGCTATAAATTTGACTTAATACGTGACTAGTAATCAGCTCAATTATAACAGAATGGATATTAAAAATGCCAACAACTGGTGGATCTTGGTCGTATCGTGTTCTGATATACCTGCGTAGTAAGTATTGCAACTCCAATGAAATGTGATAAAAGTGTCAACAACTGTTGGGTTTTGGGATTCTTCAGGACAATTATATCTGACTAGTAAATGTTCCAACTACAACAGAATGGTAATTAAAACTGCCCACTACTTATGCTTCAGGATAAATCATGTTATCTATATCTGATTAGTAAGTGCTACAACTATAACGGAATGAGTAAAATTGCCAACTGTGTGAGTTCCTGGGTCTGACTTCCTCGTTTGGTCTCGAGGGGGAAATACTAGGATGGGTTTGTATGGTGTTAGCTTCAGGTTGGATCCGAATAGGTCTTTCTTATCCCTCTCTGATAACCGCTAGTTAAATCGAGTCTCTATAGGTTGTTTAGTGCCGCTGCGCTGCCGCTTCAGCCCACCATACCTGTGTAGGCGAGGACCGCCGAATTCTAGCCTCGCCGTGTACTGGCCTCAGTACTGACGCTCCTCTTTTTCCTTTGCCCTTTGTTGGCACCCCTTTTGTTTAGCAGGTTTGAGATCGACGTCGTTAGCAGGGTTACCCTTGCGGCTTGGCCTGGGCAGGGTTATGGACGCCATTGGTTATTCTTTAGGGCCCTTAGCACCATTTGCATCTTGTCGGACGCTGTATCATTTTCAAGGTGATTTGGATCTTTGTAGTGTATATCTGTATTCTTGACTCTTGGAGTCGTGCTGTATATATATTCTGTTCTATGGGTCCCATCGAGGACTGTTGTGTAATGTTATTACTTCGTTTTCCACCCGCATGAAAGTGCCTGGTGGGCGTCCTTGAATCGTTTCTATGCGGGTTTGGCGAAAAGGGCTAAAACTTGCATAGGGCTGATTCAAGGGTGTTATATTTTATTACTTTCTTGCACCCATACACAAAACCTTTCAAACACCCTTTACTTGAGATCAAAGGCATCTTACAAGTATACTTTGATAGATAGTGACGAGGGGCATAAAGACCTAAACCAAATAGCTCTCTGTGGGTTCGATACTCTTATTTCGAAACTAGCTACAATCGATCTATGCACTTGCAGTCATCAGGTACCATCAGGAATGGATTAGAGAACAAAAGCGGTCGAACTTACTAACAACGTAATGAGTTTTGTTTATCTCTCCTAGGGCTCGTGCGACCCGAATGGCGATCATGCGATTCTAGGATTTGAAACCTTGTTTGAATCACGTTCGTGGATGCGATCTCATTTCCCGTGCCCTCTCCTCTCTTCCCAGTTGCCCTAGAATACTCTCCCCGTCTTCCTCAACCGAATTGGGGCGATCCAAGGGCTCTCCTAGATTGCTACCCGCCCTTGGTCTGGTGTGAGAATGGTGGTAGTGGATGATGATGGGCCTAGTGGATGTGGCAGCCAGCGGCAAGATGGTGGCCGTAGCCTCGACGGCGGAGGCTTATGGACATTTACGGAGTAGTGGAATGGCTCCTCCCCCGCGATGGAAACAGTGGGATCTGAGGAGAACGTGGTCGAGATGATGGGTCAGCTTTGGCTGACTGTGACGGCGGCGGCGGTGTGCTAGATGACGATAACAACGATATCTCTGTCCACTCTAAGTGGGCACTCGTCGGTAAGGTGTTGTCCCCCTTAGTTCTGCATATCAGTACGATATATTTGGCTCTCCGCCTGGCATGGGGAAACCCACACGGCTTGCTGATGAACCCGGGGGGTGACAACCTGTTTGTGGCGGAATTTGGTTCAAAGTATGATTTGGATCGAGTTCTGGATGGACCTCTGTGGGTTGTTGGTAAGCATGTTATTCTCGTATAAGGTTTCAATATAGACTACAAACCAAGAGATATGATTTTCAACAAATTGAAGTTGTGGGTTAGAATTTTTCAATCTCCCTTTTGGCTATATGAACAAAAGGTGTGGAAATACAATTGTTGGACCTATTGGCATTGAAGGAAGTGTCCTAGAGGTGGACTATGATGCATCAGGAAGATGTTGGGGAAGCTATTTGCGAGCTCGGATTGAGGTGGACGTGGGCAAACTGCTCCGGTGGGGAGTCACCGTTTTCTCTCAGCGTCGTAATACGACTGAATGGTTTGATATGCAATACGATAATTTACCGCATTACTGCTTCTCCTATGGTATCATTGGCCATTCATCGATTGAGTGCAATAATCCCGTGGAGCGGGATGAAGAGGGGAAGCTTCCTTACTCGATTGACAGAATCTGTGCTCCGGATGATAGAAAGAAGAAACCATAGGGCACGTGGTCGTCGAGTGGTTCGGTGTCGGCTGGCCAAGGCCGATCGTCTACACCAGTGAAAGAGAGGCCTAACCAGTCTGGCAATAAGAACAGGGCAGTGGGGAAGCAACGACAGAATGAGGACGTTGTCGAGGTATCCTCCCCGGTGAAGAAGCCACATACTCGCGCAAATAAGACCAATGCAGGTAGGGCTCCCGGTAAAACTAAGGAGGTTAATCAGGGTGGGAAGGCTCTCACGGGTCAGAAGAGGAAGAATGTGCATCTCTATAGGCCAAAAGTGCCTAAGACTTTGACAGAAGACACGGGCAACCATCTTACATTGGTGGTTCATCACGATACAAATGTCGAGACTGATGAAATTGTGACTGAAGATGCAGCAATGAGCAGTGACTCAAATAAGATTAGGAAGAATGGTGAAATTGTATCGGCGGATCAGGCGGGTGATGTGGAGCAGCCCCGCCGCATGCAATGAGTATCCTATGCTGGAACTATCCCGGCTTGGGGTCGGACGTGATAGTTGGCAATCTCTGCTAGCTTGTGAGAGCTCATCATCCCTTCCTCCTATTTTTATCTGAAACCAAGATGAGGGATACTCGAGTATGAGGACTGATGTGGTCCTTGGGGTACTCTGATTGCGATGCGGTGAGTAGTGATGGCCTTAGTGGTGGTTTGGCCTTATTCTGCTTTTTGTCTATTTCTATCACTCTTAAACCCTGTAATGCTCGGTGCATTGATGTTCATATCACACCAGAGAACGGAATAAAGTGGCATGCAATCTTTGTGTATAGAGAACCTCGTCGTGAACTTTGTTCGGAATTCTGGGATTTCCTCCGTTTTATGCGAGCTCAACGGGATGGCCCATGGATTTGCTGTGGTGATTTCAATGAGGTATTGATTCAACATGAACATATTGGTCCTCATGATAGAACTAAAATGCAAATCAGAGCATTCTGGGAGTGCTTGCAAGATTGTGAATTAATGGATTTGGGTTTCGAAGGCCCAAAGTTCACTTAGACTAACTGACAAGTATGTGATACTAATGTGAAATTTCGCTTGATCGGGTAGTAGCTAATGGTGGCTTCTCTCGCTTGTTTGAAGACTATGTGTTGTAAAATATTATTACTAAATCCTCAGATCACTATGCCATTCTAGTTTATTTGACAAGAAGTTCAAGGGTCACCATGCAGAAAGCGGTTCAACGTGGTTTTTGGTTTGAAGTTATGTGCCTGCGGGCCCAGACTACCTTGAAATGTTGGAGAAGGAGTAGTCAGCTGGTCGAGTTGGCCCTGTGTCCCTGTAGTTGACACGGGAAAACCTGGGTCGTGTTGCCGTGTCGCTCAAGGACCGGAGCCGAGCTTCGTTCGGCTCGGTGAGGAAGAAAATCTGAAAGCTTGAAGGTGCACTATGTGATATTCGAGAAAGTGTGTTGTCCAAGGATTTAATCCAAAAGGAAAAGGAAGTAGAAGACGAACTATGTGAATTATCTGAACGAGGAGAAATTATGGCTCGCCAACGATCCCGTGTTGGCTGGCTCCGAGAGGGTGATTGGAATACTTTCTTTTTCCATGCAAGGGCTCCAGCGAGGAGAAGAACCAATAAAATTGATATGTTACTCCGAGCTGATGGTTCCAAATGTGAAGCATAAGGGGAGACTAAAGGTATGGTGCAAGAGTTTTATGAAAACTTTTTTCTGCTGAAACTTGTGTTTCCAGTGATGTAGTTCTTGATGCTATCCCATCTAAAGTGATGGCTGAAATGAAGGAAGACTTGTGCAAGCCGTATTCTGATGAGGAAATCACAGCTTCCTTGTTTCAAATGGGTCCGATGAAAGCGCCCGGTCCTGATGGGTTCCCAACATTGTTTTATCAAACTCACTGGGATTTCTTCAAGGAGGAGATCTGTAATGCGGCTCAGAACATTATCATGGGGTAGAGGTGCATGAGGGTTTCTGTGTGATTCAGTCATTGTCCTCATCCCAAAAGTCTCCAAGCCGATGGAACTCAAGTACTTTAGGCCAATCAGCCTTTGCAATGTTATTTACAAGATTGCCTCCAAAGTCTTGGCGAACAGGTTGAAAGTGATCTTGCCCATGATAATTTCCGAACATCAGAGTGCCTTTGTTCCAGGACGGCTTACCACTGACAATGCTCTCATCGTCTTTGAATGCTTGCACACCATTCGTCACCAAGATAACAAACGACCGTACTTTTCCCTAAAGGTTGACATGATGAAGGCGTATGATAGGGTGTAGTGGAGTTATCTGCACGGATGCCTTAGCAAGTTGGGTTTCTCTTCGGACTAGATTCGGTTAGTTATGAGATGTGTGACTTGTGTTCGGTATGTTGTTCGTGTTAATGGCGTGCTAACCAAACATGTGGTGCCCTCACAGGGAATCCGACAAGGGGACCCCATTAGCCCCTACTTTTTTCTTCTGTGCACTGAAGGACTATCATGTTTACTACAACAAAAGGAGGACCGTGGTGAGCTCTATGGTATCAAAAATGGTAGACTCGTCCCCCTATCTCACATTTAGTGTTTGGAGATGACATCATTTTGTTTGCCCGAAGTGACAGTAGGAGTGTAGAGTCTCTTAAAGATACTTTGAAGACTTATTGTGAAGGATCTGGCCAAACAATCAATCTTGACAAATCATCGGTCTTCTTTGGGAATCATTGCAAGGATGTGATCAAACATAGAGTGACGAATGTATTGGAAGTGGACAGTGAGATTCTGAATGATAAATATCTGGGGATGCCGACCTCAGTAGGACGCTTACCTATGGCTACTTTCAAATTACTCTATGACATGATCTGGAAACGCATAAATGTTAGAGTATTAGGTATATACGGTTGTTATGGTAGTATAGACAGAGTTAGGATCTGTTTACGTACAGTCCTAAC
This sequence comes from Avena insularis, assembly GCA_023614405.1. Taxonomy (NCBI): domain Eukaryota; kingdom Viridiplantae; phylum Streptophyta; class Magnoliopsida; order Poales; family Poaceae; genus Avena; species Avena insularis. The sequence continues at coordinate 473,003,623 of CM042696.1, read as the reverse complement.
TTGACTCGTACTCCAAGATAATCCTCTGTACGCCTATATATACTCGCCCATGAGGCTCAATAATATATCCAACATATTCCGCCAATATCTCTCTCTATCCTTCTACATGGTATCAGCCTAACCACGATTCAACTACCCTAGCCGCCGCCCTCCATCCCCCAGGCGCCGCCGGCTCCCCCTCCACCAAATCCTAGTGCTGCCGCCCGCCATGGCGTCGCGCTAGCCGCCACACACGCTTCCGCGTAGCGCTGCCCCCGGGGAGGTCGATCTCCATGATCTCCGCTGGGGTCCGCGCAACCCATACGTAGGGTTCGTCCGCCGATCCATGATCGGCTGCCCTGTAAGTCTATTTTTCCGATCTCTTGATCGGTTTTCTTTTTTGGTTTACTGATATTAGATCGGATTGAGTCGCCCACCCCCGTCGTCATCGCCGCGCCTCTACTCCGGCCATCGGCATCGAGGATCTACATCGCGTCTGTGCGCATGCCCCCTCTGTTGCTGCGCCAGCCTCGGCAGGCTGTCGCGACCTCACGGTAGGCTACCGCGGCCGCCCCCCTCGGATCCTCTTCGTCGTCATCGTCTGGGATTTCACCAACAACGCCACCATCGAATCCGATCTATGTGTCATCCACGCCATGGCACATACGCTGCACCGTCGGTCTGATCAACTGATCCCGTGCCTGTCTACGCCAAGCACGTCCCCGAGCACGTGCCTACCGCCGATCGAGCTACGGGCTGCCGCTGTGTCGCCCCGTCGGGCCACAGCGCTGCCTCCTTTGGTCCACACTACCGGCTTCCAACGTGCCTTCCTTGGCGTGTACATCGCTGGTGGTCTCCCAGCCTCTGCACCGACTATTGGGGATATACTTTCTGGGTATCCTCACTATGCCTCGCTGGCTAGGGTGGCCCACTTCGGGTTAGATCTTTGCTTCACGGGCGGCCTAGTCAGGGAGAAGAAACGGAGTCCAGTCCGGCTACGGGAAGGACCAGAATACTTACCGACATAGGCCCGTATTGTTACTTGTAGTTCAAGATGTACTCTGTAACCGACTCTTAGTCATAGTCAGATAGATCTCTCTCCTGTAAACCCTAGGCCGTATATCTATATAAGCCGTCCTAGGGAGAGCCTTTAGGGCACCCTCACAATAGTCTACAATCTCAACTCGCATAGGCGAAACCCTTGTAACCCATACTCCGGCTCTGCCGTATTACTGGATTGCTAGCAGGAGTAGGATCCGTCCAAAGCCGGCGGATTCGAACTTGGGTAAACTTGTGTGCTCACCGTCCCGGAACACCGTACGTCTCACACCCCTCTCTTCGACACGCCCCGAGGACCCCCTCATGGCGTACTTGTCATCAATCCGATGACAGTTGGCGCCCACCGTGGGGCAAGTGAGCTTTGGACCTGCGTTCCGAGCGGAATCTGCAAGAATCGGAATCAGCGAGACTATCGCCTTTGGTCGCATCCTCTACGCCAGTGACGTCCCTCTTGTCGTCTCGACGAGACCTGGATTCCGGCTAGGAAAGCCATGACTGCCTACACCATCATGTCTTTCGGCAAGATTGATGTGTACATCGGATTCGCTAAACCTGCCCCACCCACCCCATCGGTGATGATAGAGGCAGAAGAAATTTCTGGGCCCCCTTTGTATGTAGAGGCGGCAGAGTTCCGGATCCCAGAAAACCCTAATCCCACCCAGCCCACACCCATTGCGTAGACAGTGGAGAAGGCCAAACCTGAAACAGATCTTGTGGTTCAAGTCGAATCTGGAGTGGATCTCCCTAGCGAGGCCAAATCCTAGATCGATCCACCCGCCGAGGTCGAAGTCCAGGAGGACCACAACAACAACCTTGGTTCCGGCTCTGCCAATGCCGGAACAGACCAACCTTTCCTGAGCCATACGTTGAGGCGCATGATGCTGCAAGGCACAAACGTGGATGAGGTTCTCGACACCATCAAGATCTTCGAGGAAGCCCACGAAGTGAGCCGCAACTACCTCAGGACCCACACATCGCACTTTGTCGGATATGTTGGATCCGGATTTGGCTCTGCCGATGCTGGAGACAACGCAGACTTGGTGCTGGAGGCGATCGGAACAAACACTGACTTACCCGCATCCTCGGATGACTCGATGACGTCGGCGGATTTCCGAATGTTCTCCGTGGAATATGAAGAGGAGTACAACTCCAAAGCTGCAGAAGAAGGAGAAGCCATGGATGAAGGATCCAGAGAAAACTCTCCCAAAGCGCAGGATGACATGGATCTCGGAGATAACCCCGAGGTCCAGATGTCCGAAAGTACCGATCAGAGCTTGACTCCGGAAAACGCACCCAAAGCCGTATTTGCTACCGGCGCTGCCAAGAAGGAAAAGAAGAGGAACAAGACCCCAACAAAAGAACTTCCAGCAGAGGAGGTGATTGCCGAGGAATGCGAGGAAGATTCATATGGAGCACTTATCCCAGATGAGCCCCAAAGAAGAATCGTTGGATGGCCACGTGGTCACCGCAGGTGCCCGTAAACTCATCGATGATGCATTAACCACACCTATCCCTACTGCGGCATAACTCACTGCTTCAGAATTGGACGAAAGGGCCCAAGCCCTCAAAGCACGTCGCCAAGTACTGCTGGATGAAGCCAAGAACATTGAGGAAGATAAGAAGCTCATGGCCAAGACGGAGAAGCTCATCTCTCTGCAACATCAGAAGAACCGGAAAGGCCACATAAGGGCTGGCAAATTTCCAGAAGTGCGAAAGGTTCTCTTTGAGGGAGATCTGGGGATGCCTCGGCTCAATATTAAAGGAGATTTGGTATACCCAACACCATTACAAAACACCGCCGCAGCTCGACATATCCTAACAAATAATCTAGGCCCAGAGGAGGTTCGATTGGGCATTAAGCTACTCACCAAGGGTCTGGAGCAGCAGAAGGTCGTGAAATCCGGGAGCAGAAAGCTGGTCTCTCAATCCGACCAATGTCACACGGATCCGGCCTGGAACGACATAAGACCCCAATGGGTTCCGGAACAACATCACTGTTCTGACCGTCGGGAAGACAATAACTCAAGAACCGGATCTTCAGGACAGCAGCATAGAGCTACACGTGACTGGCACAACGTTGCTCCAGCCGCCGAGCAAGAGGCGATTGCTACACTGTATCCGAGAAATCCTCCCCGGCGAGAGTCGAACAATCGCAGGGAAGAAGACAAAGATAAACATCGGGAGGAAGACCGACAAAGAATGCCGCCTCCTAGACATACAAGCTGTCCGACTGAGCCCCACCGCGCTGGGAGTGACGGACGAAGAAACGACGGACACCGCGCCAAGTCGAGTCGGCAGGGGGATCATCGTAATGAATATCCTCCCCGGAGCTAGAATAATGACGCTCCAGACGGAGACCGGCGATCAGCAGGAAACAATCCAATTGCTCCACCCTCTCCACCAAGTAGCCATCACAACGACTCTCAAGGAGGCCAAGGAGGTGTCATGGCGGAGGAAGTGGTGGCAGAAGCCAAAGTCCGGCTCCAAGGCACCGCAGCCACAGCCATCCATCACAACGACTCTCAAGGAGGCCAAGGAGGTGTCATGGCGGAGGAAGTGGTGGCAGAAGCCAAAGTCCGGCTCCAAGGCACCGCAGCCACAACCATCAATCAGGACGGCGATCTCTGTCCCCAAGTGACGCGAGACATTGGATTAACTCCAAAATAGAGGCGCGGTGCTATGAAAATGATGATATATACATGGGCCCAAAATGCTTTGCACCACGTATAAGAGCAACAAGATTCTCTGAAGGATTTGCTATCTCAAGACATATCCAACCCTACAATGGTGTAGCTCGGCCAGATACTTGGCTCCAAGATTTCTTCCAAGCTTGTTGCATCGCCAAAGGCGGAAACAGCCTGGTCACAACCCGGTATCTCCCACTCATGTTGCGGAAGGCGGCATGGTCATGGCTCAATGAACTTCCGGAGAACACCATCCACAACTGGTATGACATGCAAAGCGCGTTCTTTCATAATTTCGAAGACACATATCGGAGGCCCTGTACGGTAGGAGACCTATATTGTTGCACCCAAGAAGCCAGAGAAACTTGCCGAGATTACCTCGGACGATGGATCGACACTAAGAACTCCTATGAGGGAGTAAATGATCAAACTGCAATTGAAGCTTTCATTGCAGGACTCCCAATTGGTTTACTACGTCATCGCTTGAAGTGTGATAAGGTAACTGATTTAGGAGAGATGATAGAAATAGCGAGCAAGTATGCAGATGCTGACGACGATGCAGAGGGATTACTGAACGCCCTAGCTATGCCATAGTCGGCAGAACAACCAAATCAGCAAGCTCAGAAGCGCAAGAATACCTCGGAAGAAAAACCCAATGCAGAAACTTCAATGGTCACTGCTACTTCGGGTCTTGAGGACGAGGAGGACGCGGCGGCGGCCGCGAGCGCGGTTGTGGGACATCAAGGGTCCAGGGTAGGGGAGACCAGCAACTTGGCTAAACCTACTCCTGGGCCGACATTGCCAATAACCCATGTGTGCATCACTTAGATGCCAATGGGGGCTCGTCTCACACAAACGCCAAGTGTTGTTTTAATGATGACATCAAGAAAGACGATACTGCGGGCTACAGGGCTAAGTGGAAGAAGGGAAAGAAGAATCCCAAAAAATATAAAAAGGAGGATTCCGACATGGAAGAAGCTGATCCTTCAAATCCCAAGCTGGAAGGGAAGAAAAACTTCCCAACAAAGAAAGACACTTACGTCACCTTCCTCGGATCTCGACCAGCTAAGGTCAAGAAGGCAGTTATGCATGAGCTCAACGCAACAGTTCCGGTTGTCCCCCAATTCCTGGACTGGTCGGAAGTGGCAATCACCTTTGATCGTGCTGATCATCCGCCTAAGTTGCATAGGTGAGGAAAATACGCCTTAGTTGTTAATCCACTTATTGATGGCTATGGTTTCTCCAAGACTCTCATGGACGGCAGCAGCAGCATTAACATCTTGTATGTCGAGACACTACGCCGGATGCGAATCTCGGAGACCCAGATGAATTACAGCTCTGTGATCTTTCACGGAGTTGTCCCAGGAAGACAAGCAAATTCCCTGGGAGAAATCACTCTGGATGTTACCTTTGGAACTCCAAAGAACTGTCGGACGGAAGCACTTTCCTTCGAAGTGGTCCCGTTCAAGAGTGCGTATCACGCTATTTTCAGACGTCCGGCTTATTGGGCTTTTATGGCTCGTCCGTGTTACATTTACAATATGATGAAAATTCCAGGTACCAAAGGCGTGATCACCATCAGGAGAGACCCGAAGAAGGCGCGAGAGTGCGAGGATGGAAATGCCGCCTTTGCTGAAGCCGTGCTGCACGCCCAGGAGTACTAGGAGATCAAGAAGACCATTGATCCGTCCGAGATGCCCGCGACAAAGAAGGAGGTGACAAAGCCAAATCCGGAGTTCAAGGCATCGGAAGAGACGAAGAAGACGCTGTTGAAGGATGATGACCCCTCCAAGGTGACCCAGATAGGCGTAGGCCTAAATAGCGCATAGGAAAGGGCGCTTGTCAAGTTCCTCCAAGCAAATCAAGATATCTTTGCATGATAGCCATCTGACATGACCGGAGTACCTAGGGGACTTGCCAAGCACTCTATAAATGTACACCCGAACACTAAACCCGTCAAATAGTCCCTATAATATTTCGGCGATGAAAAGCGTAAGGCAATAGCTAAGGAACTAACCTGACTCAAGTTAGCCGGATTCATAGAAGAGGTCATCCAGACTGAGTGGTCGGCCAATCCTGTAATGGTCCCTAAAAAGGACACCACTGATTTAAGGATGTGTGTTGATTATACCGCCTTGAACAAGGCTTGTACAAAAGATCCGTTTGCTCTGCCTAGGATTGATCAAGTTATCGATTCTACGGCAGGCTTGGAACTCCTATGTTTTGTCGACGCATATTCCGGTTATCACCAAATTCGGATGACGGAAACTGAAAAAGTCAAAACTTCATTCATAACCCCCTTTGGAACCTTCTATTTTGTTATGATGCCCATTGGGCTCAAGAACACAGGAGCTACATACCAGCGCACTATTCAGTGTTGCCTCCACGACCAAATCAGACGCAATGTACATGCATATGTGGATGACATTGTGGTGATGTCCAAAAAGAAGGAAACCTTAATTTCTGACCTACGAAAATACAACATAGTGCTTAACCCGAAGAAATGCTTCTTTGGAATACCAGCCGGAAAATTGTTAGGCTTTATCGTGTCTCAAAGAGGTATAGAGGTAAACTGGGACAAGATTAAGGCTATACTCAATATTTCCAGGCCAACTCACCTGAAGAACATTCAAAGACTAACTGCTTGCATTGCCACAGTTAGTCGGTTTGTAAGACGGCTAGGTGAAACAGCCGCACCACTATACAAACTCCTGAAAAAGACCAAAAAGTTCGTTTGGACCGACGAAGCTGAAGCTGCACTACAAGACCTGAAAGCAGTACTCCCATCTTCTCCCATCCTTGCAACCACCGGAACCACAAGAACCGATGTTGCTCTATCTCGCTGCGACAAACAGGGTCGTTAGTATCATCATGGTGGTCGAGAGACCAGAGGAAAATTAGGAACACCTGGTGCAGCGTCCGACTTACTATCTCAGCGAGGTCTTAACTGAATCAAAGCAGCGGTATCCGCACTATCAAAAGATGGCTTATGGTGTGTTCTTAGCATCTTGTAAGTTACGGCATTATTTTCAGGAGCATCCAATTACTGTGGTGAGCACAACTCCCATGAGAGACATAATCAACAACAGTGACGCCACAGGACGCGTCGCTAAATGGGGCATAGAGCTTTCAGCTTTCGACATTGACTACAAACCTCGTACAACAATCAAATCCCAAATCCTCGCTGACCTTGTCACTGACTTGACAGAGACAACATAAAATATGACCATGCCAGAGTCGGAGTACTAGACCTTACATTTTGATGGGTCTAAGGCGCTCAGGGGCTCGGGGCCTGGCGTGGTACTCAAATCACCCCAAGGAGAAAAACTTTTCTATGTATTGCAGATCCACTTCATGGTGACAAATAACATTGCCGAGTATGAAGCACTACTGCACGGAATCCGGATTGCTAAGGATATCGGCATCCGATGTTTAATGTGTTATGGAGATTCGAATCTTGTTGCCCAACAAGTTTTGGATATATGTAATGCGAACAAACACATGGCAACATATAGGGCTATCGTAGATGAACTATCTAAATCGTTTCAAGGGTTTGAAGTTCAACACATCCCTCGAACAGAAAATGAGGAAGTAGATGCACTATCTCGAATAGGGTCTACACGAAAAAAGGTTCCGGATGGCGCTTTTTTGGAGCACCTCAAAGTTCCCTCTATAAAGGGGGTAGACGAGGAATATCCGACCAAATCCGACTCACCTTTAGTAGAAGTTCTGGCTATGATTCCCAGCTGGACTCAACCCTACCTTGATTACTTGGTAGACGGAAAATTACCCGAAGACGAAGTTCTGAGCCGGCAGATCGTCTGACGAGCAAAAAAGCCTACACTATAATTAGTGGTGAGCTCTATAAGTGGAGTGCATCTAGGGTCTTTCAGCGCTGTGTATCTCCGGAAGAAGGAGTGGAAATCTTATGAGAGATCCATGAAGGTGAGTGTGGTCACCACGCTGCAGCCAAATCTCTAGTGGCAAAAGCTTTCTGACACGGTTTTTCTGGCTTACAGCCAGGGCAGATGCCAAACGGCTGGTCAAGACATGCAAGGGCTGCCAAAAATACACCAAACAAGCTCATGTTCCGACTGATCAGCTACGAACAATACTTATAACATGGCCTTTCGCGGTATGGGGGCTTGACAAGGTAGGACTGTTTAAACAGGCTCCAAGTGGATTCACTCATCTCTAAGTGATGGTGGATAAATTCACAAAATGGATTGAGGCTAAAGCCATCACTAGTTGTGATGGAGCAACAACCAGAAGATTTGTTGAGGATGTCATAATCCGATACGGTTATCCGCATAGCATTATCACGGACAACAGGAGTAATTTCTCTATGGGAGAGCTTGCCAAATTCTGTAACAAACAAAATATCCGGCTTGACATTGCGTAAGTCGCACATCCACAAGCTAATGGGCACGTCGAAAGAGCGAATGGTTTAATCTTACAAGGCCTAAAACCAAGACTTGAAGCACCACTACGACATGCTTTGGGGGCTTGGGCAGAGGAATTACCTTCTGTAATATGGAGCTTACGAACAACTCCGAATAGGTCAACCGGATACACGCCTTTCTTCTTGGTTTATGGCGCAGAAGAAGTTATTCCTAGTGATGTAGTTCACACTTCTCCTAAAGTTGCCGTGTATATTGAAGAAGATGCCGAAATTTCTCGACAAAATGATCTCGATTTAGTCGAAGAAGTTTGTGTCGTTGCTGAGATGAGATCAACAGCCTATCAACAGAAGTTACGCAAGTATCATAGCCAGAGAGTCAGAAACCGGTCTTTCAATAAAGGCGATTTGGTTCTCCGGCTTGTGCACAAAAGAAAGCACAAACTTTTCCCAATATGGGAAGGGCCCTTTTTAGTTAGTCGAGTATTGCACAATGGTTCTTACTATCTAACTGATATGTGGCCAGTCAGAGAAAGACCTGCTACTAAGAAAAGAAAGAGAGCTGGAGGCAGTACAGACCCGGAAGAAGTAGACATACCATGGAATATTGCTCAGCTACATCCCTTTTATTCTTAGTTTATCTTTCTTTATAATCATATATGTGTACATGTTCAAGTGAGAAATAAAGTATTGGTTGCCTCAAATTTTTTCCGAGAAGTTATTTGCCATCTTATTTCCGAATGATCATGTCACATGTAAAAATCCCAGAATACTTGAAAGTACTTTATGCTCATGTTTGTTCTGGTTTGGATTTCCGATTCTAAAATTGCTACCTTCGGGTATAAATCTAAATTTTCTAGTCTATACCTTGGTTATTTATCTGATTGCCGGATGCGGGCATTTTCCGAGTAGTGAATTGTTTGTACTAGAAACCGGCTTTGTTTCCGAGTTTAAAATGGTTTAGCAATTGAGCTCCGTTGCTCGGCAAAGTTTCCATGCTAAAGGTTGGCCGGCTCACGAAAGGGTCGAGACGGAAGGCCAGATAAACAATAAGTACAGACAAAAAATATAAAGTGCTTATGAAAATATTTTAGGCACGGAAAAATTATAAAGCCGAAAGTGCTAAAGAGATAAAATAAAACTTAGCACCAGCAAGAGTATCATACTACTAATTTACAACCCTAATTATTTTCAGAATAATACATTGTTTGTTCTGATGCTCTACGATGCAGGGGAAGGAGCTGTGGGCTCACTGGAGACATCAGCCTTGCCTCGATATCTTTCCGAGACGTTCAAATCCGAGATGGTTTGTTCGTCGTCGGAAACTTCACCAGTTTCTTCGGTGGGTGGAGGCGGCGTATCTACGTGAGTGAAGAAGGGAGTATCGTAGCTGGTCAATTCAGCTACGTGGCACCCATATCCGGCACATGAGTCCATGATTGCTTTGATGTCCTTCTCCATACCGTCTTCATCCACAGTAGAATACCCTCTGGTCACTTGCTAGATCTCCATGCTTCCATGATGGCTCATGACCATGGTGAGAGCGTTCTGCACTGCGATCTGCGCGTAGGACATGTTCCAGTCCTAGATAAGCTAGGGCATCTCCTTGACTTTGTCTCGCACTTCAAAGCCGGACATGCTATGCATGTCCGGAACCTTGAAAACTTCGCCAATATCCTCAATGGATTGGCAGAAGTCATGAAGCAAATCACCGACTTGTGTAAGCCGGCTAGTGCGAGACTCGGCAGAGGCTGAGTCCAGTAAGTTCAGAGGACCTGCGCATGTAATGCAAAAAGGTTAATAAAATAAATCCGGACTCCAAAGAGTCGGAAGATGCAGAAAATTCAGAAAGAGGGAAACGTACTGAAGATGACATCGTCGACTTTGGTCTTATCCTCCCGAAGACTCTAGAGTTCAGTCCGGAGTGCATCGGTAATATCCTTCTCTTTGAACAATGCATTGCTGAGATCCAAGATTTTCTTATCCTGGAGCAGAATATTACGATCACGCTCCTCGGTGGCCATGGAGGAGGATTCGAGAACTTGAGAAATGCTCTTCTCATGATCCGCCTTAAGCTTATTCAGCTCTTGGCAGAGGTCCTTGTTTTCCACCTCTAGGGTTTTTAGATTCTCGGCCTCCTCAATCATAGCACAGGACTGCTTTACCAGTGCTGTAGTCAAAAGAACAACAGTTGAACAAGAATTCGACTATGAAATAAAAGGCAAGGTTTGAGTACTGAAATGTTTACCTTTAGCCTCATCCCTGGATACTTTCTATTGAGCATTTTCAAGCCGGAGAGCTCTAATTTCTCTCTGTTTGTTACAGATATTCTTCAATAATTCCTGGTTATATGAATTAACTTTCTATAAGTCAGAATACCCAGAGTCAGAAGTCTACTAAAGACTCGGGCTAATATTTTTTATAATATCAGCACGAGCCTTGGGGGCTACACTAGTTCATTCTTTGGCATCCTAAGGAAACATAAATCCGGATTGTCTATCCAACTTCATGCTTGGGGGCTAGAGGATATGATATGGAATAAAGTAAAAGTTGGAATTCGGACTTACATGTTGTTCATGAGTGAGTTTGCTCAAACTCATGTTCACTTTTGTGGTAACCTTTTCGGCAAGACTAAGCGGGATCACTGGTGGTGCTGGAAGCTCGCCGGTTCTCAGCCTCTCATCGTGAAGACGGACTTGTTCAAGTAGTTCAGAGTACTTGACGTCCTCTGCTTCTTGTGCTTCTTCTTCGGCAGAGATAGTCTGACTTTCTAGGCATTGCCGGGCTAGACGTTAGATCTCCTCCATAGATTTCCGAGAAAGGCCAAGTTTTGCAAGACCCGGATTGCTGAGGAGATTGTCAGCAAAGACCTCTACCGAGGGATCATGACCTAAAGAGGGTTCACCCTTATCAAGACCAGAGTTACCCATGGTGACGTTAGTTTGTGACCTAAGGATCGCTGGCTCTACTGATTGAGTCGGATCTTCTACAACGGTCGGAGATGGAGTAATCTCCGACACTGCAGAAGGCTAAGGATCAGGAGTCGGAGGAGCTACAGCAGGAGAAGCCAAGTTTAGCTTTGACTGGCGCAAGGGCTTTGACACAACTCCCTTCCCTTCACCCTTGGTGAGCTGTTTAGCTCTGAGAAGGTAATAGAACAAAGAACATTACATCTCGGAAAATAATTTTGCATAAAGTACAAAGGTGGAATTTGTGAGGAAATTTACCTCTTCACAATGGGCACCTCCTTTGTGCCAATGGACACTGTCAGAGCCTTACGCTTCCAAGTAAGGGTCTCTGGCAGTGGAACCAATTCTCCGTCATCCTGAGAAATCTCAGGAGGATATCCCTCGACAGGAGCAAGCTCCAACTCGGGGAGGTCAGCAAGCTAAAATGAGACGACATATTTCAGTATTGCAAAAACAATGAAAATATGAACACATGAATCGAGTTACCACTAGAAACTTATCGGCACTACAGGATCTTCTGCCGTATGCATGTCCAAAGACAGCTCCGGGATTTTCCTCTCAATCCTCTCCCTTATCAGCCACTTAATTTGACACACATAATCTTTATCCGTGTAAGGCTTGGAGCAGATTCGGAGCAAGTCCTTCTTGGACGCAGTGATGGAGTGCATAAGCCAGTATCCATGATGTTGGAGAGGCTGGATCCAGCGTGCCACCTAGCAGTGAACTAAGTTGGACCCTTTAAGGCCCTTGTGCTTCATCAAATACTCGATCCGCCTCTTGGCAAGAAGAAGATCGTCACTGAGAGCCGGCACATCTGCGTCCTAGGACTCTTGGGGCGTGACGGCACCATCGACGAAAGCTGGCAAAGCAGTAGCTTTGCCGGGAGCGGGAATATTCTTATGATAAAAGAAAGTGGATGGCCATTGCTTGACCGACTCACTGGCCATAATCCGAGGACAGACGCGCTCTCTTCTAATAGAAAAACTAATAGTACCGGTAATATATGGATTACCGGCAGTAATGGAGTTTCTCCGGACATGAAAGTAAACCCGGAAAAGAATAAGACTCGGCCTAATGCCGAGGTACCCCTCACACAAAGATGCGTACGTGCTCATCTCTAAGGGAGAGTTCGGGGGAAGATGATGGATTTGAACTCCATAATGATCGATAACCTCAGAAAAGAAGTATGAGGGAGGAAAACTCAAACCTCTATCGAGGTGGGTGCCGAAGTGTACCCGCTCGCTATCGCGAGGGTTGGGGACGGTTTCACCGAAGCCGCTCCGCCAGTCGCCGGCACGGAGGAGCCCTTCGTCCTCCACGGCGTGGAGCTTGGCGTCATCAAGGACGCACGGGATCCAGACCCGTGGTTGCTCTCTTTCTCTGTCGTCGCTACCGTCGCCACCATGCCGGAAGATGATGCTGAAGCCATTTTTCCTGTATGCCGGTGACCTTGGATGGGTAGCGCTGGAGGTTTTTGGGGAGCAACGGAGCTCTGAGTTCGTGGGGAGACGTTGGGGAGAAGGAAACGGTGCAAGTGCTCGTGAAGAAGATGGGGAAAAGGATCCTCACCACTTATATCCTCCAGCCGCATCAAGATTCGTGTAAATGCAATAGTGAACGTGTCACGCGTCGTGGAAAGAACTGGGTAACCCCGCGCGATGATTACGCTGCCTCGATCTCCACGCACGCATTAAAACAGCGCCTCGGTTCCACGAAAGGCGGACCCACCAACAGTCGTGCTGACAGGAATGTTTGTCAGTAACGTGACTTGACCATGACTAGTGTCAGGTTACGTCAGAGACCAAGTTCCGTCTTAGATTGAATTTCGAGCTGGAAACCCGAATAACATATCCATTGGTCCGGCTCATTTGAGACTCGGATCCTATCCTTTCTTTTTAAAGTTTCAGGAACCCTTCAAGATTCTACAAGCCGAAGATCATGCTAGACGATGATGAAATCCGACTCTGGATCTTGAAGGCTTCTAGGGGCTACTGTTGGGGATATACTTTTCGGGTATCCTCACTGTGTCTTGCTGGCCAGGGTGGCCCACTTCGGGTTAGAGATTTTCTTCACGGGCCGTCCAGTCAGGGAGAAGAAACGGAGTCCAGTCCGGCTACGGGAAGGCCCAGAAGACTTATCGACATAGGCCCATAGTGTTACTTGTAGTTCAAGATGTACTCTGTAACCGACTCTTAGTCGTAGCCGGATAGATCTCTCATGTAAACCCTAGGCCGGATATCTATATAAGTCGTCCTAGGGAGAGACTTTAGGGCACCCTCACAATAGTCTACAATCTCAACTCGCACAGGTGAAACCCTTGTAACCCATACTCCGGCTCTGCCGTATTACTGGATTGCTAGCAGGAGTAGGATCCGTCCAAAGCCGGCGGATTCGAACCTATGTAAACTTGTGTGCTCACCGTCCCAGAACACCATACGTCTCACACCCCTCTCTTCCACACGCCCCGAGGACACCCTCATGGCGTACTTGTCATCAATCCGACGACACCGACTTGCACCCTGCAGCTATGCCGCCCCCTCGGGTCGTAGCGTGGCTGCATGCAGTCTACTTCGCCGTCCTCATGCATCGACGGTCTCGGCTTTCACCGTGCCATCTCCTACGGCGCGGATCGCCGCCGTCTGCACATGGTCTTCGTCACGTCGCCGGGTCTTCCTTGCCTACTTCGAGCACCGCCGCCGAGCTTCACAAGGTAACCTACAGGGCGCCCTCTCACCGTCGCAGGTCCCGCCAACTACCCCATCACCACTCCAGGCATCCAACATGACTACCCCAGGTCGTCGATGTTTTCGCCTCCTTCTACGTCTTTGTCCACTACAACTTTGCCGCCAGCGTCATCGCCTCATCCCTGACTACACCACCTGCTACTCTACTCCAACAACCGCGGACAGTGCCGACATCTCTCCCTTCGCCGCTCTTCGCGTCGCAACTGCTCTGGAGGCTTCCTATGCTAGTCTTTCTAATATGGCGGCAAATTCATGATGGTCCCTACCCCCGCACGCCTGGTACTGGCAACACTGGGAGTGCCTTCGTCCCCGACGCGTTCCTGAGTCTGGCAAGCTCGAATCGGCGCCTCCTCTTCATCGGCTTCGACAACGTCTTCTTCGGCATCGACCCCTCTACGACTGCCTCGACCGCGTCACCGATGAGTTCTTCTTTGCATACTTGGTTCTGGCAAAACCGGAGTGTGCGTTCGTCCCTGACGTGCACCTAGTTCTTGCAAAACTATGGCCGCACCTCGTCCTCGACGGCTCGGACTACATCGGCTTTAGCATCAACACCCTCGACGCCTGCCTCAACGCGTCTCCGTCATCCTCCTTGCGCACTATGCGCATGCGGCTTCACGTGCGGCTACCTCGACACCGGCATCCCCGACCACGACATAGACCACGACGACCCCTCGCACGGCTACTTCGACCACGGCACCGCCCAACGCTCTCGGCTCCCTCGACATCAGCACAAGGGATACCAGCTCACTTGAGCATCACTAGCTTTCTCTACAGTCCAAGCAACTGCGACACGACACCGTCCACGATGTTCCCGCTACGACTGTGGGGGGGATGTCAGCCTACTAGATGCTACTTTGGTTTATCTCCAGTCTGACCGTCTGCGACGTTCCAGTTGTTCACGACGCTACCGCTACGACTGCGGGGGGATGTTAGAGTATTAGGTATATACGGTTGTTATGATAGTTTAGATAGAGTTAGGATCTGTTTACGTACAGTCCTAACTTGAGTCGTACTCCAAGATAATCCTCTGTACGCCTATATATACTCTCCCATGAGGCTCAATAATATATCCAACATATTCCCCCAATATCTCTCTCTCTCTATCCTTCTACAGGGGTGACTGATCGACCTATGTCAAGGGCAGGAAAAGAAACATTCTTGAAGTCGATCATTCAATCTATCCCCACTCATGTAATGAGTTGCTTCCTAATTCCTATCTCCAACTATGATAATATGCGTGCCTCCATTGCAAATCAGTGGTGGGGTGTCGAGGATGGGAAGAAGAAGATTCATTGGTGATCTTGGGAGTGACTATCCATACCCAAAACCCTAGGAGGCATGGGGTTTAGAGACTTGGTTGTCTTTAATCAAGCCATGCTTGGTCAACAGGGGCTGGAGGTTGCTCACGGAGCCCTCTTTGTTGTGTGGCAGGGTCCTCAAAGGAAGGTACTTCCCCTATACAGATTTTTGGCACGCACCGAAGCCAAGATCAGCATCATATACTTGGAGGAGTATCTTGCATGGGCGTGATCTTCTTCTCCAAGGATTACAGTGGGGAATTGGCGATGGGAGTTCTGTTAAGATAATGTTGGATCACTGGATCCCGGGGCGACCTCCCTATATGCTAAAACCTCTAAAACCCATTCCTGCTGCTGCGACGGTGAATTGTTTAATCGATGAGCAAACTCGTACCTGGATTCTAGAGACAGTCAATGCATTCTTTGATCAAGACACCGTGGAAAAGATTCTGCAAGTCCAATTCAGCAGGCATGGGGGTGACGACTTTGTTCGGTGGCCGCTCACAAAAAGGCATGTATTCTGTTAGGTGAGCTTACAATCTTCTCCGCTCTACAAATTTCTTTGTTTCTCATAGTGAGCGAGGTGGCGGCGTTTCTTCGGCTGCTACTAACGAAGAGAGACATTGGAAAATGCTATGGAAGATTCAAGCGCCGGGGAAAATGAAAATTCACGCATGATTGTCTTCCGAGTGGTACACAGCTCCTTCGACACCATGTCCTGGCTGATGGAGCTTGTGTTTTCTGTGGTAGAGAGGAGGATATTCAACATGCTATGCTCACTCGCCAATTTTCCGACGAGGAAACCTACAGTATTCAGCTCGCGGGAAGTGATTTTCAGTTAACAAAACTATACATGCATGGCTCTTTGAGTATCTTGCGAGGGCTACGGATCTGGAGGATGCTGGCACATATGGGATGCGAGGAATGATGTTAGGAACAACAATATCAAACATTGTGCAGCATTGCTGTGTGTCCAAGGAGAAGGTTAAATGGACACCGCCGCCGCCAGGGGAGATTCTTGTTAACGTAGATGCAACAACTGTTTGCAGATCGACGTCGGATGGTGATGGGGGCAGTGTTTCGAGACCATCGGGGACAGCGCCTCGCTCGCTGCGGCTAGCGAACCACTACTGGGCTTCACCGATCCAGAGCGGGTTGCAGAGGCTTTGGATCTTCATCGAGTGATGCTGATTGCAAGAGACCGTGGCTATGCCAAGGTGATATTCGCCTCTGACTGTTTATCATTAATCCAACAAATCAGCTCTTCAGCACCTGATCGGTCCATGGTGGGAACGGTGGTGCGGGATATATATCAAGGAGTTAATTAGAAGCTTTTATTTCATCGGCAACCTCTCGACATGCCAGGCGTTTTCTTAACGAAGCGGCACACATTCTGGCTAGGACTTAATGTTTCTAGCCACTAGTAGAAAAACTGTTTTTGGTTCGCAGCGGCCGAGAGCATTAGTCCCGGTTCCTCCTCGAACCGAGACTAATACAAGCATTTGTCCCGGTTCGAGGGGACCGAGCGACGCACAGGAGCCAGGGATATTCGTCCCGGTTCTTAAGGGCATTCGTCCCGGTTCGTATTACGAACCGGGATGAATAGCTCGCCTATAAATGCGCCGCCGCGCCAACCAGCCCTCCCTCTGTTTTTTCTCTTGTTTGAAGGAGTGAGGTGTGGTGTGCTAGTTTTTTTTCTTATGCACATTAGTTGTTCGACGAAATGTCTGAGAGAATGATACGCTTGATTTCACACAAAATAAAAATGATATGAGGTGCCCGAGCCACACTTAAGTCTCTTCCTTCCTATTTCTTTCCTTCTTGATCGAGGTTAGCTCTAACATTATCCTTCATTTGTCATTGATATAAAAATGCATGCGTCGACGTAAAGTGGTCATCTCACTATTCATGATGTTCTGTAATGATGCAGATGAACCGACGGGGATGGATGTACGGTGACCGACGTGAATCCGTGTTCATTCAAGGCGTGGATAAATTTATCGATGTGGCTAAGGCAAACAAAGAGAATAGATTTATGTGTTGTCCATGTGTTCAATGTCGGAAGATCAACGAGTACTCTTCCTCGAAAATCATTCGCGGCCACCTGGTTCGGAGAGGTTTCATGTCCAGCTATAATTGCTGGAACAAGCACGGAGAAAGAGGGGTTATGATGGAAGACAATAAAGAAGAAGAGGATGATGACAACTATTATCATATGTTCCATGAATATGATGATACTGCAATGGAAGAGAATGAAGAAGAAGGAGGTGAGGAACGGGCATCAAATAAGCCTGTTGATAATCTTGGTCAGGTCATTTCTGATGCAAAGCGAGACTGTGAAACAGAGAAGGAGATGTTGAAGTTGGAGGGCATGTTAGAGGATCACAAAAAATTATTGTACCCAAATTGCAAATATGGCAGCACAAAGCTCGGTACCACACTGGAATTGCTGAAATGGAAGGCAGAGACTGGTTTAGCTGACAAAGGATTTGAGAAGTTACTGAAAATAATGAAGCCGAAGCTTCCAAAGGATAAGGAATTGCCCGAGAGTACTTACGAAGCAAAGAAAATTCTCTTCCCTCTAGGATTAGATATGTGATGACCCACAAGTATAGGGGGTGTATCGCAGTATTTTCGATAACTAAGAGTGTCGAACCCAACGAGGAGCATAAGGTGCTGGCTAGTAGTATGGATCAAGAATTCTCTGCAAATACTTAGCAAACGGATTTTTAGGGATTTTTGATAAAGCAAATAAACAAAGTACGAGTAAATAAAAGACAGTAGGAATAAATGCAGCAAGTGGCTCAATCCTTTATGCAGCAAAGGACAAGCCGGTTGTATTACTTAAGATGACCAAACGTTCTCGAGAACACATGGGAAGACTGTCAAGTGCTTTCGCTTCATATAGTTGATTAATCTTCTTTAGCTTGCTAAGTGTTGTGTGGGTGAACCTGTGCTAATGTACCGCCCCATCCAAGACTAATACATACTTGTGATTATACCCCTTGCAAACATCCGTAAGTACAAGAAAGTAATTAAGGTAGAAACCTAACCACAACTTTAAACTCTAAGACCCTTACGTCCCTTATGCAATGGTTTCCTAACGGCGGTTTAGGTTTCTGTCACTCCGGCAACCCCTACGATTAGTAGCCAAATACACAATGCATTCCACTAAAAGAAGTACACCACAACTTAAATATCAAACTATTAAATCTTTCTCAACACAACTCCACTACTAACAACATGACTGCTCCCATGTCCTCAAGAACGAAACGAACTACTCACAAGACATCATATGGATCATGATCAGAGATGGAATAATGATGTATAACAATCTGAACATAAACAATAATTCAATGGTTCACTCAATAGCATCAACTACAAAGAGTAATCAACACCGGGAAAGTTTCCCCTATGAACTAATGCAAGATTCAACCCAATTGTTACAGCAATATGGAGATGGTGATGAGGGTGCTGATGGTGATGATGATGGTGATGATGATGATCCCGATGAAGTCCAGCTTGATGGTGGTGTTGATGGCGACAATCTCCCCTCTTCGGGAAGGAATTCCCCCGGCAGAAATCTGTCTGCCGGAGAGATCTTTCTCTCTCAGTGTTTTCCGCCCCGCAGAGGCCGCGGAATCTTTCTGTGGTCGCTCTCCGAGTCTTAGGGTTTCGGGAGGATAATATACGCCATAGGGGAGTGCCTGGAGTGGGCCAGGGTGGCCACACCACCTGCTGGCGCGGCCTAGGGCTGCCCGCGCCAGGGGGTGGTGTGGGCCCCCTGTGGCCCATCTCCACTCCGTCTTCTGGCATCCTTAGTCTTCTGGAAAAATAGGATTTTCCGTATATTTTCCCGGATTTTCTGATCTTCGCGAATTTTGCCTCCAAACAACATATTTTCCATCAGAATCCTGACTGCAGCGGTCAATGCTCCAAAAGTCATCAACCATGCAAAAACAGATGAAATAACATAAGTATCACCTCTCAATATGAAATATATCAATGAATAATAGTGAATTAAGACATAGAATAGTGATGCAAAATGGACGTATCAACTCCCCCCAAGCTTAGACTTCGCTTGTCCCCAAGCGAAACTGAGCTCAATAAACATGGCCTCAGGTTTATGGAGTGAAGAGTCGATAAAAGAATACGGACAAGAAGCATCACATCCATCAAATACATAGATCATAATAGAAGACAACTCACTATTATATAACTCAACTTGTAATGAGTAAAGGAAACACAATAAAGATACATAAAGTGAATCATAATTGGTAATGGCAAACTTAGCTCTTGGTCGAAGAATAGTTGATAATTTGCTGGAGTTCACAAATAGCTGGTTTTTCAATGATAGCTTTCAAAGTAGTAAACATCAAGATAAGAGCAATGTGCAAAACAAAGAACATAAGAAACATGATTGAATAAATCATCATATGAATGAATGAAACACAACAACTCAAAATACTTGCTGAGATAGAAGGGAGTAGGTTTACTGACTCAACTACAAAGTAAAAGAAAGGCCCTTCGCAGAGGGAAGCAGGGATTGCATGTCTCATAAAGAGCTCCCAAAAATTATGATACTTACTAGCTTTCAGCTCTCATTGCCCCTATCATAGGCATCTTTAGGTGATTAAGGTTAAAGTGATCAAATATGAGGATATGCATTGACAAGTTGTAAATTGAGAATCTCATGTCCCTTTAATACGAGGGTCGCTCCTCATGCTACTCAAGTTTAGTCACCGGTAAGTTCTTGTCATCGTAAGCATATGTGTATCATAGAGAACCGCCAATGGGGTACCCCTTGCCCAATGATACGGAAGAATCCCCATATCAAAATGACAAGGTAAGCAGACAACAAGTATCTCAGCAATCTTCTTATTTACCATGGGAATATGGTGCTTTTTTCTCTCTTTCCTCTTTTCATAATATCTCTTTTTTTTATTTTCTCTTTTTCTAAATCTCTATCTCTTTTTTATAAGAAGAATGCTTCATAGATACTCGTTATGGTTACGCTGCAGGTTTCCACCATGTTAGCATGGATTAGACTAGCGGCCCAAGCGTTTCTCTAACACACATGCATAACTCCATGGACTTACAAGCTCCCCTTTCATTTCACACCGACGACATCCATAGACAAAAGAACATGATATCAACTAGGTACAAAGTACCAGTGCAATGTTGAAAGCGTTCTCCATGACAGCATGGTTCTGCTAATTCACAACTTATAAAGCGCAAGCATATACGCAACATAGGTGAGCACAATGGTTCAAGTTTATTAAATGCAAGAAAGTAAAGTGTGCCATCAAGTTCGTGAGAGATTTAATCACTAATTTTCACATAACAAGTTTAATTTGGGAGGTAGATAAAACAAGAATTTACTTGGAATAGTGATAGCTCAATGCACGGCGCCCAGAAAAATGCTTGATGGCAGTGTTGATGTAGAGCTCGTTGGGAACCCCAAGTGGAAGGTATGATAAGCACAACAACAAGTTTCCCTCAGTTATGAAACCAAGGTTTAATCAAACCAGTAGGAGCAAGGAAACACCCCAAAGGTGTTACTAGCTGAGCTTTGGCAGGACGCACTACCGGTGCTAGTAGCAACGTGGAGAGCTGCACAACACAACCACAGAACTTTGTCCCCAACTTGCGATGAGGTTGTCAATGTCACCGTGTTTTGCGGAAAACAAAGGATTAAAGGCATCGAATGGAAAGAAGTAAAAGTTTGCAGAAAGAAACACAAAGCAGTAAACAATTGTAGATTGTATGTAAAGTAAAAGGACCGGGATCCATAGTTCACTAGAGGTGGCTCTCCTTAGATAGATAACATGCTGGGTGAACAAATTACAGCGGGGCAATTGACAAACACCGAGAAAGCAATACATGCATATACTAATCATCTTGACTCCTTTGAGACTTGATTGGGCATTACAACATTATACATATACCGCCATCCACCTGCATCTATGACTAATAATCCACCTTCAGGTTATCATCCGAACCCCCTCCAGTATTAAGTTGCAAGCAACAGATTATTGCTTTACGAACTGCGTGTAAAGTAAACAATACGATTGTTCTATGAACAAAGGATTGTTGTTTTCTCCCTAGTAGCAACAACACATCTAGTACCTTAGAGATTTCTGTCACTTCCCCAGATTACCAGAGGCATGAACCCACTATCGAGCATAAATACTAACTCTTGGAGTTGCTAGCATCTACTCGGCCAAGATAGCTACTAATAACGGAAAGCATGCAAGATCACAAATAACAAAGACATGATAGAATCAATAATCAATCTGAAATAGCATCTCAATATCCATCGGATCCCCGCAAAAACAACATGCAGAAGTACAAATAGATGATCTTGATCATGAACGGAGCTCACAAGATCTAGACATGAAAGCACAAAGGAGGAGAACCAGCCATCTAGCTACTACATGGATCCATAGTCCAAGGATGAACTACTCACACATCACACCGGAGGCTTGCATGGTGATGAAGAAGGCCTCCAGGGTGAATTCCCTCCGGCTGTGGTGCCGGGAAGAGCTTCAGATCCCTCCCGATCTAGGGATGGAGATGACGGCGGCTACAGACTCTTTCGTGGATTTTTGATCGGGTCCTTAGGGTTTTCGTCCCGGAGGGCAATATATAGGCGGAAGGAGAGGCCGAGGGGGTGCCGGGAGCGGCCACACCACCCCCTAGCGCGGGCCAGGCCTGGCCGCACGGCCAGGTGGTGTGGTGGCCCTCTGGCCCCTCTCCGTCTCGTATTCTGGCACTTGATGACTTCCGAAAAAATAGGCACTTTGGCTTTTGTCCCATCCAATTCCGAGAATATTCATTTTCTGACTTTCCTGGAACCAAAAACAGCAGAGAACAGGCAGCTGGCACTGTGGCTCTTGTTAATAGGTTAGTCCACGAAATCATATGAAAAGTACTCCAAAGTTGGAACAAAACACAAGAAAGTAGATAAAACCAAGCATGGAACATCAAAAATTATAGATACATTTGCAATGTATCAACATCCCCAAGCTTAACTCCTGCTCGTCCTCGAGTAGGTAAGTGATAAAAAGAAAGAATAATTTTTGAGGTGACATGCACCATCAAATACTTGATCAAAGTATTTGCAAAACATTCAAAGATGGGATCATAGTACTTCAATCATAACATGAAAGACAAAGTTCTAGCAATAAGCAAAGAAACTATGATGCAACATGAAAAGGCACAAACAAAAGATTCATGAATAATAATGCTTTGTAAGACGTTTGTTTGTTTCACATAAAGAAAACATAGCATAATAGTATTCAGCTTGTCCCTCAATAGAGTAGCAAATATAAATGCATAGGACACCTTCAAAGTTCATAAGAGTGACTAGATACAATAGTTTAAAACAAGCAATATGAAGTTATGCATCAATCAACTAGTCTTGGGACAATGCACATAGAACTAAGAATGGCCACTATGCTCTCAAAGTAGGTGCATAAAGATAGAAGGTGGAGACTCAATATAATGGTGGAAGAAAGGCCTTTGTAAAAGGAAGTAGGGATTCAAGTCTCATGAAGAGCTTCCAAAAATTATGGTACTTGTAGCTTTCAACTCTCATTGCCCCTATCATAAGCATCTTTAAGGTGATTAAGGTTAAAGTGACACAACTAAGAGGATATGCTTGACAAGTTATAAACCGAAATCTCATGCCCCTTACTTACGAAGACCGATCCTCATGCTACTCAATTTTAGTCACGAGTAAGCTCTTGTAATTGTAAGTATATGTGTATCATTAAGAACCGCCAACGGGGGTACCCCTTGCACATGATATGGGAGCTTTCCCATAATCAAAATGACAAGGTAAGCAGACAATGAGCATATCAGCGATCTTTTTATTTGCTATTTGCATAGGTTTTTATTGAGGATGCTTCATAGAGTGCTCATGGTGATGCTGCAAGTTTCCACCATGATTAGGCATGGCTTAGGCTAGCGGCCCAGGCGTTTCTCTAACACACATACAAACTCCGTGATCTTACAAGTTCCACTTTTATTTCACACCGCCGGGATCCGTAAGCAAAAGAACATGATATCAACGGGGTACAAAGTACAAGTGCAATGTTGAAAGCGTTCCCCATGAAACATGGTTCTGCTAATTTCAACTTATAAAGCGCAAGCATATACGCAACAAAGAAGGACCCCATGGTTCAAGTTTATTAGATGCAAAAAGTAAAGTGTGCCATCAAGTTCGTGAGAGCTTTAATCACTAGTTTTCTCATAACAAGTTTAATTTGGAAGGTAAACAAAAGCATGAATATACTTGGAATAGCATAAGCTAGTAGGTAGGTATGGTGGACTCTTTGGAATAACTTGGTTTAGGGAGTTGGATGCATGAGTGGAACTCATACTTTGTTGTGGAGGCTAGCAAAAGACTGGGAGCGATAAACTAAGAGAGCAATATTGGCCATAATCATGCAGAGCGACAAAACATCATTGATCAAAGCATAAAGTGATACTACAAGTTGAAAAATAAAGGATCATAAAGGCTATGGTGACTTGAGATAGTTATAACATGGTGTTAGCATGCGCCAAGTCAACCCAAATAAAGCATCAAAGGAGAATACCACTATACTATGCTTTAATATGCTAAAACAACGCATGATTCATCCAAGGCACATTAAGCAATCTCAATTGTTTATAACAAGTCATGCTACAACAAACAATACTAAGCATAAAGCCAAAACAATATCAAGCATGGCATGACAAAGCATAGGCCACAGTCAAAAACAAGCTCTTTTTACCACATAAGCATGAACTTTCCTACTCTTTTCCAAACCAAACCAAACTATTTGCAAACGAATGTATGAAAGAGGGGGTCCAACAAATTTATTCAGAGAACTAAGCAAACCAAGCAAAAGAAAAACCAAAACTAAAACGAAAAAAAGAAGACGCTCCAAGAACAACACAATTGTGCATGAAACAATAAAAATGAAGCGTTTGGAAGAAACCTGGGATTTTTATTGATGAAGAAGGGGATGCCTTGGGCATCCCCAAGCTTTGATGCTTGTACTTCTTGGATATTTCTTGGGGTGACACGCGTGGCATCCCCAAGCTTGAGTTTTATTCCATCCTTCATTTCATTACTCATTCCTTCCATACACCTGAAAAATTTCCTTCATACAAAACTTCACACAACCTTTATTAGCAATATTAGTGCACTCAAGATAAATAAGTCTCAAGGTTCAGTTCTAACACCAAATAAACATCCATTAGAACACTAGCTACTATAGCACTTCCCTTAAAAAGCTCAATTCCCCAAAAGAACTTAAAAAGGAACCAACAAGAAGCAAATGCAGAAAATGGCAGAAATCTGTCAAAACAGACCAGAGGGTAAGGACGAGTTTTTTCGAAGACCTTCTGTTACTCAAATAAAAAAGTGTTGAACTAACGAAAGTTAGATAACAACCTGGGGCAGAAGTACAAAATTTACAGCTCAATCCGACATACACAGCTCTCTCACGAATTTTTACGGTGAAGCACAAAAATCTGTTTCGGGACAGCAACTTTCCCAATCATTACTCCTCTCTCATTAGAGGTTACTCTTGGCACAAAAAGCAAATAAAGAGGATAAGGAGAGATTATTAAAGAGGTAATAACTTCCAAGACTCATCTAAAACTTTTGGGTTATCTCCCAATAAGTACTTTTCTTTAACGCCTTTAAGTTAGGCATAAGAAGCAAAGAAAGAATCAAGTGTTCTCAAATGAAGAAGCATTAAGATTAATACCAGAAATATCTTCAACAAGGCAAGGTATATCATCCAAATAAGTCCTAGAGGATCCTCTCTCAATGCTCTTAGGTTCACTATTCTCATCAAAAGGGTTCGCAGGAACAATCCAATCAAGATTCTTTTCTATGGCATCATGTATTGCTATTAGTTTAAAGGGTGTTGGTATATTAGGTTCCTCCCCGTTAGGTTCGGTTTTGTTCATCTTTTCTCGTGTACCAACAACATCTACACATGAGCCTAGCATATCGAAACATTCAAAGACTTTCCTAGCTTCCTTGGCAACATCATAGAACTCCTTAAACAAAGTTTCTAAAATGAAATCCCTCTTTTCAGGATCCACAATTTCTTTAAGCTTAAGGAACATTACTTGCATTAAGGGGTTGAGGTTAATAAACCTAGCTTCTAACATGTGAATTAAAGAACCTGCAGCAATCTCATAGTTTGGAGCAAGTTCTACAAGGGATCTATCCTCAGTATCTTCATGCTTACTAACATGATTAAAGAATTCTTCAATGTTATCTTTCCCAATTATAGAACCACTACCAATTGAAAGGTCTTTCATAGTGAATTTGGGGACCAACATGGTGAGCTAAGGAAGAGGTGACAACTAAAGGAGACTTAATTTTTTTGTGTTTTTGGTAAAGAAAGCAAACTAGTACAACTAATTTTTTGTCTTTTCGAAAAGAAAGCAACTTAGTAAAACTAATTTTTTTTGTGTTTTTGAAGAACAAAACAAGCAAACAAAGCAAAAAGAAACTAAACAAAACAAAAATAACAAAGTAAAGAGATTGGTTATGAGGGACTCCCCTTGTGAAGATGTCCATGACTCCCCGGCAACGGCGCCATAAAATCATTTGATGGCTCAATGCACGGCGACCAGAAAAATGCTTGATGGCGGTGTTGATGTAGAGCTCGTTGGGAACCCCAAGAGGAAGGTATGATGAGCACAGCAGCAAGTTTCCCTCAGTTATGAAACCAAGATTTAATCGAACCAATAGGAGCAAGGAAACACCCCAAAGGTGTTACTAGCTGAGCTTTGGCAGGGCGCACTACCGGTGCTAGTAGCAACGTGGAGACCTGCACAACACAACCACAGAACTTTGTCTCCAACTTGCGATGAGGTTGTCAATCTCACCGTGTTTTGCGGAAAACAAAGGATTAAACGTATCGAATGGAAAGAAGTAAAAGTTTGCAGAAAGTAAACACAAAGCAGTAAACAATTAAAGATTGTATGTAAAGTAAAAGGACCGGGATCCATAGTTCACTAGAGGTGGCTCTCCTTAGAAAGATAACATGTTGGGTGAACAAATTACAGCGGGGCAATTGACAAACACCGAGAAAGCAATACATGCATATACTAATCATCTTGACTCCTTTGAGACTTGATTGGGCATTACAACATTATACATAGACCGCCATCCAACTGCATCTATGACTAATAATCCACCTTCAGGTTATCATCAACCCCTCCAAAGATTAAGTTGCAAGCAATAGATTATTGCTTTACAAACCGCGTAAAGTAAACAATACGATTGTTCTATGAACAAAGGATTGTTTTCTCCCTAGTAGCAACAACACATCTAGTACCTTAGAGATTTCTGTCACTTCCCCAGATTACCAGAGGCATGAACCCACTATCGAGCATAAATACTAACTCTTGGAGTTACTAGCATCTACTCGGCCAAGATAGCTACTAACAACGGAAAGCATGCAAGATCACAAATAACAAAGACATGATAGAATCAATAATCAATCTGAAATAGCATCTCAATATCCATCGGATCCCCGCAAACACAACATGCAGAATTACAAATAGATGATCTTGATCATGAACGGAGCTCACAAGATCTAGACATGAAAGGACAAAGGAGGAGAACCAGCCATCTAGCTACTACATGGATCCGTAGTCCAAGGATGAACTACTCACGCATCACACGGGAGGCTTGCATGGTGATGAAGAAGGCCTCCAGGGTGAATTCCCCTCTCTGGCAGGGTGCCGGGAAGAGCTTCAGATCCCTCCCGATATAGGTATGGAGATGACGGCGGCTACAAAATCTTTCGTGGATTTTTGATCGGGTCCTTAGGGTTTTCGTCCCGAGGGCAATATATAGGCGGAAGGAGAGGCCGAGGGGGTGCCGGTTGCGGCCACACAACCCCCTGGCGCGGGCCAGGCCTGGCCGCACGGCCAGGTGGTGTGGTGGCCCTCTGGCCCCTCTCCGTCTCGTATTCTGGCACTTGATGACTTCCGGAAAAATAGGCACGTTGGCTTTTGTCCCGTCCAATTCTGAGAATATTCATTTTCTGACTTTCCTGGAACCAAAAACAGCAGAAAACAGGCAGCTGACACTTGTTAATAGGTTAGTCCAAGAAATCATATGAAAAGTACTCCAAAGTTGGAACAAAACACAAGAAAGTGGATAAAACCAAGCATGGAACATAAAAAATTATAGATACATTTGCAATGTATCAAATAGCAATAGTGCTAATAGGTAGGTATGGTGGACACAAATGGCAAAGGTTTTGGTTTAAAGGAGGTGGATGCACGAGAAGAATTCCCTCTCAGTACAGGTTTTTGGCTAGCAAGGCTGGGTAGCAAATACAAGAGTTGAAGGAAACAAACAAACATACAAGTGATAAAGAAAAACATGCAATCTTCCTTGGAAGCACAAAAGATCTTAACTAGAGAATACTAGACTTATGAGCAAATCAAGAAAGAAAGATGATGAAATTATTTTCCTTTAGAGTACTTTTATCTTTTTCATTCAACTCTCAAAAATAGTGTTGCTACTGACCGAGCCAGGTTTGTCAAAACCAACTAAATTAACTCAATGATCCCAAAGTGATACCAACTAACAACAAGATCAATCATATAACCACGAATTGAAAACTAATATAAGCTATGCAAAAGAGTAAATGATAGAACTTCTCATTAGTATTCCATAACGGCAACTCACACCAAGGGATACATATCTAACGAGAGAGGGGACACTTCCATAATGCAAACCATACTACATAATAACTCCTCTATTCATGATATGACTCTACTAAAAAGGTAAAAAGATAGAAGATAGTGATTAGATACCGCGGCACTCCCCCAAGCTTAGAACAAACCAAGGGGATGCCAAACCTGATGACAAATTACTCCTTTGGTGGTGGTGGTATCCTCTTGATGAGCGTCTTGACCAATTTCCCCAAGTCCTCAATCTTGAAGGTGAGATTATGAATTAGTTGTGAGTTTTGCTTAATGCGGCTCATGATCACGTCATGTTGAGAATTCCAGCTCTTGCTATTCTTTCCCCACTCTTCCCCCTTAAAGTCTTCTTTTCCTGCATGGCTAGAACGAGGCAAATCCCAATTGGAGGGTAATTTCCCCTTGGGCATATTCTGGTATTGATGCTCAAGGATAAGGGTATGAAAAGGATTCTTGGTGCTGGGAGGAAGTGACCAGGGATCTGAACTATGATGAGGAGGCTTCCCTCCAATGGTTGGGTTTGCCACCACTCCAATGCTTGCAACGGTTGTGCCTGTATGCGGATGTTGGCCTTGCTCCTCTTCACCTTCACGCTTGATCTCCTTCTCTTTCCCGGGGTCTTCGAGGTCTTCCTCCATAGGCTCCTTCCCTTTATCCTTGGTGGACACCATTGTGCTTCTAAACCTTCAAAGAGTATGTCCTGGCAGAAACAGATCGAAACAAAAACACGATGAAAACACGATATACGAACCTCGGGGATTCGGGGGGTTATATATTACGAAGTTTCATATCACAAGGAAGGTACTGGGAGAAAACGAGTCGGAGGCGGAGTCCGGGGTGGACTCACCACCTGGTGGCGCGGCCAGGGGTGGGCCCGCGCCACAAGGTGGTGTGAGCCACCCTGGCTCCGTTTCCGTCCCTTTTTCGCTTCGTAGCTTTCCTTATTGACTGAAAACTGCAAAAATATAGTTGGATAGTATTTTCGTGGAACTTTTCTTACCAGAACTGTTACCTATTTGAAAACAGACTCTGCAGGTCTCTGAATTTGGTATCTAGTAGATTATTTCGGAGTCATCACTTGAATAACATCAATATATTCATCTTCATACACTTATTACTTGAGTCATAAAACCTTTCTCTTCCTTATTACACCATTATCTCCACTACCTGGAAATTTCTTTCACACAAAACTTCACACAGTTCTCATTAGCAACATTAGTATATATGAAGTGATAAAACCTTTTGAGTCCAACTTCAACTGAAAACCATCAAAACATAAGATGCTGTAACAACTCCTTCCGAAAACCCAAAAAGAATTCAATAAGGAAATCGAATAAAGAAGCAAATGCAAGATTGGCAAAATCTGTCAAAACAGACCAGCAGGTAAAGATCAATTTTTTCGAAAATTTTCCGTTGCTCAAATCAAAAAGTGCAAAACTAACGAAAGTTAAATAACAACCTAGGTCAGAATCACAAAAAATTAAAGCTCAATCCGACATACAGATATCTCTCACGAATTTTTACGGTGAAGCACAAAAATCTGTTTCGGGACAGCAACTTCCCCAAATATTACTTCTCTCTCATTAGAGGTTGATCTTGACACAAAAACCAAACAAAATGGATAAGGAGCGGTTTAACTTCCAAGACTCAAAGAAACAAAAACAAACTGAAAGCAAAAACAAATTGGGTTGTCTCCCAAAAAGCTCTTTCTTTATAGCCATTAAGATGGGCATGATAATTTCAAAGATGCTCACTCAGGAATAGGAATTGAAGTGAAAGAGAGCATTAAGAAGCAAAAATACAACCATTTAAGTCTAACCCACTTCCTATGCAAGGGAATTTTGTAAACAAATAAGTTGTTGGAACCAGAGGCTACTTGCATAAGAAGGCAAAACAAGTGCAACATAAAAAATTTCAACATAAAACGAGGAAACTTGATATTATTGAGATGCATAAGAACACTTTTCCCTCTCTCATAGTAACTTTCAGTATCATGCATAAACTTAACAATATAGCTATCACAAGGACCATCATAGCAATGATCACTTATTCTAACAGAAAACGCAGGAATACTAGCTCTCATAACACTACTTTGTGAAACAATATTAGAGGTATCCTTACAAAGGATAGTGTGTCCCTCTTCTTCATATTTAGTAACAAAGTGTTCCACATTTGCTATTATAGGTTCATCAACCATTTTTTTATCAGGTTCAACAGCCTTATTCATACTTTCATTAACCATACTTGCTATCATAGAATGTTCCTTTATCTTAACTGGGAAAGGAATTTTCTCAATATAAGGTTCAGGTAAGACATGATTAGCAGTATAAACTTCAGTATTTCTTGCAGGAACACTCTTAGCAATATATTTATAAGGTTCACGATACTTATTCCACTTCTTTTTAGGAACTTCAATGTAGGAAGCAAAAGCCTTAAAATAAGAAGCAATAGCTTGAGAGTCTAGACCATAAGCATTTTTAATATTTTGAAAGTCATCAGTTCCCATAAAAGATTCAATGCATTCATAATCATAATTTATACCTGACTTACTACCTTTGTCATTCTCCCAAGCTTCAGCATTATCTTGAATACGGTCCAGAAGATCCCATTTAGCTTCTTCTTCCATGCGAGTAAATGATCCAGCACAAGAAGCATCCAATAAATCTTTATCATGTAGAGGGAGTCTTGCATAAAAGTTATTGATAATAATATTGCTGGGGAGCTCATGAAAAGGACATTTGAGCATTAGTAACTTCAATCTCCCCCAAGCTTGAGCTGTACTCTCTCCATCAAGAGGCCAAAAGTTGTATATTTGATTCCGATCTTTATGAATCTCACTAGGAGGATAAAACTTTGAATAAAAGAGAGGCACTATTTCCTCCCATTCCAGAGCTTGACCATTCTTCAGAAGCTTATACCATTCCTCAGCTCTTCCTTTCAGCGATAATGAGAATAACTTCTTCTTGACTTGATCTGTAGTAATACATGCACACTTGAACAACCCGCATAATTCATGTATAAAGAGTAAATGATCATCGGGATGGACAGTTCCATCCCCAACATAGTAGTTATCCATAACACGGCCAATAATTCTTGTAGGTATTTTGAAAACATCATTCTCAGTAGGTGGTGGCTTATCTACTACCTTAGCAGTGGTAGTAGCATTACCAAATAAGAAGCTCATCGAATTATCCATAACGAAAATAAAGCAACTAACAGAAGTAAACAATACTCACAGTAGAAGTTTCCTTTACCAGTTCCACTCCCCAATAGCTCTTCACTCCCCGGCAACGGCGCCAGAAAATAGTCTTGATGACCCACAAGTATAGGGGTTGTATCACAATATTTTCGATAAGTAAGAGTGTCGAACCCAACAAGGAGCAGAAGGTGCTGGCTAGTGGTATGGATCAGGAATTCTCTGCAAATACTTAGCAAACGGATTTTTAGGGGTTTTTGATAAAGCAAGTAAACAAAGTACGAGTAAATAAAAGACAGTAGGAATAAATGCAGCAAGTGGCCCAATCCTTTATGCAGCAAAGGACAAGCCGGTTGTATTACTTAAGATGACCAAACATTCTCGAGGACACATGGGAAGACTGTCAAGTGCTTTCGCTTCATATAGTTGATTAATCTTCTTTAGCTTGCTAAGTGTTCTGTGGGTGAACCTGTGCTAATGTACCACCCCATCCAAGACTAATACATACTTGTGATTATACCCCTTGCAAACATCCATAAGTACAAGAAAGTAATTAAGGTAGAAACCTAACCACAGCTTTAAACTCTAAGACCCTTACGTCCCTTGTGCAATGGTTTCCTAACGGGGGTTCAGGTTTCTGTCACTCCGGCAACCCCTACGATTAGTAGCCAAATACACAATGATTCCCCTAGGCCCATATAGGTGAAGTGTCATGTAGTCGACGTTCACATGACACCACTAGAAGAAGTACACCACAACTTAAATATCAAACTATTGAATCTTTCTCAACACAACTCCACTACTAACAACATGACTTCTCCCATATCCTCAAGAACGAAACGAAATACTCCCAAGACATCATATGGATCATGATCAGAGATGGAATAATGATGTATAACAATCTGAACATAAACAATAATTCAATGGTTCACTCAATAGCATCAACTACAAAGAGTAATCAACACCGGGAAAGTTTCCCCTATGAACTAATGCAAGATTCAGCCCAATTGTTACAACAATATGGAGATGGTGATGAGGGTGCTGATGGTGATGATGATGATCCCGATGAAGTCCAGCTTGATGGTGGTGTTGATGGCGACGATCTCCCCTCTCCGGGAAGGAATTCCCCCGGCAGAAATCTGTCTGCCGGAGAGATCTTTATCTCTCGGTGTTTTCCGCCCCGCAGAGGCGGCGGAATCTTTTTGTGGTCACTCTCCGAGTCTTAGGGTTTCGGGAGGATAATATACGCCATAGGGGAGTGCCTGGAGTGGGCCAGGGTGGCCACACCACCTGCTGCCGCGGCCTAGGGCTGCTCGCGCCAGGGGGTGGTGTGGGCCCCCTTTGGCCCATCTCCACTCCATCTTCTGGCATCCTTAGTCTTCTGTAAGAATAGGATTTTCTGTATATTTTCCCGGATTTTCTGATCTTCGCGAATTTTGCCTCCAAACAGCACCTTTTCCATCGGAATCCTGACTGCAGCGGTCCATGCTCCAAAATTCATCAACCATGCAAAAATAGATGAAATAACATAAGTATCACCTCTCAATATGAAATATATCAATGAATAATAGTGAATTAAGACATAGAATAGTGATGCAAAATGGACGTATTAATGTGCAGAAGATACATGCATGCATAAATGACTGCATCCTCTACTGCAGTGAGGAGTATGAGAATTTAGATAAATGTCCAGTATGCACTGCACTGCGGTATAAGATCATACAAGATGACCCTGGTGATGTTGATGGCGATGACGAGCCCCTAGGAAGAGGTTTCCTGCTAAGGTTATGTGGTATGATCCTATAATACCAAGGTTTAAACATCTGTTTAGAAACAAAGAGCATGCCAGGTTGCTGCGATGGCACAATGAAGACCGTAAGAAAGACGGGAAGTTGAGACACCCTATTGATAGGTCGTAGTGGAGAAAAATCGAGAGAGAGTTCCCGGAATTTGCTGGTGACACGGGGAACTTATGGTTTGGTCTAAGTACAGATGGAATGAATCCTTTTGGGGAGTAGAGCTGCAGTCATAGCACCTGGCCTGTGACTCTATGTATCTACAACCTTCCTCCTTGGTTGTGCATGAAGCGTAAGTTCATTATGATGCTAGTGTTTATCCAAGGCCCGAAGCAACCCGTCAACGACATTGATGTGTACCTAAGGCCGTTAGTTGAAGAACTCTTACAGTTGTGGGGAAAACTAGGTGTATGTGTGTGGGATGAGCACAAACAGGAGCCATTTGACCTACGAGCGCTGCTTTTTGTAACCATCAATGATTGGCCTGCTCTTAGTAACCTTTTAGGACAAACAAACAAGGGATACAAGGCATGCACACACTATTTAGATGATACTAAAGCTACATATTTGCATAAATGTAAGAAGGTTGTGTACATGGGGAATCATTGATTTCTTCCGATCAATCATCAAGTCAGAAAGAAAGACAAACATTTAGGTGAGGCAGATTACCGGAAGAAGCCTGACCTCCCTACTGGTGATGATGTATTTGGTATGGTCAAGGACATAGAAGTAATCTTTGGGAAGGGTCCTGGCGGTCAACCTGTTCCAAACGATGCCACTACCGGACACACGCCCATGTGGAAGAAGAAATCTATATTTTGGGAGCTACCCTATTGGAAAGTCCTACGTGTCCGCTCTTCAATCGACGTGATGCACGTGACAAAGAATCTTTGCATGAACCTTCTAGGCTTCCTGGGCATGTATGGGAAGACAAAAGATACACCAGAAGCACGGGAGGACCAACAACGTATGAAAGACCCACAAAACATGCATCCATAGAACAAGACGGATAAAGGGCGTCACTTAAGTCCTGCCAGCTATGCTCTCATGAAAGCAGAGAAGGAAATCTTTTTGAAGTCCTTTACAGTATCAAGGTGCCATCTGGATTCTCGTCTAACATAAAGGGGATAATAAATATGGTAGAGAAAAAATTCCAAAACCTGAAGTCTCATGACTGTCACGTGATTATGACGTAGTTGCTTCCGATTTCATTGAGGGGGCTTCTACCGGAAAATGTGCGAGTACCCATTGTGAAGCTGTGTGCATTCCTCAATGCAATATCTCAGAAGGTGATCAATCAAGATATTCTGACAAGGTTACAGAAGGATGTGGTCCAATGTCTTGTTAGTTTTGAGTTGGTGTTCCCACCATCCTTCTTCAATATTATGACGCATCTCCTGGTTCACCTAGTCGAAGAGATTTCCATTCTCGGTCCTGTATTTCTACACAATATGTTCCCCTTTGAGAGGTTCATGGGAGTGTTAAAGAAATATGTTCATAACCATGCTAGGCCAGAAGGAAGCATCTCCAAGGGCTATGGAATAGAGGAGGCCATTGAGTTCTGTGTTGACTTTATTCCTGACCTTAAGCCGATTGGTGTTCCTGAATCACGGCATGAGGGGAGACTGAGTGGAAAAGGCACGCTGGGAAAGAAAGCAATGATATGTAGGGATGTACAATCTTTCACTCAAGCACCCTACACGGTTCTACGGAATTCCACCTTGGCAGCTCCCTATATCGTGGAACACAAGAATATTGTACGCTCCAACAACCCGGGAAAGCCAGACTCCTGGATTAGAGATGAACACAT
This sequence comes from Avena insularis, assembly GCA_023614405.1. Classification (NCBI taxonomy): domain Eukaryota; kingdom Viridiplantae; phylum Streptophyta; class Magnoliopsida; order Poales; family Poaceae; genus Avena; species Avena insularis. The sequence goes on along the minus strand of CM042696.1, from coordinate 472,968,948 downwards.
GAAAACTTTCGGAAGTTGGTTGCGAACACATCTAATGAACGACACCACTATTGGAGATCAGCTCTACTTGTTGGCTAGGTCACCATCTTCTACTATATTGAATTACCAACGGTACGAGATAAATGGGAATATATTTTACATGATTGCCCAAGATAAAAAGAGAACCAACCAGAACAGTGGTGTCCGCTTTGATGCAACCGATGATAATGGAAAAAATGACACATACTATGGTTACATAGAGGAGATATGGGAACTTGACTATGGAGTTTCTTTTAAGGTCCCTTTGTTTCGGTGCAAATGGATAAATCTGAATGGAGAAGGGGTAAAGGTAGACCAGTTGTACGGAATGACAACAATAGATCTCAGCAATCTTGCTTACAGAGACGAACAATTTGTCCTAGCCAATGATGTGGCACAGGTTTTCTATGTGAAGGACATGTCCTCCATACCGAAAAAAGAAAAAATAAGCAAACGATTATATCACACGATGAGCCAAAGCGTCACATAGTTCTTTTAGGGAAAAGAAATATCGTCGGAGTCGAGGACAAGACAGACATGTCAGAAGATTATAATAAGTTTGATGAAATTCCGCCCTTCACATTGAAAACTGACCCAAGCATCCCGTTAAGCACAGAAGATGCTCCATGGTTATGGCCGAAGCGACCATAAACGGGCATAAGAAATTCAAAAATGGTCTGAACAATGTAAATCCTTCGCGTGGTGTCATATTATATGACATAGTTGCAATGAAAAATACCAAACTTGGTATGTTGATTATGTCTCGAAAAAACCTTCACAAAATGACCTATCATGTTCGAGGTTTCATGGCTTTCGGTCCAAATGACCAATGTTATGTGCATAATCGAGGCATAGTTTGTGATACTATGCCCATATTGTGCATGCATGTGCATCTTTGGATGGCTAACAATGTTGCAGGAGGAAGTTTTATTTTTCGTCGCATGGAAAAGACATTTTCTATTTTCCAAGTGCCAAAATCGGGGCGTTTTGTGAAGCAACACCAAACATTAAATAAAAAAATGGTACCGGGACACTCTTGCCTATTTCACAAAGATATTTCCCGCCATTTCCCACCGCTTCCCTCTATGCTTTCCCGCCCTTTTCATCTAACCAGGTCTTTTAGTCCCAGTTGGAGGCACTAACCAGGACTAAAGATATTTCCCGCCATTTCCCACCACTTCCCGCTATGCTTTCCCGCCCTTTTCATCTAACCGGGTCTTTTAGTCCCGGTTGGAGGCACTAACCGGGACTAAAGATATTTCCCACCATTTCACACCGCTTCCCGCTATGCTTTCCCGCCCTTTTCATCTAACCGGGTCTTTTAGTCCCAGTTGGAGCCACTAACCGGGACTAAAGATATTTCCCGCCATTTCCCATCGCTTCCCTCTTTGTTTTCCTGCCCTTTACCTCAATATCTAGGCCGACCGTGCCATGGCTATCGACACATCCACACCTTCATCTCTCATCAATGGACACCGCATACTGGGCCATTCTCACACTCGAAGAGACTGAGGCGCCGTGTGCCTCCAACTACCCATGCCTGTCGGGCTACCAGGTGCCCACTGACTGGATGCTGAGCATTGGAGGAGTTCCTGTCCCTCCTGTGCCTCAAGGTTCCGCCCTCCAGGCGGCCATCACGAACCACTTCTACCTAGAGCTCATGCCAGAGCAGCGGATGGATCCCCATTGTGGATCTCGACAACTACGACACCTGGAATGCCTTCTTCGCTAACCGGCCGGAAAGGGAGCTCTCTAGGTACAAGGGTGACGGCCCGCCCCCGGTGAACCACAATGAAACCGGTCATTGCCTTTGGTGGGCGAACCGGACTATCGCCGGTGTGATGCGCTACATCGCTAAGGGAGATCATCCTCGCCTGCGGTACCCACACTTGCACCCACTGCAAAGCTACAATAAGGGTGGTTGTGGTGAAGGCCACGGGTATAGCGGCATCATCATACGGTATCCCCCTCCCCCCGCATCGTGCATCCGAGGCCGGAGTGGCAAGTGCCCCCGGAATATGTCATGGTTCACGGTCCCCGGTTCCCCCCTACACAAGTAGGGGAAGGGCTGAGGATCCCCGGAATATGACATAGCGACGACGACGAAGATGATTCGGAAGATGACCCTGAAGCTATGTACTATAGGGCTAGATATGATTATGACTAAATCCATTGGCTAGGACGAATGGTTCATTTGTGTACCCAAGATTGTCGAGAGATCCACTGTTTTCATTCTGTAATGCATTTTTATTTGAAAATGGCTAAATGGAAAATAGTTTGAACAATTATTTTAGGAAACAGAAAATGTTTTTGCATTAGTTATTCAAATTCAAACACTTTTCATGTTGAAAGTGTTTTCAAATTCAAACACTTTTCATGTGGAAAGTGTTTTCAAATTCAAATTTAAGCCATTTCAAATTTAATAGTTTGAATAATTATTTTATAAGATAGAAAGTTTTTTCAAATTAAAATCATTTCAAATGTGAACACCTAACTAAGAAATAAGAAATAAGGCGGGAACATCTGAAAAGTTTGAAAAACTTTTGAAAGAAGGACTTTTAGTCCCGGTTGGTGCCACCAAACGGGACTAAAGGTCCTCTGTGCGTTCCCCTTTGGTGGCCATCATACGTCCCGGTTGGTGGCTCCAACCAGGACATATGCTCTGGCCTTTTGTCCCCGTTGGAACCACCAACCGGGATGTATGGCCTTTACATCCCGGTTGATGGATCCAACTGGGACGAAAGGCCCTTCCTTTATAACCGCATGGCACCGATTCTTCCCCATCCTTCTCCTTTCATGCAATCGAACAGAGCAGGAGCAGAGCCGTCGCCGCCCACGAGGACCTCCACTCGCGCCGTCAGGCTGCCCCACCACCGCCCCGCCACTGGCCTCCACGCGCCGCCACTTCCCCACCGCCGGCTACCACGAACCGCTGCCGTCCGTGCTGCTAGGGAGCTTGTCGCCGTCCCCCGCACCATGCCATCCCCGTGCCGCCGACCTCATGTTGCCCTCCCCGTCCCCCCCCCCCGTCGCTGTCCTGAGCGTCATCTCCGTCATCTGCACAGCGACCCCCGCCGATCCCGGTGATGACCCACAAGTATAGGGGGTGTATCGCAGTATTTTCGATAAGTAAGAGTGTCGAACCCAAAGAGGAGGAGAAGGTGTTGGCTAGTGGTATGGATCAGAAATTCTCTGCAAATACTTAGCAAACGGATTTTTAGGGGTTTTTGATAAAGCAAGTAAACAAAATACGAGTAAATGAAAGACACTAAGAATGAATGCCACCGGGAACATGTATCTCGCTAATCCGAGACCATGGGGGAATAATTCTAGAGGGAGAGAGAGATCCTTCACAAGGAGGTGTGAGGATGAAGGAGGGAATGGGTGGCCTTTTATAGGAGGAGGGGGGTGCCCCCTCTCTCCATGGCGGCATGGGGGTGACCTCACCTCCCCCATTCATGTGGTGGTAACTCCTCCACATTAAAATGCCTCTTCACATTCCCTTTTAAAGTCTCCACTTTAAATGCATTAAGTTTCTCCAAATTTAATGCTCTCTCATTTAATAAAACTCTTTTATTAAATTTATTCAGAATTTTGTTAATTACTTTAATTAACAAACATTCACATATAGCCCCTTGCAATATTTCAATATCACATGCAGAACCACCTTCTGCAATTTCACCCGAAACAATTTCTGTTTTCTATTGAAACAATTCCCGCGCTTTGCAATTCTTTCGTCTGAAACATATGTGCTCCAAAATGGTGTCCGGTAACTCTTAAGTGTGCCACCCTACGGTTCATGAATAATGCAGACATGATCGAGACCCTTCTCCGATCAATAATCAGCAGCGGGACCTGGAGATCCGTACTGACTCCTACACATTCAACGATGACTCCTGTGATCGTGAGAACCTTTAACGCTTGTAACTAAATCCCTTTATCTCTCGATATATTACATGTCCGAGATTCGATCATCGGTATCTCCATACCTAGTTTGATCTCGTTACCGACATGCACTCTTTTCTCGTTCCCGTGATATAACATTCTAGTGATCACATCACTTGCTTGCAAGCTATCCTAATGTGATATCACCGAGAGGGCCCATGGTATATCTATCCGTCATCTGGATTGACAAATTCCACTCTTGATCCATGAGCCTCAACATAACACCTTCGTAGCACTGAACCCATCTTTATAGTCACCCTGTTACGGTGTGACGTTTGATGTTATCAAGATACTCTTCCGGTGTTAGCAATTAACATGATCTCATGGTCTAAGGATAAAGATTACTTCGTATGATGTTATAGCAATATAAACACAATGACTTGATCGTAATGCTATACTTCGGATGAATGTTCATCACATCATTCCACCAATGGTGTGACCTTGTTATTAACAACATCCAATGTCCATGATCAGGAAACCTTGATCATCCTGTTAATCAACAAGCTAGTTTATAAGAGAGGCATGATTAGGAACCCTTTTTGTTTATTAAACACACATGTATTGATGTTTCCTATCAATACAATTATAGCATGCAAAATAAACATCTATCATATACAAGGAATACATAATAACAACTTTATTATTGCCTCTCACGGCATATTTCCTTCAGTGATGATGGTGGTGATGATGATGATGATGATCCCGATGAAGTCCAGCTTGATGGTGGTGTTGATGGCGATGATCTCCCCTCTCCGGGAAGGAATTCTCCCGGCAGAAATTTGTCTGCCGGAGAGATCTTTCTCTCTCGGTGTTTTCCGCCCCGCAGAGGCGGCAAAATCTTTCTGTGGTCGCTCCCCGAGTCTTAGGGTTTCTGGAGGATGATATACGCCAGAGGGGAGAGGCTGGAGTGGGCCAGGGCGGCCACACCACTCCTTGGCGCGGCCTAGGCCTGCCCGCACCATGGGGTGGTGTGGGCCCCCTGTGGCCCACCTCCACTCCATCTTCTGGCATCCTGAGTCTTCTGGAAAAATAGAATTTTCCGTATATTTTCCCGGATTTTCTGATATTCGCGAAGTTTGCCTCCAATCAACACCTTTTCCATCAGAATCCTGACTGCAGCGGTCCATGCTCCAAAATTCATCAACCATGCAAAAATAGATGAAATAACATAAGTATCACCTCTCAATACGAAATATATCAATGAATAATAGCGAATTAATACATAGAATAGTGATGCAAAATGGACGTATCAACTCCCCCCAAGCTTAGACTTTGCTTATCCCCAAGCAAAACTGAGCTCAATAAACATGACATCAAGTTTATGGAGTGAAGAGTCGATAAAAGAATACGGACAAGAAGCATCACAGTCATCTAATACATAGATCATAATAGAAAACAACTCACTATTATATAACTCAACTTGTAATGAGTAAAGGAAACACAATAAAGATACATAAAGTGAATCATAATTGGTAATGGCAAACTTAGCTCTTGGTCGAAGAATAGTTGATAATTTGCTGAGTTCACAAATAGCTGGTTTTCAAAGAAAGCTTTCAAAGTAGTAAACTTCAAGATAAGAGCAATGTGCAAAACAAGGAACATAAGAAACATGAATGCATAAATCATCATATGAATGAATTAAACACATCAACTCAAAATACTTGCTGAGATAGAGGGGAGTAGGTTTACTGACTCAACTATAAAGTAAAAGAAAGGCCCTTCACAGAGGGAAGCAGGGATTGCAAGTCTCATAAAGAGCTCCCAAAAATTATGATACTTACTAGCTTTCAGCTCTCATTGCCCCTATCATAGGCATCTTTAGGTGGTTAAGGTTAAAGTGACACAACTAAGAGGATATGCTTGACAAGTTATAAGTTGAAATATCAAGCCCCTTACTTATGAGTACCGATCCTCATGCTACTCAACTTCAGTCACGAGCAAGCTCTTGTCATTGTAAATATGTGCGTATCATTGAGAACCGCCAACGGGGTACCCCTTGCACATGACACAGGAGCTATCCCATAATCAAAATGACAAGGCAAGCAAACAGTGAGCATCTCATCGATCTTTTTATTTGCTATTTGCATAGGTTTTTATTGAGGATGCTTCATAGAATGCTCACTATAGTTATGCTGCAAGTTTCCACCATGATTAGGCATGGCTTTGGCTAGCGGCCCAGGCGTTTCTCTAACACACATATAAACTCCATGATCTTACAAGTTCCACTTTTATTTCACACCGCCGGGATCCATAAGCAAAAGAACATGATATCAACTAGGTACAAGTACTAATGAAGTGTTGAAAGCGGTGCCCATGATACATGGTTCGGCTAACTTTAACTCATAAAGCGCAAGCATATACGCAACAAAGAAGGACCCAATGGTTCAAGTTTATTAAATGAAAGAAAGTAAAATGTGCCGTCAAGTTCGTGAGAGATTTAATCACTAATTTTCACATAACAGTTTTAATTTGGGAGGTAGATAAAACAAGAATTTACTTGGAATAGCAATAATGCTACTAGGTAGGTATGGTGGACACAAATGGCAAAGGTTTTGGTTTAAAGGAGGTGGATGCACGAGAAGAATACCCTCTCAGTATAGGTTTTTGGCTAGCAAGGTGGGTAGCAAGTATAAGAGTTGAAGGAAACAAACAAACATACAAGTGATAAAGGCAAACATGCAAAATTCCTTGGAAGCACAAAATATCTTAACCAGAGAGTACTAGACTTATGAGCAAATCAAGAAAGAAAGATGATGAAATTATTTTTCTCTAGAGTACTCTTATCTTTTTCTTTCAAATCAAAAATAGTGTTGCTACTGACCGAGCCAGGTTTGCCAAAACCAACAAAATTAACTCAATGATCCCAGAGTGCTACCAATACTAACAACAAGATCAATCATATAACCACGAATTGAAAACTAATATAAGCTATGCAAAAAGAGTGAATGATAGAACTTCTCATTAATATTCCATAACGGCAACTCACACCAAGGTATACATATCTAACGACAGAGGGGACACTTCCATAATGCAAACCATACTACAAAATAACTCCTCTATTCATGATATGACTATACTAATAAGGTAAAAAGATAGAAGATAGTCATATGATACCGCGGCACTCCCCCAAGCTTGGAACAAACCAAGGGGATGCCAAACCTGATGACGAATTACTCCTTAGGTGGTGGTGGTATCCTCTCATCTTCGTCCGTCTTCCAGGGTAAAGGCTTCCCATCAACAAAGGATATCGTGGTTTCCATCATCCTGAAACTTGCAGCAGCACTTATGCGTTTAAACCTAGCCTCATACTCACAGTTTTGATTTTGAACGTCATAGAACTGTGCTTGCAGTTCATTGGTTGTTTGGCAGAGTGAGAGGACTTCGTCTTTGAGTTCAGCAGTCTCCTTTTGGTGCTCGGTGATGAGTTCGGAACAAATATTATGGATGATGTCCACTTTGCGCTCTGCCATCTTCCTGTACCTAAAGACTTCTTGCTCCAATGCTTCCATCCTGTCCTCCAGACTTCCTTCACCTTTAGGGCCTTGAACCTCCTTAATCCGGACCTCCCCACCTTCGAGCAACAACTCCTTGGGATGAATCTTCAATTTTCTCATGTATGGGTTGATGATATCCTCTAAAGAATCTCCCTTGGATGATCCAGAGGAAGACATTGTGGCTCCAAATCTGGGATTCTACCTGGCAGAAACAGATCGAAACAAAAACACGGAGAAAACACGATATATGAACCTCGGGAGATCCGGGGGGTTATATATTACGAAGTTTCATATCAAAAGGAAGGTACTGGGAGAAAACGAGTCGGAGGCGGAGTCCTGGGTGGCCTCACCACCTGGTGGCGCGGCCAGGGGTGGGCCCGCGCCATGGAGTGGTGTGGGCCACCCCGGCTCCGTTTCCGTCCCTTTTTAGCTTCGTAGCTTTCCTTATTGACTGAAAACTGCAAAAATATAGTTAGATTGTATTTTCACGGAACTTTTCTTACCAGAACTGTTACCTATTCGAAAACAGACTCTACAGGTCTTGGAATTTGGTATCTCGTAGATTCTTTCGAAGTCACCACTTGAATAACATCAATATCTTCATCTTCATACACTTATTACTTGAGTCATAAAACCCTTCTCTTCCTTATTACACCATTATCTCCACAACCTGGAAATTTCCTTCACACAAAACTTCACACAGTTCTCATTAGCAACATTAGTATAAGTGAAGTGATAAAACCTTTTGAGTCCAACTTCAACTGAAAACCATCAAAACAAAAGCTACTGAAGTAACTCCTTCTGAAAACCCAAAAATAATTCAAAAAGGAGATCGAATAAAGAAGCAAATGCAAGAGTGGCTAAATCTGTCAAAACAGACCAGTAGGTAAAGATCAATTTTTTCGAAAATCTTCTGTTGCTCAAATCAAAAAGTGCAAAACTAACATAAGTTAAATAACAACCTAGGGCATAAGCACAAAACATTACAGCTCAATCCGACATACAGAGATCTCTCACGAATTTTTACATTGAAGCACAAAAAATCTGTTTTGGGACAGCAACTTCCCCAAATATTACTTCTCTCTCATTAGAGGTTGATCTTGACACAAAAACCAAACAAAACGGATAAGGAGCGGTTACTACCAAAGTAATAACTTCCAAGACTCAAAGAAACAAAAACAAACTGAAAGCCAAAACAAATTGGGTTGTCTCCCATAAAGCTCTTTCTTTATAGCCATTAAGATGGGCATGATAATTTTGAAGAAGCTCTCATAGGGATATGAATTGAAGTGAAAGAGATCATTAAGAAGAAAAAACACACACATTTAAGTCTAACCCACTTCCTATTCAAGGGAATTTTGTAAACAAACAAGTTGTTGAAACCAAAGGCAACTTGCATAAGAAGGCAAAAGAAGTGCAACATAAAAACTTTCAGCATAAAACGAGCAAACTTGATATTATTGAGATGCATAAGAACACTTTTCCCTCTCTCATAGTAACTTTCAGTATCATGCATAAACTTAACAATATAGCTATCACAAGGACTATCATAGCAATTATCACTTATTCTAACATAAAACACGGGAATATTATCTCTCATAACACTACTTTGTGAAACAATATTAGAGGTATCCTTACAATGGATAGTGTGTCCCTCTTCCTCATACTTAGTGACAAAGTCTTTCACATTTGCTATTATAGGGTCATCAACCATTTGTTTATCAGGTTCAACAGCTTTACTTGTACTTTCATTAACCATACTAGCTATCATAGAATGTTCCTTTAACTTAACTAGAAAAGGCATTTTCTCAATATAAGGTTCATGTAAAACATGATTAGAAGTGTAAACTTCAGTATTTCTTGTAGGAACACTCTTAGCAATATCTTTATAAGGCTCATGATACTTATTCCACTTCTTTTTAGGCACTTCAATATAGGAAGCAAAATCCTTAAAATAAGAAGCAATAGCTTGAGAGTCTAGACCATAAGCATTTTTAATATTTTGAAAGTCATCAGTTCCCATAAAAGATTCAATGCATTCATAATCATAATTTATACCTGACTTTCTACCTTTGTCATTCTCCCAAGCTTCAGCATTGTCTTTAATACGGTCCAAAAGATCCCATTTAGATTCTTCTTCCATGCGAGTGAATGATCCAGCAGAAGAAGCATCCAATAAATCCTTATCATGTAGAGGGAGCCTTGCATAAAAGTTATTGATAATAATATTGTTGGGGAGATCATCAATGGGAAATTTGAGCATTAGTAACTTCAATATCCCCCAAGCTTAAGTTGTACTCTCTCCATCAAGAGGCCAAAAGTTGTATATTTGATTCCGATCTTTATGAATCTCACTAGGAGGATAAAACTTTGAATAAAAGAGAGGCATTATTTCCTCCCATTCCAGAGCTTGACCATTCTTCAGTAGCTTATACCATTCCTCAGCTCTTCCTTTTAGTGATAATGAGAATAACTTCTTCTTAACTTGATCTGTAGTAATACCTGCACACTTGAACAACCCGCATAATTCGTGTATAAAGAGTAAATGATCATCGGGATGGACAGTTCCATCCCCAACATAATAGTTATCCATAACACGATCAATAATTCTTGTAGGTATTTTGAAAACATCTTTCTCAGCAGGTGGTGGTTTATCTACTACCTTAGCAGTGGTAGTAGCATTACCAAATAAGAAACTCAGTGAATTATCCATAACGAAAATAAAGCAACTAGCAGAAGTAAACAATACTCATAGTAGAAGTTTCCTTTACGAGGTCCACTCTCCAATAGCACTTCACTCCCCGACAATGGCGCCAGAAAATAGTCTTGATGAACCACAAGTATAGGGGGTGTATCGCAGTATTTTCGATAAGTAAGAGTGTCGAACCTAACGAGGAGCAGAAGGTGCTGGCTAGTGGTATGGATCAGGAATTCTCTGCAAATACTTAGCAAACGGATTTTTAGGGGTTTTCGATAAAGCAAGTAAACAAAGTACGAGTAAATGAAAGACAGTAAGAATGAATGCAGCAAGTGGCCCAATCCTTTATGCAGCAAAGGACAAGACGGTTGTATTTCTATAGATGACCAAATGTTCTCGAGGACACATGGGAAGACTGTCAAGTGCTTTCGCTTCATATAGTCGATTAATCTTCTCTAGCTTGCTAAGTGTTGTGTGGGTGAACCTGTGCTAATGTACCGCCCCATCCAAGACTAATACATACTTGTGATTATACCCCTTCCAAACATCCGTAAGTACAAGAAAGTAATTAAGGTAGAAATCTAACCACAGCTTTAAACTCTAAGACCCTTACGTCCATTGTGCAATGGTTTCCTAACAGGGGTTCAGGTTTCTGTCACTCCGGCAACCCCTACGATTAGTAGCCAAATACACAATGCATTCCCCTAGGCCCATATAGGTGAAGTGTCATGTAGTCGATGTTCGCATGACACCACTAGAAGAAGTACACCACAACTTAAATAACAATCTATTGAATCTTTCTCAACACAACTCCACTACTAACAAGAAGACTTCTCCCATGTCCTCAAGAACAAAACGAACTACTCACAAGACATCATATGGATCATGATCAGAGATGGAATAATGATGTATAACAATCTGGACATAAACAATAATTCAATGGTTCACTCAATAGCATCAACTACAAAGAGTAATCAACACCGGGAAAGTTTCCCCTATGAACTATGCAAGATTCAACGCAATTGTTACAGCAATATGGAGATGGTGATGAGGGTGCTGATGGTGATGATGGTGGTGATGATGATGATGATCCCGATGAAGTCCAGCTTGATGGTGGTGTTGATGGCGACGATCTCCCCTCTCCGGGACGGAATTCCCCCGGTAGAAATCTGTCTGCCGGAGAGATCTTTCTCTCTCGGTGTTTTCCGCCCCACAGAGGCGGCGGAATCTTTCTGTGGCCGCTACCCGAGTCTTAGGGTTTCGGGAGGATGATATACGCCAGAGGGGAGAGGCTGAGTGGGTAGGCTGCCACACCACTCCTGTCATGCCTAGGCCTGCCCGCGCCATGGGGTGGTGTGGGCCCCCTGTGGCCTACCTCCACTCCATCTTCTGGCATCCTGAGTCTTCTGGAAAAATAGAATTTTCCGTATATTTTCCCGGATTTTTTGATCTTCGCGAATTTTGCCTCCAATCAGCACATTTTCCGTCAGAATCCTGACTGCAGCGGTCCATGGTCCAAAAGTCATCAACCATGCAAAAATAGATGAAATGACATAAGTATCACCTCTCAATATAAAATATATCAATGAATAATAGCGAATTAAGACATAGAATAGTGATGCAAAAAGGACGTATCACCAGGGAGGTACGACGCCGCCCTGCCTCCATTACTAGCAGTACTAGTACTAGTATTAGGACTAATACTAGTGTTTAGTTTAATTAGACTAGTTAGTTAGTAATAATAGTGTTTAGTATTAGGGTAGTTAGTTTAGTACTAGTTAGTTAGTAGTAGTAGTAGTAGTAGTTAGTTAGTAGTATAGTAGTTAATTAGGTAGTAGTATTAGAGTAGTAGTTATTAATTAGTTAGTAGTAGTTAGTTAGTTAGTATTAGGGTACTAATAGTAGTTAGTTAGTACTAGTAGTAGTAGTAGCTAGTTAGTTAGTAGTAGTAGTTAGTTAGTAGTATTAGGGTAGTGGTAGTAGTTAGTTAGTAGTAGTAGTAGCAGTAGTAGTAGTAGTAGTAGGGATGGTACCCGCCGGGTTCGGGGCTGGGTCCTGTCGGGTTTGCGGGTTTCGGAGTTACTGCTTTCCCCTTGGAGTAATATGATCCCACCGGCGTTTGAGGTTAGGGACGGGCGCGGCAATGCGTGCCATATAGGGACGATGGATGGGCGCGGCAACATGCGCCATATAGGGACGATGGACGGGAGCGGCAACGCGCGCCATATAGGGACGATGTACGGGCGCGGCAACGCGCGCCATATATTAGGGTTTCTTTGAATTATGGTTTACATCCCTAGCCCGTCAAACCACGCCTACCTAACCTCCTCGCTTGGCCGCTTCGACTCATCCACTTTTCCCCTTTTGCAGAAATATGGAACCCATAGACGAAGAAAAGGAAATGGCACTTGAGGATATGATCAACGAGGGAGGACATATCGATAACGATGTCACCTCGCTATATCTGAACAACTCCGGTGAGGGAGATTTGGATTTTGACCGAACAGACGGCTCCAGCGAGGGAGAAGCCGGCGAGGTGCATATATATTAATAAATCAAGCCTCTGTTGTCTATATACATATATATTAACGCTCTTTCTTGTTTTAGCCCTCTGGATCGAGCAAATGTTCTAAAAAGAATAAACGAGGCCAAGCCAAAAAGTTGGGAGACCATGAAAGGTACAGGATTGAAGAAATCGCTCTAGACGGCGAACCGAAGGCTCCCATTGATACTGCAAATAAATTTATAAGGCAATGCGGAGTTATTGTTAGGGACTACGTACCGATCACCGTCAGAGAATGGAATAGGTCGTCAAAGGATCCAGAGGCTCTATATGTCGGTGACTTAGTCAGAGACACTCTTTGGAAAAAGCTCGTGGTTAATTTCACCCTGCCGATGTTAGAGGTGTATCCAGATGACTACGCTCCAGATGAGGAGATTCCAACTCAGGAGGAACTACAGAAACACATGGAGCAAGCCGTCAAGGAGTACGCTCTTAAGAAGATGGCCCAACAATTCAACAACTAGAATAAAAGATTGCACCTTGACTTTGTCATGAAAGAGAAGACTCCGGATTTCACTACTGGAGCATATGAGAAGATAAAAGACTACTGGGCTGATTTTGTAGTGTACAAGACATCGGCGCCAGCTAAGAAAAGGTCTAAAACGAATAAGCAAAATGCTGCTAAAAAGTAGTATCACCATACTATGGGGCAAGGTGGCTACAAGGCTAGCAAGCCTAAGTGGGAGAAACTCGAGGCCAACCTGATAGCTAAAGGGATCACCCCAGAGCCATATAATTGGATCGAACGGTTAAGGAATTGGTTTTACGGGCACGGGGGCATGTTGGACTCAGAAGGGAAGTGCATATATAACATTAGACATAAAGAAACTCCCATACCCATCGAAGACATTAGAAATGCAGTAAAGGCTGTTGAAGATGGGGAGTTCATTCCCGATAGAGAGAATGACGAGCTCGCACTCGCCCTTGGGAACAAGGAACACGAGGGATGAACACGAGGCACAGAAGGCTCCAAACCATGGAACCTTGGTTTTGCTGACCATAGGAAGAAATATCCCGATAGAAGTCGTCAAAGGAGAAAGGAAAGGGAGGAACTTGAAGTAATGAAGAAGAAAGACTGGATGCACAAAATAGAACAACAATTAAAGCAGCATCAGAATCAACTTGAGAAACTTAGCCAGCAAGCTACCGGCCCATCTCAGTGGTAGATGGTAGACGAAGCTGCCTTCGATGCTACCGGCCCATCCACTAAGCGAAAAAGCAGCGTGGCTTCCACGGAGTCCCGGGTGATGATGATGATGATGATGCACCCGCGACGGCTCCTATTCGCTACCAAGTGGATGATATCATGGAGATGACACATTGTGAGCTGCATGTGAAAGTTGTCAACATAACCATGAAGGTGGCGGTCGGCTATGCCTTACCATTAGTTGGACCAATACCAACTTACCATTGTTGTTCGGTTCCACAGGGCTACACTATTGCCGGGGTGGATGAAGTTATGGATGGATTCGTGCAGCTCAAGCTTGACTACCCTGTAGATGAAGCGGATGTTACTGAGCTAGGAGAAGCAAAAAACATGACCATTCTATGGTGAAAGGAACACGTCGTGCTTTCAAATCGGACGCCAAGGCCATCCACTCCTCAGAGCACAACTCCATCTTCACCGCAGCCTCACCCGTCTCCAGTGCATTAGCCGTCTTTGCCGTCACCGCGACAGGCGCCGTCTCCGCCACCACGTCAGCCGTCTCTAGCACGTCCATCTTCGCCTGTCACCGTGCCTGTCAAAGATGGCTTGCTCACTCTGCCAAGGCCTGCCTCAGCCCCTCCAAAAAGTACAAAAGGGTCAGGGCCAAAAGCGAAAGAGTAACTGATCACCGAAGTGTCTACTAGAGCCCCTCCCAAAGCTACCAAAGGTTGCTCCCAAGAGAGCTTACGACTATACTGAAGAGGAGAATGCAGTGATCGCAAAGGCCCAAATGCAACAGTGGTTTGATAGCCTCAAGCAGACGAAAGAGCCACAGTTCCCCAGCACTAAAGAAGAAAGAGCCAAATTGCAAAAAATGTTGAAGACCCTTCATCAACTCGAGCCAAGGCTGTCATCAGACTATGATCGCTCTATTGTCAAGTCACATCAGTCAATGGTACGATTGAAGAGCTGTAGTGCAAGTGGGAATTCAGTTCTCCAGCTCGGTTTACAGAAAAACAAGGAATCCCCCCCGCTCAAAGTGATTTCTGATACCGGGGTGGGGTCAAGCAAATGTGCGGGCGAGCAGTATGATCCGGAGTTTGTTGCAATGTATGGAGAAGCAGCTGCTGCTCAAGGTATGACTATTTCTCATCAGTATGTAGCCCAGTTAGAGTTTCCTGTGGCTGAGGAAAAATATAAATACGAGTACGGGAAACCTCTCGTCAGACCTGAGGACGTCAAGTATCTACCAACAAAAATGCGAAGATTGCATAATTGGTACATTAAAGCCAAAAGGAAGGGCAAACTGGATAGTGATCAGAGTTTGAAACGAGCATTACGGGTATGGGGATGCCCAAATACTGATTGAATTTCCTGAACTACATCAGTTTTTCAATCAAGACGCCTTCGACAAATCGATCGTCAGCGCCTACTGTCTGTAAGTATTATTTCTCTAATAATTAAGTCTCTAGTTATCTCACCTCGTTTGTATCGCATGTATAATCATACTCACTATATTATGCAGACTGAAGATTCTCGAATGCAGAAGAGGACAGATCTATGACATTGGGTTCATTAACCCATATTGGGTTCATGAACTTACTGTGAAATTTAGTCCCAAGGACACAGAGGTTAAAATTGTAATGGCGTTAAGGTTTCAAGAAAGCAAAAGGGAAATATTATTACCTTACAACTTCGAGTGAGTGTTATTGTCTTGTACACATTCTATTTTGCTTACTTGATGTTAAATGTATAATTGATGAGTTATGCATGCGCATATTCCATTATATTATGATAATCATTCAACCTGACAGTGGAGTAGTACAAGTCATGGACTCTAAACGTAAACCCCTTGAGAAGTGGGCACCCATGTAGGATATGCTCCAGCGGTAATTTCAGTCATTATAACACTATATCGGAAACTTTCATTCATTTACTGATATCAAGTAATTAATAACTCATTTTATTCATTTTCTTTGCCAGGCAGCGCTTGGAAACGGTTCACCAACAAGGCTAAGGGTGCTTGGAAAGAGAACCTTACATTTAAACCACTAAATGTAAGTACTACTAGCTAGATCCACGCATCTCTTTGATTCTAGTTTCGATACCATTATCATGCTTAATTATTATTATTTTGATTGAACTTTGTTCTCGTAAAGTGTCTGAGGAAGCTAGACGGAAATAACTTATGTGGATACTATGTCTGCGAGTTTATTCGTCAGACGACCTGTGAGAAGGGCAGAAACTTAGAACAACTTCAAGTATGTAAACAATATTCAGAAATTTGTTTTATTACCATCAATTGTGTTTAGTTTCATTCATATATGTTGACTCATTCTTTTAAATTAGATCGAACAGTTGCGGGACAATCTTCTACCAAAGGATCGCATACAAGCAATCCAAGAGGAAATTGCGGGATTCTTAGATGCAGAGGTCCTAGATCCAAAAGGAGAATACTATCGGAAGATGATGATAATGTAACAGGGATCATAAAAGACTTTATATTGTATATATGCATGAATGTAATATATTCGATACTTGCTATGTAATATAATCGAGAGAGTTTTGTAATATAATGGTTCCCTTAAGGTAGATGGCACTTACCCTAGCACTATGTTGTGAGAATGCTCATCCTCATAATAGATGGTGCGGGGTTGATGTTACCGAAAGTGGATTCGCATGGAGGCATGGTGCAGATTTGAGGGACTTCCCTTAAATCCGCACCATGTCTCCATGCGAATCCACTTTCGGTAACATCAACCTCGCACCATCTACTATATATGAGGATGAGCATTCCTCACAACATAGTGTTGGGGTAAGTGTCACAAAATAAATTTTGCCCAAAACACAAAAAGGAAATAGATAAGGGGGAAACAAAATAAATGAAAAATATACAAAAAAATCCTTGCCGCAGCACAAAACGTGCCCAAAATGCTGCCGCGGCAGAGACGCATAGATCCCGGTTCGTATTTACGAACCGGAACAAATGCCCCTTCCCCTAGCGACAGCCAGCGGCCACATGGACCGCCCTTTTGTCCCGGTTCGCAGCCCAACCGGGACTAAAGGTTTGGGGCTTTAGTCCCAATTGCCCCATCCCGGTTGGGCAACTGGGACTAAAGCCCCTTACAAACCGGGACAAAAGGCCCTGTTTCTACTAGTGAGCGTAGGTTTTATTTCAAACTTTGCCTCGGATTGCATCCGGAAGACAATTTGTATTGATGTTAATTATGTGATCAATAAAGTGAAAAAATCTTAATGAAATTGACGACAAAATGACCGTGGAGAAATTTTAGCAGGTTATTTCCCCAGAGTAGCGACGTGAAGAGTATCTCTAAGCCGGTGCATCTTTATTCAACCAAGGTCAGTATTAACAAACAAAATTCAAGATATGTAAACACGTGCAAAGCACATGCAACTCACTAGTATAATATATACTCCCTCCATTCCAAAATAAGTGACTTGGTTTTGTCTAGATTCGTATGTATCTATATACTAAAACATGTCTAGATTCATGAATTTAGACAAACTCACATCATTTATTTTGGGATGAAGGGAGTAGACGATTCCAAAAAACTACTCTCCATCTTAAATTAGTTGTTTTAGATTTGTCTAGATGCATATATATCAGTTATAAAACATGTTCAGATACATCTGTAGGCAAATTTGAGACAACTAACTTAAGATGAAATCGTATGAAATAGAACAATAAACAAGGACTACAAAAGGACATAAATAATAATAAAAAATAAAATAAGAAACAACTGAAAATAAAATTGAAAAGGTAAACAAAAACAAAATGATAAAAATATTTACCTAACATATGGACTGGCCCAATGCACCCTAGTGGCTATGGTGTAGACTGCGTTTAGGACAGCTCCAATTCACCAATCCAACCGTGGACCAATGTACCTAGTTTTCTAGGGTTGAGAATCTCTCTGGCGATAGCGGCAGCGAGAGGTGCTTTTGTCCGGCACCGACTGGCTCCGGCTCTTGTCTTCGATATACATCCATTCGGGTTGATTAAGGGAGCATCATGTACGCCTTCCTGGCCTTGGCGGCTGATGACAGCAAATGCACGTATCGTTTGTAGCTATTTTCGAAATAAAGATATCAATCCCATAGGGAGCAGTAGGCGAAAGACTAAAATATTTTTAACTATAACTAAACGAAGTACTTAAGAAATAACTTTAAGATGCGAGGAAGATAAAGTTGTTTTTGGTTTTTGGTTGAACAAGGTAATTCAAAGTAAGCAAAACTTAATGCAGAAAGTAAGAATCGCGTGTGTAATAGAACTTTGGAACTACAATAGGGAAAAAGGCGTTCTCAGGGATTAGTGGATCCACCACTAGCAATTTAGACTAAGTAATCGGGACTATTATAACGAATATTCTCATAGTGTGTATGTATGTGGGAGGAGCTCCATATGTGGACGATTTTCCAGCAACCGCTGCACGCGTCGTCCTCATAACCACAGTAGACAGTAACCGACAACCATCACATTACCGCGCTATTAAGGGATTTCTCCCGTGGCATGGACATGGCATGATGAGTTCTCCTTAGTTCCCCAAGTTAATACGTAAAGAATGACAACAGCTTTATAGTCACTGTAAGTGCTATCATCCCTCCGTCTACTAACAAGTAATCCCCTCCATCGAGTCCCCATAAGTGACAAATATTAAGAAGGTGCACTTCTCCTTAATATCAAGATGAAGACAATTAACACGTACACATAATGATGTATAACATAATAATCTCTATCTCATCTCAGTCATATGCTAGGGTTTCTCCATCTCCCCAAGAACTAAGGATCTACTCAGACATGGAGGCAATCAACATCATGGTAAGGGTAATGGAAACAATCATAGGTGTATAGTACTTGAATAAATCCACAACGAGTATAGGAATTACAACAAGATCTAGACAAGATGCAGATGGGATGGATGAGAATGGTGGTGATGTAGCGGTGGTTGATGAAGATCGATGCCTTAGCCTCCCGGATCTGCGCATGGTGAAGATGGATCCCTGGTGGACGAGTTCCCCCTCCAGATGCCTTCTAGAGGTGAGGTTTTCGCGATTTCTGGGTATTCTTATGTCGTCTCCCCGAACCAATTGCACGGGTGAAACTATTTGACGAGGCGGAGGCGGCGCCAGCTATATGGCCGGAGCTATACGGCGGGAATATTTCCTCCGCCCTTATAGTTGGTCGTTATGGCCTCTATCTCCTTTGTTCGCTTCTGGTTTTCTTCTGGTATTAATAATATTTCCCAAATAAGCAATTTGCATTGTTTTTTACTCCTTTTCTCCATAGTACAACTGCTTCAATAATTGTATCCATTGGATCCATCATCTATCCTGATCCTGGTGAAAATAGACATAAAATGTGTGCGCAAACGCCGTAAAAAACCAAGATCCTATGTCTACAATGCCAAATAATAATATAAAACATGATGCAAATATGCACTCATCAACTTCCCCAAGCTTAGACTCTTGCTCGTCCCGAGCAAGCTCTAGCTTAATGGATGTGATCCTCATATTCATGAAGCTGAGTCGATAAAATAAATGAGGCAATTGCAGCATGTGTTTATCATGTACGATACATACGAATAAGTTCATGAATAGTACCTTACTTGAACCATTGGAATAGTATTAGAAGGCTTCCACACCTTAGTGATCAATAGTTCATAAAAGATGAATCTCAACATAATGTAAAAGAATCCGTTTCAACCGAATGAGTAAATGAGGTAATCCCAAGTGTTTTAGGATTGGCGTATTCACTTGGGATTTAGAATCTCAAAAGTATTTCTTTGTCATACTACAATACTGTGGTATATGCCTACTTGCTCTTTGCACATTCGCTCTTTTTATTCTTCTTTTCCTTTTCTTTTGTATATACATATGCTCACACTTTTGTTTAAGTGTTGTGCAAAGAAGCTAGCCATATATTTCACTTCATGTAGGAATTCAAAGTTCAACAATCTCAATTACCAAATTCCAACTGTATATGAAGCATCCTTATGACTTGAAGATTTTACCTCGACTTGTTCTCACTCTATTTTGATAGCACTTTATTTTCTTTTGTTCAAGGTTTCTTCTTCAACTTAATTGTGTAGATAAATTTTCTTTTGCAAATCAAACTGTAGACTTACAACATATTGACTAAATTATCTTTAGATGTTCTATTAATACCAATGGTGTGGAAGACTCCTATTGCTATCATCAAGTGCAAGTGAAATTATACTCAAGCCATTCATATATCAAGTAAAACAAACACAGACTTAATATTGCTCCATATATAATAATAAATCGGAATTTCATAAACGGGATCGACTATTCCTGAAGGGAATCCTAATGATGCAAACTTTATTTGTAGTTTGAGCTAATGCAAAACAATAATAAAACTTATAAGATAGATTACAAGGTTCTTAAAGATCTCCCCAAGCTTGGAATCAAGCCAGGTGGGATCGATTAACACCTTTTTGGTACCTATTCTTCCTCCTGGGTAGAAAGAGTGTCACCTTCTTCTTTCACATTGCCCTCTTTAACTATGCTTGCAAAGCGAATGCTGAGCTCGGCCATGTCGTATTGGAGCTTCAACATTTTCCTCTTGAGGAACTTCTTCTCATATGTTAACTCAAAAATAGTTTTAATTAAGAAACCAACCCTACCATCGATGTCATCGACCTTTTTCTCAAGATCTTTGCTCATCATCTAGTAGGAGTCAATCCCCTCTCCAATTGTTTCAACACATGCCTTAGAAGCCTTCTCTAATTCATATATCTTATCATGAATCTCATCTTGTCGCACCTTCTTAGGCTTAAGAGGTGATGGACCAAGAGGAGGTTTATAATAGGATCCTATGTTGTGACAATAAGGATTAGGGAGGTACTCATCCTTGGCCCTTCCCTGCTCAGCTTGTCTCATCATCTCCATCCTTTGTGGGAACATGTCCTCCCAATTTGGGAGAGGCTTGATCTCCGAGCCAGATGATGATACCGATCCTTTCGGTTCTGCTTCTTCAATCCTCTTCACATGCTTCTCTTCTTTCTTCTTCCAGATCTTATAGACGTGGAAGGACTGCATGGCTTTGCTATATGGATGTTTGTTAAAGGGACCTGTATAGGGACGACGAAGATTCTTTGAGGCTAGAGGCTGTAGCTCTGTGAAAACTTAATGAAAAAGGTTAGATGCGATCAGCTTTAAAAGGGGGCTCAAAAACCCTAGCCGCCTTGCGTAACAAGAAACTATACGGGCGCAACCCATATAGCTCCCGCCGGATAGTTGTGAACCGACTATAGATTAGATCTATGACGGAACCTAACTATACGGCCGGAACTATACGGGCGGAATTTTTAATTATGGCAGTATAGTTGGTCGTTAAACTCTCTTTCTCCTCGACAATTTTTTTGGAGAAGGGTCGATAACTATACGACCACGACTATACAGGCAGAATTTTTAATTCCGGCCATATAGTTGGTCGTTAAACTCTTAGTACCTTTTGCGGACGGAAGTGTTGAAATTATTTTGTCAAAGGTATAGACAACTATACGACCGCAACTATATGGGCGGAATTTTTAATTCTGGCAGTATAGTTGGTCGTTAAACTCTCTTTCTCCTCGACAATTTTTTTGGAGAAGGGTCGATAACTATACGACCACGACTATACAGGCAGAATTTTTAATTCCGGCCATATAGTTGGTCGTTAAACTCTTAGTACCTTTTACGGACGGAAGTGTTGATGTTGTTACAACTATACGGCCAGAACTATACGGCTGGAATTTTTACTCCTGCCGTATAGTTGGTCGTTACACCTTATGTGTCCATCAAAAAATTTCTGCTTCTCTAGGTATTCTTTATTAATCTGAAACTTAACAAAATATCGAGTTTTGATAGAGAAATGTCAGCCTAAACTTTCGACCAATTTTGGCAATATCAATCTTCCTTCTTCTTTGCGAAATCATGAATAATTCTCATAAAAAGAACAATACTCAAACTAGACTTTACCTGAAAATTTAAAAACTTACTCAACCTTTATTTCACATGGGTTGCTTCCCATGAAGCACTCTTTTATGGTCAATAGCTTGACCGTAGTGCCTCTCATTCCGTCTTGAGTCCATTCTTCTTGTATTTTCGCTTTATCACTTCTTCGGGGGTGCTCAACTCTATAGTGATTGCACTTATACCTTCTTTTACCCGATAATCCTTCAAGCATTGTCCATTTACTATCCATGGAAGAGTGGGTGTTTTTCCTTTGAGCTTAACTGCTCCCGATGGATAAGCTTCTTCCCTTACATATGGATCTTCCCACTTTGATCTGAGCTTTCCTAGAAACAACTTAAGACGAGAATTTTAGAGCAACACTTTATCTCCACTTTTGAACGTCTTATTCTCAATTTTCCTATCATGCCATCTTTTAACTTTTTCCTTAAACAACCTAGCATTCTCATAGGCTTCACTTCTAAACTCATCTAAAGCATGCATATCTAATAAACGCTTTTCTCCTACTGCTTTGAGATCATAATTTAAATTCTTGATTGCCCAAAAAGCTTGGTGTTCTAGTTCTAAAGGTAAATGACATGCCTTACTGTACACCATCTTATAAGGTGTCATACTCATCAGATTTTTAAACGCAGTACGGTATGCCCATAGAGTGTCATTTAACTTGTATGTCCAAACTTTTCTTAATTTGTCCACCATCTTCTCGAGTATGGTCTTTAGTTCTCTATTTGAGAGTTCCACTTGACCACTCGTTTGGGGATGATATGGTGAAGCAACACGGTGAGTTACTCCATACTTACTGAGGATTTTCCTGAAAGTCCCTTTCATAAAATGAGAACCACCATTAGTAATTAAAAATCTAGGAACTCCAAACCTAGGGAATATAACATCCTTGGTCATCTTCACTGAGGTGGCTGCATCTGCATGGTTTGTCAGGATAGCTTCAACCCATTTAGTAACATAGTCAACAGCAAGAAGAATATGAGTATAACCATTAGACTCTATAAATGGTCCCATGTAATCCATTCCCCATACATCAAAGGGTTCAATTATGAGACTATAGTTCATTGCCATTTCTTGTCGCTTACCTATATTACCTCTTCTTTGGCACACATCGCAATATTCCACATACCTGTGTGCATGCTTGAGAAAGGTGGGCCAATAGAATCCAGATTGAAGTACCTTTGCAGCAGTCCTTTTACCTGCATGATGCCCTCCATATGGACTATCATGACAAGCCTTTAATATCGCATTCATTTCGTGATTAGGGATACACTTCCGAATCATTCTATCAAGTCCATGACGATATAGATATGGATCATCCCAAAAGTAATATTTAAGATCATTAAAGAATTTCATTCTTTGATTTCTTGACATACCGGGAGGTAAATTTTTTGTTGCTAGATAGTTAGCATAATCCGCATACCAAGGATCAGCAATCTCTACCTTTGCTAAATATTCTCCCAGAAATGACTCGTTAATAGGTACGGGGTCATTAATTATTTCTTCCATCCTAGAGAGATGATCCGCTACCAGATTATCCTACCCCTCCTATCTACTATTTGCAAATCATATTCTTGTAGTAATAAGACCCACCTAATCAACATAGGCTTGGCATCCTTTTTACAAGCAAGTGACGTAAAGCTTGGTGATCCGTATGAATTATTACCTTAGAATTAATTATGTAAGACCTAAATTTATCGCAAGCAAAAATTATAGCTATAAACTCTCTTTCCATAGTAGCATAATGTTTCTGAATCTTACTAAGAGGTCTACTAGCGTAGTAAATAACATTTATATTCTATCCATCTCGCTGTCCTAACATAGCCCCTAAAGCATAATCACTAGCATCACACATAATTTTAAAAGGTTCATCCCAATTTGGAGGTTGCATGATAGGTGCTGAAACAAGTTTATCTTTAAGGTTCTCAAAAGCTGCAATACAGTCATGGTCTAAATAGAATGGAGTTTCCTTATCAAGAAGATTGGTAAGGGGCATAGCTAGTTTAGCAAAATCTTGTATAAACCGCTTATAAAATCCTGCATGTCCCAGAAACAACTTTAAGCTTTTAATGTCCTATGGTATTGGGAGATTTTCTATAGCATTTATATTAATTTTATATATTTCTATTCCCTTCTCCGAAACCTTGTGTCCGAAAACTTTACCTTCTCTTTCCATGAAACGACATTGCTCCCAATTCAAACCTAAGTTTGATTGCCTGCATCTTTGCAAAACTCTGGTCATATTATAGAGACAATTATAAAAAGTTGTTCCACAAACGACAAAATTGTTTGTTAGGACTTCCATAGTCTTCTCAACAAAATCATCAAAAATCTTGAGAACACACTCCTGAAATGTTGCTGATGTATTACATAAGCCAAATGGAATTAATCTATAAGCATATGTGCCATAAGGACAAGTAAAAGTTGTTTTCTCTTGATCTTCTGGCTGTATGGCAATTTGAGAATATCCAGAATAACCATCAAGAAAACAAAAATAAGAATTACTACTAAATATTTCTAAAATTTTATCCATGAATGGTATTGGTTTGTGATTCTTTTGTGTCTCGCGATTTAATTTTCTAAAATCAATGCACATACAATATCCTACAACTGGTCTCACAGGAACTAGCTCACTTTTCTCATTCATAGCAGCATCAAGACCACCCTGTCTTGGTATGCAATGAGCTGGGCTAACCCACTTACTGTCAGAAATAGGATATATTATGCCTGCATCAAGTAAGCATATAACTTATTTTCTAACTACTTCCTTCATCTTAGGATTAAGCCTTCTTTCGTTATCTACTACTGGTTCAGCATCATCAAGCATGGTAATCTTATGTGTTACAATAGATGGATCTATTCCTTTAATATCACTCAATGCATATCCAAAGGCTTCACGATGCTTAACCAAAACTGAAATGAGTTTATTAGTTTTAGTTTTTGATAGATTCTTACTAATAATGATAGGGCACTTATTTTCATTATCTAAAAACTCATACCTCGTATTATCTGGAAGTTTTTTCAATTCTATTGGTGGAGGTTTTGCATCTCCTGTTCTTACCAATTCTTGATAGTCATGTGGATTTTGTGCCTCCGGAATTGAATCAAGGTAATCATCGATGTCTTCTGTCTTCTCATCTTCTGGCACTTCTTCCCAATTAAACAAGCTCCTTTCTAGTTCATCTTGTGGAGTACTGAAATGAATTGTCGCAAGCTCGGCAATCGTATTTTCTTCCTTAATATCCTCCACTTCCTATGGCCTCTTCTTTAGTTTGGCGAAGTAGAATGTCATTTCTTCTTCTCCAAATTTTAGTGAAATAGTTTCCTTCTGATTATCCACTCGAGCTTTGGTGATGGAAATAAAAGGACTGCCTAAAAGAATAGGACAAACAGTATCTCGAGGCATATCAACAATATGAAAGTCAAGGGGGTACATGAGTGAGCCAATAAAGACATAGATATTTGTGATTACCCCTTCCGGTTTTACATTGGTTCTATTAGATAATTTAATAGTGGTGTCTACTGATTCAACGTCCGGATTATTTAAGTTGTAGCGAAGTACTTGATAAAGTGATGACGGCATAATATTTATGGTGGAAATCAGTTCACAAATTCCGTATAAGAAAGTTTCTGCACAATATATAGGGGTCATAGGTTTTGAAGTCTCGTTACCTCGAACCTTACCTCGGATGAATTCCGAAGTTTCACGGTCTAACATAACCACTTCATCCTCCACTATTCGTGCCTCCATAAGGTCTTTGATTTTAACATTATTTATGTTTGTAGCTTCGGAATTCCTTTCTGGTTTCTTCAGTCTCTTCTTTATTTGTTCTTCCTCTTTTTGTCTTTTTTTAAAGATTCCCTATATAGGTATCAAGGAGAACTCTTCTATTAGTCCTCTTGCACGCTTCTTTTCTTCGAGAGGTTTCCGAGGTTCCCATTATGTAGGTACCTGCAAATGCCCTGCATAATTCTCAATAATTTTCTTTACTAGGTAAGAATCAATACCGAGTGTTTTAATCATTGTATCTGTCCTCTCATCTGCAAGGAAATCATTAATGCAAGCATATTCTAAAAAAAACTATTTGTAACATTTTCCTTATCTTTAGAATTTTCAGTTGCTTCTTTCATTTTTATTATTAGATTCCAAGCCTCATCATATGTATAAGATAGAAAACTGCCATTTGAAGCAGTGTCTAGATTTGTCCTATTTTCAAGATTTAGCCATCCATAAAATGTATGAGTGATCAACCAATCAGGTAATCGATGATGGGGGCAATTATCTAGGTAGCTTTTATACCTTTGATATCCTTCATAAAAGGCCCTCACTAGGATTATTTTTGAAACTGATAATAATACCTCTCATCCTGTGAGCTTTGCTTTCAGAGTAATATTTTGATAGGAACTTGGTTGTCAATTCCTCCCAAGTCCTTGGTGCTTCTGCACAAAAAGATTTGTACCAGTCGCAAACATTATTAGAGAGAGTTTGTCTAAACAACTGGATTTTAACCATATCAAGATTACAGTCATCGAAAATAAAGGAACTAAGAATATCTTCAAACAATTGTAAATGTCCATATGGACTTTCTTCATTGGTTCCTGCAAATTTCTTAGAATGTAATAACTCAAATAACAAAGGATGGATCTCGACTCCATCCGGATTTATGCTTTTGTTGACAGTTATAGAGGCATCCATGGGCGAACCCATTTTCCTTACTGCCTCAAGCCGATTTAAATGCTGAGTGTTGTCCATTGTTGTGGTCCTGCAACTCAAGTAAAAATTAGTACAACTAAAGTAAATAACTAAAAGTAAAGTGACTTATAGCGCTAAGCTCCCCGGCAACGGCGCCAGAAAATAGCTTGATGACTGCAAGTGCACAAATCATTTGTAGCTAGTTTCAAAATAAATATATCGATCCCACAGGGAGCAGTAGGCGAAAGACTAAAATGCTTTTAACTATAACTAAACGAAGTACTTAAGAAATAACTTTAAGATGCGAGGAATATAAAGTTGTTTTTGGGTTTTGGTTGCACAAGGTAATTCAAAGTAAGCAAAACTTAAATGCAGAAAGTAAGAATCGCGTGTGTAATAAAACTTTGGAACTACAAGAGGGAAAAAGGCGTTATCAGGGATTAGTGGATCCACCACTAGCAATTTAGACTAAGTAATCGAGAGTATTATAACAGAAATTCTCATAGTGTGTATGTATGTGGGAGGAGCTCCATATATGGACGATTTGCCATCAACTGCTTCACACATCATCCTCATAACCACAGCAGATAGTAACTGACAACCATCGCATTACCGCGCTATTAAGGGATTTCTCCCATGTCATGGACATGGCATGATGAGTTCTCCTTAGTTCCCCAAGTTAGTATGTAAAGAATGACAACAGCTTTATAGTCACCGTAAGCGCTATCATCCCTCTATCTACTAACAAGTAATCCCCTCCATCGAGTCCCCATAAGAGGCAAATATTAAGAAGGTGCATTTCTCCTTAATATCAAGATGAAGACAATTAACACGTACACATAATGATGTATAACATAATAATTTCTATCTCATCTCAGTCATATGCTAGGGTTTCTCCATCTCCCCAAGAACTAAGGATCCACTCAGACATGGAGGCAATCAACATCATGGTAAGGGTAATGGAAACAATCATAGGTGAATAGTACTTGAATAAATCCACAACGAGTATAGGAATTACAACAAGATCTAGACAAGATGCAGATGGGATGGATGAGAATGGTGGTGATGTAGCGTGGTTCATGAAGATCGATGCCTTAGCCTCTCGGATCTACGGAGGGTGAAGATGGATCCCTGGTGGACGAGCCCCCTCCAGATGCCTTCCGAAGGTGTGGTTTTCGCGATTTCTAGGTGTTCTGTATGTCGCCTCCCCGAACCAATTGCACGGGGTGAAACTATTTGACGAGGCAGAGGTGGCGCCAGCTATACTGCCGGAGCTATACGGCGGGAATATTTCCTCCATCCGTATAGTTGGTCGTTATGGCCTTTGTCTCCTTTGTTCGCTTCTGGTTTTCTTCTAGTATTAATAATATTTCCCAAATAAGCGATTTGCATTGTTTTTACTCCTTTTCTCCACAGTACAACTGCTTCAATAATTGTATCCATTAGATCCATCATCTGTCCTGATCCTGGTGAAAACAGACATAAAATGTGCGCACGAACGCCGTAAAATACCAAGATCCTATGTCTACAATGCAAAATAATAATATAAAACATGATGCAAATATGCACTCATCAGCGGCGTGGGGATGAGGAAAGCCGGTGAGCGCACAGTCCTAGATCTCTAAACCCTAGAAGATGGCGGCGAAGTTTCCAAAAGAGGGCGGATCATATAGCCCTAAGCCACAGATGAATCTGCAAGATCTGATGAAGAATCTCTTACTCAAGGATGAGGAGTTCGATGATGTGGTCCTCCCACGGGAGGACTTTGTCTATCTAAAGGAAGGAGTAAGGTGGATGGCGATGGTTTGGGTGCATACCACAAAGCACTTCGGGAACCAACCGTTCTTCCAGAAGATGGACACTGCGTGGTGTTTCGCAAGGAAGTGGTCGATCAGGCCGGTGGAGGACAACCTATTTGTTCTTCAAGTTTCATGTCTGGGAGATTGGAACAGGTCGATGTTTGAGGGACCATGGATCTTCAGACAATAGGGTATGTTACTGGAGCCTTGTGACGGAATAGCTGACCTAAAATCGGTGGTTCTTGACCGCATGCATACATGGGTTCAAATCCGTGGTCTCCCCTTCTTTTCCGCGAGGAGTCTATTGTGAAGAACATGGCAGCTCGCATTGGAGAGGTATAGAGTGTGGATCTCTATGCTCTGGGTGCAAGTAGAACCATCTTCGTCAGAGTAAGGATCAAACTTGACATGAATAATCCACTGACTTGTTTAGTGGGGCTACACCCGGAGGGGGCTAAGAGGATGCATTTCCAAGTGATGTATGATAAGTTGTTGCGTTTGCTGCAAGGTATGCGGGCTCTTCGGTCATGGCCACTAGGAGTGCGGAGAGGGTGTCCATGATGACGCAACTAAGCAGTATGGCACATGGATGATTGCTCCTATAGATGTGTCGGGGATATAACCCCAAATACCCTAGAGTTGGGCAATAGAGGATTCAGTAGAAGAAACAATTAGAAAGAATACAAAAAGTGAAGCACTAAAGAAGAAATTAAGTATAAAGAAGGAAAAAGCACAACTAAGCTGACATAGGAAGAATTAGGCATGGTCGAATTCCCTCCTAGGCTGACAGTACTTTTCACGGGCCGACATAGATCCGTAGGGGGCCTAGATCCCACTAGTCCCGACTGTGCTGGTGCTTGCTCCATGGCTGGGCCTACTTCACCTCCCGTCGGCCCGCTTTGCTCTTCCATACCGGTTAACCTCGCTACCAACTTTCCCCGGGTGGGCCGGCACTAGGCTACCCCGACCCACCGCGAGCCGACTTCGCCTCCTCGCCGTTGATCTTCCCTGGCTGGGTAGGCACTAGGCTACCCGATGCACCACGGGCCGACTTCACCTCCTCGCCGCTGATCATCCCTGGGTGGGTTGCACCAGGCTACCCCGGCCCACCGTGGGACGACTCTGCCTCCTCACCGCCGATCTTCCCCGGGTGGGACGACACCGGGTTATCCCGGCCCACCACGGGCTGACTTCGTCTCCTCCCTACTTCCCCCCGCCCAGGACGACATAGTTTGGTCCCGGCTGGGCCGCTTCTCCATGTCGCCCTGGCTGGGCCATGTCGCCATCGCTACATCGCCTTCAAGATGCCTCTGCCTCAATCCCTGCTGCCAAACATCGCTACGTCGTTCCCAGCTACCAGCTCCACTACCTCACCACTCCCACGCTACCTCAACGACTCCAGAGGCCATACCTACTTCTCCACTGTCTACCTTGACCGAACCAGGTTCCCTCCAAGTACCTTGCTGCAAATTTATGATGGTCTTGGGATGCCCTGGCTTAGGCCGGACAGGCTACATCAACAAGTACAAGATTCCACCTTATTCTCTTCAAATGTTAAGATCGTTGGGAGATCCTATGCACAAGCATTAGAGGACAAGGAAAAGGACATACAAGACCTCCCAAGCCTATGCCTGCTATAGTACGAAAGACCCCAGTAGTCACATCAGCAACAGTACGACAAGACCCTAGTAGTCAACTCATGAATAGTGTGTGTACAGTGTTAGTGGGGCATTCCTTTTCCCATGGGCTCCCTTTATAAGGAGAACCAGGGGGACCAATTCAAGGCAGCACCCCTTAGGGGCTCATTTGTCCTTGTCTCTAACGAGCTCTCTCTATCTATCTATCTATCTATCTCTCTCTATCTTTCTCTTCTTCCTCTAGCTCTCAGGAACACAGATAAGGCCTCTTAGAGGCAGGATACAACTCAAGAAGCACCATTGTAGCTACATAGACATCTCATATACAGTTAGACATGCATGAGTAGGGGTTTTACCTCCACACGAGGGCCCCGAACCTGGGTAGATTGTGGTGTTTGTAGTGTTCTTCCGTGTGCGGTCTTCATTGCATCATCCCTCCCTGGATCCTCCAGTGTCCATCGACCCCAACATAAGCCTACCATAGGCATCTACTATGTTACCATCATGACAGTTGGCGCCCACTATGGGGCCACTAACGGTGCTGGCTGGAAGTTTCATCCGGACGGGACTGTCTCCACCAACATATGCATCACTATCAGTGTAGCATCGTCTTCTTCCTCTTCATCACCATCGAGTATTCAACAAGTCCCGAGGCTAGCATGCAAGCCTCCCCCATCGACATATGTTGGCCTCAACATCATCACTGACTATACTCACGTAAGTGTCTACAATCTCTACCATCAACACACACATGAGGTAACCCCGAATGTCACTCAGGGGCTATAACCCTTTATCACTTGTTTAGTTGTTCACCCCGGGAAAGAGATGTCACAACCCGGGGGCTAGTCGGCTAATCCGGCATAGAATCTCCCATAGGCAGGAAAAGTAGCTCGGGGGCTCAGATAATACTTATATTAAGCATTCACTATATTTAGAATATATATTTGGCGATGTATTTTAGTATAACTACTATTGTATTTCAGCATCTGTTATATATATGCGTTGACTAACCATGATAGTTGGAATGTCAATTGCTGAGGAAAACTTGCTGCCAAATCATGTTGACATCATTATAGGTTATCTCAAATCACCGTATATGTTGGTTTGCCAGGATATCATGGCATCATACTAAGTTATCTCAAATCACCGCCTATGTCAGTTTGCTAGGATATCATGGCATCATCATAAGTTATCTCAAATCACCGTCTATGTCGGTTTGCTAGGATATCATGGCATGATCATAAGTTATCTCGAATCACCATTTATGCCGGTTTTCCGACATATCACGACACCATATCATATCTCTAGATCACTGTTTATTGCAGTTCGACGGCATATCAAGGCATCATCCATATCTCGAATCGCCAAGTATCATGAGATTAATATGTATGTCAGATTTCTCATATCTAGTATCGCCAGGATTCGTGGCATTGATGGCATTGATATGTATGTCGGATTTTGACATGTATGTCAGATTTTAACATGATGTCAGATTTTGACATGTATGCCGACTCATGAAGTACCCGGCTCTCAAAATATGTCGAATTTTCCTATGCAGGCTATATGTCAACTTTTCCCAAGTAGGCTATATGACGATGCCCATGCAGGCCATATGTTGAATTTGCCCATGCAGGCTATATGTTAACTTTGTCTAAGCAGGCTATATGACAATGCCCATGCAGGCTATATGTTGAATTTTCCCATGTAGGCTATATGTCCACTTTGCACATGCATGCTTTATGACGATGCCCATGCAGGCTATATGTTGAATTTGCCCATGCAAGTTATATGATGAATGTACATGAAGGCTATATGACAATGACCATGCAGGCTATATATCAAATTTTCCCATGCAGGCTATATGATGATGCCCACGCATATTATTTGTTGAATTTTCCTATGCAGGCTATATGCTAACTTTTCCCATGTAGGCTATATACGATGTCCATGCAGGCTATATGTCAAATTTTCCCATGTAGGCTATATGGAGAATGCCCATGCAGGATGAATGTCAAACTTGCCCACGTAGGCCTTATGTCAAATTTTCCCATGCAGGCTATATGACAAATGCCCACATACAGGTTGTATGTCAAATTTTCCCACGCAAACCTTATGTCAAATTTGCTCTTGTATGTTGTATGTCAAATTTTCCCAAGCAGGCTATATGTCAAACTTGCCCATGCAGGCCACATATAACTTCGGTAACGCCCAAGCAGACAACAAACCGATATATATATATATAGCAAATGCCCATGAGGACTATATGTCAAATTCTCCCATGCAGGACATATGTCGATGAAAGCCTATTCAGGCAATGTATCATACCGATACAACTCATGCAAGTTATATGTCAAGTCTAAGAATGAAGATTATATGTCGATAGCAACTCTGGTGATGATATTTTAGTATAAAGCCTATGCACGACTTTGCAAGCCCTAGATAGCCCCGGGGTCTAATGTTAGGGATATAACTTCGGATACCCATAGTTGCACAATAGAGGATTCAATAGAATAAACACTTATAAAGAAGACAAAAAGTGAAGCACTAAAGAAGAAATTAAGTATAAAGAAGGAAAAAGTGCAGTTGGGCTAACATAGGCCAAATTCAGCCTGGTCGAATTCCCTCCCAGGCAGACAATACTTTTCTTGGGCCAACATAGATCCGGCGGGGGCCAAGATCCCTCTAATACCATCTAGACTGACTTCACCTCCCGCCGGCCTGCTTCTCTCTTCCCTGTCGATCAACCTCGCTACCTACCCCAGCCCACCACGGGCAGACTTCGCCTCCTCCCCGCCGATCTTCCCCGGGTGGGCTAGCACCAGGCTACCTCGGCCCACCACGGGCCGACTTCGCCTCCTCGCCGCCGATCTTTCCTGGGTGGGCTGATACATTACAAATGTATCTATAATTTTTGATGTTCCACGCTTGGTTTTATCCACTTTCTTGTGTTTTGTACCAACTTTGGAGTACTTTTCATATGATTTCTTGGACTAACCTATTAATAAGAGCCACAGTGCCAGCTGCCTATTTTCTGCTATTTTTGGTTCCAGGAAAGTCAGAAAATGAATATTCTCGGAATTGGATGGGACAAAATCCAAAGTGCCTATTTTCCGGAAGTCATCAGATGCTAGAATACAAGACAGAGAGGGGCCAGAGGCCGGCCACACCACCTGGCTGCGTGGCTAGGCTTGGCCTGCACCAAGGGGTGGTGTGGTGGCCCCTGGCACCCCCTCGGCCTCCCCTTCCGCCTATAAGATGCCCTCGGGACGAAAACCCTAAGGGCCCGATCAAAAAATCAACGAAAGAGTCTGTAGCTGCCGTCATCTCCATACCTAGATCGGGAGGGATATGAAGCTCTTCCCGGCACCCTGCCGGAGAGGGGAATTCACCCTGGAGGCCTTCTTCATCACCATGCAAGCCTCCGGTGTGATGCATGAGTAGTTCATCCTTGGACTACGGATCCATGTAGTAGCTAGATGGCTGGTTCTCCTCCTTTGTGCTTTCATGTTTAGATCTTGTGAGCTCCGTTCATGATCAAGATCATCTATTTGTAATCATACATGTTGTGTTTGCGGGGATCCGATGGATATTGAGAAGCTATTTCAGATTGATTATTGATTCTATGATGTCTTTGTTATTTGCACTACTAGGAAACAGCCCATCTGTGGCGCACTGAAATTGGACTTCTGTGGCGCATATCGTAGTCGCCACTGTTACCTCGCCACTGATAACTACTTCCTGTGGCGCATATGGATATGCGCCACAGAAGTCCCATACTTCTGTGGCGCATTTCTTCATATGCACCACATGAATAACTTCTATGGCGCATTTACATGTATGTGCCACAGAAAGCTCATGCGCCACTGACTATATAATTATATGCGCCACTGATTGCGTAACACGTATTCGAAGTAAAATACTTTCCTGGTGTATAATCAGGTATTTATACAGGATTTATACAGTATTTATCCAGATGAGTATAAAATACATTGCACAAGTAGTAGATGCATGAAAACCGACATATATATAATACAAACACTTAGAGCCCGATCGAGATACATATATAGTGTCAAGTGCCATATTTTTACACAAGCGCCGAATACAAAGTTCATATTATCTCACATTACAAATATGAAGTGGCCACCACCGCCTACACTAGGATCAAATAGAATACAGCTGTGATAATGGTGAGCAAGAGCATTAGCCCGACCAATGTCTTCATATGGTTCTTCTTCCACAAGTGGTTCCTCCACTTGGCTATCGCCTCCTCTCTAGTCGCATATCCTTTGTAGATGTTGCCGCTGAACTTGTTCACTTGTTTGTGACAATCCTCCCACTCCTTGTAGACTCCTGGAACCCTACCCATGTACACCACATACCACCTCGTCGCCATCTCTATAGACGACAAGGCATATTAGTAAAAATACAACGAAAATAATGAATAAAGGGTTCACATGCATATATATATATATATATGTTCACAGAATATAAAACAAAGGATCCATAAACCTAAAAGATAAATCATCATAGAAGCAATAAGTTCAATGACAACACGACCACAAGGTAGTTTAAGTCTAACAACAATGACCATTTCGACCACGAGATAGTAAAGTTTATGACACACACACACACTAATACAGCAGGAGTCCATCAAGAATATACACACACTGGATCATGCTAGAGGCACACATCGATCATGATGAAGACTTCCTCTTCTCGCTCGGTTTTGGGAACGGTAGATAGCCCTCTTTCGTCATCCATGTCCTTGTGTCACCTTGCTTACGAAGGCGTTCTTCGATCTCCCTCTTACTCAACCCTCTGCCTTGTTGTAGGGCACCCCCCCTTGTGTTGGCATCTTCAATGATGATTTGCGACAACTTCATATGAATGCGATGGAAGTCTTCTCTAAGATCAGCATCGTCGATTTTCGCCAAAGTATCGGCCCATCCTTGGAGACTAGATGGCAGCGTTAGGTTCTGGCAATCCCGAACATAGCCTTTAAGGTGATGGAGGACGTAGAATGCCTCCTTGGCACCAGCAGTCGACTGCTTGACGCAGGGGAACACGAGCACGTGCTTGAACACGTGTTTTCCATCCTTGATACATTCCCCCTATCTATGAAGGTGCATCCCTTCTTGGTGTAGCCCTCGAGAGCCTCATTGAGAACACCCCTTATTCTGGTGTAGTCTTTCTTCTTCGTCAAACTCCCCGAGTCGAAATACGTGGCTACCGAATACCTCGGGGGAAGGACGATGAGTGTGCATTATTTGTCTCTGCGCAACACAATTGGAACAGAATGTTAGAAAAAGAGCAAAGGAAGAAATCTATAAGAAATGCATAAGTTACGGTGGCGATGAGCGAGTGTGTGTACTTACTCGGGAAAGAAAGGCAAAAGAAGTGTGCCCTTCCTCTTGTTGTCCACCATGAACTTCTCGAGGTATGCCATCGCCTTGGTCCGTGTCTCTGATCCTTCGACCAACTAGATGTCCCGCATGTAGTAGGGATCCACTATCGTGATTTCCGGGGTACTTTCTCTCTTGATCGTGATCGCCAGATTGAGCGCGTATAGGCGGACCAAGTTATAGTCCAGCCGTTTCGTGAGAAACAGCTTGAATATGTCCTCGAACGCTATGAAGAATATATCTGCGGGGGGTTCATCGACGAAGCCCATGTCCAATGGCACCTTGGCCGTGAAAACCGGGTAATTTGGATCTTCGTCTTTAAGAAGGAGGCCCTCTAGTGTCTTGACACCCTCGTGCAAAGTTAACATGGCTCCAACCACAATGTGGATCATATCCGGAGTCAATATCGGATCACCAGCTACATGCACTCGAGGCAAGCCAAATTGTCTGGATGGTACGACAACAGCGTCCTGACCCCGGATCCTCTTTGGAAGAGGCTGACTCGCACCCTTCTTCTTATTATTATTACCTCTCTTCATGTAGTGCTTCTTCTTCACAACAGTGTCAGCCACTGCCATCTGCTCATCAGTCGCCTTTCGGAGTGTGTTGGGGCTAAAAACCAATCCCGGTTTCTCCTGTGGTGGATCGGCAGCCGAAGGCGTCTCTTGAGAAAGACCATGGAAGACCAGGCGCTGCATGCATGTATTGGGCCAACCAGCTTGATGGTTGTCGCGAGCTATGAAGGATTCTTCATCCACATAAGGCATATACAATCCTTTGGCGGCGCCAGTGTTGATGAAGTCGTCAACGTTGACCAATTCATCATCATCTTCATGGGTGCCATCATGTGGTGGTGGTAACGGGGGCGACGGTGGTTGCGGCACAACGTCTTTGCCATGTGACGGTGCACACGCTGCCAAGAGTTGATGGTGACGGCTGGTGGTGGCGACAATGGAGGCTAAGGGCTTCCGAGGTGGTGGCTAGGCGATCGGTCGAGAGGTGGCGCCGGTGCTCCCCCCCGCAAGACGAATCTGGGTCTTCGGTCATGTCAAGGGCCAGTTGTAGCATTCCCCAAGGGTCTTGTGTTCGTCGGCTCCCTGAGGTTGAAAGGGGGGTCCATGTCATCGCACCCTAGCAACACCCAAGCCAACCTGACCCTCATCACGTCATCATCCATTGGATTGTTGTGCATCGTGCGGTTCGCCGGTTGTATAAGAGTGCCCTTGGCAACATCCTTCAACTCACCGCCGATAACTTTAAGCAGGAGTACGCAAGAAGTATCCTGAGGCAAAAACATGTTGTTGGGCGTCATGAGATGGCAACAGTCATGCATCAAAGGCATAAAGGAGATGATGTGCACTAACTAATTAGTTACCTTGGTGATGGCGTGGATCTCGGCTAATGTAGAGACACGGTCGATGCCGCGGCCGGCCTATCATCATCTGCAATCTCCCGCTCGGGTGCCTCATGAAGCACCACCACCGTCGGCTACGCCTTATTGGTATCTTTGGCAGGAAGGGGCGTCGGTGTGACCAAAACGAGCGGCTGCGTCCCGAGGTTGACGGACGGCTGGGTCACCAGGTCCGGCGACACGGTAACATTGATGCCCGAGTTGCTGCCGCTTAAGCTAGGCAGATGTATCGGCCCCTGTCGACCTCCCGCATTCCAAGCAGTAAGCCCCTCAAAAAACTCAGGGGGATCATCGAGCGGAGCTTCTCTTCCACTAACTTGTCCACCGTTTTCTCGTCCACCACCTTCTCCTCCAGTGTCTGCACCTTCATCTTCAGCTCTGCAACAAAGGCTTTATCCTGGTTCTTCCTCTCCCTTCTTTTCTTGGCGTCCTCTTTGTAGTACTCCTTGAACTTCATGCTCATACCAAAGCCGGACACACGGCCAGCTGAGGACGGCGGCAACCCCTTGTCCCTCTTTTTGTAAGCATTGGTCGCCCTATTGAAAACCGTGTCCCACGGCTCCGTCGAATCCTGGGACGACTCTGTGGCAGTAGCGTTCAGTTCCTCCTCCTGCAGAGACAAGGAAAGGTGAACCCATTTAGATTCTTGGCTTCATTATTTTAATTAGAACACAATAGACTTGAGATCAGCGATAAATTCCTTACCAGATTCTTCTCGAAGTCCTTCACCTCCGGATCGTCGGTGATGAACTCCCCTGTTTCCTTGTCCAGGTAGTAGCGGGCCCGAACAAATTGCCTAAGCTGCAAGTCCGTGATTTTAAGCCAAGGGATGTCTTTACCAAGGCGTTCAAGCTCGGCGTCCTCCTTGTCCCAAATGGCCTGTTTCCCCTATAACCGCCGCTTCCAAGGCAGTGGTTACCTAAGTTGTGTTCCCACATACTCCTTCCCCATTTAGTCCATTTTATAGCGTCAGCGGTAGCTATATCCGCCTAGAATATCTTAAACTCCTCTTCGTCGAGCATCGAATTTTTCTTACTAATAACCTCCCAGCTTTCACCTTTGTCAATGCTAGTCTTCACCCGGGTTTTCCAGCTGCTCAAGGCGTTGGTCATCTTCGTGAGGGCTAGTTTGTTCACCGGGTTCTTTCTCTCGAGGTTTCTAAACCGCTCTGGGAATCTGTATCGCTTGTGAAGCTTCTTAAGGAGGTTATCGACCAAAGCTGCATTGTCAGCATGTCTGATGTACTTCGTGTTGATCTACATGCTTTCCCGGACGATGCACCCGAGTTGCAGGCCGTACCCTTTAGCAATCGCCTCTGGAGCAATGGGTAGGCTACTTTCTGTGACCTCAGTGAACTCATCACAGACGGTGGCGAGCACTGGAACCTTCCGCTCCTTCTGTTCCTTCTTCTTCTTCTGAGAAGCGGTCGGGTTGCCGCTACCGCCATCCGTGCGCTCGCCGCCATCGGTGCAGGCGCCACCATCGGTGGTGTCATCCTCTTCGCCACCGCCTTCACTAGTTCCATCGTAGTCGTCTTCGTCCCCCTAGTAATCAGGATCTCTGCCCTCATTGGTCCCAGCAGCTCTGGCGACGGTCGCCTCCTCCTCCTCCTCCTATTGGGACCCCGCCAGAATGACTGGTTGGCCTGTCTAGCTTGCTCTTCGACGCTGGTCATGTGCTTAGAAGGGCCAGATTCCTTGTTGCCCAACATGTTTGCACTACTATATTTAAAAGAGGCAAAAATTTAGCACAAATCTCGGCCTAAAAATTCGG
Source organism: Avena insularis (assembly GCA_023614405.1). Taxonomy (NCBI): domain Eukaryota; kingdom Viridiplantae; phylum Streptophyta; class Magnoliopsida; order Poales; family Poaceae; genus Avena; species Avena insularis. Next base: position 472,930,370 of record CM042696.1, on the reverse strand, counting down.
CATGACCTTTGCTAATTTTTTTACCTAGGAGTGCCCATTTCTCAACCGAAACGGAAGTGAATCGACACTTCAGGAGAAATGGGCAACTCAAATGAAATCCCCGCAAGACAAAACACCTCATCCCCATATTGACAGCCCCATCCCCATTGACAACCCAAATCATCAATTTGCTACTAGCACTAGTAGCACATATATGACAACACCATATATGACAGCACCATATATGACAACACCATTTCTTATGACATCACCATATATGACAGCACCATTTCTTATGACAACACCATTTCTTATGACAACACATATATGTAGGATTGTGATCACTTTGGTGCAAAGTTACTACTGTACTCAAATTGATGGAACAGCTGTCAACAACATGTTAACATATAATATCAGAATCAATACTACACAAAACATAGAACATATAAACTATAAAGGACATTAAACAATCTGTTCTTACCTAATTCCCCAGCCAAGGGATTAAATTGGCAATAAGCAGACCCATATAGTCACACTAAGCAGATCAGCAAAGCAGTTTACACATTATATATCTATAAGCTACAAATTGGCAAACATGTTAACTAAAAAGGAAAGCTCCCAAAAGGAAATACAGGTTCACCCTGTCACATATAAAACTCTAGAATGCACAAAGAAATGGGCAAATAATTGTAACCACATGATTACATGCATAAAGGGAGCTGTAGTAAAGGGAGCTGTAACAAAATAGGATTACATGCATAAAGGGAGCTGTAACAAAACAGGATTACATGCATAAAGGGAGTTGTAGTACATCAATATAAAAGAAGAAAACACAGCAGCTGTATAGAAACACACCCAACTCTCCGTTGCACCACATTTCCCTCTCCTCAGAAAGATCACACCAGTACCTATCTATCAACTACATGCAAGATCTATCAACAACCATAAAGGTTTATCTACTAGGATAGCCATAAACCTACAACAAGATTTTTGGAATCACCAAGAAGCAAGGAGAAGGCCTACCAGAAGAATAGCAGGAGCAAATCAAGTAGATCAAACTAGGAGTTGGGAGGAGAAGGATTGCACCAGCTGTTGATCAAGTGAACCACTAGGAGATTATTCAGAATCCAGAAGGACAACCTCTAGAAAAGAAACAATCTCCAAAGGATATTCAGATCACTAGAAGGATAAGGTAATAAGCTACTAAGAGCAGCAAGTAGAAATTACTTAGGAGCATAAACTAGATCATGCAGCCTCTATTCTTATCAGTTTGAGAGGAAAGGATAAGGAAAGGATCCTGCAGAAATAAGTAGTGTTCGGACAACCAGATCTATCCAGGAGCAAATAAATCAATCATAGAGCACTCAAACAGTACCAAACCATCTAGAAAAGCATCTACTTGATCTGGATCCATCCTACATCGATCTAGGTGATCATATGATCACTAAGAAACTCCAGAACATCCCATCATGATTAAATGACAGCAAGTATAACAATAATAAATCACTTATTTGCTTGCACTTGGTCAAGCTATTGATCTAGCACACTTGTGTGATGCTAACAAATAGATTCAGCAAGCATTCCTTTATGCATATTCTAGCATATCACATACACCTTTTTTGAGATTTACTTATGGGATAGAGGGGTACATATAGACTAGTTGTATCCAATTATATTACAGCAAAGCAACTTCTCTTTGTGAACTATTACTTGTACACATGGACCAGATTAGGAAAGTTAACTAGATCATCACTATTGCCTATACTACTAGGAAACAAGCCAAGCAGAGTATTGACAAAACACAAATGGGAGAGAAAGGGGAAGAGCATCAGAGGGGGGTGGGGGTGGGGGGACGAACCGTGCGAGAACTTGCTGTGGTGGTTGACGACGACGAGGGTGGCAGGCTCCGGCGCGGCGGCTCCTCCTCCGACGGCTCCTCCTCCACGGGCTGCAGGGCTATAGTGCGGCTCCTCCTCCGGCGGCTCCTCCTCCACGGGTTTGTCGGGCGGCTCCTCCTCCACTAGTTCGCTGGGCGGCGTGGCGGTGGCGGCTCCGGCAGCAAGGGCTAGCGCGGCGGTGGCGGCTCTGGCAGCGAGGTCTAGGTCTAGGGCTAGCACGGCGGTGACTGAATCGAATGGAGATTGAATGGGGAGAAGGGTAATGAAGGCCGAACCATTTATTTCGCTAAGTCCACAGGTTACGTAGCATTTGGCGCATTTTAAATCACGCATATTGTCAGAAATGCCATGCACTTAGTCTGACTGTGGTAGTATGACAAGATCACACACTTGCCTTAGTGGTCTCTGTTGCTTGCTTGTGCCATTCTAAACCTGGGGCAGCCAGGTTCTAATCCTAGCTGTCTCACACTTTTTTATTTTTTAAAAATATATTTTTAATTATAGATCTGTTTAAAATAAAGCAAGAACATATACAAACATTCATATTTATTCAAAAAACTCTCTCCTCGAACATATACAATCATGTGATGTGTTTTTAATTATATATATGTCTAAAATAAAGCAAGAACATATACAAACATTCATATTTATTCAAAAAACTCTCTCTCCGAACATATACAATCATGTGATGGGTCTCTTCACAATCTTCTTGCCCTTTTTCGTCGCGGTTGAATACTTTAGCCCGTGCACTTTGAGATTTCTTCTTGTGTATGGACAACCTTTAGTAGGCAGTGTGGTCTTCCTTCTTACTTTAGTAGTAGTAGGCATGTCGAAGTACTTGTCGAATTCCTCTTCGATCTCCGGGTCATCGTTTTTGTCAAAGTTTTGCTTGTTGGCGGCTCCATCCATTCCGATGATGCTCCTCTTGCCCCTCCTAACTACAACACGGTTGGGATTTGACGGGTCGGTAATAAAAAAAGCATTGATCAACTTGGCTAGCGAGTACCCAAGGCTCATTTTTTGCGGAGGTGTTCTTCGTTGATTTGGCATCTGGTATAACCATTGTGGTGAAATAGCGGCCTTCTTTTTCCATGTTCTTGGCCCATCTGACATGGAACATCGGTACGATCTCTCCATAGTAGTCGAGCTCCCATATCTCCTCGATCCTTCCGTAGAATATTTCCATCACAGTAGTCTCGTCATCAGCAAAGGATAACACAGTTACTCCTGAGTTTTGATATTCACTCTTCTTGTCCTTTTCCTCGGTGTAGAATCTGTAACCGTTTATGTCGTATGACTGATAGGTCCTTAGGTTGTGCCCTAGGCCCTGCGACAAGGAGAATATGAGTTTTTGATCTTCCATAGAAGGCGCCTGTGGGGGATTGTCCAGTTGCCTTTTCTTGAACCAACCCATGAAGCTGGAGTTGTGCTCTCTGGTTACGTCTCCCTTCTTCCTCGGCCGGCCCTGGTCGACGTACTCCTGCTCGATTAAGCTTCTGTGCTCTTACACCCAAGGGCCAACCACTTCAATGTGTTGTAGCGTGACTCGGTGTGCCCTTTCAAAATCAGTGCGTCAACCATCAATGCCGACATGCAGTGAGCGCCAGCCCTCGCGGTGACCATATCCACCGAGCCTACCGAGGGTGCTTCTTTGTGGGTATTCCAACATCCTCGTTCTCGGTGGTTAGATAATTCTGGCAGAAGGAGATGCACTCGTAGATCAGAAAGCCCTTGGCTATGCTTCCATCTGGACGAGACCTGTTGCGAACGAATCCTTTGATGACACCGTTTAGCCTTTCAAACGGCATCATATTGTGCAGGAATGTCGGACCGAGCTGGATGATGTCATCCACGACATGTACAAGAAGATGCACCATGATGTCAAAGAATGCGGGTGGGAAGTAAATCTCAAGCTCGCATAGTATCATCACGATCTTTTCTTGTATCCTGTCGAGCTGCTTCACACTGATCGACTTCCTAGATATGACGTCGAAAAATTTACAGAGGACAAACAACGTCTCACGGACATGCTCGTCCATTATCCCACGGATCGCAACAGGGATTATCTGTGTCATCAGCACGTGATAGTCATGAGACTTCATACCGCTGAACCTCTTCTTTGCCACGTCCAGATATCTGCTTATCTTCCCCGAGTAACCATGAGGAACTTTCACTCCTAAGAGGCACCTGAAAAACTGCTCAAGCTCCTCCAGACTCAGGGAAGCAGGCAGCACGAAGCACCACCTCATTCTTCTTAACTCTTTTGCGGTGGCCTTGAGTCCCTTCCGTCTGATCATCATAATCATCATCAACATCACTATCAGGGTACTGAAGATCTTTCTTTATGCCAAGCAATTTAAGGTCCTTTCTTGCTTTCGGCCCATCCTTGGTCCTCTCCGGCATGTTCAGTAGAGTGCCAAGCAGATTCTCGGTAACGTTCTTCATGATGTGCATTACATCGAGGCTATGGGGAGTGTGAAGGACCTTCCAATACGGCAGGTCCTAGAAAACAGACCTTGCTTTCCATACACCCAGCAGCGGCTTTGTCCTTGGTCGTTTTTTCCAGGCGCAGGTCAATCTACCCAATTATTCAAAAGCTCCTCGATTTCTTCGCCACTCCGCGGACGCGGGGCTCTTTCGAGCTTGTCCTTACCATTGAACAGGTCACCACTTTTTCTCCACGGGTGATCCATGCGGAGCCACTTTTGAGTACCTTGGAACACGGTTTTCGAAGACCCGGGATCCCTTGGTAGCTGGAGATGCGGTGTCTCATCCATGCACTTGACGCATGCATTGTGTCTGTGGTTCACCTGGGCCGATACATATGCATAACCAGGATAGTCCTACACAGTCGTGAGCAACGCGGCTCTCAGATGGAAATATTCTTTAGTGTAGACGTCCCACGTACGGGCCGGCGTCTCCCACAAGCTGGCTAACTCCTCTCTCAATAGCCCGAGATATAGATGCATATCGATACCTGGTTGTTTTGGCCCCTCGATAAGAATGCTCATGTGTACATACCTTTGCTTCGTGCATAGCCACGGGGGGAGGTTGTACGGCCATACAAACACGGGCCAGGTGCTATGCGTGCTACTCTGGTTTCCAAAAGGATTGAGTCCATCGGTGCTCATACCTAGCCTGATGTTCCTTGCATCGCCCCCGAACTCTTCGAACTGGATGTCTAATGCATTCCACTGGCTAGCGTCTGAAGGGTGTGTTAGGATCTTGCCCTTCTCTGGATCATCTTCGGGTTTCTCTCTTTCCGCGTGCCATTGCATGAGCTTTGCTTCCTTAGGATCTACGAAATATCGCTGCAGACCGGGGGTGATAGGAAAGTACCATACCACTTTTCGAGGAACTTTCTTGTTCCCTCTCTTGTACCGTCCTTGGCCACACACCGGACATGTGGTTCTATCAGCGTACTCGTTCCGATAAAGTGCGCAATCATTGATGCATGCGTGGTATTTAATGTGTGGTAGGTCGAGAGGGCACACGATTTTCTTGGCCTCCTCGATACTTGTTGGCAATGTGTTCCCCTTAGGAAGTCGGTCGTGCCAGTATTCCATGTTTGTGTTGAAGCTCACATCGGTCCATTTGTGTTTGGCCTTCATCTCCAGAGCCTTGAGCGTTACACTCAATATCCTCGGGGCGATACCCAGGATACAATGGAGTCATCCCGTCTACCTCCATTTGGGCCAGATTGGCTTTCTCTCTGGCTGCAGCTTTGTCATTGCTCGTCTCCTTGAGGAGCAGTTCTTGAACATGAGGGTCCTGCAAGACCGAAGTTAGCAGCGTCTGTGTGTTCGTGTCTTCTCCTTCTTCATGATCATGATCATGCCCGCCGCCATCTCCTTCTCCATGATGATCATGCCCGGTAGACTCTTCGTCTTCTCGCCCGCCCACGTCTTCGTGACCACCACCATGTCCTGCCAGCGCCTCATTGAGGTCGTGCATGAAACCGCGCTGCGGTGACCCTCAATTGTCTAGATTCAGGTCGATCCATTGCATTTGCATGTTCGACATGGACATCTTATCATGGTCTTGTTGTTCAGAATCATGTCCTCCTTCGCGCCTTTCTTGTACCTAGCAATTCGACCTTCGCTCATCGTGAGAACCATGGTTGCTTGAGCGGTCAAAACAGAGAGTATAGGTGAGAACCACACCATATGAAAACACACACGCATGAATGCTAGCCAGAAAAAATTGGCATGACCTTTCCTAAAATTAGGACATATGGGTAGTGAAAAATTTGCCGAAATGGAAATGAATCAACATTTCGGCAAACATCCATGCAACCACACCGGCCGGGCCCGACAACAACAAGCAAGCAACAAAAAACTTCCTCCCATTGCAAACATTCATGCACCATACATGTTGGGGGGATACCGCCGGGTAGGGTCGCTCCGGGGTATAACGGCCGAGTTAGCCGAGGTCCGGCAAGGTCAAAGCGGATGCTGACCGGGTGACCTCAAGGCAGTCCGAGTCACGGAGTAACCCGGACCAGGAGGGGGTCGCCTAACATTGTCTCATCCGACTTAAGGAGTAAGTCAGGAGTGCTTGTCTAACTTATATGCAGGAATAGGTGTGGCCGGATCTACTATGATCCGGATCCTCGCTTAGCTTCTGGGAGAAGGAAGGAATCTCTCTGGTCAAAAAAGAAGGTCCGTCGTCCGCATGAGCGAATAAAGCAAGGGAAGGACCACCGGCCATGGCCGACAAGGGTGACGACGCTCACGTCGGCTGTGTGCGCGCCATGAGAGGCTACGTCGCTAAAGCATGTGTGACGCAGGGGAAAAGCAACCCGGTCGGGTTACCACTTTGGGAGGGGCATATTCTTAGGAATATGCCTCCACGTATGCCCTAGGCCAGGACCGAACCTCCTCTATATAAGGGGGGGTTAGGGTTCTGGTAGAGGGGGTTTTGATTGGGGGCTAGTTGGTTGAGCACTAGTAGGATTGGTAGTTCCATAGCACTAGTTGATCTAGGGTTTCTTGGGCAAGATAGTAGGCAAGAGTAAGAGAGCACCTTCTTCCTCCTCTCGCGAGTACAGCTCAAGGAGCACTTGTAATCTTGGAGATACAGCAATACAAACTTCTGTGTGGAGAATCACTCCACTATCCCTCCCTGGATTCCCCTAGCGCATATTAGTCCCCACCTTTAGCCTATCCATGGCATCTGCCGTGACACCACCACAACAGTTGGCGCCCACCGTGGGGCTAGCGGCGCTAGTAGGGGTGAAGATCCGGACGGGAAACCTCATCGGCACCGGCGAACGCATCGTCTCCAAGCTCGTTCAGCGCTTCGGAGCGCTGGATTTCGTCAGCGACAACGCTGGCTGCTTCGGCACGCGCCCGCTTCCGCGCAACGGCCTCTTCGTCAAGCTCGGCGTGCACAAGGTCTACGTTGCTGTGGACGTCTCGTGCGTTCATCCACGTCGCGTCGTCGATGCGGGGGAACCACCCCTCATTGTGGCTCACGGGGCGCGTATCGCTCGCTCCCCGGACCATGCGGAGGTGATGATGACTGCGCCAGGTGCAGGCACGAGCAAGGACCAAGCGCCAGACCCGGAGGTAACACCCAAGGCACCGAGGAAAGGTAGAGGACCTCCCCTAGAGAGGCATGAGAATGTACTGAGGGAAGCTATGGATACCTTGGCTAACCCGGTAGCAGCAGTGGTAGATCTGGCTCAGGCACAGGCCGAGCTAGAGGAAACTCGGCAAAAGATACTGGAGGGCGCAAAGAAAATAGCCGCGGCTCGGCAGTCACTGAACATGACGTTGCGTGAGTACGCAAAGGCAAACAAGGTTGATGCAGTGAAAGTGAAGGGGAGAAATCTCATAAGTGAGATGAACAGAGAAGGTGATGATGGAGCAGAAGGGTCGGAAAACTATCTGTCTGTGGGCTTGCCGAAGTATAGTACCCCGGCGAAGAACCTTAGAGAAGCAGATGCAGCTGCGTCCGAGCTAGAGGGTCTGACGGGTGAGGCCCGTCAAAGACAGGAAGATAGGGTTAACGAGCTGGTTCGGATCGCGAACAGGCAGAACGAAGAGCTGCTGAGAGCTAACCCGGGGAGAGCTGGGGCCTCCAAGATTGTCCATTCGGTGATGGGTAACCCGGAGAAATCCGCTGGAGCCGCACCATCGCCTCATGGTGGTCCGAGGAGAGAAGAGGTAGTAACCTCGGCCAGACGGAACAAACAGATCGTCCCGTATGACCCAACGCGTGCGGGAAAAGAAAAAGAGATGCGGAAGAACGATGATCGACGAAGTGTGAGCCGAGGTGAAGCTGGCCGAGATAATCACGACCAAAGCAATGCCGGTCAAGGGAACGCTGCCAACGGCAATGCCGGACAGCGCAACTCCACAGGAGCAGGACAACCGCAGCAGCGGAATATATCGAGGCAAGAGCAAAGCGCCGGCCGAGGTATGCAGCAGAAAGGAGCGCAACGAGAGCAAAACCGATACAACGACGGTGATTCGGAAATGGTGAACGCAGGGTATCCCAGACTGGACTATCACGTGATAGGGTCTAGATTGGGAAGCAGGGATTTGATTCCGGATGATGCCAGGTTAAAACTGGATCCCCTGTATAGGTCGGAACAGATCGAATGTCAAGGTCCTCCGGGTCCAGCGTGCTTTGGACCCCGGATCATGAAGGAACCACCGGTACCCAACTTCCAGTTACCCAGGGGCACGAAGACGTATGACGGAAGTACCAAGCTGGAGGATTGGCTGATAAACTACGCTAGGGCGGTGAAAATTGCAACTGGCAACTTGAGATGGGTTGTGCGTTACGTGCCCCAGATGTTGGAAGGCCCGGCCAGAGTATGGCTGAATAATTTACCACCCGGAAGCATCAACTGCTAGATAGATTTTGAAGAAATGTTTATCAGCAACTTCTCAAGTACATACCAGAGGCCGAATAGACAGCAGACCCTGGCAATGTGCAAGCAAAGACCCAACGAAACGGATCGCGAATTCTTGACCCGTGGTGTACCGTGAGAAACTCGTGTGAAGGTGTCATAGAGTCGCAGGCCATAGCATGGTTCGCAAGGGTGCATATATGGCAGCGAGCTATGGATGAAGCTGCAAAGGAAAATGCCAGTTACACTGGAAGAGATGATCCGGATCGCTGATTTGTATGCTTTGGGCGATCTGACTCAGCCCAGGCTCGCGTCAAGCGAGTGAAACGAGGAATACTATCAGAAGGATGGAGCCGGGTCATCCCGGAGAAATGATTACAGAGGAAAAAGGAGAGATGACAGACCGGACCATCGCTACGGTTCACAACAAGTTGTAGTTTTGAATCAAGATCAACCCGGATCAGGGAGCAACCAACGCCAGAGAACTGGAGGGCAATGGACTCCAAGAAATGATGGCAAGAAAACATGGACTCCGGAGCAGAAGGAATAATGGCAGGAAAAGAAAGACCGTCCGAGGTATACCTATGAGTCGATGCTGGACCAGCCATGTAAGTTTCACACGCCAAATCCGAATAGCCTGGCGGGTCACACGACGAGGCAATGTGAGTGGATGCGTAAGATAGAGCAAGGTGGTTCGGGGAATGCTCAGGCACCCCGGAATGATCAACCTCGGCAGGAGTTACCCCAGTAGCAATTGCTCTCTGGAGCGAACACGCAGCAACTAATGTTGCCTCCCCCTCCGCCGAGGTATGACAACAATGAGAGAAGGGATGCGGTGCATCAGGTGGAAAATCAGCAACAACCGGATTAGAGGTACCCCGGAAACGAGGGAAGGAATGAGTACAGGGAACATCACCATAGTTATTGTGTGTTCACGACTGAGGAAACAGATAGAAAGAGCTTGCAGCGCCGACATATGGAGGTCAATGCGGTCATGCCAGCGGTAATGAGGTACATGCCTTGGTCGGACCAGGAAATCACCTGGAACATCAAAGATCATCCTAAACTGATGCCAAGTCCAGGTTCGTATGCGCTAGTGCTAGATCCGACGTTCATTGGACCGAACATCAATGTGAGGTTCTCCAAGGTTTTGATTGATAATGGGAGTAGCATTAACATCATGTATGCGGATACAATGCGCAAGTTGGGCATCTCGGAGAACATGCTCTAGGCTACGAGAACAACTTTCCATGGCATAGTACCAGGCATTTCTTGTGAGCCCATAGGCAAAATCCGGGTCGACGTACTATTCGGAACAAGGGATAACTGCCGAACTGAAAATCTGGAGTTTGAAGTGGTGAACTTGGAAAGTGCATATCATGCATTACTCGGAAGACCAGCATTGAACAAATTCATGGCAAGCTGTCACATCAGTTATCTGAAGATGAAGTTGCTCGGGCCAAATGGAGTGATTACCATTGCTGGAGATTTCCGACGTTCCATGGAGTGTGCTTCAGCCGGGTCTAACCTAGCCGAGTCACTCGTGATTGTGCAAGAGAAAAGAAAAATCCAAGAGGTGGCGGCATTAGCTCAGTCCGCGCAGCAATATATGCCGGCATTAAGTAACCCGCATGGTAGCGTTTCATTTCAAGCCGCAAAGGACACCAAGAAAATTCTAGTTGATAACATGTTTCCGGAGCGCACCATAACAATTGGTGCCGGGTTAACTGACAAATAGGAAAGCGAGCTCGTCAACTTCCTCCATGAGAATCGGGATATTTTTGCTTGGTCTACACAGGACCTGCAAGGTGTTCCGAGGGAGTTGGTCGAGCGCTCTTTGAACGTAAGACCCGGAGCAAGGCCGGTGAAGCAACCTCTCCGCCGCTTCGCCGAGGATAGGAGAAAAGTCATTGGAGACGAGATAGCTTGGTTACTAACAGCAGGATTTATCATAGAGGTACTATATCCGGATTGGCTCTCTAATCCGGTGCTGGTAGAAAAGAAGAAGGACGATCCGAACGTGGCAGTGGTTTGGCGCATGTGTATCGATTACACGAACCTGAACAAGGCGTGTCCAAAAGATCCATTTCCACTGCCGAGGATAGATCAGGTCATAGACTCAACCGCGGGATGCGAACTGTTGTCATTCATTGATGCATATTCTGGCTTCCACCAGATACCTCTGAACCCGGATGATCAAATAAAAACGGCGTTTATTACCCCGTACGGGGCTTACTGCTATCGCACTATGCCGTTCGGTTTACATAATGCAGGCGCAACGTACCAAAGATGTATGCAAAAATGTTTGCACGACCAAATAGGTCAAAATGTACAAGTATACGTGGATGATGTGGTTATCAAGACCAAGGAAAGCGCAACGCTCCTTGACGACATAAGGCAAACATTCGTGAACTTGAGAAGGTTCCGGATGAAGCTTAACCCAGAAAAATGTACCTTCGGTGTCCTGGCTAGAAAATTACTCGGATTTCTCGTCTCCAACCGAGGTATCGAAGTTAATCCAACTAAGATCCGAGCCATCGAACGAATGGAGTTGCCGAAGTGTATCAATGATGTCTAGAAGTTCACTGGATGCCTGGCATCGTTGAGTCGGTTTGTATGTCGGTTGGGAGAAAAGGCACTGCCTCTCTACCAACTCATGAAAAAGTCGGATAAATTCGTTTGGACGCCACAGGACGATGAAGCTTTTGCCCACTTAAAGAAGATGTTGGCCACGACGCTAGTGTTAGCCTCTCCACTATCAAAGGAGCCAATGTTGCTCTACATAGCCGCAACCAACCGAGTTGTAAGTGCAGTAATCGTAGTGGAGCGCACTGAAGAGGGTAAGTCGGTGTAGAGGCGATGTATTACAGCGGTATTATGCGCCTCAAACAGAACTACCCGCACTTTCAAAAGGTGGCATATGGTGTCTATATGGTGGCAAAGAAGTTAAAGCACTACTTTGAGGAGCACCCCATCAAAGTAATATGTGAAGCCCCCATATCCGAGATAATGGGTAACAAGGATGCGAGTGGCAGAATTGCAAAATGGGCAATTGAGTTAGCCCTTATGCTAATCTGACGGAAGAAGCGATCAAATCTCAGGCTGTGGCAGACTTTTTTGTGGATTGGGCCGAGGTACAATACGAACCACCACCACCAGATTCGAACTACTAGAGGGTGCACTTCGACGGGTCGAAAACCAAAACCGGATTAGGCGCCGGGGTTGTACTTACCTTGCCAAAGAAGGATCAGCTAAAGTACGTATTGCAGATCCATTTTGCGGCATCGAACAATGTCGCTGAGTATGAGGCTCTTGTGCATGGGCTCAAAGTGGCAAAGGAGATTGGCATACGTCGGATAATATGCTTTGGCGACTCGGACCTGGTGGTGCAGCAGGTGTCCGGAGTATGGGACGCCCTGGATCCAAACATGGCACTATACAAATTTCACGTGCAGAAGATATCTGGTTACTTTGAGGGGTGTGAATTTCACCATGTACCCCGGGCGGAAAACGAGGCTGCCGACATGTTGTCGAAGCTCGGATCGACCAGACAGGCAATTCCACCGGGCGTAGCATTGGAACACCTCAGAAAACCATCTGTCAGGCCGTCCCTAGGAACCGACTCGATCTATGTCCCGAAAAATACGGAATCCGGAGCTGATCCCATGGACATTGGCATGGGAGGTGGTACGCGAGACCCGGGGACTGCATCAGCACACCCGGGGACTGCCTCGCAAACCCGGGGACTGCTCAGCGTGATCCGGCTGAAGTTATGCCGGTGGATCAGATGGAAATTGATGAGGACATATTCCCTCCACGAGCCATACCAGCTTGGGCACTGCCTATATTCCAATTCCTGAAAGATGGAACGTTCCCAGCTGAGGAGGTGTTAGCCAAGCAAACTCAGAGGAGAGCAAAAGCATACACAATCATCAATTCCGAGTTGTACAAACGGAGTGTAACCAATGTCCTCCAACGATGCGTTGACCCGGAAGAAGGGCTTGACATCCTCCGAGATATACACCAAGGGGAATGTGGGCATCATGCCTCATCCCGAGCCTTGATGGCAAAGGCATTCCGGCATGGATTCTACTGGCCAAGTGCCTTGGAACAAGCAGAAGATCTAGTGAGGAAATGCAATGGTTGTCAGAGGTACGCCACCAAGACACATATGCCTATGTCAGAACTCAAGACCATACCAATCACGTGGCCATTTGTTGTATGGTGCTTGGATATGGTTGGCCCGTTCAAACCAGCGAGAGGGAACATGACACACATTTTGGTCATGGTGGACAAGTTTACAAAATGGATCGAAGTGAAACCTATAAGAAAATGTGATGGAGCTACGGCCGTGACATTTCTCAAAGACATCATCTTGAGATACGATTATCCACACAGTATTATAACTGATAATGGAACAAATTTTGCGGAAGGAGCATTTGCGCGCTTCGGCCGAGATAAGAAGATCCGACTCGATGTCGCCTCGGTAGCCCACCCCGCATCGAACGGACAAGTGGAAAGATCCAACAGATTAATCTTATCCGGGATAAAAACCCCGGCTCGTTGAGCCGCTGCAAAGATCAGCGGGGTGCTGGATAGAAGAACTACCAGCGGTACTGTGGACCTTAAGAACAACTCTGAATCGATCAATAGGCTATACGCCATTCTTTCTGGTATATGGGGCAGAAGCTGTATTACCAGCCGACATAGAGCATGATTCGCCTAGGGTCACCCAATACACAGAAGCCGAAGTGCAAGAAGCCCGGCAAAATGATGTTGATCTGCTGGAAGAAGCGAAAGAACTGACACTGTCTAGATCCGCCATATATCAGCAAAACCTGCGACGCTATCATAGCTGGAAAGTGTGCCCCCGAGTCTTCCGGGAAGGCGATCTGGTGCTCTGGTTGGTACAACGTACTACTGGCATGCATAAACTATCCCCCCCATGGGAAGGACCATTCATTGTGAGCAAAGCATTGCACAATGATTCTTACTATCTCATAGATGCAAAGCCACAGGAAAAGAACAAGGCGGACAGGTCCGGAGAGGAATCCAAGCGACCGTGGAATGTAGCACTACTTCGTCCCTTCTACACTTAGCTAAGAAGTGTATGTATCCGAGTCATCTCATATGTCGGTATGTATGTCGACAATGAGCTTATCAATAAAATAGCAGCGCCTCGAGCAGTAACTCGGGGACTGCCTTAATAATGTTTGTCGTTTTACTTAACCCGGATTAGTAATGTGTGAGCACCAAAAACCCAACCCTTCGACTTGCTGCTGTCCAACAAGAATTGGCTTCATGGCAAGCAAGGGAACAAGTTTGGAATTGCGTAGCACATGAAAAACGACTAAGGAAACGAGTTCATTCGAGCTAACGTTTGTTTTTTCGGACTAACCCTGTATTTATTTTCAAGTTGTCATGCTGAATTATTTTGAGCCAAGCCTCAAAGTTTCTAAGTATTGTTAAGACAATTTTTGAAGCTCAGATTCGTAAGTCGTAAAACCGAATCAAGGTAGACAGACCTAGCCAAAGAATTGGACGAACAAGAAAATGAAACTCGGGGACTACGCCCAAGTTAATCCGGCATAAAAGCGTAGTAGCAAAATATCACATATCCAGCATACAATTGCACCCGGCATACCGGGGATCTGATAAATTTTCAAGTTTTTTAGAACTAAGGAGCAGCAGGAGGAGCAGGTTCGGCGTCGCCGTCGATGTCTTCAATATCTGAAGCATCATCTTCCCCGTCCTCATCCGATCCATCTTCAACATTCTCATTCTGCCCAGCAGATTCCAGGAAGCTCGGCCCTTCAATCCAATCATGAATAGGAGAATATTCGACGAGGCTGTAGGCGCAAGCCTGGCGCCGAGCTACACACTCCGGATCATCGGTCCATCTGGATCCGGTGCGCCGGTGTGTGAGGTGGCTGAGGTCGATCTTCTCGTACCATGTGAGAATATGATGAAGGATGGTGTCAGCTGCAGCTCGACCAACATATTCTCTCCAGAGATCAAGCTGGGTCTCAACTTCCATTAATTTCTCGACGAGACTTGCGATGGTCTCCGGGCTACTCTCTCCGGGCCAGAACGTATTGAAGATGCGCACTGCAACATCGAGAATATCCTTGCCATAATTCTTGATGGTCTCTACGCGAGAGGACAAGCTGACCAATAGGTCCTCCATGTCCAAGGGAATGGTCTCACCATCAGGAGCAATGGGGGTACCCCTCTCTCGGCGAAATTTGGCAACAATAGCGCTGGCAATCGCAGTACCTTCTGGAAAGTGGTCTGGAACCAAGGCAAAAGAAGAAGGTAAAGAAAGACATATGAGGTAACCCGGCTCTAGGTATGGATCCGGGTCAACTCCTTGATGCAGGGAAAGGAACTTACGAGAAATATGGCTATGGATCCAGGTCAACTCCTTGATGCAGGCATCGCATCTTTTGCGGAGTTGCTCAAGCTCAGCGTTTGCCGACCCAAGCTGGACGTCGGATTCTCTGAGTAGGTCCTGGCCCTTAGAGATCTGGAGAGTAAGGCGCTCACGCTCTTCGGTGAAGTTCTGGCCAACTTTTTGGAGCTCGGTTTTGTGTTGGGCCTTCATCTCCTCCATCTCAGCCATGATCTTGGCTTTCTCGTCATCCTTGGTCCGGAGGAGGGCAAGCTCATCATTCTTCTTCTTCAGCTCAACTTGATGCTGCCCTGCTTGTTCGAGAAAATGCAGCATCATATCAGGCACGGCCACACTATCCTCAAGCGATGCTGAAATAGTATGTTGACCCGGCAAAGCCGAGGAGTGAATGTTTGCCGAGCCAAGGAGAAGAGGAAATGGAAAACACAACAAGGTCGGACAAAAAAGCACATACCCCGGATTTCCTCCAAGTTCTTCCGCATAATTTTGTTCTCAGCCTCCACCCCAGCTGCAAAAACCGAATGAGGAGATTAGTTCGGCGGAAGAAAGTGAAGAAAAACGGAGAGGTTCCGAGGGAGAAAATTACCTCTCTTTTCATGTTCTGCACCAAGTGCAACATGTTTTGCGCGTAGGATCTTGTGGGTATCAAGCAGGCGTTGAAATTCGGCGCTCCGGCGATTGGTGGTTACCTGAAAGAAGTACAGAAGTGTAAAATTAGCTTGGTGCATATTCGAAGTGTGCAAGATCTGGGCCAAGTGGAACTTAACCCGGCTCTAGGTGTGTGCATATTTGAAGTTTACATGCAGCTACGTTGGTTTTCTAATGAGCATCCGGCCGAGTAACAAGCTACTCCACCGGAGGCTCGGGGACTAATGGTTATTATCTACAGCATGTAAAGGAGCAACGACATACCTCCATCATTCGCCCCGCGAGGTTAATTGCCTTGGCGGCAGTATTCATCTGGGCAAAAAATTCTACGGGGCCGAATTTTTCCGGGAGATCGTCGTTGTAGACGAACTCCGCCTTGTTCCAGTTCATGACAAACTCGATAAGGCTCGGAGGGTACCGTTCGCCAGTGGGCATGTGGGGTGCCACCAGGCCCTTCGCATGAGCTTCCTTCCTCTCAATTAGGGCAAGAGCTGGGCTGGTGTGCAGGACCATCTGCTGCGCATCGGTTGGCTCGGCAGGAAGATCTGTCGCTGCTGGTGATTTCTTCGAAAGCATCGATGACAGGGTTCGCTGCCTGGCCTCGACGGATGTAGACTTGGAAGTATCCGGAGCCTTCCTGCCTCTAGCTTGCTGGGAAGAAGTAACAACGGTGGATTTCCCTTTGGAAGCTGCTGGAATGGTTCCTCGCCGAGGCTGAGATGACTCGGACGAGGCAGAGGAGCTTGGCACTGGAGCTGCTGTGGGTTTCCTTGGTGCCGGGACAGGTGCTGG
Organism: Avena insularis; assembly: GCA_023614405.1. Lineage (NCBI taxonomy): Eukaryota > Viridiplantae > Streptophyta > Magnoliopsida > Poales > Poaceae > Avena > Avena insularis. The sequence goes on along the minus strand of CM042696.1, from coordinate 472,913,779 downwards.
CTCGGTAGCTGGTACTGGAGCTGATGCTGGTGTTGGTGTTGCGGTAGACTTGGTGGTTGCTGGTTGCGGCAATGCTGAAGTGGTGGACGCCGTCGCCTCGGCCGAACCGACCCCTCCTGCTCCGAGGTCGCGTTCCTCTCGATGAGGTACTGCGGAACCCGGAGCAGCCGCAGAGCCCTCCGGAATAGGGCTCAGCGGGCGTGACTCGTCGTCACGAGGAGGAGAAGGGCCGTACCGAAGGGGAGAAGAGATGCTCGATCCGCTCTGAGGGACCTCCACAGGAGGCCTGCAAAAGAGAATGATGTCAGGTGTGAAATTACCGCGATGCAAGGAAAAGCGAGTTACACAATGAGAAATGACTTACACATCTGAGGTCTCGGCCTCCTTGGGTTTCCGGGCCCTCCGTGCCGGGGCTTTGCCTGCTCGCTTGGAGGCAGTCTTGTCTCCGGCCTTCTTTTGCCTTTTTGTGGGCTGAGAAGGTTTGGAGGAAGAACTTGACACGGATCCGCGCTTCTTCTTCGACGCCACCGGAACTGGCTCGCCCGTGGCAAGTGGAGGATCCTCGTGGATATGCCCATCGGGGTTAGCTGATGCCAGAAAGGCAAAAGAAAGAGGGACAGCCTCAACGGGTTCAATCACGTCGATATCCGAGTCATCCTCATCATCGGGCCAATCTCTAAGAGAAGAGAATTTACCGCTGGGACGTTTGGTGGCGTTGGTCATAGGGAGGAACATCTCCTGGTCCGGCTCCTCCTCATCCAGGATCTCTCGGTCCGGCGCCCACTTAAGGGTCGGATCCGTGCCATCCTCGAGAGTTTGCTGAAGGAACAGCTGAGAAAAAGCACAAAGAGCAGAGTCAAAAATATGACAAAAACCGACACATACTTGATTCGAAATAAGTTTACCCCGTGAAGCTTACCGCGGGAGGGAGCCTGTCACGGCAGTAATGCTCGATTCCCCATGTCCATTCGGCGGAGAAATCCTTGTGGGTAGTGAAAAGAGCCTTGACCCGGCGAAAGATCTCTGTGTTGCTCAATTCAAAGGAGGAGGTTCGGTTGGGGTCGTGGCCGAAGCTCATGTGGCACAACTTGTGGGTGCGCTTCTGGAGGGGAGAGATTCGGTTGCGCACGAACGTGATCATAGCATCTTCGTTGCGCAATCCGAGCTTCTTCAGCTCCACGAACCTCTTGTTAACTTGGTTGGCCAGAGCTGTAGGTTTCTTGGGGACCTCTTCCCAGAAATCCGTGTCGGGTAGGCTCAGAGCGTAGGGCAGCAACCGAATCAAATCTTCGGTACCCTTGTTCCGGACGTAGAAGAAGGTCCGGGCCCATCCTTTACAGGAGTCAGCCTGAGGAAAGATTGAAAATCTCCAGGGCGAGATGGAGGCAGCTCCAAACTGAGTGAGCTGCTTGTCCCCCGACTCAACGTGGATATTGGGGACAACGTTGCGACGGAGGCCGAAGAACCGGATCCACAGCTCCTTCGTGGGCCATAGTCCGGTGTAGCCCTCGATCGTAGAGGCGAAGGCGGAAAGAGAGATGATGGCGTTTGCTGGGAGATGGTGCGGCTGCAGGTGGTATGTCCTAACCCAATCTCGGAAGAAATCGCTCACCGGGAGACCAAATCCCCGTTGGAAATGGGATAGGAATACAACAAACTCACCCGGATTGGGTGAGGGGGCCAGTCAGGAGGAGGCGGCGATGGCGGCTGGCGGGAATCGCCTGGTCAGTAGAAACCCGATCAATGTCGTCTTGACAGACCCACGAACCGGCCCACGCGCCGCGGTCCGCCACGCCGGCGTCCTCCTCCATCTCCTGCTCGGCGATGACGAGCTCCTCCTCCGTCATCTCGTATCCGTTGTCCTTGCTGGAGCTAGCGGCAGCAGAGTTCTGAGGCCTAGATTGGTGTGGACCCGTGGCGAAGAGGCTGTGCAGCGGTGGCTGCGGAGCTGAGGGGAGGTGCGGCAATGGCCTTGCTGCTAAAGCACCGGCGCGGCGTGGTCGCAGGAAGACGGAGAAAGCATAGCGAAAGGCGCGGAGGTGGAAAAATGCTAAGGGACGCGCCCCTCCCCTATTTAACCATCCCCAGTGATCGATGAGTGGGATCGCGCTGCGCCGATGAGCCACACGGTGTGGCCGTGTATCACCGGCATCAGCCAATTAGAGAAAAGCCACACAGGGGGCCACAGAATAGAAGTGATCCCATGACGCGGCGTCTTTGTTGCGGTAAGCGAGGAAAGCGGTAGTTACATCGTGCGTGCCTTCCTTTAAAATAAGACAAGGTAATGATTAGGCTTCACATGGGTTGGCGTATGAGAGAAGGAAACTGGGCCCGGATCAAACCATGATAACCATGGGATCCGATCCAAAGTGGTGACCCGGCCGGCAAGTGAAAACTTGGAACGTGCGAAGGGAACGTAAATCCATATAATCCGAGATAAGGAGCTAACCCGGAATTAAACGTCCGAGGCTCGAACATGAATGAACCTGATGTGGCCTTAGCGGCCGAGGCAGCTAAGGCCACACCAGTTTTGGGGACTAATGTTGGGGGGATACCCCCGGGTAGGGTCACTCCGGGGTATAACGGCGGAGTTAGCCGAGGTCCGGCAAGGTCAAAGCGGATGCTAACCGGGTCACCTCAAGGCAGTCCGAATCACGGAGTAACCCGGACCAGGAGGGGGTCACCTAACATTGTCTCATCCGACTTAAGGAGTAAGTCAGGAGTGCTTATCTAACTTATATGTAGGAACAGGTGTGGCCGGATCTACTATGATCCGGATCCTCGCTTAGCTTCTGGGAGAAGGAAGGAATCTCTCTGGTCAAAAAAGAAGGTCCTCTCGCCAATACAGCTCAAGGAGCACTTGTAATCTTGGAGATACAGCAATACAAACTTCTGTGTGGAGAATCACTCCACTATCCCTCCTTGGATTCCCCTAGCGCATATTAGTCCCCACCTTTAGCCTATCCATGGCATCTGCCGTGACACCACCACGACAATACAAGCATCGTCTCGCCATAGATCGCACACACCGCCTGCGCGACAAGCTTCACCTACATGTTCATGGCCAAGTACTCACCTAGCAGACACAATAATAGCGAGACGAGACCGCGCGATGAGAGAGTGTGGACAAATAGATCTACAAGTTGGTGGAGAGGAAATTAGTAAACAAATAGAGATGTGAGAGAGAAAAGTAAGGAACTTTTAGATCTAGAAGTTGGAGCAAAGCTTCCACTTACGAATCTATGGATTAAAGTAGGTTTAGTTACAAGAAAATGGAGAAACTATGGGCAAGATGGGGTGTGAGGGAGGAGGAAGACGAGTTGGGAGGAGGTAGAGATGTGAAATGGGTGGTGGTGGATAGATAAGAGCTAGTTTTTGTCACCTTTTTAACATGGATCTAGACGCCCTCATCTGTGGCGCATATGGAGGAAATGCACCACAGATGCTGAATCTTCTGTGGCGCATAAGTCCATATGCACCACAGAAGTGGGTGAATTAGATTCCCTCTGTGGGGCCCACCTCCAAGTTCTATGGCGCATGTTGGGATATGCGCCATAGAAGTGAAACACATCTGTGGCGCATATCAGAACATGCGCCACAGAACTTGGGTGAATTAGATTCCGTGGTGGGGCCCTCCTCCATGTTCTGTGGCGCATAAGAAAATATGCGCCACAGAAGTTGCCTCTTCTGTGGCACATATCGCAGAATGCGCCACAGAACTTGGATCAACCCACCCTGGCTGGCGGGTCCCACCAATCCTCTGTGGCACATACTCTAGAGAATGCGCCATAGAACTTCCAATCTTCTGTGGCGCATGTTTTCTGGTGAGCCACTGATGTTTTCCTGTGGCGCATGGTTTGGCATATGCGCCACTGAATATCTTGTCTATCTATAGGTTGTTTCCTAGTAGTGTTGTGATCTTGCATGCTTTCCGTTGTTAGTAGCTATCTTGGCCAAGTAGATGCTAGCAACTCCAAGAGTTAGTATTTATGCTCGATAGTGGGTTCATGCCTCTGGTAATCTGGGGAAGTGACAGAAATCTCTAAGGTACTAGATGTGTTGTTGCTACTAGGGAGAAAACAACAATCCTTTGTTCATAGAACAATCGTATTGTTTACTTTACCGCAGTTAAATAAAGCAATAATCTGCTTGCAACTTAATCTTTGGAGGGGGCTCGGATGATAACCTGAAGGTGGATTATTAGTCATAGATGCAGTTGGATGGCGGTCTATGTATAATGTTGTAATGCCCAATCAAGTCTCAAAGGAGTCAAGATGATTAGTATATGCATGTATTGCTTTCTCGATGTTCGTCAATTGCCCCGCTGTAATTTGTTCACCCAGCATGTTATCTATCTTAAGGAGAGCCACCTCTAGTGAACTACGGATCCCAGTCCTTTTTCTTTACATACAATCTATAAACTGTTATTGCTTTGTGTTTACTTTCTGCAAACTATTACTTCTTTCCATTCGATATGTTTTATGCTTTGTTTTCAGCAAAACACGGTGAGATTGACAACCTCATCGCAAGTTGGGGACAAAGTTCTGTGGTTGTGTTGTGCAGGTCTCCACGTTGCTACAAGCACCGGTAGTGCGCCCTGCCAAGGCTCAGCTAGCAACACGTTTGGGGTGGTTCCTTGCTCCTACTGGTTCGATTAAACCTTGGTTCCATAACTAAGGGAAACTTGCTGCTGTGCTCATCATACCTTCCTCTTGGGGTTCCCTACGAGCTCTACATCAACACCGCCATCAAGCACTTTTCTGGCGCCGTACATTGAGCCACATGGGCATGCACCAGGCTACCCCAGCCCACCACGGGCCGACTTCGCCTCCTTGCCGCTGATCTTCCCCGAGTGGGCCAGCACCAGGCTACCCAGCGCACCATGGGCCGACGTCGCCTCCTCACTACATATCTTTCCTGGGTGGGCCGGCACTGGGTTATCCCGACCCACTGTGGGCCAACTTCATCTCCTCCCTGCTCCCCCCTGCCTAGGCCGACACAGTTCGGTCCCGGCTGGGCCACTTCTCCACATTGCCCCGGATAGTCCATTCCACAATCGCTATGTCGCCCTCAAGTCGCCTCTGCCTCGACCCCTGCTGCCAAAGATCGCTATGCCACTCCTAGCTACCAGCTCCACTACCTCGATTCTCTCACGCTACATCAAGGACTCCAGAGACTGTGTTGGGGGGATACCACCGGGTAGGGTCACGTCGGGGTATAAAGTCCATGATAGCCGAGGTATGTCTAGGCCAAAGCACAAGCTGGCCGAGTCACCTCAAGGCAGGCCGACTTACGGTAAGACCTGGCCCAAACGATGTTCGTCTAATGTTAACCTGGCCGACATAAAACATATGTTGGTAGCTTCTTTGTTACTTGTTTGCAGGTACCCACAGGGCCGAATTAACCAGGCCTGAGCTAGGTTACCACTTGGCTTACAAGGGAAGGAAGGAATCTTCTTTGTCAAAGGTTTTCTCTCTCCACTGTAGCGTGAGCGCAGCAGACAGAGGGATGGACCTGCGAGTATGGGCTGACAAAGGTGACGTTGCCCATGTCGGGTGATGTTGGCTATGTCGGGTGACACCGCGCCGTAGAGGGGCTCAGAGAGGCTTACGCCATGAGTCCGGATTAGCTTAGACAGAGAAAAGAGGATTACCATTTTGCTACTTTGGGAGAGGCATATTTGGAGAATATGCCTTCCACGTATGCCCTAACTTGTAACCTAGCCCCCTATATAAAGAGGGTAAGGATCCCCTTAGAGAGGGTCGGCCATTTTTACTAAGGGAAAACCCTAGAGAGGTAGTAGTGGGCAGTAAGAGCATTAGCCTCCTTCCCATGAACAGCTCAAGGAGCCCTTGTAATCCACCATTGAGAAGAGAGAAATACAAACATCCGTGTGTGGAATCACCACACTGTCCCTCCCTGGATTCCTCTAGTTCTCATTGGCCCCATCTTTATCCAATACATGGCATCTGTCGTGCCACCACCACGACAGACCATGCCCATCGTGGGGCTAGCGGTGCTAGCAGGAGTGAAGATCTAGACGGGAAACATCATCGGCACCAGCGAACGCATCATCTCCGGGCTCGTTCGGTGCTTTGGAGCGCTGGACTATATCAGCGACAATGTTCGTAGCTTCGGCAGGCGCCCGCCACCGTGCAACGGCCTCTTCATCAACCTTGGCACCCACAATATCTACATAGGTGTTGACGAGTCCCGCGTTCACGCGCAGCACGTCGTAGAGGGAGGATAACCACCTCTCAGCGCGGCTCGCGGCTCGCATATCACTCGCCCCGCTAGCTGTGTTGAGGTCATGATGACAGCGTCAGATGCAGGAGCAAGCAAGGACCCAACACCAGATCCGGATGCTACACCGAAGTAAGCAAGGTCAAGAATCCCTCTACTAGAGAGGCCAGAGAATGTGTTGCAGCAGGCAATAGATAGCCTAGCTACTCCCATAGCACCTATGGTAGATCCGGCTCAAGCACAGGCCGAGCTAGAGGAGACTAGGCAGAAAATGTTAGTTGGGGCGAAGAAAGTCGCTGAGTTACAGCAGTCACTGAACATCACTTTACGTGAGTACGCAAAAGCAAACCGTTTGTACGGAGTGAAATTAGAGGTAGAAACTTGGTCACTGAGATAGACAAGGAGTACGCGCCTAAGCCGGGGGAAACAACTACACTAGTGGCAACAGGGCTAGAGAGATATAGTACCCCGACGAAGAACCTTAGGGCAACAAAGGCAACATCATCCGAGTTAGAGGGTCTAACCAGAGAAGCCTGAGAAAGACAACAGGAAAGAGTAAACCACTTAGTGAGTGTAGCGAATAAGCAGAATGAGGAGATACTCAAAGCAAACCCAACCATACCAGGAGGATCACAAATAGTTCATTCGGCAAGGGGTAACCTGGCGAGATCCACTGGGGCGGCATCATCACCTCATGATGGTCCTAGAAGAGAGGAAGTGGTAACCTCGGGGAGAAAGAACAAACAGATAATCTTGTATGACCCAGTAAAGGCAGGGAAATGAAAAGCAGCACAAGTTGACGAGGATCGTCATAGTGTCAGCCGAGGTGAAGCTGGCCGACGTAACCACGACCAAGGCAATGCTGGACAACGCAACTCGGTGGGAGCAGGGCAAAACCCACCTCGGAAATAGCAGCAACAATATGTACCTCGGCAGGAGAGAAGTGCTGGCCCGTCAATGCAAAAGCAATATGCTCGTCCGGGTCAAGATAGATACAATGATGGTTATTTGGCAGTGGCTGATTCTAGATTTCCTAGGCCAGATCACCATGTGATAGGGTCAAGACTTGGAAACAGGAACTTTTAGCCAGATGATGCAAGGCTGAAGTTGGACCGAATTTATAGGTCGGAGATATTAGAGGGACAGGGTCCTTCGGGTACGACATGCTTTGGACCTCGGATCATGAGGGAACCACCTGTGGCGAACTTCTAGTTAGCCAGAGGAACAAAGACGTATGACGACAGCACTAAGCTGGAGGATTGTCTCATTGACTATGCAACTACTGTGAACATTGCCACGGGCAATTTGAGATGCGTTGTGACATATGTACCACAAATGTTGGAAGGGACAGCAAGGTCTGGTTGAACAATTTGCCACCAGGAAGTATTAACTGTTGGTTAGCTTTTGAGGAGTTGTTCATCAACAAATTCTCAAGAACGTACAAGAAGCCAAATAGGCCACAAACTCTAGCATTGTGCAAGCAAAGACCGAATGAGCCGGACCAGGAGTTTCTAACTCGCTGGTGTAATGTGCGTAATTCCTATGAAGGGGTGATTGAGTCACAAGCTATTGCATGGTTTTCCCAAGGATGTAGGTATGGGAGTATGTTGTGGCAAAGGTTGCAAAGTATATGCCAACTACCTTGGCAGAAACAATCCGAATTGCTAATTCGTATGCATTGGGTGACCCAACTCAACCCCGGCTAATGTCAAGTGAGTCAAATGAGGAGTACTACAACAGAGATGGAACCGGGTCATCCCGGAGGAATGATTTTATAGGTAAAAGAAGAGATGAGCGGTCGGATTACCGGTACAGTTCATAGCAAGTTGCGGTTGTGGATCAGGATCAGACAAATTCCGGTGCAAATCAGTTCTAGAAAACTGGAGGACAATAGTGGACTTCAAGAAATGATGGCAAGAAAACTTGGATGCCAGAACAAAATAAATAGTGGCAGGAGAAGAAGGACAGATTGAGATACACGTACGAGTCTATGCTGGATCAGCTGTGCAAGTTTCACATGCCAAATCCAAGTAACCCGGCGAATCAGAAGACCCGACAATGTGAATGGATGAGGAAAATAGAGCAAAGTGGCTCAGGGAATGCTCAGGAACCTCAGCACGATGCACCTCGGCATGATGGACCTCAGCACGAAGCACCTCGGAACGATGCACCTCGGCAGCAGTAGCTCACTAGGGCAAATTGGCAACAATTGATGTTACCACTACCCCCTCCAAGATATGAGAATGATGAGAGAAGGGATGCAGTGCATCAGGTGAACAACGAGCAATAGCAGAACCAAGGGTATCATGGCAACGATGGGAGAAATGAATACATGGAGCATCAGTAGAGTTACTGTGTGTTCACCATAGAGGAAACAAATAGAAAGAGTTTGCAGTACCGACACATGGAGGTGAATGCGGTAATGCCAGCAGTGACGAGGTATATGGCTTGGGCGGATCAGGAAATCACTTGGAGCATCAAGGATCACCCTAGGCTCATGTCGAGTCCTGGATCATATGCACTGGTGCTGGATTCGACATTCATTGGGCCAAATATCAATGTGAGATTCTCCAAGGTGCTGATAGACAATCGTAGTAGCATTTACATCATGTACAAGGACACTATGCACAAGTTGGGAGTATCGGAGAACATGCTCCAAGCAACAAAGACAACTTTCCATGGCATTGTGTCAGGTATCTCATGTGAGCCCATTGGCAAGGTCCGGGTTGACGTGTTATTCGGCACAAGGGACAACTGCCGGACTGAGAATTTGGAGTTTGAAGTTGTGAACTTAGAAAGTGTGTATCATGTGTTACTCGGCAGGCCTGCTCTCAACAAGTTTATGGCAAGTACTCACAACAGTTACTTGAAGATGAAATTGCCTGGGCCAAATGGAGTGATCACCATAGCTGGGGACTTCAGGCATTACATTGAGTGTGCATCAGTCAGGTCTAACCTGGCCGAGTCACTTGTGATTGCACAAGAGAAAAGGAGAATCTGGGAGGTGGCAGCATTAGCTCAGTCCGCGCAGCAGCATATGCCGGCTCTGACTAACCCACATGGAAGTGTCTCGTTTCAAGTGACAAAGGATACAAAGAAAGTGCCTATTGATGATCAGTTCCCAGAGCACACCGTAACAATTGGTGTTGGGTTAAGTGAAAAATAGGAAAGCGAGCTCGTCCACTTCATCCATGAGAATTGGGATATCTTTGCTTGGTCTACCCAGGATCTACAAGGTGTACCGAGGGAGTTGGCCGAGCACTCTTTGCATGTGAGACCCGGAGCTAAGCCGGTGAAGCAACCTCTCCGCCGCTTCGCAGAAGACAGGAGAAAGGTAATTGGTGATGAGATAACTCGACTCCTTGCAGCCGGGTTCATAATGGAAGTACTCTATCCGGATTGGCTCTCTAATCCGGTGCTTGTGGAGAAGAAAGAAGATGATTTGAATGTGGTAGTGGTGTGGCGTATGTGTATTGATTACACGAACCTGAATAAGGTGTGTCCAAAAGATCCATTCCCACTGCCAAGGATAGATCAGGTCATAGATTCGACCGCTGGGTGTGAGTTGTTGTCATTTGTAGATGCGTATTCTGGTTTCCACGAGATACCCCTGAACCCAGATGATCAAATAAAAACTGCTTTCATTACCACATATGGGGCTTATTGCTATCGCACCATGCCATTTGTATTACGTAATGCTGGAGCAACGTATCAGAGGTGTATGCAAAAATGTTTGCATGATCAAATTGGGAGAAATGTTCAAGCGTATGTAGATGATGTTGTGATAAAAACAAAGGAAAGCAAAACGCTCATAGAGGATATCCGGCAGACATTCGCAAACTTGAGAAGGTTCCGAATGAAGCTTAACCCAGAGAAATGTACCTTTGGTGTGCCGGCTCAGAAGTTACTCAGTTTTCTCATGTCTAGCCGAGGTATCGAGGCCAATCCCACAAAAATCTGAGCCATAGAGAAAATGGAACTGCCAAGGTATCTTAACGATGTGCAGAAGTTCACTGGTTTCCTGGCATCGCTAAGTCAGTTTGTATGTCGGCTGGGAGAGAAGAAATTTCCCCTCTATCAGCTAATGAAAAAGGCAGGTAAATTTGTGTGGACACCAAAAGCTGATAGTGTGTTTCATGAACTAAAAATGATGCTAGCCTTTGCACCAGTGTTAGCTTCACCACTATCCAAAGAGCCAATGTTGCTCTATATAGCAGCAACCAACCGAGTCGTAAGTGATGTGGTTGTGGTGGAGCTTACGAGGAAGGTAAGTCAGTGCAGAGGCCAGTGTATTACCTAAGCGAGGTGTTGTCAACTTCGAAGCAGAACTATCCTCACTATCAAAAGATGGCGTATGGTGTGTACATGGCAGCCAAGAAGGTCAAGCATTACTTCGAGGAACATCCAATAAAAGTGATATGTGAGTCGCCCATATCTGAGATAATGAGTAACAAAGATGCAAGTGGCCGGATTGCAAAATGGGCAATTGAGTTAGCCCCTTATGCACCACAATTTGATAGAAGGGATGCCATCAAATCTCAAGCAGTGGCAGATTTTTTTCGTGGATTGGGCTGAGATGCAGTACGAACCACCTTTGCCGGACTCAAACTTTCAGAGGATGCACTTCGATGGATCAAAACTGAAAGAAGGACTAGGGGTCGGGGTAGTACATACCTCACCCAAGAAAGATCAACTGAAATATGTTCTCCAGATCCATTTTAGAGCATTAAACAATGTGGCCAAGTATGAAGCACTCGTGCATGGACTTAAGGTGGCAAAGGAAGTGGGGATATGTCGGATACAATGTTTTGGTGATTCAGATTTGGTGGTACAGCAAGTGTCTGGCCATTGGGATGCCATGGATGCAACATGGCCCTTTATAGATTCCATGTCCAAAAGATATGCGGGTTCTTTGAGGGATGTGAATTTCATCATGTACCTTGGCTTGAAAATGAAGCAGCCGACGTACTGTCTAAGTTGGGGTCATCTCGGCAACCAATCCCACCAGGTGTTGCTCTAGAGCACCTGAGAAAACCATCTATCACACCTTCACCGGAATCTGAGTCAATCTATGTCTCGGCGCACTCTGGATCAGAAGCTACCCCTATGGATATTGACTGGGGGAACACCTCAGCAAACCTGGGGACTGCCTCGGCAAACCCGGGGACTGCCTCGTAGAAACCGGAGACTGTGCAGCTTGATCCAGCGGGGGTTATGTCGGTGGATGCAATGGAAGTTGACAAGGTACTTTTTCATGTTCGTGCTATACCAACATGGGACAAGCCAATATTTGAGTTCTTGAAAGATGGAACTTTGCCAAGTGATGAGATACTTTCAAGGCAAATCCAAAGGAGAGCAAAGGCATACACCCTTATCAATGCCGAACTATACAAAAGGAGTGTCACAAGTGTTCTGCAACGGTGTGTTGATCCAGAAGAAGGAATCGACATCCTCTGAGATATCCATCAGGGGGAATGTGGGCATCACGCATTATCCAGAGCCTTAGTGGCAAAAGCTTTCCGGCATGGATTTTATTGTCCAAGTGCCTTGGAACAAGCCGAGGATCTATTAAGGAAGTGCAATGGTTATCAGTGGTACGCCACCAAGACACACATGCCAATGTTGGAGCTGAAAACTATACCGATTACTTGGCCATTTGTTGTGTGGTGCTTGGATATGGTTGGACCATTCAAGCAGGCAAAAGGGAACATGACCCATATATTGGTCATGGTGCAAAATTTTACCAAGTGGATTGAGGTGAAGCCAATAAGAAAGTGTGATGGAGCTACAACCGTGACATTCCTCAAAGATATTATTCTGAGATATGGCTATCCTCACAGTATAATAACAGATAATTGCACCAACTTTTCTAAAGGAGCATTTGCAAGATTCTGCCAAGAAAAGAAGATCCGGCTAGATGTTTCATCAGTGGCCCACCCCGCATCGAACGGACAAGTGGAAAGATCCAACGAACTAGTTCTGTCTAGGATAAAACCCCGGCTCATTGAGCCACTGCAAAGATCAGCCGGGTGCTGGATAGAAGAACTACCAGTGGTACTGTGGAGTTTAATAACAACTCTGAATCGATAAACATGATGTACGCCATTCTTTCTAGTATATGGGGCAGAAGCTGTATTACCAGCCGACATAGAGCATGACTCGCCTAGGGTCGCCCAATACATAGAAGCCAAAGTGCCAGAATCCCGACAAAATGATGTTGATCTGCTAGAAGAAGCGGGAGAACTGGCCTTGTCCAGATCCGTTACTTATCAGCAAAATCTCTAACGCTGCCATAGCCGGAAAGTAAACCCCCGAGTCTTCCGGGAAGGTGATTTGGTACTTCGGCTGGTGCAGCGCACGGCTGGCATGCATAAGTTAGCCCCTCCAGGGGAAGGGCCATTCATTGTAAGCAAAGCATTGCACAATGATGCATATTACCTCATTGATGCACAACCACGGGAGAAAAACAAGGCGGACAGGTCCAGCGAGGAATCTAAGCGTCAATGGAATGTAGCTCTACTTCGTCTGTTTTACACTTAGAGAAAAGTTTATGTATCCTGAACTCTCATATGTCGGTATAAATGTCCGCAATGAGCTTATCAATGAAACTTCGGCACCCCGAGCAGAAACTCGGGGACTGCCTTAATAATTATCTTTTCTGTATTTACTTTTTTATGTCGGCTGGCTTAAATTACTTATAACTTAGCCGGATTAGTAGTGTGTAGGCACCAAAAACCCAACTCTTCGACTTACTGCTGTCCAACAAGAATTGGCTTCATGGCAAGCAAGAGAACAAGTTTGGAATTGCTAAGCACATGAAAATGACTAAGGAAAGGAACGTAATCGAGCCGACATTTGTTATTCGGACTAACCCTTGTATTTACTTTACTTCTTTTATGTTGAAATGTTTTGAGCTAATCCGAAAGTTTCAAGTATTTTTAAGTCAATTTTTTGAACCTCGGACTCATAAGTCAAAAACCGAATCAAGGTAGACGCGAGCTGAATCATAAAATTGGGGGAACAAGAAAATGGAACTCGGGGACTCTTCCAAGTTAATCGAACATTAAAAACTAGTGTTAGCAAAACATCGCATTGTGCATATTACATATGCGTCCGGCATACCAGGATTTAACAAATTTAAAGTGTTTTTGCTCAAGGAGCAGCAGCATCCAGCGCATCTGTTGCAGGTGGAGGCAAGTAGGAATCGGTAGGGGGAACCTCGGTTTCTGCCTCATCACCCGGGTTAGCTTCTGCGTCTTCTAGATCCTTAGTTTCCTCGGAAAAGTCCAAGGCTTCTTCCTCTTCACCGCCCGAACCATCTTCAACATAACCGTCATCGATAGCGTCCAGGAAGCTCGACCCTTCATTCCACTGGTGGCAAATGGCATACTGGATGAAGTTCTAGGTGCAAGCTTTGTGTTGAGAAATGCACTCCGGGTCATTCGTCCACCTGCATCCGGTGCGCATACGGTCGAGAACTTTTAGGTCAAGGCTTTCATACCAAGACAGCACGAAGCTCCAAGTTGTGTCAGCTCCAGCACGCGCAACGGATTCCCTCCAAAGGTCTAGCTGAGTCTCACACTCCATCAGTTTTTCGATTAAGGGGGCAGGGCCTTTGGGAGTGGTCTCATTGGGCCAAAGGGTGCTGAAGATCCAGACGGCAGCATCCATAATATCTGAGCCATAGTTCTTCATTGTTTCAACTTGGGCTGCAATGCTAACCAGTAGGTCCTCCATATCATAAGGAATAGATTCAGATCCGGGACGAACAGGAGTACCCCTCTTCAAACGGAACTTGGTAACAGCAGCGGTGGCAATGGCGTTGCTCTCCGGAAATTTGCCTGAAAATGAGACAAGTAAGATAAGTAAGTAAGGGTGTAAAACCCAGACAAACGAATGCCAGCGACAGAGAAAAACTGACGAGAGATATAACTATTGATCTGAGTTAGCTCCATGACACAATCAACATTCCTTTTCTTGAGCTTATCATATTTGGTGTTCATCGACTCAAACTTGATGTTAGCGTCTTTCAGCAAATCTTGGTTCTTTTTTAGCTAGGTCTTCAAGCGCTCCTTTTCCTCGGAGAAGTTCTGGTCATCCTTGTTCATCTCGGTCTTATGGAGATCTTTCAGCTTTTTCATTTCGGCGTTGAGCCGAGTAATCTCATCATCCTTGACGCGAAGTTTGGCAAGCTCATCATCCTCCTTCTTGAGTTTGTCCTAATGCTTCCCTGCTTGTTTGAGAAAGTGTAGCATCATGTCAGGCAAAGGCACGCTATCTTGAAGAGACATTGGAATAGTTTATTTGACCCAGCAGAGCCGAGGTATGATTATCTATCAAGTCAGAGCAAAAATGGACAAAGGGTGAATAGCCAAGATGAGTTACCTTTGATTTCGGCCAATTTTTCCTCATGATGATGTTCTCAGCCTCCACTTCGGCTGCGCAATTCGGATCATAAGTTAGACCGGAGAGTAAATGGCAAAGAGGAACAATGTTGAAAAGAAGCAAAAGTAAAAGTTTGAGCGAGATAACTTACACTCTTTCTTCAGCTCAGCGATCAACCCAGTGTGCTTTGAGCGAAACCCTTGTGTGTGTCCAGGAGCTGCTGAAACTCGGCGGTACGACGGTTGGTGATGATATGAAAAGAACAATATTAGCTCATCTATCATGAAGAATATTTGAATTTACTCAAGACCAGGGCCAAGTGGAACTTCACCCGACTCTAGGTGAGTGAGGATTTGAATTTACTCAAGACCAGGGCCAAGTGGAACTTAACCCGGCTCTAGGTGAGTGAGGATTCGAATTTACTCAAGACCAGGACCAAGTGGAACTTAACTTGGCTCTAGGTGAGTGAGGATTTGAATTTACTCAAGACCAGGGCCAAGTGGAACTTAACCCGACTCTAGGTGAGTGAGGATTCAAATTTACTCAAGACCATGGCCAAGTGGAACTTAACCCGGCTCTAGGTGAGTGAGGATTTGAATTTACTCAAGATCCGAGCCAAGTGGAACTTAACCCTGCTCTAGGTGAGTGAGGATTTGAATTTAATCAAGATCCAGGCCAAGTGGAACTTAACTCGGCTCTAGGTGAGTGGATATTTGGAACTACTAAGGAATTTAGCTCAACTAAAAATACTTCGGATTGGAGCATCCGGCCGAGTAATGCATTTTGTCATGGTATTGCCAATGAGTACGCCATGGAAGGGTCCTCATAGTGCGTGTTTAGAGACGTGGAGTAAGGAGGAGAGTTGGCGGGTACGAGGTAACACAGCTTACCCAGGTTCAAGTCCCACAATGGTGGCAGAACTCTACTCCTGCTATAAATCACTATGGCACTATGCCGAGTTACAAAGATAGGTTCCCTGTGCGAGGTGTTGCACGTTGTACATAGAAATCTAGGTTGTGCCCTAAAGGCTCCCACAGGTCCGGCTTATAAAGGCGCCAGAACCTAGGGTTTATAGGGAAAGGTCCTTGCTGGACAAGGTAAAGAGTCCTACTCTAATATGAACTAGTCTTTCGTGTCTTGCACTCCAAGGCTCCAAGTACGTCGGTGACTCCTGCGTAGCCTTCCTTCATCCGACATGGGCCTCCCTTCTAGATCCGTCTAACTGGGCTGCCCAGCAAGCCATAGGCCTTGGTACCAACTAAGGGCCACCTAGGTTAGCCGGAATAAGGACGTGCTATGGTGATACCCATTTAGCATATCCCCAACAGTAGCCCCTAGAGGACTTTGAAATCTTGCGTCGTCTTGCCCATTGATCTTGAATGCTCTGTCTAGGTGATGTTGGCAATCCATCGAGCAATATCCCAAAGGTCTCCCAAAGAACCCTGCAATCCTCTCCAGCTTCACAATGTAGTCGGAGATTCCTTGAGTCTTTGTTTCTAGAGCCAGATAATCTCCGTCTTCGATGGAATCTTTAGACGTGACACTTCATTGGAACAGTCAGGAGGATGATGTAGGGTGTAACCTACGCTACCTCGAAACTCATAGAATGCAGGGAATTAATCATCAGTTATTTTAATGCCCATGAAATCTAAAATGGTAAAGTGGCAAAGACGGAGGATGTGGCGAAATTACCGCGCACGTTCGTCTCCACGTTGGCAACGCTCCGTCCATCAAATCCCTTTGCACGAATCTTAACGCGGGGTCTATATATTTTCACTGCGACCAGGTTATTTTCTTTTTATTCGTATTCGCTTCCTCGTCTTCGTCTTCCTCCAGCCGTGCACCCATTTGAGCTCCTCCTCGGAAAACCCTAGCCAGAGCCCTCTTCTTCTCCACCTACTCCCATTGTCACAATGTCCTTCAGCAGCTCCATCCCTTCGACGATGATGACCACCAAGGATACTCTAGAGCCATCTCAGGGAATAACTGTCCCGCTGGAGGGAGTGGTTGTCCCTGTCACCGCCGTGGTGGAAACCACCGGCGACGACCAAGAACGAGCGGCTCCAGATGCCTCTGAAGATAACAATGACTCCCACAAGGGAGTGTGGAGGGGCTCTGGCCTCTCCTCCGAAGATTTGCAAGAACTAGTCACCAAGGGGTATCTCCTCGCGGCGAAGGATTTGGTCTGGTGGCCGGCATCAGCCGGCGAGGTGGCTCCTTCTCCCCAAGCCGGAGAGAAGGTGTACCGCAAAGCTCAGCTGGTACGAGGCATAAGCCTACCAGTCTCTGACTTCTTCCTGGACACCCTCCAGCACTTTTGGGTACTTCCCCACAACCTCTCTCCCAACAGCATCCTAGTCCTTAGAAACTTCGTAGCTCTGTGCTTAGGATTCCTAGGCATCAAACCTAGATTAGATCTGTTCAAGTACTTTTTTGCTATCAAGAGAGAGTCCGTAGAGTCCAAGGACGAGTTCCGGATTTGTGGAAGCATTAGCTTTAAAATCCGTCCTAGCCGGCGCTTCCCCGACATCGTAGGGCATGAGTCATGCAAGAACTGGCATCGCACATACTTCTATGGCCTAGATATTCCCCTGCCTGACCGCCTTGAGACATACCCCGACTTTGTCGATGGAGCCGTCGCCAAAGTGCCCGCATGGCGGACCCCAGCCTTTCTTCCATCCGATGATGAGGCCAACCGCACCGTAAGGTGGATTGAATGGCTCGTGGACAGAGGTCTAATGGGTTTGGACCTAGACATGTGCTGGTTTGTTAGGCGGATCCAGCCTTTGCAGCACCGTGCCGAGTTGATGTGCAAATACACTCAAGACGGGAGGGATCCCATGCGAATTTTGCGCGATAACTTCTCCATTAACTCTATCAAATCCGGCTAAAGGACATCATCAAGGTGAAGGACAGGAAGCACGGCTTCAAGATCACCTATGACATGTTCGACTGTGGCAAATTCCCAGAGGTAGCTTTTATTTCCTTTGTTTCTCGTTATACACTCTAAGGTTTTGTCCGACATGAAGTTATCAGTCTAACACCCCTCTATTTCCTAGCTGGCAACCTTGGCGGCAGACCAGATGGCCTCCCAGGTCTATGTTCCCAAGCTGGAGGATATCTAGGTGGTGTCTGATGACGACACCTCCAAGGATCAGCCAGCTCTGGCAGCGCGAAAGCGGAAGAGCTCCACCTCTAACACTGCTGCCGAGGCCAAGAAGAAGAAGAAATCGGAGAGTGGAGTCTCCAGACGATCCATCGCCTCCTTAGAGGCGGAGAAGAAGAGATCCACCGACATTCCCCTCACCAAGGCTCCTGCCGTGGAGTAAGTGTATTCATTCTACGTCTTGTACTTTTAGTTCATACCTTTTGTCAACTCTTGTACTTATACTTTGTACGTTTCAGGAGGAAAGTCGGTGCTAGTTTGAAGTGATCCTCCAGAGATGCTGGAGGGTCAAAAAACATTCATGACATGCTAACCAGGGATGTGGGCGCCAAGCCCTCTCCCACTACTGCTCCCCCTACTCCTTCCGCCAAGCCTTCTGCTGGTCCCGCTGGGCCTTCGTCACCCGCCATCCCTGAGATCACCGCCATGGAGACAGATGTCAATCCAATCCTTGATATCTCAGGCTCTGTCGAGGCGGACGTTCCTCCTAGCGGTCAGGCGATGCAGGAGAGCACTTCCTCTAAAGTGGTTGAAGCTCCGACTAAGGATGTCACCAAGAAAGGGAAGCAAGTAATGGAAGAGGTAGAGGGGGAGGTGGTTGTGGCAACGGACAAGGCGGGAGCCTCTGAGCCATCAACTGTTCTGAAAATGCAACAGGCGGCTAGGGCATCATCCATGCCTCTGGCTTCAACATCTCCTTTGGTTGCGACTCCTCTAACGTTGTGCCTGGATGACCTCATTGCGCAGGCAGATGTCGTGTATAACAATGACAACATCTTCCATACTGCATATGCCAATTTGGCCAACAATCTCAAGCTTATTGCCATTGTAAGTCTTTTGAACTTCACTTCTTTTCTTTTGTGTAGTATATCCCTCTATAGACCCTGAGCTCTTAGGAGGATAAACAAAAGTTATTTACCTGAGTGCTCCAAAGAACTAAGAGTAGAAATTGATAGTGTAGCCCCCGAGAATCTAGGTGGAAACTGAGTAGAATTCCGACTAGATGTTCTAAGAGTAGCATACTTGCTGATTAAAATCTTGTGCTATAGCCCCCGAGCATGTAGTTGAAACTAGATAGTTCCGACTACCTGCTCTAGAGAAACTAATCATGCTTACTTGTTGCAGAATGAGAATAGACGGAGAATCACCGCCAATGAGAGGTTTGCTGCTTTGCGGAAGGAACTAGACCTTGAACAGGGTAAAACAGCCTTCTGAAGCATCACATCAAAAATTGCCAGAGTCTATTTCTTGTAACAGCTCCTTACTTTTCCTCATGGATTCATTTCCGCCGTCTTCTCATAGTGCTTTCCGATTTCGTTCTTACAGAAGCCATCGCCAAAGCCAAGAGCATCGTCGAGTAATCCAAGCATATCCAGGAGCTCGATGATGAGAACAAAATCTCAAACAAAGACCTGGCTGATACTGTCAAGGGCCATGAAGAGGCGATGAAGGCACTGCAAGAGTCTGCTAACACCGAGATGCAGTGCCTGAAGGACGAACTTGCACATCTCAAGGAACAGAACCAAGCTGTCAAAGAGCAGAATGCAAGGAACCTTGAGGTGTACAAGACCATTCAGAAGGAGCGGGATGTCTTGGCGGAGACTTGCAAGCAAGCAGAGACGAGCATCTTCGGTAACTTTTCCCTGTCTTGGTCAATTCCGTACTTTGGATAATCGTTTGATGTTTTTACTCATGGTCCTTGCATCTTACGCAAACCACAGCTCCCATTGGCTTGGCCAACTTGGGTGAAGGTTCTCCAAATCCCATTGAATGCATGATTCTTGCCGGCAACTTCATCAGCACCAACATTTCCCAGGCCAAGGAGATAGCCCAGCCTCTAGGAATAAACATCAAGGCGGTAGACTCAGCGGCCAAGTATGCGGAAATCTTGCATCGAGCCCTCGAGAAAGTCAAGGACTGGAAAGCCTCTTGCGTTCGGGCTGGTGCAAGGATGACCTTGTCCTTGGTCAAGGCACACTACGAAAACACCGACATCGATCTGGTGACCTCCGTCTTTCCCAAGATGGACGAGGAAGGGAAGGAAATTGATAGCGATGCTATTTGGAATTCCCTCTCCGGCTTCGACACCATGGTTGCCAGAATGGTCAATGCAGATGTCTTCGTGCCTGCCGAGATCCTTGATGAAGACATGGCCTCGTCTGAGTCTAGCCCATCTCCTTTCGAGTTTGACAAGCTCTCCTGGCCTGGCTCTCTTGGTGATGCCACTACGAAGTTCCCTACAATAGAGCCATGAAAAACAATGTTTTGTATTAAATGTATCTCTATGAAGTGTATGCGGAAAAATTTATGTGTTCTATTAAGGCGGAAAAAATTGTACTCAAGTTTCCTGCTACTTATCTGTTTCCTACATGTTTATATTTTTTAAGCAAGTGCTGGCTTATCCATTATTCTGGTTCGTATGCTTGACCTTTCATCAGACGGAAGACTCGCATCACAGAACTATGCCCTCATGTGATGATGCTTAATAGCACCGTTAAAAACCTAAGAGCAAAATCGCTGGCTTTGAGTGCCGAGAAGTCACTACTCCGGAAACCACATAAAAACTTCAGAAAACGTGTAGACCAGAAAACTTAAGCTAATGCCCGTAGGCGGAATTTTCACAAGTGCAAATGCAAACTTGCGCTTAAAGGGTTTATATGATCCAAAACTGAACAACTAAAGGAGGTAAAAGACTCAGAGAATATGAGTGAACCAAATGCTTTATTTCATTGATCATATAAGAAACTTATTACATAATATAAATGTGTTAAGTGTAAAAGGGACATAGTTGTGCTATGTTCCATGGCCAATCTGTCTCCGGGTAATCATCATCGGAGTCACGTTGCTTGCGCTTGCAATTTTTTGGCCTATCTTTCAACTCGCGAATATCGATGAGGTAATAGGAACCATTTACAATGCTTTTCTTATGACGAACGGTCCTTCCCAAGGCAGGGATAGTTTGTGTGATTTATCCTGCTTGAGTCTAAGCACCAGATCCCCCTCTTTAAACAAGCGATGCTTTACGCAGCGACTATGGTAGCCATGCAGCTTCTGCTGGTAGACGGTGGATCTCTGGCATGCCAGCATGTTCTCTTCCTCAAGTAGGTCCATAGATAGGCGTCTGGATTCTTCAACGTCATCCTCCTTATAGGAGGCGACTCTTGGTGCATCATGGAGGATGTCGGATGGAAGGACGGCTTCTGCTCCATAAACCATGAAGAAAGGAGTCAAGCCGGTGGATCTGTTAGGTGTTGTTCGTAAACTCCACAAGACATATGGTAATTCCTCCGCCCAAGCTCCAGCTGCTCTACGTAGCGGTGCTTCTAAGCATGGCTTCATTCCATGCAGAATTAGTCCATTGGCCCTTTCAACTTGTCCATTTGACTGTGGGTGTGCCACAAATGCTAGGTCAAGGCGGATGCCTTTTTCATGACAGTATTCCTCAACTTCTCCAAGAGACAAATTTCTACCATTGTCGGTGATGATGCTGTGTGGGAGACCAAACCTCACCACTAGATCCCGGACAAATTTTAGGGTTGTTGCCCCATCAAGCTTTCTAATGAGTTTAGCTTCAATCCATTTTCTGAACTTATCCACTTCTACTAGCAAGTGTATAAATCCACAGGGTTCTGTCTGCAAAGGTCCTACCATGTCCACCCCCAGACTGCAAACGGCCAAGTTATTGGTATGGTTCGCAATTCTTCAGCTGGAATACATGGTTGTCTTGCATAGAACTGACACCCAAGGAAAGTTTGTACCAACTTTTCGGCGTCCGCCTTGGCAATTACCTAGTAGAATCCTTGCCGAAAGGCCTGATACGTCCATTTTGCATCACTATTCTATATCATAATTTACTATTATTCATTCATATATTTCATATTAAGAGATGATACTTATGTAATTTCATCTGTTTTTGCATGGTTGATGACTTTTGGAGCATGGACCGCTGCAGTCAGGATTCTGATGGAAAAGGTGATGTTCGGAGGCAAAATTCACGAAGATCAGAAAATCCGGAAAAATATACGGAAAATCCTATTGTTCCAGAAGACGAAGGAAGCTAGAAGGAGGAGTGGAGATGGGCCACAGGGGGGCCACACCACCCCCTGGCGTGGGCCAGCCTAGGTCGCGCCACCAGGTGGTGTGGCCGCCCTGGCCCACCTCCAACTCTCCCCTCTATCATATATTATCTCCACGGAACCCTAATACCGGGGGAGCAACCACAGAAAGATTTCGCCGCCTCTGCAGGGCGGAAAACACCGAGAGAGAAAGATCTCTCCGGCAGATAGATTTCTGCCGAGGGAATTCCTTCCCGGAGAGGGGAGATCGTCGCCATCAACACCATCAGCACCCTCATCACCATCTCCATATTGCTATAACAATTGGGTTGAACCTTGCATAGTTCTTAGGGGAAACTTTCCCGGTGTTGATTACTCTTTGTAGTTGATGCTATTGAGTGAACCATTGAATTATTGTTTATGTTCAGATTGGTATACATCATTATTCCATCTCTGATCATGATCCATATGATGTCTTGTGAGTAGTTCGTTTTGTTCTTGAGGACATGGGAGAAGTCATGTTGTTAGTAGTGGAATTGTGTTGAGAAAGATTCAATAGTTTGATATTTAAGTTGTGGTGTACTTCTTCGAGTGGTGCCATGTGAACGTCGACTACATGGCACTTCACCTATATGGGCCTAGGGGAATGCATTGTGTATTTGGCTACTAATCGTAGGGGTTGCCGGAGTGACAGAAACATGAACCCCCGTTAGGAAACCATTGCACAAGGGACGTCAGGGTCTTAGAGTTTAAAGCTGTGGTTAGTTTTCTACCTTGATTACTTTCTTGTACTTACGGATGTTTGCAAGGGGTATAATCACAAGTATGTATTAGTCCTAGGAAGGTCGGTACATTAGCACAGGTTCACCCACACAACACTTAGCAAACTAAAGAAGATTAATCAACTATATGAAGCGAAAGCACTTGATAGTGTTCTCGTGTGTCCTCGAGAACGTTTGGTAATCTTAAGTAATACAACTGGATTGTCCTTTGCTGAATAAAGGATTGGGCCACTTGCTGCATTTATTCTTATTGTCTTTCATTTACTCATACTTTATTTACTTGCATTATCAAAAACCACTAAAATCCGTTTGCTAAGTATTTGCAGAGAATTCCTAATCCATACCACTAGCCAGCACCTTCTTCTCCTCGTTGGGTTCGACACTCTTACTTATCGAAAATACTGCGATACACCCCATATACTTGTTGGTCATTAAGGCCTTGGCCACCAACGATCGGGGAGCAGCGTGATTCCCGCAATCTCTGAGATGTATTTATCTAAGGATTTCAATACCTTGCTGCTGGGAGACTGATGGCTCAGTGTACGGCGCTAGAAAAGTGCTGGTGCGGTGTTGATGTAGAGCTCGTTGGGAACCCCAAGAGGAAGGTATGATGAGCACAGCAGCAAGTTTCCCTCAGTTATGAAACCAAGGTTTAATCGAACCAGTAGGAGCAAGGAAACACCCCAAAGGTGTTGCTAGCTGAGCCTTGGCAGGGCGCACTACCGGTGCTAGTAGCAACGTGGAGACCTGCACAACAAAACCGCAGAACTTTGTCCCCAACTTGCGATGAGGTTGTCAATCTCACCATATTTTGCGGAAAACAAAGGATTAAACGTATCGAATAAATAAGTAATAGAGTTGCAGAAAGTAAACACAAAACAGTAATAGTTTATAGATTCTATGTAAAGAAAAAGGACTGGGATCCATAGTTCACTAGAGGTGGCTCTCCTTAAGATAGATCACATGCTAGGTGAACAAATTACAGCGGGGCAATTGACAAACATCGAGAAAGCAATACATGCATATACTAATCATCTTGACTCCTTTGAGACTTGATTGGGCATTACAACATTATACATAGACCGCCATCCAACTGCATCTATGACTAATAATCCACCTTCAGGTTATCATCCGAACCCCCTCCAGTATTAAGTTGCAAGCAAGAGATTATTGCCTTACAAATTGCGTGTAATGTAAACAATATGATTGTTCTATGAACAAAGGATTTTTGTTTTCTCCCTAGTAGCAACAGCACATCTAGTACCATAGAGATTTCTGTCACTTCCCCAAATTACCAGAGGCATGAACCCACTATCGAGCATAAATACTAACTCTTGGAGTTGCTAGCATCTACTTGGCCAAGATAGCTACTAACAATGGAAAGAATGCAAGATCACAAATAACAAAGACATGATAGAATCAATAATAAATCTGAAATAGCATCTCAATATCCATCGGATCCCCGCAAACACAACATGTAGAATTACAAATAGATGATCTTGATAATGAACGGAGCTCACAAGATCTAAACATGAAAGCACAAAGAAGGAGAACCAGCCATCTAGCTACTACATGGATCCGTAGTCCAAGGATGAACTACTCACACATCACACCGGAGGCTTGCATGGTGATGAAGAAGGCCTCCAGGGTGAATTCCCCTCTCCGGCAGGGTGCCGGGAAGAGCTTCAGATCCCTCCCGATCTAGGGATGGAGATGACAGCGGCTACAGACTCTTGTGTGGATTTTTGATCAGGCACTTAGGGTTTTCGTCCCAAGGGCATCTTATAGGCGGAAGGAGAGGCCAAGGGGGTGCCTTGGGCCACCACACCACCCCCTGGCGCTGTCCAAGCCTGGCCGTGCGGCCAGGTGGTGTGGCCGGCCTCTGGCCCCTCTCCGTCTCGTATTCTGGCATCTGAACACTTCTGGAAAATAGGCACTTTGGCTTTTGTCCCGTCCAATTCCGAGAATATTCATTTTCTGACTTTCCTGGAACCAAAAACAGCAGAAAACAGGCAGCTAGCACTGTGGCTCTTGTTAATAGGTTAGTCCAAGAAATCATATGAAAAGTACTCCAAAGTTGGAACAAAACACAAGAAAGTGGATAAAACCAAGCATGGAACATCAAAAATTATAGATACATTTGCAATGTATCAACATCCCCAAGCTTAACTCCTGCTCGTCCTCGAGTAGGTAAGTGATAAAAAGAAACAATAATTTTTGAGGTGACATGCACCATCAAAGACTTGATCAAAGTATTTGTAAAACATTCAAAGCTGGGATCATAGTACATCAATCATAACATGAAAGACAAAGTTCTAGCAATAAGACAAAGAATCTATGATGCAACATGAAAAGGCACAAACAAAAGATTCATGAATAACAATGCTTTGCAAGACGTTTGTTTGTTTCACATAAATAAAACATAGCATAATAGTATTCAGCTTGTCCCTCATAGAGTAGCAAAACATAAATGCATAGGACACCTTCAAATTTCATAAGACTGACTAGATAGAAATAGTTTAAAACAAGCAATATCAAGTTATGCATCAATCAACTAGTCTTGGACAATGCACATAGAACTAAGAATGGCCACTATGCTCTCAAAGTATGTGCATAAAGGTAGAAGGTGGAGACTCAATGTAATGGTGGAAGAAAGGCTTTCATAGAAGGAAGTAGGGATTCAAGTCTCATAAAGAGCTTCCAAAAATTATGGTACTTATAGCTTTCAACTCTCATTGCCCCTATCATAAGCATCTTGAAGTGATTAAGGGTAAAGTGAACAAACTATGGTGTACATGCTTGATGAAGTATAAGTCAGGAATCTCATGTCCCTTGTATACGAGGGTTGCTCCTCATGCTACTCAAGTTTAGTCACCAGTAAGTTCTTGTCATCGTAAGTACATGTGTATCATAGAGAACCGCCAACGGGGTACCCCTTGCCCGATGATACGGAAGAATCCCCATATCAAAATGACAAGGCAATCAGACAACGAGCATCTCAGCAATCTTCTTATTTACCATGGGAATATGGTGCTTTTTTCTCTCTTTCCTCTTTTCATAATCTCTTTTTTTCTTTTTCTCTTTTTTTCTCAATATAGGACTCTCTTTTTTATAAGAAGAATGCTTCATAGACAGCTCATTATGGTTACGCTGTAGGTTTCCACCATGTCAGCATGGATTAGACCAGCGGCCCAGGCGTTTCTCTAACACAGATACATAACTCCATGGACTAACAAGCTCCCCTTTCATTTCACACCGATGACATCCATATACAAAAGAGCATGATATCAACTAGGTACAAGTACCAAGTGCAATGTTGAAAGCGTTCCCCATGAAAGCATGGTTCTGCTAATTCCCAACAAATAAGTGCAAGCATATACAACATATACAACACAATTGTTCAAGTTTATTAAGGGCAAGAAAAGTAAAGTGTGCCATCAAGTTCGTGAGAGCTTTAATCACTAGTTTTATCATAACAAGTTTAATTTGGAAGGTAAACAAAAGCATAAATATACTTGGAATAGCATAAGCTAATAGGTAGGTATGGTGGACTATTTGGAATAACTTGGTTTAGGGAGTTGGATGCATGAGTGGAACTCATACTTGGTTGTGGAGGCTAGCAAAAGACTGGGAGCGACAAACTAAGAGAGCAATAATAGCCATAATCATGCAGAGCGACAAAACATCATTCATCAAAGCATAAAGTGATACTAAAAGTTGAAAACTAAAGGATTATAAAGACTTATGGTGACTTGAGATAGTCATAACATGGTGTGAGCATGCGCCAAGTCAACCCAAATAAAGCATCAAAGGAGAATACCACTATACTATGCTTTAATATGCTAAAACAACGCATGATTCATCCAAGGCACATTAAGCAATCTCAATTGTTTATAACAATTCATGCTACAGCAAAGAATACTAAGCATAAAGCCAAAACAATATCAAGCATGGCATGACAAAGCATAGGCCATAGTCAAAAACAAGCTCTTTTTACCACATAAGTATGAACTTTCCTACTCTTTTCCAAACCAAGCCAAACTATTTGCAAACCAATGTATGAAAGAGTGGTCCAACCAATCTATTCAGCAAACTAAGAAAACCAAATCAAACGAAAAACCAAAACAAAAACGAAAAAGAAGACGCTCCAAGATCACAATTGTGCATGAAATAATAAAAATGAAGCGTTTGGAAGAAACCTGGGATTTTTATTGATGAAGAAGGGAATGCCTTGGGCATCCCCAAGCTTTGACGCTTGTACTTCTTGGAGATTTCTTGGGGTGACACACGTGGCATCCCCAAGCTTGAGCTTTAGTCCATCCTTCATCTCATTACTCATTCCTTCCATACACCTGAAATTTTTCCTTCATACAAAACTTCACAGAGTCTCATTAGCAACATTAGTGCACTTAAGATAAATAAGTCTCAAGGTTCAGTTCTAACACCAAATAAACTTACATTAGAACACTAGATACTGTAGCACTTCCCTCAAAAAGCTCAATTCCCCAAAAGAACTCAAAAAGGAACCAACAAGAAGCAAATGTAGAAAATGGCAGAAATCTGTCAAAACAGACCAGCAGGTAAAGACTAATTTTTTCGAAGCGCTTCTATTGCTCAAATCAAAAAGTGTTGAACTAACGAAAGTTGTATAACAACCTGGGGCAAAAGAAAAAAAATTGACGCCTCAAAAAAACGTTCAGATATTTTACACGAATATTTACGGTGAAGCATAGAAATCTGTTTCGGGACAGCAACTTTCCCAATCATTACTTCTCTCTCATTAGAGGTTACTCTTGGCACAAAAAGCAAATAAAAAGGATAAGGAGCGGTTATTACTGAAGTAATAACTTCCAATACTCATATAAAACTTTTGGGTTATCTCCCAATAAGTACTTTTCTTTAACGCCTTTAAGTTAGGCATAAGAAGCAAGAAAGAATCAAGTGTTCTCAAATGAAGAAGCATTAAGACCAAATTTTGTTTTCATAGGAGAAGCAAAAGAGATCTTCTCTCTCTTCTTAGGTAAGTGTTCTATACCTTTCTTGAGTGGGAGTTGATATTTAATGGTGCCTTCTTTCATATCAATAATGGCACCAACAGTTCTCAGAAAAGGTCTTCCCAAGGTAATAGAACAAGAAGCATTGCATTCAGCATCCAAAACATAGAAATCAACGGGGACATAGGCATTGTTAACCATAATAAGAACACATTAAGACTCCCCATGAGTTTCTTTTTAGCATTATCATCAAGTGGAGGCAAATCAAGCATGTCATAAATCCTTCTAGGCATAATAGAAACACTACTATCAAGATCACATAAAGCTTTGAAATCAAAGTCATTCACTTTCATATTAATGATGTGTTCCCAACCATCTTCTTGTTTTATAGGAATAGAAGATTTATGTTTCATCTTTTCTTCTTTAATATTTATGAGAGCATCAGTAATGTGTTTTGTAAAGGCCATGTTCATAGCACTAGCATTAGGACTTTTAGCAAGCTTTTGTAGGAACTTAATAACTTCAGAGATATTGCAACCATCAAGATCAAAATCAAATTTATCATCTAAAGTAGTAGAACTATTACTAGCCTCAACACTAGTGGTGGTGATAGTAGAAACACTAATGTTTCTAGCAATTTCATCTTCTCTTTCCCACTTAGCATGTAATTCAGCTAATAGTCTAACATTTTCATCAATTCTTACTTGTATGGCATTAGTAGATGCAAAGGTATTATCATTAGTTTTAGGTTTAGCAACCATTTTATTCATAGAAGATGGATCTTCAGCCAAAGATGCTATATTTCTTTCAGCATTAGAGAGGTTTTCCTCAATAGTTTTATTGAAAGCAGTTTGCTTACTAATAAAGTCTTTGAGCATAACTTCAAGTTCAGAGGGTGCACTCCTATTGTTGTTGTAAGAATTTCCATAAGCATTACCATTGTTGGGAGGATATGGCTTATAATTCTTGTTACCAAAATTACTCCTATAAGCATTATTGCCAAAGTTGTTATTTCTTATGAAGTTCACATCAACTTGCTCTTCTTGAGCAACCAAAGAGGCTAAAGGAACATTATTTGGATCAATATGGGCTTTCCCATTAACAAGCATAGACATAATAATATCAATATTATCACTCAAGGAGGAGGTTTCCTCAATAGAATTTACATTCCTACCTTGTGGAGCTCTCTCAGTATGCCATTCAGAATAATTAACCATCATATTGTCCAGAAGTTTTGTTGCAGCACCCAAAGTGATGGTCATAAAGGTACCTCCAGCAGCAGAGTCCAATAGGTCCCTTGAAGAATAGTTCAATCCTGCATAAAAAGTTTGGATGATCATCCAAGCAGTCAGTCCATGAGTGGGACAATTTTTAACCAAAGATTTCATTCTTTCCCAAGCTTGAGCAACATGTTCATTATCAAGTTGTTTAAACTTCATTATTTCACTTCTCATAGATATAATCTTAGCAGGAGGATAGTATTTTCCAATGAAAGCATCTTTGCATTTAGTCCAAGAATCAATACTATTCTTAGTTAAGGAATTCAACCATTCTTTACCTTTTCCTCTCAAAGAGAAAGGACACAATTTCAGCTTAATAATATCACCATCTATATCCCTATGCTTTTGCATCTCACAAAGTTCAACAAAGTTATTTAGATGGGTAGCAGCATCTTCATTACCAATACCAGCAAATTGTTCTCTCATAACAAGATTGAGCAAAGTAGGTTTTATCTCAACGAAAGTATCTTCAGGCACAGGTGGAGCAATAGGTGTGCTCATAAAATCATTGTTGTTGGTGCTAGTGAAGTCACACAACTTAGTGTTTTCAATAGTAGTCATTTTTTTGTGTTTTCAAATAAGAAAGCAAACTAGTAACACTATTTTTTTTGTGTGTTTTTGATAAAGAAACAAGCAAACAAAGCAAAAAGAAACTAAGCAAAACAAAAATAACAAAGTAAAGAGATTGGTTATGAGGGACTCCCCTTGTGAAGATGTCCTTGACTCCCTGGCAACGGCACCAGAAAAATGCTTGATGGCTCAGTGTACGGCGCCAGAAAAGTGCGGGTGCGGTGTTGATGTAGAGCTCGTTGGGAACCCCAAGAGGAAGGTATGATGAGCACAGCAGCAAGTTTCCCTCAGTTATGAAACCTAGGTTTAATCGAACCAGTAGGAGCAAGGAAACATCCCAAAGATGTTGCTAGCTGAGCCTTGGCAGGGCGCACTACCGGTGCTAGTAGCAACGTGGAGACCTGCACAACACAACCACAGAACTTTGTCTCCAACTGGCGATGAGGTTGTCAATCTCATCGTGTTTTGTGGAAAACAAAGGATTAAACATATCGAATGGAATGAAGTAATAGTTTGTAGAAAGTAAAAACAAAACAGTAACAGTTTAAAGATTGTATGTAAAGAAAAAGGACCGGGATCCATAGCTCACTAGAGGTGGCTCTCCTTAAGATAGATAACATGCTGGGTGAACAAATTACAGCGGGGCAATTGACAAACATCGAGAAATCAATACATGCATATACTAATCATCTTGACTCCTTTGAGACTTGATTGGGCATTACAACATTATACATAGACCACCATCCAACTGCATCTATGACTAATAATCCACCTTCAGGTTATCATCCGAAGCCCCTCCAGTATTAAGTTGCAAGCAACAGATTATTGCTTTACGAACTGCGTGTAAAGTAAACAATACGATTGTTCTATGAACAAAGGATTGTTTTTTTCTCCCTAGTAGCAGCAGCACATCCAGTACCTTAGAGATTTCTGTCACTTCCCCAGATTACCAGTGGCATGAACCCACTATCGAGCATAAATACTAACTCTTGGAGTTGCTAGCATCTACTTGGCCAAGATAGCTACTAACAACGGAAAGCATGCAAGATCACAAATAACAAAGACATGATAGAATCAATAATCAATCTGAAATAGCATCTAAATATCCATCGGATCCCCGCAAACACAACATGCAGAATTACAAATAGATGATCTTGATCATGAACGGAGCTCACAAGATCTAAACATGAAAGCATAAAGGAGGAGAAGCAGCCATCTAGCTACTACATGGATCCGTAGTCCAAGGATGAACTACTCACACATCACACCGGAGGCTTGCATGGTGATGAAGAAGGCCTCCAGGGTGAAGTCCCCTCTCCGGCAGGGTGCCAGGAAGAGCTTTAGATCCCTCCCGATCTAGGGATGGAGATGACAGCGGCTACAGACTCTTGCGTGGATTTTTGATCGGGCACTTAGGGTTTTCATCCCGAGGGCATCTTATAGGCGGAAAGGGAGGCCGAGGGGGTGCCTGGGGCCACCACACCACCCCCTAGCGCGGGCCAAGCCTGGCCACGTGGCCAGGTGGTGTGGCCGGCCTCTGGCCCCTCTCCGTCTCGTATTATGGCATCTGATGACTTCTGAAAAAATAGGCACTTTGGCTGTTGTCCCGTCCAATTCTGAGAATATTCATTTTCTGACTTTCCTGGAACCAAAAACAGCAGAAAACAGGCAGCTGGCACTGTGGCTCTTGTTAATAGGTTAGTCCAAGAAATCATATGAAAAGTACTCCAAAGTTGGAACAAAACACAAGAAAGTGGATAAAACCAAGCATGGAACATCAAAAATTATAGATACATTTGCAATGTATCAGAGACGCATCGAAGGAAACCTCATGTGGTACTTATTTTATATAGCTAGCCGTCAATGATGACGTAGCCTTTTTCTCTGTGTACTATTTGCCGGCTTTTGACTTCATCGGAGGGCAAAGTTTCGTCTTGTAGATAGTCCATGAACGGTTTCATCCAAGCCAGAGAGGTTACTATTACTGTATTGACAAATGAGTCCAGTCTATCCTGGTTGTCGAGGTTCGCTCCCTTCACGGATGGGGTCCGTAAATGCTCTAGGAAAACGCCTGGCGGAATTGGTCGGCGAGCTGAACCAAGATTTGATAGCAGATCTGCCGCCTCATTCTCCTCCTTTTTAACGTACTTGACTTTGTAGCCGTCGAAGCACTTGGCTATCTCTTCTACTTCATATCGATATGCCTGCATCATAGGGTTTCGCGCGTTCCAGGTGCCAGCTACTTGCTCGGCAACCAAGTCGGAATCTCCACAGCAAAATATGCGCTTGATGCCAATATCCTTGGCCACACAAAGTACGTGAATGAGGGCCTCATACTCCGCCATGTTGTTGGTAGCATTGAAGTGGATCTACATGACGTATTGAAATTTTACTTCTGTTGGTAATTGCAATAATACATCAGCCCCCAAGCCGTTGAGTAGCTTTGATCCGTCAAAGTGCATGACACAATATTCTGGCTCTGGTATAGGAGTGTCTTCTGGCAATTCTATCCAATCTGCGATAAAATCCGCCAACGCTTGTGATTTGATAGCGTCGCGTCTCGTGTAGGTGATTTCAAAGGAGGCAAGCTCAATGCCTCACTTTGCCACTCTTCCTATAGTGTCGTTGATGTTGATGATGTCGGGCAGTGGATCTTTGCTCACCACTGTGATAGGGTGCTCCTGGAAGTAATGCCTTAGCTTGCGCGAAGCAAGGAAAACTCTGTAAGCTATCTTTTGGTAGTGTAGGTAATGTTGTTTGGATTCCGTCAAGACCTCGCTTATGTAATCAACGGGTCGCTGAACTCCATATCCGTGCCTTGGTTCCTTGCACTCCACAACGATGACAATGCTGATGACTCAGTTGGTTGCCGCTATGTAAACTAACATAGGATCCCTTGACACCGGTGTTGCAAGTATTGGTGGGGAGGAGAGTATTCTCTTCAACTCCTGAAGTGATGCATCAGCCTCGTCCGTCCATATGAATTTGTCCACCTTCTTGAGAAACTTGTAGAGCGGCATAGCCTTCTCACCAATTCGGCTGATGAACCGTCTTACTTCTACCACACATCCTGTGAGCCTTTGTATGTACTTCAGGCATGTCGGACATTTCCTGCAAGTCAGTGATAAGATCATTTGATTTATTTGACATTACTGTGATGTCGTCCATGTAAGCGTGTATGTTGCGATCTATTTGGTTGTGCAGGCAACATTGCATTGTCTGCTAGTAAGTAGCACCAGCATTTTTCAGCCCAAAGGGCATCGTAACGTAGCAATACATGTCATAGGGTGTGGTGAACAAAGTGGCTAGCTGGTCCGACTTTCGCATCCAAATCTGGTGGTAACCTGAGTAGGCATCAAGAAAACATAGAAGTTCCGAGCCAGCCGTCGAGTCAATGACTTGGTCAATGCAAGGCAAAGCAAATGGATCCTTCGGACAAGCTTTGTTCAAGCTGGTGTAATCAACGCACATTCTTATTTCATTGGTTCCCTTTTTGGGGACAAGTACAGGATTTGCCACCCATCGGGTGTGAATAACTTCTCGGATAAAGCCATCTTTAAGTAACCTAGCTATTTCTTTGCCTATAGCCCTTCGTCTTTCATCACCAAAGCGTCATAGAGGTTATTTCACCGTTTTGGCATTAGGATCAATATTCAAGCTATGCTCGGCAAGTTCCCTAGGTACACCTTTCATGTCGGCAGGTTGTCAGGCAAAGATGTCCCTATTCTCATGGAGGAACTTGACAAGCGCGCTTTCCTAATTGGAATCCAAATTCATGCCAATGGCGGTGGTCTTGGAGGAATCTCCTTCAACAAGTTCGACCTACTTGGTCTTGATGGCGGCCTTGAATGCGGGTTCGGCAGCAGTGATCTGCTTCTTCGAAGCCAGCATCTCCGAGGCATCGACCCGGTTCTGGATATCCTTGAACTCCTCCCCGTAGAGGACTGCTTCAGCGAAGGCGGCTTCACTGAGCTCGCACTCGCATGCCTTGTTGAATCTTCTGTCAACGGTGATGATGTCGTTTGGTCCGGGTATCTTGAACTTGTTGTAGACAAAGCATGGCCTTGCGAGGAAGGGAGGAAGATGTCGCATCCAAAAATGACGTGGTGCACGCTCTTGAAAGGCACCACTTCAAAGGTCATGCGTTCTTGGCAGTAATTGTTAACATCGCCAAAAGCGACTGGAAGGGTGATGCAGCCTAGGGAATTTTCTTGTCGGCCAGGGATAACCCCATGGAACACGGTGTTGCTCTTCCTTAGCTGGGTCTCCGTCAAGTTCATCTTGTGCAGTGTATCCAGATACATGATGTTGATGCTGCTTCCACTGTCCACGAGGCACTTGGTGAACACGGTGCCATCAATCAAAGGGTTAATGACCATGGCATACTGGTTCTCTGTTGGGATAAGGTCTAGGTGATCCTTCCTATCCCAAGTAATTGGAATCTCCGACCACCTGACGTACTAGGGAATCGGAGGGAGGGTAGCCATCAGTATCCTCAGAGAGGTTTTCTGGGCCCAGACGGTGGGAGTGCCAAGGAAGGTGTGGTAGAATAGAGCCTTCTTTTCGAAGGGATTTTTCCCTTTACCATCTCCCTTGTCGGAAGATTTGGGTTACACGTCCTCATCCATATCACTTGATTCCTTGGACTCCTCCTCCTTCTTCTTCCCTTGCCCTTTCCGTGGGGTCTGTTCTTCCGACTTTGCTTGTAGTCAGACTTGGGGTCTTCCTTGAGGTCGTTGACAAACTTGCATTGGCGGTTGGTGTGGGTGGCTTTGCCGTTTGCGTCAAAGTGGACGAAACACGGCATATCATGGTACTCTTTGTATGTTTGGGGAACATGGGGCACTGGGGCTGTAGAATCACTCCTCTGTTGGCCATTACTAGCCCCCCGGCCACGTCCACGCTGTCCGCCTCTGCCTCTGCCAGTAAATGTTGTGGCGACCATGTTGGTTTCTTGTTTTTCTTCAGGCGGATTCTTCCACTTGTTATTGTTGTTCTTCCTGGCCTGGGTAGGGATTTCTATTGTCGGCAACGATCCGCGCGTGTCGTCGTCAGCAACGGCAAACTTGCTAGCCATGGCGATCATTGCCTTGAGGTTGAGCTCATTATTGTCTTGCTTGCGCTTCAATGTATGCCAGAGAAAAGTTTCCTTTTCCAGACCGTCGATGAAGGAGACAATAGCGGTTTGCTCGTGTACCCATGCGTAGGAAGTTTTCATATCCAGACAGCGAGAGAGGTAGGCACGAGAGGTTTCATCCTTTCCTTGCACACACCGTTGTAGGTCTCCGATAGTGCAGGGACGTTTGTATGTACCCTCGAAGTTCTTGGTGAACGCTTCATGCATGTCCAACCAATTGCATATTGATTTCTCTGGCAAGTCTTCAATCCATTATCGGGCGGTACCAGTGAGCATAAGTGGGAGGTACTTGACGGTGACATTGGGGTTTCCCTTGTTGGGTTCGCAGCATAGAAAACAAAAAATTTCCTACGATGAGAACTATACGCCAAGATCTATCTACTAGATACAGAGCAACGGGTGGATATACATCCATGGAGAACTTACTCTCGAAGACAACAGAGTTTTGTTAACGAGTTGGAACTCGTGGATGATGTAGTCATACGCTTGCCGATCTCAAGATCGTGTGGAAGTCCGAGCGCCACAAATCAGCAGTGCATCCGTCCTCGCACACACGTTCAAGCCACCGGACAACCTCCACCTCCTCTCTCAAGCGAATCAGCAGAAGCAGCAACTTTTTCCAGACGCAAGGCCACCGGGAACATGTATCTCGCTAATCCGAGACCATGGGGGAATATCTAGAGGGGGAGAGAGATCCTTCACGAGGAGGTGTACTTTGTGAGGGAGGAGACGGGGGCCTTTTATAGGAGAGGGGGGCTCCTCCCCTCCCATGGCCGGCGGCCAAGGGGGGCGCCCCCACCTCTTCCTCATTCATGTGGTGGAAGCTCCACTCACATCAATTCAAGCTCCACCCAAAATTCCACTGACATGCATTAAATTTCCACCAAATTTAATGCAACTCTCAATTAATAAAACTCTTTTATTTATTTTATTCAGAATTTTGTTAATTACTTTAATTAACAAACATTCACATAAAACCCCTTGCAACATTTCAATATCACATGCAGAACCACTTTCTGCAATTTCACCCAAAACAATTCCTACGCTTTGCAATCCTTTCGTCTGAAACATATGTGCTCCAAAATGGTGTCCGGCAACCCTAAAGTGTGTCACCCTACGGTTCAAGAATAATGCAGACATGATTGAGACTCCTCTCAGATCAATAATCAGAAGCGAGACCTGGAGATCCATACTAACTCCTGCATATTCAACGATGACTTCTGTGATTGTGAGAACCTTTAACGCTAGTAACTTAATCCCTTTGTCTCATGATATAATACATGTCCGAGATTCGATCATCGGTATCCAAATACCTAGTTTGATCTCGTTACCGACATGCACTCTTTTCTCGTTCCCGTGATATAACATTCTAGTGATCACATCACTTGCTTGCAAGCTATCTTAATGTGATATCACCGAGAGGGCCCAGAGTATATCTATCCGTCATCGGGATTGACAAATTCCACTCTTGATCCATGAGCCTCAACATAACACCTTCGTAGCACTGAACCCACTTTTATAGTCACCCTGTTACGGTGTGACATTTGATGTTATCAAGATACTCTTCCGGTGTTAGCAATTAACATGATCTCATGGTCTAAGGACTAAGATTACTTCGTATGATGTTATAGCAATGTAAACATAATGACTTTGATCGTAATGCTATACTTCGGATGAATGTTCATCACATCATTTCACAAATGTTGTGACCTCATTATTAACAACATCCAATGTCCATGATCAGGAAACCTTGACCATCTTGTTAACGAACGAGCTAGTCTGGAAGAGAGGCATAACTAGGAACCCTTTTTGTTTATTAAACACACATGTATTGACGTTTCCTATCAATACAATTATAGCATGCAAAATAAACATCTATCATATACAAGGAATACATAATAACAACTATATAATTGCCTCTCAGGGCATATTTCCTTCAGTCTCCCACTTGCACTAGAGACAATAATCTAGTTTACATAGTGAAAGAACTAACACCCATGGAGTTCTGGTGTTTATCATGTTTTGCCCTAGGGAGAACTTTAGTCAACGGATTTGCTACATTTAGGTCTGTGTGTACTTTACAAATCTTTATATCTCCATCCTTGAGATTCTCGCGGATGGAGTGAAACCGGCGCTTAATATGCTTGGAATTCTTGTGAGACCTTGGTTCCTTGGCGTTGGCTATGGCTCCATTGTTGTCACAATAGATCACCATTGGGTCCAATGCACTAGGAACCACACCTAGTTCCGTTATGAAGTCCTTCATCCAAACCACTTCCTGCGCCGCTTCTGAAGAAGCAACATATTCCGCCTCCGTCATTGATCCAGCCACCACAGGTTGTTTGGAACTCCTCCAACTAACTGCTGCTCCGTTCAAGAGAAATACGTATCCGGATTGAGACTTATTCATCCGGATCGGTGTCAAAGCTAGCATCGACATAACACTTAGCGACTAGCTCTTCTTCACCTCCGTACACAAGAAACATATCCTTAGTTCTTCTCAAGTACTTAAGGATATTCTTGACCTCTATCCAGTGTTCTGAACCTGGATCAGATTGGTACCTACTAGTCAAACTAATAGCATGTGCCACATCCGGTCTTGTACATAGCATGGCGTACATTATAGAGCCTATGGCTGAGGCATAGGGGATCTTATCCATTATCTCTCTTTCTTCCGTGGCCGACTTTGAGTCTTACTCATTGTCTTGCCTTGCAACATAGGTAAGAACCCTTCTTACTTCCATATTAAACTTCTTTAATATCTTATCAAGGTATGTACTCTGCGATAGCCCAATTAGGCGTCTTGATCTATCTCTATAGATTTTAATGCCTAATATATATGAAGCTTCACCAAGGTCTTTCATCGAAAATTTGCTGTTTAGATAACTTTTAACACTATTTAAAATATCTATATCATTTCCAATCAATAATATGTCATCGACATATAATATCAGAAATTCCACATTGCTCCCACTCACTTTCTTGTAAATACAAGCCTCTCCATAAGTTTGGACAAATCCAAACTCTTTGATCACCTCATCAAAGCGGAGATTCCAACTCTGGGATGCTTGCTTCGGTCCATAGATGGATCGCTGAAGTTTGCATACCTTATCAGCATCCTTAGGATCAACAAAACCCTTAGGTTGTATCATATACAACTCTTCTTCAATATTACCATTGAGGAACGCAGTTTTGACATCCATCTGCCATATTTCATAATCAAAATATGCAGCAATTGCTAACATAATCCTAATCGACTTAAGCATCGCTACGAGAGAGAATGTCTCATCGTAGTCAACTCCTTGAATTTTTCGAAACCTCTTTCTGACAAGTCGAGCTATATAGATGGTCACATTACCATC
The DNA here is from genome assembly GCA_023614405.1 of Avena insularis. Lineage (NCBI taxonomy): Eukaryota > Viridiplantae > Streptophyta > Magnoliopsida > Poales > Poaceae > Avena > Avena insularis. The sequence goes on along the minus strand of CM042696.1, from coordinate 472,875,805 downwards.
AGCATCAGTTTTTCTTTTGAAAATCCATTTATTCTCAATGGCCTTTCGATCGTGAGGTAAGTCCACCAAGGTTCAAACCTGGTTTTCGTACATGGATTTCCATCTCGGATTTCATGGCTTCTAGCCATTTCTTGGAATCCGGGCTCATCATCGCTTCTTCATACGTCGCAGGGTCATCTATTTCATCAATCATGAAATTCATAACAGGATTGCCGTACAGTTCAGGAGCTACACGTGTCCTGCTTGACCTGCGAGGTTCGGTAGTGTCTTCTTTCGGAGTTTCATGATCAATATCATTAGCTCTCTCTTCATTAGGTGAAGTCAACTCCGAAACAAGTTCCGGTGCTGCGCTACTCGCCATTTCATGAAGATAAGGTTCAATAACCTCTTCGAGTTCTAACTTCTGACTACTCACACCTTTCGCAAGAAACTCCTTCTCAAGAAAGGATCCATTCTTGGCAACAAAAACCTTGCCCTCGGATCTGTGATAGAAGGTATACCCAATCGTTTCCTTAGGGTATCCTATGAAGACGCATTTTTCTGCTTTGGGTTCGAATTTATCTGGCTGAAGTTTCTTCACATAAACATCACATCCCCAAACTTTAAGAAATGACAGCTTAGGTTTGTCTCCAAACCATAATTCATACGGTGTCATTTCAACGGATTTAGATGGTGCCCGATTTAAAGTGAATGCAGCGGTTTCCAGTGCATAACCCCAAAATGATAGTGGCAAGTCAGTCAGAGACATCATTGATCGAACCATATCCAATAAAGTACAATTACGACGTTCTGACACACCATTATGTTGTGGTGTTCCGGCAGGCGTGAGTTGTGAAACTATTCCACAATTTTTCATATGTGTGCTAAAATCGTAACTAAGATACTCTCCTCCACGGTCGGACCGCAGAAATTTGATCTTTCTGTTACGATGATTTTCCACTTCATTCTGAAATTCCTTGAACTTTTCAAAAGTTTCAGACTTATGTTTCATCAAATAGATATACCCGTATCTACTCAAATCATCCGTGAAAGTAACAAAATAATGATATCCACCTTGCACTGACACACTCATTGGTCCACAAACATCGGTATGTATGATTTCTAATAAATCTGTCACCCGTTCCATTGAACCGGAAAACGGCGTTCTAGTCATCTTGCCCATAAGGCATGGCTCACATGTGTCAAGTGATTCAAAATCAAGTGATTCCAAAAGTCCATCAGAATGGAGTTTCTTCATGCGTTTAATGCCAATATGACCTAGACGATAGTGCCACATATATGTAGATATATCATTATCAAGTTTAACCCTTTTAGCACCAACACAATGAATATGCATAATACTAATATCCATATCCAATAGAAATAAACCATTTAACACAGGTGCATGACCATAAAAGATATTATCCATATAAATCAAGCAACCATTGTCTTTAGATTTAAAGGAATAACCACTTCGCATCAAACACGATTCGGATACAATGTTCATGCTTAGTGCAGGCACAAAATAATAATTATTTAGATTTATCACTAATCCCGGCGGCATATGGAGAGGTAGCGTTCTGATGGTGATCACATCAACTCTTGATCCATTGCCGACCCACATCGTGACCTCATTCCTTGCTAGCTGTCGCTTGTTCCGCAGCCCCTGAATCGAGTTACATATATTAGCAACCGATCCCGTATCAAATACCCAGGTGCTACTGCGAGAACTAGTCAAGTACACATCAATAACATGTATATCACATATACCTTTGTTTGCCTTGCCGGCCTTCTTGTCCGCCAAATACTTGGGGCAGTTGCGCTTCCAATGGCCAGTCCCCTTGCAATAGTTGCACTCGGTATTAGACTTAGGGCTAGCTCGGGGTTTCTTTTCAGGTGCGGCAACAGATTTGTCGCCCTTCTTTCCCTTCTGCTTTCCTTTCTTATCCTTCTTGGAACCGGTGGTCTTATTGATCACCAACACTTGATGTTCTTTCCTAATCTCCACTTCTGCAGTCTTAAGCATTGACAGAAGCTCGGGAAGAGACTTCTTCATGCCCTACATGTTATAGTTCATCACGAAGCGCTTGTAGCTAGGTGGCAGAGATTGGAGAACATGATGTATGCCCCAGTCAATGGGAAACGTTATTACCAAGGACACAAGCTTATCGGTGTACCCAGACATTTTGAGTACGTGCTCACTAATGGAGTCGTTCTCTTCCATCATGCAGCTAAAGAACTTTTCAGAAGCATTATAACTCTCTACGGCAGCATGGGTATCAAAAATCATTTTCAATTCTCCCATGGTATCAAAGGCATTGCCATTTTCAAAACGCTCAAGTTCGCTCTAGCCCATACAAGATGTCGTAATGAACTAAGTTGTGGTCCTCCCGAGTTATATAGACATTCTTTTCCTCGTCAGGCATCAGAGTTGGTGGGCGCCTAGCGGCCTCTAGCACATATTGCTTTTGTGCAAAGGAGGAGAATCCTCAAATTCATAGCCTAGTTGGTGAAGTTGCTACCATTCGCAACAAGTTTCTCTTTCTCCATGAACACATTGAAATTAAAAGCAGGTGGTGCCATCTACAACAGAATTTGTAAAGTTTATTTAGACTAAGTTTATGATAGATTGAGTTCAACTAATCCAAATTACTAATGAACTCCTGTCATCGGATTGATGACAAGTACGCCATGAGGGGGTCCTCGAGGCATGCGGAAGAGAGGGGTGTGAGACGTACGGTGTTCCGGGACGGTGAGCACACAAGTTTACCCAGGTCCAAATCTGCCGGCTTTGGACGGATCCTACTCTCCGGCAATCGATGTCTGGCAGAGCGGAATATGGGTTACAAGGGTTTCGCCTATGCGAGTTGAGGATCTAAAGTGTTGGGTGTGCCCTAAAGGCTCTCCCTAGGACGGCTTATATAGATATCCGCCCTAGGGTTTACAAGAGAGATCTATCCGGCTACGACTAAGAGTGATTCTGAGTACATCTTGAACTACAAGTAACACTATGGGCCTAAGTCGGTAAGTCTTGGCCTTCCGTAGCGGATTGGACTCTGTCTTTCTCCCCGAGGCACGCCCGTGAAGCAAAGCTCTATCCAAGTGGGCCACCCTGGTCGATGAGGAACTGTGAGGATACCGGAAAGTATATCCTCAACAATGACCCCGGAGGCCTCCAAGATCCAAAGTCGGATTTATCATCGTCTAGCTTGATCTTCGGCTTGCAGAATCTTGAAGGGTTCCTGAAACTTCACAACAAAAAATACGATCCGGGTCTTAAAAAATAAGTCGGACCTATCAACAGGTTACTCGGATTTTCCAGCTTGATTTCAAACTAAGCCGAAACTTGGTCTCTAACGCCACCTGACACAAGTCATGGTCAAGTCACGTCATCTGACAGGCATTCCGTCAGCACGACCGTTGGTGGGTCTGCGGTTCGTGGAACCGAGGTGCCGTTTCAATGCGTGCACGGAGATCGAGGCGACGTAATCATCGCGTGGGTCCTTCCCAGTTCCTTCCACGACGCGTGGCGGTTACACTGTAGCATTTGCACGAATCTTGGCGAAGTTAGGTGGATATAAGGGGTTAGGATCTTCTCCTTCTCTCTTCAATTGTCCTTTGCCTTTTCTTCTCCTCCCAATCTCTCTGCGCACACAGAGCTCCTCCGTTCCTCCCCCAAAAACTCCCAGCGCCACCCATTCTAGGTCAACTGCCCGCCGGAGAAATGGCTTCTTCTTCCTCCTCCGGCTTGGCGGCAGCAGCGACGACGGAATTGGTGGCGGAGAAAGAGAGCTTCCGTGGGCTCTGGATCCCCTGTGTGCTCGACAACGAGAAGTTCCAGAACGTGGAGAAGGAAGGGCTCCTCCGTGCCAGCGACTGGTGGAGCAGCTTCGAGGAAACCGTCCCCAATCCGTGCGCCGGCGAGCGGGTCCACTTCGGCACCCACCTCGACAGAGGTTTGTCGTTTCCTCCCGCGGAGTTCTTCTCCGAGGTGATTGATCATTACGCAGTTCAACTCCATCATCTTCCTCCCAACTCTCTCTTAGAGATGAGCGCTTACGCTTCTTTGTGTGAGGGCTTTCTCGGCATTAGGCCGAGTTTGACTCTATTCCGGTACTATTTTCATGTCCGGAGAAACTCTATTACTGTCGGCGTTCCTTATATCACCGGTACTATTAGTTTTTCGCTTAGACGCGAGCGCGCATATCCCAAAATCCTAGCCAGTGACTCGGTCAAACAATGGCCAGCCACATTCTTTTACCATAGGGATATTCCGGCTCCCGGCCCCAACCGTCCTGGGACGAGGCTCCTCCGGCTCTCACTGACGATCTGATCCTCGCTAAGAGGCGGATCAAATATTTGATCAAACACAAGGGACTGAAGGGATCCGACTTGGTCCAATGCTGGGTCTCATGTCTCCAGTCCCTTCAGTACCACGGAACTCGACTGATGCACTCCATCACGTCGTCCAAGAAAAGACTCCCTCTGCATCAGCCCCAAATCCTACACCACGTAGGGCTATATAAGCCAGATCAAGTGGCTGATCAGGGAGCGGATCGAGAGGAGGATCCCGGAGTTTTCTCTGGATATGCATACGGCGGATAACCCCGTAGTGCCGGTAAGCTTCTAACAGTACACCTTTTTATGTGTTTTAATCTTCGGGTTATATTGCAATACTGATATGTTTTCTTCTTTCAGCTTGCTGACCTCCCCGAGTCGGAACTTGCTCCGCTCGAAGGATATCCTCCTGAGTTCTCTCAGGAGACAGAGGTGGTCCCATTGCCGTACCTTGCGCTCAAGAAGCACAAAGCTCCGATAGTGGCTGTTGGCACAAAGGAGGTGCCCGTCGTGAAGAGGTAACTTTCAATCACAACTTCCGCCTTTGTGCTTTACTCGAATTTCTTTCCAAGATGTAATGTTTCCGACTTTACTACAATCTCAGAGCAAAACCGCTCATCAAGGGCAAGGGGAAGGGAATTTCTTTGAAGCCCTTCCGTCAGACGAAGCTTACCTGTTGGGGGGATAACCCCGGGTAGGGTCATTCCGGGGTATAAGGACCGAGTTAGCCGAGGGTCGGCAAGGTCAAAGCGGATGCTGGCCGAGTCACCTCAAGGGCAGGCCGGATCACGGAGTAACCCGGACCAGGGGGTCACCTAACATTGTCTCGTCCGACTTAAGGAGTAAGTCGGAAATGTTTGTCTAGCTTGTATGCAGGAATAGGTATGGCCGGATCAACTGTGATCCTGATCCTCTGTTGGCTTCTAGGAGAAGGAAGGAATCTCTCTGGTCAAAAAAGAAGGTCCGGTGCGTACTGGATGAGCGAATAAAGCAAGGGCAGGACCACCGGATCATGGCCGACAAGGGTGATGACGCTCACGTCGGTCGACGCTGGCGCAGAGGCTACGCCGCTAAAGCAAGTGTGACGTGGGAAAAGCACTTCGCCGGGTTACTACTTTGGGAGGGGGCATATTCTTAGGAATATGCCTCCACGTGTGCCCTAGGCCAGGACCGAACCACCGCTATATAAGGGGGGTTCAAAGACAGAGAAGGAGAATTCTAGTTAGTTGAGCACTAGTGGATCTAGGGTTCTTGGGCTAGTTGGTAGGCAAGAGTAAGAGAGTTTCTTCTTCCTCCTCTTGTCAATACAGCTCGAGGAGCACTTGTAATCTCGGATATTGAACATCAATACAAAGCTTCTATGTAGAGATTCACTCTACTATCCCTCCTTGGATTCCCCTAGCGCATATTAGTCCCCACCTTTAGCTTATCCATGGCATCTGCCGTGACACCACCACGACAGTTGGCGCCCACCGTGGGGCTTGCAGTGCTAGAAGGGGTGAAAATCCGGACGGGAAACTTCATCTACACCGGCGAACGCATCGTCTGTGGGCTCATTCAGCGTTTTGGAGTGCTGGACTACGTCAGTGACAACGCTGGCTGCTTCGGCACGCGCCCCCTTCCGTGCAACGGCATCTTCGTCAAGCTTGGTGCGCACAAGGTCTACGTTGTTGTGGACGTGTCTTGCGTTCATCCGCGTCACATCGTCGATGCAGGAGAACCACCCCTCACTGTGGCTCGCGGAGCGCGTATTGCTCGTTCCCTGGACCATGCAGAGGTGATGATGACTGCGCCAGGCGCGGGCATGAGCAAGGATCCAGCGCCAGACCCGGAGGTAACGCCTAAGGCACCGAGGAAAGCTAGGGGTCCTCCGCTAGAGAGGCCTGAGAACGTGCTGAGGGAAGCTATGGATAGCTTGGCAAACCCGATGGCAGCAGTGGTAGATCCGGCTCAGGCACAGGCCGAGCTAGAGGAGACCCGGCAAAATATACTGGAGGGCGCAAAGAAAATAGCAGCGGCTCAGCAATCGTTGAACATGATGCTGCGCGAGTACGCGAAAGCGAACAAGGTTGATGCAGTAAGGGTAAAAGGGAAAAATCTCATAAGTGAGATGAATAGAGAAGGTGATGATGGACCAGAAGGGTCGGAAAACTGTCTGTCCGTGGGGTTGCCGAAGTACAGTACCCCGGCAAAGAACCTCAGAGCAGCAGATGCCGCGGCGTCCGAGCTAGAGGGTCTGGCGGGTGAAGCCCGTCAAAGACAGCAAGATCGGGTTAACGAGCTGGTTCGGATCGCGAACAGGCAGAACAGGGAGCTGGTAAGAGGTAACCCGGAGAGAGTTGGAGCTTCTAAGATCGTCCATTCGGCGATGGGTAACCAGGAGAAATTCGCTGGAGCCGCATCATCGCCTCATGGTGGCCCAAGGAGAGAAGAGGTAGTAACCTCGGCCAGACGGAACAAGCAGATCGTTCGTACGACCCAACGCGTGCGGGAAAAGAAAACGAGATGCGGAAAAACGATGATCGACGAAGTGTGAGCCGAGGTGAAGCTGGCCGAGGTAACCACGACCAAGGCAATGCCGGTCAAGGGAATGCTGCCAACGGCAATGCCGGATAGCGAAACTTGGCAGGAACAGGTCAATCGCAGCACCGGAATGTACCAAGGCAAGAACAAAGTGCCGGCCATGGTATGCAACAGAGAGGAGCACAACGAGAGAAAGACCGATACAATGACAAAGACTCGGAGATGATGAATGCGGGATACGCAAGACCGGACTATCATGTGATAGGATCGAGATTGGGAAGCAGGGACTTGATGCCGGATGACGCCAGGTTAAAGCTAGATCGTCTGTATAGGTCGGAACAGATCGAATGTCAAGGTCCTCCGGGTCCAGCGTGCTTTGGACCCCGGATCATGAAGGAACCACCAGTACCCAATTTCCAACTACCCAGGGGCACGAAGACGTATGACGGCAGTACAAAGCCGGAGGATTGGCTGATAAACTACGCAACCGCTGTGAAAATTGCAACTGGCAACTTGAGATGGGCTGTTCGATATGTACCCCAAATGTTGGAAGGTCCGGCTAGGGTATGGCTGAATAATTTACCACCCGGAAGCATCAATTGCTAGATAGATTTTGAAGAAATGTTTATCAGCAACTTCTCAAGTACATATCAGAGACCGAATAGACCACAGACCCTAGCAATGTGCAAGCAGAGATCTAACGAAACGGACCGTGAATTCTTGACCTGGTGGTGTACCGTGAGAAACTCGTGTGAGGGAGTCATAGAGTCACAGGCTATAGCATGGTTCGCACAAGGGTGCAGATATGGAAGCGAGTTGTGGATGAAATTGCAAAGGAAAATGCCAGTCACGCTGGCAGAGATGATCCGGATTGCGGACTCTTACGCTTTGGGTGATCCAACTCAACCTAGGATCGTGTCGAACAAGTCCAATGAGGAGTACTATCCGAGGGACGGAGCCGGGTCATCCCGGAGGAACGATTACAGGGGAAAAAGGAGAGACGATAGACCGGACTATCGGTATAGTTTGCAACAAGTTGCAGCCGTGAATCAAGATCAGCCCGGAGCAGGGAGCAACCAACACCAGAAAATGGGAGGGCAATGGACTCCTCGGAACGATGGCAAGAAAACATGGACTCCGGAGCAGAAGAAGCAATGGCAAGAAAAGAAAGATCGTCCGAGGTATACCTATGAGTGAATATTAGACCAGCCGTGTAAATTTCACACGCCAGATCCGAACAGCCCGGCGGGTCACACAACGAGGCAATGTGAGTGGATGCGCAAGATAGAACAAGGTGGTTCGGGGAATGCTCAGGCACCCCGGAATGATCAACCTCGGCAGGAGTTACCCCGGTAGCAACTGCTCTCCGGAGCAAACATGCAACAACTGATGTTGCCTCCCCCTCCGCCGAGGTATGACAACAATGAGAGAAGGGATGCAGTGCATCAGGTGGAAAACCAGCCTCAGCCGGATCAGAGGTACTCCGAAAACAAGGGAAGGAATGAGTACAGGGAACATCACCTGTACTGTGATAGGAAGAGCTTACAGCACCGACATATGGAGGTTAACACGGTTATGCCTGCAGTGACGAGGTACATGTCTTGGTCGGACCAGGAAATTACCTGGAGCGGCAAAGATCACCCCAAGCTTATGCCAAGTCCGGGCTCGTATGCACTGGTGTTAGATCCGACGTTCATTGGACCAAACATTAATGTGAGGTTCTCCAAGGTACTGATCGACAATGGCAGTAGCATTAACATCATGTACGCGGATACAATGCGCAAGTTGGGCATCTTGGAGAACATGCTCCAGGCTACAAGAACAACTTTCCATGGTATCATACCAGGCATCTCCTGTGAGCCCATAGGCAAAGTCTGGGTCGACGTGCTATTCGGTACGAGGGATAACTGCCGAACTAAGAATCTGGAGTTTGAGGTGGTGAACTTGGAGAGCGCGTATCATGCATTACTCGGGAGACCAGCGGTGAGCAAACTCATGGCAAGTTGCCACGTTAGTTATCTGAAGATGAAATTGCCCGGGCCAAATGGAGCAATTACTATCGTTGGGGATTTCCGACGTTCTATTGAGTGCGCCTCAGCCGGGTCTAACCTAGCCGAGTCACTCGTGATTGCGCAAGAGAAAAGAAAAATCCAGGAGGTGGCGGCATTAGCTCAGTCCGCGCAGCAGTATATGCCGGCGTTAAGTAACCCGCATGGAAGCATTTCGTTTCAAGCCGCGAAGGACACCAAGAAGATCCCAGTGGATAAACTGTTTCCGGAGCGTACCGTAACAAGTGGTGCCGGGTTAAATGACAAATAGGAAAGCGAGCTCATCAACTTCCTCCGTGAGAATCGGGATATTTTTGCTTGGTCCACACAGGACTTACAAGGTGTTCCGAGGGAGTTGGCCGAGCACTCTTTGAACGTAAGACCCGGAGCAAGGCCAGTGAAGCAGCCTCTCCGACGCTTCGCCGAGGATAGGAGAAAGGTCATAGGGGACTAGATAGCTCGGCTGCTAGCAGCAGGATTTATCATGGAAGTGTTGTATCCGAATTGGCTCTCTAATCCGGTGCTGGTAGAAAAGAAGAAGGACGATCCGAACGTGGCAGTGGTTTGGCGTATGTGTATCGATTACACGAACCTGAACAAGGCGTGTCCAAAAGATCCATTTCCACTGCCGAGGATAGATCAGGTCATCGACTCTACCGTGGGATGTGAACTGTTGTCATTCATTGACGCCTATTCTGGTTTCCACCAGATACCTCTAAACCCGGATGATCAAATAAAAACTGCCTTTATTACCCCGTACGGGGCTTATTGCTATCGCACTATGCCGTTCGGTTTACGAAATGCAGGAGCAACGTACCAAAGATGTATGCAAAAATGTTTGCACGATCAAATAGGTCAAAATGTACAAGTCTACATGCATGATGTGGTTATTAAGACCAAGGAAAGCGCAACGCTCCTTGACGACATAAGGCAAACATTCGCGAACTTGAGGAGATTCCAGATGAAGCTTAACACGGAGAAATGTACCTTCGGTGTCCCGGCTGGGAAATTACTCGGATTTCTCGTCTCCAGCCGAGGTATCGAGGTTAATCCAACTAAGATCTGAGCCATCAAACGAATGGAGCTGCCGAAATGTCTCAACGACGTCCAGAAGTTCACTGGATGCTGGCGTCGTTGAGTCAGTTTGTATGTCGGTTAGGGGAAAAGGCACTGCCTCTATATCAACTCATGAAAAAATCAGATAAATTCGTTTGGACGCCGCAGGCCGATGAAGCTTTTGCCCACTTGAAAAAGATGTTGGCCGCTGCACCAGTGTTAGCTTCTCCACTGTCAAAGGAGCCAATGTTGCTCTACATAGCCGCAACCAACCGAATTGTAAGTGTAGTGATTGTAGTGGAGCGAGATGAAGAGGGTAAGTCGGTGCAGAGGCCAGTGTATTACTTGAGCGAGGTATTGTCTGCCTCAAAACAGAACTACCCGCATTTTCAAAAGGTGGCATACGGAGTTTATATGGCGGCAAAGAAGTTAAAGCACTACTTTGAGGAGCATCCCATCAAAGTGATATGCGAAGCCCCCATATCCGAGATAATGGGTAACAAAGATGTGAATGGTAGAATTGCGAAATGGGCAATTGAGCTAGCGCCTTACGCACCCCAGTATGATAGGAGAGAAGCGATCAAGTCCCAGGTTGTGGCGGACTTTTTCATGGATTGGGCCGAGGTACAATACGAACCGCCGCCACCAGATCCGAACTACTGGAAGATGCACTTTGACGGATCGAAAACCAAAACCGGGTTAGGTGCCGGGGTTGTGCTTACCTCGCCCAAGAAGGATCAGCTCAAGTACGTATTGCAGATCCATTTTGCGGCATCAAACAATGTCGCTGAGTATGAGGCTCTTGTGCATGGTCTCAAAGTGGCAAAGGAGATTGGCATACGTTGGATAATCTGCTTTGGCGACTCGGATCTAGTAATACAGCAAGTGTCCGGAGTGTGGGACGCCCTGGATCCAAACATGGCACTATACAGATTTCATGTGCAGAAGATCTCGGGTTACTTTGAGGGATGCGAATTTCACCATGTACCTCGCGTGGAAAACAAAGCTGCCGACATGCTGTCAAAGCTCGGATCGACCCGACAGGCAATTCCACCGAGCATAGCATTGGAGCACCTCAGAAAACCATCTATCAGGCCGTCCCCAGGAACCGATTCAATCTATGTCCCGGAAAACGCGGAATCCGGAGTTGAGCCCATGGACATTGACATGGGAGGTAGCACGCTGAACCCGGGGACTACCTCGACGAACCCGGGGACTACCTCGCTAGACCCGGGGACTGTTCAGCATGATCCGGCTGAAGTTATGTCGGTGGATCGGATGGAAATTGATGAGGAGATGTTCCCCGCGCGAGCAATACCAGCTTGGGCACTGCCTATATACCAGTTCTTGAAAGATGGAACGTTACCCACTGAGGAAGTGCTAGCCAGGCAAACTCAGAGGAGAGCCAAAGCTTACACAATCATCAATTCCGAGCTGTACAAACGGAGTGTAACCAATGTCCTCCAGCGGTGTGTTGACCCGGAAGAAGGACTTGACATCCTCCGAGATATACACCAAGGAGAATGCGGGCATCATGCCTCATCCCGGGCCTTAGTGGCAAAGGCATTCCGGCATGGATTTTATTGGCCAAGTGCCTTGGAGCAAGCAGAAGATCTGGTGAGAAAATGCAATGGTTGCCAAAGATACGCCACCAAGACACATATGCCTATGTCGGAACTTAAAACCATACCAATTACATGGCCATTTGCTGTGTGGTGCTTGAATATGGTTGGCCCGTTCAAACCAGCAAGAGGAAACATGACACACATGCTGGTCATGGTGGACAAGTTTACAAAATGGATCGAAGTGAAGCCTATAAGAAAATGTGATGGAGCTACGGCCGTGACATTTCTCAAAGACATCATCTTGCGATACGGTTATCCACACAGCATTATAACTGATAATGGAACAAATTTCACGGAAGGAGCATTTGCGCGCTTTTGCCAAGAAAAGAAAATCCGACTCGACATAGCCTCGGTAGCCCATCCCACATCAAACGGACAAGTGGAAAGATCCAACGGATTAGTATTATCCGGGATAAAACCCCGGCTCATTGAGCCGCTACAAAGATCAGCAGGGTGCTGGATAGAAGAACTACCAGCGGTGTTGTGGAGTTTAAGAACAACTCCGAATCGATCAACAGGCTACACGCCATTCTTTCTGGTATATGGGGCAGAAGCTGTATTACTAGCCGACATAGAGCATGATTCGCCTAGGGTCACCCAGTACACAGAAGCCGAAGTGCAAGAAGCCCGGCAAAATGATGTTGATCTGCTGGAAGAAGCGAGAGAACTGGCACTGTCCAGATCCGCCATATATCAGCAAAATCTCCGACGCTATCATAGCCGGAAAGTGTGCCCCCGAGTCTTCCGGGAAGGCGATCTGGTGCTCCGGTTGGTACAGCGTACCACTGGCATGCATAAATTATCCCCCCCATGGGAAGGACCATTCATCATGAGCAAAGCATTGCACAATGATTCTTACTATCTCGTTGATGCAAAGCCACAGGAAAAGAACAAGGCGGACAGGTCTGGAGAGGAATCCAAGCGACCGTGGAATGTAGCACTACTTTGTCCCTTCTACACTTAGCTAAGAAGTGCATGTATCCGAGTCATCTCATATGTCGGTATGTATGTTGGCAATGAGCTTATCAATGAAATAGCGGAGCCTCGAGCAGTAACTCGGGGACTGCCTTAATAAATGATTGTTGTCACTTTTTATGCGTTAGCTGGAATGACTCGTTTCACTTAACCCGGATTAGTAATGTATGAGCACCAAAAACCCAACCCTTCGACTTGCTGCTGTCCAACAAGAATTGGCTTCATGGCAAGCAAGGGAACAAGTTTGGAATTGTGTAGCACATGAAAAACTACTAAGGTAACGATCCTATTGCAGCTAACGTTTGTTTTTCGGACTAACCCCGTATTTACTTTCAAGCTATTATGTTGAATTATTTTGAGCCAAGCCTCAAAGTTTCTCAGTATTGTTAAGACAATTCTTGAGGCTCGGATTCGTAAGTCGTAAAACCGAATCAAGGTAGACAAGGATCGAGCCGGAGAATTGGACAAACAAGAAAATGAAACTCGGGGACTACGCCCAAGTTAATCCGGCATACAAGCATAGTAGCAAAATATCATGTATTCAGCATACAATTGCACCCGGCATACCGGGGATCTGATAAATTTTCAAGTTTTTTTCAACTAAGGAGCGGCAGGAGGAGGAAGTTCGGCGTCATCATCACTGTCTTCAATATCTGAAGCAGCATCTTCTCCATCATCGCCCGACCCATCCTCCATGTTCTCCATCTTCTCCTCCTCGCCGGATTCCAGAAAGCTCGGCCCCTCAACCCAGTCATGGACTGGAGAATATTCGATGAGGCTGTAGGCGCAAGCCTGGTGCCGAGCTACCTACTCCGGATCATCGGTCCATTTGGATCCGGTGCGCCGACGGGTGAGGAGGCTCAGATCGATCTTCTCGTACCATGAAAGGATATGATGGAGGAGGGTATCTGCTGCGGCACGCCCGGCGGATTCTCTCTAGAGGTCAAGCTGAGTCTCAACCTCCATCAGTTTTTTGGCAAGGAGCGTGATCCTTTCCGGAGCGCTCTCGCTGGGCCAGAAAGCGTTGAAGATCCGGACCGCAACGTCGAGGAGATCTTTCCCATAGTTCTTGATGGTTTCCACCCAAGCTGACACGCTGACCAACAGGTCCTCCATGTCTAAGGGGATGCTCTCACCATCAGGAGCGATGGGAGTACCCCTCTCTTGGCGGAATTTGGCAACGACAGCACTGGCGATGGCGGTACCCTCCGGAAAATGATCTGAAAATAAGGAAAGGGAAGATGCTGAAGAAAAGGCATATGAGCTAACCCAGAAAACTAGGTCGGACAAGGGGAAGAAACTTACGTGAGATATGATGATGGATCCGGGTCAACTCCTTGATACAACTGTCGCGTCTCTGGCGAAGTTGTTCAAGCTCGAAGCCGACCCAAGCTGGACCTCGGATTCCTTAAGCAGGTCCTGGTCCTTGGAGATCTGAAGGGTAAAGCGCTCACGCTCTTCGATGAAGTTCTGGCCAACTTTTTGGAGCTCGGTTTTGTGTTGGGCCTTCATCTTCTCCATCTCGGCCTTGAGTTTGGCTATTTCGTCGTCCTTGGTCCGGAGGAGGGCGAGCTCATCGTTCTTCTTTTTCAGCTCGGCCTGATGTTGTCCTGCTTGTTCGAGAAAATGCAGCATCATATCAGGCACGGGCACACTATCCTCAAGCGATGCTGAAATAGTGTGTTGACCCAGCAAAGCCAAGGAGTGAATGTTTGCCGAGCCAAGGAGAAGAAAGAATGGAAAACACAATGACGTTGGCCGAAAGAGGACATACCTCGGATTTCCTCCAAGTTCTTCCGCATAATCTTGTTTTCATCCTCCACCCCAGCTGCAAAAAACCGAATAAGGAGGTTAGTCCAGCAGAAACAAACGAAACGGAGAGGTGTTAAGAGAGGAAATTACCCTTCTTTTCATGCTCCGCGCCAAGTGCAACATGTTTTACGCGCAAGATCTTGTGGGTATCAAGCAGGCGCTGAAACTCGGTGCTCCGATGATTGGTGGTTACCTGACAAACGTACAGGCGTGTAACATTAGTTCGGTGCATGTTCGAAGTATACGAAATCCGGGCCAAGCGGACCTTAACCCGGCTCTAGGTGTGTGCATATTTGAAGTGTACAAGATCCGGGCCAAGCGGAACTTAACCCGGCTCTAGGTGTGTGCATATTCGAAGTGTACAAGATCCGATCCAAGCGGAACTTAACCCGGCTCTAGGTGTGTGCATATTTTAAGTGTACAAGATCCAGGCCAAGAAGAACTTAACACGGCTCTGGGTGTGTGCATATTCGAAGTATACGAGATCCGGGCCAAGCGGAACTTAGCCCGGCTCTAGGCGTGTGCATATTTGAAGTTTACATGCAGCTATGTTGATCTTCTAAGGAGCATCCGGCCGAGTAACAAGTTACTCCGCCGGAGGCTCGGGGACTAATGGTTATTATCTACAGCATGTAAAGAAGAAACGACGTACCTCCATCATATGCCCAGCGAGGTTAATGGCCTTGGCGGCGGTATTCATCTGAGCGGAAAATTCAGCTGGGCCGAACTTTTCGGGAAGATCGTCATTGTAGACGAACTCCGCCTTATTCCAGTTCATGACAAACTCGATGAGGCTCGGAGGGTACCGTTCGCCAGTGGGCATGTGAGGTGCCACCAAGCCCTTTGCGTGAGCTTCTTTCCTTTCAATCAGGGCGAGAGCTGGGCTAGTGTGAAGAACCATCTGCTGCGAATCGGCTGGCTCGGCAGGAGGATCCGTCGCTGCTGGTGACTTCTTTGGAAGCATTGACGACAAGGTTCACTGCCCGGCCTCGATGGAGGTAAACTTGCCTTTGGCTTGCTGGGAGGATGTGACCACAGTGGATTTGCCCATGGAAGCCGCTAGAGTGGTTCCTCGCCGAGCTTGGGATGACTCGGACGAAGCAGACGAACTGGGCACGGGAGCTTTGGTGGCTGGTGCTAGAGCTGCTGTTGGTTTCTTCGGAGCCAGGAGAGGCGCTGGTTCGATGGCTAGTGCTGGAGCTGCTGCTGGTGCTGGAGTTGCGGTAGACTTGGTAGTTGCTGGTTGCGGCAATGCCGAAGTAACGCCGAGCTGACAGTTTCGACCCCTCCCGATTCGAGGTCACGCGTTCTCTGAAGGAGGTATCATGGAACTGAAAGCCGCAGAGCCCTCCGGAATAGGGCTCAGCGGGCGTGACTCATCGTCACGAGGAGGGGAAGGACTGGACCGAAGAGGAAAGGAGATGGTCGATCCGCTCTGAGGGACCTCCACAGGAGCCCTGCAAAAGAAGGTTATGTCAGGAGTGAAATTACCCCAATGCAGGGAGAAGTGTGTTACGCAGTGAAAAATGACTTACGCGTCCGAGGTCTCGGCCTCCTTGGGTTTCCGGGACCTCCGTGCCGGGGCTTTTCCTGCCCGTTTGGAGGCAGTCTTGTCTCCGGCCTTCTTTTGCCTTTTGGTAGGCTGAGAAGGTTCGGAAGAAGAACTTCACGCGGATCCGCGCTTCTTCTTCGACGCCACCGGAACAGGCTCGCCCGTGGCAAGTGGAGAATCCTCGTGGATGTGCCCACCGGGGTTAGATGATGCCGGGAAGGCAAAAGAAAGAGGGACAGCCTCAACGGGTTCAATCACGTCGATATCCGAGTCATCCTCATCGTCGGGCCAATCTCTAAGAGAAGAGAATTTACCGCTGGGTCGTTTGGTGGCGTCGGTTGTGGGGAGGAACATCTCCTGGTCCGGCTCCTCCTCATCCGGGATTTCTCGGTCCGGGGCCCACTTAAGGGTCGGATCAGTACCATCCTCGAGGGTTTGTTGGAGAAACAGCTGAGAAAAAAGCACAAGGAGCAGAGTCAAAAATACGATAAGAACCGACACGTAATTGATCCGAAATAAGTTTACCGAAGCTTACTGGAGGGAGCCTGTCACGGCAGTAATGCTCGATTCCCCACGTCCATTCGGCGGAAAAATCCTTATGGGTGGTGAAAAGAGCCTTGACCCGGCGGAAGATCTCCGTATTGCTCAACTCGAACGAGGAGGTTCGGTTGGGGTCGCGACTGAAGCTCATATGGCACAACTTGTGAGTGCGCCGCTGGAGGGGAGAGATTCGGTTGCGCACGAATGTGATCATGGCATCCTCGTTGCGCAATACGAGCTTCTTCAGCTCCGCAAACCTTTTGTTGACTTGGTTGGCCAGAGCTGTAGGTTTTTTTGCGACCTCCTCTCAGAAATTCGTGTCTAGGGGACCCAGAGCGTAGGGCAGCAACCGGATCAAGTCTTTGGTGCCCTCGTTCCGGACGTAGAAGAAGGTCCAGGCCCATCCTTTGCAGGAGTCAAGCCCGGTGACCCGGGGAAAGATTGAAAACCTCCGGGGCGAGATCGAGGCAGCTCCGAACTGAGTGAGCTGCTTGTCCTCCGACTCGACGTGGATGTTGGGGACGACGTTGCGACGGAGGCCGAAGAACCGGATCCACAGCTCCTTCGTGGGCCATAGTCCGGTGTAGCCCTTGATCGAAGAGACGAAAACAGACAGAGAGGTGATGGCGTTCGCCGGGAGATGATGTGGTTGCAGGTGATAGGTCTGGACCCAGTCCCGGAAGAAATCACTCACCGGAAGAACAAATCCCCGTTGGAAATGGGATAGGAAAACAACGAACTCACCCAGATTGGGTGAGGGGGCCAATTCCGAGGAGGGGAGATGAGCGGCGACGCTGGCGGGAATACGCCGGGTCCGGTAGAGCCAGTCGATGTCGTCCTGGCAGACCCACGAACCGGCCCACGCGCCGCGGTCCATCGCGCCGGCGTCCTCCTCCATCTCCTGCTCGACAACGATGAGCTCCTCCTCCGTCATCTCGAATCCGCTGTCCTCGCTGGAGCTGGCGGCAGCGGGGCTCTGCGGTCTAGATTGACGAGGACCAGTGGCTAAGAAGTAGTGCAGCGGTGGCTGCGGTGTGGAGGCACAGAGAAGGTGCGGCGGCGGCGCTGCTGCAACAGGCACTGGCGGCGGCGTGGTCGCGAGGAAGAAGAAGAGGGATGGGCGAAGGGGCGCGCCCCTCCCCTATTTAACTGCCCCCAGTAATCAACAAGTGGGATCGCGCTGCGCTGGAGAGCCACACGCTGTGGCCGTGTATCACCGGCAGTAGCCAATCAGAGAGAAGCCACAGCGGAGGCCACAAAGTAAAAATGATCCCATGACACGACGTGTAGTTGCGGGAAACGAGGAGACAGGCGTGACGTAACCCGCACGTAGTAATCGCGGCGATTCTTTGCGGCGATTCTGAGGCGGGCCCTTAAAATGAGGTAACGCAATGATTAACCCTTACGTAGGTTGGCGTATGAGAGAAGGAAGCAAGGCCCGGATCCGAGCCTCCATGGTAACCCGGCCGACAAATGAAAACTTGAAATGAGCAGAGGGAAAGTAAAACCATAGGATCCGAGCTACAATGGTAACCCGGCCGGCAAGTGAAAACTTGGAACGTGCGAAGGGAACGTAAATCCATATAATCCGAGACAAGAAGTTAACCCGGAACTAAACGTCCGAGGCTTAAATACGAATGAACCTGATGTGGCCTTAGCGACCAAGGCCGCTAAGGCCGCACCACCTTCGGGGACTAATGTTGGGGGGATAACCCCGGGTAGGGTCATTCCGCGGTATAAGGACCGAGTTAGCCGAGGTTCGGCAAGGTCAAAGCGGATGCTGGCCGAGTCACCTCAAGGCAGGCCGGATCACGGAGTAACCCGGACCAGGGGTCGCCTAACATTGTCTCGTCCGACTTAAGGAGTAAGTCGGAAATGTTTGTCTAGCTTGTATGCAGGAACAGGTATGGCCGGATCAACTGTGATCCGGATCCTCTCTTGGCTTCTAGGAGAAGGAAGGAATCTCTCTGGTCAAAAAAGGTCCGGTGCGTACTGGATGAGCGAATAAAGCAAGGGCAGGACCACCGGATCATGGCCGACAAGGGTGACGACACTCACGTCGGCTGACGCGGGCGCCGCAGAGGCTACGTCGCTAAGGCAAGTGTGACGCGGGGGAAAAGCACCCCTGTCGGGTTACTACTTTGGGAGGGGGCATATTCTTAGGAATATGCCTCCACGTGTGCCCTAGGCCAGGACCGAACCACCGCTATATAAGGGGGGGTTCAAAGACAGAGAAGGAGAATTCTAGTTAGTTGAGCACTAGTGGATCTAGGGTTCTTGGGCTAGTTGGTAGGCAAGAGTAAGAGAGTTTCTTCTTCCTCCTCTTGTCAATACAGCTCGAGGAGCACTTGTAATCTCGGAGATTGAACATCAATACAAATCTTTTGTGTAGAGATTCACTCTACTATCCCTCCCTGGATTCCCCTAGCGCATATTAGTCCCCACCTTTAGCCTATCCATGGCATCTGCCGTGACACCACCATGACATTACCATAGCTTCTCCTGTCGTGGCTCCTCCGACTCCTACCCCTCAACCTTCTGCAACGCTGGTGACCATACCTTCTCCGGTCGTCGCAGAAGATCCGGCTCCTTCAACGGAGCCTGTGATCCTTGAATCACAAACTTATGTCACCATGGGTGAGTCAGATTTAGATAAGGCTGAACCCTCTTTGGGTAATGATCCCTCGGCAGAAACCTTCGCTGAAAACCTTATCAGCAATCCGGGACTTGCCAAGTTTGGCCTATCTCGAAATCTCTTTGAAGAGATCCAATGACTAGCTGTGCAATGCCTGGAGAAAAGAAACTTATCTGCCGAAGAAGAAGCGCAAGAAGCAGAGGACATCAAGTTCTCCGACCTTCTTGCCCAGGTGCGCCTTCGTGACGAGAGGATAAGGACTGGTGAGCTTCCAACAGCACCAGTGATTCCTCTGACTCTCGCTGAGAAGGTTGCCGTTGAAGTGAACGCGAGTTTGGATAAGCTCACTCGCAAACAATATGTAAGTCGGAATTCCAACTCCTGTTTTTCCTTTGTTTCATATCATATCCTCTAGCCCCCAAGCATGAAGTAGGATAAACAATCCAGGTTTATGCTTCATTAGGATGCCAAAGAATGAACAAGTGTAGCCCCCAAGGCTCGTGCTGATATTAGCAAAAATATTAGCCCGAGTCTTTAGTAGCTTTCTGACTTTGGGTATTCTGACTTACAGAAAGTATGTTCCTGTAACCAGGATTTATTGAAGAATGTATGTGATAAGCGGAGAGAGATCAAGGCTCTCCGACTTAAAAATGCTGAACTTAGAGTTGCCAAGGATGAGGCCGAAGGAAAACATTCCGAGACTCAAACCTTGTCTTTGTATTTTTTAATGTCGAATTGTTCCTGAACTGTTGTTCTTTTTGACTTACAGCGCTGGTAAAATAATCTTGCGCCATGATTGAAGAGGCTGAGAACCTCAAGACCTTGGTGCTTGAGAACAAGGAGCTTCGCCAAGAGCTGGATAAGCTCAAGGCGGATGATCAAAAGAGCATAGCTCAAGTCCTTGAGTCCTCCTCCATGGCTACTGATGAGCGTGATCGCAAGATTGCTGCTCAAGATAAAACAATACCGGACCTCAAAAATGAGCTTAGCAGAGAGAGGGACCTTTCCGAGGCACTCCGGGCTGAACTCCAGAGTCTTCGGGAAGAGAAGACCAAAATCGACGACGTCATTTTCGGTACGTTCCATCTATCTGACTTTTTCGCTTTCTTCGACTTCTATCAATGTCGGATTTTTCCTGACTTATTTGGTGTATAGGTCCTCTGAACTTGACGGACTCTTCCTCCACCGAGCCCTGCACCCACCGGCTTACCCAAGTCGGTGACCTGCTTCATGACTTCCGCCAATCCCTTGAGGACATCAGCGAAGCTCTCAAGATTTCGGATATGCACAGCATGTCGGATTTTCAGGTGCGGGACAAGGCAAAGGAGATGCCTCAACTTGTTCAGGATTGGAACATGTCCTACGCGCGGAATGTGGCGCAGAACGCTCTCACCATGGTCATGAGACACCATGGAAACATGGAAATATGGCAAGTGACCAGAGGGTACTACAAAGTAGATGAAGACGGCCAGGAGCAGGACCTTCAAGCCATCATGCACTCCTGCGCCGGATATGGGTATCACGTGGCTGACTTGACTAGCTACGAGACCCCTTTCTTCACCTGCGTGGACACTCCGCCTCCTCCTCCAGAAGAATCAGCAGAAGTTTCCGACGATGAACGCACCATCTCGGATGTGGACATCTCGGAATGATACCAAGGCGGCATATCCAGCGAGCCAGCAGCTCCTTCCTCTCCTGCATCATAGATTAACAGAAATATTTGTATTATTCTGAAAAACATGACAGGCCTGTAAATATGCAGTACTATGATCTTGCTAGTGCTAAGCTTTTGATCTATTCAGCACTTTTGGCTTTAATTTTTTGTGTGCCTGAAATGTTTACATAAGCACTTGTATTTTTTCTTCTATACTTATCGTTTATCTGGCTTTCCGCCTCGTCCCTTTCGTGAGCCGGCTAAACCTTCTGTCGGTAACTTTGCCGAGCAACGGAGCTCAATTGTTAAACCAGTCTAAACTCGGAAACAAAGCCGGCTTCCAGTACCAACAATTCACTACTCGGAAAATGCCCGCATCCAGCAATCAGACAGATAACCAAAGTAAAGACTAGAAATTTTTAGAGTTATACCCGAGGGTAGCAGTTTTAGAATCGGAAATCTAAACCAGAACGAGCATGAGCATAAAGTACTTTCAAGCATTCTGGGATTTTTGACTATGACATGATCATTCGGAATATGGTAAAAACTTCTCAGAAAAAATTGAGGCAACCAAAACTTTTATTTCTCACAGAACATGTACATATATATGTTTACAAAGAATGATAAACTAAGAATAAAAGGGACGTAGCTGAGCAATATTCCATGGTATGTCTAACTCATCCGGATTTATACTGCCTCCATCTCTCTTTCTCTTCTTAGTAACAGGTCTTTCTTTGACTGGCCTCATGTCAGTTAAGTACTACGATCCATTGTGCAATACTCGAGTAACTAAAAAGGGCCCTTCCCATACTGGGGAAAGTTTGTGCTTTCTTTGTTGCACAAGCCGGAGAACCAAATCACCTTTATTGAAGGATCTATTTCGGACTCTCTAGCTATGATACTTGCGTAACTTCTGCCGATAGGCTGTAGATCTCATTTCAACAATGACGCGAACTTCTTCGACTAAGTCGAGATCATTTTTTCGAGAAATCTCGGCATCCTCTTCAATATACGCGGCCACTCTAGGGGAAGTGTGAATTAAATCACTAGGAAGAACTGCTTATGTGCTGTAGACCAAGAAGAAAGGTGTGTATCCTGTTGACCTGTTTGGAGTTGTTCGTAAACTCCATATTACAAAGGGTAATTCCTCTGCCCAAGCCCCCGCAGCACGTCGTAGTGGTGCTTCGAGTCTAGGTTTTAGGCCTTGTAGGATTAAACCATTTGCTCTTTCGAGTTGTCCATTAGCCTGTGGATATGCGACTGACGTAATGTCAAGCCGGATATTTTGCTCATTACAGAATTCAGCCAATTCTCCCATAGAAAAGTTACTCCCGTTGTCCATGATAATGCTATGTGGATAACCATACCAGATTATAACATCCTCGACAAATCTTTTGGCTGTTGCTCCATCACAACTAGTGACAGGTTTAGCCTCAATCTATTTGGTGAATTTATCCACCATCACTAAGAGGTGAGTAAATCCACTTGGAGCTCGCTTAAAAGGTCCTACCATATCAAGCCCCCAGACCGCAAAGGGCCATGTTATAGGTATTGTTCGTAACTGATCAGCCGGAACATGAGCTTGTTTGGCGTACTTTTGGCAACCTTTGCACGTCCTGACTAATCGTTCGGCATCTGCCTGAGCTGTAAGCTAGAAAAATCCGTGTCTAAAAGCTTTTGCCACTAAAGATTTGGCTGCAGCGTGGTGAACACACTCGCCTTTGTGGATTTCTCTTAAGATTTCCACTCCTTCTTCCGGAGATACACAGCGCTAAAAAACCCCAGAAACACTCCGCTTATAGAGCTCACCTTTAACAATGGTATAGGCTTTTGCTCGTCGGATAATCTGCCGGATCAGAACCTCGTCTTCGGGTAAATTGCCATCTACCAAATAATCGAGGTAGGGTTGAGTCCAGCTGGGAATTATAGCCAGAACTGCTATCAAAGGTGAGTCGGATTTGGTCGGATATTCCTCATCTACTCCCTTTATTGAGGGAACTTTGAGGTGCTCTAAAAAAGCGCCATCCGGGACTTCTTTCCACGCAGAACCTATCCGACATAATGCGTCTGCTTCCTCATTTTCTGCTCGGGGGATGTGTTGAACTTCAAACCCTTCGAACGATTTAGATAAATCATCCACGACGGCTTTATATGCTGCCATGTGTTTATTTGCATTACAAATATCTGACACTTGTTGAGAAACAAGATCCGAATCTCCATAACACATCAAACGTCGGATGCCAATATCCTTAGCAATCCGGATTCCATGTAGCAGTGCTTCATACTCGGCAATATTGTTTGTCGCTGTGAAATGGATCTGCAACACGTATAAAAGTTTATCTCCTTGGGGTGATTTGACCACCACGCTAGCCCCCGAGCCCCCTCGAGCCTTAGACCCATCCAAAAAGAGGGTCCAATATTCCGACTCAGGGAGCATCATGTTCTCCTTCGTCTCTGTCCAATCAGTGACAAAGTCGGTAAGGATCTGAGATTTGATTGCTGTCCGAGGTTTATACTCAATATCAAAAGTTGAAAGCTCTATGCCCCATTTGGCGACGCGTCCTGTGGCGTCACTGTTGTTGATTATATCTCTCATGGGAGTTGCTCTCACCACGGTAATTGGATGCTCCTGAAAGTAGTGTCGTAACTTACGAGATGCTAGAAAAACCCCGTAAGCCAATTTTTGATAGTGTGGATACCGCTGTTTCGATTCTGTCAGGACCTCACTGACAAAGTAAGTCGGTCGCTGCACCAGGTGATCCTGATTTTCCTACGGTCTCTCCACCACCATGACAATACTAACAACCTTATTGGTCGCAGCAAGATAGAGAAACATTGGTTCCTGAGGTTCCAACGCTGCAAGGATAGGAGCAGATGAGAGTACTTTCTTCAGATCTTGTAGTGCAGCTTCAGCTTCATCAGTCCAAACAAAATCTTTGGTCTTTTTCAGGAGTTTGTATAATGGTGCGGCTCTTTCACCAAGTCGGCTTACAAATCGACTGACTGCAGTGATGCAGCCAGTTAATCTTTGTACGTCCTTCAGGCGAGTTGGCCTGGAAATATTGAGTATAGCCTTGATTTTGTCCCGGTTCACCTCTATGCCTCTTTGAGACACGATGAAACCTAACAATTTTCCGGCTGGTATTCCAAAGAAGCACTTCTTCGGGTTAAGCATGATGTTGTATTTTCGTAGGTTGGCAAATGTTTCCTCCAAGTCGGAAATCGGCGTTTCCTTATTTTTGGACATTACTGCAATATCATCCACGTATGCATGTACATTGCGTCCGAGTTGGTCATGGAGGCAACGCTGCATCGTGCGCTGGTACGTAGCTCTTGCGTTCTTCAGCCCAAAGGGCATCGTAACAAAATAGAAGGTTTCGAAGGGGGTTATCAATGAAGTTTTGACTTTGTCAGATTCCTTCATTCGGATTTGGTGATAACCAGAATATGCATCGAAAAAACAGAGGAGTTCCGAACCTGCCGTAGAATCGATGACTTGATCAATTCTAGGCTGAGCGAACGGATCTTTTGGACAAGCCTTGATCAAGGCAGTATAATCAACACACATCCTTAAATCAGTGGTGTCCTTTTTAGGGACCATTACAGGATTGGCCGACCACTTAGTGTGGATGACCTCTTCTATGAATCCAGCTAACTCGAACCGTGCTAGTTCCTTAGCTATTTCCTTATGCTTTTCATCACCAAATCATCATAGGGACTGTTTGACGGGTTTAGTGTTCGGTTTTACATTTAGAGAGTGCTCGGCAAGTTCCCTAGGTACTCCGGTCATGTCAGATGGCTGCCATGCGAAGATATCTTGATTTGCTTGGAGGAACTTGACGAGCGCGCTTTCCTATGTGCTATCTAGGCCTACGCCTATCTGGGTCACCTTGGAGGGGTCATCATCCTTCAACGACGTCTTCTTTGTCTCTTATGATGCCTTGAACTCCGGATTTGGCTTTGTCACCTCCTTCTTTGTTGCAGGCATCTCGGACGGATCTATGCTCTTCTTGATCTCCTGGTACTCCTGGTCGTGCAGCACGGCTTCAGTAAAGGCGGCATTTCCATCCTCGCACTCTCGCGCTTTCTTCGGGTCTCCCCTGATGGTGATCAAGCCATTGGGACCTGGAATTTTCATCATATTGTAAATGTAACACGGACGAGCCATAAAAGCCCAATAAGCCAGACGTCCAAATATAGCGTGGTACGCGCTCTTGAACGGGACCACTTCGAAGGAAAGTGCTTCTGTCCGATAGTTCTTTGGAGTTCCAAAGGTAACATCCAAAGTGATCTCTCCCAGGGAATTAGCTTGTCTTCCTGGGACGACTCTGTGAAAGATCATAGAGCTATGGTTCAGCTGAGTTTCCGAGATCCTCATCCAGCGTAGTGTTTCGACATAGAGAATATTGATAATACTACCACCGTCCATGAGGGTCTTAGAGAAACCATAACCGTCAATCAGTGGATTGACGATTAAGGCATATTTTCCTCGCCTATGCAACTTAGGCGGATGATCAGCGCGGTCAAATGTGATTGCCACTTCTGACCAGTCCAGATATTGGGGGATAGCCGGAACTATTGCATTGAGTTCATGCAGAACTGCTTTCTTGACCTTTGCTGGTTGAGATCTGAGGAAAGTGACATAAGTGTCCTTCTTGCTGGGGAAAGTTTTCTTCCCTTCCGGCTTGGGATTTGAAGCATCAGCTTCCTCCATGTCGGAATCTTCCTTGATCTCTTTTTCTTTTTTGGGATTCTTCTTTCCCTTCTTCTGCTTAGCTTTGTAGCCCGCGGTGTCATCTCTTTTGATGTCGTCATTGAAACGACATTCGGCGTTGGTGTGGGACGAGCCCCCATTGGCGTTTAGGTGATGCACACATGGGTTATTAGCAATGTCGGCCCAAGAGTAGGTTTTGCCTGGTTGTTGTTCTCCTCTACCTTGGACCCTTGAAGTCCCCCGGCCACGCCTGCAGCCTCCGCCGCGTCCTCCTCGTCCTCCAGACCCGAAAGTAGCAGTGACCGCTGCCGTTTCCATGTTGGATTTCTCTTCCGAGGTATTTTTGCACTTCTGAGCTTGTTGCTTTGGTTCTTTTGCCGACTGAGGCACAGCTAGTGCATTGAGTAATCCTCTGCATCGTTGGCGGCATCTGCATACTTGCTCGCTGTTTCTATCATCTCTCCCAAATCAGTGACCTTGTCGCACTTCAAGCGATGGCGCAGTAGACCAATTGGGAGACCTGCGATGAAAGCTTCAATCGCAGTTTGATCATTTACTCCTTCGCATGAGTTCTTGGTGTCTATCCATCATCCGAGGTAATCTCGGCAAGTTTCTCCGGCCTTCTGAGTGCAATGTTGTAGGTCACCGACCGTACAGGGCCTCCGATACGTGCCTTCGAAATTCCGAAAGAACACACTTTGCATGGCATACCAGTTGTGGATGGTGTTCTCCGAAAGTTCATTAAGCCATGATCGTGCCGTCTTCCGCAACATAAGTGGGAGATATCAGGTTGCGACCAGACTATTTCCGCCTTTGGCAATGCAGCAAGCGTGGAAAAAATCCTGTAGCCAGGTATCTGGCCGAGCAATGCCGTCGTAGGCCTGGATATGTCTTGAAATAGCAAATACTTCCAGGAATCTTGTAGCTCTGATGCGTGGTCCGAAGCACTTTGGGCCCACGTAGATATCATCGTTTTCATAGCGTCGCGCCTCTATATTGGAGTTGATCCTGTGCCTTGCGTCGTTCAGGGATAGAGATTGTCCCGAATGCCGGTTGTGGCTGCGGTGCCTTGGAGCCGGACTTCGGCTTCTGCCACCACCTCCTGCGCCACGTCGTCCTCCTTGTCCCCCTTGGGAGTCGTTGTGATGACTGCTTGGTGGAGAAGGTGGGGTAGCTGGATAGTTTCCGGCTGATCGACGGCCTCCATCCGGAGCATCATTATTCCGGTTCTAGGGAGGGTCTTGGCTACAACGAGCCCCCTATCGGCTTGTCCCGGCATGGTTTCCTTCGTTCCTTCGTCCGTCGTTCCCACTACGGTGAGGCTCATCCAGACGGCTTGCATGTCTAGGAGGTGGCATTTTTTGACGATCCTCCTCACGATGTTTCTCTTTATCTTCTCCCCTTTGATCGTTAGACTCTCGTCGGGGAGGATTCCTCGGATTCAGAGCAGCGATGGCCTCTTTCTCGGTCGCTGGGGCGATGTTGCTCTAGTCACACGTAGTCTTGTGGTGTTGTCCTGACGATCCGGTTCTCGAATAATTGTCCTCCCGTCGTTCGGGGCGATGATGTTGCTCCGGAACGCGATGGGGTCTTACGTCAGCCCATGCCGGATCTATGGGACATTGGTCAGAATCTGAGACCAGTTTTTGACTTTCGGACAGGGCGACCTTTTGCTGCTCCAGTCCCTTGTTGAGTAGTTTGATACCCAAACGGATCTCCTTTGGTCCTGGATTAGCCGATAGAATTTCTCGGGACGCCACGGTATTCTGTACTAGGGTTGGGTATACCCAATCTACTTTGCTATCTTTCCGTGGCTTCCCCATCTCATCTCCGAAAAGGACGGCACAGATATGTGGGAATTGGTTGTCATTGGCGTGACGCTTCCGTGTCTTTTGATGCAACCGAGACATGTATCCTTGGTTGCCATGCGTTTCTTCTCCTCCTCGATGTTTTTGGCTTCATCCAGGAGTTATTGATGACGCGCTTCTAGGTCTTGGGCCCTTTCATCTAGTTCTTCAGCGGTAAGTTCTGCAGCTGTAGGGATAGGTGTGGTTAGTGCAGCATCGATGAGTTTACGCGCACCTTCGGTGATCACGTGTCCATCCATCGGTTCTTCTTTTTTCGGCTCTTTTGGGATAAGTGCTCCATCCGAGTCTTCTTCGTATTACTTGGCAATCACCTCCTCTGCCAGAGGGTCTTTTGCCAAGGTTTTGTTTTTCTTGTTCTTCTTCTTTCCCTTCTTGGCAGCGTCGGTAGCAAAGACGGCTTTGGGTCCATTTCCCAGAGTCAAGCTTTGATCAGTACTTTCTGACATCTGGATTTTGGGATTATCTCCGACGTCCATGTCATCCTGCGCTTTGGGAGAGTGTTCCTCAGATCCTTCATCCATGGCTTCTCCTTCTTCTGCAGCTTTGGAGTTATACTCCTCTTCATACTCTGCGGAGAACTTTCGGAAATCTGCCGACGTCATCGATTCATCCGAGGATGCGGGTATGTCGGCGTTTGTTCCAATTGCCTCCAGCACAGAGTCGCTGTTTTCTCCAGCATCGGTAGAGCCGGATCCGGATCCTACATATCCGACAAAGTGCGACGCGTGCTTCCTGAGGTACCTGCGGCTTTCGCGGTCAGCCATGTCGAAAGTTTTGATGGTCTCGAGGATTGCATATGCGCTTGCATCTTGAAGTATCATACGTCGCAGTGTGTACCTGAGGAAAGGCTTGTCTGTCCTGGCGTCATCAGAGCCGGAATCAGTGTCATTGATTTGCTCCTCCTGAATTTCGACTTCCACGGGTGGGTCGATCTGGGATACGGATTCTCCAAGGAGATCCACTCCAGATTCGACTTGAACCGCTAGGTTTTCTTCAGGCTCGGATTTCTCCACTGTCTCCGCAACTGGTGCGGGCTGGATGGGTTTAGGGTTTTCTGAGATCCGGAATTCTGCCGCCTCCGCAGACAGAGGGGACCTAGAAGGTTCTTCTGCCTCTATCATCACCACTGGGATGGGTGGGGCAGGTTCAGCGAAACCGATGTAAACATCGATCTCGCCGAAAGACATGATTGTATAGGCAGTCACAGCCTCCCTAGCCGGGATCCAAGTCTCGTCGAGAACGATGAGAGGGACGTCACTAGCATAGAGGATGCGACCGACGACGATAGTCTCGCCGATTCCGATTCTTGCAGATTCCGCTCGGAATGCAGATCCGAAGCTCACTTGCCCCACGGTGGGCGCCAACTGTCGTCGGATTTATGACAAGTACGCCATGAGGGGGTCCTCGAGGCGTGTGGAAGAGAGGGGTGTGAGACGTACGGTGTTCCGGGACGGTGAGCACACAAGTTTACCCATGTTCGAATCCGCCGGCTTTGGACGGATCCTACTCCTGCTAGCAATCCAGTAATACGGCAGAGTCGGAATATGGGTTACAAGGTTTTCGCCTGTGCGAGTTAAGGGTCTAAAGTGTTGGGTGTGCCCTAAAGGCTCTCCCTAGGACGGCTTATATAGATATCCGGCCTAGGGTTTACAAGAGAGATCTATCCGGCTACGACTAAGAGTCGGTTACAGAGTACATCTTCAACTACAAGTAACACTATGGGCCTAAGTCGATAAGTCTTCTGGGCCTTCCCGTAGCCGGATTGGACTCCGTCTTTCTCCCTGACTGGGTCGCCCGTGAAGCAAAGCTCTAACCCGAAGTGGGCCACCCTGGTCAGTGAGGAACTATGAGGATACCCGGAAAGTATATCCCCAACAACTCCCACTCAAAAACGACATCCCTCGTGTCTTTTTGGTGATTACATGAACCAAATCCACTACACCAAGTCCGATCATCACGTGAGTTCGTGTAGCCTCAAAGGCGAGCATCTATATGGGCATCATATCAACTATATGACTCATGCTTAACCTTTCGGTCCGTGTTCCGAGGCCATGTCTGTACATGCTAGGCTCGTCAAGTAAGAACCTTAGTATCCTCGTGTGTAAAACTGTCTTACACCCATTGTATGAAAGCGCGGAGTCGAGTACACCCGATCATCACGTGATGTCTCGAAACACGATCCATAGAACGGTGCATACTCAAGGAAGAACACATTTTATCTTGATATCTAAATGAGGGATCATCTTACAATGCTACCAAAAGCGCCAAACTAGCAGTATAAGATGCAAACATCTAATATGTAAAGTGAGATGATATGGTCCATGCATTTGATCTCTATCATTTGCATCATGGTATGATCTCTATCATTCCTTTGTGTGTAAGGCCAAGGTCTATGGAACTTACACGTTAAGTGTGTTGTAAGAGTATCTATCATACATCTACTTACAACAATACCATATCAAGACACTAGCCCAGCAACGATCTAAACTAGACGCCTCTAATTTATCAATTGCAAGTTTTACGTGGCTTAGGGATTTCGCAGATAGAACCCTTCTTACCTACAAACATGAACCACAACGAGGATAACCAAGTTATTAGCAGCTCATTGTAAATCATATATTGACTATAGTAGGAGAGACAGACACCCGCTAGACACTTTTGCAAAACTAGTTGCATGTCAGTCGTGGAACCGGTCTCATGTACGATGACATGTAAGGTTGGTCCAGGCCACTTCATCCCACTATTCCACCAATATCAAAAAATACATAGAAGATGCAATAACATGATCATCATCGCCCACATATAAACATATGTCTACAACTCGTGCAAAGCACCTACGCATAGATCAGCCTTTGATACCACTATTGGGTTCGCAGCATAGAAAACAAAAAAATTCCTACGATGAGAACTATACGCCAAGATCTATCTAGTAGATACAGAGCAACGGGTGGATATACATCCATGGAGAACTTACCCTCGAAGCCAACAAAGTTTTGTTAACGAGTTGGAACTCGTGGATGATGTAGTCGTACGCTTGCCGATCTCAAGATCGTGTGGAAGTCCGAGCGCCGCAAATCAGCAGCGCATCCGTCCTTCCACACACGTTCAAGCCACCAGACAACCTCCACCTCCTCGCTCCAGCGAATCAGTGGAAGCAGCAAGTCCTTCTAGACACAAGGCCACCGGGAACATGTATCTCGCTAATCCGAGACCATGGGGGAATATCTAGAGGGGGAGAGAGATCCTTCACGAGGAGGTGTACTTTGTGAGGGAGGAGAGGGGGGGCCTTTTATAGGAGAGGGGGGCTCCTCCCCTCCCATGTCCGGCGGCCAAGGGGGGTTCCCCCACCTCTTCCTCATTCATGTGGTGGAAGCTCCACTCACATCAATTCAAGCTCCACCCATAATTCCACTCACATGCATTAAATTTCCACCAAATTTAATGCAACTCTCAATTAATAAAAATCTTTTATTTATTTTATTCAGAATTTGGTTAATTACTTTAATTAACAAACATTCACATAAAACCCCTTGCAACATTTCTATATCACATGCAGAACAAATTTCTGCAATTTCACCCGAAACAATTCCGGTTTCTATCGAAACAATTCCTGCGCTTTGCAACCTTTCGTCTGAAACATATGTGCTCCAAAATGGTGTCCGACAACTTTTAAGTGTGTCACCCTACGGTTCGCGAATATTGCAGACATGATTGAGACTCCTCTCAGATCAATAATCAGAAGCGGGACCTAGAGATCCATACTGACTCCTGCACATTCAACGATGACTTCTGTGATCGTGAGAACCTTTAACACTAGTAACTTAATCCCTTTGTCTCATGATATAATACATGTCCGAGATTCGATCATCGGTATCCAAATACCTAGTTTGATCTCGTTACTGACATGCACTCTTTTCTCATTCCCGTGATATAACATTCTAGGTGATCACATCACTTGCTTGCAAGCTATCTTAATGTGATATCACCGAGAGGTCCCAGAGTATATCTATCCATCATCGAGATTGACATATTCCACTCTTGATCCATGAGCCTCAACATAACACCTTCGTAGCACTAAACCCACCTTTATAGTCACCCTATTATGGTGTGACGTTTGATGTTATCAAGATACTCTTCCGATGTTAGCAATTAACATGATCTCATGGTCTAAGGACTAAGATTACTTCGTATGATGTTATAACAATGTAAACATAATGACTTTGGTCGTAATGCTATACTTCGGATGAATGTTCATCACATCATTTCACAGATGATGTGACCTCGTTATTAACAACATCCAATGTCCATGATCAGGAAACCTTGACCATCTTCTTAATCAACGAGCTAGTCTAGAAGAGAGGCATAACTAGGAACCCTTTTTGTTTATTAAACACACATGTATTAACGTTTCCTATCAATACAATTATAGCATGCAAAATAAACATCTATCATATACAAGGAGTACATAATAACAACTTTATTATTGCCTCTCAGGGCATATTTCCTTCATCCCCTTGCGATGTGAATCGCTTCGCTGTAGTCCTGCAACCATGTAATTGGTCTGGCGGTGCCGTCGTAGGCCTTGATGGTCTTGTCTATACGGAGACCCTGGGGGTAGGTTGTGGCCCGTATTACTGGTCCAAAACAACGTGGCCCAAGGTATGGGAGCTCCCGAGATTCTTGGATATTGTCCAGCTGTGAGCGTGCGTCGTACGGCTCTGGTTGCTTCCCTTTTCCATCACGGGGAGGGGAGTTGTGGCGTGGTCTATGAGACCCACCGTGCCGTCTGCCATGATGGATGCTAGGTGGCGACAGTGGCGGTGGAGGCGGTGGGTTAACCTTTTTTATGTTTCCCTCCTACGACTCCTCACACCTGTTGCGGTTGCTTGTCGGACATGGAGGCTCCTTGTGGTATCTGCTCCTATGTCCTTCAACGCTGCTGCGCTCTCTAGCATGCTAGGGTTGCTTGCCCTGGTTGCGTATAACGATGCCGGCCTGGGAACGCCTAGGTGGTGGCATGCTTGTACGGTGGCACGGCTGTGGTTCCTCATGACGCCGGGATGGTGGTGGTGGTGATCAGTGAGGACGAGCCTTTTCTCCATGATCGGAGGATATGGGTATGGCGTTAGTCCTGTTGCGTGCCTCCCACCATCTTTGCTCTATGGAGCCTGTATGGGATCCCTCGTCACGGGGAGATTTTGGCCTTCTGTGACTGTTTAGGCTTGATTGGCAAAGCTCCGGTTTGGACTCAAGCCTCTGTGAGGTACCCTTTTCCTGTTGCTTGCATGCCTTGGCAACGAGGTCATATACCTGAGTAACTGCTTCTGGCGACATGTCATGTTCTAGGAGGGTCTTGGCGACGGCAATGTTGAGGGTGGGAGTTGGCATGAATTGCCTCCCCTCTGAATCAATGTATGGGGTGGCTTTTGTCGGCTTGGATCCCTCATATCCCAACCTACGTCGAACGTCAGGATCTTCAATGACGTGAGTTGGTGCTTTCTTTGCCTTTTGCTTTAAAAACAAATGCTTGTACTCAGCCTCCATAGCTCTTGCCGCCTTGATAGATTGTTGCGCCTTGGCCATGTCTTCGTCTAGCTTAGCGCCTTACTTCGCAATGCACTTGGCCTCCGCTAGGATTGCTGCACGCTTCTCATCAAGCTCCATAACGCTCTGGATATGGGCGACGGTAATAGGCTCAACGAGGAGTTCACCATAGATTGCCTTGTCGGTGGGAGTAACCAATGGGTTGCCAGCTGCAGATGTTGATGGTGGCATTGACGGCTGATTTGATTGCCTGGCAGTATTGGGGGTCGTGGTGAGTTCCTACACCGGTTGCGGGCGGATAACCGGAGGGGGCAAGGCCTTGGCCAGAGTCGGAGGCTTTCTTGGTCGATGCTTCTCTGGTAACCGCTGGCATGGGCGAAGCTCTCTCACATTCCGGTTCTTGTCCGTCTTCTTCCATCACGCTCCCAATGGCGACTAGAACCTGGTGGGAAGCATTGGTCTTCTCTACACGCTCCTCCTTCTCGATCTCCTGCTCGATCTCCCTCATAACAGCATCATATTACTCCGAGTTAGCGTCCGAACCGCCGCCATCCATATTGATGTCGGCATATAGCGCGTCAAGGACGGAGTCGGAGTTGGCTTTGGTGTTGGCGATGGCGGATGTAGACGGTGATGGAGGCGGGCCATTGTTGTTTGCTCCTCCGGCTAAGATGGCGATCGTAGCCTCGGCCTCCTCATTGGCATCGGTGTATTCGTTGACAATTGTGACCACCTCACCGAGGGTGAGAGGACCTGCGGCCTGCCGTCTTCGGAGGGTATGCCGGAGGAGTGTTTCGGGTGTGAGCCCTTCGACGAAGTGGTACACGAGCTCGTCGGCACGGTCGCCCTCTAGGGTTTCCCTCACCCTCATCCATCTGGCGAGGTATTCGCGAGAAGGTTCTCTGTCCCTTTGAACACATTTGGCCAGATCAAAGATGGTGACTACGCCGACAAAGTGTGACCTGCGCATCTCTAACGCTCGGGGAAGCCAAGCGGATTTGTGGGGTCCTTCCACCTTTATATCCTGCACAGGGGCGGTTTGGGTGGGCCTTGAATTTTCCTGATCATACTCCAAGGAGATATATGGCCCAGATCCTTCCGCAAACGTGTCCTGCCCATAGGCAGTCCGTGAGGGCTTGACGAGTTTCCGACTTCCTGGGAGCTAGGACCCGAGTCGGTTTCGCGGATGAAGATGTGGATGTCTCCGAAGGTGATGTCGGAGCAACGTGTAGGATTCGTCTTCACCGGCACCCATAACTCATCTATAGGGATGATCAGGGTGTTGCCGGAGAAGAGAACACGTCCGATCGCTATGGCGTCGCTGATTCCCATGAAGAGATTGGACCTCGCCCGGTGCAGAGCTCGAAGCGCCTCTTGCCCCACGGTGGGCGCCAACTGTCGTGGTATTGCCGATGAGTACGCCATGGAGGGGTCCTCACAGTGTGTGTTTAGAGACGTGGGGTAAGGCGGAGAGTTGGTGGGTACGAGGTAACACAGCTTACCCAGGTTCAAGTCCCACAACGGTGGCGGAACTCTACTCCTTCTATAAATCACTATAATGGCAATATGCCGAGTTATAGAGATAGGTTCGCTATGCGAGGTGTTGCACGTTGTACGTAGCAATCTAGGTTGTTCCCTAAAGGCTCCCACAGGTCCGGCTTAGAAAGGCGCCAGAACCTAGTGTTTACAGGGAAAGGTCTTTGCCAGACAAGGTAAAGAGTCCAACTCTAATATGAACTAGTCTTTCATGTCTTGCACTCCAAGGCTCCGAGTACGTCGGTGACTCTTGTGTAGCCTTCCTTCATCTGGCATGGGCCTCCCTTATGGATCCATCTAACTGGGCCGCCCAGTAGGCCATAGGCCTTGCTACCAACTATGGGCCACCCGGGTTAGCCGGAATAAGGACGTGCTATGGTGATACCCATTTAGCATATCCCCAACATGTTTCTCCACTGGAGGCTCAGGGACTGGAGGATATGTCTACAGCTATCTGCGTATATGTAAAGGCATGACAAAAAGATTTACCTCCATCATTCTCCCAGCAAGGGAAATAGCCTTTGAAGCAGTATTCATTTGGGCGTTGAACTCGGCTGGGCCAAATTTCTCTGGATTCTTGGAGTTGATATCCAAAAACTCGGTGTCATTCTAGTTGTTTACATGTTCAATCAAAGGACCATAGCTCTCCCTGCTGAGCACCTAGGTGGTAACCAAATCCTTGGTATGAGCTGCCTTCCTGACGGATTGTGCTGCGGCCGGGCTGGTGTGTAGAGTAAGCTATTTACTGCCAGCAGACCCAGAAGCAGCAGAGCCGGAGACAGTGCTCCACTTCTTCATCATGGATGCGAGAGTATGCTATCCAGATTCAACAGTTGATCCTTTAGTGGCCTGGTGTTTGGTCGCCTCTGAAGCTTGTTGGCCCTTGGCAACATCAGCACTTTCTTGGCCTTGGTGCCTGATTTGGTTGCTACTGCGAAGGTGTGGCTTGTGCTCTAGGTTTGGCCTGAAGTTTCTGCTGGAATATATCTTTGGCAGAAGAAGATGGCACGGGAGATTTGGCTGAAAGCGTGGTCTTGGTCTGGTCTTCTTGCCGAGTCTTGGGAGACTCGGACGAGGCAGGAGGAACTGAAGTAGCAGAACTTGTAACTGGAGCTGGAGCTGGAGCTGATTCAGGTAAAACTTGGGTCGGTGACAACTGGTTCGGTGCCGACATTGCTGGCGTCTTCATCGTCTTGTTGCGGCTGAGCCGAAGAAGAGTTGGGTTGACTCGGCATAACCGTATCCTCGGCAGCGCCACCTCCCTCTGCGCCGACATTGCCCTCCTCTTGATAAGGTGGGCTAAGATCTGGAGCGGCCACGGAGCCCTCTGGAATGGGGCTTAGATGTGTAGGGGTTCGTAGCATGGAAAACAAAAAATTTTCTATCGCATACAAACAAACAAGCCAAGATCTATCTACTAGATTGTAGCAACGAGTCGATAGTGGAACTCACCCTCGAAGATTCCAAAGCGTTAACGAGCAGATTCTCGTGGGTGATGTAGTCGATTCTTCCGATCTCAAGATCGCAGAGCGATCCTTCCGCGCCGCGTTCATGAGCGCCTCAGATCGGTCACACGTTCGGTACTGACGAAGACCTTCCTCTCCTTGTTCCAGAAAATGGAGGTTGTAGTACTCTCTCGCGATTCCTAAGAAAGACAACGTGGTACCGGAGGTAGAGGGAATCCCGCAGGCTTCGCCTTAAGCCGGTAGTATGGTGGAGCTTATGAGAGAGGCTATTAGTGGTCTAGTAATTAGACACACCAATTAGAAGGCTCTAAACCAATTAGAAGGCTCTAAACCGAATAGCTCTAAACCGGGGTCTAGATCTAGGGTTTAGATTAGAGGATAGGAAACTTGTGTGTCTAGGAGGGAGCCCTGCCTCCTTATATAGGTGGGAGGGCTGGCCGCCAAGGGAGGAGTTCCTCCCAACTGCCTTGGGAGGTGCGCCGCCTAGGGGAGGAATTCCTCCAACTCGGCCTCCACCTCTCCTCCTCTTTTCCCACTTCCCAAAATCGCTGCTTGACTTTCAAACTAGCCGCTTGACTTTTCAATTTAGGATTTAAATAAATCCTTTATTTGGGACAACAAGAATACTTAGTACATGATGCAATCATTCCAATATGTAATGACACACTCATGTACCCTTCCTCCGGAGTGCCGACATTTCGACCTTCTAGAATGTTCCCGATGAAAACACCTAACCATTCCCCAACTCCAAACGGAACTTTCCTTATATGAATCTTATTCTCCGACCATTCCGGATCACCTCGTGATATCCCGGATCCCATCCGAGACTCAACAACATTCGGTCTCTTTCTCATAATACCATAACTACTCAAACAACGTCAATCCTTAAGTGTGTCTCCCTACGGTTCGTGAATTATGCGACATGATCGAGACACTTCTCCTAACAATAACCAATAGAGGAATCTGGAAATTCATATGGCTCTACATATTTCTACGATTACTTTGCATCGAATGAACCAC
Organism: Avena insularis; assembly: GCA_023614405.1. Taxonomy (NCBI): domain Eukaryota; kingdom Viridiplantae; phylum Streptophyta; class Magnoliopsida; order Poales; family Poaceae; genus Avena; species Avena insularis. The sequence continues at coordinate 472,838,920 of CM042696.1, read as the reverse complement.
TTACATACGATACCAATTTCCCTTTGTCTCACGATATGTTACTTATCCGAGGTTATGATCGCTTGTATCTCGCATACCTAGTTCATCCTCACATCGATAAGTACTCTTTTCTCGGTCCCGTGATATGTGATCCCTTGTGACCAAGTCACATGCTTGCAAGCTAATTGGATGACATTTCACCGAGAGGGCCCAGAGAATATCTATCCATCATGTGGATGGACAAATCCCACTCTTGATCCATGTGTTTCAACCAATACTTTCCAAACACTCAATGCCACCTTTATAGCCACCCTGTTACGGTGTGGTGTTTGATGACATCAAAGCATCCATCCAAGAAAAGGTGATATGCATGATCTCATGGTCAAGGAATTAGGTTACTATGTATCAGAAAGCATATAGCAATTGAACTATTGAAATGACTTGATCTTTATGCTACGCTTGTCTATAGGAGTATTTCCACCATATCATTCTCCTAACGATATGATCTTGTTGTTGATAACATCTCAATGTTCATGACAAAGAAACCACATCATCAATCAACCAACAAGCTAGTGAAGTATAGAGGCTATACTAGGGACTTCAAATTAAGTTTACAAATCACACAAGTATTAATGGTTTCCTTGTTAATACTATTATAGCATGAATGTAAACATTTATCATAAACACAAAGATATATAATAATAACCACATTTATTATTGCCTCTAGGGCATATCTCCAACAGTCTCCCACTTGCACTAGAGTCATCCAATCTAGATTACATGGTAATATACCGAACACCCATGGCAGTTTGGTGTTGGTCATGTTTTGCCTCTAAGAGGTTTAGTCAACTGATCCGCCACATTCAGATCTGTGTGTACTTTGCAAATCTTTATATCCCCATCCCGGATATGTTCTCGAATAGCGTGAAAACGCAGCTTGATATGCTTCAGCTTCTTGTGTGACCTTGGTTCTGCGCATTGGCTATGGCGCCCATGTTATCACAAGAGATAGACATTGGGTCCAGCGACTTGGAACCACACCCAGCTCAGAATGAACTCTTTCATCCATATCGCTTCTTGTGAAGCCTCCGGCAACCATGTATTCCGATTCAGTTGAAGATCTCGCCACAACGCTTTGCTTTGCACTCCTCCAGCTAATCGCTGCACCATTCAAAATAAATACGTATCCAGATTGTGATTTAGAATCATCCGGATCGGTGTTCCAACTAGCATCGGTGTAACCATTAACAACGAGCTGTTCATCACCTCCATAAGAAAGAACCATATCCTTAGTTCTTCTCAAGTACTTAAGGATGTTTTTGATCACGTCCAATGATCCACCTCGATCACTTTGATATCTGCTAGTTAAACTAACAAAGATATGCAATGTCGGGTCTAGTACATAGCATGGCATACATTAGAGATCCTATGGCTGAGGCATAGGAGTCTTACTCATTCTTTCTATCTTCGCCGATGTCGGACTTTGAGTTTTACTCAAGGTCGATATAGCAACATGGGCAAGAACCCTTTCTTGCTATCTTCCATTCCAAACCTCTTTAGAACTTTGTCCAAATATGTACTTTGTGACAATGATATTTGGCGCTTCGATCTATCTCTATAAATCTTTATGCCTAATATGTAAGCTGCTTCGCCAAGATCCTTCATTGAAAAACTATTATTCAAATACTCTTTGACACTATTAAGAAGGTCTACATCATTCCCAATCAACAATATGTCATCCACATACAGATTAAGAATGCTACAGCTCCCACTCACTTTCTGTAAATACAAGCTTCTCCATAAGTTTGTATAAAACCGTAACTTTTGATTACCTTATCAAACGTTGATTCCAACTTCGGATGCTTGCTTCAATCCATAGATGGACCGTTGAAGCTTGCATACCTTGTTAGCATCTTTAGGATCGACAAAACCTTTGGGTTGTATCATATACAACTCTTCATCAATGTCTCCATTGAGGAATGCTTTTTGACATCCATCCGCCATATCTCATAATCATAATATGCAGCGATTGCTAACATAATCCTCACAGACTTTTAGCTTCGCATTGGTGAGAAAGTCTCATCGTAGTCAACCCCTTGAATTTGTCGAAACCCTTTTGCATAAGTCGAGCTTTATAGATGTAACATTACCATCAGCATCTGCTTTCTTCTTGAAAATCCATTTGTTCTCGACAGCCTTCCTACCATCCGTAAGTCCACCAAAGTCCATACTTGGTTTTCGACATGGATCCAATCTCGGATTTCATGGCTTCTTGCCATTTATTGAATCTGGGCTCATCATCGCTCTCATATGTCTCGAGTCATCGGTGTTGTCCACCAACATGACATTCATAACGGAACCATACCAACTGGAGTGGTACGAGTTCTCGTTGACCTCCGAGGCTCAGAGCAACTTCAACCAAGTTTCATGATCACTATCATTAGCTTCCTCTCTTATTGGTGCAGCACCACAGAACTTCTTCCGCTGCGCTACTCGCAATTTCGAGAGAAGGTTCGACAACCTCACGAAGTTCTACTTTCCTTCCAGTCACTTCTTTCGAGAGAAATTCTTCTAGAAAGGATCCATTCTTAGCAACGAAGATTTTGCCTTCGGATCTATGATAGAAGGTATACCCAATAGTTTCCTTCGGTATCCTATGAAGACGATTTTTCCGCTTTGGGTTCAAGCTTGTCCCACTGTAATTTCTTTACATAGGCTTCAGATCCCCAAATTTTAAGGAACGACAATTTAGGTTTCTTCCCAAACCATAATTCATACTTGTCGTTTCAACGGATTTAGACGGTGCCCTATTTAAAGTGAATGCGGCTGTTTCTAATGCATAACCCCAAAATGATAGTGGTAAATCTGTAAGAGACATCATAGAACGAACCATATCTAAGAGAGTTCGACACGACGTTCGGACACACCATTACGCTGTGGTGTTCCCGGCGTGTCAATCGTGAAAGTATTCCACATTTCTTCAAATGCTCGCCAAACTCAGAATTTAGATATTCACCTCCACGATCAGAACGTAGAAATTTAATCTTCTTGTTACGTTGATTCTCTACCTCACTTTGAAACTCCTTAAACTTCTCGAAAGTTTCGGACTTATGTTTCATGAAATAGATATACCCATATCTACTCAAATCATCCGTGAAGGTAAGAACATAACGATAACCACCGCGCGATGCTACACTCATTGGACCACACACATCGGTATGTATGATTTCCAATAAGTCTCAGAGCTCGCCCATCATACCGTAAAATGGAGTCTTAGTCATTTTACCCATCGACATGCTTCAGATCTTTCAAGTGATTCAAAATCAAGTGATTCAAGAAGTCCATCGGAATGGAGTTTCTTCATACGCTTCACTCCAATGTGACCAAGACGACAGTGCCATATATAGGTCAAATTATCGCTTGATTTCAAACGTTTAGCCTCAATGTTATTAATATGTGTATTTCTACTATCGAGATTCAATATGAATAGACCATCTATCAAAGGTGCATGTGCATAAAACACATTACTCATATAAATCGAACAACCATTATTCTCGGATTTAAACAAGTAACCGTCTCGCAATAAACAAGATCCAGATATAATGTTCATGCTTAACGCAGGCACCAAATAACAATTATTTAAGTATAAAACTAATCCCGATGGTAGATGAAGAGGTAGCGTGCCGACCGCGATCACATCAACCTTTGATCCGCTTCTACGCCGCATCGTCACCTCGCTCTTCACTAGCTTCCGCTTATTCGCAGCCCTGTTTGAGTTACAAATATGAGCAACCGAACCAAGATCAAATACCTGCACTACTACTTAGTACTAGTGAGATACACATCAATAACATGTATATCGATATACCTTTCTTCTTGATGTTGCCGCTCTTCAAATCCGCCAAGTACTTTGGGCAATTCCGCCCAAAGGACCTTCTCCCTTGCAAGAAAAGCACTCAACATCAGGCTTGTCCAGCCTTGGTCCTCTTCGTCGGGCGTGGTAACTTTCTTACCACCCTTCTTGAAGTGTCCCTTTGCTTAGACTTGCCTTTCTTGAATTTGGTGGTCTTATTGACCATCAACACTTGGTGCTCTTTCTTGATCTCCACTTCGCAGATTTTAACATAGCAAATAGTTCGCAACTCTTTGTTCATGTTCTCGCATGTTGTAGTTCATCACAAAGTTCTTGTAACTTGGTGGTAGTGATTGAGGATGCGTAAACTCCCAAAGTATTAGGAATCACTATACCCAAACTTTGAAGTTTATTTGCGTCTGCATCTTAAGCACATGCTCACCGAGAGCTACCCTCTTCCATCTTGCGCTTAAAGAACTTTTCGTAAGCTTCATAACTTTCAATTGCCGCATGAGTCTCAAAGATTAATTTGAGATCCTCGACAATATCATATGGATCTGACTCTTCAAATCTTTTCAAGTCCGATTCTAAACCATACAAGATAGCACACTGAACTATGGAGTACTGATTCTTCCGAGCGAGGTAAACATTCTTTACTTCATCGGTAGCATCACCGCAGGTGGGTCACCTAGCGGTGCATCCAAAGACATAGGTCAAATTACCAATTTGTGAGGACAATCCTCAAATTGCGAACCAATCCGCCAAGTTGCTTCCATTGTTTTCAACTTTTCTTTCTAGGAACGCATTTAAAATTGATGGTAGGGCTGCCATTGATCTACAACATATTTGCAATAGTTTAGACTAAGTTTATGATAAATTGAGTTCAAATTAATTAATGAAATTAAACTAGGTGAACTCCCACCAAAACAACATCCCTCACATTGTTTTAGTGATCACATAACCAAATCCACTACATCAACACCGATCATCACGAGAGCTGATATAGTTTTAATGGCGAACAATCATCATGTTCATCATATCTACTATATGATTCATGCTTTGCCTTTCGCGATCCGTGTTCTCGAGGCCATGTCCGTACATGCTAGGCTCACAAGATCAACCTTAGCTTCCGTGATAAGCAAATCTGGCTTGCTTACGCTGTATTCACCATGGAATCAAAGACACCCGATCATCACGTGGTGCTTTGAAGCGCAAGCTTTGGCAACGGTGCATACTAAGGGTGAACACTTTAGAACTTGAAATTTATGTGCATGAGGGATCATCTTATAATGCTACCGTTGCCTACTAAGCAATACAAGATGCATAAAGGATTAACATCACATGCAATTCATAATATGTGATATGATATGGCCTTTCTCCTTTGTGCTTCCGATCTCCATCTTCAAGCACTAACATGATCTCCATCATCACCGCATAGCATCAAGGTCAATGATGCTTCTTCATGGTTGTCGCCCACCAGCTTCAACTATTACAACTATTTTGAATAGACACGCAGGTCTTAACAGAAATTAAAGACAACCATATATTCCCTGCCGTTGCCAACTTACAATAAGGAACATTGCATACATCAAATATAATCACAATCATGGCCATATCACATCATCAAGACACCCCCGCAAAACAAAGTTAGACGCCTCTACTTTCTTTGCATATTTTACGTGGTTTGGGGCTTTCCATAGGTGTCGTTCTAACCTACGAACAAGAACCACAACATTGATACTAGCATTGTTGATTACCCGTTGTAAATTGGATCTTTACTATGCTAGGAGAAACAGCACCCATAAAGCCACTTATGCAATATAAATTGCATGTCAAGCGTGGAGCAAGTCTCATGAACGATGTCATGTAAGGTTAGCCCGGCCGCTTCATCCCAACATACCGCAAGATGCAAAGTACAAAAAGCAATCTACAATAAAGCATCAACGCCCACAATGACCATTGTGTTCTACTCTGCAACAGATCTACATATAGACACGGCTCGATACATCGTAGGGGTTCGTAGCATGGAAAACAAAAATTTTCTATCGATACAAACAAACAAGCCAAGATCTATCTACTAGATTGTAGCAACGAGTCGATAGTGGAACTCACCTCAAGATTCCAGCGGTTAACGAGAGCAGATTCTCGTGGGTGATGTAGTCGCATTCTTTCCGATCTCAAGATCACAGAGACGATCCTTCCCAGGCGCTCAGCGCCCTGCAGTCGGTCACACGTTCGATACTGACGAAGACCTTCCTCTCCCTTGTTCCAAAGAAAGTGGAGGTTGTAGTACTCTCCTCGATTCCTAAAGACAACGCGTGGTACCGGAGGTAGAGGGAAATCCCGCAGGCTTCGCGCTTTAAGCCGTGCAAGTATGGTGGAGCTTATGAGAGAGGCTATTAGTGGTCTAGTAATTAGACACACCAATTAGAAGGCTCTAAACCAATTAGAAGGCTCTAAACCTAATAGCTCTCAACCGGGGTCTAGATCTAGGGTTTAGATTAGAGGATAGGAAACTTGTGTGTCTAGGAGGAGCCCCGCCTCCTTATATAGGTGGGAGGGCTGGCCGGCCAAGGGAGGAGTTCCTCCCAACTCGGCCTTGGGAGGTGCGCCGCCTAGGGAGGAATTCCTCCAACTCGGCCTCCACCTCTCCTCCTCTTTCCCACTTCCCAAAATCGCTGCTTGACTTTCAAACTAGCCGTTTGACTTTTCAATTTAGGATTTAAATAAATCCTTTATTTGGGACAACAAGAATACTTAGTACATGATGCAATCATTCCAATATGTAATGACACACTCATGTACCCTTCCTCCGAGTGCCGGACATTTCGGACCTTCTAGAATGTTCCGATGAAAACACCTAACCATTCCCCAACTCAAACGGAACTTTCCTTATATGAATCTTATTCTCCGGACCATTCCGGATCACCTCGTGATATCCCGGATCCCATCCGAGACTCAACAACATTCGGTCTCTTTCTCATAATACCATAACTACTCAAACAACGTCGAATCCTTATGTGTCTCCCTACGGTTCGTGAATTATGCGGACATGATCGAGACACTTCTAACAATAACCAATAGAGGAATCTGGAAATTCATATGGCTCCCACATATTTCTACGACTTGGCGATCGAATGAACCACTTACATACGATACCAATTTCCCTTTGTCTCACGATATGTTACTTATCCGAGGTTATGATCGCTTGTATCTCCGCATACCTAGTTCATCCTCACATCGATAAGTACTCTTTTCTCGTTCCCGTGATATGTGATCCCTTGTGACCAAGTCACATGCTTGCAAGCTAATTGGATGACATTTCACCGAGAGGGCCCAGAGAATATCTATCCATCATGTGGATGGACAAATCCCACTCTTGATCCATGTGTTTCAACCAATACTTTCCAAACACTCAATGCCACCTTTATAGCCACCTCATACGGTGGTGTTTGATGACATCAAAGCATCCATCCAGTAAAGGTGATATGCATGATCTCATGGTCGAAGGAATTAGGTTACTATGTATCAGAAAGCATATAGCAATTGAACTATTGAAATGACTTGATCTTTATGCTACGCTTGTCTATAGGAGTATGTCCACCATATCATTCTCCTAACGATATGATCTTGTTGTTGATAACATCTCAATGTTCATGACAAAGAAACCACATCATCAATCAACCAACAAGCTAGTGAAGTATAGAGGCTATACTAGGGACTTCAAATTAAGTTTACAAATCACACAAGTATTAATGGTTTCCTTGTTAATACTATTATAGCATGAATGTAAACATTTATCATAAACACAAAGATATATAATAATAACCACATTTATTATTGCCTCTAGGGCATATCTCCAACAAGATGGTGTGCATCATCTTGGCGAGGTGAAAGTGGATCATCCCGGAGAGGTGAGGCAATGCTCGAGGCACTCTAGGGGATCTCCTTGGGCGCACTGCAAAATCAAACAGAAAACAAATACAAGTTAGAACAAAGAGAGAAACAAGAAATATAGGAGTACAGTGCAACACAACTCAAAGGATGAACAAGGAAGGAAAAGAGGCTTACTTAGAGGAAGTAGGCGGTTCCCTGGGCTTCGCGGCTCGCCGGACCATGGCTTTAGTCCGGGGGACAATCTTGGTGGCAGCCTTATCGCCGGATTTCTTTTGTCTTTTCTTGGCCGGGGGTGGCTCGGTCGAAGGAGCCGAAGTTGTGGCCCGCTTCTTCGCATGGGTAGGAACCGGATCATCGACAGTAAGGGGAGGATCATCGTGCACTTGACCTGCCAGGTTAGCTGAAGCCAAGTCAACATGAAAGGCATATGAGATAGGCATATGATCATATACCTCCAAGATCTCAATATCAGTGTCTTCGTCGTCATCAGGCCAATCGCTTAAGCCAGAGGTCTTACCAGAGGGTCATCTCTCGGTTGGACCCGGAGTGGGAAAGAAGTCCTCGGAGTCTGGCTCCACCATGTCCGAGGTAGCTTGCTCCTTCCCCCACTTAAGGGATGGTTCCTTACCATCTTCAACTGTCTGCTGAAGAAACAACTAAAAATAATGTTGCAAAAAGGTTAAACAAGAGATACGGTCCGACATAAAGCATAACTCGGAAAAGGATCAAGTAAGAGGCATACCCCAGGAGGTAGCTTATCTCGGCAGAAGTGTTTAAACCCCCACTCCCAGTCCTCATTGAAGTCCTTGTCTATCTTGAAGATAGCCTTGACCCGGCGGAAGATCTGGGTGTTGTTAAGTTCAAAAGATGAGGGCCGGTTGGGGTCGAGGTGCCCACTCATATGGCAAAGTTTGTGAGCTCGCTTCTGTAGAGGGGAGATTCGGTTGTGAACAAAGGTAATCATGATATCCTCGTTGCGCAACCCCAGCAAATTCAACTCCTTGATTCGTTTCACCACCTGGTTCACTAAGGCAGTGGATCTCTTCGAGATTCGACCCCATAGAGTTCTGTCTGGGACACCAATATGGAAAGGACGCAGCCAAATCACGCCCTCCTCGGTGTTGTTCCTCACATAGAAGAATGTCCAGGCCTAGCCCTTGCAGGATTCCAGACCGGTGACTGAGGGAAAGATGGAGTTTTTCCGGGGTGAGATGGACGTCGCTCCACACTAAGTTAATAGTTCATCGGCGGGGGTGGTCCCCGGATCAGGGACAACATTGGATCAGAAACCGAAGAATTTGTACCAAATATCAATGGAGGGCCACAGGCCGAGATACCCCTCTACCCCGGATGCGAAGGAAGAAAGAGATGTAATGGCGTTAGCCGGAAGATGGTGAGATTGGATCTCAAAGGTGGTGATGTTATCGTGAAAAAAGTCACTAATGGGTAGGACAAATCTGCGTTGAAAATGTGAGAGAAAAACCATAAACACACCCGGGTTGGGAGAGGGAGTGATCTCTTCGCAGGGGAGGCGGCATGTAACTCCGGCGGGGATGCGACGGGTCCGATACAGCTAGCCGATGTTGTCCTGGAAGACCCAAGAGCTAGCCTAGGCACCGCGCTCGTGGGCCTTGCCGCCCTCCTCCTGTTCTTCAACAATGGTAATCTCCTCCTCAGCCATCTCCAATCTCTGCCCTCATAGACCTAATCTGTGACGGGGGCAGAGGCCTAGACTGGCAGGGCCCTGTGGTGGCATGGATACGCAGAAGCGGCAGCGCTGCTACGGCGGAGAAGCGCAGCGACGAGGCGCAACAGCGGCGGTGTAGTGCCCAAGCAGAAGCAGCGGTAGCGGCGACGGTGCTATTGCACGGAAGAGGAGGAAGAAGAAGAGGTAGAGGTGTGCGCGGGTGGGGGGAATGACCAAGGGGCGTCCCTCACCCCCTATTTAACCATGCCCCTAAGTGGGGTAGTGGGATCTAGGGGTGTGACAAAGTCGCACGGTGTGGTCGTGTATCCGCCGGATCGACCAATCGGAAGCAAGCCACAGGAAGGACCACTGGGTACAACTGATTCCATGACATGACGTGGCATTGCGGTTAACAAGGAGACAACCAGGACGTGACGTTCGCAGCAGTTATCCCTGACAGTGAATACAGTAACCGGCGCAGTAATTGGCATGGACCCTTAAAATGAGGCAAAATAATGATTACCCTCCACGTAGAACGTGGGGAAGCGTACAAGAGAAGGAAAGGATCTAAGTGGGTAACCCGAATCTGAGGAAATAACCCGGCCAATGAGAAATATCTCGAAATGAGCCAAGCGAATGTCAAGTCTCAAAAGTGGGAAGGCCGAGTCACCGGATGACTCGGCAAGAAGAGCTCCTCATCAAGTCAATTGAACCGAAGCACCCCCAAATCGACGACACGGTCGCCGTTTCCCCTCTCCGGTCACTAGCTTTCATCGTCAATTCCGGCGATCTCGGTCACCCTACGTCCACACCATCGACACCCACGAACCCCGGTGAGCTCCCCATCCCATTCCACCTCTCCTCCATCGTCTTTAGGCTCTACCGCCGCTGCCCTGCGTCTACCTGAGTCGCTCGCCGTGTACAGCAGCCAGCCGCACGCGCACGCACACCTCAACAGCAGCAGCAGACACCACCGTGGAGTCCTGTTCCTCCATGTTTTGCGGCCGCTACATCCCTCCTTAGACCAAACCACCTGAGCGAGTTTGGTAGCCGAGGGTCCCTTCTTTGCCTTTTGTTTTTGCACCGCCATGAGTTTCGCCTACGTTTGGTCCCCACCGTCGTCAGAAAGCGACCAGATCTGCCGCCGGCACGATCTCAGTTCCGTCAGAGAAACAGCAGCAGCGCCTGAAACACCTCTGTTCCTTGCCAGGTACCGTCCTCTGCAGCCCTCCTCCGGAGTTTCTCTCTAAACGAAAGTTGTAGACGGTTGTCCCCTCTTTCCATTCCAAAAGGAATCGCTCAAAACGGTGGTCCGCACCTCTCGGAATTTTCCATCAAAGATCGTCGTTTATTTCGCCACGTCTGACGAAGTGCAGCTTGCATCCGTCAGTTAAACACGCCTTGTTTTCCCTCTGTTCATCGCGAGATCCCAGCTTGGACAGTAGTCAGTCGGCAAAGGTTCCTTGACGAAAGTCGAAGATCTTGATCCCTTCTTCATTTTTGGTTTTTACGGCATCACGGAATTCTCAACAGATCTCTCAGAATCTTCCCCCGAAATTAGCGTCAGCTAGCTGTTCCTGTGAGATCTTTTTCAGTTTCGTCACATTTTCAGAGAGAGCAGCAGCCGGCAGCTTTTTGCAGTTCACCCCCTGGCCTTCTGCTTCGCCAACCCGCGGTCCCCAGGGCCACATGTCAGCGCCCCTGGTCGTTTTACAAAAAGGGACCGAAGTGCTGCCGTTTTTCCGCCCGCACTCCCCGGGATTCACCACGTGGCCGCGCCCTGTTCGCGTGCCCGAGTGTGGGACCGCACGCCCGCCGGTCCCACCTGTCATCCTCCCCGGCTGGCTAACCCTACGGTACGAAAAGACCCGAGCAGCCGCTGTGCCCCATCTGCGCTGAGTCAGCGTTGGACCCACATGTCAGCGTCGGCGGCTAGTTTCCTATGTGTACCAAAAATCATGTGTCCTTTTTCGGTCTAATAAAAATATTTCCAGATATTTGTTTAAATGTTTTAATATCCAAAAATTAACAACTTTTAATTGATAAATCCAAATGGTGCAAATAATATATGTTTTTGAATCAGAAAAATATGAGGATTTCAAATATGCCATCCAAAATAATGTTTGACTAATTTAAATTTTCGAGATGATTAAATTTGCAATAAATTCCTTTTCTCAATTATTTAATAACTTTAATTCTATAACTCCAAATTTGACAAATAATATGTCTAAATCGATCAGCGCGACGAGCTAGTTCTAACTACGCATTCCACGATATGAATTGAAGCATGCATCATATAAATATTAAATAATCAGAACTTTTTATGGTAATAAAACTTGGCCAAATAATTAATAAAATGATTTATTCTTGTCCCCACACCTCACCCTTGCCATGCTATATTATTGCCATGTAAGTTGTGCATCATTCATCGTAGCATGCTTGGTTGCTTGTCGCATTTAATTCATATGCTTGCGCACTTTATTTATTTTGGCCCTTGTTTGTTTGGTTCTTTTCGAATAGACGCCGAGCAGGAGAATTATCAGGAATCCCAGGAGTACTACCCAGATCCATCTCTCGCTTCAACCAAGCTACCAGGCAAGCACTACCACATGCTTGCATACATATAGTACATATTGCTTGTATCTTATTCTTGCATCATGGAGTCGCGAATGCATTAAATTGAATCCCAAATACTGCATAGCCTTTAATTTTAAACCCCACTGAGCTTGTTCCTCCATCCCATGAGCCACTATTACAGGAGTTGTTTGAGCCATGCGAGTCGTAGAACAGCATGTGTAGGGTTTGTGCGTGTCTGGTGGAAAACGAGGTATCTAAACAACTTAACCTGAGTAGTAATGGGATAACTAATGAAAAAGGCACCGGTGGACAATATCTGTTATTTGGCTTTTATGTCCACTTGTGTCCCGTAGGACCCCGAGTACTTGATTCCTGTTCCTTGACTATTCGCACTATCCACATCTGGGAGGACCTGTGGACCCCCCTGAGCCAGAGCTTGATTCATTTCTATTTCTTGGGGCCACAAAGTAGTTTGGGGCTTTATTATTATCCTGTACTTATGCCATGCTTTATTGCTTTAATTACGATTGTGCGTGGATCACCTGTACTGTTTTGGATCGTGGAATGTTTTCGCGGTATCGACAAGCCCAGTCACACTTTCAGGTTCCTAGTCGTTTACAGCCATTGACACAAACCTTGGGTCCGTCTCAGAGCCGGCCAACTTCGTTGCGGGTAGCTTAATGGGGTGGCCCCCTGAAATATTTTATGAATCCTGTGATTGCTTTGTCGTGAATGCCTCGTTGGGTTTTGATTTGGTTTTTCCAAGGTTGATCGAGTGTGTGTTGCTATTTGTGCAACCCTGCAGGGTAAATCTTTCTGAAAGCCGTGTCCGCGGTTATGGACGACTTGGAGCATAGTTTCTCGATCATAGATAAGCATAACTAAAGTACCGCCTTTAATTTGACTAAATATCTGACTAGTAATTAGTGCAATACCCAAGGAATGATTAATAAAACTGCCAACGGATGGGTTGTTCGTCCGCTTTCTCGTTGGTAAGCGAGAAGGAGGATGGATCTATTAATTTATACTGTTATAACTGTTGTTTCTAATTAACGTACATCCGTCTGTCATTGGTTAGGCGGATGGTTAGCGAGTATCTATAGACTTGTTAGTTATTATCTTTTGTTGCAACTGCGTCACCCCAGATATATGTCCCCTTTAGAGGCATATAGACTTGCTGAGTACCCCTAGGGTCTCACACGATAAATTGTTTGATTCAGATACACAGGTGTATTCACAAGATGGATACTGGGTGGAGGAAACAGATGATGTTGGCAACAACCACTCGGTGCAGAGATTCCTGGGATGGGGATCCGTGAGATTTGTGGGTGGAGTGTGCTTATTTATGTGGCATCTTATGCCGATTTGCTTCTTATCCGTACTCGGATCTTGTTTCCCGCTTCCGCTTGATACTCTGATGCTTGATGTATGAGGAGCTATCCTAAACTATTATCGCTATCTAGGATATTTGGATCTTGTCGTATGGCGTTGCAATATTTCTATTCCTTTTAGATGGTATGGCTCTGAGAACTGTTGTAAGGTAGCTTGCATATATACTCACTTGTGTATGTATTTGATCTCTTCGCCTGTCGCCTACGCCGCTCGCTCTTGTCCCGATGTTCTTGGAAGTGGTTAGGGTGGTCGACGGGCCTACACGTGGGTGGCCTAGGCCCCTGCTGTAAAATCCTTATCCACTTTTGGTTCATCTAGGCTTGAACTTAGAGTGTAGGGTCCGAGGTTGTTACAATTGGTATAACTTGGTAGGATTGAACCTGCTATGGCCTTATCAGTTGAAGTTGCTAAGACCGCACCAGCTTCGGGGACTAATGTTGGGGGATACCCCCGGGTAGGGTCACGTTGGGGTATAAAGGCCATGATAGCCGAGGTACGGCAAGGTCAAAGCGCAAGTTGGCCGAGTCACCTCAAGGCAGGCCGACTTATAGTAAGACCCTGCCCGAGGGATGTTCGTCTAACGTTACCCTGGCCAACATAAAACATATTTCGATAGCTTCTTTGTTACTTGTTTGCAGGTACCCACAGGTTCGAGTTAACCAGGCCTGAGCCTGGTTACCATTTGGCTTACAATGGAAGGAAGGAATCTTCTTGGTCAAAGGTTTTCTCTCTCCACTGTAGCGTGAGCGCAGCGGACAGAGGGATGTACCAGCGAGTATGGGCCGACAAAAGTGACGTTGCCCATGTCGTGTGACGTTGGCTATGTCGGGTGACACCGCGCCACAGAGGGGCTCAGAGAGGCTTACACCATGAGTCCGGATTAGCTTAGGCAGAGAAAAGAGGAGCACCTCTTTGCTACTTTGGGAGAGGCATATTCTCTCTGAATATGCCTTCCACGTATGCCCTAACTTGTAACCTAGCCCCCTATATAAAGAGGGGAAGGATCCCCTTAGAGAGGGTCAGCCATTTTACTAAGGGAAAACCCTAGAGAGGTAGTAGTGGGCAGTAAGAGCATTAGCCTCCTTCCCATGAACAGCTCAAGGAGCCCTTGTAATCCACCATTGAGAAGAGAGAAATACAAACATCCGTGTGTGGAATCACCACACTATACCTCCCTGGATTCCTCTAGTGCTCATTGGCCCCATCTTTATCCTATACATGGCATCTTCCGTGCCACCACCATCATAGACCGCACCTACTTCGCCACTGTCTACCTCGACCGAACCAGGTTCCCTCCAAGTACCTCACTAGAACTTTATGCCAGTCTAGGGACGCCCCTGGCTCAGACCGGCACAGGCTACATCGACAAGTACAAGATGACACCTTATTCTCAGGAGAGGATAAGATCGTTGACTAGAAGATCCTATGGAGAAGCGCTAGAGCACAAGGCCAAGGACAGACAAGACATGCCAAGCCCATGCCTACTATAGTACAACTAGACCCTAGTAGTCATGGCAGCAAAAGTACGACAAGACCTAGTAGTCAACTCATGAATATTGTGTGTATAGTGTTAGTGGGGCATCCCTTGTCCCCCGGGCTCCCTTTATAAGAAGCACCAGGGGGATCGATTCAAGTCAGCACCCCTTGGGGGCTCATTTCTCCATGCTCTCTCACAAGCTCTCTCTCTCTCTTCTTCCTCTAGCTCTCAGGCACACAGAGAAGGCCTCTTAGAGGCAGGATACAGCTCAATCCTCAAGGAGCACAAAGAGAAGGCCTTTTATAGGCAGGATATAGCTCAAGGAGCACCATTGTAGCTACATAGACAGATCATATACAATCATATAGGTAGGAGTATGGGTTTTACCTACACACGAGAGCCACAAACTAAAGGAGATTTGCCCTACAGACAAATAAAGTGTTTTATTTGATGTACCTCTTGTATGTTCATAATACGTTTCATGTCGTGCTATAAATGTGTTAATACGAAACGTTAATACATGTGTGGTATGTAAACAAACTGTGTCTCTAGTTAACTCTAGCGAACTAGCTCATTGGTCAAACAGATGATATAGGGTTTCGAGATCATGGGCATTTATGCCAATTGACAATTAGGTCATATCATTGGTTGAATGATGTGATAGACAAACACCCAAAGTTATATCATAATGAGATCTAGTTACAAACATTCATCATTGATGATAAACAAAGAAACCTCACAACCTAATCCTTTGACTATGAGATAATACATAATCACCA
This sequence comes from Avena insularis, assembly GCA_023614405.1. Lineage (NCBI taxonomy): Eukaryota > Viridiplantae > Streptophyta > Magnoliopsida > Poales > Poaceae > Avena > Avena insularis. Next base: position 472,823,279 of record CM042696.1, on the reverse strand, counting down.
TTACTAGAGGTAGCCTTGAGGGTATCAAGTATAAATCTATGAAAGGGTGATCAAAAAGGTACCACTCAGGTTTTCCAAAGGGACGTGTAGAGGTGTATGTATCAAGACCAGGATTTGCCAATCCAAGTAATAGATAGATACACGTGGCCAGCTCGGTGACGTTGCATTAAGGAAGCTTGCAAGCGTGTGACTAGGTCATAGAATGCAACAACACGGGAACGAGTAAACAACTTCATCAGTAACGAGATCGAAGTAGGTATAGGGATATCAAAGATCAAATCTCAGATGAACAAGGTATCAAGTGGCAAAGGGAGTGGGACACTATGTTGAATGTTTAAGCGATGAGATTCGTGAAACACACGGGGGTCATTATGGGCACCCAGGTGGTACCTTCAATCCGGATTACGGATGTAGTATAACTTCTTTTTCCCTAGTAGACCTAGGCTAACGAATCCTCGGGAAGCGAATGCATAGTGAAGTTACTTTAACGAACCTTCAGGGGTTTTAGAATTCCTTTTATGATTTTACCAGACCAGTAGCTTGCGTCTTTTTGTTGTTGTTGATGATGAAGAGAGAGGGCCTAGGGCGTTCGATTTCACCTGTAGCTATGCAAAACATCTGATGGGAATAAAAGATAGAAATAAAGTATGCATGTACTTATTAGAGCAAGATAAATTATATGTGGGCAGTGCATCCATAATTGCTATTGCCTCTGCAACCGCTTATAGCAATAACCTACTAGTCTCATCCATAGAAGAAAGAGAACTAATGATATGCATAGTGATGTCACAGTTGATCCCAAGTAAATCCATCACATACAGCGTACTACCCCTTCTGTCACTGGGGTTCCCAACCTGCAGATCAGTCATTACTCATACTCCCTATACCTGGATCAACCCTCGGGGTCTTGGGTACCTGACAAGTCCTTGGATTGAGGCAAGATAGGATACAATAATCATCATGTCATAAAAACTAATACACGATCCCATCTATGATAAATAGCATGCACAAATGCTACATGGCTAGGTCGAAGCCCTTAGCCCGAGCAGAATTACTCACACATAGAGATGAGCTCAACAATCATAAAGATTGTAATGAAAATCATAAGATTGATAGCAATAGTCTTACAATGTCGCCAACCGGAGAAGAGATCTACTATTACAAGTGGTGGAATATGGCTATGGAGATAGAGAAGGGTTTTGAGATCTGGAGGCGGCTAGTGATCTGTGGCAAAGACTTTTTGGCGAGGTCTGGCTTCTTTTCTCGTTGCCCGAGGCTTCTTTATATAGGAGTCCCTTCATGAAAGTTGTTCTGTTTGACCTAATAGTGGCGACACCAACTATACGACCGGAGCTATACGGCTGGAATTTTGCTCCGGCCGTATAGTTGGTCGTTAAAGCGTCTACCTCCGCTTCACGGCAACTGGTTTCTTCTGGTTGTTGGAAATCTCGTATCTTTGACTTTAATGTAGTGATTCCCCTCTTTAAATGACATTATCTGCGTAGGAAAAATATAAAAGGAAGAATTGCATACCCCTTTAAATATTAGGCATTAGTGGCAGGATTTAGAGAGATATTTCATCAAAATTATGAATAATATCCAGTTTAAATGTGGACATGGATGGCTATATTTCAGAGCCATCAACCTCCCCAAGCTTAAACTTGATCGTCCCGAGCAAGAAAACCAAAATCAAAAAGGAACTCAGCATTTAAACTGAAATAACGAGATGGTGATCTTACTCATGATTAGGAGTACCATGTTTCCTCCACTTCATAAATCCGAAAAACTTCAGCATAGATAGAGTAATGGCAAGCATATCATACGGGTTTCATGCATCCTTATAGTGCAGCAAAATTATTGTCAACATGGATAATTCAAATAAGTAAACTTTATTCCATGTCAAGTAATCAACTCATAGGCTTGCCTTTGAATGATAAGGTATAATCATGTAGATTGAGAGTGTGAGAGTTGTCATGAAAAGCATATATACTAGAGTATCTCAATTCTCCCACATCAATAAATCAAGACTTTTCAAACACTACTTTTCTATTCATTGTCCTTCAAGAATTTCAGTTTTTAAGTAATTGAGAGCATGCCAAAGAATTTTATTAGTTTATCGGGCTGTGATGGATACTCGTGGCATCACTGAGGTTTTGTTCCTTTTGCATAATGATTTCTCATAACAGCCAGAGGAGTGATTCCATCATGGTTACAGCTACCCGGGAGTGCCAAGAATCTTACCCACTATAGCATTGCTGCTACAAGTGTTTAATCAACTCATAGCTGAAATCTAGGAGTTTCCTCCATGAAGATCGTTCGTAGGCCAGCGGAGTTGTTGGCATCCCATGAAGTTTGACACGCATAAAACTATATCATTCTTATGATTAACTAGTCAAACTTTGGCATGCTCACAAAAACTACTAAACATTAATTCAATCAAACAAATCCTTTTTAAAGAAAGCTATTAAGTCAATCAACATTTTCAGTGGTGTTGAGTGTCTCTAGAAATAAGCCTTCAAGACTAAGCACTACAACACCCAAGCCTTCAATTGTGAGACTTTTTCTTATTACAATTGTTTTGCAATTTTTAGGCAAGACTTGGTTATACGAGAGCTAGAACAAAACGTATCCAATTAAATACCCATGCAAATGAAAAATCTTACTACAATACAAAGACTCACTCCACCAATATAATATCTCAACATTTACTACTAACTAGCATGGGTTTCTCAAACTTCAAAAGTGAGGAGTCATAAGGCATACCTCTCATGTTTGGTTCCACTTCTCTCTTCTTTTTTATTTGCTTCTTGGAAACTCGAAGTCGATCACTCTCCTGTAAATACATGAAAACCTCGAGGCGGAAAGAAAAGAAAGAGTGGAAATAAGGAAAACGGAGAAATATTTTGTGGTTTTTAAGAGAGGGAGTTAAAGAATAGAAAATTGGCGACAAAGCTCGGCTAAAAAATCTCGAAAGCAAATAGAAAGACTAAAAATAAAGTGTTGGGGAAACCAACACGAGTGCTTATAAACTCAAATAAAAATATAACCTCGAAATAAATAAAAGCAAATGGACGCCAAATAAATATACATGAGGAAACTACCCCAAGCTTAAGCTTTTGCAAGCTCTTCAAATCATTGTGGTAGCGGAAAAAAGTTGTTACTCCAGTTCGCAAATTGAGTTTAGATGCTACTAGTTGATTCTTGGAGGTTCAAAAAGAGGCTATGCATCCTCTCCATAGTCCCTCCAAGTCCTTGGAAATCTTCGTATGTAGCAAACCGGGTTTGTGGCTCCTCCTCTTGATAAGGAACTTCTTATTCCTCCTCTTGGTCCTCATCCTCCTCCAGAATCTCCTCCTCGTGTTGGTGTTACTCAACCTCTAAGTCATATAGCAAATGTCCTTCCTCGATAGAGAAAAGACCATTAGGCGTATAGGAGCGGGGTAGAGATGCCCAGCTCCAGCAATATGCAGATAATAAACACCACCTATCCTAGTGAGCATTCCACAAGCTTTCAAGGTGGAGAAACCAACACGTGTCTCACCTAGCACGGGTTGCAACTCACCTAGGTCGATGTCTAGGGCAGTGGCAAGCACGGTGATGACGCCTCCACCTGTGATTGGTCCTTGGCTTTGGGAGGCTTGGTTGAGTGACAAGCCGCAGTTGATGTAAGCAGCCTTTGCGAGGACTAGGATGTCCTCCTCGTTGAGTCTTGTAAACTCATTACGTGCCGGCAAGGTGTTAGCGATAACATAGAACAAATAGCAAATTGCAGGATGTTGAATATTCTTCTCCTTGTTCACTCTACTAGTGAAACTCATTCCATTATAGTATTGTTCAGGGGTAGGTTCTAAGTCAGTAAAGGATGCGCATAAGGCATGAATATCATTGTTTGGCAAATTAAAACATGTGCACCATTCATCTATCTTCTATCTCTATCTATCTACTAATTTACGTAGTGGTACGTTCGTCGACAGCAAATTTTTCGTCTGCCATAAAAAGACGGTTTTGCCCCTAACATTTTCGTGATATTACAGCCCCTGCCACCGCCTAAGGAAACCCATACGTTCGGTTGAAATAAAAAAAAATCACAACCGCCACCTCTCCCACTTTCCTCGGATCGATCGACAGTGTCGCACCGGAGACAGCTTCCTCTTTATCTCGCTCCGGTCGCTCCACCGCGCCATGGCTGCCGCCCCCTCCCCTGCTTCCACGACTCATCCGCGACTCTACCTCCATGGATGCCGGATCCCTCGCCCGCTTCTCCACATCGATATCGAGCCCGGATGCATCCTCGGCTCAACCTCGCCGACGCGTGTGTCCTGCCGCCGATGTCTTTGCTGTTTCGGCCGACTGCCGTCCTAGTCTCTTCCCAACGTGCCGCCGGCCGCAGCCTCCACGCATTCGACGGGTTCGGTGCCTGCTCGCCTCCGCCCCTTTGTATTTTCTTTACTTGAATAAAACTCCCCTCCAGCTACAAGAATTCGGGGATGTGGTGATGGATCTGACTGTTTTGTAGCTCCGATCCAATGTCCGGTGTGGTTTCTCATTCATTTTGTACCTCTGTCATGGAATCTATAGTTTTCGCGACTGTTCCTCTCTATGGTTGCCATCGGAGTAACTTGTTGCTCTGGCTGCTCTCTCTGTTAGTCTCTTCCCCTATTTCTGAAACTCTTTCAGGTCACACGCCAATATACTCTAGGAAACCCACCAATTTCGTGAGGATTATTTTCTTTTGCTCCTCGCAAGTATATACTCCCTCCGTTTCAAAATATAAGATGTTTTAGCTTTGTGAAAGAAATATATCTACACTATTTTAGTGCGTAGGTTCACTCCAAACCTAAATGAACCTCCATACTAAAAGAAGTCTAGATACATTCCTTTCACAAAACTAAAACATCTTATATTTTGAAACGGAGGGAGTATATCTTATTGGTATTGTTGGTGTAGTCTTCCTCTGGTTTTCTCCATCTATGTAGTGGTGATTTTTGAGGATCGGTTGTCTCCATCTATATAATATGGATTGTTTAGGATCTGTTGTCTGGATTGTAGGGCCGTCAGTGATGGTTCTGCATGCACGTCTGAATGCGGGATATCAAAAAACTACTGCTACTCGACTGTCAGAGTACTAATACTGTCTACTTGCTCCAATACCCACGAGTTGGTGACCCTTCAATACTCTTAGCAATTAGGTCAGTGCAACTCTTGCAGCACCTGATATATTGTTGACCATTCATACTCTTTGTTATTGCTGCAAGGTTCGTATTTTTATGTAATGGAAGTGGACCGGAGCAATATGATCAGAAGATGAATGACCAGCTTAATTTTCAGTCTTTTGCTTCTTCAGTCCTTTGTATAACTGTATTGTCCTCGTGTAGGCGCTTATGTTTACTACTCTTGATGGTAATCGATTGTAGTTTGTGCGAAATATTCCTGTGAATGACATAGGTTTGCATAGGTAAATTATGAGTTGAGTTGTTTATTTTTTCTTCTTAACTTCTGAAAATATTATAGCAAAAGATCCCGCCTGACGTGCAGTTGGGACAGAAGCTAGAGAATTGTTGAGGCGAGGGAAGTTAGACCTGAAAGAGTAGGCTTTAGAGTGTTAGAACTGAGGTGAAGAAAGAATAGATGTTTTGTGTCAAAGTCGTACGAACAATCAATAATTCATTGTGTTTGTCTAAACTCTGTAAATGTGTTTGAGTCCTCTTCTCGGAGACCTTGCTTAGTTGTTTGCTGACGACGGCGGCGGTGCGCGAGTGCAGCGGTGTGCTGCGTGTCTTGCATGAGTGTGGTGGTGCGCGCGAGACCTGTGTGTGGGGCGTGAATCAAATTAAATCATGTTGCAAAAAATAATAGCTGACCATGGCTTCCGTGTTGGTCATTTTAGCGGTGAAAGTTTATTTTATTTTTAGCGGTGAAAGTTTATTAATAAAAAGAATTAATAAAGTCAACCTGTTGTTGTTCATCGGTCGGAAAAAAATAGTGTCCTCTCCTTGCCATTGTTTAACGGTGCTTTGCAATAAACTTAGAAATTCAATGGTTAAGCGGCGATAGGTAGTTATATCACTGTACACAAAGTTTTGCAGGCCAGCTCTATTGTAAAGTAAATTGAAGTCATCAGAAATACTGAGTTGGTTCAATATAATGGGGCAAGCCCACTTGGTGGCCTTCCCTTCGCGGTTCTTGATCCTGTTGAAGCGATCATGTTGGGGCTCATCCCTGAACCGCATCCCCGTGCGTTCTTGAGCGACAGCCCGATAAGCGCTAGCAGTGGCACGAGCACGAGTTTGGCTCCTTGTGTTCATCATCTAAAACATTTAAGAAAGGCAAAAATAAAACCTTTTGATCCAACAACAGTAAGTACATCATATTCCTCATCATAGCACACTAAAGAATCTCCTCAAAATAATAATCTAGGCAAGAAAATCATGGCAATTGGTTCATAGTAGGTCTCACCCTAGATTGATAATGACAATAGATCAAAGATAAATTTGCAAAAAGTAATTGGAGGATCGGAGGAGAAACATACCGTAGATCACTTGTATGTGAGGAAATCGAACGAAATTGAGCAGAGATGAAGATCTCTTGAGGTTTTGAGAGAGTTTGGAGATAGAAGAGAGAAAAAGGATTGAAGTTTTGGAGTTGAAGGTACCTTCCCGTGCGATTTTGTGGTCGGACGCAACTATACGGGCACAACTATACGGCTGGAACAATGCGTTCCCGCCGTATAGTTGGCCTTCTGTCAAAATATTAGGGTTTCCTCCTGGCGGCGTAGACATACAAACGCAACTATACGGCCGAAACAAAATGTTCCCACCGTATAGTTGGTCATCAAACTGTCTGTCCCTAGGAAAGAAAATATACAAAGGCATCGATATCTATACGACCGCAACTATACGGTCGGAATTTTTATTCCCGCTGTATAGTTGGTCGTTAAACTCTCGGTACATTAGAAAAGGAATTGTACGGAGGCACCGATATCTATACGACCGGAGCTATACGGCAGGAATTTTTATTCCCGCCATATAGTTGGTCGTTAAACTCTCAGTACATATTAAAGAAAAAATCTATGGCAAGGATATCTATACGAGCAGAACTATACGGTCAGAATTTTTATTCCTTCCGTATAGTTGGTCGTTAAACTCTCTATGTGCATCAAAAAAATTCTGTTTCTTCAAAAACTATTTCTTTTCCTGTAACTTAGTGATATACCTTGTTTTTGATAGAAAATTGACAGTAAATATTATTGACCAACAACATCATGAATAAAGTAGGATTTTTAGTACTACCAAACTTCTTCTCCTCAACTGGAGTTTTCTAGCACTCTTTATTAAACATAAACTAAAACTAAAACTTAAAATCTTTACTCAAACCTTTATTTCACATGGGTTGTCTCCCATGAAGCGCTCTTTTATGGTCAATAGGTTGACCTCAATGTTGCTTACTTAGGCCAGATGAGTGGAACACCCACTCCAAAGTAATTGGCCTTCAAAGTGATAGCCTCCTTTTCATCATGCTTGGCTTTCTTCTTCCTGGGGAAATGTATAACAAAAGGATCCCGCGAAGGCAACTGAAGCTTCACGTTCTCTTCATGTAGATTAATCAAAGCCTTAATAGTTCTTAAGAAAGGACGGCCTAATATAATAGGAGCAGTAGCATCTTCAGGCTTGTCAACAATAACAAAATCAATGAGAGCAGGACAGCCTTTAATGTATACTAAAGTATTCTCCTTAATTCCTACAGCTTGTTTGTAGGTAGAATCTGCTAGATGCAATTTTAACTCCGTGATTTCAAAGGAGACAAGATTTAACTTGTTAAAAAAGCTCTTTGGAATTGTTGAGACGCTTGCACCTAGATCACAAAGTGCACCTATCTCATTGGTTCTAATTTTGATCTTATTAGTAGGCTCAAATATGTCATCTAACTTCACAGGTAATTTTTCAGCAATTTGCTTATATTCTTCCTCAAGCTCAAGTACCTTTATTGCTACTTGATTAACAAAGTGTTGGTACATAGCTTCCTCACTACCTTCACTTACCGGAATCTTAACGTTGATACTTTTTACGAGATCTTCAATGGTGTAGCTTGGTGAGGGATCATTACTATAATCAAGTTCTTCAGGCTTCTCTCTTTGGACTCTCATCATCTTGAGGTCTTCAACAGGATTGGGCATAGCTTTACCTGCAAATTTAGCTAGAATTAGAGTTTGACTCTTGGTTATCTTACCTAGTTGTGCCTCAACAATCCTCGTTCTTTCTTGGAGGGCTTGCAAATCATTTCTCAAACTAACAGCTTTGTTAGATAATTTACCAAGCATAGCATTATGGTTCTTTGTTATTTTAACAAGAATATTGTTTTGTTCATTTTGTGAAAAAGACTTTAATGTTTCTTTGAGACTATCGTCACTAGTTCCCATGTTATTATTAGAGTTACCTGCAGGACTAAAATAATGTTTCTGAAAGTTAGGATTGTAACTCTTCTTCCAAGTAGGGTTATAATCATGAGTTATTTATTCGTTTACCACTTGAGGTGTCTATGTACTCAGTTTTGCCACTAGAGCCAAATCGTCCTCAGTTTCACCACTGCTTTGGGCGCCTGAACTCGTTCCGTCGCTACTGTCGTTTCCGCCAGGTCAACGTTCTTGACTTAGCTATTGTCGTGGGACCACGCGCGTGGGGCCGAGTAGAGACACATTTCAAAAATACGATCGTTGCCGCCTGTGGGATCACAGAACGTTGGCCGCGTGTGTTAAAACCAGCGAAACGCGTTGATGTCTACGCACTTATATTCTTGTAGACAGTTGTTGGGCCTCCAAGTGCAGAGGTTTGTAGAAGAGCAGCAAGTTTTCCCTTAAGTGGATCACCCAAGGTTTATCAAACTTAGGGAGGAAGTGGTCAAAGGTATTCCCTCTCAAGAAATCCTGCAATCAAGATACAAGAAGTCTCTTGTGTCCCCAACACACCCAATACACTTGTCAGGTGTATAGGTGCACTAGTTCGGCGAAGAGATAGTGAAATACAAGTGGTATGGATATAATATAACGGTGCTAGAAAATAGCTTGATGGCGTGGAAAAGACTAAAGGCAAACTTAAATAAAGAAGTAAGCAAGCAAACATGTAACAGATCTAGTTGCAAACGATGTTTCAATGCTTAGAAACAAGGCCTAGGGATCATACTTTCACTAGTGAACACTCTCATATAAATATCTTCTCTTTATGATACTACTCTTAACTACTCTCCGGTTGGACACTCTAATCGATGGTAGGGCTATAACAGCACACCTCAAAGTAAGCCTTTCCCATCTAGAAAACCCCACACTGTCACCTTGAGCACTAGATGGTTCCAACAAACACCACAATTTTATAAAGACATCCAACTCCAAATATAACTCATAACAAGTATTTGTAATCTCTAGCCTAAGTGCCACCATGGTGTGCACGCTGTCACTTTCACACACATAGGGAGAGCAAAGATCTATTAAAGCACTTGAGTAGCAAGGTAGATCTACTTGATTACAAAGCTCATGATCACAATATGATCATGCATAGAGAGAGAGATATGAACACATAGCTACCGGTAGAACCCTTAGCCTCGAGAGAGAACTACTCCCTCCTCATCATGGGAATCAGCAATGGCGATGGAGATGGTGGTGGAGATTGATGGAGATGGCTCCGGGGGCACTTCCCGTTGGCAGTGCGGAACAGACTTTCTGTCCCGAATCTCCCTTCTTGTGGCGGGCCATGGAACTTTTCGTGGCAGGAGGCTTGACGATTTAGGGTTTCTGCCTCGGGAGGATTTTATAAGCGAAGGGGCAAGGTCGGTGGCCGGCCAGGGGGCCCACACCATGCCCTGGCGCGGCCTAGGTGGACCCGCGCCTAGGGGGTGTGGCCACCCTGTGGCCCCTCTCCGACTCTCCTTCTGGCTCCGTGAGTCTTCCGGGAAAATAGTAACTTTGGCTTTTGTCCCGTCCAATTCCGAGAATATTCATTTTCTAACTTCCTGGAACCAAAAACAGCAGAAAATAGGCAACTGGCACTATGGCTCTTTGTTAATAGGTTAGTCCAAGAAAGTGTATGAAAAGTACTCCAAAGTTGGAACAAAACATAAGAAAGTACATAAAACCAAGCATGGAACATCAAAAATTATAGATACATTTGCAATGTATCAACATCCCCAAGCTTAACTCATGCTCGTCCTCGAGTTGGTAAGTGATAAAAAAGAAAGAATAATTTTTGAGGTGACATGCACCATCAAAGACTTGATCAAAGTATTTGTAAAACATTCAAAGTTGGGATCATAGTACTTCAATCATAACATGAAAGACAAAGTTCTAGCAATAAGACAAAGAAACTATGGTGCAACATGAAAAGGCACAAACAAAAGATTCATGAATAAAAATGCTTTGCAAGACGTTTGTTTGTTTCACATAAAGAAAACATAGCATAGTGGCATTCAGCTTGTCCCTCATAGAGTAGCAAACATAAATGCATAGGACACCTTCAAAGTTCATAAGAGTGACTAGATACAAATAGTTTAAAACAAGCAATATCAAGTTATGCATCAATCAACTAGTCTTGGGACAATGCACATAGAACTAAGAATGGCCACTATGCTCTCAAAGTAGGTGCATAAAGATAGAAGGTGGAGACTCAATATAATGGTGGAAGAAAGGCCTTCATAAAAGGAAGTAGGGATTCAAGTCTCATAAAGAGCTTCCAAAAATTATGGTACTTATAGCTTTCAGTTCTCATTGCCCCTATCATAAGCATCTTTAAGGTGATTAAGGTTAAAGTGACACAACTAAGAGGATATGCTTGACAAGTTATAAACCGAAATCTCATGCCCCTTACTTACGAAGACCGATCCTCATGCTACTCAACTTTAGTCACGAGTAAGCTCTTGTCATTGTAAGTGTATGTGTATCATTGAGAACCGCCAACGGGGTACCCCTTGCACATGATACGGGAGCTTTCCCATAATCAAAATGATAAGGCAAGTAGACAATGAGCATCTCAGCGATCTTTTTATTTGCTATTTGCATAGGTTTTTATTGAGGATGCTTCATAGAGTGCTCATTATGGTGATGCTGCAAGTTTCCACCATGATTAGGCATGGCTTAGGCTAGCGGCCCAGGCGTTTTCTCTAACACACATACAAACTCCATGATCTTACAAGTTCCAGTTTTATTTCACACCGCCGGGATCCGTAAGCAAAAGAACATGATATCAACGGGGTACAAAGTACAAGTGCAATGTTGAAAGCGTTCCCCATGAAACATGGTTCTGCTAATTTCAACTTATAAAGCGCAAGCATATACGCAACAAAGGACCAATGGTTCAAGTTTATTAGATGCAAAAAGTAAAGTGTGCCATCAAGTTCGTGAGAGCTTTAATCACTAGTTTTCTCATAACAAGTTTAATTTGGAAGGTAAACAAAAGCATGAATATACTTGGAATAGCATAATCTAGTAGGTAGGTATGGTGGACTCTTTGGAATAACTTGGTTTAGGGAGTTGGATGCATGAGTCGAACTCATACTTTGTTGTGGAGGCTAGCAAAAGACTGGGAGCGACAAACTAAGAGAGCAATATTGGCCATAATCATGCAGAGCGACAAAACATCATTGATCAAAGCATAAAGTGATACTACAAGTTGAAAACTAAAGGATCATAAAGGCTATGGTGACTTTGATATAGTCATAACATGGTGTGAGCATGCGCCAAGTCAACCCAAATAAAGCATCAAAGGAGAATACCACTATACTATGCTTTAATATGCTAAAACAACGCATGATTCATCCAAGGCACATTAAGCAATCTCAATTGTTTATAACAAGTCATGCTACAGCAAAGAATACTAAGCATAAAGCCAAAACAATATCAAGCATGGCATGACAAAGCATAGGCCACAGTCAAAAACAAGCTCTTTTTACCACATAAGTATGAACTTTCCTACTCTTTTCCAAACCAAGCCAAACTATTTGCAAACCAATGTATTAAAGAGGGGGTCCAACCAATTTATTCAGAAAACTAAGCAAACCAAGCAAACTAAAAACCAAAACAAAAACGAAAAATAAGACGCTCCAAGAACAACACAATTGTGCATGAAACAATAAAAATGAAGCGTTTGGAAGAAACCTGGGATTTTTATTGATGATCCCCAAGCTTGAGCTTTAGTTCATCCTTCATCTCATTACTCATTCCTTCCATACACCTGAAATTTTTCCTTCATACAAAACTTCACACAATCTTTATTAGCAACATTAGTGCACTCAAGATAAATAAGTCTTAAGGTTCAGTTCTAACACCAATAAACTTCCATTAGAACACTAGCTACTGTAGCACTTCCCTCAAAAAGCTCAATTCCCCAAAAGAACTCAAAAAGGAACCAACAAGAAGCAAATGCAAAAAATGGCAGAAATCTGTCAAAACAGACCAACAGGTAAATACGAATTTTTTCGAAGACCTTCTGTTGCTCAAATCAAAAAGTATTGAACTAACGAAAGTTATATAACAACCTGGGGAAGAAGCACAAAACATTACAGCTCAATCCGACATACAAAGATCTCTCACGAATTTTTAAGGTGAAGCACAAAAATCTGTTTCGGGACAGCAACTTTCCCAATCATTACTTCTCTCTCATTAGAGGTTACTCTTGGCACAAAAGGCAAATAAAAAGGATAAGGAGCGGTTATTACTGAGGTAATAACTTCCAAGACTCATCTAAAACTTTTGGGTTATCTCCCAATAAGTACTTTTCTTTAACGCCTTTAAGTTAGGCATGATAGTTTGAGAAGATGCTCACATAGGAAATACGAATTGAAGTAAAAGAGAGCATCAAGAAGCAAATTCAAAGCACATTTTAAGTCTAACCCACTTCCTATGCATAGGAATCTTGAAAAGAAACAAGTCATGAAAGCACAAAGCAACAAGCATAGGAAAGCAAAACAAATGCAACTTCAAGACTTTCAACATAAAGAGGGAAAATCTAATATTATTGAGATGCATAAAACCATGTTTCCCTCTCTCATAATAACTTTCAGTAGCATCATGAATAAAATTAACAATATAACTATCACATAAAACATTCTTATCATGAGCCACATGCATAAAAGAATTAATGCTCTCCCTATAAGTATAGTCATTCTTATTAATCATAGTGGGAGCAAATTCAACAAAATAGCTATCATTATTATTCTCATCACCATAATCATCAAATATAGGAGGCATATTGTAATCATAATTAATTTTCTCCTCAATAGTAGGTGGACTGAAAATATCATATTCATCATGGTAATCATCATATATTGGAGGTTTGGTATCATCATAAGCAATAGAATAGCTATCTTCCAAAGCTGAGGAACTAAAAAGATCATTTTCATAAAAACTAGCTTCCCCAAGCTTAGACTTTTCTAGAGCATTAGAAATAATGGTGTCCAAAGAATTCATACTAACAACATTGCTATTAGCATGCAAATAAAGTTCCATAGGTTTTTTAATTTTCTCTTCAAACACTTCATGTCCTAACTGAAGATAAATACTATAAAGCTCTCTAATTTTTTTGTTGTTTTCCATTAAGCCTAACTAGTGAAAACAAGAAACAAAAAGACAAAATTGCAGAAACTAAAGGAAATAACTTCGAGCACTCACACGGAAGGATGTGAGTACCTTTTACCTTACCTCCCTGGCAACGGCGCCAGAAAATAGGCGTTTGCCGTGGGAGGTTCTTCTTCTTTAATCCTCCAGTGTGAATACCTTTTACCTTACCTCCCCGGCAACGGCGCTAGAAAATAGCTTTTGACAGGGAGGAAACAGGTTGAAGCTGTCTTGTATATCTCCGGCAACGGCGCCAGAAAATAGCTTGATGTCTACGCACTTCTATTCTTGTAGACAGTTGTTGGGCCTCCAAGTGCAGAGGTTTGTAGAATAGCAGCAAGTTTTCCCTTAAGTGCATCACCCAAGGTTTATCGAACTCAGGGAGGAAGTGGTCAAAGGTATTCCCTCTCAAGTAACCCTGCAATCAAGATACAAGAAGTCTCTTGTGTCCCCAACACACCCAATACACTTGTCAGGTGTATAGGTGCACTAGTTCGGCGAAGAGATAGTGAAATACAAGTGGTATGGATATAATATAACGGTGCTAGAAAATAGCTTGATGGCGTGGAAAAGACTAAAGACAAACTGAAATAAATAAGGAAGCAAGCAAACATGTAACAGATCTAGTTGCAAACGGTGTTTCAATGCTTAGAAACAAGGCCTAGGGATCATACTTTCACTAGTGAACACTCTCATATAAATATCTTCTCTTTATGATACTACTCTATACTACTCTCCGGTTGGACACTCTAATCGATGGTAGGGCTATAACAGCACACCTCAAAGTAAGCCTTTCCCATCTAGAAAACCCCACACTGTCACCTTGAGCACTAGATGGTTCCAACAAACACCACAATTTCATAAGGACATCCAACTCCAAATATAACTCATAACAAGTATTTGTAATCTCTAGCCTAAGTGCCACCATGGTGTGCACGCTGTCACTTTCACACACATAGGGAGAGCAGAGATCTATTAAAGCACTTGAGTAGCAAGATAGATCTACTTGATTACAAAGCTCATGATCACAATATGATCATGCATAGAGAGATAGAGAGATGAACACATAGCTACCGGTAGAACCCTTAGCCTCGAGAGAGAACTACTCCCTCCTCATCATGGGAATCAGCAATGGCGATGGAGATGGTGGTGGAGATCGATGGAGATGGCTCCGGGGGCACTTCCCCGTCCCGGCAGGGTGCCAGAACAGAGACTTTCTGTCCCCCGAATCTCCCCTTCGGTGGCGGCAGTGCTGCGGAACTTTTCATGGCTGGAGGCTTGAAGATTTAGGGTTTCTGTATCGGGAGGATTTTATAGGCGAAGGGGCAAGGTCGGTGGCCGGCCAGGGGGCCCACACCATGCCCTGGCGCGGCCTAGGTGGACCCGCGCCTAGGGGTGTGGCCACCCTGTGGTCCCTCTTCGACTCTCCTTCTGGCTCCGTGAGTCTTCCGGGAAAATAGTAACTTTGGCTTTTGTCCCGTCCAATTCCGAGAATATTCATTTTCTGACTTCCTGGAACCAAAAACAGCAGAAAACAGGCAACTGGCACTGTGGCTCTTTGTTAATAGGTTAGTCCAAGAAAGTGTATGAAAAGTACTCCAAAGTTGGAACAAAACATAAGAAAGTAGATAAAACCAAGCATGGAACATCAAAAATTATAGATACATTTGCTATGTAGCACGCGTCGGCGGAGATCACAGCATTGAGCGGGAATTGGAGGCGGGGGCGGGGTTGGAAGTGGAGGACGGGGTAGGAGCTCGCAACGGTGAGCAGGAATCGATCTCCATGTCTTCCTCAAGCTCCCGCGCCACCTCGCGAATCGAGAATTCAGTGCGCGTGGATATGCCGATCTTCCTCTGTCTGCGGTGCCGGGCGGGCGTTGATCGAAAGCTTTCGCGCACATCCAAGAACGCCAATCGTTTGTTCTATGTGTGCAGCGTGAATGGGGTAAGAGAATTAAGCGTATTTTTCGCAATTTTTGTGACCGAGATCCTTGAGAAATATGGGGGTTGATCTGTTTAGCGTGCTTGCAGATGAAATGCTTCTTCCTTTGGGTTGATGTTCTAGCACAGAAGCTGATGAATGAGCTCGTCAAAGAGCATGAAGAATGGTTGCCAATCCTGCCACAAACGATAGCGGACGCAGCACGAGCTCCGGCAGAGGAGATAGAGGGTGGAGCACTCATTGATAGGGAGGTAGTTACTGAGCTAATTAGGATGAACCAGAAGATTAGGATGCTCGAAGATAAATCACAAATTTTCAATTACATTTGGGCATTTTTAGGTGGTATGGTAATTGCACTGGGTGTAATGTTGAAATTGTATGAAAATGCATGAATTTGGGAGGAATTTCTAAGCTTGAAATAGTATGAAAAATGCTTGAAATAAGAAATGGCTTGTTATCATTTGTAAGGGAAAAGAAATGGAAAAAACTTCCGGTAAAAAAAAGTATCCCAGAGCCGAGAGGCCAGTGTCGGCTTGACTAATGGGCCAACTCCATCGAATTAGGCCCATTCGAAGTGGGAAAATGAGAAGGGTTAGAAAATAAATAAAAAAGGTGGGGTGTGGTTAGGATTCGAACTAACAAGCGCGTGGTTTGGTACTGTGAAGGATTGTGCTGGTAACCAGTGGGACAGATAGAAAGATGCTGAGAAAGAAGCGAAGAATGCTACATATACATCGTGCTTGGGTTTAGGGTTTTAAAACACATGTCATGTTTGTGATTTTTACGAGCATGTTGTATTTTTATACACAGATAAATGGTTTTTTGCCACTTTTCAACACACATAAAGATCATTTGGGCACAAACATTTTTCAACACACCACTTATTTATCTTTGGGCACTTTAACACACCATTCATTTTAATAACTTGATGATGAGACTAGCTTGGTAATTAAGGTAGTGTTTATTTCTAGACTAGCTTGGTAATAAAGGTAGTGTTTATTTGTAGACTAGCTTAGTAATGAAGCTAGTGTTTATTTGTAGACTAACTTGGTAATAAACGTCCTAACATGTCCACTACTTGTTAGTTGTTACCCAATTTATAGTCTAGTTTGGTAGCCATGTGAAAAATTTCAACACATAATGACGAGATCTTTGGGCACGAACACGAACACTTTTGAACACACAAATGGTTACACAAGATAAATAAGATGCAAATGCGATCACCATTACATAGATAAGTCCACAGACACGATACGACACACGACATAGAAAAGCACAATAAACATGATGAAACTAGAAACTCGAGGGTAGCTTCACGAACACCTTCATCTTGCACCTTGGCCACCTTCACCACTGCCGTCTTCAACTTCACTCATCCTCCTCGTAGGGGAGGCAGTGCATCTGGTTTGGGGTCGGGAAGATGCAGTCAATATTGGTGAAGATGTTGTACGTCGTGAAGAAGATTGACTCGCAGCCACACCAAAAGACTTGGCCAAGCAGCGCGTACGCGTCGAACGGGTTGGCGAAGGTGACCGTGAGTAACTTGAGGGCTATGCCATCATAAACGTCGTTGAGGCGGTACATCACCGGTGAGCCCCGTGGGAGGTGGGCAAAGTCGGCGGTGAGGAAGCCGCGGGCGAGCTCGGCGGAGCCCCTCCACCGCGACTGCGCCCACACACGGAGCATGCTCTCCATGAGGACACCCGCCGGGTAGCGCAGCTCTGGCACGATAGGCGGACGATGAAAGGTTGGTCCGTTGTACTGCATCTTCGATGGTGCTTGGGGCGAGAGGATGGAGGGCTCGCTTGGTATTTGGAGTGGGAATTTCTGCTCTGGCTTGGGTGGTGTGTGGGAGAGGAAAAGGGTTGTATAAATAGGCTAGAAATGGTGGGTTAGGGTTAGGCAATGAAACGATGGGCGTATGAACACGTGTGTATCCGTGCGTCTGAATCGAGGAGGCGGCGGCGCGTGGAACTGAATCGAGCAGGCGACGGCGCGTGGAACTGAATCGAGCAGGCGACGGCGCGTGAATCTGAATCGAGGAGGTGGCTGAGTCACTGCGGCGAGGCGCGCATGCATGCGGATGGCGCATCTGAATCGACTTAATGGCTCTGGTGCGACGAATCGCTGCGGTGAGGCGCGCATGCATGGCGACGTCCTCGCTTCCCGCGCATGCATGGCCACGCGTCGCTCCTCGCGCATGCCTGGAAAGACTGAGACCTAGCGTGCCCGCGCATTGCACAACATACACGAGCACAGACCACGACATGGCCCAACGGTCCATCTAGCGTGCCCGCTCGAAAAAAAGCGTCCAGCCAATCAGATAGCAGAATGAGCTTCTCGCGGATCGCCCAAGCTTGCCCACAGATTCCTTCTAGAAGGACGATCGGACGGCTGCAGTTCAGCCTTAGGGTTACATCAACGGTCATTTTTCAGCGCTAGGGTTAGATTGTTCAGGGTTTGGAAGCGAGTTTGACTAGGGTTTGACCAAATACTCAACTGAGTTTGAAATAGTTTTAAGTTTCAAAAACCACACCAAAGCTTCATTTTGGAGTGACTAAGAAGGATCCAGGCTTAGTTTTTCATTTTCTTTTGAAATACTTGTTTAAATGTTGGTCAAAGTTAGGTTTGACCAAATAGTCAAATGAGCATAAAAAAATCAAAAACCTGTGCACATAGTCTTCTTATGTCATATACTAAGGATTTAAGTCGATAAACAAGGTCTACATAGTTTCAAACAGAAGGTTCATGTACAATATGTGATATCTCGAACTCTGTTGTACGAAGTCGAGGGTTCAGAGAAAGGGTTTAGGTTTGGATCATGAAAAGTTTCAAAAACCACACCAAAGCTTCATTTTGGAGTGACTAAGAAGGATCTAGGTTTAGTTTTTCATTTTCTTTTGAAAAACTTGTTTAAATGTTGGTCAAAGTTAGGTTTGAACAAATAGTCAAATGAGCATAAAAAATTCAAAAAATGAAAAACCTGTGCACATAGTCTTCTTATGTCATATACTAAGGATTCAAGTCGATAAACAAGGTCTACATAGTTTCAAACAGAAGGTTCATGTACAATATGCGATATCTCGAACTCTGTTGTACGAAGTCGAGGGTTCAGAGAAGGGGTTTAGGTTTGGATCATGAAAATTTTTAAAAACCACACCCAAGCTTCATTTTGGAGTGACTAAGAAGGATCCAGGCTTAGTTTTTCATTTTCTTTTGAAAAACTTGTTTAAATGTTTGTCAAAGTTAGGTTTGACCAAATAGTCAAATGAGCATAAAAAATTCAAAAAAAATCAAAAAAATGAAAAACATGTGCACATAGTCTTCTTATGTCATATACTAAGGATTCAAGTCGATAAACAAGGTCTACATAGTTTCAAACAGAAGGTTCATGTACAATATACGATATCTTGAACTCTGTTGTACGAAGTTGAGGGTTCAGAAAAGGGGTTTAGGTTTGGATCATGAAAAGTTTCAAAAAACCACACCAAAGCTTCCTTTTGGAGTGACTAAGAAGGATCCAGGCTTAGTTTTTCATTTTCTTTTGAAAAACTTGTTTAAATGTAGGTCAAAGATAGGTTTGACCAAATAGTCAAATGATCATAAAAAATCAAAAAAAATCAAAAAAATGAAAAACCTACGGACATAGTCTTCTTATGTCATATACTAAGGATTCAAGTCGATAAACAAGGTCTAGATAGTTTCAAACAGAAGGTTCATGTACAATATGCGATATCTCGAACTCTGTTGTACGAAGTCAAGGGTTCAGAGAAGGGGTTTAGATTTGGATCATGAAAAGTTTCAAAAACCACACCAAAGCTTCATTTTGGAGTGACAAAGAAGGATCCAGGCTTAGTTTTTCATCTTCTTTTGAAAAACTTGTTTAAATGTTGGTCAAAGTTAGGTTTGACCAAATAGTCAAATGAGCATAAAAAATTCAAAAAAAATCAAAAAACTGAAAAACCTGCACACATAGTCTTCTTATGTCATATACTAAGGATTCAAGTCAATAAACAAGGTCTACATAGTTTCAAACATAAGGTTCATGTACAATATGCGATATCTCGAACTCTATTGTACGAAGTCAAGGGTTCAGAGAAGGGGTTTAGGTTTGGATCATGAAAAGTTTCAAAAACCACACCAAAGCTTTATATAAACAAAGTTAGGTTTGACCAAATAGTCTTCTTATGTCATATAAACAAAGTCTACATACTTGGAAACACAAATACAACAACATTGGTCCAAATAAGCATTGCAACATCCAATTAACATAGATCCAACATTATTCAACACAAATACAACAACATTCATCATGTTTCAAACATTATACTTGGTTCTTGCCACCACTTTGCTCCTTGTGTTTCTTGCCACCACTTTGCTCCTTGTGATCATTGTGCTTATTGCCACCACTTTCCTCCTTGTGCTCTTCTCTTATACTCTTCTCCTCTTTGTTGGAGGCACCTCAAGTACCTCATAGCTCACTGCCACCACTTTGTTCGAACCTACCACAGAGCTATACAACCCAAACATAATGGGTTGTGAGATCATGTCAAGTGATAAATGTAAAATAGTATTGGCAAGATTTACATACCAAGCAGAACTCACAACCATAGAAGGTTGGTCACCATCATTTGGAGCCTCAGTTGGAGCATTATTTTGCTCATCAGTTTGATAATTATTTGGAGCCTCAATTTGATCATCATTTGGAGCCTCAGTTGGAGCATTATTTTGCTCATCAATTTGATCATCATTTGGAGCCTCAATTGGATCATCATTTGGAGCCTCAATTTGATCATCAGTTTGATAATCATCTGAAGCCTCATTTTGATCATCATTTGGAGCCTCATTTTAAGCATTGTCTGCAACCGGCTGCTGACCATCATTTTCATCATTGAAACACTCTCTAAACGTTGGATCTACTGCGTTATCACAATACTTTGCAAAATGACCAGACCCACCACACCTTGTGCACTTACGCTTCCTTGCTCCAAGTCCAGCTCCTTCGCTGCGAGGTCTTATTCGACTCTTCCTCGGTCTACCTGCTGCTCTCTTCAAAACTGGAGCACAAAGTTTGAAACCAGGGTCCACTATGTCCCATTGTTGTTTTCCCTCCAGCGCAGGTAAGGCATGTGCATATGTAGCTTTGAACCTTGCAACAGAGTAGTATTCATGCACATATTGTTCTATGTTCCCTACTTAACCAGAGAGAGTTGTGATGAAAAACAAGGCATGGATGCATGGCAACCCAGTTATCTGCCATTGCCTACAACTGCAAGTTCTAGCTTCTAAATCCACTGGATATCTCCATTCACTCTTCTCTTTATCCAAAAATGACACCTCTGCTATGGTGGACGAGCAAAGAGTCATGTCCATTTCCAAGCCTCTTGTTTTGTGCTTCAATTCATTCATCACGGAAGGGATGATAATGTGTCCCATGAATTTTGCCGCAGCTATTCCTGCACGAACATGAAACTTCTTAATGTATTCTATCCTTATCTTGTCAAGCAAATCCACCAAATAAAGACCCTTTAGTTTCCGGATTGTTGCATTGAAAGACTCTGCAAGATTATTGTGCACATAGTCAACTTTGCTCAGCTCACTGAATTGGCTTTTGGCCCATAACTTGGAGTGGTGTGTTTCCAAGTATTCCTTCACTTTGTCATTCTTGTATAGCTGCCTCATGTGGTAGTTGTGCTTCTTCACACTACAAGTCAAAGATGCTGGCCACAAATTGTCGGCATACACCTTTCCTTTGAATTTCTTCCCAAAATTTGCAGCAAGGTGACGCATGCATTCCCTATGCTCTACTCCAGGGAACACATTGTCCACGGCCACTTCTAAACCCTTGCAGGCATCTGTATGAATTACCAACCCATTGGGATGTGCAATAGCCTGGCACAGATTCTGCAAAAACCAAGTCCAGCTCTCCTCAGACTCTGTCTCTAGCACACCATACGCAACTGGAAATACAAAATTGTGTCCATCAACTGCACAAGCTGCTACTAACTGTCCTTTAAACCTCCCTGTGAGGAAAGTTGCATCAATAGCTAAATAAGGCCTACAGCCTTCCAAAAAAACCCGGCGACAAGCCTCAAAGCAGACAAAAACCCTCCTGAAGCATTCATTGGTCATTGTCACTCCCCTCAACATGTACTCCATGGAGTGGTGGTCAATATCTACAATACTACCTGGGTTGGTCCTCTCCACTTCACCTTTGAATGAATACAACATTTTAAAACTTTCCTACCAATTACCATAAATAGATTCCATAGCATGTTGTTTACCATTGAACACCCTCATGTATGGTATCTCTATCTTGAACTTTTCTTTAAGGTTCTTCTGCAACTCCTTTGTACCCACCTGATGGTTTTCTGTCACCCACCGCTTTACTTCATCAGCCACCCATCTTGACTTGGCTTTACTGATTGTTTCCTTTCTAAGGGTTGATTCTAGGCATGTGTGCCTAAAAGGGTTCACTTTGACCTGAATATTCGTGCTATTTCGCATTTTAGATGCGTGCATCCTCCATGGACAATCATCAGTCTAACAGTGCACTCTATAATGAATAGTGTCGCCATGGTCAACTACGAATGTACGTTCTGCTTTGATGCAGTACGTCACAAGTGCATTTCTACACTCACTCATGGATGAAAAAATGGAACCTTCTTCCATCTGAGGGTTCTTAGGGTCCCATTGAACAGGTGGAAGGTCTTCCTGCTCACCCTCCTAGTCATCAATTATAGAAGCATCATTGTCAGCCTCATCTTGGTTTTCGGCACGACATGCCTGTCGTAAATTCTGAACATCAGAATATAGCCTCTCTTCATCATCTACGTAGTCAGGCTCCACTTCTAGGGGGACCCTAATGCTGGTGCCCACGCTTGTCGAGCCACCACGTCGTTGTGCACTAACTGAAGGTCCTCTAACTGAACTATTCTGGCTAGAGCTGCCATTACGACGACATGATTCTGCCTGAGAAGGTCCAAGTGCTGGCACAACCATGTCATTTTGCAGCCTCACATGAAATTTTCCTTTCTCCTTATGCTTAGCAAACATGGTAGCAAGCTCTGCATCATTGCTAACTTTCACCCATTCAGTTCCTCCAGCATAGTATCTGAATTCCACTTCATCATGTAAACCCCAAGGATATGGACTGCAAATTACCTCCCCAAACTGTCTAAAACTCCAATTACAATCCATTGGCAATGGATAATCGAACCCTCCTTGGAATTTCTTGTTATCATTTGCATACATGATGTACCAGTCCCTTCTAATGTTCACCAAGAAAGCAAACCGCAACTCCATCCTAACCCACAAAAAACAGAGAGACAATTAGCACACCAATACCAAAATCAACCAAAAAACTAATTAAAACATGTGGAATCGACTATTGCAATGCACAAAAATGCTCAATGGTAACAATACTTACCCCTCGGGAACCCAGTCGTGGATGCGGAGGGTCTCCGGCCCGACCCCTGCCCCGTCAAGGTCATCGCTGCCGCTCGCCATTTTGTCGAGCAGGTGGCAGGCGCACTGGCGGAAACAAGCGCCCTATCGATGGCGTCTCAAGACGGCGACAGAGGAGCAGCATGCGGCGGAGCAAGTGGAGGTGGAGCAGGTGGCATCAGAGGAACGGGCCGTGGAGCAGGTGGACACGTCGGACGGCCGCGGCGGCCCTAGTAGTGGCGGGAGCAGGGTGGTTCGAGAGCAAGAATAGGGGGCGATGGTGCTCGTGGTCCTACCTGTAAGATCAAGGGGCAATAAAAGGGGCAGGAGCACCGTTGCACGGTCCCACCTGTAAGATCTAGACCCACCCGACCACTAACGGCACGAGACGGAATCGGGCCAAAACTGGCCATTTGGCCTCGCCAGAGCAGATGCGCCCGAGGCAGTGGTAAACCTGAGGATGATTTGGCTCTAGTGGCAAAACTGAGTACATAGACACCTCAAGTGGTAAACGAATAAATAACCCTATAATCATTACGAGCTACAAAATCTATTTCTTCAATATTCGTTTCAGGGGTGGCTCTTACCTAGGTTTCCTTAACTTTTACAGCTAATATGAGCTCATCCAACTTGGCATTGAGTTCTTCATTTTCTTGTGGTGAAATGGAGTTCACCTTCTCCGCGTTTGATCTATCCACATGCCATTGGGAATGGTTGTCTTGCATATTGTCTAGAAGCTGCTTTGCTTCGGTAATATGTTTACCCATAAATGTTCCTCCAACTACAGTATCAAGCATAGACTTAGATACAGGGTTAAGAGCATTATAAAATAGATGGAGAATTAACCAGTCTTCCATCCCATGACTAGGACAGTTTCTCATGCATTCTTTCATCCTCTCCCATGCAAGCGCTAGTGGCTCACGCTCTTCTTGTCTAAAACCAGTAATATTAGACCTGAGTTGCATAGTCTTTGCAGGTGGGAAAATTTTAGTCATAAATAAAGAAGTACATCCCACCCATGATATAATAGTATTTTTAGGCACAGATAACAACCATTCTTTTGCTCTTCCTCTTAAAGAGAAAGGAAATAGACGCAATTTGACTGCATTGGGGTCAACGTCTTTTATACACATCATATCACATATTTCGGTGAAAGTATTCAAGTGCATACCTGCGTCTTCAACAGCAGAGCCTCCAAATTGATTCGGTTGAACCAAACTTAAGTAATGGGGCTTAATTTCATAGTCATCAGCAGCAATTGCTGGCTGAGTAATAGGAGTACGTAAGTAATCATTGTTGGGGGTAGCAAACTCCCCAAGCTTCTTTTCAGCCATCTTTCCTATGTTTTTGGGTTTTCTTAAACAAAAAATTATAATAGTAAAAGCAAGAATTATAAAGGCTAACTAATATTTTTGTTTTATCGAATAAAGACTGAAAGCAAACTAACAAAATTAAAAACAAGAATTAAAACTAGCAAGGTTCCTAATAACCTCACTAGGGTAGCTATTGCTTCCCTGGCAACGGCGCCGGAAAAAGGGTTGATACCTTCGATCCGGATTACGGATGTAGTATAGCTTCTTTTTCCCTAGTAGACCTAGGTTATCGAATCCTCGGGAAGCGAATGCATAGTGAAGTAACTTTAATGGACCTTCGAGAGTTTCAGAATTCCTTTTGTGTTTTTACCAGACCAGTAGCTTGCATCTTTTTGTTATTGTCGATGATGGAGAGAGAGGGCCTAGGGCGTTCGGTTTCACCTGTAGCTGTGCAAAACATCTGATGGGAATAAAAGATAGAAATCAAGTATGCATGTACTTGTTAGAGCAAGATAAATTATATATGGGCAGTGCATCCATAATTGCTATTGCCTCCGCAATCGCTTATAGCAATAACCTACTAGCTCATCCATATAAGAAAGAGAACTAATGATATGCATAGTGATGACACCGTTGATCCCAAGTAAATCCCTAACATACAGTCATACTACCCCTTCTATCATTGGGGTTCCCAACCTGCAGATCAGTCATTACTCATACTCCCTATACCTGGATCAACCCTCGGGGTCTTGGGTACTTGACAAGTCCTTGGATTGAGGCAAGAGAGGATACAATAATCATCATGTCATACAAACTAATACATGATCCCATCTATGATAAATAACATGCACAAATGCTACATGGCTAGGCCGAAGCCCTTATCCCAAGGAGAATTACTCACACATAGAGATGAGATCAACAATCATAAACATTGTAATGAAAATCATAAGATTGATAGCAATAGTCTTAGAATGTCGCTAATCGGAGAAGAGATCTACTATTACACGTGGTGGAATATGGCTATGGAGATGGAGAAGGGTTTTGAGATCTGGAGGCAGCTGGTGATCTGTGGCAGAGACTTTTTGGCGAGGTCTGTTTTGTTTTCTCGTTGCCCGAGTCTTCTTTACATAGGGGTCCCTTCATGAAAGTTGTTCTGTTTGACCTAACGGTGGCAGCGCCAACTATACGACCGGAGCTATACGGTCGGAATTTTGCTTCAATCGTATAGTTGGTCATTAAAGCGTCTGCTCCGCTTCATGGCTCCTGGTTTCTTCTAGTTGTTGGAAATCTCGTATCTTCGACTTTAATGTAGTGATTCCCCTCTTAAACGACATTATCTGCGCAGAAAAAATATAAAAGAAAGGATTGCATACCCCTTTTAATATTAGGCATTAATGGCAGGATTTAGAGAGATATTTCATCAAAATTATGAATAATATCTAGTTTAAATGTGGACGTGGATGGCTATATTTCAGAGCCATCACCAGATCCTGATGATGAACACTGATATGAGAAGGGGTCTCAGTCATGTCCGGAGTGTTTCCGAACCGAAGGGTGGCATGCTTAAGGGTGGGGGAGCATACGGATTGATTTGGCACCTTAGGAGAAATGAGAGAGAGAAACTAGAAAGGTCTGTGTAGCACCCGATGTTGATCGGAGGGGTCCGGAAGGAGTTCCAGAGTGAAAGATATAATAATATATGTGTTTTATATTAATTAATTTAATTAATAATAAAAAAATATTTTATTTTAAAGAGTAGCCCATGCCTAATGGGCCTCACCCAGAGGGGGTGCCCAAGAGGGCAAGGCACATGGGGAGGAGGGGACAGTCGGCCAAGCCCTAGTGGGCTCCCCGCCTAGGGCCATCCTCTAGGCCGACGGCTCCCTTGGTGGCCGGCGGGTAGTCTCACACCACTTTCCCCTTGGGTGTTGACCCTCCCCTCCTACTATAAATAAAGGGGCACCCCTCCCATTGGAAGGCATATCATTCTCTCTTCTCTCTCTTCTCTCTCTCTCTCTCTCTCTCTCTCTCTCTCTTTCCTTAGGGATTTCTCCGTAATATTGGAGAGAATTTTGAGGGAGTTGAGTTCTCCACATTCACACTACTATCATGCACTGTTCAGCCCACCATCTTTCTTCTTTTGCTGCTCGGCTAGATCAGAGCCCAAGAGATGTCGCCTACACCATGCGTTGTGTAGAACTTCGGAGGCGCCACACTTGGGGCACTGATACGTTGCTAATGTATCCATAAGTTTTGATGTACCATGCTTGGTTTTATATACTTTCTTATGTTTTGTCCACACTTTGGAGTACTTTCTATACACTTTCTTGGACTAACCTATTAACAAGAGCCACAGTGTCAGCTGCCTGTTTTCTGCTGTTTTTGGTTCCAGGAAAGTCAGAAAATGAATATTCTCGGAATTGGACGGGACAAAAGCCAAAGTTAGTTTTTCACCGAGGGACACCCGGAGTCAGAATACGAGACGGAGAGGGGCCAGGGGGCCGCCACACCACCTGGCCGCGCGGCCCAGTCTGGCCCATGCCAGGGGGTGGTATGGCCACCTCCGGCACCCCCTCGGCCTCTCCTTTCGCCTATAAGATGCCTCTGATATAGAAACCCTAAAGTACCCGATCAAAATTCCACGAAAGAGTCTATAGCCGCCCTCATCTCCATCCCTAGATCGGGAGGGATCTGAAGCTCTTCCCGGCACCCTACCGGAGAGGGGAATTGACCCTGGAGGCCTTCTTCATCACCATGCACGCCTCCGGTGTGATGCGTGAGTACTTCATCTCTGGACTACGGGTCCATGTAGTAGCTAGATGGTTGGTTCTCCTCCTTTGTGCTATCATGTTTAGATCTTGTGAGCTTCGTTCATGATCAAGATCATCTATTTGTAATCCTACATGTTATGTTTGCGGGGATCCGATGGATATTGAGATGCTATTTCAGATATATTATTGATTGTATCATGTCTTTGTTATTTGTGATCTTGCATGCTTTCCGTTGTTAGTAGCTATCTTGGCCAAGTAGATACTAGCAACTCCAAGAGTTAGTATTTATGCTCGATAGTGGGTTCATGCCTCTAGTAATCTGGGGTAGTGACAAAAATCTCTAAGGTACTAGATGTGCTGTTGCTACTAGGGAGAAAACAAGAATCCTTTGTTCATAAACAATCGTATTGTTTACTTTACATGCAATGTGTAATGCAATTATCTGTTGCTTGCAACTTAATACTAGAGGGGCTTCGGATGATAACCTGAAGGTGGATTATTAGTCATAGATGCAGTTGGATTACGATCTATGTATAATGTTGTAATGCCCAATCAAATCTCAAAGGAGTCAAGATGAGTAGTATTTGCATGATTGCTTTCTTGATGTTTGTCAATTGCCCCGTTGTAATTTGTTCACCCAACATGTCATCTATCTTAAGGAGAGCCACCACTAGTGAACTATGGACCCCGGTCCTTTCTTTTATCATCAATCTACAATCAACTGTTTACTGCTTTCTGTTTACTTTCTGCAAACTATTACTTTCTTCCACTCGATACGTTTAATCCTTTGTTTTCAGCAAAACCCGTGAGATTGACATCCTCATCGCAAGTTGGGGGCAAAGTTCTGTGGTTGTGTTGTGCAGGTCTCCATGTTGCTGTTGGCACCGGTACTACGCCCTGCCAAAGTTCAGCTAGCAACACCTTTGGGGTGTTTCCTTGCTCCTACTGGATTGATAACCTTGGTTTCATAACTGAGGGAAAAATTGCTGCTGTGCTCATCATACCTTCCTCTTGGGGTTCCCCAACGGGCTCGATATATTTTGGGCTAAGCAACTGATTTTCTGGCGCCATTGCCGGGGAGTCAAGGACATCTTCACAAGGGGAGTCCCTCATAACCAATCTCTTTACTTTGTTATTTTTGTTTTGCTTAGTTTACTTTTTGCTTTGTTTGCTTGTTTCTTTATAAAAAAACAAAAAAATTAGTTTTACTAGTTTGCTTTCTTTATTAAAAACACATAAAAAATAGTTCCTATCTTAAGTTGCCATTATGTCTAGCTTTTCTCCAATCACTATGTCACCTGAGGAAATGATTTTCACTTTCAAACAAGGAATTGAAGAAAGTTTTAAAGAAGCTTGGTCTAGAATCTCTGATCTACATGAAAAAACTGAACCTAAAATGACTCAAAGCTTGTTCCTTAGCAGTTTTTACCTTGGAATCGCTCTTTGCTATAGATATGCTCTGGATTCTATAGTGGGAGGAGATTTCCTCCAATGCAATGAGGATGATGTTGTTAATGCCATAAAGAAGTTGGTCTTTACTTATAACTTGCCTAGCAAATCTGATTCTTCCTTCATAAACATATTTGTTAGATTGAATACTCTTGAGACTAGCACTGCTAGTTTGAAAGATTGCTATAATACACTTAGAGAGCATCATAACTATGTTCCCATAAATTCTGAACCCTTAAAATGGCTTCTCACAGTAAAGATTGCTATAAATAATGAAACTTTTCATGCTCGCTGTGATATCATGTCTGAATTTTGTCTTATGCCCAAAGATATCTATAAATCTTTGAATCTTTGGGGGCTTTCTGAAGGAGGAGAAGAAATATTTCTTGCTAATAATGCCACAATATTACCATTGGAATAGCTGAAGGAGTGTTTACAAAGATCCTAGGGAAAATGGTTTCTACTGATTATCTTGTTATTGAATGTGTAGGAAAAGGACAAATCACACTTGGAAGATCCCTATTGAAACTCCTTGGAGCAATAATAGATGTGGAAAAGGTCACCATACACTTTGCTTCCCCACCAAGAAATCATATGTTCCCCAAGGTTAAGAATAAAAGTAAGAGAGGTAAGGGCAATAAATTTGGTTTTAATGCTTCTTCATTTGAGAACACTTGATTCTTTTTCTTGCTTCTTATGCCTAACTTAAAGGAGTTAAAGAAAAGTACTTATTGGGAGATAACAAAAAAGTTTTAGATGAGTCTTGGAAGTTATTACTTCAGTAATAACCGCTCCTTATCCTTTTATTTTTGCTTTTTGTGCCAAGAGTAACCTCTAATGAGAGAGAAGTAATGATTGGAAAAGTTGCTGTCCTGAAACAGATTTCTGTGCTTCACCGTAAAAATTCGTGTAAAATCTCTTTACATCTTTTTGAGGCGTGAATTTTTGTGCTTCTGCCCCAGGTAGTTATATAACTTTCGTTAGTTCAACACTTTTCGATTTGAGCAACAGAAGGTCTTCGAAAAAAATCGTCTTTACCTGCTGGTCTGTTTTGACAGATTTCTGCCTTTATTTGCATTTGCTTCTTGTTGGTTCCTTTTTTAGTTCTTTTGGGGAATTGAGATTTTTGAGGGAAGTGCTACATTAGCTTGTGTTTTAATGGAAGTTTTATTGGTGTTGAAACTGAACCTAAAGACCTATTATCTTGAGTGCACTAATGTTGCTAATAAAGATTGTGTGAAGTTTTGTATGAAGGAAAAATTTCAGGTGTATGGAAGGAATGAGTAATGAGATGAAGGATGGACTAAAGCTCAAGCTTGGGGATGCCACACGTGTCATCCCAAGAAATATCCAGGAAGTACAAGATTCAAAGCTTGGGGATGCCCAAGGCATCCCCTTCTTCATTAATAAAAATTCTAGGTTCCTTCCAAACACTTCATTTTTATTGTTTCATGCATAGTTGTTTTGTTCTTGGAGCGTCTTCTTTTTTGTTTTCCGTTTTGGTTTTCGTTTGCTTGGTTTTCTTAGTTTACTGAATAAATTGGTTGGACCCCCTCTTTCATGCATTGGTTTTCAAATAGTTTGGTTTGGATTGGAAAAGAGTAGGAAAGTTCATGCTTAAGTGGTAAAGAGAGCTTGTTTTTGACTGTGGCCTATGCTTTGTCATGCCATGCTTGATATTGTTTTGGCTTTATGCTTAGTATTATTTGCTGTAGCATGACATTTTATAAACAATTGAGATTGCTTAATGTGCCTTGGAAGAATCATGCGTTGTTTTAGCATATTAAAGCATAGTATTGTGGTATTCTCCTTTGATGCTTTATTTGGATTGACTTGGCACATGCTCACACCATGTTATGACTATCCCAAGTAACCATAGCCTTTATGATCCTTTAGTTGAGAACATGTCTCCCGATGCAAAAACCCTAAATTGTCAAGCCTCCAGCCACGAAAAGTTCCGTAGCGCCACCGCCACCGAAGGGGAGATTTGGGGGACAGAAAGTCTCTGTTCCGGCACCCTGCCGGGACGGGGAAGTGCCCCCGGAGCCATCTCCATCGATCTCCACCACCATCTCCATCACCATTGCTGATTCCGATGATGAGGAGGGAGTAGTTCTCTCTCGAGGCTAAGGGTTCTACCGGTAGCTATGTGTTCATCTCTCTCTCTATGCATGATCTTATTGAGATCATGAGCTTGTAATCTATAGATCTACCTTGCTACTCAAGTGCTTTAATAGATCTTTGCTCTCCCCATGTGTGTGAAAGTGACAGTGTGCACACCATGGTGGCACTTAGGCTAGAGATTACAAATATTTGTTATGAGTTATATTTGGAGTTGGATGTCTTTATAAAATTGTGGTGTTTGTTGGACCTATCTAGTGCTCAAGGTGACAGTGTGGGGTTTTCTAGATGGGAAAGGCTTACTTTGAGGTGTGCTGTTATAGCCCTACCATGGATTAGAGTGTCCAACCGGAGAGTAGTTAAGAGTAGTATCATAAAGAGAAGATATTTATATGAGAGTGTTCACTAGTGAAAGTATGATCCCTGGGCCTTGTTTCGAAGCATTGATACACCGTTTGCAATTAGATCTGTTACATGTTTGCTTGCTTCCATCTTTATTTCAGTTTTAATTTAGTCTTCTCCACGCCATCAAGCTCTTTTCTATCACCGTTACCACTTATAATTATCTATACCACTTGTATTTCACTATCTCTTCGCCGAACTAGTGCACCTATACACCTGACAAGTGTATCAGGTGTGTTGGGGACACAAGAGACTTCTTGTATCTTGATTAAAGGGTTGCTTGAGAGGGAATACCTTTGACCACTTCCTCCCTGAGTTCGATAAACCTTGGGTGATCCACTTAAGGGAAAACTTACTGTTGTTCTACAAACCTCTGCACTTGGAGGCCCAACAACTGTCTACAAGAACAGAAGTGCGTAGACATCAAGCTATTTTCTGGCGCCGTTGCCAGGGAGGTAAGGTAAAAGGTACTCACATCAAATATCCATGACATATGCCAACAAGTCAAAGTCTAAGGTAATGGGTTTCGGCAAAGTTGTGGTTGCACACGATATCACTCTCATGGACGTCATGCTTGTTGAGACCCTTGGCTATAATTTACTTTTAGTATGTGCTCTTGGAAAGATGGGTTTTGCCGTCTTTATTGATAATGATATTGTGATCCTCATGTGGAGCAAGTCTCTAAAGGTCGCTTTCGTTGGGTACGTCGAGAATGACTTGTATGTGGTGGACTTCTTGGGGAAAACCACTACAAGTCCGATGTGCTTATTCGGAAAGGCCGATGTGGGTTGGCTATGGCATCACCGTCTAGCCCATGTCAACATGAGAACTTTGCAAAGCCTCCACAAGTATGTGTTGGGAATATGCCCTAGAGGCAATCATGTATGATGTTATTTCCAATATATTCATAAAGTTATTGTCCATGTATGAACTACTGATAAATATCATTGAATATGTGATTCGATTCTGGAACTATATATTCATGTTGTTTATACTGATTGTCCTTAGTCGTTGAGGTTGTGCTGGACACACAACTTAGACTAATGTGAAAGTCGGTTGATGACTCGGTTCCACTTGTCATGGGCATAGAGATGCTATTCCGACTTACACGGATTCGGCTAAAGAGTTTAGCGAGTCGGACTGACCCATATTGAGATATAATGAATAAGTCGTCATTTGTATATCTCAATCAATGTAATCCTTAGACCTGAGGTTGTTGCACAATCCGAGTTGAGGATCACCGACTTAGGTTCTGTCAAACGTTGTTCCGTCACTAGGCAGTTATAAAGGCGGAGTTCGGGTCGACTGAGAATCAAGCTGCGTGATGTGAATAACCAAGATGGGATTTTGCCCCTCCGTTTGGAGAGATTTTCTCTAGGCCCTCTCAGAAGATATGATTCGGAAAGCATGGCCATGCATGACTCAGTTAAGTGTTAACCGAGGCGATCGACTAAGAGTTAGTCGGATGAATCACTTATCTCGGATCGAGAAAGAGAGTCAAACTATTTAAGGGATGACGATTATTCGCCTATAGTTCGACAAGGTATATTGTGAGGCAAAAGGGACTCAGACGAAAGTCGCATTGGAAGGTATGTCGTCATGACTCTTTGGTACTTGGGAGTTGGCACATTCTGCTAGGAGCCGCTACCAACTGATCGGTCACGAGTGAGACTCGGATCGTATCCGGGTCACCATGAGCCTATCGGGTCACACACACTTAAGAGAGGGAGCATATTTGGGTTGGACCCAAAAAGGAAACAGGCAGAGTCAGTGAGTTGGACTCACAGTGACTAATATAGGCCTTTTAGTGAATGGGCCACAAGTGAGTGGAGCCCACTTTCACTCCCTATATAAGCTGGAGAGCAGGTGCTTAGAGCACACGGTTAGGTCACTCCATGTGTTGGAAACCCTAGCTCCAGTCCAGTCCTATCCTGTCACCGTCGTACTGGACCTAGCAGTCCATCGCCGACGCTCCTCCTCGTACGTGTGGATACTGGCGGAGGTGTTGTACGTTCAGCACTTCGACGATCGTGGATCAGAACGGATCGTGAGGACTGCACTGCATCAAGCGACGTGCTTCATCGATTCCGCAACCGTGCGTCTAGTGATAATTCTCGTGGCCTACTACCTCAGCTAGATCTTGGGATCACCGCGTAGGAAAAAGTTTTGTTTTTCTCTGCGTGGCCCAACAGTATGGTCATATTGTTGGACTAAAAGAAAATGTTTGCTTTGCCAAAGATCGTGTTTGCAGGGCATGTGTTGAAGGAAAGATGCATGATTCTCCCCACAAGCCAAAGAACTACATCAAGTCCAAGAGGATCTTGGAGCTCCTTCATGTGGACCTCTTTGGTCCTCCTTCTCATGCGAGTCTTGGTGGGAAGAAATATTGTTTGGTGATTGTTGATGACTACTCAAGATACACTTGGGTATATTTCTTCAAGTTAAAAAGTGAGACCCAAGAGAAATTCATTGATTTCATCAACATGGCTCAACGTCAACACAATGTCCCAGTATTAACAATAACAAGTGACAATGGTACCAAGTTCAAGAACTACACATTGAATGGATTTCTTAGTGATGAGGGAATAAAACATCAATATTCCGCTGCATATAGCCCTCAACAAAATGGTGTAGCTGAGAGGAAGAACTGGACTCTTATTGATATGGCAAGGACTATGTTGGCGGAATTTAAATCTCCATACAATTTTTGGGCTGAAGCTATCTCCACCGCATGCCATGCTTCAAACCATCTCTACCTCCGCAAAGAATTGATCAAGACTCCATATGAAATCCTTACCGGTAACAAGCCCAATGTTTCTTACTTCCGGGTGTTCGGTTGTAAGTGTTTTTATCGCATTAAGGGTATTCATTTATCCAAGTTTGATTCCAAAGCATTAGAGGGTATTTTTGTTGGTTATGGTTGATGACCCACAAGTATAGGGGGTGTATCGCAGTATTTTCGATAAGTAAGAGTGTCGAACCCAACGAGGTGCAGAAGG
Source organism: Avena insularis (assembly GCA_023614405.1). Taxonomy (NCBI): domain Eukaryota; kingdom Viridiplantae; phylum Streptophyta; class Magnoliopsida; order Poales; family Poaceae; genus Avena; species Avena insularis. The sequence continues at coordinate 472,789,240 of CM042696.1, read as the reverse complement.
TGCTGGCTAGTGGTATGGATCAGGAATTCTCTGCAAATACTTAGCAAACGGATTTTTAGGGGTTTTTGATAAAGCAAGTAAGCAATCGAGTAAATAAAAGACAGTAGGAATAAATGCAGCAAGTGGCCCAATCCTTTATGCAGCAAAGGACAAGCCGGTTGTATTACTTAAGATGACCAAACGTTCTCGAGGCCACATGGGAAGACTGTCAAGTGCTTTTGCTTCATATAGTTGATTAATCTTCTTTAGCTTGCTAAGTGTTGTGTGGGTGAATCTGTGCTAATGTACCTACCTTCCTAGGACTAATACATACTTGTGATTATACCCCTTGCAAACATCCATAAGTACAAGAAAGTAATTAAGGTAGAAACCTAACCACAGCTTTAAACCCTAAGACCCTTACGTCCCTTGTCCAATGGTTTCCTAACGGGGGTTCAGGTTTCTGTCACTCCGGCAACCCCTACGATTAGTAGCCAAATACACAATGCATTCCCCTAGGCCCATATAGGTGAAGTGTCATGTAGTCGACATTCACATGACACCACTAGAAGAAGTACACCCCACAACTTAAATATCAAACTATTGAATCTTTCTCAACACAACTCCACTACTAACAACATGACTTCTCCCATGTCCTCAAGAACAAAACGAACTACTCACAAGACATCATATGGATCATGATCAGAGATGGAATAATGATGTATAACAATCTGAACATAAACAATAATTCAACGGTTCACTCAATAGTTGTTGGGAATATGCCCTAGAGGCAATCATGGTTGATGATATTTCCCAAAGTATTCATAAAGTAAAGTTGTCCTTATATGAACATCAGATATATATATCACTGAATGCGTGATTCAGTTGTGGAACTATATATTCATGATTGTTCATATTAGATTGTCCTTGGTCGTTGAGGTTGTGCTAGACACACAACTTAGACCAATGTGCAAGTCGGCTGATGACACGGTTCCACTTGTCATGGGCATGGTGATGCTATTCCGAGTTACACTGATTCAGCTAAAGAGTTTAGCGACTCGGACTGACCCACAGTTGAGATGCAACGAGCATGTTGTCATTTGCAGTCTCAAGCAATGGAATCCTTTGACCTGAGGTGATTGCATGATCCGAGTTGTGGATCGCCAACTTAGGTTCTATCAAACGTTGTTCCGTAAATGGGCAGTTATAAAGATAGAGTTCGGGTTGGTTGTGAAGCAAGCTGCGTGACGTGGATTACCAAGATGGGATTTGCCCCTCCGTAATGGAGAGATATTCTCTGGACCCTCTCGTGTGATATGATTAGGAAGCATGGCCATGCGCTACTCAGTTAAGTGTTAACTGAGGAGTCGGACTAAAGTTAGTCTAGTGAATCACATATCATGGTACGAGAAGAGAGTTAAGCTATTTAAGGGATGGCAACTACTCGCCAATAGCGTAACAGATATATCGTGAGGCAAAGGGACTTGGACGAAAGTCACATTGAAGGTTCGTCTTCTGACTTTACAGCACTTGGGAGTTGGCATGTCTTGCTAGAGGCCGCTACCATCTATCGACTTGAGACCGAGTGTTCATGGAAGTGAGTTGTACTCAAATCCATGACGGGATACTTGGAGGAGTAGCTCATGTCGTGTCCAGGTGTACGTGAACCTATAGGGTCACACACTTAAGGGTAAGGAGCCCGTGTGGATTAGATCCATGTGGAGATTGGTGTACAGCCTAGATGGGCCTCAAGAGTTGAGCCCAACTAGGAGTGTATATAAGTGGAGTGACAAGGGATAGTCCCTGACCTAGCCGTCACTTTCTCCACTTCCATTTCGGGCTAGACGGGATCTAGCAGTTATCTGTCGGAAGCTCCTTCCTATATGTGTGGACACCGGTAGAGGCATTGCGCGTGTGGCGCTGGAGATGAGGAAGCTCGTGGGAATCTGACGAAGGAGTTCGTGGGATTCGCAAGGGCTGTCCGAGGATCGTTCGGCACTGCTTCGACGCGCTACATCAACTTCCGCATCTGTGCGTCTAGCGGTAATCTCGTGGCCTATAACCTGAGCTGGATCTTGGGAGTTCCGCGTTAGGGAAAAGTTTTGTTTTTCTCTACATGGCCCAACAGTGGTATCTGAGCGAAAGCTTCTGGTTTTAGGCTCTAGATATGTGCGTATGTGATATGCACGAGGTGGTGGATGAGATCCACTTAGGGTTTCGGTGGTCGATCTATGAGATATATCGGTTTTGTGCAAGATTGATTGGATCAATCGCACTTGGGGGTGCTTGGAAGATCAGGTGCGGATGATCAATGAGATTGGTCAGATCTGCACAGGGATCAGATTTGGGTAAAAGTGTTTTATCCAATGAGGGAATCCATGGTTCGGAATGCAGATTAGATCTGTGATTTCAGAAAAATCGTCGGGTGCTGCCCGCACCCGCGAGGGGCGCTGCCCCTTCGATCCATGAGATGTCGTAGCGCATTAGATGTCGTTGCAAGGTTCACAACGCCGGTAGATATCATATCTATGCATAACTTGTTTTTTGCAGGAAGTTGTGAATGGTATGGCTTATATGCATGAGATGTGTGTAATCCATACGTGATCTGTGTATCACGGATTTGTCAGCCGGCTGGAGTCAAAGTGCTGTCACTGTTATTGTATAACGACCTGCGTGTCGGCATGAGATGCCATCTTCTTGTATATTCCTTAGTGCTAGTGTAGCATGTTTGGAAGACTTGAAGGACACTGCAGCCAAAGGCATGACGAACAGATTCATGGAGATGGAGATCACCATGAAGAGAGCCATGCCATTTCACATTATAATTGGATTATTTTGTGTGATTGTTATGTCTCTAGTTTTACCTCTATGAGATAGTGGTTAAACTTTAATCCCTCAAAGAAGGTCTAGTCGGTCTCCCCGCCAGTGCTGCACCATCACAAGTCAGACATTCTTGGTAGTGGGCTCATAAAATTGAGGTGCTACCAATTCTCTTCGACTAGATGGGTTCGATTCGGACTCTTACAGCGGAAGCACTTGGTAAGCTAGACGGGTCTATCACAACGGTTGTGGGGCTCGGGGAGAGGGTGGTCGGGAGTCGGGGCATGAGATGCCACCCGACCAACAGGAGTCGGATGAGATGCGATTGGCAAGGAGTTGCCTACCTAGATCACTTGGCGGCTAGCGGTGATGCTAAATCTCACTAGTCGGCTTGCTTATTTAGGGTCCTGAATCACTAAGTAACCATCGGAGGGATGTTGGTTCTAGTGGGAGCATAAGTATTAAAATGTTTAATACGCCTGCTCTTTTATGAATACTTGTCTTAAGTGTTTTGTATATTTCTGTTGTAGATAATGGCACCTAGTAGCAGTCTCCCTCAGTTATCTAGTTTTGCGTTGAGGACCATCCTAGAGAAAGATAAACTTGATGGAACAAACTTCACCATCTGGTATCGTAATCTGAGAATTGTTCTCAAACAAGAAAAGAGGGACCATGTTCTAGACAACCCGCTTCCAGATGTGCCGGATGAGAATGCGAGTGTCGCAGTGACCAATGCCTATCGTAGAACATGTGATGAGTCTACAGAAATTAGTTGTCTTATGCTTGCTCACATGGAACCGGACTTGCAGCAGCAGTTCGAGAATGTTGAGGCCTACGATATGATCGAAAGCCTCAAAAGTATGTTCCAGGCTCAGGCCAAGACCGAGAGGTATCAAGTCTCTCAAGCTTTGCTGAGTTGTAAGCTTAAGGATGGTGATCCACTGAGTCCGCATGTAATCAAGATGGTTGGTTATGTGCAGTCTCTGGAAAGGCTTGGCTACCCCCTTAGCAAAGAGTTCGCTACAGATATAATTTTGAACTCTCTTCCTAGTGCGTATGGTCAGTTCATATCGAACTACCACATGCATGGTATGGATAAGAAGCTCACTGAATTACATGGGATGCTTAAGCAGGCAGAGGTTGATCTCAAGAAAGGTACTAGCCAAGTGTTGGTGGTACAGAATAAGGCTAAGTTTAAGAAGAGTTATTGGACTAAGAAGAAGAAGGCTAAGTTAGGAGGTAATGCTCAGGATGAGATCCCAAGCGTTTCCTCAGGGACTAAGTCATCTCCTTCAGCCGGATCCACTTGCTTCTATTGCAAGACGGATGGCCACTGGAAGAGGAATTGCAGCAAGTATTTGGCGGATAAAGCCAAGAGTGGAGGTGTGACTTCCAACTCAGGTACACTTGATTGCAATGTTATAGACCTTTATCTTGCTGATGCACCCGATGGTTCTTGGGTATATGATACCGGATCAGTCATTCATGTCTGCAACTCGTTGCAGGGACTAGTAAGAACTAGGGGCGTAGCAAGAGGCGAGGTTGACATTCGGGTCGGCAACAAAGCAAGAGTTGCTGCGTTGGAAGTCGGCACGATGCAACTTCATTTACCTTCAGGATTCTTAATGGAACTAAATAATTGTTATTATTTTCCAGTGCTTAGTCGAAACATCATTTCTGCCTCATGTTTGATGAGACAGGGCTATGAGTCTAATATTAAGAACAATGGTTGTTCTTTATATTTGAATGATATGTTTCACGGCTTTGCACCCGTTGAGAACGGATTGTTTATTTTGAATCTTGATGGTGGGTCGGTCTATAACATAAATGTGAAAAGGTTGAAACCAAATGATCTGAATATGACTTACTTTTGGCACTATCGACTTGGTCATATAAGTTGGAAACGCATGAAGAAGCTCCATGATGATGGACTCCTAACTTCATTCGACTTGGAGTCGTTCGAGACATGCGAATCCTGCCTTCTAGGCAAGATGACCAAGACACCTTTTGCAAGGAGTTGTGAAAGGGCGTCTGACTTGTTGGGACTAGTACATAGTGATGTATGTGGTCCAATGAGCGTGACAGCCAGGGGTGGCTATGAGTACTTCATTACCTTCACCGATGATTTGAGTAGATATGGATATGTCTACTTGATGAAACATAAGTCGGAAGCCTTTGAAAAGTTCAAAGAATTCCAGAATGAAGTATAGAATCAACTCGGCAAGAAAATAAAGTTTCTTCGGTCGGACCGAGGAGGCAAGTACATGAGCCACGAGTTTGATGACCATCTGAAGAGTTGTGGAATAGTTCCTCAGCTGACTCCGCCGGGTACACCGCAGAGGAACGGTGTGTCGGAACGGCAGAATCGGACCTTGTTGGACATGGTACGATCAATGATGAGTCGGTTAGATCTACCTTTATCATTTGGGGGTTATTGTCTAGAAATGGCGGCGTTCACACTAAACAGAGTACCATCAAAATCGGTAGAGAAGACACCACATGAGATGTGGACTGGCAAGAAGCCGAGTTTGTCTTTTCTTAAGATTTGGGGTTGTGAAGCATTTGTCAAGCGACTTCAGTCGGACAAGCTTACAGCCAAGTCGGATAAGTGCATTTTCGTTGGGTATCCAAGGGAGACCTTGGGTTACTACTTCTACAACCGAGAAGAGGGCAAAGTGTTTGTCGCTCGGAACGGTGTCTTCCTTGAGAAAGAGTTTCTCAGTCGGGAACTCAGTGGGAGTATGGTGCGGCTCGAAGAAGTTCGAGAGGAACCGGTCAGTAGCGATTTGGTGAAAGCCTTGGAGGTTGAGCCAGTCATGGTAGCTGAGCCGGCAGGTGGACCTCCACTGCGAAGATCAGCAAGATTGCGAAGTGTTCGTGATGTATTACTGTTAGACAGTGATGAGCCGGCAACTTACTCAGAAGCGATGGTGGGTTCTAATTCTGAGTCATGGCTTGGAGCCATGAGATCCGAGTTAAAGTCCATGGATGATAATCAAGTTTGGAACTTGGTTGATCTACCAGACGGTGCAAGACCCGTCGAGTGCAAATGGGTCTTTAAAAGGAAAACTGATATGGATGTAAACATTTCTATCTATAAAGCACGGCTTGTCGCGAAGGGGTTCCGGCAGGTTCAAGGAGTTGACTACGATGAGACTTTCTCACCCGTAGCGATGCTTAAATCAGTTCGGATCATGTTAGCTATAGCAGCCTATTTCGACTATGAAATATGGCAGATGATGTCAGAACGGATTTCCTTAATGGAAAATTAACTGAGGACGTGTATATGATACAGCCCGAGGGTTTTGTCGATCCGGCTAATGCTGACAAGGTATGCAAACTTTGGAAATCCATTTATGGATTGAAGCAAGCATCTCGGAGTTGGAATATTCGCTTTGATGAGGTAGTCAAATCGTTTGGCTTCATCAAGAGTGATCATGATTCTTGTTTATACAAGAAGTTTAGTGGGAGCAAAGTAAACTTTCTGATCTTATATGTGGATGACATATTATTGATTGGAAATGATGTCCAGATGTTGCAAGAAACCAAGAAGTCATTGGAAAGGAGTTTCTCAATGAAAGACTTAGGTGAGGCAACTTATATACTAGGAATCAGGATCTATAGAGATAGATCCAGACGGCTCATTGGATTGAGTCAAAGTACATATTTGGACAAAGTGTTGAAGAAATTCAACATGGAATTGTCTAAGAATGGGTTCTTACCGATGTCCCATGGCATAAAACTTAGCAAGACTCAGTGTCCTTCGACACCTGATGAGCGAAGTAGGATGAATGTGATTCTTTATGCTTCGGCAGTTGGGTCCATCATGTATGCCATGATTTGTACTAGGCCAGATGTTTCCTATGCTCTAAGTGTTGTGAGCAGATACCAGGCTAACCCTAGAGAAATCCATTGGGCAGCAGTTAAGAACATTCTTAAGTACTTGAGAAGGACTAAGGATGTGTTCCTAGTTTATGGAGGTGAGGTTGAACTCAGTATAAGGGGTTACACGGATGCGAGTTACCTTACTGACTCAGATGATTCTCATTCGCAATCTGGGTACGTGTTCATTTTGAACGGAGGGGCTGTGAGCTGGAAGAGTTCCAAGCAAGAGACTGTGTCTACATCTACAACAGAAGCTGAGTATATTGCTGCCTCGGAGGCAGCAAAGGAAGCTGTTTGGATCAGGAACTTCTTGATTGATCTTAGTGTGGTTCAGGGCTCGTCCAATCCGTTAGACGTGTATTGTGACAACAATGGCGCTATTGCACAAGCCAAGGAACCCAGACAACACCAGAAGAACAAGCATATACTCATGCTATACCACCTGATTCACCAGTTCGTGGATCAAGGTGATATCAAGTTATGCAAGGTACACACGGATGCAAACGTTGTAGATTCGTTGACAAAGCCACTTCCACAGCCTAAGCATGAGGCGCACGTAAGAGCCATGTGCATTAGATGCCTAGACATGTGATGTCGGATGATTGACTCTAGTGCAAGTGGGAGACTATTGGGAATATGCCCTAAAGGCAATCATGGTTGATGATATTTCCCAAAGTATTCATAAAGTAAAGTTGTCCTTATATGAACATCAGATATATATCACTGAATGCGTGATTCAGTTGTGGAACTATATATTCATGATTGTTCATATTAGATTGTCCTTGGTCGTTGAGGTTGTGCTAGACACACAACTTAGACCAATGTGCAAGTTGGCTAATGACACGGTTCCACTTGTCATGGGCATGGTGATGCTATTCTGACTTACACAGATTCCGCTAAAGAGTTTAGTGAGTCGGACTGACCCATAGTTGAGATGCAACGAGCATGTTGTCATTTGCAGTCTCAAGCAATGGAATCCTTTGACCTAAGGTGATTGCATGATCCAAGTTGTGGATCGCCAACTTAGGTTCTATCAAACGTTGTTCCGTAAATGGGAAGTTATAAAGATAGAGTTCGGGTTGGTTGTGAAGCAAGCTGCGTGACGTGGATTACCAAGATGGGATTTGCCCCTCCGTAATGGAGAGATATTCTCTGGGCCCTCTCGTGTGATATGATTCGTAATCATGGCCATGCGCTACTCAGTTAAGTGTTAACTGGGGAGTCGGACTAAGAGTTAGTCCAGTGAATCACATATCATGGTACGAGAAGAGAGTTAAGCTATTTAAGGAATGGCAACTACTTGCCTATAGCTTAACAGATATATCGTGAGGCAAAGGGACTTGGACGAAAGTCACATTGAAGGTTCGGCTTCTGACTTTACGGCACTTGGGAGTTGGCACGTCTTGCTAGAGGACGCTACCATCTATCGACTTGAGACCGAGTGTTCATGGAAGTGAGTTGTACTCAAAGCCATGACGGGATACTTGGAGGAGTAGCTCATGTCGTGTCCAGGTGTACGTGAACCTACAGGGTCACACACTTAAGGGTAAGGAGCCCATGTGGAGATTAGTGTATAGCCTAGATGGGCCTCAAGAGTTGAGCCCAACTAGGAGTGTATATAAGTGGAGTGACAAGGGATAGTCCTAGACCTAGCCGTCACTTTCTCCACTTCCATTTCGGGCTAGATAGGATCTAGCAGTTCTCTGTCCGAAGCTCCTTCCTGTATGTGTGGACACCGGTAGAGGCATTGCACGTGCGGCGCTGGAGACGGGGAAGCTCGTGGGAATCTGATGAAGGAGTTCGTGGGATTCACAAGGGCTGTCCGAGGATCATTCGGCACTGCTTCGACGCGCTACATCAACTTCCGCATCTGCGCGTCTAGCGGTAATCTCGTGGCCTATAACCTGAGCTGGATCTTGGGAGTTCCACGTTAGGGAAAAGTTTTGTTTTTCTCTGCGTGGCCCAACAATAGCATCAACTACAAAGAGTAATCAATACCAGGAAAGTTTCCCCTATGAACTATGCAAGATTTAACACAATTGTTACAGCAATATGGAGATGGTGATGAGGGTGCTGATGGTGATGATGGTGGTGGTGATGATGATGATGATCCCGACGAAGTCCAGCTTGATGGTGGTGTTGATGGCGACGATCTCCCCTCTCCGGGAAGGAATTCCCCTGGTAGAAATCTGTCTACCGGAGAGATCTTTCTCTCTCGGTGTTTTCTGCCCCGCAGAGGCGGCGAAATCTTTCTGTGGTCGCTCCCCGAGTCTTAGGGTTTCGGGAGGATAATATACGCTAGAGGGGAGTGCCAGGGGTGGACCAGGGCGGCCACACCACCTGGTGGCGCGGCCTAGGCTGGCCCGCGCCAGGGGGTGGTGTGGGCCCCCTGTGGCCCATCTCCAGCCCCCCTTCTGGCTTCCTTCGTCTTCTGGGAAAATAGGATTTTCCATGTGTTTTCCCAGATTTTCTGATCTTCGTGAATTTTGCCTCCAAACAGCACCTTTTCCATCAGAATCCTGACTACAGCGGTCCATGCTCCAAAAGTCATCAACCATGCAAAAACAGATGAAATAACATAAGTATCACCCCTGAATACGAAATATATCAATGAATAACAGTGAATTATGACATAGAATAGTGATGCAAAATGGACGTATCAACTCCCCCCAAGCTTAGACTTCGCTTGTCCCCAAACCGAGCTCAATAAACATGGCCTCAGGTTTATGGAGTGAAGAGTCGATAAAAGAATACGGACAAGAAGCATCACATTCATCAAATACATAGATCATAATAGAAGACAACTCACTATTATATAACTCAACTTGCAATAAATAAAGGAAACACAATAAAGATACATAAAGTAAATCATAATTGGTAATGGCAAACTTAGCTCTTGGTCGAAGAATAGTTGATAATTTGTTGGAGTTCACAAATAACTAGTTTTCAATGATAGCTTTCAAAGTAGTAAACATCAAGATAAGAGCAATGTGCAAAACAAGGAACATAAGAAACATGATTGAATAAATCATCATATGAATGAATGAAACACAACAACTCAAAATACTTGCTGAGATAGAAGGGAGTAGGTTTACTGACTCAGCTACAAAGTAAAAGAAAGGCCCTTCGCAGAGGGAAGTAGGGATTTCAAGTCTCATAAAGAGCTCCCAAAAATTATCATACTTACTAGCTTTCAGCTCTCATTGCCCCTATCATAGGCATCTTTAGGTGATTAAGGTTAAAGTGATCAAATATGAGGATATGCATTGACAAGTTGTAAGTTGAGAATCTTATGTCCCTTGAATATGAGGGCCGCTCCTCATGCTGCTCAAGTTTAGTCACCGGTAAGTTCTTGTCATCGTAAGCATATGTGTATCATAGAGAACCGCCAACCGGGTACCCCTTGCCCGATGATACGGAAGAATCCCCATATCAAAATGACAAGGCAAGAAGACAACAAGCATCTCAGCAATCTTCTTATTTACCATGGGAATATGGTGCTTTTTTCTCTCTTTCCTCTTTTCATAATCTTTTTTTCTTCTTTTTCCCTTTTTTCTCAATATCGGACTCTTCTTTTATAAGAAGAATGCTTCATAGATGCTCGTTATGGTTACGCTGCAGGTTTCCACCATGTCAGCATGGATTAGACCAGCGGCCCAGGCGTTTCTCTAACATACATGCATAACTCCATGGACTTACAAGCTCCCCTTTCATTTCACACCGATGACATCCATAGACAAAAGAACATGATATCAACTAGGTACAAAGTACCAGTGCAATGTTGAAAGCGTTCCCCATGACAAACATGGTTACGCTAATTCACAACTTACAAAGCGCAAGCATATACGCAACATAGGTGAGCACAATGGTTCAAGTTTATTAAGTGCAAGAAAGTAAAGTGTGCCATCAAGTTCGTGAGAGCTTTAATCACTACTTTTCACATAACAAGTTTAATTTGGGAGGTAGATAAAACAAGAATTTACTTGGAATAGCAATAGTGCTAATAGGTAGGTATGGTGGACACAAATGGCATGGGTTTGGTTTAAAGGAGTGGATGCATGAGAAGAATTCCCTCTCAGTACAGGTTTTTGGCTAGCAAGGTTGGGTAGCAAGTATAAGAGTTGAAGGAAACAAGCAAACATACAAGTGATAAAGACAAACATGCAATCTTCCTTGGAGGCACAAAAGATCTTAACTAGAGAATACTAAAATTATGAGCAAATCAAGAAAGAAAGATGATGAAATTATTTTTCTTTAGAGTACTTTTATCTTTTTCATTCAACTCTCAAAAAATAGTGTTGCTACTGACCGAGCCAGGTTTGCCAAAACCAACTAAATTAACTCAATGATCCAAAAGTGATACCAATACTAACAACAAGATCAATCATATAACCATGAATTGAAAACTAATATAAGCTATGCAAAAGAGTAAATGATAGAACTTCTCATTAATAATCCATAACGGCAACTCACACCAAGGGATACATATCTAACGAGAGAGGGGACACTTCCATAATGCAAACCATCCTACATGATAACTTCTCTATTCATGATATGACTCTACTAAAAAGGTAAAAGATAGAAGATAGTGATGTGATACCGCGGCACTCCCCCAAGCTTGGAACAAGCCAAGGGGATGCCAAACCTGATGACGAATTACTCATTTGGTGGTGGTGGTAATATTTTCTTAGTTGACGTGAGGAAATCTTCCAACGTCTTGCGAAGCCTATTATTCTCCCATTGAAGCATGTCCACCTTCCTCCTCAAGTCTTGGTACTTGTCGCAAAACTCCTTAGTGACTCGTAGGGATTCCGTTGATGCAGGGCAAGTAACTAAAGGTACCAGCCCCTGCTTGGGATCTTGGAGATCCTCCTCCATAGGCTCCTTTCCCTTGTCCTTGGCAGACACCATTGTGCTCCTAAGCTTTCAAAGATAGTTCCTGGCAGAAACAGATCGAAACAAAAACACGACAAAAACACGATATACGAACCTCGGGAGATCCGGGGGATTATATATTACGAAGTTTCATGACGAAAGGAAGGTACTGGGAGAAAACGAGTCGGAGGCGGAGTCCGAGGTGGACTCACCACCTCGTGGCGCGGCTAGGGGAGGGTCGCGCCACAGGTTGGTGTGAGCCACCCTGGCTCCGTTTCCGTCCCTCTTTCGCTTTGTAGCTTTCCTTATTGACTAAAAACTACAAAATATAGTTGGATAGTATTTTCGTGAAACTTTTCTTACTAGAATTGTCACCTATTTGAAAGCGGGCTCTGCAGGTCTCTGAATTTGGTATCTAGTAGATTATTCCAGAGTCACCACTTTAATAACATCAATATCTTCATCTTCATACACTCATTACTTGAGTCATAAACCTTTCACTTCCTTACTACACCATTATCTCCACTACCTGGAAATTTCTTTCACACAAAACTTCACACAATTCTCATTAGCAATATTAGTATAAGTGAAGTGATAAAACCTTTTGAGTCCAACTTCAACTGAAAACCATCAAAACATAAGCTACTGAAGCAAATCCTTCCGAAAACCCAAAAATAATTCAAAAAGGAAATCGAATAAAGAAGCAAATGCAAAAGTGGCATATTCTGTCAAAACAGACCAGCAGGTAAAGATCAATTTTTTCGAAAATCTTCTGTTGCTCAAATCAAAAAGTGAAAAACTAACGAAAGTTAAATAACAACCTGGGTCAGAAGCACAAAAAATTACAGCTCAATCCGACATACAGAGATCTCTCACGAAGTTTTATGGTGAAGCACAAAAAATCTGATTCTGGACAGCAACTTCCCTAAATATTACTTCTCTCTCATTAGAGGTTGATCTTGACACAAAAACCAAACAAAACGGATAAGGAGCGGTTATTACTGAAGTAATAACTTCCAAGACTCAAAGATACAAAAACAAACTGAAAGCAAAAACAAATTGGGTTGTCTCCCAAAAAGCTCTTTCTTTATAGCCATTAAGATGGGCGTGATGATTTTGAAAATGCTCACTCAAGAATATGGATTGAAGTGATGAGAGCATTAAGAAGAAAAAATACACACGTTTAAGTCTAACCCACTTCCTATGCAAGGGAATTTTGTAAACAAACAAGTTGTTGAAACCAGAGGCTACTTGCATAAGAAGGCAAAAGAAGTGCAACATAAAAACTTTCAGCATAAAACGGGGAAACTTGATATTATTGAGATGCATAAGAACACTTTTCCCTATCTCATAGTAACTTTCAGTATCGTGCATAAACTTAACAATATAACTATCACAAGGACCATCGTGACAATGATCACTTATTCTAACAGAAAACATGGGAATACTAGCTCTCATAACACTACTATGTGAAACAATATTAGAGGTATCCTTACAAAGGATAGTGTGTCCCTCTTCTTCATATTTAGTAACAAAGTCTTTCACATTTGCTATTATGGGTTCATCAACCATTTGTTTATCAGGTTCAACAGCTTCATTCATACTTTCATCAACCATACTAGCTATCATAGAATGTTCCTTTATCTTAACTGGGAAAGGCATTTTCTCAATGTAAAGTTTAGGTAAAACATGATTAGCAGTATAAACTTCAGTATTTCTTGCAGGAACACTCTTAGCAACATCTTTATAAGGTTCATGATACTTATTCCACTTCTTTTTAGGCACTTCAATATAGGAAGCAAAAGCCTTAAAATAAGAAGCAATAGCTTGAGAGTCTAGACCATAAGCATTTTTAATATTTTGAAAGTCATCAGTTCCCATAAAAGATTCAATGCATTCATAATCATAATTTATACGTGACTTTCTACCTTTGTCATTCTCCCAAGCTTCAGCATTGTCTTGAATACGGTCCAGAAGATCCCACTTAGCTTCTTCTTCCATGCGAGTGAATGATCTAGCACAAGAGGCATCCAATAAATCCTTGTCATGTAGAGGGAGCCTTGCATAAAAGTTATTGATAATAATATTGGTGGGGAGCTCATGAATGGGACATTTGAGCATTAGTAACTTTAATCTCCCCCAAGCTTGAGCTGTACTCTCTCCATCAAGAGGCCAAAAGTTGTATATTTGATTCCGATCTTTGTGAATCTCACTAGGAGGATATAACTTTGAATAAAAGAGAGGTACTATTTCCTCCCATTCCAGAGCTTGACCATTCTTCAGCAGCTTATACCATTCCTCAGCTCTTCCTTTCAGTGATAATGAGAATAACTTCTTCTTAACTTGATCTGTAGTGATACCTGCACACTTGAACAACCCGCATAATTCGTGTATAAAGAGTAAATGATCACCAGGATAGACAGTTCCATCCCCAACATAATAGTTATCCATAACACGATCAATAATTCTTGTAGGTATTTTGAAAGCATCATTCTCAGTAGGTGGTGGCTTATCTACTACCTTAGTAGTGGTAGTAGCATTACCAAATAAGAAACTCAGCGAATTATCCATAACGAAAATAAAGCAACTAGCAGAAGTAAACAATACTCACAGTAGAAGTTTCCTTACTAGTTCCACTCTCCAATAGCGCTTCACTCCCCAGCAACGGCGCCAGAAAATAGTCTTGATGACCCACAAGTATAGGGGGTGTATCGCAGTATTTTTGATAAGTAAGAGTGTCAAACCCAACGAGGAGCAGAAGGTGTTGGCTAGTGGTATGGATTAGGAATTCTCTACAAATACTTAGCAAACGAATTTTTAGGGTTTTTTGATAAAGCAAGTAAACGAAGTACGAGTAAATAAAATACAGTAGGAATAAATGCAGCAAGTGTAGCAAAGGACAAGCCAGTTGTATTACTTAAGATGACCAAACGTTCTCGAGGACACATCGGAAGACTGTCAAGTGCTTTCGCTTCATATAGTTGATTAATCTTCTTTAGCTTGCTAAGTGTTGTGTGGGTGAACCTGTGCTAATGTACCGACCTTCCTAGGACTAATACATACTTGTGATTATACCCCTTGCAAACATCCGTAAGTACAAGAAAGTAATTAAGGTAGAAACCTAACCACAGCTTTAAACTCTAAGACCCTTACGTCCCTTGTGCAATGGTTTCCTAACAGGGGTTCAGGTTTCTGTCACTCCGGCAATCCCTACGATTAGTAGCCAAATACACAATGCATTCCCCTAGGACCATATAGGTGAAGTGTCATGTACTCGACGTTCACATGACACCACTAGAAGAAGTACACCACAACTTAAATATCAAACTATTGAATCTTTCTCAACACAACTCCACTACTAACAACATGACTTCTCCCATGTCTTCAAGAACAAAACGAACTACTCACAAGACATCATATGGATCATGATCAGAGATGGAATAATGATGTATAACAATCTGAATATAAACAATACTTCAACGGTTCACTCAATAGCATCAACTACAAAGAGTAATCAACACCGGGAAAGTTTCCCCTATGAACTATGCAAGATTCAACACAATTGTTACATCAATATGGAGATGGTGATGAGGGTGCTGATGGTGATGATGGTGATGATGATGATGATGATCCCGACGAAGTCCAGCTTGATGGTGGTGTTGATGGCGACGATCTCCCCTCTCCGGGAAGGAATTCCCCTGGCAGAAATCTGTCTGCCGGAGAGATCTTTCTCTCTCGGTGTTTTCCGCCCCGTAGAGGCGGCGGAATCTTTCTGTGGTCGCTCCCCGAGTCTTAGGGTTTCAGGGGGATAATATACGCCAGAGGGGAGTGCCAGGGGTGGACTAGGGCGGCCACACCACCTGGTGGCGCGGCCTAGGCTGGCCCGCGCCAGGGGGTGGTGTGGGCCCCTGTGGCCCATCTCCAGCCCCCTTCTGGCTTCCTTCATCTTCTAGAAAAATAGGATTTTCCATGTATTTTCCCGGATTTTCTGATCTTCGCGAATTTTGCCTCCAAGCAGCACCTTTTCCATCAGAATCCTGACTGCAGCGGTCCATGCTCCAAAAGTCATCAACAATGCAAAAACAGATGAAATAACATAAGTATCACCCTTCAATACGAAATATATCAATGAATAACAGTGAATTGTGATGCAAAATGGACGTATCAATGGTCTCGAATCCTACACTTATAAAATCTATGACAAGCTCTCCGGAATTGTCATAGAATCTTGTAGTGTGGTGTTTGAAGAATATGATGGTCCCCAAGCGGGGCGTGTTGATGTCTGTGATGTAGATGATGAAATGCGTCAGGATGCCATAGGAAGAATGGGTGCGGGCTTCATCCGCCCTGTTGAGGAACCCCTTATGGAGGATCGAGAAGAACTATGCTCTATTCAAGTGGAGCACTCATCTTCACAACAACAACAAGCTCCTATCGAGGAGGACAATGACCCATGCCAAAGACAAGTTATGGACCCTCAACCTGCTGATCAAGAAGAAACCTCTAGCCAGGAGTTACTTGAGTCTCCATTTGCCAGAATGTCCAGTGGTGCTAAGTCTATTACACAAGGAAGATCTATAGAAACTGCCATAAGGAAAGCTCAATGCCTGTCTAGAAGTATGCTTGATCAAGACCAAGGTCAATCTTTGCCACTTACAGAAGAGAATAATTCCAATGATGATCAAGGTCAAGTTGATGGTCAAGACGAGGACCAAAATGATGAAGTGATCCCCCCAAGAAACAACAAGGAGATCGAAACTCGTCACCAAGCTAGAATGGATAGAATATTGGAATTAAGAGACCACACTCTTGAGAATGTGGTAGGAGATATAAGAAGAGGGATATCTACTCGAGCTCAACTAAAGAACTTTGGTGAGCACCAAGCACACATTTCCATGGTGGAACCAAAGAAAGTGTGGGAAGCCCTTGAAGATTCGGATTGGTTGGATGCAATGCACAAAGAGCTCAACAACTTTGAGAGAAACAAATTATGGAAGTTAGTTGAAAAGCCAAAATATTGCCGCAATGTTATAGGCACCAAGTGGATTTTCAAGAACAAGCAAGATGAGCATGGAATTGTGGTGAGGAACAAGGCAAGATTGGTTGCACAAGGGTTCTCTCAAATTGAAGGCATTGATTATGGAGAGACTTATGCACATGTGGCTCGCCTTGAGTCCATCCGTATCCTTCTTGCTTATGCGGCACATCATAAATTTAAACTACAACAAATGGATGTAGAAAGTGCATTTCTTAATGGTCCATTGCATGAGTTGGTATATGTGAAACAACCCCCGGGGTTTGAGGATCCCAACTTTCCAAACCACGTCTACAAACTCGATAAGGCACTCCATAGGCTCAAGCAAGCCCCACGCACGTGGTATGAGCACCTTATAGAGTTGTTGTTAGATCGTGGGTTTGAGGTTGGGAAAATCGATCCCACTCTTTTTACTAAGAAGGTCAATGGGGAACTTTTTGTATGCCAAATTTATATAGATGATATTATCTTTGGCTCATCTAACAAAGCTTTTAATGATGAATTCTCAAAGCTTATGACTGACAGGTTCAGGATGTCAATGATGGGAGAATTGAGAGTATTTCTTGGTTTTGAGATCAAGCAAGTGAGAGGAGGAACATTCTTCAACCAAGCCAAGTATACTCAAGATATGCTCAAAAGATTCAACATGAAAGACCTAAATGGAGCTCCCACTCCCATGGCAACAAAGACTCATCTTGAACTAAACCCAAATGGTAAAGATGTGGATCAAAAGGTATACCGGTCCATGATTAGCTTTTTGCTTTACCTTTGTGTATCTAGACCCGATATTGTGTTGAGTGTAGGAGTGTGTGCAAGATATCAAGCAGATCCTAAAGAAAGCCATTTGATGGCAGTCAAGAGAATCTTTCGATATTTGGTTCATACCCCAAACTATGGTATTTGGTATCCTAGGGGCTCAACTTTCTCTCTTTGTGGGTACACGGATTCGGATTGGGCTGGTGACAAGGATGATAGGAAATCAACCTCCAGGGCTTGCCAATTCCTTGGGAGGTCCTTGGTGTGTTGGTCTTCTAAGAAGCAAAATTGTATATCTCTTTCCACCGCCAAAGCCGAGTATGTGGCAACTACTAGTGCTTGTACACAATTGCTATGGATGAGGCAAACTTTAAAGGAATACGGTGTCCATTGTGACAAAGTGCCTCTTCTATGTGACAATGAAAGTGTTATAAAGATTACATATAACCCAGTGGATCATACAAGGACAAAGCATATTGAGATTCGTCATCACTTCATTAGAGATCATGTTGCTCGAGGTGATATTGAGTTATCCTATGTATCAACCAAAGACCAACTTGCCGACATTTTCACGAAGCCACTTGATGAAGCAAGGTTTTGTTATTTGAGGAATGAACTAAATATCGTAGATTCTAGGAGCTTGACTTGATCACCTTGCATACTCACCTATATCTTGACTCTTATTTGGTTTAGGTGCAGGCATGGAGATAGGGGAGTGCGGTTCTAATACATTGGACTATCCCTCCCCCCATAATGCCAACATTAAGAAATTAAATTCTCTTAATATCATTTAGTGATATGTGAGCTTCATTGATGAGTAGTGGCTATAAACCCAAGGATAATTCTTCGTGGTGTCATGCCACAATCTCTTACATGGTAGCCTCGGCCACCGCCCTCTTCATATTTGAAGAGTTAGTTCTTGACTTGTGTGGTTTGGATCTTAATTTTCCATATTTTGACTATCTATGATTTTTTGGTTCTTCACAGTACATCTTCTGAATCCCAGGCCTATACTCATCCCTAAACATGATCCTCTTGACACACATGTGTCCAACTTTTGTACACAGGTTTTTACGGTGTGGGGGCGGAATGTCCGCCTTGTCAAGCCAGGAGAGTCCGGCAAGGCCAGACACTCCGCTTGATATAGCCCGGACACTCCGGCATCTTCATTCGCCCATAACGACCTCGTCGCCATCGTCATCTCGTCTCCTACGACACTGGCACACAGGTTCATGATGGTCCCTGCCCTTGCACGTCCGGTACTGGCAACATCGGTACGTGCCTTCGTCCCGACGAGTTTCCGAGTCTAGCAAACTCAGATCAGCGCCTCGTCTACATCGCCATCGACAACATCTTCTTCGAAATCGACCTCTACGACTGCATCACGACGATTTCTTCTTTGCGTCCTTGGTTATGGCAAAACCAATGGATGTTACCGATGTGCGCCTAGTTCTCGCAAAACGATGGTCGCATCTCGTCCTCGACGGCTCGGACTGTATCGGCTCTGGCATCGCCACCTTCGGCGCCTGCCTCGACGCGTCTCCGTCATTATCCTCGCGCACTATGCACACGTGGCTTCATGTGCGGCTACCTCGACAGCGGCAACTCCGACCACGACCTCGACCATGGTGACCCCTCGCACGGCTACATCGACCACGACACCACCCCCACACTCTCGGCTCCCTCGACATGGACACAAGGGCTACCACCTCGCTCGAGCATCATCATCTTCCTCTACAGTCCAAGCTACCGCGCCGCGACACCGTCCATGACGTTCCCGCTCGGACTGCGGGAGGGGGGTGTCAGCCTACTGGATGCTACTTTGGTTTATCTCCAATATGACCGTCCGCGACATTCCAGTTGTTCACGACGCTACCACTAGGACTGCGGGGGATGCTAGAGTATTGCGTATACGTTTATTATGGCAATATAGGATAGAGATAGGATACGTCTTCATACAGTTCTAACTTGAGTTGTACTCCAAGATGAATCCATGTACACATATATATACTCGCTCATGAGTCTCAATACTATATCCATCATATTCCGTCAATCTCTCTCCCACTCTATCGTTCTACAGCATCGATGAGCGCCTAACGAGTGTGGGGCGAGGAGAAACCGGAGATGAGGCCAAGATTGAGAGGAGCCCACTCTATCAATCTGGATTCGTTTTCAACAATAGCTACTGCTCTTAGTTCAAATCTTGGGCATCTGAAAAGCAGAACTAAATTTCATGCGAAAAACCGAAAACAGGTGTACCATTATTGGGCACCTGTTGGAGATGCTCTGACTGTGGCAACGATCATAATGACTGTGGCAACGATCATAATGACTGTGGCAACGATCATAAGCAAGTTACAGTTCTTAGTGTGTCGATAAGGATGGGCCAGAGCAGGAAATTGTCTCGATTCCTCCTGTAACTGTTGCAGGGTACAGAGCAGGGAAGGGCACTGTTGGTTCTATTTCTGTAGAGCTTGGTTCTGGGTGTGTTTTTATAATCTCTACATTATCAGTGCAGATAAAACGATGGCTTTCACCATGTGTTCTCTAAGGCCTTGTTCGGTTCGCCCCTCCCCGGCCGGGATCGAGGCCTAATCCCCGTCAACCCGCGGGGGTCGGCACAGCCCGGGATTAATCCCCGTCCAGCAAATTTTGCGTGTTCGGTTATGCGCCGTGGGGATTTCAGCCCGGTCCAAACCTTCCCGATCCCGGCCATTCCATCCGGGAAAACACAATCGTCCCACGACGCGTGGAACGATTCCCGGACGAAACAGCAAAGCTCTCGCCTCCTTCCTCACCACACGGCAGCGACTGTGCGGCGGCGGTGGCGGCGGCGCAACCACGTGGAGGAAATGGCAGTGGGCAACGAAGTGGAGGAAAACAACGGCAACGCACTCCTCCCCCTCCTCCCTCGCGTAGCCCAGAGGTTGTCGTGCGGCCCAGAGGCGCACGGCGACAGCGCAACGACCCAAAGGCGCAGGCGGTGGCGCGACCTGGAGGTGTCCTCGGCGGTTCGGCGGTAGCGGCAACGGTATCCACCACTTCGACGGCGGCTTCTCGCAGTTAAGGCCCTGCTCCTTATCCTCCTTGGCTCCCTTCTCCCTCTCTTATTAGGGTTTGTGCAAGTTCTTGATTTAGGATGGAGCAATCGTGTGCTCAGTGTTGCAACTCAAGAAATTGATTTATGCTGTGCATGTGGTTTTTGGATTTGAGATTACTAGACCAGTCTATGTTTTGAAATCTGCACCTCCAAGGAGCTAATAGCCTGACAATCAATGTTAAAAGATCAACCTTGTTTACAAGGAGTAGTGTTCTCATCAATTTCCTAGTGTATACATTAGCACTTGGACAGAAATACATTTCAATAGATAACAGAGAACAATTTTGGCTATGAAGTAACCTGCAATATATATTGCAATAGATTCTTCTCTCTCAGATATATCTTGCAATAATTTCTAGTCAGTATATCTTGCAATAATTTCTTGTCAGTATATCTTGCAATAATTTCTTGTCAGTATACAAAAAATCTACAATATGTATTTTCAGTGTAAGGCAGTTCAGAACTGGGTCGGCGGATGGGGACTGGATGGCCCGACGAGGCGATGACCTCTTTCCTCTCTCTCCCTGTGCAAGAATTCTGAGTCGATGACATGACTTGTTGTGTGTTGGTCGTTAGAAAATTAACCCAAATTAGGAAATATAGTGATACCTGATGTACGTGCTCTTATTTAATGTTCTTGTGGCAGAGTGAAAATCTGCACTAATTCCAGGATTGTTTGATTGCTTCATGGTAGAGTAGAGTTGTTTACAACTTTGTGAACTTTCCAGTTCTTGGTATAGTAGAGTTTCTCACATTTTTTGTGAACTTTGATCAAAGAATAAAAACCTAGTTTGGTATAGCAGAGAGATTCCAGATTTTGTCCACAACCTGTGCCCTTAATTGCTTGCTTAATTATCTTTTAGCTTCCGACATGAAGTTATACTAGTTAAATTAGCATTTTTGTAATAGATTCTATGAACATGTGTAGATGAAAAATGTTTATGTAGTTTGCTTGCTTGTCCAGCAATCACTCTCATAAGTTGCAGGGTCCTTCTCATGCTTGTCTGGTAGCTATACACAGAGGTTTATGTTGGTGCAAATCCACATCTTGCTTGAATGGTCCTTTTCTTCCTTTGCTCAAATGGCCTTTTAAATTTACCATTGCTGTCCGCAACCTATACAGAATTCCGCTCATTGTCAATCTATGATCCATTTAGTCACTCGTGGGTCATTTATTTAGATTTTGCATTGGATCTGTCATGTTAAACATTTCTGTGATTACAAGCAACTACAAGATGTGAAAATCTTTCCTGCACTGTTGCTTAAATAATGCCCAGAGAAAATGGAACTGTTGTATTTCTGTCATTTGCATTCCGTAATAGTAGCCTCATGTGGTAGAAGCACTTCTCTAAAAAAATTACATTCCAAAGTACTAGCTTCACGTTGTACTAGCTAATTATATAAGTATACTATAAACTTTTTCAGGCTGTCAAATATTTCAACCCTTCGCTGTGTGTGGCGGTGCTGCCAGCGGCAGTACCGTGCTCGGCGCACCGGCGGTCCAGCTGCAGCGGCGACTTGGTAACGACGGGAACTCAGACGCTTCATACATATACTATACTGCAGCTCAGTTTCTCCAGAATGCGTATTAGTTGCGCTATTTAAAAAGTGATTTGAGATTTGTATCCAATCCTTACCATACATATACAGCAGTTATGTTTCTTCAAAGTGCACCTGTATCATTATATGTGATTTATATTGAACGCTTTAGTACATCTTGGAGTGTTGAATAGGGACTCCAATTCGACTTGATGCTGGATGCTTCATAGTACGGTAAAAGGTTCACTACACAGGGTTTAACCGTGTGACAGAAAATGACAGGGATTAATCCCTGCAGGGAATGGGGTGTGAAGACGGGGTTCACCCAAACCCTCGGTGGATTAATTCCTTTCGGGGATTAATGCCACTGCAACCGAACAAGGCCTAAAGAAAATCATAAACGCAGATTCTTACCATGGTATCATCAGTTGTACAGGCACAGGTGGAGTGGAAAGTATGAAGCTCATTCGCGGAGCAGTCGAGAATTCACAAACATCTCAGCTACGGATGACCTTCACACGGTTTCAGAATTCAGAGACACATTCAGAAATATAGAGAATGTCCTGAAGGCAGCACTTATACTTCGTATTTCACTTTGACACAATATTTTGTACAAAGAACATGAACATTTTGTATTTCATTTGACGCTGCCACTTATAAGAAGAATGGGACACATTAGAGGACTGCATGACCAAGATTTGAACCTGAATACTACCGAGGACGGCAACCTAGTCTGAATTCCCAGAAAGACAGTAACTGAATCCAAAATCTGGCAAGGAAGCACACAAATGTAACCTTGGAGAAACACAATTTGTTTGTCTTTGTGCATGATATTCACAAGGCTGACAAGCACAAAGAAGCTGGCTCACAGAAGACCAAACCGCAGATTATTCATCTTCAAGATAGTATACACGAGATTCAGCATCCAGAGCTACAAGCACCATTATGTACCACAAAACTTGGCTCAGTGGAGCATTATGAATATAAGCCGGTTACTGAGGACTGGCAGGGATTTCATCGTCCAAGAAGATCGACGACGCGGCCTCGTGATGTACTCGATCTCCATGTATCCTCTTCTGCAGGCTCTCCAGGCTCGCGACGCGTCGCAGAGAGGCTGGCGTTGAAGCCATCTCCTCCCTACTGGGCACAGGAGTTGCTGCCTCCTGGAGGTCAGGCCTGATCTGATCGTCTTCGAGTAAGCCCTGGAGGAAATGGCTCATGCTCTCTTCGTTAGGAGCAGCATCAGCAGAAGCTGCATCAGATACACATGAAGAGAATGGTGCGCTGTTTGTTCCAGGCATGTCTGATGGAGTGGAGAACAGCAGGCTTGTTCCAGTTACTCTCCTCACAGCTTCTTCAGCTATATTCACCTGAACAAAAATAATTTGTCAAGCTAACAAAGAAACGAAACATAGAACTGGTTTCATTTAATTCATAGACCCTGGAAAAGAGAATAATTTAAGAAAGTAGCATCTCACTAGAACCTCATCAAGATTATATTTGTAGAATATAAGTATTAGCTATAGACAAAGTTTTGGAAAGAAAAAATCATTTTATACACATAGGATAACCCTAAAGTTCTGTATATGTATGTGTTCCATGAAAACAATATTGAAACTCTATGTCTAGTGTTTGCAGAAAAAGGAGAACAAGTAATTGTTGTAAAATGGATGTTACAAAATCACCTTTACCAAGAGATAAATACAGAGTTTTGCATGTACTCACACACAAGCATTAACAAATGAATGTATGATCGTGCCCTGTTTGACTCCTCATGTGCAGTATGAGACAGAACAGACCTCCCATAAGGACCAAAACCACAGGCTTAATGAGACACTCTCGGAGCATTGCAACAGGGTATGAGCGCGTATTTATATTTTGTTTCATTTTTACAATGCCCACACCTGTAAGAAAACATTGTTATTATTCTTACCACCAAAGAATAAAGTTGTGAAATATTGAACTAAACTATCCTTTTTCACTAATAGGAGAGGATAATACCTGCCTTCCTCACGAGAAGTACAAACTCAAATCCAAAAAATGATATTGGAATCTTTGATAGTACAGTTAGGAAGTTACAGATCATGTAAAGCAAAGTTGTCAAATACAAGATTGCTTTATTTGCCATGTTTCCGTTCTCCAAAGAAAAGAGAAAGCAGATGAACAATGTTATGTACAAAGCTTAGTAAAATAACTACCGATTAATGATCCATAACATTATATCAGGGCTATAATCAACAGACTCACAATCAAAACCCCTTCAGATGGTAAGAAAAAAAATTGTTGGATGCAATTAAGAATTAACAAGAATAAAAGGATATACCTTTCTCCTCATAGTCTGAATATCAACTGTCAGATTTCTGTTGCCAAGAGAAGCTTCCTTGTATTTCTGAGTCATGTCAGTCAAGCGCTTTAGCAAAGATGCATTCTCAGCTCTCAATTGCGTAACCTTGATGACAGAGTAGTAATTAGCACAGCTATCTTAATTTCAGTTAGACATTAATTTAAACACCATGGGTTGGGATTTCGTTTCAGACCTGTGATTCAATGTCGTTCTGGTGGGCTTGTTTCCTTTTCCTTGACCTCCTGGCTGATTCTCGATTTGACAGCATCCTGATCACAATATTAAAAGCGAGAAATTAGCACACAAAGGTTGTACAAGTTTTCCAACATGGCACGCCCATTATCATGTACTCCGTATAACAGTAGGGACTAGCAAATTTACTCAAAAACAATCAAGACAAACAACTCCATCCACTTATTTCAGACTTTGGTGGAATTATTTTAAATATAATGGCAGGGACATATTTAGTTTTACAGATAAATATGTGGGGAATATTAAATATTACATAACTTGGTAAAGGCTTGAGCATGTATGTTTGGAGGGACTGGATCCTCTCTGGTACCTCTGCCTTTTTACCTGTCCTGAACCATTGAATTGGCAGGACAAGGGAAAAGATTGAGATATATCTCCTCACCAAATAAATCTTGCCCCATTAGTATGAAGTTATGGTTTCCAACTGGATAATTTGAATATATTACTAAATGGTGGCAGCAGAAGATTTTTGGATGATAGCTAGAACAAGATGGGTAAATGGCCGCAAACTGAACTGAGAATTTATTTTATAATAGCTCAAAAAATGCATTGATTAGTTCTAGCTGCATGTTGAAGATTATGGTAATGGAAAATTCTGCAGTACCTCTTCACCCGCTTTGCACTAGCAGGATCTGTAATTTCCTCAAGATCACCCTCGTCATCTGAGTGCTCCTTTGATGTACAACTATTAGCTGGCTTGCCTTGAACTACAGTACCATCACCTATTATAGAAGAAAAGAAAGAAAATCACTTAATGAGGATATCACACAAGAGTTAAGCGTTCAAATGTTACATAAAATTCCTATACACTTTCCGAAACACACTTGTAGGTGCCTTCTAAAACATGTATGATGGTGTGGAAATATGATGATAGCACACAAGAGTTAAACATCCAAATGTCTCGAGATTTTCAGAATACAAATTGGTGTTGACAGAATGACAGGATTGCGTATCATATGTGGTATGTCAGCATGCAGCATCAGTGAAGCAGGGTCAGAATACTCTGTTCTCATCTTTTCAAATTTGACCTCAACAAAATTAATCTCATCTTTGCATCAGTGGAGTATATTTTAGCCTTTTTCTCATCTGTCAACATAACACCGTGTTGCCAAACACAGAACCGTCATTTCTCTTCATTTTCTGGATTCTCTGGACATCAGTTAAGAAACTAATAGTGACATCTGACTCTTCTGATGGTTCATGAGTGCCAGAAGCAAGGGACTACCAAATAAAAACAAACAAAATAGACCTAACGATCAGATGTAAAGTTGAAATATAACATTCATTCTAGCGGAACTATGGAAGACTGTCAAGATAGACCATATTTTGTCAATCAAAGACAATACTGCTTTTGGGCAAATTCATGTGGCTTGATTTTGCCAAAGTTGCTTCGCAGACTGAAATGAATGGGATTATGGCAGTTCATATAAATACCATCAAAAGAAGCTTGAGAGACTAATTGCGACGTGTCTGAAGCTTGTGAGTTGGGGTAGCTCAAAGCAGATTCTTGAGGTTTACCTTCCTGAAATCGAATTGCATGCAAAGTTAGCCCATGGACATCACACTTAAATGGTACTTGCGGGGGCACATCGCAAAATCTAACAAAGACAAAAACAAAAGGTGAACACAGTTCACCGCTGCGCCAAGCAGCTGCCACTGGACATCAAGCCAGCCCAATTTCATGCATATCACCCATATTTGAACACCCCTGGTGCGTGCGTGTCACTTTCAGGAAGAACATACTTTCTCATACCAGCTTAGGAAAATCAAAGAAGATCCCTATTGTTTCATACTCTCCGACAATATAAGAATCATTTAATATTGTAGTCATTTGTGGTCAATGAAAATCCATCAGAATATGCTCATAAACTGCATATGTATGTGGTTGAAACAGGTCTGCTTTCCTCCTAGCAACACATTACACGTCACAATGGTGACATGTCACACTACAGTATCTGCTATACTATGAGGATCTACACACTGCACCAAAATACCTCCGAGGATCTATGTGACCAGGATTCCTCTCCCCTGGCCTTCCTGAAGGAACAAAAGGCACATCATTGCCATGTTCTTTTCCTGGAGCCTGATCCAGAAATAATACCCAAATGGTACAATTTTCATGTAAATTACAGATAGTGTATCACTAATATGGCAGAAATTTAAACCACTAAGGCAAAATGTACTTGGGAAATTCAATTTGGACAGATTGTTCATCTGAAGACTGAAAACAGATTCGTGTATTTTCTGCTGAACTAAAAAATTGCAGCAGAACTACCCTATAAAGGATCTGTCATGGAAAGCTAGAAGAGAGGCTACAAATCGAACCGAGTCTCAATCCAAGCAAGAGAAAAAACAAAGAGATAATTGTTCTTCGAAGAGAGAGACCGTACCATGGACTTGGCCACGGCGGCGCAGTACAGTTCGAGCTTCCTCTTGAGCACCGCTGCGTACTGCCCGGGATCTCCGCCGCCGCCGCCGCCGCCGCGGACACAGTTCACCTCCACCACCTCGTCGCCGCCGCACTCCATTTCTTGGAAAATAAAAGAAAACTGCTCTCTTTCCCCGTGGCGGGTGGCAGTACTACTCAAGAAGGAGAAAGATTTAGACGGACGATGGAGCAGGTGCTCTTCGGGAGAGAAGGGAAAGGGCGGAGATTTGGGAATTGGGATGAAGGTGAGCGATGGTGGAGACGGAGGCGGCGAGGGGGGCGGTTTATAGCGGCGGTGGAGGGGGTCACTGTCCCGGTGATGCCCATGTGTTCCACTTCTCCGTGCTGCAAAAGATCTCGGGAGCCTACTGGCAAGGTAGTGGACAGAATTCACTCCAGTGTGTGTTCCTGTCCACGAATTTTAGATCTTTTAGGTGGGCCCATAGAAATTTCATGGAAACCAGAAAATCACAAAAGTTGGCATTTTTTATCTTATTCAGTGCGTCCATTTTAGGCAGCTACTAGGGGTTGGATGCCTATTTCGGACGACATCCTGAACTTTATAAGAGAACATCTGGTGTGCACTAGTATGTGTTTTTTTTTATAAACTTAAACCGATCTATTAGTAATCATCATCAGCAGTATAAAGAGGGATAAAAGTCCATGGACCACCTAGCTACGTCGTCCTATCCGCTCCATCACAGGAGTCGGGCAAAACTTGACGTAGTAGAGCTTGTCGTAGAATGTTGCTTTTCTTTGTGGAACGTTTGTGTTGGATGCAGCAAAGCACGACAACAACTAGCACTTCAATATGTTGGAATAAAGAGAGAAACTTTTCGCAACAAGAAAATTAAAGGCAAAATACTAAAGAGGTTTGATTATTTGAAAGTAAATGAGATAATGACAATCATCTTCCACAAGCCTCGAATAAACATATACCCTTCCTCTTAACTTGCGATACCACAATTGACGAGCATTGGACACTCTCAAGAAATTGTGCAAAGATGAGGCACATGCGAAGCCCAGCTGAAACAAGGGGCCGCAGACCAACAACTCATCATTTCACCTTTTGCTTGATCCTCTCACTAGTAGAAATCAGCCCTTTAGTACCGGTTCGTAAGGACCTTTAATCCCGCATTGTAAACCGGGACTGCCAGATCGGGACTAAAGGTTCGGCATTTAGTCCCGGTTATGTTACCAACCGGGACTAAAGATCCACCACATGGCCCCGCGAGCCTCTCACTTGTACACGTTGATGCATATATAATATAATTTCTCTTACAAGCATACATGCATGGAGGTCATTACATGGAGTCCCAACCGGGTCCAGAGCCTGTCTATTTGATTACGTGGAGATCATTACATGGATGCTTTAGGGTCTATCTATAGAGTATTCTCCATATTGGTCTATGACCTCGTCGACCAAAAATCCAGCCAATTTCTCTTGGATTGCTAGTAGGCGGTCCTATGGTACGAGCTTGTCCCGCATCGCGTCCAACTATAAAGGAGATCATATAAATTAGACTCAACACAACTTATTATAATAAAAATAAATGGTGAATATATTGTTTACTTACTTCGAACAGTTTCTAAGGGCTTCTCAGTAGTGATGCGAACAAACTCGCACACATAGAATTCACATAGATTAGTCCTCCGTGGCTGCCCCGCGCACTTTACAAGAATAGAATTCAATCAAATAATAACTCTAGCATGATAAATGTGCATAAACTAGAATTAAATAGATGCGTGGACCTAGCTCGTACTACTTACCGGGATCAGTTTAAAAATCATCTCCTCACGCTATTGACCGCAGACCTTGTTCTTGAACCATGTCCAAACACTATCCGGCAAAGAAAATGAATGTATGAGTTAATAACTACTTGATATCTTAGAAAATGAATAAAAGAAACCGATATAGTGCGATAATGGTTGAAATTACCTCTGGAGCATATCGATAATGCTACGACACTCTTTCATGTCTTTGTTTAATGAGTCCATGATTTGAACTCTTTCCAAGTCAACTGAAATGCTTAAAAGAATCCAGTGGTAGCTACGCAAGGTTTACATACGTCAGTAACTCGTCATTTACACTGAACATCGAGTAAGCAAAAGTTAATGTGTACAAGACAATAACACACTCACCCGAAGTGGTAAGGAAATAGTACATAAATGCTGGTCCATTTACAAATTGTCACTTACTTGTCTCATTTATCATTTACAAATTGTCACCACAAGAATGTGTTCAAGCTAGCATGGCATCAAGGTTCCGAGTGCTCAAACTAGGTCTAAAACACAAGTAATATACGAAAAGTGAGTGGATAACAAACACTAATAAAAGCCTCTTTTGTAAGAAAAAAGTCCGCATCTTATCAACAACTTATGTCTAAAGTCTAGAGAAAATGTCACTATCGATTTTATTCACCTATGCCCCATGTTGTAAAAAATCAAACAGCTTACTTGACAGCCAAGTAGCTAGATTCTCCCCATATTGTAGGTTGTATTTGATTTTTGTTTTTTTGGGTCCAACACCGTATATGTATTTTGTTTACACATGTATATGTGTCTTTGCTGCAAGGCCAGACGACACAAAAGTCCCCTAGATCAAAAATTTCCAAGAATAAAATTTATTTGATTTAGAAATTACTTGATACAACACTTGGAAAGTTTTCTAGTAAAAAAATCACGTGTAAGGTTTAAAACATTCGAACATAAACCATGTTAGTGTGCTTTCTGCCTATAGGTACGTGCTCAAATTAACAAGCCTTATAAAGATTCACTATTATGTGTGTAAATACTAGCATTAGCATTTGAGTTGTAGTTTTTAAAACTGCACATATAACTTCACATCACCAAATATGGTTTTCATATCAAATATCCCAAAAGGGGTATTTAATGTTGAGTATCGATTTATGCATGTATTTTCTTTCTAAAAATATACTTAGTGCAAAACAAGTTGATTTATACTTGACAGGAGTGTTGTCCAGATGGTTGGATCTTAACCACTTAATAATTCCAAGACGGTGCTTAGGTCGAAAGCATAAATCCAGGAATGGTTGATGAAAAAAAAAGACTATTTTGGCAACTTTGTATGCATCTTATTATCAGCAATTCGGGCTACACGTCAAGTACACCAAGTGTCCTTTTCAATTTGGTTCACGTCATGTTGTAAAAGATATTATGAGCTTAGTTGTGAGCCAAGTGATTAGAATCCCTCAATCCAGGTGCTCTTGTCCACAAAATGTGGGTTAGTTGTCTTCCTGAATGAGGATATTTTTTTGGGTGGGATCTGCACCATATCTTTCTTTCTGAGGTCTAGCAAGCTTGCCAGGTTGGCAAGCATGTAGAATACGTGGACTGGCTTTGCAGCTGATAACTTTGTGGATGAAGACACATTGGATGTTTATGGGTCATCTTCATTTGATTCGCATTGCCTAGTTGAACCCTATGATTCCCACGACATAGACATGAGGGAAGTTTCGACTAAATCTGTGCCACGTTACATTCTTGGCCTAGGTGATAAGATGAACCAACAAGGTGGCCAAATTTGGTGACATGGCAACGATAGAGAAAATCATCAAGTGGCAGCTTTACTACCTTTTTTAGGTAAAACAATATATTAAACATGCAAGGAGCCTCATTAAA
This sequence comes from Avena insularis, assembly GCA_023614405.1. Taxonomy (NCBI): domain Eukaryota; kingdom Viridiplantae; phylum Streptophyta; class Magnoliopsida; order Poales; family Poaceae; genus Avena; species Avena insularis. Next base: position 472,758,585 of record CM042696.1, on the reverse strand, counting down.
AATATGGCTTTGCAGCTTTACTACCTTTACTACTTTTTTTGTGAGAGCTTCAAGAATAAAGCTAGGGGGCTCATCGACCCAATTACAAGACATCTTATCTATAAAGCACGATCTAGCTAATTCATGCACTGCACCATTTGTTTCCCTCGGACAATGCTAAAAAATAACTATTCCAATCAAGTGGCAGTTTTACTACCCGGTCAAAGAAGCGTCGAGGAGAACGAGGAAAGGAAGACGGATATGGATGCCAATGACGATTAAGTTCTCGTCCACTTCTTCAATCCTCGAAACTTTTTGTTGTACCCCTCGTTTCAAAATATAAGATGTTTTAGCTTTTGTGACACTCGTTTCACAAAAGCTAAAACATCTTATATTTTAGAATGGAGGGAGTCATATCCATATGGAGCACTGCTCAACCGCACGGCCCCCAAATTAGGAGGGCCTCTAATTTTTTATGTTAAACTACTATTTAGTACAGCTAATCATCTGTTTACTAAGACCAATCAATTTCCTAAAAAGTTAGAGGCTAATGGATGCATGGAATGGTAATAATATACTCCCTTCGTTTTAAAATAGATGTCGAAAATTTCTCAAAATTTGGATGTATCTATATATACTAAATAGTGTCTAGATTTATTCAAATTTTGGCAAATCCGCGACATCTATTTTAAGACGAAAGGCGGAGTACATCTGCCTAGGTGTCTGCAACCGAATTCCTGTGCCCAACTCCCGAAGGAGCTCCTTCCTCTCTTTCTCTTTTCTCTTACAGCGTAAGAGTCGTTCCGTTCATCTTCTGATCACATCTTGTACCAAGACAAATTCAGTCCCGATTTTCCCATGCTAGAAACAGTATGTTTGTGCAATGAACATGGTAACAGATACGCTGCAGGGTGCATCCTCAGTCTACCATCTATTTATTTGGTGTTTCTTCTTCTGATCCCCTTGCTGTTTGTTGCCACCCTACGATCTAGGTGCATCCAATGGAGCTGGAGGCCCGCCATGAGTGTTTTTTTTGCCGAACGCCGATTCATCAAGAGAAGGAGCGACTGGACTACCAGAGCCACATGTGCAGCATTCCCATCTTCTGCTTTCAAATCAACCAAAGGTTGTTAAATCCCATATTGCCTTCATATTGTCAATCAAAGGAATGCTAAAAGGATGGCACGTTTGTGCTAAACAATGTAGTACTTCTGAATTCGAGTTAATCCCTTTTTGATAAGATGCAGTTCTTTCAAAATTTGTACCACCAGCATGATAAATATATTACAAACACAGTGTTTTACTAATTACCAATGGTGACGCCAAGGGCTTAAGTTTTTTATTTCGCAGAGGGCCTCCATTTTCTCTGGTATGGCCCTGGAGGGAGTAGTTCAGAGGGAAACTTCCTGTGCACTCGCGCACAAAGACCCTAAATTACCATTGAAAAGTCACAAAAATAAAAGGTTACATTCACACCACCGACATCTGGTGGTACCACTCATAATTATTTTTTCTACTTTTCTATTTTATTTTCCAGGGTGTGAATTAAATGGTGAGCTAAAATGTTCCCTACATGCTAAGTGAATGTTGTGAAAAAAATAGCCTGTGACTTTTGATTCATTCTCAATTGTATGAACCAAGCATGTTTTAGGCCAGGCCATATACATGTTCCTTTACTACCATATGCAACACTAGCTAATTGATCCTAAAAACCAAGGAGAGAGAAAAATGTCAATGTCAAGTCATTTTATTTGACAGTGAATGTCATTATCATCAAGTTCTTTAGCTAGCCTCCCCAAGTTGTAGAAAGATCAGAAGCGAAGTTGCGGTCACTCCAAGCCAAGTGGGTAGAATCTATGCATGTTCCAGGTTGTAGATCTTTTTTTTTCTGCTGGGACCCATAGGCAATAGCGTATCTTTATGTTGGCTAGGAGGCTGGCCAGCTCAGCAGACCGTGTGATTCACTTATTTTTCTCATGGCTAAGAAGCTCGCCAATTCAGCAATCATGTACGTACTACTGTAATTAAGGATAGGGTCTAGGGCTGATATTTTTGTGTGGATGCGGACATGTTGGATGGGTATATGTCATGGTCATTAGATTCACACCGCCTAGTTGCAACCCGCACCACGGACATGACATGGGGTTCGCTGCGACGACTAAATCCGTACCACGTACACTCTTGGCCTAGGCGATTAGAAGAACCGATAGTATGGACAAATTTGCTGGCATGACAACGAAAAAGAAAAAAAAAATCATCAAGTGTTGGCGTTGGAAGAAGGGTGTTTGAGAATGACGTGTGGACCCTTGTACGTGCATGTGCGCCGCCCCTCCAATCCTCGGCGAAATTTGGTAAGTATAAGAGGCCCCTCCAATCCTCGGTGAATGTTGTTAAAGAGAGCCGGTGGCTCTTGATGCCTTTTCTAACTATGAACTATACTTTGGAAGGTGAGCCAGCCCAAGTCGATCGGCACACGGTACTTTAGACCAGGTCATATTTGTGATCCTTTTTTTTTCATTACCGTTTGCAACAACTAATTGATCCCATAAATAAACTCCCTAAAAAAAAACTGATCCTATAAACCAAGGAGGGACAAATGTCATTGTCTAGTCTTTAAATAATAAAAAAGTTCTTTAAATCTTTTACCCACCCAAGTTGCAAAAATATCGCAGGCCAAGTTGCAAAGCCAAGTGGGCGTGCAGAATCTCGACGCATGTTCCAGGAAGGTCGCGGACCTTTCTTCGTCGGGACCTGCTGGCCCCATCGTATCTTTTTCTTGGCTGGGAGGCCAGCCAGCTCAGCAGGCGCGCCATCCACTCGACCTGGTCTGCGGCTGATATTTTTCCTGGGTGGAGGCCGCGTCGGACGCTGCCTTCGTGCTCGTTCCTATCCACAGAAACCAGATATTATTTTGTTTTGATTTTGATGATTGTCATCGCACGTTACGGCGAAGGGAGCATCTGTTGGTGCCACTTGTACGTGTGCACATGATCCATGTCTGGCACGCACATCACCATCGCGCGGGGTAGCAGTACAGCTTCGAATTTTACTGATGCTGATAGTGCCGCGCCCAACGCCAGCATTCAAGCTGATTCGGTGCGGCAAACAGGAAGACGGAACACGAAATAATGTTTCCGACAAAGGCGCCTCACTTTTTTTAAAATAAATAAAAAGATACTACTCCCTCCGTTTTAAAATATAAAATGTTTTAGTTTTTATAACTTTTACCATGATTGGCGATTTTAGCAACCCAATGGTGGAAAAAATGGTAGTACTGGGAAGTACTAGAAAAAAATACAAAGAAGTATCGGAAAGTACTGATTTATTTTATGTATCAAAAGGGTAGATATGTCAATCAGAACCCAATGGCCCCACCTCGAACCGCACGATGCGCCCCTGTCGTCGGCGCCGTCGCCGTCCTCGCAGAGCCGCCTCGAGTCCTCGACATCACTAGATAGACCAGCACCGCCGTACCGGCCATCGTCGCCATCCTCGCAGAGCCGCCTCGACATCACTAGATATACCAGCACCGCCGTACCGGCCATCGTCGCCGTCCTCGCAGAGCCGCCTCGACATCACTAGATAGACCAGCACCGCTGTACCAGCCATCGTCGCCGTCCTCGCAGAGGCGCCTCGACATCACTAGTCTCTGCAGGGGTTTGGCGGCGGGCAGGAATTCTCAATGATGCAGGGGATTTGCGTCAGCGGTTCGTCGTCGTCTCATGCGGCTGCGGCGGCGATGGCGAGCGCCGTAGCCTCATAGCTTGGTGGTATGACACTTATTGTGTGCCATCTCCTGCGGTAACCCGCAAGCTCGCTGGCCCAAATCGAGCCGAGTTGCGTCCTTCCGGCACGCCTTCTCAACTGAAATGCACCACCAGGCAGAGCTGTACCATGCATGTCCGTCCGTCTGACCTGCCTCCTTTCGCCACACCTTCTTCACTAAACTGAACCACCGGCAGAGCTGTACCGCGTCCGTCCGGCTGATTTGCTCCACCGTGCGACCTCCTCCAGGTGCTCTGGGAAGGGCGCAGGTTCAGGTTCAGGTAGCAGCAGGCAATGGCACATGTTCAGGTTGAGGTAGCTGCACCCGTTCAGAGTGTGTCCACTTTATTGATCGTTTTGACGAAGAGCACAAGTTTTCACCAAAAGAATTCTCGATACATCTATATAATATTAATTTGAAATGCCGAGAAAGTGAGCATTGCTTGATTAGATATGCTTGTTGATGAGCCTACATGTATGGTCGTATTTTTCCTTGAAAATTTGCAGACACCCTGACATGTAGGTGCCTGTATTATTTCAATTTTATTGAAATATTTAAAAGAATTTTTTTCCATTTTTTAAAATATTAGGGTGCATAGCACCTGGGAGCTCCATGGTATTTCTATCGGTGTGGCTCGTCTATTTTGGATAGTTTGGAAACAGGAAACAGAGTCCTGGTATGAAATTCAAAGTAAAGTAATACCTAGTGATCCTACTAATACACTCTTTGTTCTCCACGTCGGTTGTTAACAGACCAATTGAGGAAACCAAATTCTGATGAATCTATTTCTTCTAAGCACACGTCTGAAATTACAAATGATTAAGTTCATAATACAGTAGTAGCAGTAAAGCCAAACAGAAGATTCAGCAATGGTTCTATTACACGGAACTTGTGTAGATATGAGAATAAAACACAGCAAGATTTACGATCACATCGTCTTTTATTATCTCTTTGCAAAGACACAGCACAGCTGTTTCACAAAAACCACCGTGAGTATTACATATGATACCGTATCAGTGTTTTACATTGTATTGATGACTACACCCAGAAGATTGCCCACTTTGGTTCAGACTGCACCGTCCTTGGCTCAATCGAGGCCAACTTGGAGCGTGTTTCTGGATGTTCACCATCTTCCTTGTCCATCTACATCCCCGTGTTTGCAGCTGTTTCTCTCTTCCTGTGAGACTATGACAGAGGTATGGCTAGGAGATTCAGGTCTCTTGGCACAATGAACTGGTGATACATCGGCAGGCTAAGCAAGCACAGCTTTATGCATTCCTCCACATATACATGATCCTTGCAGGCACATAAACCTGAGCACATAAGTTAACAGTGAGTTAAGTTTGGGAATATAAAGAGTAGTAGTGGTAGTGCACTGCATTCTGCGTTTGCTGGAGCACCTTCAAAATATTAAGCTAGTCATCATCCATCTCACCACCGTCTTCACCATCAGCATTATCTAACGAGAGGATTTTACCATATAGAGCAATCTTTTTCTCTGGAAATTAAATGAAACCAGTCAGTAAGACAAAGAGGTTGCTAACTGGAAGTTGTGTTCATGGTATTTACATGACACACACGGAGTAGACAGACTGTATAATCTATTTGAAATTGACACTAAGCTTCTGTCCTTTAGTGATGTCCCTAGCATTCTTGTTTGGTCAAATCACCGTTCAGTATAACAGAAAGAGCTGCTCCTAATGACTTCCCACACATGTTTTCTCATACCAGAAAGCAAGAAATCTTAACATAATTCAGCTTTGAGGTATGCATTGTGAGTTCCACAATTGGCATCTTCTCTCCGGCACACCCGGCACAACAAGTATCTGCTGTGACTTTTTCATGCTTCACAAGTGATGCCTATCAGTTATTAGTGACTAAGAGGCAACACGAGACATCAAAAGTTTGACAGATATTTCGTCCTAATTTTTACAGTGTACACAAAGCCTCCGACATGTGTGTCCAGGCAAAGCCAGAATGCCTCACTATGGCTTTCATGTATGGATAAATAGCTCAGCGACATAGCATTTTTAACAGGATAAAATGAAAACCTTTCAACCGGAATTTGAACATATAATCCAACTAAATCAATCAGTTACAACATATATTGTAACTCTTGCCAATCCAATCGAGAAGCCAATCCAATCGAGAAGCCACCCTTTTAACTCAGCATGACATGCTAGTCTTTTCGGTGGGGGATCCCAGTTGATGCCCGTCTACTCTGCAAGAAAGGACCACGCCATTGCCGAATGAGGACACGTCCAGAAGTGGTGTACCAAACTCTCTCTTCTGCCGCACGCTAGACAGACAACGCCGTCTTTGATTCTCCTATGGCTTAGTTCAGTACCTACAGCTAGACCATTCTCCACCAAAGGCCAGACATGGACCTTAGTTTTCCCAGGGACATGAGTTGCCCATAGTGCCAACCATCCTTTGTGCTCTGAACATGTTCTAGAGGATTCAATATGAGTTAGATCCATGGTAGGTAACTGTATTTGCTTAGCTAAGTCAATAAGGTCACTATACAATGGTAATACGTGTTTACAGTAACCAAACTTGCGCGAGAGCGTCACGCGCGGTCACTGAGCGATACATAGCGAAGTATTGGGTGACGTGGAGGTGAGTGGGACCCGAATACAGTGTCACAGCTGCATTGATGGTGTCCCGAGGGAGCATTTATTTGCCCATAGCCCCTGGACAGACAAGTCAACTCAGACAGGCCCTCCCACCAGTGACCATCCTCAACTTGCTCTCCCCTTGCTCTACTCCGCGGAGCTGCCGAGGTGAAAGGGGATTTAGGGAGAGGAAGCGGGAACGGTGCAACATGGAGCGACTGAGGTGGAGCGATCGAGGTCGGCTGTGGTGGAGCTTCGTCGTCGTCTTCATCGACAACGGCGGTGGAGGTGCTGATGCGGTGTCGCTCCAATGTCGCGGCTAGGAGTCGCGGCCATGTTCCCAATCCGGCGGCCGGATGGTGCTCCTCCTCCCGTCTATGGTATACGCTCAGGACCCGCCATTGTTGAGGCAAAGAACAAATTTGTTGGTTGATTTTTTGTTCTGGACTAGCCAATGTGATGTGCTCTGCCATGTTTGAGAACTCTCTGTGAGAGTTATGTTGATTTGTTTGGTTAGGGTTTTGGCCGATGATTTTGGTGCGGTTAGGGCTTAGGGTTTTATGAAGATGCTTAGAAGAAAACCCTTTAATTTCAAGAAAATGTTCATGTTCTGTAGGAAGAGGCCAGCATACCTTCATTTTGCTCTATTCGATATTCTTTGCAAAAAAGGTTGTGTTTTTTCATTGTTCTGGCCGCTGATCACTCATTTTCGGTAAATTGCAGATAGGGGAAGTTCATGCCTTACATTGGAGATAAACCATGGTGGATATTTTCTGGGCACATGCAATCATAGAAGCTATGTTGGTGGTCATGTTATCTACTATGATCAGGTTGACTCTGTATCATGGTCAGCAGCAATGCTTGAGCACATAGTTGAGCAAATTGGTTATGAAATGGTAGGTAGAATTAAGGCTCACTGCTACATTACTATTTTGACAATTGCAAAGAATGGCTTAAGAGAGTTGAAAGATGATCATGCCTTCATGTTTATGGTAACTATGGCGGACATAGGCAACCATTTCTTTAGTGTTTATCTTGATCATGATGACAGCTATAGTTTCAAAGGTTGGGATGATGTTTTCAATTTCCCAGCAGTTCCTCTGCCTCCTATCATTATCCCTTATAGGCCAAGTACCACCAACAAGCCTGTAGATGCAGTTTTAGATGATCCTCATGTACCCATTCAGGTTGTGTATCCAACAACCTAGTTGAAGATCCAGTGGACATAGTACATGAAGCTTCTGTTGCTAGTAGGGTAAGGGCAAGGAAGAGGGTCAGAACCAACTATGCGGAAACTCTAAGTACTCTAGAAGCTGCTGAACTATCAGAAGAAGAACAACATGACAGTGGGAGTGATGATGCTAACAGTGTACATGCAACAGATTCAGAGTTTGAGCTGACTGATTCTGATTATGCTCTAAGTGAAGGTGATTATGATCAACATGTTGACAAACTGACAGTATTGACAAATAATAGTGCATTTGTGACAGACAAGAGTGGAGATGAGAAGAATAAAAGGAAGAGTAGATGCACTAGGCAAAATGATAGTGGGAAACTGATGTCTGTAATGAAAGAGGAGGAGTCCGAAGGAGATGATCTATGGGGTCCTGAGTCTGCTGATGATGTAGTGCACATGAAATTCAAAACCTTGAGAGATGATGATTTCCATGATCCCAAATTTCAAGTTGGCCAAGTATTTGCAAATGTGGATTTGCTTAGGAAGGCTATCAGGTCATACCATTGTATCCACAGAAAGGGCATCAAACTACCCATCAATACCAAGGTGAGAGTAAGGGCTGTATGTGTAGATAACTATCCTTGGTATATTTGGGCTTCACCTAATTCAAGGACTAGAGCATACCAGATAAAGAGGTACACAACTACGCACACTTGCACTGGCAAATGGAAGATTTGGGCATTCACTGCTCAGTTCATTGCATACAAGTATCTAGAGAGTTGTATTCCTAGATGCAGAACACAGGTTCTGTGTGAGACACATGTGGCACAATTTCCAGCAATTGTTCAAGGGTGATGTTCTTAAGGACCAACTCTAGAAAATAGCAAGGAGTAACACAGTGACTCTTTATGAGAAGCACATGGATGAAATGAAAGCTCTAAATTCAAATGCTCATTCATGGTTGCAGAATTTGGATCCTAAGTCATGGGTCAGAGCTTTTCAATCAGATTTACCTAAATGTGACATCCTACTTAATAACAACTGTGGGGTCTTCAACAAGTAAGGTACAATCCTACTCAATGCATTTACTTTTGTACCATCATTCAGTACCTTGTTAGTTACTCAATGCATTTACTTTTCTACCATCAGATACATATTGGATGCTAGAGAACTACCAGTTCTAGCCATTCTTGCAACATTGAAGTCTCAATTACAGAGAAGGGTGTACACCAAAAATAAAGAGAGGGAGACCTGGCTTGGTCCTATTTGTCCAAAAATAAGGAAGAAGCTTGACAAGCACATTCAACATTCAACATTCAAATAATGTTTTTGCAGATGGAGCAGGAGATGGATTGTTTGCAGTAGGAGAGCTAGTAGCAGCAAAACATGTAGATTATGTTGTAGACCTGAAGCACAAAACATGTTCTTGCATGAGGTGGCAAGAAAACAGGGATACCTTGCCCACATGTGATAGCTTTCTTAATGTAGATCCTGTCACACTGGTGGACAAGTGCTACTCACTGGAAATGCATGCAAATGCATATGGGAATATTATTTATCCTTGCAGAGACAAAACTGAGTGGGAAAAGATGACTGGTACTCCAATTCTGCCACCTATGTACACCAAACATGTAGGAAGGCCAACAAAAAGCAGAAGGAAAGCCCCATATGAGGTAGATGCTAGAGGAGGAGGGAAGAAGATGTTAAGACATGGTGTCATAATGCACTGCAAGTATTGTGGCTTTCCTGATCACAACAGAGTTGGCTACAAATGGTTAAAAGCTGGCCTGCCACCACCAACTTCAGCAGATAAGGTTTTCCCTATACATGATGAGACTGTGCCTCCACAACCAACTAATGAGGTACTTAACTAGCCTTATGTCTCTTACATGTCTCCAACTGATATATTACTTTCTATGTACTGAATTACTTCTCTGAACTTTTGTACTAGCAACAAAACCCTGAGAAATATCCACCAGTGAGGTCCCAAGAAGATACACTTGTAAACAACATGATTGAGGAGGTTAAATATCAACTATTCCTTATCAATATTTCAACCAATACTAACAATTGTTTCCTATTATTATTATCAACCAATGTTAACAACTAAATATGTCTATCCAGAGATCACAAAAGAGGCATTCGGAAACCAATGTTAACAGCTGGACCAAGCTGCATTAGGCAATGTGAACTTGCTCAAAAACTGCTACAAATGCAACAAGACAAGGATAGAGCCAATGAGCCAATGAGCAAAGGAAAATAGCTTTGCTGGAGGAAACGTATCAAGCAGAGGTGAAGAAAGCAGAGGACAAAGCAAAGAAGAAGCTGGAGCAAGACAAGTTGAAGGCTGAACTAGCAATAGCCAAAGCAAAAACAGCTGCAAAGAACAAGGAGAAGAAAAGGCAAGAAGCTGAACTAAAGAAGAAGGCTAGGCAGGAGACCGATAGAATCCTTGCAGAGGTTAGAAAAGAGGTAGCTGAGAAGAAAAGACAAGAAGCTGCAGAAAAGAAGGCACTGGACAAGATATTAGTAGTTGGGCAGAAAAGAAAGGCAAAGAGAGATGCTCAAATTGCAGCACAAACTGCACAAAGGGAAACTGAAGAAGCTGAAGTGCTTGTTAATAGAGCTGTGATGTCAGCCAATGCATCAGGTGCTAAAGGTGAAATCATAGATGATCATGTTCCTCTAGTTCCTCAGCTGTCAAGGACCGAAACCATACCCATGGTAGAGGTTGTTACAGAGCAAGTGGCAGCATCTAGGAGGATGGAGTGGTACTTGGGTGTCAAAGTAGTACCAGCAGATAAATAGGTGTCAATGTAGTTTAAGATTACATTTTGGTGTCATAGAACTTAGTGGTTTTAGACTATCCGAAACTCTTGCATGAGTCCATTCTTTTGTAATCCAGGCAGCACTACTTCAAGCTTTGACTTGATAATTATGTCATGTTTAGTCCCACTTAGCTAAAGTCGAAACTATTAGCTTTTGGAAATGTTTGTTCATGCAAATGCTGCTGAAATGGAAGATGATAATTTAGCATTTGATCTCAACTACATTCAACACAAATGGAAATGGAAGATGATCATGCCAGCTTAGCTCAAGTTTGATTCTACTGAAATGGAAATGTTTGTTCAATACAAATATTCCAACTAAATTCAGGCCTTAAATTCACATTTGATCTCACAAATCAACAAACGACAATACATTTTGCTTCATTACTCATGATTCACATACATAAGGCCAAAATGCATTAGTTACATGGTTCAGTGATTACAAGATCAATAACAAAAGCATCACCACAATAGTACTACACCATCAACCAACCAACACTACATCATCACCACATCAACACTACACCTACCATAGCACAAAGCACACAACACCCTCAGACATCACTTCTTCAGCAGAACAACAACAACTATAACACACAACACACACATCAACCCCACAGCAGTCTTTAGAACAACCTTCATTTGCCTGAGTTCCTCCAAAACCATGATCAATTTGAGGGGTTCGCAACATAGAAAACAAAAAAATTCCTACGATGAGAACTATACGCCAAGATCTATCTACTAGATACAAGCAACGGGTGGATATACATCCATGGAGAACTTACCCTCGAAGGCAACAAAGTTTTGTTAACGAGTAGGAACTCGTGGATTATGTAGTCGTACGCTTGCCGATCTCAAGATCGTGTGGAAGTCCTAGCGCCGCAAACCAGCAGCGCATCCACACTCGCACACACGTTCAGGCCACCGAACAACCTCCGCCTCCTCGCTCCAGCGATGCAGCAGAAGCAACAACTCCTTCTAGACGAAATGCTACCGGGAACATGTATCTCGCTAATCCGAGACCATGGGGGAATAATTCTAGAGGGGGAGAGAGATCCTTCATGAGGAGGTGTGAGGAAGAAGGGTGAGAGGGGTGGCCTTTTATAGGAGGAGGGGGTACCCCTCCCATGGCCGGCGCCCCATGGAGGTGACCCCTCACCACCCCATTCATGTGGTGGTAACCCCCTCCAGATAAAAGTGTCCCTTAACATTCCTCTTTAAAGTCTTTACTTTAAATGCATTAAATTTCTCCAAATTTAATGCTTCCTCATTTAATAAAACTCTTTTATTAAATTTATTCAGAATTTTGTTAATTACTTTAATTAACAAACATTCACATAAAACCCCATGCAACATTTCAATATTACATGCAGAACCAGTTTCAGCAATTTCACCCGAAACAGTTTCTGTGTCCATTGAAATAATTCCAGCGCTTTGCAATTCATTCGTCTGAAACACATTTGCTCCAAATGGTGTTGGTGTCCCTTAAGTGTGTCACCCTACGGTTCGTGAATAATGCATACATGATCGAGACCCCTCTCAGATCAATAATCAGAAGCAGGACCTGGAGATCCATACTGACTCCTACACATTCTACGATGACTTCTGTGATCGTGAGAACTTTTAACGCTAGTCACTAAATCCCTTTGTCTCGCAATATATTACATGTCCGAGATTCGATCATTGGTATCTACATACCTAGTTTGATCTTGTTACCGACATGTACTCTTTTCTCGTTCCTGTGATATAACATTCTAGTGATCTTATCACTTGCTTGCAAGCTAACCAATGTGATATCACCGAGAGGGCCCAGAGAATATCTATCCGTCATCGGGATGGACAAATCCCACTCTTGATCCATGAGCTTCTACATAACACTTTTGTACCACTGAACCCACCTTTATAATCACCCTTTCACGGTGTGACGTTTGATGTTATTAAGATACTCTTCCAGTGTTAGTGATTAACATGATCTCATGGTCTAAGGACTAGGATTACTTTGTTAGATGTTATAGTAATATAAACACAATGCCTTTGATCGTAATGCTATACTTAGGATGAATGTTCAGCACATCATTCCACTAATGTTGTGACCTCGTTATTAACAACATCCAATGTCCATGATCAGGAAACCTTGATCACCTTGTTAATCAACGAGCTAGTTTATAAGAGAGGCATAACTAGGAACTTTCCTTTTGTTTATTAAACACACATGTATTAACATTTCCAAATTAATACAATTATAGCATGCAAAATAAACATCTATCATATACTTGGAATATGTATAATAACAACTTTATTATTGCCTCTCAGGGCATATTCCCTTCAGTCTCCCACTTGCACTAGAGACAATAATCTAGCTACATGGTGATAAATCTAACACCCATGGAGTTCTGGTGTTGATCATGTTTTGCTCTAGGGAGAGTTTTAGTCAACGGATCTGCTACATTGAGATTCGTATGTACTTTACAAATCTTTATATCTCCATCCTTGACATGCTCACGGATGGAGTGAAACCGGCGCTTAATATGTTTGGAATTCTTGTGATACCTTGGTTCCTTTGTGTTGGCAATGGATCCATTGTTGTCACAATAGATCACCATTGGATCCAACACACTAGGAACCACACCCAGTTCGGTAATGAACTCCTTCATCCAAACCGCTTCCTGTGCTGCTTCTGAAGCAACAATATATTCCGCCTCCGTTGTTGACCTTGTTACTGAAGGAGATATTCCCTAGATGCAAATAATAAATAGGTTTTTATTGTCATATCTCAATTAGTTTATAATAGTTTCATATTGTGCTATAACTGTGCCAAGTAGAAACATTGGTACATGTGTGGTATGAAACAACCAAGTCCCTAGTAGCCTCTATTCATACTAGTTTGTTGGTCATGAGGATGATCTGGGTTTCAAGATCATGGGCATTTATGCCAATTGACAACAGGGTCATATCATTGGAGAATGATGTGATGGACATTCCTCGAAGAATTGCAACACGATCAAGTCATATAGTTCATTGTTGCAACAACTAAATCTAGACTCCTAATTCCTTACCGCGAGGCTATATCAATCACAGTCTCTCGAGAGTGCTTTGATAGCATCAAGCGCCACTTGGTAATACAGTGGTTATAAAGGTGTGTTCGTGTACTTCGAGGAACCGTTGAGGCAATATATGTCAAGAGCGGGATTTATTCGCCCACATGACGGGTAAAGATACATACGACCGGCTTGGTGAGATTACATCCATAAATATTGCAACATGTGACTCGGTCACGGGGATGTAATATCACGGTAACAAGAAAACAAAACTTGTTGTGAATGAGATTGAACAAGGTATGTGATACCAATGATCGGATCTCGGACAAGTCGTATCAAGAAACAAAAGGAATATGGATGCTACATTTACCTGTTCAAACGACATTGTCATCAGGAATGCATAGGGGTCACATGGATATCCCTGGTCCCTCTGTTGATCATTGATACAGATCATGTCTAGAGCATTCCCGAGCCATGAGAGGATACACTTAAGGGTACGATGAGAGTGATCATTCGTAAGACAGAATCACAGTAGAGAAAGAGAAAGCCAGAAATGTTCCGCAGAGAGATCCGAAGTTATTCAGAGAAAGAATAAAGGAAAAGACCCGGAAAAGTGTTTTCGGATAATTGGGAATTTAAATATATATTTATTATATGTTAATTGTGAATTAATATATTCTAAATAATATTTAGATTAAGATTTATAAAAGCAACTTTTATATTAGGCCAAATCCCCGGAGGGAAATAGCCTAGAAGAAAGGTTGTAGAAAAAGAAAAAGAAAAAGGGAAAATTAGCCAGCCCCATGGGCGGCAGATAATCGACACCAAGCAGATTTGCATGTAGCTGGGCTGCGTCAGGAGGGCGGTTAAAGGTCAAGACGGGGCGACGACGCAGCAATGGCACGACCAGCTCGACCCGGCCTAGGGGAGCTCGCGGGGAGCCGGCACGCCTGCTGGGCCGCCTGCCTCGCCCGGAGCAGGCCCATCCGGGTCCGCCCACCTAGCTAGAGCTCCTTTCACTCTCGCTGTTGCTGCTGGTCGGGCCAGGCCCCATCCCATTGCTTTTGGCTATTTTTCCTGGTTTTCCTTTGCATATTAGTCCCACATGGCTAACCTAATGGGGAGGGCACACTCCCTCCGCCTATATAAAGGGGTGCCCATGGGTGGGATTATAGACACCCAACAATTGGAGAAGTCCTTTGGTTGACTTCCTCCTTCCCTATCTCTCTAGTCCTTGTGACCATGGCCCCAAGTCTGGGCTATGCGATCGAGGCACACCTGCAGTATGCCGTTGTGCTGCAGGGATTCCTAGCCGGATATCAACTTCCGCACTCGCGGCGGGATCGGGGAGCCGGAGGTCTCGTCGTGCACCGGATGTGTATGAAGACACGAGGCGCGACACTTGGGCGCTTGAATGTCGTGAGCCAGAGCTGTTGCACGAAGAAGATGAAGAAGGAGCAAGGGGTGACCTACGAGGAGCTTCGCGACCTTGAGGTCGGCTACGAGTACGACTACTTCAACCATGTTCCCCGCGAAATGTTAACCGCGTACGGTCTACAAGGGTATGTATTCTCTACGCATTTGCCGTTACTGCATTACTACATAGATAGATCCTAGGCAGTTTTGGGGTTTCATCGTAGGAATTTTTTTGTTTTCTGCTGCGGATCCCCTTAAGTGGTATCAGAGCCGATCTATGTGTAGGAGTGTTGTACGGCCAGTATGCACAAGTTTTGTGTGGGCATTGATCCCTTAGTTGTTACCCTCTAACGTGTACTTGTTTATATCGCGGTATTGTTTGATGAAGCGGCCCGGACCGACCTTACGCGTATTCGTACGCGAGATTGGTTCCACGCTCAACATACGGCTTGTACCGTATAAGTGGCTAGCGGGTGTCTGTCTCTCATTCGATAGTTGATATAGCATTTACAACGGAGGACCCCGAAAGGGGTGTAGTAGAGACAACTGCTGGATCCGTGTTGTGGTTGGAAAGTTCGTAGATTAGAAACGGTTCTATTGCGAAAGCCCTAACAACCACGTAAAACTTGCAATAGATAAAGTAGAGGCGTCTAACTTTATTTTGCAGGGGGGCATGTGATTATGATATGGCATTGGTCGTTACGAAGGTAAAGTAGTTTACTTTTTTGTTACTAAGTAGTATAGTAATAGTCATCGTTCTGATGGACGACTTGGTGGAGGCAAACCAAGGGCAAGATGGAGATCATGCCGGAGCGCTCGATGGAGATCAAGGTGCAAGAAGGACCATATCATATCACAGTATACATATGATGTTGATACCTATTTTACATCTTATTGTGTGCTAGTATTTAGATACTCAACGGTAGCAAATAAGATAATCCCTATTGAATTCCAATGTTCCATGTTCCCCTTGTGTGTGCACCATCAAGAAAGTTCTTCGTTATGAGGCCGACCGTGATGATCGGGAGTCAGACATATCTACGTTCACATACAGTGGGTGTAAGCCATGTTGCACAGCGAATACACACAAGTTAGATTTGGCGAGCCTAGCATGTACAGACATGGCCTCGGAACACAAGAGATCGAAAGATCGAGCATGAGTCACATGGATGATGTGATTGGCATTATTGAATGTCTACCTTTGAGGCTGCACTGATGGTCGTGATGATTGGGGGAGGTGCAGAGGATAGGATCATATGATCACTAAAATCATACAGGGGATGACAATTTTAGTGGAGACCAATTATAAATTGATCTCTTATTATAAACTTAGTCTAGATGTCTGTTTGCAAATATCTTAGTAGATCTTAGCCTATCCCATTGAGGTCCTTTGCGACCATGGGAATATATTGCTTAATTTGGAACTTATCAAAAGGGTCCAACTTCATAGATTAATACCCACGCCTGAGGGATATCCTCGTAAAAGGTGATCTTCTCTTCTTGACATAATAACCATTAAGATATAATTCGATGACTCCACAATGTTTGTGTTTTCTCCATAATCATCCAATAATCCATTCCCCATTCGATGGAGAGTTGGGCTACGTTTTGTATTCTACAGAATAAGGCACATAGAGTATGAGCCGTTGGATGGGTTTTTCCTCCATCATGGATGAAAAGAGATTATTTGGAAAAACACTTAGCGATCTTGCATTAGAGTTGAGAACTCTTGGAAGGGCTTGATTGCAATGGAGGTCATGTATGAAAAGGTATATGTAAGATATACAAATTATAAATGTGGTTCTTGCAAAACTCATTGCAGTTTGCAAAGTATTTGATACTTGTCCCGTTTTGTGAAAACAGGAGGATCTGCTTGAGAATTGCTGGCTTTGAGGCAACGTGACTTGATGACGGCAAGCAAAACAGTTGATGGCCGACATCACCTCTTTCCTCAAAGTTTATCATTTGGATTAGTGGACTTGAATATAAATTTGTAATCCCTGTTTGTGTGTCTTGCTTTTGGCGAGACGATTATTCATATGAACAAGTTACAAGCCAGTTTGTACTATTCTTATGAACAATACCGATATGGTCACATTACGATTACAAACAAGTTATTCTCATCACTATGTTAATGACAATAGCCTAAGCATTTATAAAGGATTAGAATGCTAAAATATATCCAAAGTTTAATAATGAAATGACACTATAGTTTAAGTCATTTTGGTTATTGCATGTTCTTAATGAAGATCGGGGTCCTAGATGCTTAATCTAGAGACTTTGCAAAACCATGCCTTTTGGGCAGAATGACTAAAACTCCGCATTCTGGTAAAACAGTGATATGCGAAGAAATGTTGAAACTTATACATAGTGATGTATCATATTTTCAACAAGTAGTGGAAATCATTTATTGTGGACTTAAGTGAATAAGCATATTTACTTAATGAAACATGAGTTCGAAATGATTTGAATTGTTCAAATAAGTTCACAACAATAAGACGATATTGAAATTAACGAGAATACAAAGTCTCTTCGATTTGATCGACATGACTAAAGTATTCAAGTTAAGTTTAGCATAAAAGTGACTTATGAAAGATGTTTCACAAATTATGATAATTGGACGAATTCAAACTGTGTTGAAATGTCTAAACAACATAATCATTATGTATTAAGATACATATGGTATAATATTATCTCTTATCGGGGTTATAGTTGTCGTTTAGAGTTAGAGATCGAAATAAGCAAACACTCATTTGAAATGCAAAGGAACATCTATAGATTCGTGGAAACAACACCATAAGTGTTTTGGCAAGTTTGAGTTTCTGGAGATTTCGACAAGTCGAAATCATGGTGAATAAACATGTCTTTGTAGAGCATTCTTAGGAAGCTATGAATGCATCTTCCACAAGGGGAAAACCTACTGTTGTCCTAAGTTGATGTGTCTTGATGAAGATACAGGTGGAAGAAAGTAAAAGATCAAAACAAGGTATTTGACCTTACCTCCAAATTGTTGAGTGGCGCAGCAGAATTTGTTTCGTGGAACCAAACTCCACAAATAGAGGAGAAATCAATGATATTGATCATAAAGTTTCAGGGAATACTTTTACTATAGAAAGTAGGATTCAACTATGTATTCTACAAGTTTGTGGAATTATATTATTGATTCACTTGTCATGTTTTGAACAAGACATACCTACAAATTACAAAGAAGCGTGATGGACCTAAGTGCGAGAAATGAATGGTCATTGAATTCTCGTTAGTGGAATTCTCGATTTGATAGTGATCAAAGAATTTTCGAATGTCCAAGATTATCAAGAGGACCTGGATTTGAGTGGGAGCAAATCATCTTGGCTAATTCATAATATGTAGCTGACATATTTTGAGTGGGAGCTAAGTGAAATCCCTGGATCTCAAACATGAATGTCATATTTGAGTGGGAGCGTGAAATCATTCTGGGATATGTGGACGACATATGTGAATGATGTGGTTGGTGTTAATAATATTTAAGTTAGATAAATAAGGATGAAGTTGAAGTTATTAAAAAATAAGATCTATCAAGATAGATTGATGAGTTTAATAAACATTGGATGTCGAATGCTTCCTGGAGTTGATTCTGAAAGATGTTCAGAATGTCCTAAGCAAGATTCTGAAGAAGCTTAGAATGGAACAAGGTAAGAAAGTAGTTCTTACTGTATGAAGCATTGAGTTAGTATTGCAACTATGGTTGAAAGAAAGAGATGCGTTGCATCTCCTATGCCTCAGTCATAGGTTCTTCCATACAACCATGTTGTATACTCGACGTAATGTGACCCGAAGTTCTGGTTGGTAGGACAAAGTCTTAACTGTAAGAATGTGTCTTTAAGTGATTCCTGAGTTGATCACTGAACCAGAATTAAGTTTGTATTTCAATGGCAAGAAGCAAAGTAAGTGGCATAGTTGCATTTCATGCACTAGGATCTACATAGATATAGAAGTATAAAGGCTACATCTAATGTGATGTATAATGTTATGGCGGGGCTAGTTCGCTTTTAACATAGAATGATGTGTCCCAGGGCCCAGTGCCCATGAGAAAGCCCTCGAGGTTGATCTAAAGTCACTGTAAGCTCCTGGAATCCGGCCTCGTTCTGCTTCCATGACTACAGTATATACACAAAGGATAGCAAAGTGTGTTTCGAAGTTTAGATGACAATGGTGAAAACGACCATCATTGTAAACACTAGAAACAAAGTTCACTTTGTTGCCAAACAAATGCTTCGACCCATTATACGATAAAGGTGTGAATGTCAAAATTAGGAAGACATTAACGATTTGCAAAAGACATAATGATCTGGTAAAACAGAACATGGACATGACGTTTCCCATGAGCATGCATGATCTGTAAACACATATGGTATATGGTTTATATGAGTAAAATGTGAGCTGGATTATTTGTTCTCTAGTGCAAATGGGAGACTGAAGGATATATGCCCTAGAGGCAAATAATAAATAGGTTTTTATTGTCATATCTCAATTAGTTTATAATAGTTTCATATTGTGCTATAACTGTGCCAAGTAGAAACATTGGTACAAGTTTGGTATGAAACAACCAAGTCCCTAGTAGCCTCTATTCATATTAGTTCGTTGGTCATGAGGATGATCTCGGTTTCAAGATCATGGGCATTTATGCCAATTGACAATGGGGTCATATCATTGGAGAATGATGTGATGGACATTCCTCAAAGGATTGCAACACGATCAAGTCATATAGTTCATTGTTGCAACAGCTAAATCTAGACTCCTAATTCCTTAGACTGTGAGGCTATATCAATCACAATCTCCCGAGAGTGCTTTGATAGCATCAAGCGCCACTTGGTAATACAATGGTTATAAAGGTGTGTTCAGGTACTCGGAGGAACCGTTGAGGCAATATATGTCAAGAGCGGGATTTGTTTGCCCACATGACGGGTAAAGATACATACAGCCGGCTTGGTGAGATTACATCCATAAATGTTGCAACATGTGACTCGGTCACGGGGATGTAATATCACGATAACAAGAAAACATAACTTGTTGTGAACGAGATTGAACAAGGTATGTGATACCAATGATCGGATCTCGAACAAGTCGTATCAAGAAACAAAAGGAATATGGATGCTACATTTACCGGTTCAAACGACATTGTCATCATGAATGCATAGGGGTCACATGGATATCCCTGGTCCCTCTATTGATCATTGATACAGATCATGTCTAGAGCATTCCCGAGTCGTGAGAGGATACACTTAAGGGTACGATGAGAGCGATCATTCGTAAGACGGAATCACAGTAGAGAAAGAGAAAGCCGGAAATGTTCTGTAGAGAGATCCGAAGTTGTTCGGAGAAAGAATAAAGGAAAAGACCCAGAAAAGTGTTTTTGGATAAATAGGAATTTAAATATATATTTATTATATGTTAATTGTGAATTAATATATTCTAAATAATATTTAGATTAAGATTTATAAAAGCAACTTTTATATTAGGCCAAATCCTCGGAGGGAAATAGCCTAGAAGAAAGGCTGCAGAAAAAGAAAAAGAAAAAGGGAAAAATAGCCAAATTGTGGATAGATCGCCACCGCTTGCATGAGGTATGCTCTGGCTCACTTCGAGGTGGGCGGAAGTTAAAGGTCTGCAGGGGTGACCTGGCAGCATGCACAGAGCGCCTCGACCCGCCCAGGAGCTCATGGGAGAGCGCTGGCCGGGCCGCCTGCCTCGCCCGGAGCAGGCCCACCCGGGTCCGCCCGCCTAGCAGGCCCCACGCAGGGGGCAGCTGGGCCGCCGGGAGTCTTCTGGCCCACCCGGGCTAGAGCTCCTTGCCGCCTGTGCTGCTGGCTGTTGGGCCGAATTCGGCTGGCCAGCCCATCCGACTGTTTTGGCTATTTTTCCTGGTTTTCCTTTGCCTATTAGTCCCACATGGCTAACCTAATGGGGAGGGCACACCCCCTACGCCTATATAAAGGGGTGCCCATGGGTGGGATTAGAGACACCCAACAATTGGAGAAGTCCTTTGGTTGACTTCCTCCTTCCCTCTCTCTCTAGTCCTTGTGACCATGGCCCCAAGTCTGGGCTGTGCGATCGAGGCACACCTGTAGTACGCCGTCGCGCTGCAGGGATTCCTAGCCGGATATCAACTTCCGCACTCCCGGCGGGATTGGGGAGCCGGAGGTCTCATCATGCACCGGATGTGTACGAAGACACGAGGCGCAACACTTGGGGCGCTTGAATGTCGTGAGCCGGAGCTGCTGCACGATGAAGATGAAGAAGGAGCAAGGGGTGACCTGCGAGGAGCTTCGCGACCTTAAGGTTGGCTACGAGTACGACTACTTCAACCATGTTCCCCGCGGAACGTTAACCGCGTACGGTCTACAAGGGTATGTATTCTCTACGCATTGGCCGTTACTGCATAACTACATAGATAGATCCTAGGCAGTTTTGGGGTTCCATCGTAGGAAATTTTTGTTTTCTGCTACGAATCCCCTTCAGTTACCACGGGTTGTTTGGAGCTCCTCCAACTAACCGCTGCTCCGTTCATGAGAAATATGTTGCATCCGCAGCATAGAAAACAAAAATTTTCCTACGATGAGAACTATACGCCAAGATCTATCTACTAGGTATAGAGCAAACGGGTGGACATACATCCATCGAGAACTTACTCTCGAAGACAACGAGTTTTTTAACGAGTAGGAACTCGTGGTTGATGTAGTCGTACACTTGCCGATCTCAAGATCGTGTGGAAGTCCGAGCGCCGCAAATCAGCAACGCATCCGTACTCACACACACGTTCAAGCCACCAGACAACCTCCACCTCCTTGCTCTAGCGATCCAGTGGAAGCAGCAACTACTTCTAGACGAAATGCCACCGAGAACATGTATCTCGCTAATCCGAGACCATGGGGGAATAATTCTAGAGGGGGAGAGAGATCCTTCACGAGGAGGTGTGAGGAAGAAGGAGGAAGAAGGGGGCCTTTTATAGGAGGAGGGGGGGGGGTGCCCCTCCCCATGGCCGGCGCCTCATGGGGGTGACCCCTCACCTCCCCCATTCATGTGGTGGTAACCCCTCCACATTAAAATGCCTCTTCACATTCCCTTTTAAAGTCCCCACTTTAAATGCATTAAAATTCTCTAAGTTTAATGCTCTCTCATTTAATAAAACTCTTTTATTAAATTTATTCAGAATTTTGTTAATTACTTTAATTAAAAAACATTCACATATAACCCCTTGCAATATTTCAATATCACATGCAGAACCACTTTCTGCAATTTCACCCGAAACAATTCCGGTTTCTATCGAAACAATTCTTGCGCTTTGCAATTCTTTCGTCTGAAACATATGTGCTCCAAAATGGTGTCCGGTAACTCTTAAGTGTGTCACCCTAGGGTTCACGAATAATGCAGACATAATTGAGACTCCTCTCAGATCAATAATCAGAAGCGGGACCTGGAGATCCATACTGACTCCTGCATATTCAACGATGACTTCTGTGATCGTGAGAACCTTTAACGCTTGTAATTTAATCCCTTTGTCTCATGATATAATACATGTCCGAGATTCGATCATCGGTATCCAAATACCTAGTTTGATCTCGTTACCGACATGCACTCTTTTCTTGTTCCCGTGATATAACATTCTAGTGATCACATCGCTTGCTTGCAAGCTATCTTAATGTGATATCACCGAGAGGGCCCAGAGTATATCTATCCGTCATCGGGATTGACAAATTCCACTCTTGATCCATGAGCCTCAACATAACCCCTTCGTAGTACTGAACCCATCTTTATAGTCACCCTGTTACGGTGTGACGTTTGATGTTATCAAGATACTCTTTAGGTGTTAGCAATTAACATGATCTCATGGTCTAAGGATAAAGATTACTTCGTATGATGTTATAGCAATATAAACATAATGACTTGATCGTAATGCTATACTTCGGATGAATGTTTATCACATTATTTCACAAATGTTGTGACCTTGTTATTAACAACATCCAATGTCCATGATCAGGAAACCTTGATCATCTTGTTAATCAACAAGCTAGTCTATAAGAGAGGCATAACTAGGAACCCTTTTTGTTTATTAAACACACATGTATTGATATTTCCGATCAATACAATTATAGCATGCAAAATAAACATCTATCATATATAAGGAATACATAATACCAACTTTATTATTGCCTCTCAGGGCATATTTCCTTCAGTCTCCCACTTGCACTAGAGACAATAATCTAGTTCACATAGTGATAAATCTAACACCCATGGAGTTCTGGTGTTGATCATGTTTTGCCCTAGGGAGAGCTTTAGTCAACGGATCTTCTACATTTAGGTCTGTGTGTACTTTACAAATCTTTATATCTCCATCCTTGACATACTCGCGGATGGAGTGAAACCGGCGCTTAATATGCTTGGAATTCTTATGAGACCTCGGTTCCTTGGCGTTGGCTATGGCTCCATTTTTGTCACAATAGATCACCATTGGGTCGAATGCACTAGGAACCACACCTAGTTCCTTAATGAACTCTTTCATCCAAACCGCTTCCTGCACCGCTTCTGAAGCAGCAACATATTCCGCCTCCGTCATTGATCTAGCCACCACAGGTTGTTTGGAACTCCTCCAACTAACTGCTGCTCCGTTCAAGAGAAATACGTATCCGGATTGAGACTTAGAGTCATCCGGATCGGTGTCAAAGCTAGCATCGACATAACACTTAGCGACTAGCTCTTCTTCACCTCCGTATATAAGAAACATATCCCTAGTTCTTCTCAAGTACTTAAGGATATTGTTGACCGCTATCAGTGTTCCGAACCTGGATCAGATTGGTACCTACTAGTCAAACTAATAGCATGTGCCACATCCGGTCCTGTACATAGCATGTCATACATTATAGAGCCTATGGTCGAGGCATAGGGGATCTTATCCATTATCTCTCTTTCTTCCGCCGTAGCCGGACTTTGAGTCTTGCTCAATGTCTTGCCTTGCAACATAGGTAAGAACCCCTTCTTACTTCCGTCCATATTAAACTTCTTTAATATCTTATCAAGGTATGTACTCTGCGATAGCCCAATTAGGCACCTTGATCTATCTCTATAGATTTTAATGCCTAATATATATGACGCTTCACCAAGGTCTTTCATCGAAAATTTGCTGTTTAGATAACTTTTAACACTGTTTAAAAGATCTATATCATTTCCAATCAATAATATGTCATCCACATATAATATCAGAAATGCCACATTGCTCCCACTCACTTTCTTGTAAATACAAGCCTCTCCATAAGTTTGGACAAATCCAAACTCTTTGATCACCTCATCAAAGCGGAGATTCCAACTCCGAGATGCTTGTTTTAGTCCATAGTGTAGGGGTTCGTAGCATGGAAAACAAAAAATTTCTATCGCATACAAACAAACAAGCCAAGATCTATCTACTAGATTGTAGCAACGAGTCGATGGAATAACTCACCCTCGAAGATTCCAAAGTGTTTAACGAGAGCAGATTCTCGTGGGTGATGTAGTCGACTCTTCCGATCTCAAGATCGCAGACGGGCGATCCTTCCCAAGTAGCGCCTCCCGCAGTCGGTCACACGCTCGTGATTCGACGAAGACCTTCCTCTCCCTTGTTCCAGGACGTGGAGGTTGTAGCACTCTCTCATGATTCCGGCAAAGACAACGGCGTGGTACCGAGGTAGAGGGAAATCCCGCAGGGCTTCGCCTTAAGCCGGTGCGAGTATGGTGGAGCTTATGAGAGAGGCTATTAGTGGTCTAGTAATTAGACACACCAATTAGAAGGCTCTAAACCAATTAGAAGGCTCTAAACCGAATAGCTCTAAACCGGGGTCTAGATCTAGGGTTTAGTTTAGAGGATAGGAAACTTGTGTGTGTAAGGAGGGGAGCCCTGCCCCTCCTTATATAGGTGGGAGGGCGGCCAAGGGAGGAGTTCCTCCCAACTCGGCCTTGGGAGGTGCCGCCAAGGGGAGGAACCTCCTCCAACTCGGCCTCCACCTCTCCTCCTCTTTTCCCACTTCCCAAAACTGCCGTTTGACTTTCAAACTAGCCGTTTGACTTTTCAATTTAGGATTTAAATAAATCCTTTATTTGGGACAGCAAGAACACCTAGTACATGATGCAATCATTCCAATATGTAATGACACACTCATGTACCCTTCCCCCTCCGGAGTGCCGGACATTCCGGGACCTTCTAGAATGTTCCCGATGAAAACACCGAAATCATTCCGCTACATTCAAACGGAACTTTCCTTATATGAATCTTATTCTCCGACCATTCCGGATCACCTCGTGATATCCCGGATCCCATCCGAGACCAACAACATTCGGTCTCTTTCTCATAATACCATAACTACTCAAACAACGCCGATCCTTAAGTGTGTCCCTACGGTTCGTGAATTATGCGGACATGATCGAGACACTTCTCCAAACAATAACCAATAGAGGAATCTGGAAATTCATATGGCTCCCACATATTTCTACGATTACTTTGCGATCGAATGAACCACTTACATACGATACCAATTTCCCTTTGTCTCACGATATGTTACTTATCCGAGGTTATGATCGCTTGATCTCTCGCATACCTAGTTCATCCTCGCATCGATAAGTACTCTTTTCTCGTTCCTGATATGTGATCCCTTGTGACCAAGTCACATGCTTGCAAGCTAATTGGATGACATTTCACCGAGAGGGCCCAGAGAATATCTATCCGTCATGTGGATGGACAAATCCCACTCTTGATCCATGTGTTTCAACCAATACTTTCCAACACTCAATGCCACCTTTATAGCCACCACATTACGGTGTGGTGTTTGATGACATCAAAGCACCCATCCAAGAAAGGTGATATGCATGATCTCATGGTCGAAGGAATTAGGTTACTATGTATCGTAAAGCATATAGCAATTGAACTATTGAAATGACTTGATCTTTATGCTACGCTTGTCTATAGGAGTATGTCCACCATATCATTCTCCTAACGATATGATCTTGTTGTTGATAACATCTCAATGTTCATGACAAAGAAACCACATCATCAATCAACCAACAAGCTAGTGAAGTATAGAGGCTATACTAGGGACTTCAAATTAAGTTTACAAATCACACAAGTATTAATGGTTTCCTTGTTAATACTATTATAGCATGAATGTAAACATTTATCATAAACACAAAGATATATAATAATAACTACATTTATTATTGCCTCTAGGGCATATCTCCAACAGTCTCCCACTTGCACTAGAGTCATTTAATCTAGATTACATGGTAATATACCTAACACCCATGGCAGTTTGGTGTTGGTCATGTTTTTCACTCGGGAGAGTTTTAGTCAACGGATCCGCCACATTCAGATCTGTGTGTACTTTGCAAATCTTTATATCCCCATCCTGGATATGTTCTCGAATAGCATGAAAATGCAGCTTGATATGCTTCAGCTTCTTGTGTGACCTTGGTTCTTGCGCATTGGCTATGGCGCCCATGTTATCACAGTAGATAGACATTGGGTCCAAGACTAGGAACCACACCCAGCTCTGTAATGAACTCTTTCATCCATATCGCTTCTTGTGAAGCCTCCAAGCAGCCATGTATTCCGATTCAGTTGAAGATCTCGCCACAACGCTTTGCTTTGCACTCCTCCAGCTAACTGCTGCACCATTCAAAATAAATACGTATCCAGATTGTGATTTAGAATCATCCGGATCGGTGTTCCAACTAGCATCGGTGTAACCATTAACAACGAGCTGTTCATCACCTCCATAAGAAAGAACCATATCCTTAGTTCTTCTCAAGTACTTAAGGATGTTTTTGATCTGTCCAATGATCCACTCCTGGATCACTTTGATATCTGCTAGTTAAACTAACGGATATGCAATGTCGGGTCTAGTACATAGCATGGCATACATTAGAGATCCTATGGCTGAGGCATAGGAGTCTTACTCATCCTTTCTCTATCTTACCCGATGTCGGACTTTGAGTTTTACTCAAGGTCGATATAGCAACATGGGCAAGAACCCTTTCTTGCTATCTTCCATTCCAAACCTCTTTAGAACTTTGTCCAAATATGTACTTTGTGACAATGATATTTGGCTTCGATCTATCTCTATAAATCTTTATGCCTAATATGTAAGCTGCTTCGCCAAGATCCTTCATTGAAAAACTATTATTCAAATACTCTTTGACACTATTAAGAAGGTCTACATCATTCCCAATCAACAATATGTCATCCACATACGATTAAGAATGCCACAGAGCTCCCACTCACTTTCTTGTAAATACAAGCTTCTCCATAAGTTTGTATAAAACCAAAACTTTTGATTACCTTATCAAAACGTTGATTCCAACTCCGGGATGCTTGCTTCAGTCCATAGATGGATCGCTGAAGTTTGCATACCTTATTAGCATCTTTAGGATCGACAAAACCTTTGGGTTGCATCATATACAACTCTTCATCAATGTCTCCATTGAGGAATGCTGTTTTGACATCCATCTGCCATATCTCATAATCATAATATGCAGCGATTGCTAACATAATCCTCACAGACTTTAGCTTCGCTACTGGTGAGAAAGTCTCATCGTAGTCAACTCCTTGAATTTGTCGAAACCCTTTTGCGACAAGTCGAGCTTTATAGACCGTAACATTACCATCAGATCTGCTTTTCTTCTTGAAAATCCATTTGTTCTCGTGACCTTCCGCCATCCTAAGTCCACCAAAGTCCATACTTGGTTTTCGACATGGATCCAATCTCGGATTTCATGGCTTCTTGCCATTTATTGAATCTGGGCTCATCATCGCTTCCTCATATGTCTCGGTCATCGGTGTTGTCCACCAACATGACATTCATAACGGAATCATACCAACTGAGTGGTACGATTTCGCTGACCTCCGAGGCTCAGAGCAACTTCAACCAAGTTTCATGATCACCATCATTAGCTTCCTCTCTTATTGGTGCAGCACCACAGAACTTCTTCCGGTCTGCGCTACTCGTAATTTCGAGAGAAGGTTCGACAACCTCGCCGAAGTTCTACTTTCCTTCCACCACTTCTTTCGAGAGAAATTCCTTCTCTAGAAAGGATCCATTCTTGGCAACGAAGATTTTGCCTTCGGATCTATGATAGAAGGTATACCCAATAGTTTCCTTCGGGTATCCTATGAAGACGCATTTTTCCGCTTTGGGTTCAAGCTTGTCCGGTTGTAACTTCTTTACATAGGCTTCGCATCCCCAAACTTTAAGGAACGACAATTTAGGTTTCTTCCCAAACCATAATTCATATGGTGTCGTTTCAACGGATTTAGACGGTGCCCTATTTAAAGTGAATGCGGCTGTTTCTAATGCATAACCCCAAAATGATAGTGGTAGATCTGTAAGTGACATCATAGAACGAACCATATCTAAGAGAGTTCGACATTTGACGCTCGGACACACCATTCTGTTGTGGTGTTCCCAAGTGTCAATCATGAAAGTATTCCACATTTCTTCAAATGCTCGCCAAACTCGTAACTTAGATATTCACCTCCACGATCAGAACGTAGAAATTTAATCTTCTTGTTATGTTGATTCTCTACCTCACTTTGAAACTCCTTAAACTTCTCGAAAGTTTCGGACTTATGTTTCATGAAATAGATATACCCATATCTACTCAAATCATCCGTGAAGGTAAGAACATAACGATAACCACCGCGCGATGCTACACTCATTGGACCACACACATCGGTATGTATGATTTCCAATAAGTCTCGCTTCCATCATACCGTAAAATGGAGTCTTAGTCATTTTACCCATCGACATGCTTCGCATCTTTCAAGTGATTCAAAATCAAGTGATTCAAGAAGTCCATCGGAATGGAGTTTCTTCATACGCTTCACTCCAATGTGACCAAGACGACAGTGCCACATATAGGTCAAATTATCGCTCGATTTCAAACGTTTAGCCTCAATGTTATTAATATGTGTATTTCTACTATCGAGATTCAACAAGAATAGACCATCTATCAAAGGTGCATGTGCGTAAAACATATTACTCATATAAATCGAACAACCATTATTCTCGGATTTAAACAAGTAACCGCCTCGCAATAAACAAGATCACGATATAATGTTCATGCTTAACGCAGCACCAAATAACAATTATTTAAGTATAAAACTAATCCCGATGGTAGATGAAGAGGTAGCGTGATCGCGATCACATCAACCTTTGATCCGCTTCACGCCATCGTCACCTCGCTCTTCGCTAGCTTCCGCTTATTCTGCAGCTCTGCTTCGAGTTACAAATATGAGCAACCTAACCAAGATCAAATACCTGTGCACTACTACGAGTACTAGTGAGATACACATCAATAACATGTATATCGATATACCTTTCTTCTTGATGTTGCCGTTCTTCAAATCCGCCAAGTACCTTGGGCAATTCCGCTTAAAGGACCTTCTCCCTTGCAAGAAAAGCACTCAAGATCGTGCTTGGGTCCAGCCTTGGTCTTCTTCGTCATGCGTGGTAACTTTCTTACCACCCTTCTTGAAGTGTCCCTTTGCTTAGACTTGCCTTTCTTGAATTTGGTGGTCTTATTGACCATCAACACTTGGTGCTCTTTCTTGATCTCCACTTCAGATTTTAACATAGCAAATAGTTCGCAACTCTTTGTTCATGTTCTCGCATGTTGTAGTTCATCACAAAGTTCTTGTAACTTGGTGGTAGTGATTGAGGATGCGGTAAACTCCCAAAGTATTAGGAATCACTATACCCAAACTTTGAAGTTTATTTGCGTGCCTGCACATCTTAAGCACATGCTCACCGACGAGCTACCCTCTTCCATCTTGCGCTTAAAGAACTTTTCAAAAGCTTCATAACTTTCAATTGCGCATGAGTCTCAAAGATTAATTTGAGATCCTCGACAATATCATATGGATCGACTCTTCAAACCTTTTCTCAAGCTCCGATTCTAAACCATACAAGATAGCACACTGAACTATGGAGTAATCGATTCTTCCGAGCGAGGTAAACATTCTTTACTTCATCGGTAGCATCAGTGTGGGTCACCTAGCGTGCATCCAAAGACATAGGTCAAATTACCAGTGTGAGGACAATCTCAAATTGCGGAACCAATCCAAGTTGCTTCCATTGTTTTCAACTTTTCTTTCTCTAGGAACGCATTAAAATTGATGGTAGGGGCTGCCATTGATCTACAACATATTTGCAATAGTTTAGACTAAGTTTATGACAAATTGAGTTCAAATTAATTAATGAAATTAAACTAGGTGAACTCCCACCAAAACAACATCCCTCACATTGTTTTAGTGATCACACGAACCAAATCCACTACATCAACACCGATCATCATCACGAGAGCTGATATAGTTTTAATGGCTAACAATCATCATGTTCATCATATCTACTATATGATTCATGCTTTGCCTTTCGCGATCCGTGTTCTGAGGCCATGTCCGTACATGCTAGGCTCGTCAAGATCAAACCTTAGCTACCGCATAAGCAAATCTGGCTTGCTTACGTTGTATTCACCCGGAATCAAAGACACCCGATCATCACGTGGTGTCAAGCAGCAAGCTTTGGCAACGGTGCATACTAAGGGTGAACACTTTAGAACTTGAAATTTATGTGCATGAGGGATCATCTTATAATGCTACCGTCTACTAAGCAATACAAGATGCATAAAGGATTAACATCACATGCAATTCATAATATGTGATATGATATGGCCTTTCTTCTTTGTGCTTCCGATCTCCATCTTCAAGCACGAACATGATCTCCATCATCACCGCATAGCATCAAGGTCAATGACGCTACTTCATGGTTGTCGACCACCAGCATAAACTATTACAACTATATTGAATAGACACGCAGGTCTTAAAACAAATTAAAGACAACCATATGGCTCTGCCGTTGCCAACTTACAATAAGGAACATTGCATACATCAAATATAATCACAAACATGGCCATATCACATCATCGACACCCTGCAAAACAAAGTTAGACGCTTCTACTTTCTTTGCATATTTTACGTGGTTTGGGGCTTTCCATAGGTGTCGATCTAACCTACGAACAAGAACCACAACATTGATACTAGCATTGTTGATTACCCGTTGTAAATTGGATCTTTACTATGCTAGGAGAAACAGGCACCCGCAAAGCCACTTATGCAATACGAGTTGCATGTCAAACGTGGAGCAAGTCTCATGAACGATGTCATGTAAGGTTAGCCTGGGCCGCTTCATCCCAACATACCGCAAGATGCAAAGTACACAAAAAGCAATCTACAATAAAAGCATCAACGCCCACAATGACCATTGTGTTCTACTCGTGCAACAGATCTACATATAGACACGGCTCTGATACCACTGTAGGGGTTCGTAGCATGGAAAACAAAAATTTTCTATCGCATACAAACAAACAAGCCAAGATCTATCTACTAGATTGTAGCAACGAGTCGATGGAATAACTCACCCTCGAAGATTCCAAAGTGTTTAACGAGAGCAGATTCTCGTGGGTGATGTAGTCGATTTCTTCCCGATCTCAAGATCGCGTAGACGATCCTTCCGGCGCTGCGTTCCGGCAGCGCTCCCGCAGTTGGTCACACGTTCGGTAATCGACGAAGACCTTCCTCTCCCTTGTTCCAGCAGGCAGCGGAGGTTGTAGCACTCTCCTCGCGATTCCCAAGAAGACAACGGCGTGGTACCGGGAGGTAGAGGGAAATCCCAGGCTTCGCCTTAAGCCGTGCAGTATGGTGGAGCTTATGAGAGGCTATTAGTGGTCTAGTAATTAGACACACCAATTAGAAGGCTCTAAACCAATTAGAAGGCTCTAAACCGAATAGCTCTAAACCGGGGTCTAGATCTAGGGTTTAGTTTAGAGGATAGGAACTTGTGTGTACTAGGAGGGAGCCCTGCCTCCTTATATAGGTGGGAGGGCGGCCAAGGGAGGAGTTCCTCCCCAACTCGGCCTTTGGGAGGTGCGCCGCCAAGGGGAGGAACCTCCTCCAACTCGGCCTCCACCTCTCCTCCTCTTTTCCCACTTCCCAAAATCGCTGCTTGACTTTCAAACTAGCCGTTTGACTTTTCAATTTAGGATTTAAATAAATCCTTTATTTGGGACAGCAAGAACACCTAGTACATGATGCAATCATTCCAATATGTAATGACACACTCATGTACCCTTCCCTCCGAGTGCCGGACATTCAGGGACCTTCTAGAATGTTCCCATGAAAACACGGAATCATTCCGCTACTCAAACGGAACTTTCCTTATATGAATCTTATTCTCCGACCATTCCGGATCACCGTGATATCCGGATCCCATCCGAGACTCAACAACATTCGGTCTCTTTCATAATACCATAACTACTCAAACAACGTCGATCCTTATGTGTCTCCCTACGGTTCGTGAATTATGCGGACATGATCGAGACACTTCTCCAAACAATAACCAATAGAGGAATCTGGAAATTCATATGGCTCTACATATTTCTACGATTACTGCGATCGAATGAACCACTTACATACGATACCAATTTCCCTTTGTCTCACGATATGTTACTTATCCGAGGTTATGATCGCTCGGTATCTCCGCATACCTAGTTCATCCTCACATCGATAAGTACTCTTTTCTCGTTCCGTGATATGTGATCCTTGTGACCAAGTCACATGCTTGCAAGCTAATTGGATGACATTTCACCGAGAGGGCCCAGAATATCTATCCGTCATGTGGATGGACAAATCCCACTCTTGATCCATGTGTTTCAACCAATACTTTCCAACACTCAATGCCACCTTTATAGCCACCTCGTTACGGTGGTGTTTGATGACATCAAAGCACCCATCCAGTAAAGGTGATATGCATGATCTCATGGTCGAAGGAATTAGGTTACTATGTATCAGAAAGCATATAGCAATTGAACTATTGAAATGACTTGATCTTTATGCTACGCTTGTCTATAGGAGTATGTCCACCATATCATTCTCCTAACGATATGATCTTGTTGTTGATAACATCTCAATGTTCATGACAAAGAAACCACATCATCAATCAACCAACAAGCTAGTGAAGTATAGAGGCTATACTAGGGACTTCAAATTAAGTTTACAAATCACACAAGTATTAATGGTTTCCTTGTTAATACTATTATAGCATGAATGTAAACATTTATCATAAACACAAAGATATATAATAATAACTACATTTATTATTGCCTCTAGGGCATATCTCCAACACATAGATGGACCGCTGAAGTTTGCATACCTTATCAGCATCCTTAGGATCGACAAAACCCTTAGGTTTTATCATATACAACTCTTCTTCAATATTACCATTGAGGAACGCAGTTTTGACATCCATCTGCCATATTCCATAATCGAAATATGCAGCAATTGCTAACATAATCCTAACCGACTTAAGCATCGCTACGGGAGAGAAAGTCTGATCGCAGTCAACTCCTTGAATTTGTCGAAACCCCTTTGCGACAAGTCGAGCCTTATAGATGGTCACATTACCATCAACATCAGTTTTTCTTTTGAAAATCCATTTATTCTCAACGGCCTTTCGATCGTGAGGTAAGTCCAAGGTCCAAACCTGGTTCTCGTACATGGATTCCATCTCGGATTTCATGGCTTCTAGCCATTTGTTAGAATCCGGGCTCATCATTTCTTCTTCATATGTCGCAGGTAGGGTGTTAGGTGGGATCCCGCCAAAATCCCACTTCTAGTTCATTTGGCAAAATCTAGTTCAATTTTTTGCTCAAAATTTACACTAGATTTTGACAAATGAACTAGAAGTGGGATTTAGGCGGGATCCCACTTGACATCCTAGTCGCAGGGTCATCTATTTCATCAACCATGAAATTCACAACAGGATTACCGTACAGTTCAGGAGCTGCACGTGTCCTACTTGACCTGCGAGGTTCGGTTGTGTCCTCTTTCGGAGTTTCATGATCAATATCATTAGCTCTCTCTTCATTAGGTGAAGTCAACTCCGAAACAATTTCCGGTGCTGCGCTACTCGCCATTTCATGAAGAGAAGGTTCAATAACCTCTTCGAGTTCTACCTTCCGACTACTCACACCTTTCGCGAGAAACTCCTTCTCAAGAAAGGATCCATTCTTGGCAACAAAAACCTTTCCCTCGGATCTGTGATAGAAGGTATACCCAATAGTTTCCTTAGGGTATCCTATGAAGACGCATTTTTCCGCTTTGGGTTCGAGTTTATCCAGCTGAAGTTTCTTCACATAAACATCGAATCCCCAAACTTTAAGAAATGACAACTTAGGTTTGTTTCCAAACCATAATTCATACGGTGTCGTTTCAACGGATTTAGATGGTGCCCGATTTAAAGTGAATGCAGCTGTTTCCAGTGCATAACCCCAAAATGACAGTGGCAAGTCAGTCAGAGACATCATAGATCGAACCATATCCAATAAAGTACGATTACGATGTTCCAACACACCATTACGTTGTGGTGTTTCGGCAGGCGTGAGTTGTGAAACTATTCCACACTCTTTCATGTGTGTGCTAAACTCGTAACTTAGATACTCACCTCCATGGTCAGACCGAAGAAATTTGATCTTTCTATTACGATGATTTTCCACTTCATTCTAAAATTCCTTGAACTTTTCAAAGGATTCAGACTTGTGTTTCATCAAATAGATATACACGTATCTACTCAAATCATAAGTGAAAGTAACAAAATAACGATATCGACCTCGCGCCGACACACTCATTGGTCCACACACATCAGTATGTATGATTTCCAATAAATCCGTCGCCCGTTCCATTGAACCGGAAAACGACGTTCTAGTCATCTTGCCCATAAGGCATGGCTCACATGTATCAAATGATTCAAAATCAAGTGATTCCAAAAGTCCATCAGAATGGAGTTTCTTCATGCGTTTCACGCCAATATGACCTAGACGGCAGTGCCACATATATGCAGATATATCATTATGAAGTTTAATCCTTTTAGCATCAACATTATGAATATGCGTAATATTACTATTGAGATCCAACAGAAATAAACCATTCAACACAGGTGCATGACCATAAAAGATATTATCCATATAAATCGAACAACCATTGTTTTTAGACTTAAACGAATAACCACTTTGCATCAAACATGATCCGGATACAATGTTCATGCTCAGTGCAGGCACCAAATAACAATTATTCAGATTTATAACTAATCCTGATGGCATATGGAGAGGCAGCGTTCCGACGGTGATCACATCAACTCTTGATCCATTGCCGACCCGCATCGTGACCTCATCCCTTGCTAGTTGTCGCTTGTTTCGCAGCCCCTGAATCGAGTTACATATATTAGCAATTGATCCCGTATCAAATACCCAGGTGCTACTGCGAGTACTAGTCAAGTACACATCAATAACATGTATATCACATATACCTTTGTTTGCCTTGTCGGCCTTCTTGTCCGCCAAATACTTGGGGCAGTTGCGCTTCCAATGGCCAGTCCCCTTGCAATAGTAACACTCGGTGTCAGACTTAGGGCCAGCTCAGGGTTTCTTTTCAGGTGCAGCAACAGATTTTCCACCCTTCTTTCCCTTGTGCTTGCCTTTCTTGTCCTTCTTGAAACCGGTGGTCTTATTGATCATCGACACTTGATGTTCTTTCCTAATCCCCACTTCTGCAGTCTTAAGCATTGACAGAAGCTCGGGAAGAGACTTCTTCATGCCCTGCATATTATAGTTCATCACGAAGCTCTTGTAGCTAGGTGGCAGAGATTGGAGAACATGATGTATGCCTAAGTCAATGGGAATCGTTATTCCCAAGGACACAAGCTTATCGACGTACCCAGACATTTTGAGTACATGCTCACAACAGAGCTGTTCTCCTCCATCATGTAGCTAAAGAACTTTTCAGAAGCATTATAACTCTCTACGGCAGCATGGGTATCGAAAATAATTTTCAATTCTCCCATGGTATCAAAGGCATTGCCATTTTCGAAACGCTTTCGAAGTTCTGGATCTAGCCCATACAGTATGCCGCAATGAACTAAGTTGTGGTCCTCCTGACGAGTCATATAGACATTCTTTTCCTTGTCAGGGGCATCAGGAGCTGGTGGGGGGCCTAGCGGCGCCTCTAGCACATATTGCTTTTGTGCAGCAGTGAGGAGAATCCTCAAATTCAGAGCCCAATTGGTGAAGTTGCTACCATTCACAGCAAGTTTCTCTTTCTCCATGAACACATTGAAATTAAAAGCAGGTGGTGCCATCTACAACAGAATTTGTAAAGTTTATTTAGACTAAGTTTATGATAGAGTGAGTTCAACTAATCCAAATTACTAATGAACTCCCACTCAAAAACGACATCCCTCGTGTCTTTTTGGTGATTACATGAACCAAATCCACTACACCAAGTCCGATCATCACGTGAGTTGGTGTAGCTTCAAAGGCGAGCATCTATATGGGCATCATATCAACTATATGACTCATGCTTAACCTTTCGGTCCGTGTTCCGAGGCCATGTCTGTACATGCTAGGCTCGCCAAGTAAGAACCTTAGTACTCGCGTGTGTAAAACAGTCTTACACCCGTTGTATGAAAGAGTAGAGTTGAGTACACCCGATCATCACGTGATGTCTCGAAACACGATCCATAGAACGGTGCATACTTAAGGAAGAACACATTTTATCTTGATATCCAAATGAGGGATGATCTTACAATGCTACCAAAAGCGCCAAACTAGTAGTATAAGATGCTAACATCTAATGTGTAAAGTGAGATGATATGGTCCATGCATTGGTATGATCTATATCATTCCTTTGTGTGTAAGGCCAAGGTCTATGGAACTTACACATTGAGTGTGTTGTAAGAGAATCTATCATACATCTACTTACAACAATACCATATCAAGACACTAGCCCATCAACGATCTAAACTAGACGCCTCTAATTTATCAATTGCAAGTTTTACGTGGCTTAGGGCTTTCAGAGATAGAACCGGTCTTACCTACGAACATGAACCACAACAAGGATAACCAAGTTATTAACAACTCATTGTAAATCAAATATTGACTATAGTAGGAGAGATAGACACCGCCAGCCACTTACGCAAAAACAAGTTGCATGTCAGACGTGGAATCAGTCTCATGTACGATGACATGTAAGGTTGGTCCGGGCCGCTTCATCCCACTATGCCACCAATATCCAAAATACATAGAAGATGCAATAACATGATCATCATCGACCACATATAAACATATGTGTACTACCCGTGCAAAGCACCTACGCATAGATCAGGCTCTGATACCACTGTTGGGTCCGCAGCATAGAAAACAAAAATTTTCCTACGATGAGAACTATACGCCAAGATCTATCTACTGGGTACAGAGGAAACGGGTGGACATACATCCATCGAGAACTTACCCTCGAAGACAACGAGTTTTGTTAACGAGTAGGAACTCGTGGTTGATGTAGTCGTACACTTGCCGATCTCAAGATCGTGTGGAAGTCCGAGCACCGCAAATCAGCAGCGCATCCGTACTCACACACACGTTCAATCCACCGGACAACATCCACCTCCTCGCTCCAACAGCGGAAGCAGCAACTCCTTCAAGATGAAATGCCACCGGGAACATGTATCTCGCTAATCCGAGACCATGGGGGAATAATTCTAGAGGGGGAGAGAGATCCTTCACGAGGAGGTGTGAGGAAGAAGGAGGAAGAGGGGGCCTTTTATAGGAGGAGGGGGTGCCCCTCCCCATGGCCGGTGCCTCATGGGGGGTGACCCCTCACCTCCCCCATTCATGTGGTGGTAACCCCTCCACATTAAAATGCATCTTCACATTCCCTTTTAAAGTCCCCACTTTAAATGCATTAAAATTCTCTAAGTTTAATGCTCTCTCATTTAATAGAACTCTTTTATTAAATTTATTCAGAATTTTGTTAATTACTTTAATTAAAAAACATTCACATATAACCCCTTGCAATATTTCAATATCACATGCAGAACCACTTTCTGCAATTTCACTCGAAACAATTCCGGTTTCTATCGAAACAATTCCTGCTCTTTGCAATTCTTTCGTCTGAAACATATGTGCTCCAAAATGGTGTCCAGTAACTCTTAAATGTGTCACCCTACGGTTCGCGAATAATGCAGACATGATTGAGACTCCTCTCAGATCAATAATCAGAAGCGGGACCTAGAGATCCATACTGACTCCTGCATATTCAACGATGACTTCTGTGATCGTGAGAACCTTTAACGCTTGTAATTTAATCCCTTTGTCTCATGATATAATACATGTCCGAGATTCGATCATCGGTATCCAAATACCTAGTTTGATCTCGTTACCGACATGCACTCTTTTCTTGTTCCTGTGATATAACATTCTAGTGATCACATCACTTGCTTGCAAGCTATATTAATGTGATATCACCGAGAGAGCCCAGAGTATATCTATCCGTCATCGGGATTGAAAAATTCCACTCTTGATCCATGAGCCTCAACATAACCCCTTCGTAGAACTGAACCCATCTTTATAGTCACCCTGTTACGGTGTGACGTTTGATGTTATCAAGATACTCTTCAGGTGTTAGCAATTAACATGATCTCATGGTCTAAGGATAAAGATTACTTCGTATGATGTTATAGCAATATAAACATAATGACTTGATCGTAATGCTATACTTCGGATGAATGTTTATCATATTATTTCACAAATGTTGTGACCTTGTTATTAACAACATCCAATATCCATGATTAGGAAACCTTGATCATCTTGTTAATCAACAAGCTAGTCTATAAGAGAGGCATAACTAGGAACCCTTTTTGTTTATTAAACACACATGTATTGATGTTTCTGATCAATACAATTATAGCATGCAAAATAAACATCTATCATATATAAGGAATACATAATAACAACTTTATTATTGCCTCTCAGGGCATATTTCCTTCAAAATACGTATCCAGATTGAGACTTAGAGCCGTCCGGATCAGTGTTAAAGCTAGCATCAACATAACAATTAGCGACCAGCTCTTCTTCACCTCTGTATACAAGAAATATTTCCTTAGTTCTTCTCAAGTACTTAAGGATCTTCTTGACCGCTATCCAGTGTTCCAGACCTAGATTAGATTGGGACCTACTAGTCAAACTAATAGCATGTGCCACATCCGGCCTTATACATAGCATGGCGTACATTATAGAGCCTATGGCTGAAGCATAGGGGATCTTATCCATTATCTCTCTTTCTTCCATTGTAGCCGGACTTTGAGTCTTACTCAATGTCTTGCCTTGCAACATAGGTAAGAACCCCTTCTTACTTTCATCCATTTTAAATTTCTTTAAAATCTTATCAAGGTATGTACTTTGCGATAGCCATATTAGGCGTCTTGATCTATCTCTATAGTTCTTTATGCCTAATATATATGACGCTTCACCAAGGTCTTTCATAGAAAATTTGTTGTTTAGATAACTTTTACTACTGTTTAAAAGATCTATATCATTTCCAATCAATAATATGTCATCCACATATAATATTATAAATGCCACATTGCTCCCACTCACTTTCTTGTAAATACAAGCCTCTCCATAAATTTGGACAAATCCAAACTCTTTGATCACCTCATCAAAGCGGAGATTCCAACTCCGTGATGCTTTCTTCAGACCATAGATGGATCGCTGAAGCTTGCACACCTTGTTAGCATCCTTAGGATCGACAAAACGCTTTGGTTGTATCATATACAACTCTTCTTCAATGTTACCATAGAGGAACGCAGTTTTGACATCCATCTGCCATATTTCATAATCGAAATATGCAGCAATTGCTAACATAATCCTAACTAATTTTAGCATCGCTACGGGAGAGAATGTCTCATCGTAGTCAACTCCTTGAATTTGTTGAAACCCTTTTGCGACAAGTCGAGCTTTATAGACGGTTACATTACCATTACCATCAACATCAGTTTTTCTTTTGAAAATCCATTTATTCTCAACGGCCTTTCGGTCATTAGGTAAGTCCACCAAGGTCCAAACCTGGTTTTCGTACATGGATTCCATCTCGGATTTCATGGCTTCTAGCCATTTGTTGGAATCCGGGCTCATGATCGCTTCTTCATACGTCGCATGGTCATCTATTTCATCAACCATGAAATTTACAACAGGATTCCCGTACAGTTCTGGAGCTGCACGTGTCCTGCTTGACCTACGAGGTTCAGTAGTGTCCTCTTTCGGAGTTTCATGATCATTATCATTAGTTCCTTCTTCATTTGTTGAAGTCAACTGCGGAACGACTTCCGGTGCTGCGCCACTCACCATTTCATGAAGAGAAGGTTCGATAACCTCTTCGAGTTCTACCTTTTGACTACTCACACCTTTCGTGAGAAACTCTTTCTCTAGAAAGGATCCATTCTTGGCAATGAAAACCTTGCCCTTGGATTTGTGATAGAAGGAATACCCAATTGTTTCTTAAGGGTATCGTATGAAGATGCATTTTTCCGCTTTGGGTTCGAGTTTATCCGGTTGAAGTTTCTTCACATAAACATCGCATCCCCAAACTTTAAGAAATGACAGCTTAGGTTTGTTTCCAAACCATAATTCATATGGTGTCGTTTCAACGGATTTAGATGGCGCCCGATTTAAAGTGAATGCAGCGTTTTCCAGTGCATAACCCCAAAATGATAGTGGCAAGTCAGTCAGAGACATCATAGATTGAACCATATCCAATAGAGTATGATTGCGATGTTTCGATACACCATTATGTTATGGTGTTCTGGCAGGCGTGAGTTGTGAAACTATTCCACATTCTTTCATGTGTGTGCTAAACTCGTAACTTAGATACTTACCTCCATAGTCGGACAGTAGAAATTTGATCTTTCTATTACGATGATTTTCCACTTCATTCTGAAATTCCTTGAACTTTTCAAAGGTTTCAGACTTATGTTTCATCAAATAGATATACCCGTATCTACTCAAATCATCCGTGAAAGTAACAAAATAATGATATCCACCTCGCGCTGACACACTCATTGGACCGCATACATCAGTATGTATGATTTCCAATAAACCTGTCGCCCGTTCCTTTGAACCGAAAAACGGCATTCTAGTCATCTTGTCCATAAGGCATGGCTCACATGTATCAAATGATTCAAAATCAAATGATTCCAAAAGTCCATCAGAATGGAGTTTCTTCATGCGTTTAACACCAATATTTCCTAGACGGCAGTGCCACATATATGCAGATATATCATTATTAAGTTTAATTCCTTTAGCATCAACATTATGGATGTGCGTATGAGTACTATCGAGATTCAACAGAAATAAAACATTCATCACAGGTGCATGACCATAAAAGATATTATCCATATAAATTGAACAACCATTGTTTTCGGATTTAAACGAATAACCACATCGCATCAAACAAGATCTAGATATAATGTTCATGCTCAGTGCAGGCACCAAATAACAATTTTTTAGGTTTATAAGTAATCTCGATGGTAGGTGGAGAGGCAGCATTCTGACGGCGATCATATCAACTCTTGATCCATTGCCGACACACATATTGACCTCACCCCTTGCTAGCGGTCGCTTGTTCCGCAGCCCCTGATTCGAGTTACATATGTTGGCAACCGATCCGGTATCAAATACCCAGGTGCTACTGCGAGTACTAGTCAAGTACACATCAATAACATGTATATCATATATACCTTTGTTTGCCTTGCTGGCTTTCTTGTCCGCCAAAAACTTGGGGCAGTTGCGCTTCCAATGGCCAGTCCCCTTACAATCGTAGCACTCGGTATCGGACTTAGGTCCAGCGTAGGATTTCTTTTCAGGCGCAGCAACAGATTTGCCGCCCTTCTTTCCCTTCTGTTTACCCTTCTTGTCTTTCTTGAAACCGGTGGTCCTATTGACCATCAACACTTGATGTTCTTTCCTAATCTCCACTTCTACAGTCTTAAGCATTGGCAGAAGCTCGGGGAGAGTCTTCTTCATGCCCTGCATGTTATAGTTCATCACGAAGCTCTTGTAGCTAGGTGGCAGAGATTGGAGAACATGATGTATGCCTAAATCAATGGGAATCGTTATTCCCAAGGACACAATCTTTTCGGTGTACCCAGACATTTTGAGTACGTGCTCACTTACGGAGCTGTTCTCTTCCATCATGCAGCTAAAGAACTTTTCTGAAGCATTATAACTATCTACGGCAGCATGGGTATCGAAAATTATTTTCAATTCACCCATGGTATCAAAGGCATTGCCATTTTCGAAACGCTTTCGAAGTTCTGGCTCTAGCCCATATAGTATGCCGCAATGAACTAAGTTGTGGTCCATTTGACGAGTCACATAGACATTCTTTTCCTCGTCAGGGGCATCAGGAGCTGGTAGGGGG
Organism: Avena insularis; assembly: GCA_023614405.1. NCBI lineage: Eukaryota > Viridiplantae > Streptophyta > Magnoliopsida > Poales > Poaceae > Avena > Avena insularis. The sequence goes on along the minus strand of CM042696.1, from coordinate 472,716,408 downwards.
CCTAGCGGCGCTTCTAGCACATATTGCTTTTGTGCAACAGAGAGGAGAATCCTCAAATTCATAGCCTAGTTGGTGAAGTTGCTACCATTCGCAACAAGTTTCTCTTTCTCCATGAATACATTGAAATTAAAAATAGGTGGTGTCATTGATGACCCACAAGTATAGGGGGTGTATCGCAGTATTTTCGAGGGAAGTGAAACCCAATTTATTGATTCGACACAAGGGGAGCCAAAGAATATTTATAAGCCTTAACAACTGAGTTGTCAATTCAGCTGTACCTGGAAACAATCTTGCTTATAGCAGTTTATCAGTAGCAATAGTTTTGTAGTAGGAATAGCAAAGTAATGTAGTAAAGCAAAAGTAGTAACAAAGCGAAATGGGATTCGAAAAGGTAGGCATAGGGATGGATGAATGGGCGTTGCATGGACAAGACAATTCACATAGCAATCAGAACATAGGGTAATTGCAGATAAATAAGATAAATCACCCAAGTACTAGACAATCCTAGGCATGTGTTCCATATATAGTCATACGTGCTCGCAATGAGAACTTGCACAACATCTTTTGTCCTGCCAACCCGTTTGCAGCGGGGCCTCTAGGGAACTACTGGCAATTAAGGTGCTCCTTTTAATAGAGCACCAGAGCAAAGCATTAACACTCTGTGAACACATGTGATCCTCACATCAAAGCCTTTCCCTTCCGGTTATCCCGATTTCTGTCACTTCGGGGCCATAGGTTCCGGACAACGACGTGTGTATACAACTTGCAGATAAGACCCAAAACAATACTGTCATAATGAATCAATAACATGTTCAGATCTAAAATCATGGCACTCGGGCCCTAGTGACAAGCATTAAGCACAACAAGTTGCAACAAAGTCATAAAGCACTAATAAAAGATACTAGGCACTATGCCCTAACAATCTGATGCCATTACATGAACGATCTTATCCAATCCCTACCATCCCCATATCCTACAACGGGGGATTACTCACTCATAGATGGAGGAAACATGGATGGTCGATGAAGACGATGGTGGAGATCGATGGAGATGGCTCCGGGGGCACTTCCCCGTCCCGACAGGGTGACGGAACAGAGACTTTCTGTCCCCCAAATCTCCCCTTCGGTGGCAGCGGCGACGCAGTGGAACTTTTTGTGGAAAAACGTCGAACCCCCCAAAGTTTTTAGGTCAGAAGGCTTCTTATAGGCGAAGAGGGAGACCGAGGGGGTGCCTAGGGCCACCACACCATGCCCTGGCGCGGCCAGGCCTAGCCCGCGCCTAGGGGTGGTGTGGCCAGCCCCTGGCTCTCCTCCGTCTCGTATTCTGGCTCCTGGAGTTTTCTGGAAATATAGGCACTTTGGCTTTTGTGCCATCCAATTCCGAGAATATTCATTTTCTGACTTTCCTGGAACCAAAAACAGCAGAAAACAGGCAGCTGGCACTGTGGCTCTTGTTAATAGGTTAGTCCAAGAAATCATATGAAAAGTACTCCAAAGTGTGGACAAAACACAAGAAAGTAGATAAAACCAAGCATGGAGCATCAAAAATTATAGATACATTTGCAATGTATCAACATCCCCAAGCTTAACTCCTGCTCGTCTTCGAGTAGGTAAGTGATAAAAAGAAAGAATAATTTTTGAGGTGACATGCACCATCAAAGGCTTGACCAAAGTATTTGCAAAACATTCAAAGCTAGGATCATAGTACTTCAATCATAACATGAAAGACAAAGTTCTAGCAATAAGCAAAGAAACTATGATGTAACATGAAAAGGCACAAACAAAAGATTCATGAATAACAATGCTTTGCAAGACGTTTGTTTGTTTCACATAAAGAAAACATAGCATAATAGTATTCATCTTGTCCCTCAATAGAGTAGCAAGAATGCATAGGACACCTTCAAAATTCATAAGAGTGACTAGATACAATAGTTTCAAACAAGCAATAACAAGTTATGCATCGATCAACTAGTCTTGGGACAATGCACATAGAACTAAGAATGGCCACTATGCTCTCAAAGTAGGTGCATAAAGATAGAAGGTGGAGACTCAATATAATGGTGGAAGAAAGGCCTTTTGTAAAAGGAAGTAGGGATTCAAGTCTCATAAAGAGCTTCCAAAAATTATGGTACTTATAGCTTTCAACTCTCATTGCCCCTATCATAAGCATCTTGAAGTGATTAAGGTTAAAGTGACACAACTAAGAGGATATGCTTGACAAGTTATAAACCGAAATCTCATGCCCCTTACTTACGAAGACCGATCCTCATGATACTCAACTTCAGTCACGAGTAAGCTCTTGTCATTGTAAGTACATGTGTATCATTAATAACCGCCAACGGGGTACCCCTTGCACATGATACAGGAGCTTTCCCATAATCAAAATGACAAGGCAAGCAGACAATGAGCATCACAACGATCTTTTTATTTGCTATTTGCATAGGTTTTTATTGAGGATGCTTCATAGAGTGCTCATTATGGTGATGCTGCAAGTTTCCACCATGATTAGGCATGGCTTAGGCTAGCGGCCTAGGCGTTTCTCTAACACACATACAAACTCCATGATCTTACAAGTTCCACTTTTATTTCACACCGCCAGGATCCGTAAGCAAAAGAACATGATATCAACGGGGTACAAAGTACAAGTGCAATGTTGAAAGTGTTCCCCATGAAACATGGTTCTGCTAATTTCAACTTATAAAGCGCAAGCATATACGCAACAAAGAAGGACCCAATGGTTCAAGTTTATTAGAGGCAAAAAGTAAAGTGTGCCATCAAGTTCGTGAGAGCTTTAATCACTAGTTTTCTCATAACAAGTGGAAGGTAAACAAAATCATGAATATACTTGGAATAGCATAAGCTAGTAGGTAGGTATGGTGGACTCTTTGGAATAACTTGGTTTAGGGAGTTGGATGCATGAGTGGAACTCATACTTTGTTGTGGAGGCTAGCAAAAGACTGGGAGCGACAAACTAAGAGAGCAATAATGGCCATAATCATGCAGAGCGACAAAACATCATTGATCAAAGCATAAAATGATACTACAAGTTGAAAACTAAAGTATCATAAAGGCTATGGTGACTTTGGATAGTCATAACATGGTGTGAGCATGCGCCAAGTCAACCCAAATAAAGCATCAAAGGAGAATACCACTATACTATGCTTTAATATGTTAAAACAACGCATGATTCATCCAAGGCACATTAAGCAATCTCAATTGTTTATAGCAAGTCATACTACAACAAAGAATACTAAGCATAAGGCCAAAACAATATCAAGCATGGCATGACAAAGCACAAGCCACAGTCAAAAACAAGCTCTTTTTACCACATAAGTATGAACTTTCCTACTCTTTTCCAAACCAACCAAACCATTTGCAAACCAATGTATGAAAGAGGAGGTCCAACCAATTTATTCAGCAAACTAAGAAAACCACAAACTAAAACCAAAACAAAAACGAAAAAGAAGACGCTCCAAGAACAACACAACTGTGCATGAAACAATAAAAATGAAGTGTTTGGAAGAAACCTGGGATTTTTATTGATGAAGAAGGGGATGCCTTGGGCATCCCCAAGCTTTGAAGCTTGTACTTCTTGGATATTTCTTGGGGTGACATGCGTGGCATCCCCAAGATTGAGCTTTAGTCCATCCTTCATCTCATTACTCATTCCTTCCATACACCTGAAAATTTTCCTTCATACAAAACTTCACACAATCTCATTAGCAACATTAGTGCACTTAAGATAAATAAGTCTCAAGGTTCAGTTGTAACACCAAGTAAACTTCAATTAGAACACTAGCTACTGTAGCACTTCCCTAAAAAATCTCAATTCCCCAAAAGAACTGAAGAAGGAACCAACAAGAAGCAAATGCAGAAAATGGCAGAAATCTGTCAAAACAGACCAGCAGGTAAAGACGAATTTTTTGAAGACCTTTTATTGCTCAAATCAAAAAGTGTTGAACTAACGAAAGTTAGATAACAACCTGGGGCAGAAGCACAAAACATTACAGCTCAATCCGACATACAGAGCTCTCTCAGGAATTTTTACGGTGCAGCACAAAAGTCTATTTCAGGACAGCAACTTTCCCAATCATTACTTCACTCTCATTAGAGGTTACTCTTGGCACAAAAAGCAAATAAAAAGGATAAGGAGCGGTTATTACTAAAGTAATAACTTCCAAGACTCAACTAAAACTCTTGGGTTATCTCCCAACAAGTACTTTTCTTTAACACCTTTAAGTTAGGCAAAAGCAAAAACTAAAAATGGATAAAATGGAAGTAAGCGGAGATAATCATGGTGGAAACATTGTTTTGTTCAATGAAATCCTTTTGTTAACAAGGTTGATCAGGTCTTGTTACCAAAACAATTTCATATGATACAAAACTTTGTATTCCACTAATGATTATGTTACCTCAACCTTGATAGCAATGGTACCAATCATAATAGTTTCAAATTTTTCTCTTGGTAGGGGACAATATATTTCTCCAACTTGAATGCCCTCAACATATTAAATTGTATTCAAACCATAAGTCCTTTCAATCTTCTTGGGGAAATAGACGGTGTGTTCCTTGTCATTAACATTGAAGGTCACATTCCCTTGATTACAATTGATAACAGCTCCTGCAGTATTTAAGAAAAGGTCTCCCAAGAATAATAGACATATTATCATCTTCAGGCATAATAGTTTGAGAGGAAGATCTCATAAGAAATATGAGTTGAAGTAAAATAGAGCATCAAGAAGCAAATTCAAAACACATTTAAGTCTAACCCACTTCCTATGCATAGGAATCGTGTATGCAAATAAATGCGCAAGGAATAAAGTGGCAGGCATAGGAAGATAAAACAAGAGTAACTTCAAAACTTTCAGCACATAGAGAGGTGTTTCAATACCATGAAAACTTCTACAACCATATTTTACTCTCTCATAATAATTTTCAGTAGCCTCATGAATAAACTCAACAATATAACTATCACCTAAAGCATGATCTTCATGATCTACATGCACTAGAGCTTTATCATAAACATCTTCAAAAGAAACCTTGGGAACATAACATTCATCCTCCTTTAGTAAGCATGGAGGACAATCAAATAATGTAAGGGATAAAGAGTTACTCTCATTAGAAGGTAGGCATGGGTAGCTAATCCATTCTTCCTCCTTTTGTTCACCACTCTCCTCCTCTTTTTCATCTAATGAGATTTCAGGTTCATCAATTTCTTCTTCCATAGGATCCTGCAAGGCATTAGTCTCTTCCATAGGGTCCTGCAGGGCATTAGTCTCTTCCATTTGTGGAAAGCATATATTAAAATATTCAAGGATATGGCTATTTTCATCCTTGTAATTATCAAAGCAAAATTTAAGTATACCATAAACCTCATACTTATAAGGTGAATCATCAATATTTTCAAGCAAACTAGCAAGTTCAAAAGCACCCTTCCAAGCAATAAATTCTTCAATTTGTACCGCATCATAAAAGTCATAAATTCCTTTAGCATAGGAAGATATGGTATCATTATCATTATACTCACATTGAAAAGGGAGGTGTTTATACCTCTTTCTGCAACGAGATTCATCACAACAATAAGTAGCATTATAAATAGAGCACACGTTTCTAGCAATGGTATACAATCTATCAATTTGTTCCCATAAGTGTTTCCATTTTTGTGACAAGCGGTGTTCCTTATAATAATATTTTTGATCTTCCGTGAACCCACCTTGCCAATAAGCTTCAGTTTCAAAGAAACCAACCATTGACAACAAGCATGATAAAGCAAGACAATAACAGACCAACAAAAATAACAACTAGAGTAGGAACAATTTTTTTTGTATTTTCAATAAAGAAAGGAACAAACAAGGAAGAAATAAACTTAGCTTGAACAATAGTGATTCCAAGTGAACTAGACAAATAAAGCTATGCTCCCCGACAACGGCGCTAGAAAATAGTCTTGATGACCCACAAGTATAGGGGGTGTGTCGCAGTATTTTCGAGGGAAGTGAAACCCAATTTATTAATTCGACACAAGGGGAGCCAAAGTATATTTATATGCCTTAACAACTGAGTTGTCAATTCAGCTGCACCTAGAAACAATCTTGCTCACAGCAGTTTATCAGTAGCAACAGTTTTGTAGTAGGAATAGCAAAGTAACAGCAGTAGTAAAGCAAAGACAGTAGTAACAAAAGCAGTAACAGTGGGATTCGAGTGCGGTAGGCATAGGGATGGATGAACGGGCATTGCATGGACAAGACAATTCACAGAGCAATCAGAACATAGGGAAATTGCAGATAAATAAGATAAAGCACCCAAGTACTAGACAATCCTAGGCATGTGTTCCATATATAGTCATACGTGCTCGCAATGAGAACTTGCACAACATCTTTTGTCCTGCCAGCCCGTTTGCAGCGGGGCCTCTAGGGAACTACTGGCAATTAAGGTGCTCCTTTTAATAGAGAACTGGAGCAAAGCATTAACACTCCATGAACACATGTGATCCTCACATCAAAGCCTTTCCCTTCCGGTTATCCCGATTTCTGTCACTTTGGGGCCATAGGTTCCGGACAACGACGTGTGTATACAACTTGCAGATAAGACCCAAAACAATACTACCATAATGAATCAATAACATGTTCATATCTGAAATCATGGCACTCGGGCCCTAGTGACAAGCATTAAGCACAACAAGTTGCAACAAAGTCATAAAGCACTAATAAAAGATACTTGGCACTATGCCCTAACAATCTGATGCCATTACATGAACTATCTCATCCAATCCCTACCATCCCCATAGCCTACAGCGGGGGGATTACTCACTCATAGATGGAGGAAACATGGATGGTCGATGAAGATGATGGTGGAGATCGATGGAGATGGCTCCGGGGGCACTTCCCTATCCCTAGGTGCCTAACAGACTTTCGTCCCGAATCTCCTTGGTGGCAGCGTGGCAATGAACTTTTTGTGGAAAAACGTTGAACCCCCCGAAGTTTTTAGGTTAGAAGGCTTCTTATAGGCGAAGAGGGAGACCGAGGGGGTGCCTGGGGCCACCACACCATGCCCTGGTGTGGCCAGGCCCAGCCCGCGCCTAGGGGTGGTGTGGCCAGCCCCTGGCTCTCCTCCGTCTCGTATTCTGGCTCCTGGAGTCTTCTGGAAAAATAGGCACTTTGGCTTTTGTCCCATCCAATTTCGAGAATATTCATTTTCTGACTTTCCTAGAACCAAAAACAGTAGAAAATAGGCAGCTGGCACTGTGGCTCTTGTTAATAGGTTAGTCCAAGAAATCATATGAAAAGTACTCCAAAGTGTGGACAAAACACAAGAAAGTAGATAAAACCAAGCATGGAGCATCAAAAATTATAGATACATTTGCAATGTATCAACCATCTACAACAGAATTTGTAAAGTTTATTTAGACTAAGTTTATGATAGATTGAGTTCAACAAAACTCCCACTCAAAAACAACATCCCTCGTGTCTTTTTAGTGATTACATGAACCAAATACACTACACCAAGTCCGATCATCACGTGAGTCGGTGTAGCTTCAAAGGCAAGCATCTATATGGGCATCATATCAACTATATGACTCATGCTTAACCTTTCGGTCCGTGTTCCTAGGCCATGTCTGTACATGCTAGGCTCGCCAAGTAAGAACCTTAGTACTCGCGTGTGTAAAACTGTCTTACACCCGAAATAGGATCGTGGATTCAAGTACACCCGATCATCACGTGATGTCTTGAAGCAGCGAAACATAAACGGTGCGTACTTAAGGAAAGAACACATTTTTATCTTGATATTTAAATGAGGGATCATCTTATAACGCTACTAAAATGCCAAACTAGCAATATAAGATGTGAACATCATATGTGTAAAGTGAAATGATATGGTTCTTGCATTTGATCACTATCATATGCATCGTGGTATGATCTCTATCATTCCTTTGTGTGTAAGGCCAAGGTCTATGGAACTTACACGTTAAGTGTGTTGTAAGTGTATCAACTATACATCAACTCACAAGAATACCATATCATGACACAAGCCTAGCAACAATTTAAACTAGACGCCTCTAATTTATCAATTGCAAGTTTTACGTGGCTTAGGGATTTCGAAGATAGAACCATCCTTACCTACGAACATGGAACCAGAACGATGATAACCAAATTATTAGCAACTCGTCGTAAATCAGATATTGACTATAGTAGGAGAGACAGACACCCGCCAGCCACTTATGCAAAACTAATTGCATGTCAGTCGTGGAACCCATCTTATCTACGATGACATGTAAGGTTGGTCCGGGCCGCTTCATCCCACCATGCCACCAATATCCAAAGTACATATAAGAAGCAATAACATGACCATCACCACCCACATACTCTTATGTGTTCTACCCGTGCAAAACACCTACACATAGACCAGGCTCTGATACCACTGAAGGGTTTGCAGCATAGAAAACAAAAAATTCCTACGATGAGAACTATATGCCAAGATCTATCTACTAGATACATGCAACGGGTGGATATACATCCATGGAGAACTTACCCTCGAAGACAACAAAGTTTTGTTAACGAGTAGGAACTCGTGGATGATGTAGTTGTATGCTTGCCGATCTCAAGATCGTGTGGAAGTCCTAGCGCCACAAACCAGCAGTGCATCCGCACTTGCACACACGTTCAGGCTATCGAACAACCGCCGCCTCCTCGCTCCAGCGATGCAGCGGAAGCAGCAACTCCTTCCAGACGAAATGCCATCGAGAACATGTATCTCGCTAATCCGAGACCATGGGGGAATAATTCTAGAGGGGGAGAGAGATCCTTCACGAGGAGGTGTGAGGAAGAAGGGTGAGATGGGTGACCTTTTATAGGAGGAGGGGGTACCCCTCCCATGGCCGGCTCCCCATGGAGGTGACCCCTCACCTCCCCATTCAGGCCTTGTTCGGTTACACCCGAGTTGGGAGGGATTGATATGGAACGAACGGGAATACAGTTCAATTCCCTGTCAACACCTGCCGATCCATGTTGATCCCACTCAAACCGAACATGCCCTCATGTGGTGGTAACCCCCTCCACATAAAAGTGGCCCTTAATATTCCTCTTTAAAGTTCTTTACTTTCAATGCATTAAATTCCTCTAAATTTAATGCTCTCTCATTTAATAAAACTCTTTTATTAAATTTATTCAAAATTTTGTTAATTACTTTAATTAACAAACATTCACATAAAACCCCTGCAACATTTCAATATTACATGTAGAACCAGTTTCAGCAATTTCACCCGAAACAGTTTCGGTGTCTATTGAAATAGTTCTAGCGCTTTGCAATTCATTCGTCTGAAACACATTTGCTCCAAATGGTGTTGGTGTCCCTTAAGTGTGTCACCCTACGGTTCGTGAATAATGCAGACATGATCGAGACCCCTCTTAGATCAATAATCAGAAGCGGGACCTGGAGATCCATACTGACTCCTACACATTCTACGATGACTTCTGTGATCGTGAGAACTTTTAATGCTAGTAACTAAATCCATTTGTGTCGTGATATATTACATGTCCGAGATTCGATCATCGGTATCTCCATACCTAGTTTGATCTCATTACCGATATGTACTCTTTTCTCGTTCCCGTGATATAACATTCTAGTGATCTTATCACTTGCTTGCAAGCTAACCAATATGATATCACCGAGAGGACCTAGAGAATATCTATCCATCATCGGGATGGACAAATCCCACTCTTGATCCATGAGCTGCTACATAATACTTTTGTAGCACTGAACCCACCTTTATAATCACCCTTTCACGGTGTGACGTTTGATGTTATCAAGATACTCTTCCACTGTTAGTGATTAACATGATCTCATGGTCTAAGGACTAGGATTACTTTGTTAGATGTTATAGCAATATAAACACAATGACTTTGATCGTAATGCTATACTTCGGATGAATGTTCATCACATCATTCCACTAATGTTGTGACCTTGTTATTAACAACATCCAATGTCCATGATCAGGAAACCTTGATCATCTTGTTAATCAACGAGCTAATTTGTAAGAGAGGCATAACTAGGAACTTTTCTTTTGTTTATTAAACACACATGTATTAACGTTTCCAAATTAATACAATTATAGCATGCAAAATAAACATCTATCATATACTTAGAATATGTATAATAACAACTTTATTATTGCCTCTCAGGACATATTCCCTTCACAATTGCTGCTCCTGTCCCTGCACACAGGTCACTTTAGCCTGCTGCTTCCTCAACTCTAATTCTTCTCTTCTCTCTTCTACCCACCCATAAGCTTCAGTGCAGTCATCCCCTCGAATGTGATTGTTCTCGATCAGATAACTAACATAGTGCCAGAAGTTGCACCCATATTGTAGAAAAACAAAAACCAAATCAAAAATTGGAAAAATCGAGGTCACTTGACAACTGAAACTTGAGAAAATCAAAACGCAATCAAAACTTGACAAAATCTAGCTAAATCCTAAGAGCAGAAACTTACCCCATGGTTTTACACTTGTAGTAGATCCATCCTGGGTGGTCCGACGTCCCCGAGCGGCACTGGTTCACCTTCCAGCTGCAATCGGGGCAACCAATGAGCGACAACGGAGGACCTGGGCGGTGGAGCGCACAACGGGTTGAGCTTGCACTGTACATGGCTAAGAAGCCCTAGGTCGGTGGCGGTCACTACGGAGGCAGCTCCCTTCCTGTGGCGGCGGTGCTCTCTCCCCTGCAGCGGCGCCTCCGATTTAGGGTAAGGGGGCAACGGAGGGGAACTACTTGGTCGGAATGACCGGGTCGGGTCAGAGCATGGGTGTTAGTACCATGTAGAAGATTTTGTAATAAAACCCTCCCAAAGTTATTTCTTCCATAACTTACCCACCTCGTCATCTGATAGTGGGACCAAGATCACCCAATACTTCCCTACGTATCACTCAGTGACCGCGTGTGACGCTCTTGCGCAAGTTCGGTGACTGTAAACACGTATTACCGTTGTACAGTGACCGTATTGACTTAGCTAAGCAAATGCAGTTACCTATCATGGATTTAACTCACTCAATATTTACCTTTGTTGTTTTCTTCCTCTGAACTGCCAGGTGGTAAACCAATTTCACAGAAAACACACCTGACTTGGTGTGTTTCCAGGCTTGGAAATCTTCAGAGTCCACCCTACCAACAGGGGTAGAGAGGATATCAGCTACGTCAATGTCAAAGAAAACCTCACTTAGTTTTGCTTCATCCCACGCCCCTCCCCCAGGTCTTATGAAATCATTACCTTTCTCTAGGCAATTTTCAAGTCTCCTTCCTAGTGGATGTGGAGCTCCAGTACGCGGAATCCAACTGTCGTTACTAACACTAATGGATCGACCATTACCGATATGCCAGATCAGGCCAGCTTTAAGAAAAGCCCTTCCATGTATTATCCCATTCCAGGTATACGAGGCGAGGCGCGTTTCGAACAACCGACTGACATAAAATCACCCGGTTTAAAGTATCTTGCCCTCAGAACCCTCGCACACAAAGATTCGGGGTCCGTGATCATTTTCCATCCCTGTTTGGCAAGGAAAGCTTGGTTAAAACATTCAAATCACGGAAGCCCATGCCTCCCTTCTCTTTACTCTTGCACATACGTTCCCATCCTATCCAGTCTACCTTCCGCTCACCATCCTTGCCACCCTACCAAAAATTGGAAGAGATTGAACTAAGTTGTTTACACATATTTTTCGAGAGTTGAAAATAACTCATGGTATATGCAAGGACCGCCTCTAACACAGACTTGACAAGAACACCTTTCCCTTCCTTAGACATGCCTTGCCCCTTCAACCCTTTTACCTTAGCCCAGGAGCGTTCATGCTAGGTGTTTATAGCAGCCCTCCTTTGATCGTCCAACGACAATGGGCGGTCCCAAATATCATTCCGATAAATCCTTCGATTTAATGTCGATCAACTGCTTAAGATTTTCCATGACACCCTCTGCGCACCGTGCACCAAAGAATACTGAAGATTTTTGTAGATTTACTCTTTGTCCCGAACTCACCTCGTAATCGCTCAGAACCCTCTTCAAAGTATCCATACTGCTGTGATTTGCTTCGAGGAACACGATGATGTCGTCGGCGAAGAGAAGATGTGTAATATGTGGCCCACTCGCACCAAACTGCACTCCCTGGAGCAGATTAGCTTGCTGTGCTTCTTTCAACAAGGCCGAAAACCCCTCCACACAGAACAAGAATAAATAGGGGGAGATAGGATCGCCCTAACGCTGACCCCTTGAAGGAAGGAAAGGATTAGAGAGGTCGCCATTCAGTTTCAGTGCAAACCTCACTAATGTGATGCACCTCATCACCATATCAACCCAGCTACTCGCAAATCCTAGTTTTAGCATAATCTTCTCAAGGAAAATCCACTCGACCATGTCATATACTTTCACCATATCCAGCTTCACCGCACATAGGGATGTTTTCCTCTTCCTTGTCCTAATAGCTTGAGTGCATTCGTAAGCTATGAAAACATTATCAGTAATTAGCCTCCCCGGGATGAAAGCACTTTGCTCCCTTGAGATCAAGCTTGGTAGGATAAATCTTTACCCGATTTGTCACCGTCTTTGATGCAAGTTTATACAGGACATTACAAAGGCTAATAGGAAGGAAATGAGCAAGATTCTTTGGGGAGTTAATTTTCGGTATCAGAACCAAAATCGTGTCGTTGAAATCCTCTAGACAGCTTCTTCCCACCAGGAAATCCCGGACCGCATTGCAAACAGCCGACTTCAACTCAGCCCAGTGGCGCTGATAAAATAGAGCAGGGAGCCCATCAGGCCCAGGCGCCACTGTGGGCCCATTTGAAACAGAGCGTTTTCGGTTTCAGAATCCGAAACAACTGCTGTGAGCTTTTCGTTCATTTCATCATAAACGAATTCAGTAATTCGATCCAGAATTCTCTCCATATTTGCAGCTCCCTCCATGGTATACAGATCAGAGTAAAAAGCTTGCGCCATATCTCGCATTCCTTCGTCTGTATCACACCGGCTACCGTCAGCACGAGTTAGGAATCTCACCGTGTTTTTATGTCTCCTGTGAGATGCTCGGTTTTGAAAATATCTAATGTTTTTATCTCCCGCCTTAAGCCATTCCTGCCGAGATCTTTGCTTGTACATTATTTCCTCTCTCTCGTACATATCAGAGCATCTCCACTCGTGGCCCTCAAAGGCCTTTGGGGCCTTTGAGGGCCGCTGGCGCCAATTTTCGTCCCCAGCCGCGTCCCTCAATTTGGATTTGGCGCCGGCGCGCGCGCTCGATTTACCCGGCGCGTCCGGTCGAAACCCAATTTCAAGGGAGGCTAGCAGGGGCGCCAGAGGGTGGGGAAAAGTTCGGCGGGCCAGTCTTATCGGCGACCTAGTTGAAATTTTTTTTCCACCAAAATTAGCGCCGGTTCCCTCCAAAATTAGCCCCTACCCCCCTCCCCTCCTGCCTCGCCTCCCACTCCTGCCATTTCCCAACATAGACCAGATCGCGCCACCATGCCACCGAAGTACACCGATCCCCACGCGACGGTAGCAGCGCCACCGACGAAGAAGAGGGGCAAGCTGGAGAAGGAGCGGCCGGAGGGGATGACAAACGCGGAGTGGGCGTTCAACCTGCAGCGCTGGCAGGTCGAGAACGCTAGCCGCCGACAGAGAGAGCTCAGTGCAAGGAAGAAGCGGACCTCGGAAGCTCTGGCCGCGGAGGTACTCATGGCGCAGAGAGCCGTCCACATGGCGGGCATGCCGAGCTTCCCCCGCACGCGTGGGGGAGCCAAGGGAGCATCTCGTCGCCGTCGCCGTCTTCGGCAACAACCCAGGATGGCCCCATGTCCCGGGACAACCAAGGTACGCCCAAGCTATCTCGCTTCTCGCCGTGCGGGCCACTCGACGTGGCTGGCAGCTTTAACCCCAATGCCTTCAGCGCCGTCGACCTCAACGCCAGCTTCAACCCTAATGCCTTCAGCCAAGGTACACCCAACCTGACCGCCTCTCCTACTCTCCGCCGCCCCCTCTTCCACGGCAGTATGCCCACCACCGCTATTAGCAGCGGCGACAGCCATGGGGTGCTCGACGGAACGACGTTGGGCACCGACGCCATCATGATCGACATGATCAACGGTGGGGGGCTGCCACTGTTCTACACGCAGGAGGAGGCGGAGGCCTACGACGGCTGCGACGACAGCCAAGAACCTTGGGAGAACGAGGCCTACGCGTTCGCCGAGGACGATGAGGAGGAGGCGCCCGCGTTGGTGCCCGAGGTGGTGCCCGTGGTCAAGAAGAAGAAGAACGGCGGCCGCGGCCCGAAGTGGAGCTCACGGGAGGACGAGTGCCTCGCCGAGGCTTGGAAATCGGTCAGCATCGACCCCTTCACCTGCGTGAACCAGAGCTCCGAGGCCTACTGGTTGTGCGTCAAGGCAGCGTACGACGAGCGGCGGCTCTTGGACCCCTACTTCAAGGACTTGTACCACGACCGCAACGACTCCGGCATGTCGCACCGCTGGCACATGATCCAACATGCTTGCAACAAGTGGCATGGCGTCGTTGAGGAGGTACACCGTGTCCATGTCAGCAGCACCAACTTCGAGGACCAAGTAAGTGAATCCACCATGCCCACTGTCCATCGTAGCCTTGTGTTGGGTCACCGACCATTGGTCACGGTCGTTTGTTCGCCGCATTGCATTGCTTTCATAGATACACGCCATGATCACCGCCCACCGCGAGGACAACACCGACGTCGAGTTCAAGTTCATCCATGTGTTCACCAGGATCGAGATGTGCGACAAGTGGACCGAGACGCGTACGACGCTCACCAAGGGAAAGTACGACCCCGACGCGATGCCAGCTCTCTCCTCGGGAGGCCGTCCGATCGGGCAGAAGAAGGCCAAGGCGGCGAGGGATGTCGCGCCGGCCATCGAGAAACTTTACAGCTCGATCATGGCCTGCATGGCGGATGCCGCCTCGCACGCTACCGAGAGGGCGGATCAGGCCGCCAAGATGGAGCAGGTTGCCGCGGTCAGGTGGGCGTCGGTCGTCGAGAGGCAGGACGCCAAGCTCGAGCTGGTCAGGGCCAATGTGGCCGCGAAGAAGAGGAGGGAGGACCTGTCGATCCTCATGGTCGACACCAGGGACATGGACGCCGACGTGCGGGCGTGGTGGGAGGCCCAGCGCACCGCGATCCTGTACGAGGTCCGAGGTCCACCGGCATCCACTACCCCAGCACCTGCGGCATCCACTTCGCCATCACCTGCGGCATCCACTACCCTAGCACCTGCGAGCGCACCGGTGACAGGTACTCCTCCGCCGGTCGTCGATGTCGACGCCGCCGTCTGATGCGCCGCTATGCTTTGTGATGCCGACGCGTCTTCTTTTGATCGCTAGACTATGATGATTTACAGCAATTTGCGACGATGTGATCGTCGAGACTTTGTTTTGTAACGCCCAAACTATTTATGTTCGGCTATGCGATCGGCGATCGGCCGTTCTACCTGCCATATTTTTTTCTTGTTCGAATTTCAAATTTCTAATTTGGAGGCCGATTTGGGGGTTACGGCTGGAGACCGGCTCCCCCCATAGCCGGTTTTTGCGCCGGCGCCCCCGCATATGGTCTTATGCCAGTGTTAAATTGGGGGTTGCGAGTGGAGATGCTCTCATGCAGCTTATTCTCAATATTTTGAACCTCCAGTGAGGATTCTGAAACCAACACCTACACTTTCGCTTCATCAAGTTCAGCTTTGAGCTTTTTCAATTCTTTTCGGACAGAGCCAAAAGTATGATAGCTCCAAATAGAGCCTGACACCTCCTTAAGTCTTGACCACAGCCCATTGAGATTTTACCCATGATATTCACTTGCGACCCATGCTTCCTTGAAAATCCCCTCATAAGACTCATGTGTCGATCACATCTCTTCATACATAAAACCTCGCTGCAGTGAAGGGGGACGGCTGTCCAGCTCCGCTGCGACTTTGATCAAAAGCGCCACGTGGTCTGATTCCTCTGTGGCAATGTGTTGAACATGAGTCAGTTTGAACCTCGTTGGCAACAACACGGTCTAACCGAGCTTGGACATTAGCCGCACCCATCCTTCGATTGTCCCACGTGAATGGATACCACGAAAAACCCAGGTCAGCTAGTCAGCAATCTGTCAAACAGTTCCTGAAGGAAACCATTTGGTTTTCATTCCAGCCATTCTGTCCAACTTGTTCCTCCTAGGAGTGGATCTCGTTAAAATCACCAGCTTAGATCCAGGGTAAATCTTCCTGGGCTTTTAAGTATCGTAGCATATCCCATGTTTTTCCCCGGACTTATACTCCATACCCTGAGGTAATTTGAGCATCAATGTAATATTGGCACCAGGGCCAAACCGAAACATCAACCCCATCCCTCCACCAAAGTCCCATTCCCCCTCCTTTTCCTTTGCCTTCAACACAAACACTGTGTTAAAAGCCCAGACTCCACTGAATCTTCTCCATCGCCCTCTTTTTCTGTTTTGTTTCGACAGAAAAACCACCTCTGGGTTGTGAGACCGGATCAAGTCTCAAAGTTCGCCCACTGCTGCGTCCAACCCTAGTCCGCGGCAGTTCAGGCCGAGCATATTCATTGCGCTCGGTGGCCCTGCCTCGTAGGGTCCTCCGATGGCTCTTCTAGTCTGTTAAAAATGGAGTTCGACCTCTGTCCTTCAGGAGTAGCATTAGGATCAGCAATTCTGTCAAAAACATTCGTGCGCTGACTTTTTTTCCGTCGACTCTGAGGAACCTTCTCCCACGACTTGCACGTTCACCGGAAGCCAGACCTGTTTTGGCCCCCTCTTCCTATTTTTGTCACCCGTAGGTTCTCTCGTGACATCCTGGACTGCTGTAACAGAGCTCTTCCTCGAATGCCTAGTGAAAGTACCAGATTTGGGCTTCTGTGCAGTATACTCTATTGGTACCTTGCCCCCCTTCTCATTTGCTCGCGCCCTGTGACGCTTTTATGGACTGGTGACATCATCTGCCTCTCTTCTCTATTCATTAACGCCAATGCGTGATGAACTAGAGTAAGCAAAATCATTTGCCAAGTTCCTCCTAGGTGGAATATCACGAACATACGCCGTACCATTGCCCCGGAACTCAGATCCACCTGACCAGCCACTATAGCTTCCAGAAGACACAGATGGATGTGCAACCGGAGGAGGCTTTTGGTTCCTTCTTGGAGAAGCTCTCAGCCATTCACCCCCATTGTGGCACCTCCTCTTTCTTAACTGTGCACTCACCATTACCGTGAACAAGACAACCATAGTCAAAACAGAAATGAGGAACTTTCTCATATTTTAAGTTGACCATATTCCTTCCTCATCCTCTTCCCCATCCTTCACATTCACTCCACGAAGAAGTGACTGATCTACCTTCACTGTAACTCAGAATGTGACGATCGTTTCCCCATGCCAAGCCATCATCATCTACCTCCACCTTGATAAATTTCCCAACCCATCCACCAATCAAATCTCCATACACCCTATTCATCATGTCCATGGGAAGGTCTAGAACCCTAACCCATAAGTCCAAGGAATCAAACGTCATATCAGACAGTCGGACTGAACCATTATACTTCTGCAGCAGAACAACGTTGAATTCGAACTGCCATGGGCCGCTCTCTAGTGCATGATTCCAGTCCCCCTCTGAAGAGAATCTGACCACAAACCGGTTTTCCCCAAGATCTTTGAAGTGTGCAGGGTGATGAAGTCCCCACACGCGTTGCATAGCTCTCTCCAGGGCTCCAATTACCAGTTTCCGTGGAGAGCACACCTTGCCCACCACCGCCCACCTAGCTCTTGGAACATTCGCTACCTCGTTCCTCCTGATGACCAGACCATTGGCCTTCTTATCGGTCAGAAGGAGATCACCCAACTTCGCTGACAAGCCTGCAGCCAGATCCTCCGCTCCACCCTTGGCTGGTGATCTAGACGGGGTCCTCGACGAACAATCGCCCCGCGCCCCCGATCCTGAACGAGTCGCCCTCACCGCCGAGAACACAACCCAACCGTCGCACAGAATCAGATCCCGCCGTCGGGAGCAGCTCTACCGCCGATCACCACCACCCTAGAGAGGGAAACCCTAGCCTCACCACGATCGCCTCCTGATCGCCCTAGCGTAACTCCCTCTTTTGGTGGACTCGCTTACAACCATTCCAATTCTGTTTTGCCGGACAACCGACTCAACTTTAGTTGTTCGGCTGGTACACCAAAAGCGAGCCAGACGAAGATAAATTCAGCCCGAACTTTTAGAATTGATTTTTCAGTAAAGAAACTGGAAAATATGTTAAAATTCATAAGAAATTCCAAACGAAGACCAGAAAGATAGAATTTCGAAACTTAAATTTATTGTGAGAAACTAATCAAAATATTTCCGACAGAAAATGCTAACATACATTACCTGTAAAGATATGTCTTTTTTACCTTACTTATGAGTTTTGGTTAATCTAGGACTAAGGGTCAGTTCTTTTTGGCTTCTCAATCAGCTTAACTGTAAAATTAAGCCAAAGCTGAAAATAACTCAAAATCTAAGGGGTTGTTTGGTTCAGCGGCTATCCAGTGTATGACAAGGGATATCCAATTTTTTTGTGGTTATCCGGTGTTTGGTTTAGAGGGTGGAGGAGATATGGATAACCACTTTTGGCTCAAATGGTGGTTGAGCATATCCCACAAAAAGAGTTGGATGAGCTCAACCACTTTTGGATAGCTCATTTGAAGCGTTTTCTTGTTCGTTCAACCTTCATCTCGAGAGAAAATAACCATCTTTTATCGCCTATTGGCTCGATAGGGAGCGACAACAGGGGCGTAGGCCCCCAGGAAGAGCGGGTGTTCGAATACGCACGCGGGCGTAGGCCGCCGGGCAGGTAGAGGGGGCGCAGGCAGGCATGTTGACATGGGGTCGACAAGGGCAAAAGGGTGACGAGCTGCTGGCGGTCATGGCCGCTACTAGGGAAGTGATGAGGCAGATAAAGAAGACAAGGAGAAAGAGGAAAATGAAAAAAAACACAGTTGGTCCCATAGATTTTGACTGGCTATCCCTAATCACTTTTTATCCCACTTTACCCAAACAGAAAAAAAGGCTACCCTAACCAGCTGGTTGGGGATATCCTCATCCCCTAAATGACATCCTCTAAACCTCTTAGAGGATGTCATTTAGGGGATGAGGATATCCCCAACCACTGGTTAGGGGATATCCTCATCCCCTAAATGACATCCTCTAAACCTCTTAGAGGATGTCATTTAGGGGATGAGGATATCCCCAACCAGCTGGTTAGGGTAGCCATTTTTTGTGTTTGACTAAAGTGTGGGAAAAAATGGTTAGGGATAGCCAGTCAAAATCTACAAACAGAAAAACACTTCGGAGGAGCTATCCAAAAGTAGTTGAGCTCATCCAGCTCTTTTTTGGAATATGCTCAACCATCATTTTAAGCCAAAGTGGTTATCCATATCTCCTCCACCCTCTAAACCAAACACTGAATAATCATAAAAAAATAGATATTTCTTGTCATCCACGGGATAGCCACTGAACCTAACAGCCCTTAAGCCGGGCTTAACTTTTCAGCCACCGCCGGTCGTTGTGTAGTGGAGAGAAGCTGCGCGAGACCAGCTTGTTGAGGCTTCCCGAGCTTATGCTTTGTGGATTGACAGCAATAGGCTCTAAACGAAACGTTATTACGGATAATATGCCACCGAACAGAAAAGAGTCTCTCCGTCTATTCTCTCCGTTCTGCCCGACGCCTACATGCAGGGTTACCGCCGTCGTCGCTCCGGCCGGCCCTCCTCCTCCGCCGCCGCAGCCTCCCAGTCCCTATGGATCTATGCAATCCGCCCCTTCCCCCCACCATCCGTCCGGCCTCTGCTGCTCTCTCTCCATCTGCAGCTACCACGATCCACGGTCTGTCGTTGTGGAATCGCCCTCCCTCTCTCTCTCTGAACTCTCGCGCTCTCGACAGGAACAGGGAAGTACAGAGACAATGGACAAAGGTGTTTTTGGTGCTGCTAACTGCGTGCAGCGTTTTCTGCTCTATCTCTTGTTTAAAGTACAAAACAAACTGAGACTAAGAACCAACTGACGAACGAGAATAACGGACGCACCATCCCACGTCCTCTCGATCGTTGTGGCGATGCCGTCACACGCGTTCAACCATGCCATCCCATGATCCGCTTGTGACGGACTGAACTAGCTAACTGAAAAGCCTATCTGACGGAGCCAAGTCGTGTACATGTCACACTTCGTGGCTCCAGTTTATTCAGCTAAAAGAATAAAGCAACTAAAGACTGGGCTAACGGGATTACATGCTAACAAATCACCCTCTTAAGCCCGTTTCACAGTCTTCACTTCAATGACACCGAGCATCTGCCTCATCTCCACAAACTTGGTGCGCCCTAGTGCCTTTGTCAGAAGATCTGCTAGTTGATCGTTTGTTCCAACAAACTTGATGTCAGCTCTCCCCTCTTCTATGCATTCCCTGGTGAAGTGGAATTTCACATCAATATGCTTCGTCCGGTCGTGGTGTACCGGATTCTTGCTAAGAGCAATAGCTGACTGATTGTCCACCAAAAGAGTGAACCTCGTTGGAGCTTTCCCAAGCATTTCTCCTAGTAACCTGCTGAGCCAAACTCCCTGACAGGCACCACTCGCTGCTGCAACATACTCTGCCTCACAAGATGAAGTAGCCACAATGTTTTGCTTCCGTGAACTCCATGTCACAATGTTTCTGCCGAGAAGAAACACTACTCCAGTGGTGCTTTTTCTGTCATCTATATCACCCGCATGATCGCTGTTAGTGTAGCCTGTTAATACTAAACCTTCAACATCTGCCTTGTAGCAACAGCCATAGCCGATTGTGCCTTGCACATACCTCAAGATCTGCTTTACTGCCATCCAATGCTTCTTGCTAGGGGCCTCCATATATCTGCTGACCATCCCTACTGCGCAAGCTATGTCTGGCCTGGTATTGACAAGGTATCGTAAGCTGCCGACCACACTTCTGTAGTGTGATGCATCCACTGCCTCTGCTCCATCATGTTTACTGAGCTTGAGGCGGCACTCCATCGGTGTTGCACATGCATTGCAACTCTCCATGCCAGCTATTCTTAAGATCTTTTGGGCATAGCTACTCTGACACAGTTTGATCTCACCATTTTTCTGTTCCACTTCGATTCCCAAATAATATGACAGAAGGCCCAAGTCACTCATCTTGAATAGCTGCTGCATCTCCTGCTTGAACTGATCAATATCAGTCTGATTGCTACCAGTAATGACAAGGTCATCTACATAGACGCCCACAAGCAGAAAGGACCTTGCATCTCCTCTCCGATACAGAGCATGTTCTAGTGGACACCTCTCAAATCCCAACTCTTGCAGTGATGTATCAAGTTTTGCATTCCATGCACGCGGCGCCTGCCTTAGTCCATAGAGCGCCTTTCGGAGACGATACACCTTGTTCTTCTGCTTGCCATCGATGAATCCTGGCGGCTGGTGCACATAAACTTCCTCGACAAGATCACCATTCAGAAAAGCAGATTTGACGTCCATATGATGTACCTGCCATCCTCCTTGCGCAGCGAGTGCGAGAAGCAGTCTGACTGTCTCTAAGCGCGCCACCGGGGCGAAGACTTCCTCAAAGTCCACCCCCTGCCGCTGAGCATATCCCTTCGCCACCAAGCGAGCTTTGTACTTTACGATGTTGCCAGCGGGATCTCGTTTAACCTTGAACACCCACTTTAATCTGATGGCACGGTGGCCACCTGGCAAATCAGTGAGTGCCCAAGTCTGGTTCTTATCAATGGCACTCATCTCCTCTTGCATCGCCTTGCCCCAGGCTTGATCTGCGAGTGCTTCTTCCACACTAGCCGGTTCTTCTGCAGCTAGGAAGCAGAGGCCAGCATGTTCGTCTTCCTCATCTGCATCATCATAGTCGATCGGTGCAGGTATCTCTGTGGTGGTGTCGTAGACGTTCTGCACGCAACGGTAGCGGTGTGGCCCGCTGTTGGTGTCGAGGGCGTCGTCGTGGGTGGGCGGCGTAGCCCACGCCACCTGTGGCGTTGCCGACCCGGGCGTGTGTGGCTCTGGGCCACCGAGCGAGGCCGGCTCAGGCGTGTTCTGATCTGGACTGTGGAGCAGGCCAGCGTTGCCGTCGTCGCACACCGTGACTCCTGGTTTAGTGGTGTAGAACACCGTGAACACGCCAGAGGGCGCGCTCTCCTTTGTTGTGGGAGTCCAGTTCCATGGGCGCGTCTCCTCGAACACGACGTCTCGGGACACCATCAGCTTCTCGGCGACAGGATCATAGATACGATAGGCCTTGGCGCCCTCCTCGTACCCCATCATGACGCCAGGCGTCGACCTGTCCGCCAGCTTGTTGATCCCAGGGCCAAGCTTCTTTACGTGCGCATGGCACCCAAAGGTGCGCAGGTGAGACACACTTGGCCTTTTGCCGTGCCAGAGCTCATACGGCGTCACGCCGTCAAGGCTCCTCGTCGGAGACCTGTTGAGGACGTAGACCGCCGCCTTGACAGCCTCTCCCCAGAAGTTAGCAGGCACGTCCATGCTCTTGAGCATGCACCTTGCCATCTCAACCACCGTCTGATTGCGGCGTTCGACAACCCCATTTTGTTGTGGTGTATATGGGGCTGTCGTGAAATGCTTGATGCCGAGCTCGGTGCAGTAGCTGACGAATTCGGTGGAGTTGAACTCGCCACCGCGATCTGAGCGAAACGCAAGAAGCTTGTACCCGCTCCTGGTCTCAGCTGCTGCCTTCACCTTTTTGAAGAAGGAGAATGCCTCGCTCTTGGTCCTGAGCACCTCAATCCACATACAACGAGAATGATCATCTACAATCAGTAGGAAATAGTTTCTACCTCCTGGTGTTGGTGGTGAGATTGGACCACACAAGTCTGTGTGTACCAGCTCCAGCGCGCCCTTTGCACGGTACGAGGTTGCTTGCGGGAATGGGACGCGGTGTTGCTTGCCCAGCAGGCACCCGTCACAGTACTCGCCAATGTGGTCGATCCTCGGTAGCCCTCGCGTCATCTGCTTCCTGAACAGCGTCCGCAGGGCCCTGAAGTGCAGATGCCCAAAGCGGGCATGCCACAACCACGCTGGGTCAGCTCCTTTGGCAAGGAGACAGACCGGCACGGCACGCTGCAGCACCAGCTTGTATAGGCGATTGGCCAAGCGTCTGACTCGTACCAGCAGCTTTCCCTCCGGGTCGAAGATTGACAGCATGCCACGCTTGATGATGATCTCGCATCCGTTCTCGTCCAGCTGCCCGAGCGACACAATGTTCGTTCGAAGACGAGGGATGAAGTACACCTCGGTCAGAACTCGCTGGTCACCAGCGAGGGACTCGAATAGGACGGTGCCCTTTCCGCAGATGTCGACGACCGATCCGTCGCCGAAGCGGACAGTGCCACGCACCGTCTCGTCCAGGCTCGCGAACAGCTCCTTGCGCCCCGTCATGTGGCTGCTGGCACCCGTGTCGGCGTACCACGAGTCATCGGTGGTGTCCTTGGGCACCACCTTCTCTTCGTTGAGGAAGACCACCTGCGGCGACGCGATCACCGTCTCCTGCAGCGTGTCGATCACCGCCATGAGCATGGCAGGGCCCTCGGCCTCTTCGGCCTGTGCGACGTGCGCCTCCTCACCCTTTCCGTGGTCACCGAGGTCGCGTTTGGCCTTGCGGCACTCACGCTTCCAGTGGCCCTCGATCCCACAATAGTTGCACTTGCCGTTCCTCCGCGGCGGCTTGCCGCCGCCATCGCGGCCTTGGGGTTTCTTGCCCTTTTCCTGTTGCTTGCCGCCTCCTCCGGATGAGCCTTCTCCGTGTTGGCGGTTACCCTTTGAACGCCACTCTTCCTCGGTGAGCAGCAGCTTGCCACCGGTGTCTTGCTCCGGCTCACCACGTCCCTCCGACGCGGCCAGACGACCACTGAGCTCCTCGATGGACAAGTCCTTCAGGTCCAACAGAGTTTCAATAGAGCAGGCCATCTGCGCGTACCTCGGCGGCGCGATGCGCAGGATTTTCTGGACGGCATCGAGCTCCGTCGTGCTGTCCCCCAGGGACTGCAGCTCGGCGAGGAGATTGGAGGTGCGCAGCGCGAGGTCCTCAATCGACTCCCCGCTCTGGCTCGACAAATTGTCGAACACCTTGCGGAGCTTCTGCCGGCGTGCCTCATGACGGTCGACGCCGACACGCATGACCTTGATGGCGTCCCAGGCAAGCTTGGCGTTGTCCTTGGCGGCGAGCGACGGCACCATCTCCTGCGGAACCGACCTCAGGATTGCTCCAAAGGCCTGCCGTTCCTGCCGCTCTTGCGCCGTGTCGAACTCGACGGCCTCCCAGAGGCCGGCGCCTTGCAGCTGCACCCGCATCAGAATAGCCCACTCATTGTAGTTCGTCTTGGTCAGCGTTGGGTAGGTGACGCCGCCCCCTCCGCCGCCCTCGCGCACGATCTCCCGGACCACGATCTCCCCTCCCGTGCCCCTCCTCGTCCTGCTCCGCCCACGACTTGGGGAGCGCACGCGCGTCGGGCGGCCCGACGGTGACTAGGACGCGAACGGTGGCTTGGAGGCGGATGTACTCTTGCCGGAGTTTGGCGCCTGCAGCGGTGGAGTCCCAACCATCGCGATTGGCGCTCTGATACCACTTGTCGTTGTGGAATCACCCTCCCTCTCTCTCTCTGAACTCTCGCGCTCTCGACAGGAACAGGGAAGTACAGAGACAATGGACAAAGGTGTTTTTGGTGCTGCTAACTGCGGGCAGCGTTTTCTGCTCTATCTCTTGTTTAAAGTACAAAACAAATTGAGACTAAGAACCAACTGACGAACGAGAATAACGGACGCGCCATCCCACGTCCTCCCGATCGTTGTGGCGATGCCGTCACACGCGTTCAACCGTGCCATCCCATGATCCGCTTGTGACGGACTGAACTAGCTAACTGAAAAGCCTATCTGACGGAGCCAAGTCGTGTACATGTCACACTTCGTGGCTCCAGTTTATTCAGCTAAAAGAATAAAGCAACTAAAGACTGGGCTAACGGGATTACATGCTAACACGGTCGCCGCCATGGATCATCCTGTATAGCTTCTCATGGACGACATGGACATGTCAATAGCCATGATGGCACGTCCTGGCGGTGGTTCTCCTTTCCATCTCCACGTTTTCCAACACTCACATATCGGTCTCATTCGCCCAGCTCCGCCTCTTCCTTGTTGACATGCTCGACGACGACAGGAAGCTGCCATGCGTGGCCGCACTCTCTCATCAGTGACCTCCCGTCCGACATGAGAACGCTGGTGCAGGCATGGTGCTGCACGAGAAGGCCTGGTGCCAGCCGCCAGGAGTATGCCACATACCTTGTAATGGCGCCCGCGCACAGAAAGAACGGCGGCGGACGGCGACGGGCACTGCGGCGGCGGATTCGCACCTCGGCCCGGTGCAAATGGTGCTCGAGGTGTTACTGCTCGGTAGCCCCCTGAAACGAATTCTTGCCGGAAAACCATCGTACAGCCATATAGGATACTGATGCAAAGCGTTGACAAGAACACGGCGTGGACATGACGAATGTGCTACTAGGTGGTTGCGAAGCTCCAGCTCCAAGAGATTGCCGTGTTGAGCAATATGCAAAGTGCTATTTTTTTTATTCTCTCTTTCTTTCCTGTTTTGAAAATATACAACGATTTTCCTTTGAATTGAGTGGGTTATTTGGGTTAAGAAAAAATACGACATTTCCTTTGACATGGAGAAAATGGTTAGATCACCCTTTTTCGTTTATCATTTAGTACCGAATATTAAATTCATTCCCGCAAAAAAAAAGAATATTAAATTCATAATAATTACGGCTAAGGGTATCACAATCATTTCACTCACAACTGAGAAAATAAGCTAAGACAATATAAGCTGAAAAGAACTGGGCAACATTTTCTCACCTGCTTATTCCCACGGCTCTTTCTCTGGAGCAGCTAAGCTTAAGCCGTTTTTGCATAAGCTTTAGCCGAAAAGAACTCGCCCTAAGTAATTGTAGACATGAAAATGGGGCGTAAGGTTGCATTCGGTTATAGGCGCACATGTGAGAATGGAAAACATAATTACAAAATGGAAGAGGAAACAAAAAGTTTCACGCAGAAGCGGAAAATGAGACGTAACAACATTCTCTGGCAAACTACCAAAGGAATCAAAATTTCCCTATCAACTCATATGGAAAATTTAGTTTATCTTGTGGTTATATAGTCTCAATCCAGCCCGAGTTCATATACACTTTTGACTCAACCCAGTCTTATCCACCAAAATACCTAATCCTTCCCCTATCCCGGCACCCCTACTACCAGAACAATATACTTGATGATGTTGCCAAAGTTCGAAATTTATGCACACAACTACTTTATCTTGACATATATTCATGATATATCATAAATTTTGTAATAACCTTAGCAATTTATTTTGCTGTTTTGGTTGTGCTTCTCTTAATTATATGGTTAAGGTGGTTTCCGAGTTCATCTTTGTGTTTTATTCACTACATTTTTTGTTGATGTATCTGCTTCCGAGTTTCATTTTCTGTTTCTATTAAAAATTACAAAAACAAATGTGGCGTCACACGATTCCGCCAGTTTCCTTTCGTCGCTAGTAACTTGGGTGTATAATTTGCACATGCATAGCTTTATATTGAGAGGCTACAAAAAGAAATATATCCTCTATTCATACAAATGATGGATACGGTCTTATTCTAGTTTTGTTTCCCACATGAACATTTCACGATCATTGTTATGAGATGCTGATTTAGTTCCATCTCCTTTCCATTTTATTTTGATCTCCTTTCCATTTCACGATCATGTGTGTGTGTGTGGGTGGGTGGGGGGAGGGGGTAGCAATTGATGCTAATCCCCTCAGTTTTTTATTTTGAGCAAGCAAGAACGCATATACGCATCCATGTTTTAATTTGGACCTACTATCTACATTATGTGTTTGATCGACCCATCGAAACAAATGTATCAAAAAAAATGAATGCTTCAATGTTTTAATTTAGATTTGCCAGCTATTGTTACTTGATCTGGCGTGAACTCGTTTGAGTTCAATTTTCTATGGCAAAGAGATTTATATATCCATTTTGTGTACTCATGTTACAGATACACCCATGCAGCTTCCATCAAATGGATGGTCTTCGCTTTCGGTGATTGGACAACTCATTGTTGGCCTGTTTGACTACACCATTTGGATCAACAAAACAATGAACTACTATGTCCTTATCACCAAACTTATCGGTTCTGCATTCTGAGATAGAAAATCTGATCGCCTTCTTCATATTTTGACATTTTCACACTTAACATAAATTAAGTCTGAATGACATCACAGATGCCCTGCATAATAGGTTTTTTCTCTTGTGGTCTAGATCACTCAGCGTAGGCTATAATAGTTCTACATTTCGGCAGACAAATTACAAGTTCTGAAATTATACTAAACTTGTATACTTATTTATATTATTTTTATCATACCACTACACTAATGAGGGTAGATTGTAGCATTATCAACATCACAACAATGTTGCTAAGCATAATTAATTTCGTTCCTTAATGTTTAGGTGCAATGTAGATAATTGAAATTATCTATGAGTTCTGCTAAGTTTAAAGAATACTAACATTTAAATAGTTTTTCTCCTTTCTGAGATATTGCCCCTTAACAACATAGGAACACAGAATCATGTTAATTGTGAAAACAAAAAAGAAGGACGAAATTAAACGTCATGTTGAATTAACTTTTGACAATTGGATGAATCATATAGTGTATGTGTATGTATGTGCGTGTGTGTCCTTCTCTATTTAATATTATCAAATATGTAGGTACATATATCCAAAGTATATGCTTAAAAAATATCTTAATAGCGGTTTATAGTGCATGTTTACGTAAGAAGATTATACAAATTAACTTATCGTGTATCAATTGATCCATTGACATTATTATTTTTCCAATGGTGTCAAGTGTGTCTACAAATTATAGTGGGTACAGCAACAAGTTGACAAATGTATTGATTCTATGTACTTGTTATGAGAATCCTTTACAGTGATCACCGAAAATTATAAAAATATTCTGGTTTTACTACTATTGCATACATACAATATGATTGTTATATGTTGGGGATACCCCCGGGTAGGGTTACACCGGGGTATAAAGACCGAGTTAGCCGAGGTACGGCAAGGCCAAAGCGTATGCTGGCCAAGTCACCTCAAGGCAGGCTGACTTACGGAGTAACCCGGACCGGAGGATGTCCACCTAACCATGTCCCGGCCGACTTATGTTGTATGCCGACAGGCTCTTTGTAACTTGTATGCAGGTACCCACGGGGCCGGATTAACCAGGCATGATCCGGATTATATCAGGCTTGCAAGAGAAGGAAGGTATCTCGTTGGTCAAAGGGTGACCTCTGTGCGCAGGAGCGTGAGCGAAGCGAACAGAGAGAAGGACCACCGAGGCGTGGCTAACAAGGGTGACGCAACCTATGTCGGATGATGCTGGCGCCGCAGGGGCTTACGTAGCCTCTGCATGGCTTACGGTGACAAAAGGTGACCCGATCGGTTTGCTATTTTGGGAGAGGCATATTCCCAGGAATATGCCTCCACATATGCCCTAGCTATTAGCCTGGCCTCCCCTTTATAAGGAGCGCCAGGACCTCAGTAGAAGGGGATTGCGAGTTGGTTCATTGAGCAGTAGCAGTGGTGAGAGTAAGAGAGCTCCTTCTTCCTCCTCTTCCCAATACAGCTCAAGGAGCATCTGTAAACTCACATAGCTTGAACAATACAAAGCATCTGTGTGTGGAATCACCACACTATCCCTCTCTGGATTCCTCTAGTGCATATTGGCCCCATCTTTAGCCTATCCATGGCATCTGCCGTGACACCACCACGACAGTTGGCGCCCACCGTGGGGCTAGCGACGCTAGCAGGAGTGAAGATCCGGACGGGAAGCATCATCGGCAATGGCGAACGCATCGTCTCTGGACTCGTTTAGCGCTTTGGAGCGTTGGACTAAGTCAGCGACAACGCTGGCTACTTCGGCAAGCGATCTCCACCGCGCAATGGCGTCTTCGTCAAGCTTGGCGCCCACAGGATCTACGTCGGCGTCGATGTATCTTGCGTTCACCCGCGACACGTCGTCGAGGGAGGCGAGCCACCCCTTAGCGCGGCTCGCGGTGCACGTATCACTCGCCCTCCGGACCGCGCTGAGGTGATGATGATAGCGCCTGACGCTGGCGCGAGCAAAGATCTGGCACCAGATCCGGAGGTAACACCCAAGGCGCCCAGGAAAAGTAGAGGTCCTCCGCTAGAGAGGCCAGAAAACTTGTTGCAGCAGGCGATAGATAGCTTGGAAAGCTCCATAGCACCTGTGGTAGATCCGGCTCATGCACATGCCGAGTTAGAGGAGACTAGGCAGAAAATACTAGAGGGTGCGAAAAAGATAGCCGCGGCTCAGCAGTCATTGAACATGACGCTGCGTGAGTACGCAAGAGCAAATAAGGTAGATGCCGTAAAAGTAAAAGGGACAAACCTCATCAGTGAAATGAACAAAGAGGGTGATACTAGAGTTGAGGAATCAGAGAACCCTTTCTCCATGGGGTTGCCGAAGTATAGCACCCCGGCAAAGAACCTCAGAGCAGCAGATGTAGCGGCATCCGAGTTAGAAGGTTTGACGGGTGAAGCCCGACAGAGACAGCAGGAGAGGGTCAACGAGTTAGTTCGGATCGCTAATAGGCATAATGAGGAGTTGCTCAGGGCTAACCCGGCGAGAGCTGGAGCTTCCAAGGTCGTTTATTCGGCAGTGGGAAATCCGGAGAAATCCGCTGGAGCTGCATCATCACCTCATGATGGCCCTAGAAGAGAGGAAGTGGCAACCTCGGCGAGGAGAAACAAGCAGATAGTCCCATATGACCCGGCAAGGGCAGGGAAAGGAAAAGCAGTGCAAGGAAATGAGGATCGACGAAGTGTCAGCCGAGGTGAAGATGGCTGAGGAAACCACGACCAAGGCAATGCCGGTCAGGGAAACGCTGTAAACGACAATGCCGGACAGCGTAACTCGGCGGGTGCAGGGCAACCGCAGCAGCGGAATATACCACGGCAAGAGCGAAGTGCCGGCCAAGGTATGTAGCAGAGATGCGCTCCACAAGAGCAAGACAAATACAACGATGGTTATTTGGAAATGGTGAATGTGGGATACCCTAGGCCAGACTATCATGTGATAGGGTCAAGATTGGGAAGCAGGAACTTGATGCCTGACGACGCCAGGTTAAAGCTGGATTGGCTCTACATGTCGGAACAGATTGAGGGGCAAGGTCCTCCAGGTCCAGCGTGCTTTGGCCCTCGGATCATGAAAGAACCTCCGGTACCTAACTTCTAGTTACCTAGAGGCACGAAAACATATGACGGCAGCACCAAGCCGGAGGATTGGTTGATCAACTACGCAACGACAGTGAAGATTGCAACAGGCAATTTGATATGGGCGGTGAGATACGTGCCTCAGATGCTCGAGGGTCCAGCGAGGGTATGGTTAAACAATTTACCGCCCGAAAGTATCAACTGTTGGATCGATTTTGAGGAAATGTTTGTCAGTAACTTCTCGAGCACATATCAGAGACCGAATAGGCCATAGACCCTAGAAATGTGCAAGCAGAGACCAAATGAAACTGACCGGGAATTCCTAACCCGCTGGTGCAATGTGAGAAATTCATGTGAAGGGGTGATTGAGTCACAGGCCATAGCTTGGTTTGCACAAGGGTGTAGATATGCAAGCATGTTGTGGCAAAGGTTACAAAGGGATATGCCAACTACACTGGCAGAGACAATCCGGATTGCTGATTCGTATGCTTTTGGTGATCCGACTCAACCCCAGCTTATGTCAAACGAGTCAAATGAGGAGTACTATCAGCGAGATGGATCCGGATCATCCCGATGAAATGATTACCGGGGTAAGAGAAGAGATGATAGACCGGATTACAGGTACAGTTTGCAACAAGTTGCTGCTGTAAATCAAGATCAGCCCGGGGCAGGGAGTAATCAGCATCAGAAAACTAGAGGGCAACAGTGGACTCCAAGAAATGATGGCAAGAAAACTTGGACACCTGAGCAGAAGAAACAGTGGCAAGAAAAGAAAGACCGGCCGATGTATACATATGAGGCAATGCTGGATCAGCCGTGCAAATTTCACATGCCAAATCCGAGTAACCCGGTGGGTCACACAACCCAACAATGTGAGTGGATGAGGAAGATAGAGCAAAGTGGTTCGGAGAATGATTAGGCACCCCGGAACGATCAACCTTGGTAGGAATTAC
Organism: Avena insularis; assembly: GCA_023614405.1. Classification (NCBI taxonomy): domain Eukaryota; kingdom Viridiplantae; phylum Streptophyta; class Magnoliopsida; order Poales; family Poaceae; genus Avena; species Avena insularis. The sequence continues at coordinate 472,685,081 of CM042696.1, read as the reverse complement.
CTCGGTAGCAGTTGCTCTCCGGAGCAAACACGCAACAGTTAATGTTACCACCACCTCCGCCGAGGTATGAAAATCATGAGAGAAGGGATGCAGTGCATCAGGTGGAAAACCAGCATCAGCTAGATCAAAGGTACCCCGGCAATGATGGGAGAAATGAATACAGAGAGCATCACCAGAGTTACTGTGTGTTTACCACGGAGGAACAGATAGAAAGAGCTTGCAACGCTGACATATGGAAGTGAATGCAGTTATGCCGGCAGTGACGAGGTATATGCCTTGGTCGGATCAGGAAATTACCTGGAGTATCAAGGACCATCCCAAGCTTATGCCAAGCCCTGGTTCGTATGCATTAGTGCTGGACCCAACGTTCATCGGGCCCAATATCAATGTGAGATTTTCTAAGGTGCTGATTGACAATGGCAGCATCATTAATATCATGTACGTGGATACAATGCGCAAGTTGGGTATCTCGGAGAACATGCTCCAGGCCACGAGGACAACTTTCCATGGTATTGTGCCAGGCATTTCCTGTGAACCCATTGGAAAAGTCCGGGTTGACGTGTTATTTGGCACAAGAGATAACTGCCGAACTGAGAATTTGGAGTTTGAGGTTGTGAACTTAGAAAGCGCATATCACGCGTTACTCGGCAGGCCAGCCCTGAATAAATTCATGGCGAGTACTCACATCAGTTACCTGAAGATGAAGTTGCCTGGGCCAAATGGTGTGATTACCATAGCTGGGGATTTCCGACATTCCATTGAGTGTGCGTCAGCCAGGTCTAACCTGGCCGAATCACTCGTGATTGCACTGGAGAAGAGAAAGATCCAGGAAGTAGCGGCATTGGCTCAGCCCGTGCAGCAGTATATGCTGGCGTTGAGTAACCCGCATGGAAGTGTACCGTTTCAAGCAACAAAGGATACAAAGAAAGTACCTGTTGATGATCTGTTCCCAGAGCACACCGTAACAATTGGTGCCGGGTTAAATGACAAATAGGAAAGCGAGCTCGTCAACTTCCTCCGTGAGAATCGGGATATCTTTGCTTGGTCCACATAGGACTTGCAAGGGGTTCCGAGGGAGTTGGCCGAGCATTCTTTAAACATAAGACCCGAAGCAAAGCCGGTGAAGTAACCTCTCCGCCGCTTCGCCGAAGACAGGAGAAAAGTCATTGGAGATGAGATAGCTCAGCTCCTTGCAGCCGGGTTCATCATGAAAGTGCTTTATCCGGATTGGTTATCTAATCCGGTGCTTGTGGAGAAGAAGAAAGATGATCCGAATGTGGCAGTGGTTTGGCGTATGTGCATCGATTACACGAACCTGAATAAGGCATGCCCAAAAGATCCATTCCCACTGCCAAGGATAGATCAGGTCATAGATTCTACTGCTGGGTGTGAACTGTTGTCATTCATAGACGCATATTCTGGTTTCCACCAGATACCTCTAAACCCGAATGATCAAATAAAGACTGTGTTTATTACCCCGTACGGGGCTTATTGCTATCGCACCATGCCTTTCGGTTTACGTAATGCGAGGGCAACGTACCAAAGATGTATGCAAAAATGTTTACACGACCAAATTGGTCGAAATGTGCAAGTGTATGTGGATGATGTGGTTATAAAGACCAAGGAAAGCAAAACGCTCCTTGATGATATCAGGCAAACATTCGCGAACCTAAGGAGGTTCCGGATGAAGCTTAACCCGGAGAAATGTACCTTCGGTGTCCCGGCTGGAAAATTACTCGGATATCTTGTCTCTAGCCGGGGTATCGAAGCTAACCCAACTAAAATTCAGGCCATAGAACGAATGGAATTGCCGAAGTGTCTTAACGATGTCCAGAAGTTCACTGGTTGCCTGGCATCCTTAAGTCAGTTTGTATGTCGGTTGGGAGAAAAGGCATTGCCTCTCTATCAACTAATGAAAAAGTCGGACAAGTTCGTATGGATGCCACAGGAAAATGAAGCCTTCATCCAGTTAAATAAAATGTTAGCCACTTCACCAATATTAGCCTCTCCACTATCAAAAGAGCCAATGTTGCTCTACGCAGCCGCAACCAACCGAGTTTTAAGTGCAGTAATAGTGGTAGAGCGTGACGAAGAGGGTAAGTCGGTGCAGAGGCTAGTCTATTACTTGAGCGAGGTATTATCAGCATCAAAGCAGAACTATCCTCACTATCAGAAAGTGTCATGTAGTCGATGTTCACATGACACCATTAGAATAAGTACACCACAACTTAAATAACAATCTATTGAATCTTTCTCAACACAACTCCACTACTAACAACAAGACTTCTCCCATGTCCTCAAGAACAAAACGAACTACTCATAAGACATCATATGGATCATGATCAGAGATGGAATAATGATGTATAACAATCTGAACATAAACAATAATTTAATGGTTCACTCAATAGCATCAACTACAAAGAGTAATCAACACCAGGAAAGTTTCCCCTATGAACTATGTAAGATTCAACGCAATTGTTACAACAATATGGAGATGGTGATGAGGGTGATGATGGTGGTTATGATGATGATGATCCCGATGAAGTCCAGCTTGATGGTGGTGTTGATGGCGATGATCTCCCCTCTCCGGGAAGGAATTCCCCCGGCAGAAATCTGTCTGCCGGAGAGATCTTTCTCTCTCAGTGTTTTCTGCCCCGCAGAGGCGGCAAAATCTTTCTGTGGTCGCTCCCTGAGTATTAGGGTTTTAGGAGGATGATATACACCAGAGGAGAGAGGCTGGAGTGGGCCAGGGTGGCCACACCACCTCCTGGCGCAACGTAGGGCTGCCCGCGCCATGGGGTGGTGTTGGCCCCCTGTGGCCCATCTCCACTCCATCTTCTGGCATCCTTAGTCTTCTGGAAAAATAGGATTTTCCGTATATTTTCCCGGATTTTCTGATCTTCGCGAATTATGTCTCCAAACAACACATTTTCCATCAGAATCCTGACTGCAGCGGTTCATGCTCCAGAAGTCATCAACCATGCAAAAATAGATGAAATAACATAAGTATCACCTCTTAATATGAAATATATCAATGAATAATAGTGAATTAATACATAGAATAGTGATGCAAAATGGACGTATCAACTCCCCCAAGCTTAGACTTCGCTTGTCCCCAAGCGAAACTGAGCTCAATAAACATGGCCTCAGGTTTATGGAGTGAAGAGTCGATAAAAGAATACGGACAAGAAGCATCACATTCATCAAATACAAAGATCATAAAAGAAGACAACTCACTATTATATAACTCAACTTGTAATAAGTAAAGGAAACACAATAAAGATACATAAAGTGAATCATAATTGGTAATGGCAAACTTAGCTCTTGGTCGAAGAATAGTTGATAATTTTCTATAGTTCACAAATAACTGGTTTTTCAATGATAGCTTTCAAAGTAGTAAACATCAAGATAAGAGCAATGTGCAAAACAAGGAACATAAGAAACATGAGTGAATAAATCATCATATGAATGAATGAAACACAACAACTCAAAATACTTGCTGAGAGAGAAGGGAGTAGGTTTACTGACTCAACTACAAAGTAAAAGAAAGGCCCTTCAAAGAGGGAAGCAGGGATTACAAGTCTCATAAAGAGCTCCCAAAAATTATGATACTTACTAGCTTTCAGCTCTCATTGCCCCTATCATAGGCATCTTTAGGTGATTAAGGTTAAAGTGACACAACTAAGAGGATATGCTTGACAAGTTATAAGTTGAAATCTCATGCCCCTTACTTATGAGTATCGATCCTCATGCTACTCAACTTCAGTCACGAGCAAGCTCTTGTCATTGTAAATACATGCGTATCATTGAGAACCGCCAACGGGGTACCCCTTGCACATGACACAGGAGCTATCCCATAATGAAAATGACAAGGCAAGCAGACAGTGAGCATCTCAGCGATCTTTTTATTTACTATTTGCATAGGTTTTTATTGAGGATGCTTCATAGAATGCTCACTATAGTTATGCTGCAAGTTTCCACCATGATTAGGCATGGCTTAGGCTAGCGGCCCAGGAGTTTCTCTAACACACATATAAACTCCATGATCTTACAAGTTCCACTTTTATTTCACACCGCCGGGATCCATAAGCAAAAGAACATGATATCAACTAGGTACAAAGTACCAAATGAAGTGTTGAAAGCGGTTCCCATGATACATGGTTCGGCTAACTTCAACTCATAAAGCGCAAGCATATACGCAACGAAGAAGGACCCAATGGTTCAAGTTTATTAAATGCAAGAAAGTAAAGTGTGCCATCAAGTTCGTGAGAGCTTTAGTCACTAATTTTCACATAACACGTTTAATTTGGGAGGTAGATAAAACAAGAATTTACCTGGAATAGCAATAATGCTAATAGGTAGGTATGGTGGACACAAATGGCAAAGGTTTTGGTTTAAAGGAGGTGGATGCGCGAGAAGAATACCCTCTCAGTACAGGTTTTTGGCTAGCAAGGCTGAGTAGCAAGTATAAGAGTTGAAGGAAACAACAAAACATACGAGTGATAAAGACAAACATGCAATCTTCCTTGGAAGCACAAAAGATCTTAACTAGAGAATACTAGACTTATGAGCAAATCAAGAAAGAAAGACGATGAAATAATTTTTCTTTAGAGTACCTTTATCTTTTCTTTCAACTCTCAAAAAAAATGTTGCTACTGACCGAGCCAGGTTTGCCAAAACCAACTAAATTGACTCAATGATCCTAGAGTGATACCAATACTAACAACAAGATCAATCATATAACCATGAATTGAAAACTAATATAAGCTATGCAAAAGAGTGGATGATAGAACTTCTCATTAATATTCCATAACGGCAACTCACACCAAGGGATACATATCTAACGAGAGAGGGGACACTTCCATAATGCAAACCATACTACACAATAACTCCTCTATTCATGATATGACTCTACTAATAAGGTAAAAAGATATAAGATAGTGATATGATACCGCGGCACTCCCCCAATCTTGGAACAAACCAAGGGGATGCCAAACCTGATGACGCATTACTCCTTTGGTGGTGGTGGTATTATGCTCTTAGTTGACGTGAGGAAATCTTCCAGCATCTTGTGAAGCCTATTATTCTCCCATTGAAGCATGTCCACCTTCCTCTTTAAGTCTCGGTATTTATCGCAGAACTCTTTAGTGACTCGTAGGGCTTCCGTTGATGCAGGGCAAGTGACTAAAGGTACCAGCCCTTGCTTGGGGTCTTGGAGGTCTTCCTCCATAGGCTCCTTCCCTTTATCCTTGGCAGACACCATTGCGCTTCTAAGCTTTCAAAGATAGTTCCTGGCAGAAACAGATCGAAACAAAAACACGATGAAAACACGATATACGAACCTCGGGAGATCCGGGGGATTATATATTATGAAGTTTCATATCAAAAGGAAGGTACTGGGTGAAAACAAGTCGGAGGCGGAGTCCGGGGTGGACTCACCACCTGGTGGCGCGGCCAGGGGTGGGCCCGTGCCACAGGGTGGTGTGGGCTACCCCGGCTCCGATTCCGTCCCTTTTTCGCTTCGTAACTTTCCTTATCGACTGAAAACTGCAAAAATATAGTTGTATTGTATTTTCGCAGAGCTTTTCTTACTAGAACTGTTACCTATTTGAAAACAGACTCTGCAGGTCTCTGAATTTGGTCCTCGATGAATTTCTCCGGAGTTATAACTTGAAAGGCATCAACATCTTCATTGTAAGAATTTCCAGCAATATAGTGTTTGAGTCGCTGTCCATTCACTACTTGTGTAGTATTATCTTTTAGAGAAGAAATTTTTATTGCTCCTGAACGGTATACTTCTTCAATGATGAAAGGTCCTTCCCATTTTGATAGTAGCTTACCTGCAAAAAATCTGAGACGAGACCTATACAATAGAACTTTCTCACCAACATGAAATTCTCTCTTAAGTATTCGCTTGTCATGCCATCTTTTAACCTTTTCCTTAAAGAGCCTAGCATTCTCATAGGCTTCACTCCTCCATTCATCTAAAGAACTTAAGTCAAATAATCTTTTCTCACCAGCGAGCTTACAATCTCTATTTAGTTCTTTCAACGCCCAAAGAAGCTTTGTGTTCTAATTCTAAGGGTAGGTGGCAAGCTTTCCCATAAACCATTTTATAAGGAGACATTCCCATAGGATTTTTGTAAGCAGTTCTATAAGCCCATAAAGCATCATTCAACTTCTTAGCCCAGTTTTTTCTAGACCTATTAACAGTCTTTTGCAAGATAGATTTAATTTCTCTATTTGATAACTCTACTTGCCCGCTAGTTTGGGGGTGATAAGCTGAAGCAATTCTATGATTAACATCATATTTAGCAAGGGTCTTCCTAAAACCACCATGAATGAAATGAGAACCCCCATCAGTCATGAGATACCTAGGCACCCCAAACCTAGGAAAGATAATATCCTTAAGCATTTTTAGAGAAGTCTCCCCGTAAGCACTCTTTGTAGGAATGGCTTCTACCCACTTAGTAACATAATTAACGGCAACAAGAATATGAGTGTAGCCTTTCGAAGGAGGGAAAGGACCCATACAGTCAAATCCCCAACAATCAAAAGGTTCAATAAATAGAGAGTAGTTCATAGGCATTTCATTGCGTCTAGAAATATTACCAACACGCTGACATTCATCACAAGATAAAACAAATTTTCTTGCATCTTTAAAAAGGGTAGGCCAGTAGAAACCTGATTGTAGTACCTTTTGTGCAGTTCTATCTCCTGCATGATGTCCTCCATAGGCACTACCATGCCATTTATGCAATATCTCCTTTTGTTCATATTCTGGAACACATCTTCGCATAATACCATCCACTCCTTCTTTGTATAAGTGTGGGTCATCCTAAAAATAATGCCTCAAATCATAGAAGAACTTTCTTCTTTGCTGAGCTGTAAAAGTTGGAGGCAAATACTTGGAGACAATAAAGTTAGCATAATCAGCATACCAAGGACTTCCTCGCGAGCTCACCCCTACTGCAGCTAACTGTTCATTTGGGAAACTATCATTAACAGACATAGGGTCAAAATAGATGTTTTCCAAACGAGATAAATTATCAGCTATAGGGTTTTCAGCACCCTTCCTATCTACTATATGTAGATCAAACTATTGTAAAAGCAGCACCCATCTAATATGCCTAGGCTTAGAGTCCTTCTTTGTCATAAGATATTTAATAGCAGCATGATCAATATGAATGGTTACTTTTGAGTCCACAATATAGGGCCTAAACTTGTCACAGGCAAAAACAACAGCTAGAAATTCCTTTTCAGTAGTGGCATAATTCCTTTGAGCAGCGTCTAGAGTTTTACTAGCATAATGGATAACGTTTAACTTTTTATCAATACGTTGCCCAAGGACAGCCCCTACAGCAAAATCACTAGCATCACACATTATTTCAAAGGGTAAACTCCAATCAGGTGGTTGAATAATAGGGGCTGTAGTTAAAGCCTTCTTAAGAGTTTCAAAAGCTTCCCTACAATCATCATCAAAAACGAAGGGTACATCTTTTTGAAGAAGATTAGTGAGAGGTTTTGATATCCTAGAGAAGTCTTTAATAAACCTCCTATAGAAACCAGCATGACCAAGGATACTACGAATACCTTTGATGTCTCTTGGACATGGCATTTTCTCAATTGCCTCAACCTTAGCTCTATCAACTTCTATGCCTCTTTCAGAAACTTTATGCCCAAGAACAATCCCTTCATTAACCATGAAGTGGCATTTCTCCCAATTAAGAACAAGATTAGTTTCTTCACATCTCTGCAAAACTTTATCAAGGTTGTGTAGACAATTATCAAAAGAAGTTCCATAGACAGAAAAGTCATCCATGAACACTTCTACAATTTCCTCACAAAAACCGTGAAAGATAGCAGACATGCACCTTTGGAAAGTAGCAGGAGCATTACATAAACCAAAAGGCATACGTCTATAAGCATAAGTTCCATAAGGGCAAGTAAAAGTAGTTTTTTCTTGATCTTGTTGTTTAACAGCAATTTGAGAGAAACCAGAATAACCATCAAGAAAACAAAAATGGGTCTTTTTAGACAACCTTTCCAACATTTGATCAATAAAAGGAAGCGGGTAGTGATCTTTCTTAGTAACTTTATTGACTTTCCTAAAATCGATGCACATCCTATAGCCTGCCACTATTCTTTGAGGAATAAGCTCATCATTATCATTAGGGACAACGGTAATACCTCCCTTTTTAGGAACACAATGAACAGGACTAACCCATTCACTATCAGCAATAGGGTAAAGAATACCAGCATCAAGGAGTTTTAATACCTCATTTCCTTACCACTTCCTTCATCCTAGGATTTAAACATCGTTGATGCTCCACTACTGGCTTCGCATCTGGTTCTATGTTGATAGAATGTTGACATATAGTAGGTGAAATCCCTTTTAAATCATCCAGAGTATAGCCCATAGCTCCTCGGTGTTTCCTCAAAACCTCCAATAACCTTTCTTCTTCCTTCCCTGAAAGTTTAGCACTAATAATAACAGGATATATCTTTTTATCATCAATATAAGCATATTTAAGATCATTAGCGAGAGGTTTTAGATCGAAAACCGGATCCTTTTTAGGTGGCATCGTGGTACCCAAGTCTTCTACAGGCAAGTCATGCTTAAGCATCTTAGGTTGATCACGGAGAATCCTGTCAATCTCATTCCTTTCTTCCATGAAGATTTCACTTTCATGATCTTCCATAAATTGCTGCAAAGCATTGTTAGGAGCAAGAGAAATAGAAGCAAGTTGTTCAACTCTAAAATCCTCATTATGGGTTTCCTCTTCGCAAGGTTCTTTAGCAAATTTCGAAAAATTAAACTCATAAGATTCCACATCAAACTTAGTCAAGATTTTCTCCCTCTTGCAATCAATAATAGCTCCACAAGTACTCAAGAAAGGTCTACCAAAAATGATAGGATAAGTTTTACTACCAGCTGAACCAAGTACTAGAAAATCAGCAGGGTACTTAATCTTACCACAAAGAACTTCCACGTCTCGTACAATACCAATTGGAGAGATGGTCTCTCTATTAGCAAGGTGAATAACCACATCAATCTCTTCCAACTCGCAAGGACTGATTTCATGCATAATTTCTCTGTAAAGCTCATAAGGAATATCACTGGAACTTGCACCAATATCACATAAACCATAATAGCAATGATCTCCAATTCTAACAGAAAGCACAGGAACACTAGCCTTTTTAGTTCTATTGGGATGTGAAACAATATTAGAAGCTGTTGGGTCCGCAGCATAGAAAACAAAAAAATTCCTACAGTGTGAACTACACGCCAAGATATATCTACTAGGTACAAAGCAAACGGGTGGACATACATCCATAGAGAACTTACCCTCGAAGACAACGAGCTTTCTTAACGAGTAGGAACTCGTGGTTGATGTAGTTATACACTTGCCGATCTCAAGATCGTGAGGAAGTCCGAGCGCCGCAACTCAAAGAGCTTTTCCTTTGCACACACGTTCAAGCCACCGGACAACCTCCACCTCCTCGCTCCAGCCAAGCGGAAGCAACTCCTTCTAGACGAAATGCCACCGGGAACATGTATCTCGCTAATCCGAGACCATGGGGGAATAATTCTAGAGGGGGAGAGAGATCCTTCATAAGGAGGTGTGAGGATGAAGGAGGGAATGGGTGGCCTTTTATAGGAGGAGGGGGGGGTGTCCCCTCTCTCCATGGCCGGCGCATGGGGGGGGGTGACCCCTCACCTCCCCCATTCATGTGGTGGTAACCCCTCCACATTAAAATGCCTCTTCACATTCCCTTTTAAAGTCTCCACTTTAAATGCATTAAGTTTCTCCAAATTTAATGCTCTCTCATTTAATAAAACTCTTTTATTAAATTTATTCAGAATTTTGTTAATTACTTTAATTAACAAACATTCACATATAACCCCTTGCAAGATTTCAATATCACATGCGAAACACCTTCCGCAATTTCACCAAACAATTTCCGGTTTCTATTGAAACAATTCCTGCGCTTTGCAATTCTTTCGTCTGAAACATATGTGCTCCAAAATGGTGTCCGTAACTCTTATGTGCCACCCTACGGTTCATGAATAATGCGTATATGATCGAGACCCTTCTCCGATCAATAATCAGCAGGGGACCGGAGATCCGTATCGACTCCTACACATTCAACGATGACTCGTGATCGTGAGAATCTTTAACGCTTGTAACTAAATCCCTTTGTCTCTCGATATATTACATGTCCGAGATTCGATCATCGGTATCTCCATATCTAGTTTGATCTCGTTACCGACATGCACTCTTTTCTCGTTCCCGTGATATAACATTCTAGTGATCACATCACTTGCTTGCAAGCTATCCTAATGTGATATCACCGAGAGGGCCCAGAGTATATCTATCCGTCATCTGGATTGACAAATTCCACTCTTGATCCATGAGCCTCAACATAACACCTTCGTAGCACTGAAGCCATCTTTATAGTCACCCTGTTACGGTGTGACGTTTGATGTTATCATGATACTCTTCCGGTGTTAGCAATTAACATGATCTCATGGTCTAAGGATAAAGATTACTTCGTATGATGTTATAGCAATATAAACACAATGACTTGATCGTAATGCTATACTTCGGATGAATGTTCATCACATCATTCCACCAATGGTGTGACCTTGTTATTAACAACATCCAATGTCCATGATCAGGAAACCTTGATCATCCTGTTAATCAACAAGCTAGTCTATAAGAGAGGCATGACTAGGAACCCTTTTTGTTTATTAAACACACATGTATTGATGTTTCCTATCAATACAATTATAGCATGCAAAATAAACATCTATCATATATAAGGAATACATAATAACAACTTTATTATTGCCTCTCAGGGTATATTTCCTTCGGTCTCCCACTTGCACTAGAGACAATAATCTAGTTCACATAGTGATAAATCTAACACCCATGGAGTTCTGGTGTTGATCATGTTTTGCCCTAGGGAGTACTTTAGTCAACGGATCTGCTACATTCAGGTCCGTGTGCACTTTACAAATCTTTATATCTCCATCCTTGACATGCTCGCGGATGGAGTGAAACCGGCGCTTAATATGCTTGGAATTCTTGTGAGACCTTGGTTCCTTTGCGTTGGTTATGGCTCCATTGTTGTCACAATAGATCACCATCGGGTCCAACGCACTGGGAAACACACCCAGTACCATTATGAACTCCTTCATCCAAACCGCTTCCTGCGCTGCTTCTGAAGCAGCAACATATTTTGCCTCTGTTGTTGATCCAGCCACCACAGGTTGTTTGGAGCTCCTCCAACTAACTGCTGCTCCGTTCAAGAGAAATACGTATCCGGATTGAGACTTAGAGTCATCCGGATCAGTGTCAAAGCTAGTATCGACATAACACTTAGCGACTAGCTCTTCTTCACCTCCGTATACAAGAAACATATCCTTAGTTCTTCTCAAGTACTTAAGGATATTCTTAACCTCTATCCAGTGTTCCGAACCTGGATCAAATTGGTACCTACTAGTTAAACTAATAGCATGTGCCACATCCGGTCTTGTACATAGCATGGCATACATTATAGAGCCTATGGCTGAGGCATAGGGGATCTTATCCATTATCTCTCTTTCTTCCGCCGTAGCCGGACTTTGAGTCTTACTCAATATCTTGCCTTGCAACATAGGTAAGAACCCCTTCTTACTTCCATCCATATTAAACTTCTTTAATATCTTATCAAGGTATGTACTCTGCGATAGCCCAATTAGGCGTCTTGATCTATCTCTATAGATTTTAATGCCTAATATATATGAAGCTTCACCAAGGTCCTTCATCGAAAATTTGCTGTTTAGATAACTTTTAACACTGTTTAAAAGATCTAAATAATTTCCAATCAATAATATGTCATACACATATAATATCAGAAATGCCACATTGCTCCCACTCACTTTCTTGTAAATACAAGCCTCTCCATAAGTTTGGACAAATCCAAACTCTTTGATCACCTCATCAAAGCGGAGATACCAACTTCGGGATGCTTGCTTTAGTCCATAGATGGATCGCTGAAGTTTGCACACCTTATTAGCATCCTTAGGATCGACAAAACCCTTAGGTTGTATCATATACAACTCTTCTTCAATATTACCATTGAGGAACGCAGTTTTGACATCCATCTGCCATATTTCATAATCGAAATATGCAGCAATTGCTAACATAATTCTAACCGACTTAAGCATCGCTACGGGAGAGAATGTCTCGTTGTAGTCAACTCCTTGAATTTGTCGAAACCCCTTTGCAACAAGTCGAGCCTTATAGATGGTCACATTACCATCAACATCAATTTTCCTTTTGAAAATCCATTTATTCTCAACGGCCTTTCGGTCATGAGGTAAGTCCACCAAGTTCCAAACTTGGTTCTCGTACATGGATTCCATCTCGGATTTCATGGCTTCTAGCCATTTGTTGGAATCCGGGCTCATCATCGCTTCTTCATACGTCGCAGGGTCATCCATTTCATCAATCATGAAATTCATAATAGGATTGCCGTACAGTTCAAGAGCTGCACGTGTCCTGCTTGACCCGCGAGGTTCGGTAGTGTCCTCTTTCGGAGTTTCATGATCAATATCATTAGCTCTCTCTTCATTAGGTGAAGTCAACTCTGAAACAACTTCTGGAGCTGCGCTACTCGCCATTTCATGAAGAGAAGGTTCAATAACCTCTTCGAGTTCTACCTTCCGACTACTCACACCTTTCACGAGAAACTCCTTCTCAAGAAAGGATCCATTCTTGGCAACAAAGACCTTGCCCTCGGATCTGTGATAGAAGGTATACCCAATCCTTTCCTTAGGGTATCCTATGAAGACGCATTTTTCCACTTTGGGTTCGAGTTTATCCGGTTGAAGTTTCTTCACATAAACATCACATCCCCAAACTTTAAGAAATGACAGCTTAGGTTTGTTTCCAAACCATAATTCATACGGTGTCTTTTCAACGGATTTAGATGGTGCCCTATTTAAAGTGAATGTAGCGGTTTCCAGTGCATAACCCCAAAATGACAGTGGCAAGTCAGTCAGAGACATCATAGATCGAACCATATCCAATAAAGTACGATTACGACGTTCTGACACACCATTACATTGTGGTGTTCCGGCAGGCGTGAGTTGTGAAACTATTCCACAGTCTTTCATATGTGTGGTAAACTCGTAACTAAGATACTCTCCTCCACGGTCGGACCGCAGAAACTTGATCTTTCTGTTATGATGATTTTCCACTTCATTCTGAAATTCTTTGAACTTTTCAAAAGTTTCAGACTTGTGTTTCATCAAATAGATATACCCATATCTACTCAAATCATCCGTGAAAGTAACAAAATAACGATATCCACCTCGCGCCGACACACTCATTGGTCCACACACATCAGTATGTTTGATTTCCAATAGATCTGTTGCCCGTTCCATTGAACCGGAAAACGACGTTCTAGTCATGTTGCCCATAAGGCATGGCTCACATGTATCAAATGATTCAAAATCAAGTGATTGCAAAAGTCCATCAGAATGGAGTTTCTTCATGCGTTTAACGCTGATATGACCTAGACGGCAGTGCCACATATATGTAGATATATCATTATCAAGTTTAATCTTTTTAGCATCAACATTATGAATATGCGTAATATTACTATCGAGATCCAACAGAAATAAACCATTCAACGCAGGTGCATGACCATAAAAGATATTATCCATATAAATCGAACAACTATTGTTTTTAGACTTAAATGAATAACCACTTTGCATCAAACATGATCCAGATACAATGTTCATGCTCAGTTCAGGCACCAAATAACAATTATTCAGATTTATAACTAATCCCGATGGCATATGGAGAGGCAGCGTTCCGACGGTGATCACATCAACTCTTGATCCATTGTCAATTCAAGATCGTGACCTCATCCCTTGCTAGTTGTCGCTTGTTTCGCAGCCCCTGAATCGAGTTACATATATTAGCAACTGATCCCGTATCAAATACCCAGGTGCTACTGCGAGTACTAGTCAAGTACACATCAATAACATGTATATCACATATACCTTTGTTTGCCTTGTCGGCCTTCTTGTCCGCCAAATACTTGGGGCAATTGCACTTCCAATGGCCAGTCCCCTTGCAATAGTAACACTCGGTGTCAGACTTAGGGCCAGCTCGGGGTTTCTTTTCAGGTGCAGCAACAGATTTGCCACCCTTCTTTCCCTTGTTCTTGCCTTTCTTGTCCTTCTTGAAACCGGTGGTCTTATTGATCATCGACACTTGATGTTCTTTCCTAATCTCCACTTCTGCAGTCTTAAGCATTGACAGAAGCTCGGGAAGAGACTTCTTCATGCCCTGCATATTATAGTTCATCACGAAGCTCTTGTAGCTAGGTGGCAGAGATTGGAGAACATGATGTATGCCTAAGTCAATGGGAATCGTTATTCCCAAGGACACAAGCTTATCGGTGTACCCAGACATTTTGAGTACATGCTCATTAACGGAGTTGTTTTCCTCCATCATGTAGCTAAAGAACTTTTCTGTAGCATTATAACTCTCTACGGCAGCATGGGTATCGAAAATCATTTTCAATTATCCCATGGTATCAAAGGCATTGCCATTTTTGAAACGCTTTCGAAGTTCTGGCTCTAGCCCATACAGTATGCCGCAATGAACTAAGTTGTGGTCCTCCTGACGAGTTATATAGACGTTCTTTTCCTCGTCAGGGGCATCAGGAGCTGGTGGGGGGCCTTGCGGCGCATCTAGCACATATTGCTTTTTTGCAGCAGTGAGGAGAATCCTCAAATTCATAGCCCAGTTGGTGAAGTTGCTACCATTCGCAGCAAGTTTCTCTTTCTCCATGAACACATTGAAATTAAAAGCAGGTGGTGCCATCTACAACAGAATTTGTAAAGTATATTTAGACTAAGTTTATGATAGATTGAGTTCAACTAATCCAAATTACTAATGAACTCCCACTCAAAAACGACATCCGTCGTGTCCTTTTGGTGATTACATGAACCAAATCCACTACACCAAGTCCGATCATCACGTGAGTCGGTGTAGCTTCAAAGGCGAGCATCTATATGGGCATCATATCAACTATATGACTCATGCTTAACCTTTTGGTCCGTGTTCCGAGGCCATGTCTGTACATGCTAGGCTCGTCAAGTAAGAACCTTAGTATTTGCGTGTGTAAAACTGTCTTACACCCGTTGTATGAAAGCGTAGAGTTGAAAACACCCGATCATCACGTGATGCCTCAAAACACGATCCACAAAACGGTGCATACTTAAGGAAGAACACATTTTATCTTGATATCTAAATGAGGGATCATCTTATAATGCTACGAAACGCGCCAAACTAGCAATATAAGATGCTAACATCTAATGTGTGAAGTGAGGTGATATGGTCCATGCATTTGATCTCTATCATTTGCATCGTGGTATGATCTCTATCATTCCTTTGTGTGTAAGGCCAAGGTCTATGGAACTTACACGTTAAGTGAGTTGTAAGAGTATCTATCATACATCTACTTACAACAATACCATATCAAAACACTAGCCCAGCAACGATCTAAACTAGACGCCTCTAATTTATCAATTGCAAGTTTTACGTGGCTTAGGGCTTTCGGAGATAGAACCTATCTAACCTTCGAACATGAACCACAACGAGGATAACCAAGTTATTAGCAACTCGTTGTAAATCAGATATTGACTATAGTAGGAGAGATAGACACCCGCCAGCCATTTATGCAAAACAAGTTGCATGTCAGTCGTGGAACCGGTCTCATGTACGATGACATGTAAGGTTGGTCCGGGCCGCTTCATCCCACTATGCCACCAATATCCAAAGTACATAGAAGATGCAATAACATGATCATCATTGCCCACATATAAACATATGTGTACTACCCGTGCAAAGCACCTACGCATAGATCAGGCTCTGATACCACTGTTGGGTCCACAGCATAGAAAACAAAAAATTTCCTACGGTGTGAACTACACGCCAAGATCTATCTACTAGGTACAAAGCAAACGGGTGGACATACATCCATAGAGAACTTACCCTCGAAGACAACGAGCTTTGTTAATGAGTAGGAACTCGTGGTTGATGTAGTCGTACACTTGCTGATCTCAAGATCGTGAGGAAGTCCGAGCGCCGCAACTCAGCAGCGCATCCTTTTCACGTTCAAGCCACCGGACAACCTCCACCTCCTCGCTCCAGCGATCCAGCGGAAGCAGCAACTCCTTCCAGACGAAATGCCACCGGGAACATGTATCTCACTAATCCGAGACCATGGGGGAATAATTCTAGAGGGGGAGAGAGATCCTTCACAAGGAGCTGTGAGGATGAAGGAGGGAATGTGTGGCCTTTTATAGGAGGAGGGGGGGTGTCCCCTCTCTCCATGGCCGGCGCATGGGGGGGTGACCCCTCACCTCCCCCATTCATGTGGTGGTAACCCCTCCACATTAAAATGCCTCTTCACATTCCCTTTTAAAGTCTCCACTTTAAATGCATTAAGTTTCTCCAAATTTAATGCTCTCTCATTTAATAAAACTCTTTTATTAAATTTATTCAGAATTTTGTTAATTACTTTAATTAACAAACATTCACATATAACCCCTTGCAATATTTCAATATCACATGCAGAAACACCTTCTGCAATTTCACCCGAAATAATTTCCGGTTTCTATTGAAACAATTCCTGCGCTTTGCAATTCTTTAAATGAAACATATGTGCTCCAAAATGGTGTCCGGTAACTCTTAAGTGTGCCACCCTACGGTTCGCGAATAATGCAGACATGATCGAGACCCTTCTCTGATCAATAATCAGCAGCGGGACCTGGAGATCCGTACGGACTCCTACACATTCAACGATGACTCCTGTGATCGTGAGAACCTTTAACGCTTGTAACTAAATCCCTTTGTCTCTCGATATATTACATGTCCGAGATTTGATCATCGGTATCTCCATACCTAGTTTGATCTCGTTACTGACATGCACTCTTTTCTCGTTCCCGTGATATAACATTCTAGTGATCACATCACTTGCTTGCAAGCTATCCTAATGTGATATCACCGAGAGGGCCCAGAGTATATCTATCCGTCATCTGGATTGACAAATTCCACTCTTGATCCATGAGCCTCAACATAACACCTTCGTAGCACTGAACCCATCTTTATAGTCACCCTGTTATGGTGTGACGTTTGATGTTATCAAGATACTCTTCCGGTGTTAGCAATTAACATGATCTCATGGTCTAAGGATAAAGATTACTTCGTATGATTTTATAGCAATATAAACATAATGACTTGATCGTAATGCTATACTTCGGATGAATGTTCATCACATCATTTCACAAATGTTGTGACCTTGTTATTAACAACATCCAATGTCCATGATCAGGAAACCTTGATCATCTTGTTAATCAACAAGCTAGTCTATAAGAGAGGCATGACTAGGAACCCTTTTTGTTTATTAAACACACATGTATTGATGTTTCCTATCAATACAATTATAGCATGCAAAATAAACATCTATCATATACAAGGAATACATAATAACAACTTTATTATTGCCTCTCAGGGCATATTTCCTTCAGAAGCATCCTCACAAAAGACTATGTGCCCATCTTCTACGCTTTTAGTGACAAGGTCTTTCACAATTGCTACCACAGGTTCAATATTTATTTATTCATCAGGTTTACAGTTCTCTTTTCACTTTTGGTGATTACATTAGTTATCATAGGATAGTCCTTTACCTTTTCGGGGAAGGGAATCTTCTCGATATAAGGTTCGAGTAAGATGGGGTCAATAATGCAATACTCAGCACTTCCAATAGGAGCATAGTCAACAATATCTTTGTAAGGTGCATGGTATTTGTTCCATCCCCTTTTTGGAATTTCGATATAGGAAGCAAAAGCTCTAAAGCAATTCATAATAACTTGCAAATCAAGACCATAAATATTACTAATATGTTGAAAGTCATCGGTTCCCACAAAAGATTCAATGCATTCATAATCATAATTTATACCTGACTTTCTACCTTTGTCATTCTCCCAAGCTTCAGCATTGTCTTGAATACGGTCCAGAAGATCCCATTTAGCTTCTTCTTCCATGTGAGTGAATGATCCATCACAAGAAGCATCCAATAAATCTTTATCATGTAGAGGGAGCCTTGCATAAAAGTTATTGATAATAATATTGTTGGGGAGCTCATGAATGGGACATTTGAGCATTAGTAACTTCAATCTCCCCCAAGCTTGAGCTATACTCTCTCCATCAAGAGGCCAAAAGTTGTATATTTGATTCCGATCTTTATGAATCTCACTAGGAGGATAAAACTTTGAATAAAAGAGAGGCACTATTTCCTCCCATTCTAGAGCTTGACCATTCTTCAGCAGCTTATACCATTCCTCAGCTCTTCCTTTCAGCGACAATGAGAATAACTTCTTCTTAACTTGGTCTGTAGTAATACCTGCACACTTGAATAACCCGCATAATTCGTGTATAAAGAGTAAATGATCACCGGGATGGACAGTTCCATCCCCAACATAGTAGTTATACATAATACGATCAATAATTCTTGTAGGTATTTTGAAAACATCATTCTCAGCAGGTGGTGGCTTATCTACTCCCTTAGCAGTGGTAGTAGCATTACCAAATAAGAAACTCAGCGAATTATCCATAACAAAAATAAAGCAACTAATGTATAAACAATACTCACAGAGAAGTTTCCTTTACGGTTCCACTCTCCAA
The DNA here is from genome assembly GCA_023614405.1 of Avena insularis. NCBI lineage: Eukaryota > Viridiplantae > Streptophyta > Magnoliopsida > Poales > Poaceae > Avena > Avena insularis. The sequence goes on along the minus strand of CM042696.1, from coordinate 472,666,323 downwards.
TAGCGCTTCACTCCCCAGCAACGGCGCCAGAAAATAGTCTTGATGACCCACAAGTATAGGGGGTGTATCGCAGTATTTTCGATAAGTAAGAGTGTCGAACCAAACGAGGAGCAGAAGGTGCTGGCTAGTGGTATGGATCAGGAATTCTCTGCAAATACTTAGCAAACGGATTTTTAGGGGTTTTTGATAAAGCAAGCAAACAAAATACGAGTAAATAAAAGACAGTAGGAATAAATGCAGCAAGTGGCCCAATCCTTTATGCAGCAAAGGACAAGCCGGTTGTATTACTTAAGATGACCAAACGTTCTCGAGGACACATGGGAAGATTGTCAAGTGCTTTCGCTTCATATAGTTGATTAATCTTCTTTAGCTTGCTAAGTGTTGTGTGGGTGAACCTGTGCTAATGTACCGACCTTCCTAGGACTAATACATACTTGTGATTATACCCCTTGCAAACATCCGTAAGTACAAGAAAGTAATTAAGGTAGAAACCTACTCACAGCTTTAAAGTCTAAGACCCTTACGTCCCTTGTGCAATGGTTTCCTAATGGGGGTTCAAGTTTCTGTCACACCGGCAACCCCTACGATTAGTAGCCAAATACACAATGCATTCCCCTAGGCCCATATAGGTGAAGTGTCATGTAGTCGACGTTCACATGACACCACTAGAAGAAGTACACCACAACTTAAATAACAATCTATTGAATCTTTCTCAACACAACTCCACTACTAACAACAAGACTTCTCCCATGTCCTCAAGAACAAAACGAACTACTCACAAGACATCATATGGATCATGATCAGAGATGGAATAATGATGTATAACAATCTGAACATAAACAATAATTCAATGGTTCACTCAATAGCATCAACTACAAAGAGTAATCAACACCGGGAAAGTTTCCCCTATGAACTATGCAAGATTCAACGCAATTGTTACAGCAATATGGAGATGGTGATGAGGGTGCTGATGGTGATGATGGTGGTGGTGATGATGATGATGATCCCGATGAAGTCCAGCTTGATGATGGTATTGATGGTGACGATCTCCCCTCTCCGGGAAGGAATTCCCCCGATAGAAATCTGTCTGCCGGAGAGATCTTTCTCTCTCGGTGTTTTCCGCCATGCAGAGGCGGCGGAATCTTTCTGTGGTCGCTCCCCGAGTCTTAGGGTTTCAGGAGGATGATATACGCCAGAGGAGAGAGGCTGGAGTGGGCCAGGGTGTCCACACCACCTCCTGGCGCGGCCTAGGGCTGCCCGCGCCATGGGGTGGTGTGGGCCCCCTATGGCCCATCTCCACTCCATCTTCTGGCATCCTTAGTCTTCTGAAAAATAGGATTTTCCGTATATTTTCCTGGATTTTCTGATCTTCGCGAATTTTGCCTCCAAACAGCACATTTTCCATCGAATCTCGACCGGCGGTCCATGCTCCAGAAGTCATCAACCATGCAAAAATAGATGAAATAACATAAGTATCACCTCTCAATATGAAATATATCAATGAATAATAGTGAATTAAGACATATAATAGTGATGCAAAATGGACGTATCAGAGGGCAAAGGCATACACAATTATGAATGCCGAGCTATATAAGAGGAGTGTCACTAATGTCCTGCAACGGTGTGTTGACCCGCAAGAAGGGCTTGACATCCTCCGAGATATACATCAAGGGGAATGTGGGTATCACGCCTCATCCAGGGCCTTAGTGGCAAAAGCTTTCCGGCATGGATTCTACTGGCCAAGTGCCCTAGAACAAGCAGAAGATATAGTAAGAAAATGCAATGGTTGTCAGATGTATGCTACCAAGACACACATGACAATGTCGGAGCTCAAGACCATACCAATTACCTGGCCATTTGCCGTATGGTGTTTGGATATGGTTGGACCATTTAAGCCGGTGAGAGGAAACATGACCCATATCTTGGTTATGGTTGACAAATTTCCAAAGTGGATTGAAGTAAAGCCAATAAGAAAATGTGATGGAGCTACAGCCGTGCCATTCCTCAAAGATATCATCCTGAGATATGGCTATCCTCATAGTATCATAACAGATAACGACACTAATTTTGCTGATGGAGCATTTGCGTGATTCTGCCGAGATAAGAAGATCCGGCTGGACGTTGCTTCAGTAGCTCACCTCGCATTGAACAGACAAGTGGAAAGATCCAACGGATTAGTATTATCCGGGATAAAACCCTGGCTCATCGAGCCGCTGCAAAGATCAGTGGGGTGCTAGATAGAAGAACTACCTGCGGTACTGTGGATTTTAAGAACAACTCCGAATTGATCAACAGGCTATACGCCATTCTTTCTGGTATATGGGGCAGAAACTGTATTACCAGCCGACATAGAGCATGATTCGCCTAGAGTCACCGAATACATAGAAGCCAAAGTGCGAGAAGCCAGGCAAAATGATGTTGATCTACTGGAAGAAGCGAGAGAATTGGCATTGTCCAGATCCGCCATATATCAGCAAAATCTCCGATGCTATCATAGCCGGAAAGTAAACCCCCGAGTCTTCTGGGAAGGTGATCTGGTACTCCGGCTGGTACAACGTACTGCTGGCTTGCACAAGTTATCCCCCCATGGGAATTGCCATTAATTTTGAGCAAAGCATTGCACAATGACTCTTATTACCTCATCGATGCAAAACCACAGGAGAGGAACAAGGCGGACAGATCCGGCGAGGAATCTAAGCGTCCATGGAATGTAGCCCTACTCCGTCCGTTCTACACTTAACAAAGAGGTGTGTGCATCCGGGTCTCTCATATGTCGGTATGTATGATGGCAATGAGTTTATCAATGAAATCTTGGCACCTCGAGCAGTAACTCGGGGACTGCCTTAGTAATATTTGTTGTCTTCTGTATTTGTTATCTATTTTTATGTTGGCTGGCGTAAGTTGCTTCTACCTAAGCCGGATTAGTAGTGTGTGAGCACCAAAAACTCAACTCTTCGACTTGCTGCTGTCCAACAAGAATTGGCTTCATGGCAAGCAAGAGAACAAGTTTGGAATTGCGTAGCACACGAAAAATGACTAAGGAAAAGAACTTAATCGAGCCGACATTTGTTATTCGGACTAACCTTATGTTTACTTTACTTTTACTATGCTAGATTACTTTGAGCTAAGCCTAAAGTTTCCAAGTATTGTTAAGTCAATTTTTGAAACTCGGACTCGTAAGTCACAAAATCGAATCAAGGTAGACGCGAGCCGAGCCATGAAATTGAAGGAACAATAAAATGAAACTCCGGGACTATGCCCAAGTTAATCCGGCATAAATAACTTGGTAGCAAAACATAATAAGTATGCTTAATACATCTGCACCCGGCATACCGGGGATCTGATAAATTTCAAAGTGTTTTTTGGTGCTCAAGGAGTAGCATGAGGAGGTAACTCGGCGCCAGCAGGTGGAACTCTGGCCTCAGCCTCATCGTCATCTTCATTTTCTTTGACGTCCGAGGCTTCGTCCTCTTCCTCCTCATCCAAACCATCTTCGACATATTCGTCCTCAATAGCGCCGAGAAAGCTTGGTCCCTCGTTCCATTGATGGACGGGGGCAAACTGAATGAGGTTATGAGCGCAAGCCTTGCGCCGGGCCACCCAATCCGGATCATTTGACCACCTTGACCCGGTGCGCAGGCGCTCGAGAAGGTTCAAATTTAATTTTTCATACCACGTGAGAACAAAGTGGAGGAACGTATCAGCTCCAGCGCGAGCAGCAGATTCCCTCCAGAGGTCGAGCCGAGTCTCGCAATCCATCACCCTGTTGATCAAAGCAGTGGATCCCTCTGGAACATCTTCTTGAGGCCAAAGGGCGTGAAAGATCCGAACGGCTGCATCCAGGATATCCGAACAATAGTTTTTTATAATCTCAATGCGAGAGGATAGGCTGACCAGCAAGTCCTCCATGTCAAGGGGAACGGTTTTAGATCCAGGACCAGTTGGAGTACCCCTCTGCTGGCGGAACTTGGCGACCGCAGTAGCCGCAATAGCATTACCCTGCGGGAACTTGCCTAAAAACAAAACAAGTGAGGTAAGTAAAAGAGCTTAACCCGGAGAAATATATGTCGGCTGAAGGAAAGGAGTTTACGAGAGATATGGCTATGGATCCGAGTCAGCTCCTTGGTGCAATTATCACGTCTCTCCGGAGCTTTTCAAGTTCAGCGTTAGCCGAGCCAAGCTTGACGTCGGCCTCCTTCAGCAATTCTTAATCCTTTGCAAGTTGGAGGTTAAGGCGTTCTTGCTCCTCGGTGATGTCCTGGCCAGCTTTGTCCATCTCAACTTTGTGGAGCTCTTTGAGCTTTTTCATCTCAGCTTTGAGCTTGGCAATTTCATCATCCTTAGCTCGGAGGTTGGCAAGCTCATCGTCCTTCTTCTTGAGTTCGGCCTGATGTTGACCTGCTTGTTCGAGAAAATGCAGCATCATATCAGGCACGGACACACTATCTTCAAGGGATGCTGAAATGGTTTGTTGACCCGGCAGATCCGAGGTATGAATATCTGCCAAGCTCAGGAGAAAGGAGAGAGAGCACTGAAATTGAGTAATCAAAGCGAATTACCTTTTATCTCGGCCAAGTTTTTTCTCATAATTTTGTTTTCGGCCTCCACTCCGGCTATAAAATTCGAATGACAGATTAGTTCGGCGGGAAAAGGGACAGAAAGATGGGAAAAAAGTCAAAAAGAAAGCTTACCCCTTTTCTCAAACTCAGCAAGAAGTGTTGTATGTTTCGAGCGCAGCGCCTTGTGTGTCCAAGAGGCGCTGAAACTCAGTGCTCCGGCGATTGGTAGTGACCTAAAAAAAGAAAGATTGGCTTAGTAATGTGCATATTAGTTTCAGCGCTCCGGCGATTGGTAGTGACCTAAAAAAAGAAAGATTGGCTTAGTAATGTGCATATTCGAAGTGTACAAGATCCGGGCCAAGTGGAACTTAACCCGGCTCTAGGTGTGTGCATATTCAAAGTGTACAAGATCCGGGCCAAGTGGAACTTAACCCGGCTCTAGGTGTGTGCATATTCGAAGTGTACAAGATCCGGGCCAAGTGGAACTTAACCCGGCTCTAGGTGTGTGCATATTCGAAGCATACAAAATCCAGGCCAAGTGGAACTCAACCCGGCTCTAGGTGTGTGCATATTCGAAGCGTACAAAATCCGGGCCAAGTGGAACTTAACCCGGCTCTAGGTGTGTGCATATTCGAAGTGTGCAAAATCCGGGCCAAGTGGAACTTAACCCGGCTTTTGGTGTGTGCATATTCGAAGCTACTAAGGAGCTACGCTAGTTCTCTAGGGAGCATCCGACCGAGTAACAAGTTACTCCCCCGGAGGCTCGGGGACTAATGGATATATCTCTAAGCATTTGTGCATGTTAAAGAAAGAACAAAGTAGCGTACCTCCATCATCCGACTAGCAAGGTTGATAGCCTTGGCAGTTGTGTTCATTTGCGTGCTAAATTCGGCGGGCCCGAACTTCTCTGGGAGATCGTCGTTGGGATTGACGAACTCCGCTCTGTTCCAATTATCTACATATTCGATCAGAGCTGGAGGATAGCTCTCTCCACTGAGCATATGCGGCGTAACCAAGCCCTTGGCATGGGCCTCCTTCCTCGCAACTTGGGCGGCAGGAGGGCTGGTGTGCAATGCAAGTTGCTTGCTACTAGCAGACCTGGAGGGAGCATCTTTCTTCTGCAGCATGGACGCGAGCGTGCGCTGTCCAGCCTCAATGGATGTTGCCTTGGTGGCGTCAGAACTTTTCTTGGCCTTGGGCTGCTGCTGAGAGGCCGAGGTTTGAGCTACAGATTTGGACTTGGGTGCAGCCTTGGTGCTAGCTGGGCCCTCTCGCCGGGTCTTGGAGGACTCGGACGAGGCGGAAGGAGTTGGTGCTGGTGCTGGTGCTTGTGTTGCTGCTGGTGCTGCTGGTGGTGCTGCCGCTAGTGCTGGTCTTGGCGGTGGCGCTGCTGCTGTTGGTACCTCGGTGGAGACGGGTTGCGGCTGAGCCGATGAGGAGCTAGGAGCATCAGCTGCCTCGGCCGTGCCACTTCCCCCTGCTCCGAGGTTGCCTTCCTCTAGACGAGGTGAGCTGTGACCCGGAGCAGCCACAGAACCCTCATGGATTGGGCTCAGTGGGCGTGTGTTGTCACCACGAGGGGGAGATGGGGTACGCCGGAGGGGTGAAGCAATGCTGGAGCCGCTTTGGGAACCTCCACCGTAGCCCTACCGAATCAAACGATGAATAACAAGTTATAACAAAAGAAAGGCATATAGATAGAAAAACATGAAGCAGAGAATTAGACTAAGAGAAAAGTGACTTACTCGTCAGAAGTCAAAGGCTCCTTGGGTTTTCGAGCTCTCCGGACTATGGCCTTAGTCGGAGGCTTGGTGGTGGTCTTATCAGCGGACTTCTTCTGCCTCTTGGTTGTTTTGGGAGGTCCAGAAGAAGCAGCAGAAGTGGCAGCCCGTTTCTTGGACACCGTTGGGACCGGCTCACCCGTAGCAAGAGGGGGATCTTCATGGATCTGCCCTGCCGGGTTAGCTGAAGTCGGAAATGCGTAAGAAATGGGTACAACATCAAATGCTTCCATCACCTCAACGTCAGAATCATCTTCATCGTCAGGCCAATCCCTTAAGGAAGAGAAGTTACCAGCGGGTCGCTTGGTTGCATCCGGGAATGGCAGGAACATTTCCTGGTCCGGCTCCTCCTCGTCCGAGGCAAGTCGATCCTTCGCCCATTTGAGGGAAGGCTCAGAGCCATCTTCAACGGTTTGCTGAAGAAACAACTAAAAAGAAAATGCAAAGGGATCAAATAAACAACATACTCCGACATAGGATATAACTCGGAAAGAGATTGAATCATGAGATTTACCATAGGAGGAGGCTTGTCCCGACAGAAATGCTCCATCCCCCACTCCCAATCAGTGGAGAAGTCTTTGTCGGTCATGAAGAGGGCCTTGACCCGGCGGAATATCTCGGTATTATTCAATTCGAATGAGGAAGTCCGGTTGGGCTCAAGTTGCCAGCTCATGTGGCAAAGTTTGTGTGCGCTCGAGAGGGAGATCCCCATGATTTAATGTGATCATCGCGTCCTCATTGCGCAGCCCAAAATCCTTCAGCTCCTGGAACCGCTTGTTGACTTGATTTGCCAAGACAGTTGGTTTCTTGGAAACCCGGTCCCACAAATCCGGATTAGGAGGACCCGGAGCATAGGGGCGCAGCCGGATCAGATACTCATCCATGCCATTCCTCACATAGAAGAAGGTCCGGGCCCAGCCCTTGCAAGAGTCAAGCCCCATGACTCGGGGGAAGACGGATTGCTTCCGGGGAGAAATAGAGGCGGCACCAAATTGAGTCAGATGTTTGTCCTCTGGGGCATGCAGCTTATCCGAAATCACGTTCCTTCGCAGACCGAAGAACTGGATCCAGAGCTCTTTGGTGGGCCACAAGCCGACATATCCTTCTACGGTGGAGGCGAATGAAGAAAGGGACGTAATGGCATTCACCGGAAGATGGTGAGGTTGGAGTTCATAGGTGTTGAGGAAGTCATGGAAGAAATCACTCACTGGCAGGCCGAAGCCGCGCTAGAAGTGGGATAGGAAGACCACGAACTCACCCGGATTGGGTGAGGGAGCGAGCTCCTCAGAGGCGAGGCGAGCAATCACGCCCTTGGGGATGCGGCGGGTGCGGTAGAGCCAATCCAGGTCATCCTGGCACACCCAGGAACCGGCCTAGGCACCGCGCTCCATGGTCTCCCCCCTCCTCCATCTCTTCTTCAGCGAGACGAGGTCCTCTTCGGTCATCTCCAGGTCACTGCCCTCACCAGTCCTATAGGAGGTGGGAGGCAGAGGCTTAGATTGGCGCGGACCCGTGGCGATGAAGCAGAGAGGGAGCAGCGGCGAGGCTAGTGCAAAAAAGCATGGTGTGGCGGTAGCGCTGCAGAGCAGATGCGGCGGCGGCGCTGTTGCTAGGAAGAAGAAGAGGCAAGGAGGCAGGGCGCGAGAAGGGGAAAACACCCAAGGGACGCGCCACCTCCCCTATTTAACCACGCCCCAGTGGTGGGTAGTGGGATCGTGCGATGCGTCAAGGCCACACGGTGTGGCCGTGTATCAGCCGGGTCAGCCAATCAGAGGAAAGCCACAGGAAGGGCCACAAGGCACAAGGGATCCCATGACACGACGTGGTGATACAGTTAACGAGGAGGCAGCTGTGACGCGACGTGTGCAACAGTAACCCCTGACAATAAGTGCAGTAACTGGCGCAGGCCCTTAAAATGAGGCAAGGTAATGATTACCCTCCACGTAGGACGTGGGGAAGAGTATGAGAGAAGGAAGGATAACCCGGAAAACTGAAGGGTAGCCCGACCAGCGAGTAATGACTCGGAATGTGCCAAGGGAATGCTACGTCGGTGGGATCCAAGCTACGGAGTAACTCGGAAAAAGGAGCAAAAAGATTGAACCTGCCGTGGCCTTAGCAGCCGAAGTTGCTGAGACCGCACCGGCTTTAGGGACTAATTTTGGGGGGATACCCCTGGGTAGGGTCACACCGGGGTATAAAGGCCGAGTTAGCCAAGGTACGGCAAGGCCAAAGCGTATGCTGGCCGAGTCACCTCAAGGCAGGCCGACTTACAGAGTAACCCGGACCGGAGGATGTCCACCTAACCATGTCCCGGCCAACTTATGTCGTATGCCGACAGGCTCTTTGTAACTTGTATGCAGGTACCCACGGGGCCGGATTAACTAAGCATGATCCGGGTTATATCAGGCTTGCAAGAGAAGGAAGGTATCTCGTTGGTCAAAGGGTGACCTACATGGGAGGCGTGGCGAAAACGAGCGAGAGAAGGACCACCGAGGCGTGGCCAACAAGGGTGACGCAGCCTGTGTCGGATGATGCTGGCGCCGCAGAGGCTTACGTAGCCTTTGCATGGCTTACGATGGCAAAAGGTGACCCGGTCGGTTTGCTATTTTGGGAGAGGCATATTCCCAGGAATATGCCTCCACGTATGCCCTAGCTATTAGCTTGGCCTCCCCTTTATAAGGAGCGCCAGGACCTCAGTAGAAGGGGATCGCGAGTTGGTTCATTGAGCAGTAGCAGTGGTGAGAGTAAGAGAGCTCCTTCTTCCTCCTCTTCTCAATACAGCTTAAGAAGCATCTGTAAACTCACATATCTTGAACAATACAAAGCATCTGTGTGTGGAATCACCACACTATCCCTCCCTGGATTCCTCTAGTGCATATTGGCCCTATCTTTAGCCTATCCATGGCATCTGCCATGACACCACCACGACATTATATATGTTCGCTGCAATGTGCTATGTGTAATATGGTATGGTGTATACAAGTACTCTTCCTAACGTCTCAAAAAAAGAACGTGTGTGCCAAGCTAAACTTTTCACCGCCGATAGGGTTGGTTTGTTCTTATGTGATACACACTATTGGTCCGGTTGTGTGAAATTTCCGTTTCTAAAACGTTTTTTCTACTCCCCCGTTTCAAAATATAACATGTTTTACCTTTTGTGAAATGAATGTATCGAGACTACTTTTAGTGAGTCACCGCTTAGACTTGATGGATACTTCTACATATGCTAGTAGTATGCACCTCACTCACTCCATCCCCCTCTGTTGGAGAAAATGCTATTGTTGTGCGGTGACAAATTAAGTGTGCAATGCATTGTAAATCCCAACAAAGTTGTCCTCACTGGCTCGCTCCTTCCCCCTCTGTTGGAGAAGATGCAATTGTTGTGTGGGCACAAATTATCAATGTCGTTTGCATTTTCCTCTACCAGTCAGATCATCAGTGTTGCCTATACAATGTCTACATGCACTCCTTGAGCTCATTTGGATAATTCGGAGGAACTCCTTGAGCTCATTCGGATAATTCGGAGGAACTCCTTGAGCTCAAGTTCCTCCAAACTAGCTTCACTCGAGGTAAATCCTGAAGTGATCACTTAAACATTCACAAACTTCTTGAAGTTGATCCAGACTAGACACTCATAATCGACAGACAACGGGTTGGGAGGTGTCTGAAGGGTAACATGTGAAGATAAAAAATACTAGATGTTTCTCTTGCTTGATGCTCAACTAAGCTCAACTCTTTCCTCTCAAAGATTTATCATCAAGTAAGAGAAAGAAAACTTTGCACCGACAAAAGAGTAGATCTTAGATCTAGAAATTTTCTTAAAGTCATCAACCCTATGATACAACACGCCCTCTAGATGTAGTCTCTACTCCAACTCCTCCAAGTCCCCCAAGTGGAACAATAACTCGGGCTTGCACTAAATCCCTTCAAGATAAGGTGACCATGCTCCTACCTATGTGTGATTTCGAACTCCCTTTGGATGGTATCCTACTTCATTTCGATATGTGATGTGTGATCATGTATGACCACAAGAGCTATATCCATCAGACCAATATATTGAGACCAAGGAAGAGAAGCAAGAAGAATGGGAACATGTAGTTCTATTAGTGGTACTACCACCCAGAGACCGAACCTACCACCCTACTATTACGTACATGACCCCTGCCTCGGCCACGTCAACTACTACCAAGCCTAACATGGCGCGGGACGAAGCCAAGGAAGCAATTGGGCCGCCAGTACGACGAAGTGAGCGAAACAAGAGGCCCAACCCACGCTATCAAGGAGGTGGCAGATAGAGCATCCGACGGTGGAGCGCAACATGATATAAGATGGCTTGAGGAGTAGACCTAGGTGTGGATGATGAACTAGGCAGTGTCGGCTCTCTCCCTTGTATCCCTAGAACCTTCTTCTATTCCCTAACCCCCTGATCTCCTGGATTTGATCGTGTATCTGTTGAGTGATGACCCACAAGTATAGGGGGTGTATCGCAGTATTTTCGATACGTAAGAGTGTGGAACCCAACGAGGAGCAGAAGGTGTTGACGAGTGGTTTGGAGCAGGAATTCTCTGTAAATACTTAGCAAACGGATTTTTAGGGGTTGATAATGCAGATAAATAAAGTATGAGTAAATAAAAGACAATAATAATAGATGCAACAAATGGCCCAATCCTTTCTTTAGCAAAGGACAAGCCAGTTGTATTACTTAAGATGACCAAACATTCTCGAGGACACATGGGAATACTGTCAAGTGCCTTCGCTTCATATAGTTGAGTAATCTTCTCTAGTTGGATAAGTGTTGTATGGGTGAACCTGTGCTAATGTACTGACCTTCCTAGGACTAATACATACTCGTGATTATACCCCTTGTAAGCATCCGCAACTACAAGAAAGTAATTAAGATAAAAAACTAACACAACCTTAAACTTTGAGATCCTACTCTCCCTTGTGCAAAGGTTTCCTAACGGGGGTTTAGGTTTCTATCACTCCGGCAACCCCTACGATTAGTAGCCAAATACACAATACATTCCCCTAACCCCATAAAGGTGAAGTGTCATGTAGTCGATGCTCACATGACACCACTAGAAGAATAACACCACAACTTAAATAACAAACTATTGAATCTTTCTCAACACAATTCCACTACTAACAACATGACTTCTCCCATGTCCTCAAGAACTAAATGAACTACTCACGAGACATCATATGGATCAAGATCAGAGATGAAATAATGATAAGTAACAATCTAAACATAACAATAATTCAATGGTTCCACTCACTAGCATGAACTAGAACAAGTAATCAACACCGGGAAAGTTTCCCCTAAGAACTATGCAAGATTCAACCCAATTGTTACAGCGGTATGGAGTGGTGATGATGGTGCTGGTGGAGATGATGATGGAGATGATCCCGATGAAGTCCAGCTTGATGGTGTTGTTGATGGCGATGATCTCCCTTCTCCGGGAAGGAATTTCCCCGGCAGATTTCTGCCTTCCGGAGAGCTCTTTCTCTCTCTGCAGTTTTTTGCCCCGCAGAGGCGGCGGAATCTTTTTGTGGTTGCTCCCCGAGTCTTAGGGTTTCGGGAGGATTATATATGCCAAAGGGCAGAGCCAATGGTGGGCTAGGGTGGCCACACCACCTGGTGGCGCGACCAAGGGTGGCCCGCGCCAGGGGTGGTGTGGGCCCCCTGTGGCCCATCTCCGCTCCCCCTTCTGGCTTCCTTCGTCTTCTGGAAAAATAGGATTTTCCATATATTTTCCAGGATTTTTTGATCTTCGTGAATTTTGCCTCCAAACAGTGCCTTTTCCATCAGAATCCTGACTTCAGCGGTCCATCCTCCAAAATTCATCAACCATGCAAAAACAGATGAAATAATATAAGTATCATCTCTTAATATGAAATATATCAATGAATAATAGTAAATTATGATATAGAATAGTGATGCAAAATGGACGTATCAACTCCCCCAAGCTTAGACTTCGCTTGTCCCCAAGCGAAAACTGAGCTCAATAAACATGACCTCGGGTTTATGGAGCGAAGTGTCGATAAAAGAGTACGGACAAGAAGCATCACATTCATCAATATATAAATCAGAATAGAAGATAACTCACTATATAACTTAACTTTCAATAAGTAAAGGAAACACAATAAAGATACACAAAATAAATCATAATTGGTAATGGCAAACTTTGTTCTTGGTCAAAGAACAGTTAACAATTTTGCAAGAGTTCAAACATAATGGGGTTTTCAATGATAGCTTTCAAAGTAATATCCACTAAGATAAGAGCAGTGTGCAAAACAAGGAACATAAGAAACATGATTGAATAAATCATCATATGAATGAATGAAACACAACAACTCAAATACTTGCTAAGATAGAAAGGAATAGGTTTACTGACTTAACTAAAAAGTAAAAGATATGGGCTTCACAGAGGGAAGTAGGGATTTCAAGTTTCATAAAGAGATTCCAAAAGTATGGTACTTATTAGTTTTCAGCTCTCATTGCCCCTATCATAAGCATCTTGAGGTGATTAAGGTTAAAGTTAACAAATATGAGGATATGCTTGACAAGTTATAAGTTGAAAATCTCATGCCCCGTGCTTACAAGTACCAGACCTCATGCTACTCAACTTTAGTCACGAGTAAGTTCTTGTCATTGTAAATACATGTGTATCATGGAGAACCGCCAACGGGGTACCCCTTGCTCAATGATACGGAAGCTTTCCCATATCAAAATGACAAGGCAAGCAGACAATGAGCATCTCAGCGATATTTTTATTTGCTATTTTCATAGGTTTTTATTGAGGATGCTTCACCGATTTCTCACTATGGTTATGCTGCAAGTTTCCACCATGATTAGGCATCGCTTAAGCTAGTCGCCGAGATGTTTCTCTAACACACATACAAACTCCATGAGCTTACAAGCTCCCCTTTTATTTCACACCACCGGGGTCCATAAGCAAAAGAATCATGATATCAACTAAATAATGTGCAATGTTGAAAGCGTTCGCCATGGTAACATGGTTCTGCTAATTCACAACTTACAAAGCACAAGCATATACGCAACATAGATGGGCATAATGGTTCAAGTTTATTAGGTGCAAGAAAAGTAAAGTGTGCCATCAAGTTTGTGAGATCTTTAATCACTAATTTTCACATAACAAGTTTAATTCGGAAGGTAGGTAAAAACATGAATTTACTTGGAATAGCAATAATGCTAATAGGTGGGTATGGTGGACACAAATGGCATAGGTTTTGGTTTAAGGATTGGATGCACGAGAAGCATTCCCTCTCAGTACAGGTTTTTGGCTAGCAAGGCTGCGTAGAAAGCATGAGAGTTGAAGGAAACAACAAACATACAAGTGATAAAAACAAACATGCAATCTTCCTTGGAAGCACAAAAGATCTTAACTAGAGAATATTAAGCTTATGAGCCAATCAAGAAAGAAAAATGATGAAATTATATTTCTTAAGAGTACTTTTATCTTTTTTATTCAATTCTCATAATAGTTTTGCTACTGACCGAGCCAGGTTTGCCAAAACCAACTAAATTTACTTAATGTTCCCAAAGTGATACCAATACTAACAACAAGATCAATCATATAATAGAAATTGCAAACTAAAATAAGATATGCAAAAAGTAAATGATAGAACTTCTCATTAATATTCCATAACGGCAACTCACACCAAGGGATACATAAATATCTAACTGGAGGAGAGATACTTCCATAATGCAAACCATCCTATATGATAACTTCTCTATTCATGATATGACTCTACTAAAAAGGTAAAAAGATAAAAAATAGTGATGTGATACCGCGGCACTCCCCCAAGCTTGGAACAAACCAAGGGGATGCCAAAACCTGATGACGAATTACTCCTTTAGTGGTGGTTGTGTTCTCTCGATCGAAGTGAGAAAATCTTCCAGGATCTTGTGAAGCCTGTTATTCTCTTCTTGCAATATATCAACCTTTCTCCTCAGGACTCGGTACTTATCACAAAACTCATCAGCGGCCCATCGAGCTTCCACTGTTGCAGGGCAGGAACTGAGGTTTAGAATTGGAGGTATCAACCCTTGTCCTTTCATGCCTGCCGACATGCCCTTCACTTTCTCCTTGATGCTCTGATCCATATCTTCGTGCCTAGTTGTGATTTTTTCTTCTTCCACCCATCCTACGAAGGTCCTCTTCTCAAGGTCGCGATGGAGCTCGCACTGGCGTCACAACTCATAGTCCTCCAAAAACGAATCTTGGAACGACACCTGAACAGAACAGATCGAAACGAAAACACGACGAGAACATGATATACGAACCTCGGGGGATCTAGGGGATTATATATTACAAAGTTTTACAACAAAAGGAAAGTACTGGGAGAGAACGAGTCGGAGACGGGCTTCGGGGTAGCCACACCCCCTGGTGGCGCGACTAGGTGGGCCCGCACCATGGGGTGGTGTGAGCCACCTGGGCTCTATTTCCGTCCCGCTTTCGACTCATTGCTTTCCATGTTAGATAAAAGCTGCAAAAATATAACTTGACAGCTTTTTCACGGACCTTTTCTTACCAGAACTATTACCTATTCGAAAACGGACTCTGCAGGTCTCTGAATTTGGTCTTTGATAAAATTTTCCGAAGTCACCGCTTGAATAACATCAATATCTTTATCTTCATAAGCTTATTGCTTGAGTCTTTTAACCATTCACCATCGTATTACACCATTTTCTCTTACAACCTAGAAATTTCTTTCACACAATTCTTATTAGCAACAGTAGTGCATGCAAGGTAATAAACCTTTTAAGTTCAATTTCAACTGAAATCCATCAAAACATAAGCTACTGAAACAAATCCTCTCGAAATCCCAAAAAGGAATTCAAAGAGGAAATCGATTTAAGAGGCAAATGCAAGAGTGGCAAAAATCTCTCAAAATAGACCAGCAGGTAAAGATCAATTTTTTCAAAAATCTTCTGTTGCTCAAATCAAAAAGTGCAAAACTAACGAAAGTTAAATAATATCCTGGGGCATTCACACAAAAAAGTACAGATCAGTACGACGTTCTGGGATTTTTAATGATTTTTTATAGTGAAGCACAAAAATCTGTTTCGAGACAGCAACTTCCCCAAATCTTACTTCTCTCTCATTAGAGGCTGATCTTGACACAAAAACCAAACAAAAGGATAATGAGAGGCTATTGCAGAAGCAATAACTTCCAAGACTCAAATAAACAAAAACAAACTTAAAGCAAAAATATATTGGGTTGTCTCCCAAAAAGCTCTTTCTTTATAGCCATTAAGATGGGCATGATAAATTTCAATGATGCTCACATAAGAATATGAATTGAAGTAAAACAGAGCATCAAGAAAAAAAATACACATGTTTAAGTCTAACCCACTTCCTATGCAAAGGAATTTTGTAAGAAAATAAATTGTTGAAACCAGAGGCTACTAGCATAGGAAGGCAAAACAAGTGCAACATAAAGACTTTCAGTATAAAGCGAGGAAACTTAATATTATTGAGATGGATTAGAACAATCTTCCCTCTCTCATAATAACTTTCAGTATCAAGCATAAATTTAATGATATAACTATCACATGAACCATTGTAGCAATGATCGCTTATTCTAACAGAAAAAACAGGGACACTAGCTCTCCTAACTCTACTTTGTGAGATAATATTAGAAGTATCCTTACAGAGGGTAGTGTGTCCATCTTCTATATATTTAGTGACAAAGTATTTCACATTTGCTATTATAGGTTCAACAGCTTTTTGGTTCATCAGGTTCAATAGCTTTGTTTGTACTTTCATTAACCATACTAGCTATCATAGAATGTTCCTTTATCTTAACTGGGAAAGGCATTTTCTGAATGTAAGGTTCAGGTAAAATATGATTAGCTGTATAAACTTCGGTATCTCTTGCAGGAACACAATTAGCAATATCTTTATATGGCTCATGATACTTATTCCATTTCTTTTTAGGAATTTCAATATAAGAAGCAAAAGCCTTAAAATAATTTGCAATACTTTGAGAATCAAGACCATAAGCATTACTAATATTATGAAAGTCATCAGTTCCCATAAAAGATTTAATGCATTCATAATCATAATTTATACCTGACTTTCTTCCTTTATCATTCTCCCATGCTTCAGTATTGTCTTGAATACGGTCTAGAAGATCTCATTTAACTTCTTCTTCCATGCGTGTAAATGATCTAGCACAAGAAGCATCCAATAAATCCTTATCATGAAGAGAAAGCCTTGCATAAAAGTTACTGATAATAATATCGTTAGGGAGCTCATGAATAGGACATTTGAGCATTAGTAACTTCAATCTCCCCCAAGCTTGAGCTGTACTCTCTCCATCACGAGGCCAAAACTAGTATATTTGATTATGATCTTTATGAATCTCACTAGGAGGATAAAATTTTGAATAAAAGAGAGGTACAATTTCCTCCCATTCAAGAGCTTGACCATTTTTCAGAAGCTTGTACCATTCCTCAGCTCTTCCTTTTAGTGATAATGAGAATAACTTCTTCTTGACTTGATCTGTAGTAATACTTGCACACTTGAACAACCCGCATAATTCATGTATAAAAAGCAAATGATCACCGGGCTGGACAGTTCTATCTCCGAAATAGTAGTTATCCATAACACGATCAATAATTCTTGTAGGTATCTTAAAAGTATCATTTTCAGTTGGTGGTGGTTTATCTACTACCTTAGGAGTGGCAGTAGCATTACGAAATAAGAAACTAAGTGAATTGTCCATGCTGAAATAAAGTAACTAACAGAAATAAACAATACTCATAGTAGAACTTTCCTTTACCAGTTCCACTCTCCAATAGCACTTCACTCCCCAGCAGCGGTGCCAGAAAATAGTCTTGATGACCCACAAGTATAGGAGGTGTATCGCAGTATTTTTGATAAGTAAGAGTGTCGAACCCAATGAGGAGCAAAAGGTGTTGACGAATGGTTTGGAGCAGGAATTCTCTGTAAATACTTAGCAAACGGATTTTTAGGGGTTTTTGATAATGCAGATAAATAAAGTACGAGTAAATAAAAGACAATAATAATAGATGCAGCAAATGGCCCAATCCTTTCTTTAGCAAAGGACAAGCCGGTTGTATTACTTAAGATGACCAAACATTCTCGAGGACACATGGGAATACTGTCAAGTGCCTTCACATCATATAGTCGAGTAGTCTTCTCTAGTTGGATAAGTGTTGTGTGGGTGAACCTGTGCTAATGTACTGACCTTCCTAGGACTAATACATACATGTGATTATACCCCTTGCAAGCATCCGCAACTATAAGAAAGTAATTAAGATAAAAACCTAACCACAGCCTTAAACTTTGAGATCCTACACTCCTTTGTGCAAAGGTTTCCTAACGGGGGTTTAGGTTTCTGTCACTCCGGCAAACCCTATGATTAGTAGCCAAATACACAATGCATTCCTGTAGGCCCATAAAGGGGAAGTTTCATGTAGTCGATGTTCACATGACACCACTAGAAGAATAACACCACAACTTAAATAACAAACTATTGAATCTTTCTCAACACAATTCCACGACTAACAACATGACTTCTCCCATGTCCTCAAGAACTAAACGAACTACTCACGAGACATCATATGGATCAAGATCAGAGATGAAATAATGATAAGTAACAATCTGAACATAACAATAATTCAATGGTTCCACTCAATAGCATCAACTACAACAAGTAATCAACACCGGGAAAGTTTCCCCTAAGAACTATGCAAGATTCAACCCAATTGTTACAGAGGTATGGAGTGGTGATGATGGTGCTTGTGGAGATGATGATGATGATCCCGATGAAGTCCATCTTTATGGTGGTGTTGATGGTGACGATCTCCCCTCTCCGGGAAGGAATTTCCCCGGTAGATTTCTGCCTACCGGAGAGCTCTTTCTCTCTCTATAGTTTTTCGCCCGTAGAGGCGGCGGAATTTTTCTGTGGGCGCCCCCTGAGTCTTAGGGTTTCGGGATGATTATATACGCCAAAGGGCAGAGCCAATGGTGGGCCAGGGTGGCCACACCACCTGGTGGCGCGGCCAAGGGTGGCCCGCGCCATGGGGTGGTGTGGGCCCCTTGTGGCCCATCTCCGCTCCCCCTTCTGGCTTCCTTCGTCTTCTGGAAAAAGAGGATTTTCCATATATTTTCCGGGATTTTCTGATCTTCGCGAATTTTGCCTTCAAACAGTGCCTTTTCCATCAGAATCTTGACTTCAGCGGTCCATCCTCCAAAAGTCATCAACCATTCAAAAACAGATGAAATAACATAAGTATCATCTCTTAATATGAAATATATCAATGAATAATAGTAAATTATTGTATAGAATAGTGATGCAAAATGGATGTATTATTGAGATTCAGGGAAAACATAGTGGGAACGTATCAATCTGGTATCAGAGCCAAGCCTCCACCTTGCCAAAAAAATCTCCACCTTAGATCTGGCCAGAAAATACCCCTCTGTCATCCTTACTGGCCGCGGTAAATCTCAAGCCATTGAGGAGAAAGATCGGTTGCTGGCCGATCTGACGGCCGCCGTCTCCTCGATGAACTCCAAGCTCGATGACACCCACCTAGTGGTGCTGGATCTCCACACTTGGATGCCGGAGATCGAGAAATCGGTCACAGCGCTGCGGGCGTAGGTGGCGGATCTGCACTCTCGTGTCATTGAGTTCGCCAAGCCCAAGATCTCCGCTATCTCACCTCGACATGAGCTTCCCCACTTCTTCCGAACCCGGCGGACGCGCCGGAGTCATCGAGCAAGCCAGCCGTCACCATCATGGTGCATGAGGCGGTAGAGGGTGGCGACGGCCACAGGAAATCCGGCCACCGCGATGCATCGAACCTACAGGGCGACCACCTGAGTGTTCTTCTGACACCAGGAGGGGCCCTGAACAAGTGTACGCACTACAATCCTTGCCCGAGTTACGATTCGTCTGATTTTGCTCAGGGATTAGGGTTCCATCGCCTTCCACCACTGCATGTTGAGTTTCTGCTTTTCGACAACGACAATCCTCGCGCATGGCAACTCAAGTGTGAAGCGTACTTCCAGGTGTGCTCCATGCACCCGGATACGTGGGTCAACTGTGTGGCCATGTATTTTATCGATGGGGCACTGTCTTGGTTACAATCCTCGCAAGTCCATATGCATTTTCCTGTTTGGAAGGAGTTTGCTACTCAAATTTGTGTTCAGTTTGGCTATGCCGATTTTTAACACCACTTGAGGCTCTTTAACAAGTTGCAACAAACGGGCACTGTGGCCGAGTATGTGAGCAAGTTCAATGAACTGATGCACAACTTGACGGCGCACCACAACTTGTGGGATCCTGCTTATTTCATCACTCATTTTCTGGATGGGTTGCATCGGGATATTTGAGCTGTTGTTCTTCTTCATCAACCTATGTCGCTCGATACTGCCGTGGACCTTGCCTTGTTGCAGGAAGGAGTGCTGGAGTCGTACAGGCAAGAGGCGCGCCAGGCAGATTTCTCGCCAATGCCACGACCAATTCCACGCACGGTGATGCCACGGACCACGCCACCGGTGCAACGCCACAACCCTCCCTCGCATGGGCAGCGGGCATAGGATCACAGAGCTATGGAGGAGACAATGCCACCGCCCACGGAGGACAAGCTCATGGCCCTGTGCAACTACCACCGTGTGTGTGGCCTGTGCTTCACCTGTGGCGAGCACTGGACCCGTGATCATCATTGCGACCCAACGTTGCAATTGCACGTCATCGAGGAGCTCTTGGCTATGGTACAGCCGAAAGAAGCGGTTCAACCTCCAGCAGAGAAAGAATCTAGTGGCACGAACAACCAATTTATGCATATCTCCCAGGAAGCAGCTGAAGGAAGTTGCGCGGCATCAACCATGCGCCTGCATGGATCCAACAACAAGAAGTTCTGATGCTGATTGACTTGGGGAGCTCGCACACATTTGTGAGCTCCACTCTGGCCGAGAAATTGCAAGCAAAAACTCGCACCATTGCTCCCCTCCGTGTCAAGGTGGCTGATGGTGGGCTCATGCACTGCGGCACAGAGCTGATCGATTGCGAATGGTGGACTCAGGGGTACCAATTTACCTCCAACTTGAAGGTACTAACACTGGGGTCATACGACGTCATTCTCGGGTATGACTGGCTTATGCAGCACAGTCCCATGGAGGTGGATTGGAAAACTCAACATATGAGCTTCCAGTACAACAACAAGACCGTGAACTTGATAGGAGTGCAACCTGATTGTCAACACCCGGATTTTTTAATCCTAGATGCCTGTTATGCCATACATCGCAATCCTAGGATTACCATTTTTGCGAGATATAACAGATTGGATATCACAGTACATCATCCATTACAAACCATAATAAGGTCTTACACAATTAGGGGATTTCATGATCCAGTCTTAATACAAACAAGCAGCGGAATAATAAGCGTAGCAGTGGGCTCCATCTTTAGAGTCACGGGCAATGCTGATGATGGGAGATGATCCTAGTTCTCGTAGCCGTCCTGCTGTCCATCTTCCTGATAGTCCTCCTCACAGTCTAGCCACAGGAATAGCCAGGGACAAAGCCATGAGTACTCTTTAAGTACTCGCAAACTATCACTAACAAGTAAGGTAGTTCTAGTAGGAATCCTAAGCTCTAAGTTTATTTGCAAAAAGCCAGGTTTATCTAAACTGAGTTCAGAAGTAAAGAAAACTAAGTAAATCTTCCAAATCACTTTAAATTGGGAATCTAGTTTTCATAGTCACAACCCTGTTGTGGTCAAGTCAAATTCATAGTTCACTTCACAAGTCATTTTGAAAACATCTGACGACGGAACAGTATGGCCACTCCAACTGTCCATGACCGCGGACGTGGCTATTCGAATAGTTTGACACTCTGTAGAGGTGGTACACTTTCACCACAAAATTCGATACATCCGTCAGGGATAACCCTGAATCATCATACTTAGTATGCAGATAATCAATCATAACCTTTCAATTACACACTCTTGTATAGGCACCTCACCTATGAGCTTGGCCTCCTAGCCATGGCCATCTGCCATCCTGGGCACTGCATAGGTTGACATCATCAAGAGGTAGCCTCAGCACAAACCTCCTCCGCAAGGGAACCCATAATAATGCATATAAACTCCCGGCTAAGCCTTACCCAATTCAGGTATTGTGGTTGTATGGTAAAATTGGAATGGTATCGCATCCGAACCCAACCATCAGTTTTTTATAAAGGGCTAAGGATCATGCCTCAACATTTTCATCATCAAAATCCATTTGTGTTTCTCAACACATGTAAAAACATTTCAATATAATGACTCATCATTCCAAGGTTTTCACAATTCATTTTCACCAAGTATTCCCATCTAAAGTGATCAAGTTTTTTGCTTAGCACTAGCCACTAAGTTAAGAGTGTTCACTAATGAGGGATGCTAATCTCAATCTCATGCCATAGAATGACATCTAGTATAGTCCTAGTTTTATACTCTTTATGCTATCTATACTAGTTTCCAAATCCTCACA
Organism: Avena insularis; assembly: GCA_023614405.1. Classification (NCBI taxonomy): domain Eukaryota; kingdom Viridiplantae; phylum Streptophyta; class Magnoliopsida; order Poales; family Poaceae; genus Avena; species Avena insularis. The sequence goes on along the minus strand of CM042696.1, from coordinate 472,644,454 downwards.
AGCATTAACTAAAAGTAAAGAACTTTGGTAAAATAGAAAAATAAAACTTGTAAGTAAAAATTGGGATGGGTATAAATCAAAAGGGACATAACCAAAGCATGCCTAATGCATATTGCTTGGTTATCTTGCAATTAGTGATGGCTTGCCTTGATTGGTGCAGTGATTGAAGTTTTCTTCGTCTTCTTCGGGGTAGAACTCCTCCTCCTCGTATCCTTGGTCGGTACTATCGTCTATAAATAAATAAGGGGTACACAATCACCAAATTATACTTAACTAAGTCTATTTAGCACACTAAGGCTCACACTTGATGATCTAGCATCATCACATGAAATAAAGAACTAGTTTTATTGAGTTTATTTGAGAAAAGTAATTTCTACTCATTGAAAATAATTAAGATTTAATATTCTCCAAATAAAATATGGGAACATGTGGACACATGTCATCACCACATATTCTAATATATGGGAATGTGATTTAAAGGGTTGGTCACATTTTATAAAGTTTAAGATTATTACTTAATAGATTTAAAGTGACTAGAAATGGCCTAATAGCATTCCTTTCGTACTAGTCCAATGTCACTGCATGCAAACCTAGATATTTTTTACATATTCAGATATATATTGTCAAATGTGATTTTTGAGAGTTGGAATCAACTCAAAAGCTATTATGGTTGATTTTTAAAAAATGTTTGAATTTGCAAAAGTCTCTGTCTTGTTATTTTTACTATAGATTATCTCTAACTCCAATTGATTTAAATCCAACGGGCTTCGATACATAATTTAATCACCTTTTTATCAAAATTTGAATCATGCAATTTGGTTGAGTTAAACTCTCTGAATTGATTTTTGAATAAGTGGATAGAAACTAGTTTAAACCTAAATGGAAAAACAATATTTGAATTTCCAGGCCTGAGCAGGAAAGCTAAACGGGTCGGCCCAACTGCACTACGCGGCGCAGCGGGCTACTGACAGGCGGGGTCCACCAGTCAGCGACTCATTCTACGTGAAACGATATCTGCAAATCTAGACCGTGCGATCAAATTCTAATCTAATGGCCGAGGTTCGTCGTCGATTTACCAACAGCGAGTTTTAAGTGATCGGCGACCGAACGACTCTGGCGAGATCTTGACCTAAGCGGCGGTGGGGTCTCATGGGCTCACCTCTGCTCCAGCTAGGGTCGGCGATGGGGGAAAACAACGTGGTAGACGACGGCGAGGCGAGGCGCGGTCACGGTAGGGCTTGGGGTGGTCGGAATCGACGGCGCCCTTCTCTCGAGCAGCGGCGGACTCCGGTGCAATTCTGGCGCGGTGGTACTCGCCTTGCTCCGGGGAGAAGTGGGGGAGCGGCTGTGAGGAGTGGGGAGTGCAGTGGTGTGGAGAATACAGGTGGTGCGGCGAGGGGACCGAGCGGTGCGGCGGTGAGCTCGACTGTGGCGTCGCTACAGGCGGCTATCGGCATGGCGGTGGTAGGTGGACGGCGTGGTGTCTCCTAGCGGTTCTCTCTGACTTAATGGTGAGGCGTGCGGCGGCGTGGTGCGGTCAGGAGCGTGCGGTGTTCTGAGCGGTGGCAGAAGTGTTTGCGGCAGTGTGCGGCAGCTGCGGGTCGCATAGCAGCGAACGGGGGTGTCTGCTGGGTTGGCGTGATCATGGCAAAGCTACGCGTGCACGGTGAGGGCAATGCGCGAGCTAGGCAAGCTGGTCGGGCACGGCGCACTAGCGTGCTCTCGGCATGGCGTAGAGAGGTGGTGCGCGGCGTGGCTAGGGTGGTCCACGGCTCGGCTAGGGCTGTGTCCTGGACATGGGGTGGTGGTAGGCTGCAGCGCACCTCCTGGACATCCTGGATGGGTGCGGGGCGGTTTGCTGTGAGCTGGCTGTGGTCGGCCGACGATGACCAAATTCGGGCGGTGCTCCACTGTGCAAACGGTGAAGGGGGAGCTAGTCTGGGGCTGGGTTAGACTTAGGGGAGACAGAGGAGTAAAGAGGGGACCAAATGGTCGAGGTTTACTGTGCACAACAGTGAAGTTAGGCCAGGGGTTTATCTGTGCAGACAAGGTGTTTGTGTTAATGGCCGCATGAAACAAAGTTTGGAATTTTTATTCAAATTTTGTGAGTGAACTTGAGTTAAGCTTGAGAGTCTATGTTTCCTTGGAGAGGTCAAGGTGAATTGATTTGATAGGTTTTTCATGTGATGATTGTGTTTTCCTGTTTGTGTGTTAGATAACAATACTGTGAAAGGGGGAGATTGAAAGAACATTTCATGTTTTCCTGTGTTTTGTGTGTTAGATAACAATACTGTGGAGTTTTCTCATGTGTGCTAAGTGTGCAGGAGTTTGGGGGGGGGATTATCTGCCCCACCAAGGGCCGGATAATCCGGCCTACCTCATTGATCAAAGGCTGCCAAGGCACGTCACTCAGAGAGGGGGCGGATTATCTTCCGGAAAATCCGAACTGGGGCGGTTTTTCTTCCCAGGCCGGATAATCCGGCTTTCGCATTGGCCGGATAATCCGGCCCCCGGAATTTGACCAAAGCCTGCCAAGGCGCGTCGCTCAGAGTCCGGTCGGATTATCTCCCGAAAAATCCGAACTAGGGCGGTTTTTCCTCCCCAGGCCGGATAATCCGCCCTTCACATAGGGCCGGATAATCCGGCCCCCAGAAGATGATCAAGGGCAAGCTCAACACGACACTCAGAGAGAGGGCGGATTATCTGCCAGATATTCCGAGTCTGTGGTAGAGTTTTCCCTAGGCCGGATAATCCGGGCCTCACTTGGGCCGGATAATCCGGCCCCAAAGACTCCAACGGCTTGGTTTTGAAAGGGGGTATAAATATCCCTCCTTCCCCAACGTTCAGAACTCTTGATTCACTCGAAATTATTCAGACACTTTGCAAGAGCTCCCATTCTAGATCTCCCACTTCAACCACCCGAAGGCTTCGAACTTTGGGGGAATTGAAGGAGGAGAGAATCATCATCGTCATCACAAATCAAGCGCATCAACTCCTCTCCATTCATTTGGAGAAATCCCTGATCTAGTATTCTTGTCAATATCTAGATCTTGTTATTTGTTATTGATAACTTGTTATTGTGGCAACTTGTTATCATTACGGGAGCCTCCAAGTTGATTGTGGAGTTATGCCCTGCTAGTTGTGTAAAGGCACCGGTACCCGCCTCGAAGGGTCCCTGTAGTGGAAAGGTGGATCAGGCCTTTGGTGGCGGGATCCATCCGAGAACAGGGTGAGGCCTATTGTGGCGTGGTGGTCTTAGTACCCGCCCACCCCTCCAACGCAGACGTACTTCCCTTAACAAGGAAGGAACTGCGGTCAAACAAATCCTGTGTCTCCGCGTGCTTCACTACGGTTTACCTGTTCCTCTTCCACTCGCGCTTTACTCGCTAGTAGATAGGTTTGCATATAGGGAAATTCCACCTAATAGCTTATCTAGAGAATTTACCTTTTGTGTTAAGCCTAAAATTGAAAAAGCATTAAAAATTGAAGTAGCACCTATTTACCCCCCCCCCCCCTCTACGTGCCCATATGATCCATTTCAGCAAGGCATTATTCATTTTAGCTCCAGCCCATATTCCTCCCCCGATGATCCTGGTGTTGAAGAAGGATCTGACCTGGAGGTTTTGTGTCGATTTCCGCCAACTGAATGCCATCACCGTCAAAAACCGTTACCCACTGCTGGTGATTAACGAGCTGCTCGGTGAGATGACAGGTGCTTGCCTATACTCTAATATGATGAGTTAATACTTGAGTTATATTGTCTCCTTTCCCCTTGAGGGTAACCCTAATCCAAGACCTCTCTTGATATACTCTTGAGTGCTACAAGGTTTCAGCTTGCCAATCGTGGGTAGAATCACAAGACCCTCACTGGGTGCTCTTCCCTCTCTGATTAGGATTTGAGGGAGCGCCTACACCAATCTATCCACAAGGGGATTCTATGGGACAGGTGGCTACCGACGTGACAAATTGGCCCTTATCGTGTTGTGTTAGCGCGTGTGTTCATCGTGCTCATCTTGTGATGTTCGACCGTTCTTGTGTTTATCACCTCTCCCCTCTGCTATCCTCCAAGAATCCACATGAATCAATGAACATCGAGCTAGCCCTAGAGGTTAGCCCCCATCACCTTATCCGACATGAGTCGGGTCCTTATATAGGCGCAGCTAGAGAACTAGAGAATTTACCTTTTGTGCTAAGCCTAAAATTGAAAAAGCATTAAAATTTGAAGTAGCACCTATTCACCCCCCTCTAGGTGCCCATACGATCCATTTCAATTGGTATCAGAGCCCGGCTCTTTATTCGGGCTTAACCGCCTAAGAGAAGTATGGGTACCAAGGGAGATGGGGATGAGGCTGTGGATAAGGTCACAATGGATGACCTTAAGACGTTGGAAACAACCTTGTTGAAATCCTTTGAGGCCAAGATGGAGGAGATGAATCAAATGATTGCTCATCTCACATCATCCATAGCCCCATCTCCATCCTCCTCTGAGGCTGCCACACCATCATCCAAGGATAAGGCTAACACCGAATCCAAGGATGATGAAGTGGTAGGTGAAAAACATAATGGTTCCACCTCCAAGAAGGGAAGTGGTAAGGAGGAATATAGTGAGGGTCGTCACGTATATTCCCCCGATCCACCTATCCCTCATCCTCATATAAATGATAGGGGTGATCCACCCAAGCTTACTGCATCCTATTTTAATCAATGGCAATTCTTAATGAAGTCTCATGTTTGCAGCTCCTCAATTGAACTTTGGAGGATTGTTGAAGAGGGTCTTCATATTGGAGATCATTCCAATCTGACAATAAGAGAAGTTGTGGACAGCCAATTGAATGCTACGGCTCTCCACATGATACAACTCGGTGTGGGTCCCAAGGACATGCCCCACATTGAACATCTCAACACCGCTAAAGAAGCTTGGGATGCCCTCACCGATCTCTTTATTGGGAATGAAAGCATGAGAAGTAATAGGTATGATGCCCTGAGTAATGAAGCTGAAGGGTTCTACATGTTGGATGGTGAAAGCCATGAAGACATGTATAGAAGACTCAAGGGCATTGCAACAACATTTAGAAAGCATGGAGCCACCCACATTGATGATGCATGGATAAAAAGAAAATATGTGAGTGCCTTAATGCCTTTCGAGCCAACAGATTTGAAGAGCTTGCAAGGTAGACACAACTACCATCAAATGACATCCAATGAAGTCATGCAAGAAATGGCATCATTCAAAGTTGCTGTGAAGAATGCTGAAGATGCTCGAGCTCGTGCCATTGGAATGAAAAAGGGAGTCAATGTTGCTCTAAAGGCCAATGTTGTTGAGCAAGATGAGGATGAAAGAGCTTTTGAGGGGGCCTCCATGGATTGCCCCGATGAAGTCAAACGTGCTCATGGTGAGTACATGGCATTTTACGCAAGGAACTTTTGGAAGGATCCTGCCAAGGCCAAGTCAGAACTCGAGCGCAAGAATGGGTCGAGTGGAAGAAGAGAAAGCGGTCCAAAACTGAGAACATGCTACAACTATGGAGATAGGCTGCACTTTGTAGCCGAGTGTCCTTATCAAAATATAGAAGACAATGGTGGCAGACTCATTCTTAAAGAAAAATCCAAGGCACCTAAGAAGAAGCCATTTATTAAAAAGAATGGCCCCTACAAGAAGCAACCCAAGATCGTCCTAGTGGCACAAGAAGAATACTCCTCTGCAAGTGAAGATGAAGAGGATGAAGATAGTTCTCGCGAGGTGGCTACTATAGCCACCACATCGACTCCATCATCTCTCTTCGACTCGTGAAACGAGAATGTCATCAACAATAATGCCACTTTCCTTATGACAAGAGGGTCCGAGGTATCAAGTTCTAGCTCTTCATTTCCTAAGACTAACATAAATTTGGATATGGATGATCCTGATAGTCTTAAAATGAAAGAAGAAGTTATTGCTTTGGACAACTTTTTTGCTAACCTGCACGGTGAGCACAAACTCCATTTTGATGCTCTTATGAGTCAACTTGCTCAAGCCAAAGATCTTCTTGAAGAAAAGGGCAGAATTGAAAGAGAAGATGCCTTGGAGATAGCTTCTTTGAAGAATGCTTTGGAAGAAGAAGAGGAAGCTCGAGTATCTTTGGAAGAAAGACTCGAATCCATTGAGGAGTCACATGAAGAAGTTGTGAGTCAGCTCATCAAAGAACGTGACAATGCTCTTACCAAGGTCAAGAAACTCAAGAAAGAAAGGATTGAATTTGGGGCTTCTCATGCTAGACTCTCGGAGAAGTTTGATAAACTTGACAGTGCTCACAAGGCATTGAAGAGTGATCACTCTACTCTAAATGAGTCTCATGATCAGCTCCAAACTCAATTGAATTTGTATGATGTACCAAGTACCTCCACATCATCTTATGGAAAAGAAGATCTTGCAAGAAGTTCTCAACACCAAGGTAAAGAGGTTCTTGATGAGATACTTAGCAAGCAAAGGATAAACAATAGAAAAGAAGGTCTTGGTTACATTCCCAAGACAAAGAACAAGAAAAACAAGAAGAAGAACAAGAAGAAGAAGAAGAAGAAGAAGAAGAGCAAGACGGCTCAACCAAAGACTAGCAACATCACCAATGACAATTCTAATTATGATGGTTTTGCAAGGGCTAACAATCCTAACTTTGAGTTATATTGCGATTATCTTGGTGATGTTTATGCTAGTTATGTAGGTCCTTATGATTGTTACATTCCTTGGTCTATTTGGGTCCCCAAGACCCTTGTCACTAACATGAGAGGACCCATTGAAAAATGGGTACCTAAAACCAAGAAGTAACTTTCTTGTAGGGTTATGCTTCCGGTGGGTCTAAATGGGTAATCAATAGCGGATGCACGAGTCATATGACCGGAAGCAAGGAGATCATCACGGAGATGCAGCCAAATCATGATCATATAACCGTCTCCTATGGTGACAAGTCAAAATCTGAGGTATTGGGTCTCGGCAAAGTTATGGTAGCTCACGATATCTCTCTCGTGGACGTCATGCTTGTTGAGACCCTCGGGTACAACTTACTTTCAGTTCGCGCCCTTTGTAAGATGGGTTTTGAAGTTTATATTGATGCTGATTTGGTGGTACTCTTGTGGAGCAAGTCTCTAAAAGTCGCTTTCGTGGGATATGTCGAAAATGACCTGTACGTGGTGGACTTTTCGGGGAAAACCACTACAGGCCCGATGTGTCTTTTCGGAAAGGCTGACGTGGGTTGGCTATGGCATCGCCAACTAGCCCAAGTCAATATGAGAACTTTGCAAAGTATCCACAAGGGTGGCCACATCCTTGGACTAAAAGAAAATGTCTCCTTTGCCAAAGATCGTGTTTGCAGGGCTTGTGTTGAAGGGAAAATGCATGACTCTTTTCATCGTAGAAAGACTATTATCTTGTCAAAAAGGATCTTAGAGCTCCTACATGTGGACCTCTTCGGACCTCCATCTCATGCAAGCCTGGGTGGGAAGAAGTACTGTCTTGTGATTGTTGATGATTACTCAAGATACACTTGGGTTTATTTCTTCAAGTTGAAGAGTGAAACTCAATAAACGGTCATCGACTTCGCCAACGAGGTTCAACATCAACACAACGTCCCTATTCTGGCTATAAGAAGTGATAACGGCTCTGAGTTCAAGAACTACACCTTAAATGAGTTCCTAAGTGAAGAGGGGATAAGACATCAATATTCCGCTGCGTACACCCCTCAACAAAATGGTGTTGCCGAGAGGAAAAATCGGACTCTAATGGATATGGCAAGATCAATGCTAGCCGAATTCAAGTCTCCTTATAATTTCTGGGCTGAAGCTATTTCTACCGCTTGTCACTCATCCAACTGTTTATGCCTCCGTAAAATCTTGGACAAGACTCCATATGAAATACTTACCGGTAACAAGCCAAACATCTCATACTTTCGGGTATTAGGGTGTAAGTGTTTCTTTCTCATCAAGGGAGTTCATTTATCTAAGTTTGAATCTAAGGCTCTAGAAGGTATTTTTGTTGGTTATGGTGCTGAATCCCACACTTATAGAGTCTACAATAAGCTCTCCGGAACTGTTGTAGAATATTGTAGTGTGGTGTTCGAAGAAAATGACGGCTCCCATGCAGGGCAAGTTAATGTTTGTGATGCAGATGTTGAAATACCCCAAGATGCCATAAGAAGAATGGGCGTGGGATTTTTCCGCCCCATTGAGGAACCCCTTGTGGCGGATCGGGAAGGACAATGCTCTACTCATGAAGAGCCCTCATCTACACATACTCATCATGTTCCAACCACGGGAGTAACTTCTACACCATCTCCATCAACTGCTGAAGGTCAAGATGTTCTAGAAAGCTCCAGGCCGGATTTTCCGGTTGACACCGGATTATCCGGCCACCCCGCTCCTGACGACCAAATTGCTCCTGGTACTGAATAAATCGATGCAAGCTCCAGGCCGGATTTTCCGGTTGACACCGGATTATCCGGCCCCTCGCCAGTTCAAGCAAGTCCCAGGCAACCTGATGAAGCTGCTACAAGTTCTCCTAGGCCGGATTATCCGGCCTCTCCATCGGTCGGATTATCCGGCCCTGAATCACTGGTTTTTCAGCAGTCTCATGTTACGGCTGCTGACCCACCTCAAGGGCACACTTCATCACCGCCTACTACTGTTATCCCAGATTCTAATCAAGGTCGAGCAAATGATTCCAATGAAGATTCATGTGATGAAACTATTCCACCAAGAGACAACAAGCTTATTGAACTTCGTCGCAAGGCTCATGCTGATCGAAACCTTGAGTTAAGGGGTCACACCCTCGACAAGGTTGTAGGTGACCTTCGACGAAGGGTTTCTACAAGAAGGGGATTGGCAAGTTTTGGTGAGCATCAAGCTCACATCTCAATGGTGGAACCCAAGAAAGTTTTGGAAGCTCTTGAAGATCCGGACTGGGTTGTTGCTATGCATGAAGAATTGAATAATTTCGAGCGCAACAAGGTCTAGAAACTCGTGGAGAAACCCAAAGATTGCCGCAATGTTATCGACACTAAATGGATATTTAAAAACAAGCAAGATGAGAATGGCATTGTTGTGAGGAACAAGGTGAGACTTGTGGCTCAAGGCTACTCTCAAGTTGAGGGCATTGACTTCGGCGAGACCTATGCTCCAGTGGCTCGACTTGAGTCCATCAGTATCCTTCTTGCTTATGCTGCCCATAACAATTTTAAATTGCATCAAATGGACGTCAAGAGTGCTTTCCTTAATGGTACTCTACATGAGTTGGTATATGTAAAGAAACCCCCGGGATTTGAGGATCCTAACTTCCTGAACCATGTCTACAAACTCAATAAGGCACTCTATGGCCTTAAACAAGCCCCACGTGCGTGGTATGAGCACCTTAAAGAGCTTTTGCTAGACCGTGGCTTCGAAGTTGGGCAAATCGATCCCACTCTTTTTACTAAGAAGGTTAAGGGGGAGCTCTTCGTATGCCAACTATATGTAGACGATATCATCTTTGGTTCTACTAATAAAGCTTTTAATGATGAATTTTCAAAGCTTATGAGCTGAGTTTGAGATGTCTATGATGGGGGAATTACGGTTCTTTCTTGGATTCGAGATCAAGCAACTTAGAGAAGGAACCTTCATCAATCAAGCAAAGTACATCCAAGACATGCTCAAGAGATTCAAGATGATGAATCTTAATGGTGTCGCCACTCCAATGCAAACAAAATGTCACCTTGAACTTAACCCAAATGGTAAAGATGTGGACCAAAAGGTATACCAGTCCATGATCGGCTCTCTTATTTACCTCTGCGCATCTAGACCCGATATTGTGTTAGTGTGGGGTATCAAGTTCCTAAAGAAAGCCACTTAGTGGCGGTCAAGAGGATCTTTCGATATTTGGTTCATTCCCCTAACTTTGGTTTATGGTATCCCAAGGGCTCCAATTTCTCTCTATGTGGTTATACTGACTCAGATTGGCTGGTGATAAGGATGATCAGAAATCCACTTCTGGAGCTTGTCAATTCTTGGGAAGATCTCTCGTTGTTGGTCATCTAAAAAGCAGAATTGTATCTCTCTCTCCACCGCCGAAGCTGAATATGTTGATGCTAGTGCTTGCACTCAGTTATTATGGATGAGGCAAACTTTAAAGGAATACGGTGTCAATTGTGATGAAGTGCCTCTTTTATGTGATAATGAAAGTGCAATCAAAATAGCGTACAATCCGGTATAGCACACAAGGACAAAGCATATTGAGATTCGCAATCATTTTATTCGAGACCATGTTGCTCGAGGCGATATTGATCTATCTTTTGTGAGCATGAAGAACCAACTTGTTGATATTTTTATGAAGCCACTTGATGAAGCAAGATTCTGCTACTTGAGGAATGAGCTAAATATCATTGATTCCAGGAGTTTGTCTTGATTACCCATGCACTCACTCTTACATCTCACTCATTTGGTCTAGATGTGGGCATGGATACAGGGGGAGTGTGGTCCTAATTAATTGGGCTAACCCTCCTCCCATAATGTCAAAAGCAAGATAAATCATTTCTCTTAATATCATCTTGTGATATGTGAGCTTATTGATGAGTATTGGTCGTGAACCCAAGATATATCTTTGCGGTGTCACACCATACACTCCAACAAGGTGGCTTCGGCCACCGCCCTCTCCCTTGAGGAGAATTGGATTTTATGGATCTTTTTGGTTGTTTTTGCTCATCTCATGTTCTTATGGGAATCACACTCAATTTTGGCTTTTATTTGATTTGGTTCTTGCAATTTTGAGTGTATAGTACCATCTCAGTTTGTCTTTCTTAATCCTAAGCCTTTCTCCACCCCTAAGCCATCTATTCTTGCACACAAGTCCCTTGTACACCTTGTGGGGGTGTTGTTCGGGGACGTGCGGGCCTGAATCTGTGTACAACAGAAATTCAGATTTGAGGCCGGATAATATGGCCCAAGTGTAGGCCGGATAATCCGGCCCTGGCGGATTTCATCCTAAAGGGCAGGGGTCGGGGGGAAGGGCTCATAACGAGCAGCACTTCTCCCCCAACCCTGTCCTCCTCCTCAGTCACCGCCTGCCGTCCCCCACCCTCCCCGGAGCCTCTCCGCCCACCAGATTTTCCGGGCCTCCCCGGATATTCTTCTCCACGCCTTCGGGTACCTTCTCCTCCGCGTTCTTCCTCCAATGAGTGAGGGTAACTCCCTCTCTCCCCATCTTTGGCTAGATGTGTTATTTGTTGGGTGGAACATTGTCTAGAAGGATGTTGTTTCGCGTAGAAATCGTAGTCTTGCAGTTTCTAGGCCCGGTCTACTTTTTGCATTCAATCTAGGTGAAGTCGAAAAATTTCTGCCACGGTCGAATTATCCGCCCCTGGCCAGGCCGGATAATCCGGTCTGACAGATTCAACTCTGGTTCACTTTCACCATATTGCGTGCTTTGAGTAGATTAGACTTACGAAATTTTTGACTACTTTTTCCATGCTCTCTCTTGGACTTGTGTGTATGCGTATCCCCATGCTATCGCCCTTGTTCTCCTCATAGGTGGTTCTAGTGTTTTTGATACATTGCAAATGTATCTATAATTTTTTATGTCCCATGCTTAGTTTTATCCACTTTCTTATGTTTTGTCCACACTTTGGAGTACTTTTCATATGATTTCTTGGACTAACCTATTAACAAGAGCCACATTGCCAGCTACCTGTTTTCTGCTGTTTTTTGGTTCCAGGAAAGTCAGAAAATGAATATTCTCAGAATTGGACGGGACAAAAGCCAAAGTGCCATTTTTCCGGAAGTCATCAGATGCCAGAGTACGAGACAGAGAGGGGCCAAGGGGCCACCACACCACCTGGCCGCGCGGCCCAGCCTGGCCAACGCCAGGAGGTGGTGTGGCCGCCTCCGGCACCCCCTCGGCCTCCCCTTCCGGCTATAATATGCCCTCGGGACGAAAACCCTAAGTGCCCGATCAAAAATCCACGAAAGAGTCTGTAGCCACCATCATCTCCATCCCTAGATCGGGAGGGATCTGAAGCTCTTCCCGGCACCTCAAGGAGAGGGAATTCACCCTGGAGGCCTTCTTCATCACCATGCAAGCCTCCGGTGTGATGCGTGAGTACTTCATCCTTGGACTATGGATCCATGTAGTAGCTAGATGGCTGGTTATCCTCCTTTGTGCTTTCATGTCTAGATCTTGTGAGCTCCATTCATGATCAAGATCATCTATTTGTAATTCTACATGTTGTGTTTGCAGGGATCCGATGGATATTGAGATGCTATTTCAGATTGATTATTGATTCTATCATGTCTTTGTTATTTGTGATCTTGCATGCTTTCCGTTGTTAGTAGCTATCTTGGCCAAGTAGATGCTAGCAACTCCAAGAGTTAGTATTTATGCTCGATAGTGGGTTCATGCCTCCGTAACTGGGAAGTGACAAAAATCTCTAAGGTACTAGATGTGATGTTGCTACTAGGGAGAAAACAACAATCCTTTGTTCATAGAACAATCGTATTGTTTACTTTACACACAGTTCGTAAAGCAATAATCTATTGCTTGCAACTTAATACTGGAGGGGGTTTGGATGATAACGTAAAGGTGGATTATTAGTCATAGATGCAGTTGGATGGCGGTCTATGTATAATGTTGTAATGCCCAATCAAGTCTCAAAGGAGTGAAGATGATTAGTATATGCATGTATTGCTTTCTCGATGTTTGTCAATTGCCCCGCTGTAATTTGTTCACCCAGCATGTTATCTATCTAAGGAGAGCCACCTCTAGTGAACTATGGATCCCGGTCCTTTTCTTTACATACAATCTACAATCTTTTACTGCTTTGTGTTTACTTTCTGCAAACTATTACTTCTTTCCATTCGATATGTTTAATCCTTTGTTTTCAGCAAAACACGGTGAGATTGACAATCTCATCGCAAGTTGGGGACAAAGTTCTGTGGTTGTGTTGTGCAGGTCTCCATGTTGCTACTAGCACCGGTAGTGCGCCCTGCCAAGGCTCAGCTAGCAACACCTTTGGGGTGTTTCCTTGCTCCTACTGGTTCGATTAAACCTTGGTTTCATAACTGAGGGAAACTTACTGCTGTGCTCATCATACCTTCCTCTTGGGATTCCCAACGAGCTCTACATCAACACCGCACCAGCACTTTTCTGGTGTCGTACACTGAGCCATCAAGCATTTTTCTAGCGCCGTTGCCGGGGAGTCAAGGACATCTTCACAAGGGGAGTCCCTCATAACCAGTCTCTTTACTTTGTTATTTTTGTTTTGCTTAGTTTCTTTTTGTTTTGTTTGCTTGTTTTGTTATCAAAAACACAAAAAAATTAGTTTTACTAGTTTGCTTTCTTATCCAAAAACACAAAAAAATTAAGTCTCCTTTAGTTGTCACCTCTTCCTTAGCTCACCATGTTGATCCCTAAATTCACCTTGAAAGACCTTTCAATTGGTAGTGGTTCTATAATTCGGAAAGATAATATTGAAGAATTCTTTAATCATGTTAGCAAACATGAAGATACTGAGGATAGATCCCTTGCAGAACTTGCTCCAAACTATGAGATTAATGCAGCTTCTTTAATTTACATGTTAGAAGCTAGGTTTGTTAACCTCAACCCCTTAATGCAAGTGATGTTTCTTAAGCTTAAAGAAATTGAGGACCCTGAAAAGAGGGATTTTTTTCTAGAAACTTTGTTTAAGGAGTTCTATGATGTTGCCAAGGAAGCTAGGAAAGTCTTTGAACGTTTCAATATGCTAGGCTCATGTGTAGATGTTGTTGGTACACGAGAAAAGATGAACAAAACCAAACCTAATGGGGAGGAACCTAAGATACCAATACCCTTTAAACTAGTAGCAATACATGATGTCATAGAAAAGAATCTTGATTGGATTGTTCCTGCAAACCCTTTTGATGAGAATAGTGAACCTAAGAGCATTGAGTGTTGGGGATATACTTTTTGGGTATCCTCACAGTTCCTCACTGACCAGGGTGGCCCACTTCGGGTTAGAGCTTTGCTTCACGGGCGGCCCAATCAGGGAGAAAAGACGGAGTCCAATCCAGCTACGGGAAGGCCCAAAAGACTTACCGACTTAGGCCCATAGTGTTACTTGTAGTGCAAGATGTACTCTGTAACCGACTCTTAGTCGTAGCCGGATAGATCTCTCCTGTAAACCCTAGGCCGGATATCTATATAAGCCATCCTAGGGAGAGCCTTTAGGGCACACCACAATAGTCTACAATCTCAACTCGCACAGGCGAAACCCTTGTAACCCATATTCCGGCTCTGCCGTATTACTGGATTGCTAGCAGGAGTAGGGTTCGTCCAAAGCCGGCGGATTCGAACCTGGGTAAACTTGTGTGCTCACCGTCCCGGAACACCGTACGTCTCACACCACTCTCTTTCGCACGCCCCGAGGACCCCCTCATGGCGTACTTGTCATCAATCCAATGACAGTTGGCGCCCACCGTGGGGAAAGTGAGCTTTAGATCTGCGTTCCGAGCGGAATCTACAAGAATCGGAATCGGCGAGACTATCGCCGTCGGTCGCATCCTCTACACCAGCGACGTCCCTCTCATCGTTCTCGATGAGACGTGGATTCCGGCTAGGGAGGCCGTGACTGCCTACACAATCATGTCTTTTGGCGAGATTGATGTTTACATCGGTTTCGCTGAACCTGCCCCACCCACCCCAGCGGTGATGATAGAGGCAGAAGAATCTTCTGGGTCCCCTTTGTCCGCGGAGGCGGCAGAGTTCCGGATCTCAGAAAACCCTAATCCCACCCAGCCCGCACCAGCTGCGGAGATAGTGGAGAAATCCGAGCCTAAGGAAGACATAGCGGTTAAAGCCGAATCTGGAGTGGATCTCCTCGGAGAGACCGTATCCTAGATCGACCCACCCGCGAAAGTCGAAATCCAGGAGGAGCATATCAACGACACTTATTCTGGCTCTGATGACGCCGGGACAGACAGGCCTTTCCTAAGGTACACACTGCGACGTATGATAATGCAAGATGCAAGTGCAGATGCAATTCTCGAGACCATCAAAAGTTTCGACATGGCTGATCGCGAGAGTCGCAGGTACCTCAGGAAGCATGCGTCGCACTTTGTCGGGTATGTAGGATCCAGATCCGGCTCTGCCGATGCTGGAGAAAACACTGACTTTGTGTTGGAGGCAATTGGAACAAACGCCGACGTACCCGCATCCTCGGATGAATCGATGACGTTAGCAGATTTCCGAAAGTTCTCCGCGGAATACGAAGAGGAGTATAACTCCAAAGCTGCAGAAGAAGGAGAAGTCGTGGATGAAGGATCCGGGGAACACTCTCCCAAAGTGCAGGACGACATGGAAGTCGGAGACAATCCTGAAGTCCAGATGTCCGAAAGTACCGATCAGAGCTTGACTCCGGGAAACGGACACAAAGACGTCTTTGCTACCGGCGCTGCCAAGAAGGCAAAGAAGAGGAACAAGAAGAACAAGACCACGGCAAAAGACCCTCTGATAGAGGAGGTGATTGCCGAGGAATATGAGGAAGACTCGGATGGAGCACTTATCCCAGAAGAGCCAAAAAAAGAAGAATCGGTGGATGGACCCGTGATCACTGAAGGTGCGCATAAACTCATCGATGCTGCATTAACCACACCTATTCCTACAGCTGTGGAGCTTACCGCTGAAGAACTGGACGAGAGGGCACAAGCCCTAGAAGCGCGTCATCAAGTACTCCTCGATGAAGCCAAAAACATTGAGGAGGAAAAGAAACGCCTAGCATCTACGGAGAAGTACAACTCCAGGCAATACAAGAAGACTAGGAAGCGTCATACAAATGACAACCAATTCCCACAGATCCACGCCGTCCTTTTCGGAGATGAGATGGGGAAGCCTCGGAAAGATAGTAAAGGAGATTGGGTATATCCAACCCTATTATAGAATACCGTGGCAGCCCGAGAAATTCTATCGGCTAATCCAGGACCGGAGGAAATCCAGTTGGGAATGAAACAACTCAACAAGGGACTGGAGCAACAAAAGGTCGCCATGTCCGGAAGCCAAAACCTGGTCTCAGATTCCGACCAATGTCGCATAGATCTGGCATGGGCTGACGTAAGACCCCAGCACGTTCCGGAGCAGCATCAACGCCCCGAGCGCCGGGAAGACAATTATTCGAGAACCGGATCGTCAGCACAGCACCGCAGAACTGCGCATGACTAGAGCAACATCGCCCCAGCAGCCGAAAAAGAGGCCATTGCTGCACTGTATCCGAAGAATCCTCCCCGACGAGAGTCGAACGATCGAAGGGGAGAAGATAAAGAGAAACGTCGGGAGGAGGATCGTCAAAAAATGCCACCTCCTAGACATGCAAGCCGTCCGGCTGAGCCTCACCGTAGTGGGAACAACGGACGAAGGTACGACGGAAACCATGCCGGTACAAGCTGGCACGGGGCTCGTCATAGTGAAGACCCTCCCCGGAACCGGAATAATGATGCTCCGGACGGAGGCCGGCGATCAGCCGGAAATAATCCAGCTGCCCCACCCTCTCCACCAAGTAGTCATCACAATGGCTCTCAAGGGGGACAAGGAGGACGACATGGCGGAGGAGGTGGTGGCAGAAGCCGAAGTCTGGCTCCAAGGCACCGCAGCCACAGCTGACATTCGGGACGATCTCTATCCCCGAACGATGCAAGGCACAAAATCAACTCCAACATAGAGGCACGGTGCTACTAAAATAATGATATCTACGTGGGCCCAAAGTGCTTCGGACCATGCATCAGAGCTACAAGATTCCCGGAAGGATTTGCTATCTCAAGACATATCCAAGCCTACGACGGCATTGCTCGGCCAGACACCTAGCTACAGGATTTTTTCCAAGCTTGCTGCATCGCCAAAGGCGGAAATAGCCTGGTCGCAACCCGATATCTCCCACTTATGTTGCGGAAGACGGCATGATCATGGCTTAATGAACTTCTGGAGAACACCATCCACAACTGGTATGACATGCAAAGTGCGTTCTTTCGGAATTTCGAAGGCACATATCGGAGGCCCTGTATGGTCGGAGACCTACAGCGTTGCACCCAGAAAGCCGGAGAAACTTGCCCGGATTACCACGGACGATGGATCGACACCAAGAACTCCTGTGAAGGAGTAAACGATGAAACTACGATTGAAGCTTTCATCGCAGGTCTCCCAATTGGCCTACTGCGCCATCGCTTGAAGTGTGACAAAGTCACTGATCTGTGAGAGATGATAGAAATAGCGAGCAAGTATGCAGATGCCGACGATGATGCAGAGGGATTACTCAATGCCCTAGATGTGCCACAGTCGGCAAAACAACCAAAGCAACAAGCTCAGAAGCGTAAAAATACCTCGGATGAAAAACCCAACGCAGAAACGGTAGTGGTCACTACTACTTTCGGGTCTGGGGGACGAGGAGGACGCGGTGGAGGCCGCGGGCATGGGCGTGGAACTTCAAGAGTCCAAGGTAGAGGAGACCAACAACCACGCAAAACCTACTCTTGGGCCGACATTGCCAATAACCCATGTGTGCATCACCTAGACGCCAATGGGGGCTCATCCCACACCAATGCTGAATGTCGTTTCAATGACGACATCAAAAGAGATGACACCGCAGGCTACAAAGCTAAGCGGAAGAAGGAAAGAAGAATCCCGAAAAAGAAAAATAGATCAAGGAAGATTCTGACATGGAGGAAGCTGATGCTTCAAATCCCAGGCCAGAAGGGAAGAAAAAAAATTTGACCAAGAAAGACACTTACGTCACCTTCCTCGGATCTCAACCAGCAAAGGTCAAGAAAGCAGTTCTACATGAGCTCAATGCAATAGTTCCGACTGTACCCCAATACCTGGACTGGTCGGAAGTGGCAATCACATTGGACCGCGCTGATCATCCGCCTAAGTTGCACAGGCGAGGAAAATACGCCCTAATCGTCAATCCACTTATTGACGGTTATGGTTTCTCCAAGACCCTCATGGATGGTGGTAGCAGTATCAATATTCTCTATGTCGAAACACTATGTCGGATGAAGATCTCGGAAACCCAGCTGAACCATAGCTCTGTGATCTTTCACGGAGTTGTCCCAGGAAGACAAGCCAATTCCCTGGGAGAGATCACTTTGGATGTTACCTTTGGAACTCCAAAGAACTATCGGATGGAGGCACTTTCCTTCGAAGTGGTCCTGTTCAAGAGCGCATACCGCGCTATATTCGAACGTCCAGCTTACTGGGCTTTTATGGCTCGTCCGTGTTACATTTACAATATGATGAAAATTCCAGGTCCCAATGGCGTGATCACCATCAGTGGAGACCCGAAGAAAGCGCGAGAGTGCAAGGATGGAAATGTCGCCTTTGCCGAAGCCGTGCTGCACGCCCAGGAGTACCAGGAGATCAAGAAGAGCATAGATCCATCCGAGATGCCCGCAACGAACAAGGAGGTGACAAAGCAAAATCCAGAGTTCAAGGCATCAGAAGAGACGAAGAAGACGCCATTGAAAGATGATGACCCCTCAAAGGTGACCCAGATAGGCGTAGGCCTAGGTAGCGCATAGGAAACCGCGCTCGTCAAGTTCCTCCAAACAAATCAAGATATCTTCGCATGGCAGCCATCTGACATGACCGGAGTACCTAGGGAACTTTCCGAGCACTCTTTAAATGTAAACCCAAACGCTAAACCGGTCAAACAGTCCTTATGACGTTTCGGCGATGAAAAGCGTAAGGAAATAGCTAAGGAACTAGCACGGCTCGAGTTAGCCGGATTCATAGAAGAGGTCATCCACACTGAGTGGTCGGCCAATCCTGTAATGGTCCCTAAAAAGGACACCACTGATTTAAGGATGTGTGTTGATTATACTGCCTTGAACAAGGCTTGCCCAAAAGTTCCGTTCGCTCTGCCTAGAATTGATCAAGTTATCGATTCTACGGCAGGCTCGGAACTCCTCTGTTTTCTCGACGCATATTCCGGTTATCACCAAATCCGGATGAAGGAATCTGACAAAGTCAAAACTTCATTCATAACCCCCTTCGGAACCTTCTGTTTTGTCACGATGCCCTTTGGGCTGAAGAACGCAGGAGGTACGTACCAACGCACGATGCAGCGTTGCCTCCATGACCAACTCAGACGCAATGTACACGCATACGTGGATGATATTGCGGTGATGTCCAAAAAGAAGGCAACATTGATTTCTGACTTGGAGGAAACGTTTGCCAATCTACGGAAATACAACATCATGTTTAACAGAAAGAAATGTTTCTTTGGAATACCAGCCAGAAAATTATTAGGTTTCATCGTGTCTCAAAGAGGCATAGAGGTGAACCGAGACAAAATCAAGGCTATACTCAATATTTCCAGGCCAACTCGCGTAAAGGACGTACAAAGACTAACTGGTTGCATTGCTGTAGTCAGTCGGTTTGTAAGCCGGCTTGGTGAACGAGCCGCACCATTATACAAACTCCTGAAAAAGACCAAGGATTTTGTTTGGACTGACGAAGCTGAAGCTGCACTACAAGACCTGAAGGAAGTACTCTCATCTGCTCCTATCCTTGCTGCACCGGAACCACATGAACCGATGTTGCTTTATCTTGCTGCGACAAACAAAGTCGTTAGTATCGTCATGCTAGTGGAGAGACCGGAGGAAAATCAGGAACACCTGGTGCAGTGTCCAACTTACTTTGTCAATGAGGTCCTGACAGAATCAAAACAGCGATATCCGCACTATGAAAAGTTGGCTTACGGTGTTTTTCTAGCATCTTGTAAGTTACGACATTATTTTCAGGAGCATCCAATTACCATGGTGAGCACAGCTCCCATGAGAGACATAATCAATAACAGTGACGCCACAGGACGCGTCGCCAAATGGGGCATAGAGCTTTCAGCTTTTGATATTAAGTATAAACCTCGAACAACAATAAAATCCCAGATCCTTGCTAACTTTGTCGCTGATTGGACAGAGACGAAGGAGAACATGATCCTCCCTGAGTCGGAATATTGGACCCTCTATTTTGATGGGTCTAAGGCTCGCGGGGGCTCGGGGGCTGGCGTGGTGCTCAAATCACCCCAGGGAGATAAACTTCTATACGTGTTGCAGATCCACTTCACAGCGACAAATAATATTGCCGAGTATGAAGCACTGCTACATGGAATCCGGATTGCTAAGGATATTGGCATCCGACGTTTGATGTGTTATGGAGATTCGGATCTTGTTGCTCAACAAGTGTCGGATATTTGTAATGGAAATAAACACATGGCAGCATACAAAGCTGTCATGGATGATCTATCTAAATCGTTCGAAGGGTTTGAAGTTCAACACATCCCTCGAGCAGAAAATGAGGAAGCAGACGCACTATCTCGGATAGGTTCTGCACGGAAAGATGTCTCGGATGGCGCTTTTTTAGAGCACCTCAAAGTTCCCTCAATAAAGGGGGTAGATGAGGAATATCCGACCAAATCCGACTCACCTTTGATAGCAGTTCTGGCTGTAATTCCTAGCTGGACTCAACCCTACCTCGATTATTTGGGAGATGGCAAATTACCCAAAGATGAGGTTCTGAGCCGGCAGATATCCGACGAGCGAAAGCCTACACTATAGTTAAAGGTGAGCTCTATAAGCGGAGTATCTCTGGGGTTTTTCAGCGTTGTGTGTCTCCGGAAGAAGGAGTGGAAATCTTAAGGGAAATCCACGAAGGCGAGTGTGGACACCACGCTGCAGCCAAATCTTTAGTGGCAAAAGCTTTTAGACACGGATTTTTCTGGCTTACAGCTCAGGCAGATGCCGAACGATTAGTCAAGATGTGCAAAGGCTGCCAAAAGTACGCCAAACAAGCTCATGTTCCGGCTGATCAGCTGCGAACAATACCCATAACATGGCCTTTTGCGGTCTAGGGGGCTGGATATGGTAGGACCATTTAAACGGGCTCCAAGTGGATTTACTCACCTCTTAGTGATGGTGGATAAATTTACCAAATGGATTGAGGCTGAACCTGTCACTAGTTGTGATGGAGCAACAGCCAAAATATTTGTCGAGGATGTTATAATTTGGTATGGTTATCCGCATAGCATTATCACGGACAACAGGAGTAACTTCTCTATGGGAGAATTGGCCGAATTCTGCAATGAGCAAAATATCCGGCTTGAAATTGCGTCAGTCGCACATCCACAGGCTAACGGACAAGTTGAAAGAGCAAATGGTTTAATCCTACAAGGCCTAAAACCGAGACTCGAAGCACCACTACGACGTGCTGCGGGGGCTTGGGCAGAGGAATTACCCTCTATAATATGGAGTTTACAAACGACTCCGAACAGGTCAACCGGATACACACCTTTCTTCTTGGTCTATGGTGCAGAAGCAGTTCTTCCTAGTGATTTAATTCACACTTCTCCTAGAGTGTCTGCGTATATTGAAGAGGATGCCGAGATTTCTCGACAAAATGATCTCGACTTAGTCGAAGAAGTTCGCGTCATTGCTGAAATGAGATCAACAGCCTATCAGCAGAAGTTACGCAAGTATCATAGCCAGAGAGTTAGAAACAGATCTTTCAATAAAGGCGATTTGGTTATTCGGCTTGTGCAACAAAGAAAGCACAAACTTTCCTCGGTATGGGAAGGGCCCTTTTAATTAGTCGAGTATTGCACAATGGTTCATATTACTTAACTGACATGAGGCCAGTCAAAGAAAGACCTGCTACTAAGAAGAGAAAGAGAGCTGGAGGCAGTACAAATCCGGATGAGTTAGACAGACCGTGGAATATTGCTTAGCTACGTCCCTTTTATTCTTAGTTTATCCTTCTTTGTAATCATATATATGTACATGTTCTGTGAGAAATAAAAGTTTTGGTTGCCTCAAGTTTTCCTGAGAAGTTTTTACCATCTTATTTCCGAATGATCATGTCATAGTCGAAAATCCCAGAATGCTTGAAAGTAATTTATGCTCATGTCTGTTCTGGTTTAGATTTCTGATTCTAAAATTGCTACCCTTGGGTATAACTCTAAAGTTTCTAGCCTTTACTTTGGTTATTTGTCTGATTGCTGAATGCGGGCATTTTCCGAGTAGTGAATTGTTGGTACTGGAAGCCGGCTTTGTTTCCGAGTTTAAACTGGTTTAGCAATTGAGCTCCGTTGCTCGGCAAAGTTTCCGGCAGAAGGTTTAGCCGGCTCACGAAAGGGACGAGGCGGAAAGCCAGATAAACAATGAGTATAGACGGAAAAATACAAGTGCTTATGTAAACATTTCAGGCACACAAAAATTCAAAGCAAATAGTGCTGAATAGATCAAAAGCTTAGCACTAGCAAAATTATAGTACTGCATAATTACAGACCCATCATATCTTTCAGAATAATACAAATTTTTTCTGGCAATCTATGATGCAGGAGGAGAAGAAGGAGCTGCCGGCTCGCTGGATATGTCGCCTTGATATCGTTCCGAGATGTCCACATCTGATACGGTGTGGTCATCGTCGGAAACTTCTGCTGATTCTTCGGGAGGCGGAGGCGGTGTGTCCACGCGGGAGAAAAAGGGAGTTTCGTAGCTGGTCAAATCAGCCACATGACACCCATATCTAGCACAGGAGTCCATGATGGCCTGGATGTCCTGCTCCTGGCTGTCTCCATCTACTTTGCAGTACCCTTTGGTCACTTGCCATATTTCCATGTTTCCATGGTGGCTCATGACCATGGTAAGAGTGTCCTGCGCCGCAGTCCATGCGTAGGACATATTCCAATCCTGGACAAGTTGCGGCATCTCCTTTGCCTTGTCCCGCACCTGAAAATCCGACATGCTGTGCATGTCCGGAATCTTGAGAGCTTCGCCAATGTCCTCAAGGGATTGGCGGAAGTCATGAAGCAGGTCACCGACTTAGGTAAGCCGGTGAGTGCGGGGCTTGGTGGAGGAAGAGTCCGTCAAGTTCAGAGGACCTATACACAAAACAAGTTAAGAAAATCTAACATTGAAAGAAGTCGAAGAAAGTGGAAAACTCAGACAGATGGAACGTACCGAAAATGACAACGTCAATTTTGGTCTTCTCTTCCCAAAGACTCTGGAGTTCAGCCTGGAGTGCCTCGAAAAGGTCCCTCTCTCTGCACAGCTCATTGTTAAGGTCCGAGATTTTTTGCTCTTGAGCAGCAATCTTGCGATCATGCTCATCAGTAGCCATGGAGGAGGACTCGAGAACTTGAGCTATGCTCTTCTCATGATCCGCCTTGAGCTTATCCAGCTCTTGGCGAAGTTCCTTGTTCTCCACCACCAAAGTTTTGAGGTTCTCGGCCTCTTCAATCATGGCACATGATTGTTTCACCAGTGCTGTAAGCCAAAAAGAACAACAGATCAACGAAAAAATTCGACTATGAAAACGCAAAGACAAGGTTTGAGTCTCGGAATGTTTACCTTCGGCTTCATCCTTGGCAACTTTAAGTTCAGCATTTTTAAGTCGGAGAGCTTTGATCTCTCTCCGCTTATCACAGACATTCTTCAACAAATCCTGGTTATAGGAATATACTTTCTGTAAGTCAGAATACCCAAAGTCAGAAAGCTACTAAAGACTCGGGCTAATATTTTTGATAATATCAGCACGAGCCTTGGGGGCTACACTAGTTCGTTCTTTGGCATCCTAAGGAAGCATAAACCCGGATTATTAATCCTACTTCATGCTTGGGGGCTAGAGGATATGATATGAAATAAAGGAAAAACAAGAGTTAGAATTCCGACTTACATATTGTTCGCGAGTCAGTTTATCCAAACTCGCATTCACTTCAGCAGCAACCTTCTCATCAAAAGTCAGGGGGATCACTGGAGGTGTTGGAAGCTCACTGGTCCGTATCCTCTCGTTGCAAAGACGCACTTGTTCAATAAGGTCAGAGTGCTTGATGTCCTCTGCCTCTTATGCTTCTTCTTCGGCAGATAAGTTTCTTTTCTCCAGGCATTGCCTGGCCAGCCGCTAGATCTCTTCAGCAGATTTCCGGGATAGGCAAAACTTGGCAAGTCCCGGATTGCTGATAAGGTTTTCGGCAAAGGATTCTGCCGAGCAATCATTACCCAAGGAGGGTTCACCCTTATCTAAACCTGACTCACCCATGGTGACGTCAGTTTGTGATTCAAGGATCACAGGCTCTGATGAAGGAGCCGGATCTTCTGCGGCATCCAGGGAAGGAATAATCATCGGTGTTGTGGAAGGTTGGGGGGCAGGAGTCTGAGGAGCCACGGCAGGAGAAGCTATGGTAAGCTTCATCTGTCGCAGGGGCTTCGAAGAAGTTCCCTTCCCCTTGCCCTCGATGAGTTATTTAGCTCTGAGAATGTGATAAAGTCGGAAACATTACATCTCGGAAAAGAATTTGAGTAAAGTGCAAAGGCGGAAGTTGTGATTGAAAGTTACCTCTTCACGACGGGCACCTCCTTTATGCCAACAGCCACTGTCGGAGCTTTGCGCTTCTTGAGCGCAATGTCCGGCAACGGTACCACCTTTGTCTCCTGAGAAAACTCTGGAGGATATCCTTCGAGCGGAGCAAATTCCGACTCGGGGAGGTCAGCAAGCTGAAACACATATCAGTATTGCAATGTAATTTAAAGATTGAAACACATGAAAAGGTTTACTGTTAAAAGCTTACCGGCACTACGGGGTTTTCCGCCGTATGCATATCCAGAAAAACCTCCAGGATCCTCCTCTCGATCCGCTCCCTTATCAGCCACTTAATCTGGCTTATATAGCCTTGAGTGGTGTAGGCTCTGGGGCTGATGCGGAGGGAGTCTTTCTTGGATGACGTGATGGAGTGCATCAGTCGGTTTCCGTGGTACTGAAGGGGCTGGATCCGGCGTGACACCCAGCATTGGACCAAGTCGGATCCCTTCAGTCCTTTGTGTTTGATCAGATATTCGACCCGCCTCTTAGCGAGGATCAGATCGTCACTGAGAGCCGGAGCGGCCTCGTCCCAAGACGGTTGGGCCGTGGCAGCTCTGTCAACAAAATCCGGCAAAGCAGTAGCTTTGTTGGGAGCCGGAATATCCTTGTGATAAAAGAATGTGGCTGGCCACTGTTTGACCGAGTCACTGGCTAAGATTTTGGGATATGCGCGCTCACGTCTAAGTGAAAAACTAATGGTACCGGTGATATAAGGAACACCGGCAGTGATAGAGTTTCTCCGGACATGAAAGTAATACCGGAATAAGGTCAAACTCAGCCTAATGCCGAGAAATCCCTCACACTAAGAAGCATAAGCGCTCATCTCTAAAAGAGAGGTGGGAGGAAGATGGTGGAAATGAACACCATAATGGTCAATCACCTCGGAGAAGAACTCCGAGGGAGGAAACAACAAACCTCTGTCGAGGTGGGTGCCAAAGTGGACCCGCTCGCTGGCACGTGGGTTGGGGACGGTTTCCCCGAAGCCGCTCCGCCAGTCGCCAGCACGGAGGAGCCCTTCTGTCTCCATGTTCTGGAGCTTCTCGTCGTCAAGTACGCAGGGGATCCAGACCCCGCGGAAGCTTTCCTTCTCCGCCGCTGCCTCCGGCGTTGCCGCAACTGCCAAACCGAAAGAACATGATGAAGCCATTTCTTTGGTGCTCCGGTGACCTAAGATGGGCGATGCTGGGAGTTTTTTGGGGGAAAGCAGAGGATCTCTGTGCGTGCGGGGGAGATTTGGAGGAGAGGAAAAGGCAAAGGGAACAGGTGAAGAAAGAAGGAGGAAATCCTAACCTCTTATATCCACCTAACTGCGCCAAGATTCGTGCAAATGCTACAGTGTAACTGCCACGCGTCGTGGAAGGAATTGGGAAGGACCCACGCGATGATTACGTCGCCTCGATCTCCGCGTACGCATTGAAACGGCGCCTCGGTTCTGCGAACCGTGGACCCACCAACAGTTGTGCTGACAGGATGTTTTTCAGATGACGTGACTTGACTATGACTTGTGTCAGGTGGCGTTAGAGACCAAATTCCGGCTTAGTTTGAAATCAAGCTGGAAAATCCGAGTAACCTGTTGATAGGTCCGACTTATTTTTTAAGACCCGGATCATATTTTTTGTGAAGTTTCAGGAACCCTTCAAGATTCTGCAAGCCGAAGATCAAGCTAGACGATGATAAAATCCGACTTTGGATCTTGGAGACTTCCGGGGCTGCTGTTGGGGATATACTTTCCGGGTATCCTCATAGTTCCTCACTGACCAGGGTGTCCCACTTCGGGTTAGAGCTTTGCTTCACGGGCGGCCCAGTCAGGGAGAAAAGATGGTGTCCAATCCAGCTACGGGAAGGCCCAGAAGACTTGCCGACTTAGGCCCATAGTGTTACTTGTAGTTCAAGATGTACTCTGTAACCGACTCTTAGTTGTAGCCGGAAAGATCTCTCCTGTAAACCCTAGGCCGGATATCTATATAAGCCGTCCTAGGGAGAGGCTTTAGGGCACACCACAATAGTCTACAATCTCAACTCATACAGGTGAAACCCTTGTAACCCATATTCCGGCTCTGCCGTATTACTGGATTGCTAGCAGGAGTAGGGTCTGTCCAAAGCCGGCGGATTCGAACCTGGGTAAACTTGTGTGCTCACCGTCCCGGAACACCGTACGTCTCACACCCCTCTCTTCCACATGCCCCGAGGACCCCCTCATGGCGTACTTGTCATCAATCCGACGACATTGAGAGAGGATCCTCTAGAACTTATTTGGATGATATACCTTGCCTTGTTGAAAATATTTTTGGTATTGATCTTAATGTTTCTTCATTTGAGAACACTTGATTCTTTCTTGCTTCTTATGCCTAACTTAAAGGCGTTAAAGAAAATTACTTATTGGGAGATAACCCAAAAGTTTTAGATGAGTCTTGGGAGTTATTACCCGCTCCTTATCCTTTTTATTTGCTTTTTGTGCCAAGAGTAACCTCTAATGAGAGAGAAGTAATGATTGGGAAAGTTGCTGTCCCGAAACAGATTTCTGTGCTTCACCGAAAAATTCGTGTAAAATATCTGTACGTCTTTTTGAGGCGTGAATTTTTGTGCTTCTGCCCCAGGTTGTTATCTAACTTTCGTTAGTTCAACACTTTTTGATTTGAGCAACAGAAGGTCTTCGAAAAAATTCGTCTTTACCTGCTGGTCTGTTTTGATAGATTTCTATCATTTTCTACATTTGCTTCTTGTTGGTTCCTTTTTGAATTCTTTTGGGGAATTGAGCTTTTTTAGGGAAGTGAGACAGTATCTAGTGTTCTAATGGGAGTTTATTTGGTATTGGAACTGAACCTTAAGACTTATTATCTTGAATGCACTAATGTTGCTAATAAAGATTGTGTGAAGTTTTGTATGAAGGAAAAATTTCAGGTGTATGGAAGGAATGAGTAATGAGATGAAGGATGGACTAAAGCTCAAGCTTGGGGATGCCATGCGTGTCACCCCAAGAAATATCCAAGAAGTAAAAGCGTCAAAGCTTGGGATGCCCAAGGCACCCCCCTCTTCATCAATAAAAATCACAGGTTTCTTCTAAACGCTTCATTTTTATTGTTTCATGCACAGTTGTGTTGTTCTTGGAGCGTCTTCGTTTTCGTTTTGGTTTTTCGTTTGCTTAGTTTTCTGAATAAATTGGTTGGACCCCCTCTTTCATACATTCTTGTGTTTTGTCCACACTTTGGAGTACTTTTCATATGATTTCTTGGACTAACCTATTAACAAGAGCCACAGTGCCAGCTACCTGTTTTCTACTGTTTTTGGTTCCAGGAAAGTCAGAAAATAAATATTCTCAGAATTGGACGGGACAAAAGCCAAAGTGCCTATTTTTCCGGAAGTCATCAGATGCCAGAGTACGAGACGGAGAGGGGCCAGGGGGCCACCACACCACCTGGCCGTGCGGCCCAGCCTGGCCTGCGCCAGGGGGTGGTCTGGCCGCCTCCGGCACCCCCTCGGCCTCCCCTTCCGCCTATAAGATGCCCTCGGGATGAAAACCCTAAGGGCCCGATCAAAAATCCATGAAAGAGTCTGTAGCCGCCGTCATCTCCATCCCTAGATCGGGAGGGATCTGAAGCTCTTCCCGGCACCCTGCCGGAGAGGGGAATTCACCCTGGAGGCCTTCTTCATCACCATGCAAGCCTCCGGTGTGATGCGTGAGTAGTTCATCCTTGGAATACGGATCCATGTAGTAGCTAGATGGCTGGTTCTCCTCCTTTGTGTTTTCATGTCTAGATCTTGTGAGCTCTGTTCATGATCAAGATCATCTATTTGTAATTCGGCATGTTGTGTTTGCAGGGATCCGATGGATATTGAGATGCTATTTCAGATTGATTATTGATTCTATCATGTCTTTGTTATTTGTGATCTTGCATGCTTTCCGTTGTTAGTAGCTATCTTGGCCAAGTAGATGCTAGCAACTCCAAGAGTTAGTATTTATGCTCGATAGTGGGTTCATGCCTCTGGTAATCTGGGGAAGTGACAGAAATCTCTAAGGTACTAGATGTGCTGTTGCTACTAGGGAGAAAACAACAATCCTTTGTTCATAGAACAATTATATTGTTTACTTTACACGCAGTTCGTAAAGCAATAATCTGTTGCTTGCAACTTAATACTGGAGGGGGTTCGGATGATAACCTAAAGGTGGATTATTAGTCATAGATGCAGTTGGATGGCGGTCTATGTATAATGTTGTAATGCCCAATCAAGTCTCAAAGGAGTCAAGATGATTAGTATATGTATGTATTGCCTTCTCGATGTTTGTCAATTGCCCCGCTGTAATTTGTTCACCTAGCATGTTATCTATCTAAGAAGAGCCACCTCTAGTGAAATATGGATCCCGGTCCTTTTCTTTACATACAATCTACAATCTTTTACTGCTTTGTGTTTACTTTCTGCAAACTATTACTTCTTTCCATTCGATACGTTTAATCCTTTGTTTTCAGCAAAACATGGTGAGATTGATAACCTCATCGCAAGTTGGGGACAAAGTTCTGTGGTTGTGTTGTGTAGGTCTCCATGTTGCTACTAGCACCGGTAGTGCGCCCTGCCAAGGCTCAGCTAGCAACACCTTTGGGGTGTTTCCTTGCTCCTACTGGTTCGATTAAACCTTGGTTTCATAACTGAGGGAAACTTGCTACTGTGCTCATCATACCTTCCTCTTGGGGTTCCCAACGAGCTCTACATCAACACCGCACCAGCACTTTTCTGGCGCCATACACTAAGCCATCAGTTCCCAAGACCTACAAGCGTCGTCCTCGCGGTAAATAGTTTCGGGACGACGGACAGGGTAACTTAGTGGACGAGGTTGAGTTGAGGAGAAGAAAGAACAAAGAGAAGCACATGGATGAACAAGCAAAGAGCACTAGAAAGGGGGTGTCCAAAAGGAAGGGCAAGGAGCCCAAGATCAACTACAAGGCTTTGGATCCAATTACTTATTCCTCTATCCGTCACCGTGATTTGTTTGCGGAGTTGCCTCGTGATTCTGAGCTGGGAGATGCTCACTTTTGTTGTGCTAAACAGAAAGGTATTTTTGAAGATGTGTATGCCAGGCTGAACATTAGGCCTATGCACCCGCTGGTTCTTGTTGAGGCTTTGGAGAAGCCACACCTTGTGGATGCCATGTATGTGGCTGGGCGGATGGGGCTACACCATCTCTTGTCTCTGTAGTGCTCATATGACTCTGAGGTGGTGAAGCAGTTCTTTTCCACTTTGGTTATTTGTGGCGATGAGCATCGCACTATGAAGTGGATGACTCATGACAGGCCTATGACTGCTGATTTCTGTGTGTTTGCTGAGGTTCTTGGATACAATTTCCGCAGCAGGGATAGGGCCAGTGGCCACCGCATCATCACTCAGCTGAAGCCCAACAAAGATGCAGCTCTCTCTCCTTGCACAATGGACAATGGCATTGTGGGCACTCTTGATGGTCTTGCCCCTATCTATGCTGCTTTGATCGGTCTCTTCTGTGATTCCATCACTCCAAGTGGAGGCAACAATGATAGCATCCGTGGTCACCTTGTCCAGCTCCTTGCTTTCTCCCATGAGGTTGCCTCATGCGAGGATGAGTCCGTGCAATACAAGATAGATGTGATGGACTTCATCTACCATGAATTGATTGATGCAATGTTCAACCGGCTGTCCATTTCTTATGCTCCCTACATTATGATGCTCATCAGGCACCTGCTTCCTTCTGAAGATTTCAACATTGATGTTGTGCATAAGGCAAAGAAGATCTACACCAAGGTTCGGAAGACCTCTCACCCCTCTTATTCTCCTGAGGGTCTCATGAGGGATGCTCGCAGGCCTCTAGTGCCCCCCGTTGCTCGTGAGATCAAGCAGTTGAATTGGTTCCAGCAGAACATCCTTTGCATGGGCATGGACACACGCAAGGGCCAATATGAGGCGTATAAGCAGTGCCATGAGTTGGCTCACTCTCAGCAGCTCATCCTTCACCATGTGTCCAGTGCTTCTGGTGATCCCCCGGCTCCTACCCCTCCCACACCATATGCCCGGTGGAACTCTTCTTCTGGGCTGAACTATGGAGAGCTGGAGCGTCACTTGTTCCCCTCTACGGCCACTGCTAATGATGAGGATGATGACACCGAGGAGCTTGAAGATGAGGACAAGGATGGGGACGAGGATGAGGACAAGGATGAGGACTACGAGTGATCCCTTGGGGCGCTAGCATCGCTCTTCTTCCGTTTTGGCGTCTAGATGCCAAAGGGGGAGAAGTAGTTCTATTAGGTCTTCGAGGATTTGCATGGGTCAGGCATAAGCACTTGCATTTTTCTATTCGTCGTTTTCTTGCTTGTGCCCATTTAGCGTTGAACTTTAAATTTGTGATTTCTGGTTTGTTTGAGACTCTGTGACGGTGGTTGTCTAGATTTATCTCATGGATTATGCTTATGGATTCATCTATTCATATCCTATTATGCTGGGAATTTTTATCGAGGAAGGCGCTTATATTGGTTATCACGTTGATAATTGTGGCTATTTCAAGGATGCCTCTCTCCCTATCTTGGTGGTATGATTATGTTGTTCATATGCCAATGGAATAGATTCACCTATTTGTGTGCATTTGTATTCAAATGCAAAATTCTAATATGCACACATTGAGGGGGAGTCTCTTCCATGTTTATTGCTGGTAGTCTTGTGATCCTTTCCTGCAAATCCTAGTATTGTCATCTAACACCAAAAAGGGGGAGATTGAAAGAACATTTCATGTTTTCCTGTGTTTTGTGTGTTAGATAACAATACTGTGGAGTTTTCTCATGTGTGCTAAGTGTGCAGGAGTTTTGGGGGGGGATTATCCGCCCCACCAAGGGCCGGATAATCCGGCCTACCTCATTGATCAAAGGCTGCCAAGGCGCGTCACTCAAAGAGGGGGCGGATTATCTTCCGGAAAATCTGAACTGGGGCGGTTTTTCTTTCCCAGGCCGGATAATCTGGCTTTCGCATTGGCCGGATCTGGCCCCCAGAATTTGACCAAAGCCTACCAAGGCGCGTCGCTCAAAGTTCGGTCGGATTATCTCCCGGAAAATCCGAACTGGGGCGGTTTTTCCTCCCCAGGCCGGATAATCCGGCCCCCAAAAGACGATCAAGGGCAAGCTCGGCGTGACACTCAGAGAGGGGGCGGATTATCTGCCGGATATTCCGAGTCAGGGGTAGAGTTTTCCCCAGGCCGGATAATCCGACCCTCACTTGGGCCGGATAATCCGGCCCCCAAAGACTCCAACGGCTTGGTTTTGAAAGGGGTATAAATATCCCTCCTTCCCCAATGTTCAGAACTCTTGATTCACTCGAAATTATTCAGACACTTTGCAAGAGCTCCCATTCTAGATCTCCCACTTCAACCACCCGAAGGCTTCGATCTTTGGGGGAATTGAAGGAGGAGAGAATCGTCATCGTCATCACGAATCAAGCGCGTCAACTCCTCTCCATTCATTTGGAGAAATCCCTGATCTAGTATTCTTGTCAATATCTAGATCTTGTTCTTTGTTATTGATAACTTGTTCTTGTGGCAGCTTGTTGTCATTACGGGAGCCTCCAAGTTGATTGTGGAGCTGTGCCCCGCTAGTTGTGTAAAGGCACCGGTACCCGCCTCGAAGGGTCCCTATTGTGGAAAGGTGGATTAGGCCTTTGGTGGCGGGATCCATCGGAGAACAGGGTGAGGCCTATTGTGGCGTGGTGGTCTTAGTACCCGCCCACCCCTCCAACGCAGACGTACTTCCCTTAACAAGGAAGGAACTGCGGTCAAACAAATCCTGTGTCTCCGCGTGCTTCACTACGGTTTACCTGTTCCTCTTCCACTCGCGCTTTACTCGCTAGTAGATAGGTTTGCATATAGGGAAATTCCACCTAATAGCTTATCTAGAGAATTTACCTTTTGTGTTAAGCCTAAAATTGAAAAAGCATTAAAAATTGAAGTAGCACCTATTTACCCCCCCCCCCCCCTCTACGTGCCCATATGATCCATTTCAGCAAGGCATTATTCATTTTAGCTCCAGCCCATATTCCTCCCCCGATGATCCTGGTGTTGAAGAAGGATCTGACCTGGAGGTTTTGTGATGATTTCCGCCAACTGAATGCCATCACCGTCAAAAACCGTTACCCACTGCTGGTGATTAACGAGCTGCTCGGTGAGCTGACAGGTGCTTGCCTATACTCTAATATGATGAGTTAATACTTGAGTTATATTGTCTCCTTTCCCCTTGAGGGTAACCCTAATCCAAGACCTCTCTTGATATACTCTTGAGTGCTACAAGGTTTCATCTTGTCAATCGTGGGTAGAATCATAAGACCCTCACTGGGTGCTCTTCCCCCTCTGATTAGGATTTGAGGGAGCGCCTACACCAATCTATCCACAAGGGGATTCTATGGGACAGGTGGCTACCGACGTGAGAAATTGGCCCTTATCGTGTTGTGTTAGTGCGTGTGTTCATCGTGCTCATCTTGTGACGTTCGACCGTTCTTGTGTTTATCACCTCTCCCCTCTGCTATCCTCCAAGAATCCACATGAATCAATGAACATCGAGCTAGCCCTAGAGGTTAGCCCCCATCACCTTATCCGGCATGAGTCGGGTCCTTATATAGGCGCAGCTAGAGAACTAGCCATTTCTATGGAAGATTCCTTTCGCAGTTACACCATTCACCCAAAACCGGTCCTACCAGAATCATCACAGTGGTAACATTCCTGGTGCTTCAAGAGTGCACAACGCCCGGAATCATCATGTGCTTACGACAACCTTCCAGTACAATGTTGCCTAACTATTCATAATGACAATGGCCATTCTCGTTAGCACCGGGCTTAACACCGGTCATACCGATCTGAATCTCTATGGGTCTTGATATATAAAGTCACAACACACGCAACTCAGGATAGAGACTATTGAAAATATAAGCAATAATCCATATGATTTAATCTGAATAATAAACTGATAAAGCATGATCATATAGACAGTACCAAAACTAATCATGCAGACCAACAAAGTAGATGAACATATTACATCTAAATAAGATAAAGCTATCACATCTATACCAAAAGCTAGAATAAAGAACTCTAGCAGAATCTGAAATCGAGAGTTCAGGATGACGTACGGTACAACAGTGATAGTAGCAGCCACGGCGTTGGCAGCAGCGGTAGCCGCAGCAGTGGTAGCAGCATCATCGGCCATGTCATCAATGTAGAGGTTGCTGATGTCCGGGAAGAAGTCCTCGTTGGGGAAGGAGTCATCCATGATGGCGTCAGTAGTCGCGCGGAAGCGCTCCCCAAAAACCTGATCACCCCTCACCCGTACAGGTTCATAAGAAGGCGGGGTTCCGGAGGCCTACTGTCCCGATCTGCGGTGCACGCCGCAAGCCGGGATGGGGAAGACGAAGGCGGCGCAATAGACTGGAAGGAGACACGTGTGGTAAGCGGTGCCGATTAGGTTTATTGCAGACGCTTATATAGCACAAGTCAGGGAGATCGTGGGGCTCAGCCAACGTCTGAGTCGGTAACAGCCCATGTCCCATAAAGACTAGAAACAGCTGACTAATTAACGCGTCCGTTAATGACTCGTAATTAATCCACGATTAATTTTCCCGACTAGCAAAAATAAAGCTCGGCTCGTGAGATTCCATAAACCAGCTGGCCTTGTGCGTCGAGGCGAGGTGTGGCGTGGCGAGGCGAGGCGGCCGACATCGAAGGAGGAGTGCACAAGAGCTGCTCTTCTTCTCACACCTTAATGAGTGGTGGAATTGCCTAGTATATAAGAGGTGTAACTCTCACTCAACTAGCAATGTGGGACTAAACTTTGGCACCACTAGCATAGCCATATGCTGCCATGCACAAATGGGCCAAAGAGAATTTCAGAATTTGCCTAATGGTCCAACAACCCAAAACTCATCAAATTCCAACAATCCCCCATAAAGTCTCATTGGCACATCACCTCATTTCTATTCCAGAATATTGTTTTATATACTGGTGTGTAGTGGAGACTGTTAAGTTGAACTTCCACGTTAAACTTCATGCTACACTAGCTAGCAACTTGAATAGTGGACTATGCCTTGAACTATAAGTTTTCTGCAAACTAGTTTCACAAAAAATCTAGACCGGTACAGGGCTGCCGCAGGTCTTCCCCGTGGTTTGGAGCTTATGCTTCATACTCCAGGATCTTTCATGAGTTTATTAGAGAGCACCCAACTCTCACGGACTACGACGTTTGACAGTCAGACTCATATAGGTGTGTTCCTCAATAGATGTTCTGCAGGACAACATCTCTGCTTAGAAAAGCCACTTGTAACACATTAAGATAAATATCAACCTGCCATGCAGAATAAGAGAGTATTGCATATTTATGGATATGTAAATATAATATGGGCATACTCTCCTCTCAGCTGATCAACAACTTGTCTCCTAGCTCTAATTCACGGGATCTCCGATCACATAGAGTGGGTTGCCACTGCGAACAACTCATTGTGTGGGTCACAAACCCATCTTTCTCGATGCATTATCTATCACATTACGTGATAAATCCTTTGTGAAGGGATCTGCCAAGTTCTTAGATGTTTGGATATAATCCAACGCAATAACTCCGGAGTTTCTCATTTTCCTGGTAGATTTCAATCTCCTCTTCACATACCTTGATGACTTCATATTATCCTTAGAACTGTTTACCTTGACAATCACAGTTCATCGGGATGGCGGGTATTGGTTTTTCAACCACAAGTAAGTCCATCAATAGCTCATGAAGCCACTCTGCTTCAACAGTGGTTGTGTCTAATGCTGTGAGTTCTGCTTCCATAGTTGACCTCGTTAAGATGGTCTGCTTGCAAGACTTCTAGGAAACAGCGCCACCACCAAGTGTAAACAAATAACCACTTGTGGCCTTAATCTCATCAGCATCAGATATCCAGTTTGAATCACTATAACCCTCAAGTACCCGTGGATACCCAGTATAGTGAATACCATAACTCACAATGCCTTTCAAATGGCGCAAAACTCTCTCAAGAGCATGCCAATGATCATCTCCAGGACTTGACACAAATCGACTCAGTTTGCTTACAGCAAAGGAGATGTCAGGCCTCGTAGCGCTGGCTAAATACATGAGCGAGCCAATAATTTGAGAGTATCTCAATTGATCTTTAGCATTCCTTTGATTCTTTCGAAGTAGTACACTCGGATCATAAGGTGTTGGAGAAGACTTGCAGTCGCTATACCCAAAGCGGCTCAATATATTTTCCACATAGTGGGACTGAAGCAGTGTAATCCCACCATTGTCATCCTTCAGTATCTTGATGCTTAAGATTACATCAGCCACTCCCAAGTCCTTCATCTCAAAGCAGCGAGATAGGAACTCTTTGACCTCCTCAATAACAGTGAGGTTGGTCCCGAATATCAATATGTCATCGACATAGAGACACATAATAACTCCCTCCCCCCACCATGAAGATAATACACACACTTATCAACTTCGTTTACAACAAATCCTTCAGCGATTAAAGTTCTTTCAAACTTCTCGTGCCACTGCTTAGGATCTTGCTTAAGACCATATAAAGACTTCACTAACTTACACACCTTTCCTTCTTGACCATCTACCACAAATCCATCAGGCTGCTCCATATAAATTTCCTCATCTAGCTCTCCATTTAGAAAAGTTGTCTTAACGTCCATTTGATGAACGAGAAGACCATGTGAGGCAGCCAAGGATAGTAGTACTCGAATAGTGGTCAATCTGGCTACATGTGAGTAGGTATCGAAGAAGTCTTCACCTTCTTTCTGGGTATAACCCTTGGCCACAAGACGTGCCTTGTACTTTTCAATAGTACCATCAGGTCTAAGCTTTTTCTTGAACACCCACTTACATCCTATAGTTTTGCACCCATAAGGACGATCAGTGACTTCCCAAGTTCCATTAGCTAAGATGTAATCCATCTTGCTACGGACAGCTTCTTTCCAGTAGTCAGCATCTTGAGATGCATAGGCTTCTGAAATAGATGTGGGAGTATCATCCATGAGGTACACGATGAAATCATCACCAAATGACTTTGCAGTCCTTTGTCTCTTGCTCCTTTTAGGAGCTTCATTGTCATCCTCCACAAGATCATCATAGTGTTCTATCGGCATAGTGGGTTCAGGAATTATAACAAATTCCTGACTAGATAAACTAGTCATCTCCTGATTTGATGAGCTAGACATACCTTTCATGGGGAAGATGTCCTCAAAGAAAGTCGCACCATTCGACTCCATGATCGTACCAACATGCATGTCGGATACCTCAGATTTTACTATCAAAAATCTATAGCCAATGCTATGAAAAGCATATCCTAGAAAAACACAATCTATGATTTTTGGTCCAAGCTTTCGCTTCTTGGGTATTGCAATATTGACTTTCGCCAAACATCCCCAAGTTCGTAAGTAAGAGAGTTTATGCCTTTTCTTCTCCCATTTCTCAAATGGAGTCATGGTTTTATCCTTTACTGGAACATGGTTTAGGACATGACATGCAGTCATTAGCGCCTCCCCCACCATTCCTTGGAAAGACCTGACGTATCTAACATGGCGTTAACCAAATCAGTTAGAGTGTGGTTCTTTCTTTCGGCCACCCCATTTGACTGAGGTGAGTAGGGGGGCGTCCTCTCGTGGATAATGCCATGTTCCATATAGAATAGATCAAATTCATTTGAAAAGTACTCTCCACCATGATCCGACCTTAGCCGCTTGATTTTATGTTCAAGTTG
Source organism: Avena insularis (assembly GCA_023614405.1). Taxonomy (NCBI): domain Eukaryota; kingdom Viridiplantae; phylum Streptophyta; class Magnoliopsida; order Poales; family Poaceae; genus Avena; species Avena insularis. Next base: position 472,607,343 of record CM042696.1, on the reverse strand, counting down.
GTTTTCTGCTTCAGCTTTATAGTTTTTGAAGTAATTCAAAGCTTCATCTTTAGATTTCAGAAGATAAATGTAGCAGTATCTAGTGGAGTCATCAATCAATGTCATAAAGTATCTTTTTCCACCTCTTGTCAACACACCATTCATATCACAAAGATCTGAATGTATAAGTTAAAGTGGTGCTAAGTTTCTCGGTTCCGCAGCCGCATGAGACTTGCGGGGTTGCTTTGCTTGCACACAAACTTGGCACTTAGAACCTTTGACAGTGGTAAATTTCGGAATTAAACTCATATTGGCTAGCCTTGTCATGCAACCAAAGTTAATATGACAAAGTCGTGAATGCTAAATATTAGACTCATTATCATTGCAGACATGATTAATAACTTTAGTACATGAGTCTGACAAAGTTAAGAGGAATAGACCTCCGCACTCATAACCTTTTCCAACAAATTGTATATACTTAGAAATTACAACTTTATTGGACTCAAACACCAACTTAAAATAATCTCGACATAGAAGCGATCCGCTGACGAGATTCTTATTGATGGAAGGAACGTGCTGCACATTCTTCAACTGTACGGTCTTCCCCGAAGTAAACTTCAGATTTACCATACCAACACCATGAATAGAAGCACATGAGCCATTTCCCATCAGCACGGAGGAAGTCCTTGAGACTTGATAAGAAGAGAACATGGATGTATCAGAACATATATGTGTATTAGCACCCGTATCAATCCACCAATTAGGAGAATGACATACTGAAAGGATAGTAGGTAAAATACCGTACTCGATGTCCTTCATCTCAGTATCGCTAATAACAACATTAGCGGTCTTGCCGCTGTTCCTATGTTACCGCTTGTCAAAGCAATTCAGGCAGCTAGGATCCCAATGATCAGGATCACCACAGACATGGCAAGAGCTTTTCTTCTTATCATTTTTCCTCTTAAAGTTGGTGGAGTGAGTGGCCTTGTTCTTGCCATCAAACTTCCCTTTGCCATCAGATTTGTTCTTATTCTTGAACTTGTGGAATTAGAAGTTTTTCTTCCGTACCAAATTGGCACTAGAAGCTCCCTCAAATCCTCGAGCACGTGTGTCCTTTGCTGTCGCCTTCTCTTCCACATGAAGAGACCCAATAAGATCCGTAACGGAAAACTCTTGTCTCTTATGTTTCAGAGAAGTAGCAAAGTTCCTCCACATGGGAGGAAGCTTGGCAATAATGCATCTGGCCACAAACTTGTTAGGTAAAGTACACTTGAACTGCCCGAGTTCTTTGGCAAGTGATTGTATCTCATGAGCTTGCTCAACGACTGAGCGGTCATCAACCATCTTATAGTCATAGAATTACTCCATGACATACAACTCAGTGCTAGCATCTGAGACCCCAAACTTGGCCTCGAGCACAACCCACGCGTCTTTGCCATTATCAAATGATATATATGGATCAACAATGTTGTCCCCAAGAATACTGAACAGAGTCGCCATAAACATGGTACCGACTTTCTTAAAGGCCGCTTCCTGCTCAGCGGAAAGATCTCCTTCAGGTTTGCCAAGAGTGGCGCTATAGCAGTTTAGGTTTTTAAACCATAGAATTGCTTTGGCGCGCCATCTCTTATAGTGCATACCATCAAACGAAGGTGGCTTAGTAGCCGTGGCTACAGTGGAATTCAGCTGCCTATAATCAGATTTTTGGATTGTTGAAAATATAAACAATAATCTATATGATTTAATCCGAATAATAAACTGATAAATCATGATCATACAGACAGTACCAAAACTAATCATACAGATCAACAAAGTAGATGAACAGATTATATCTAAATAAGATAAACCTATCACATCTACACCAAACCCTAGAATAAAGAACTCTAGCAGAATCTGAAATAGAGAGTTTAGGATGACGTACGGTACAACAGCGACAGCAGCAGCCACGGCGTTGGCAGCAGCGGTAGCCGTAGCAGTGGTAGCAGCGTCATCGGCCATGCCATCGATGTAGAGGCTGCTGATGTCCAGGAAGAAGTCCTCGTCGGGGAAGGAGTCGTCCGTGATGGCGTCAGTAGTCACGCGGAAGCGCTCCCCAAAAACCTGATCGCCCCTCACCTGTATAGGTTCACAAGAAGGCGGGGTTCCAGAGGCCTACTATCTCGATCTGCGGTGCACGCCGCAAGCCGGGATGGGGAAGACGAAGGCGGCGACGCAATAGACTGGAAGGAGACGCATGTAGTAAACGGTGCTGATTAGGTTTATTGCAGACGCTTATATAGCGCAAGTCAGGGAGATCGTCCACGTCCTATAAAGACTAGAAACGGCTGACTAATCAACGCGTCCGTTAATGACTCGTAATTAATCCATGATTAATTTTTCCGACTAGCAAAAATAAAGCTCGACTCGGCGAGATTCCCGCAACCCGCAACCTGTGGCCCGCGGCGCGCGTCGTGACGAGGCGAGGCGGGCGGCATCGGAGGAGTGCGCGAGAGCTGCTCTTCTTCTCACACCTTAGTGAGTGGTGGAATAGCCTAGTATATAAGGATGTGTAACTCTCACTCAACTAGCAATGTGGGACTAAACTTTGACACCACTAGCACAGCCATATGCTGCCATGTATAAATGGGCCAAAGAGAATTTCAGAATTTGTCTAATGAGCCAAGAGCCCAAAACTCATCAAATTCCAACAGAGACGGTTATACCGTTGATCCTGGTTTCAGTCTCCTCGGAGATTTTCAAAGGATTTTTTTGTAGAACCTACATGAGCACACAATCAAGTTTCTCATCTTTCTAATATATCTTACCCACTTTATAGTGCTTATTATTATTGTACTATAGCCAATGTGATTCTTCCAATCACCAAAACTATTGAAAGAACTATCTTTTTTTTTGAAACAGGGGCAAAAGATTTGACCAATCTATTAATTAAGAAGAAGAAAACTGACCAGTTAATTAACGAAAAACCGGGCGAAAACCGCTACATCAACGCCACAAAGGGACAACATCTAAACATGCAACCTCTAACCAACAAGCACTCTCAACCTACTACGGCGAACCGACGACGTAAGGAGCACCACGCCGTAAAGAAGACCCACCGACTGGACAACCTAAAAAAGATCATCAATCTTTCTTTCCTACGCCCCTATTTCTTTTTTTCTCCTGAGAAATACCTTCCCAGGAGACTTCACCACCTTCCTGATTATATCCTCGGAAGCCCGTCCCTACTAAGACGCAAGCAATACCTCCCCGAAAGAACTATCTTGAGTGTTCAGTTTCAAGCCATATTTTTCATACTTCATTTTGAGGGTCTGACATCCGCATAGTTAAACAACCTTCGTGGGACTATTCAGCCATATACGCTCAGTATAAACATTAGTCACTTATTAGTTGCTTGCGATTATAATCATCAAAACGCAGAAGGGAGGGCACTTGACGCATTTTCAGGTGCCTAGCTTGATACTAGTTCAGAATTGACGTTGTTTTTCAACACTTGGACAGAATCGGGCAGAACAGGTCATCGATCCGGACTGTTTTGGCTAAGTATATTCTCTCGAGTAGCTAATCGTCTGACATGACGCTGATGCTGCCGCCATTGTTCTTTTCCTTTTCCGAAGAATAGATGCTGCTATTTATCTTGACGAACAGCCTAGGCATATTTTAGCAGCAATGCATCACGTTTGGTGGGAGGAAAGGCATATAAAACCAGCCAAGACAATGCTGAGATGCTCCGTGGTAGGGTTGAAAATGGTAAGGAAACTTTCTATCCGTTTCCGAAGAAAACGGAAAAGTCATTTTGCGGAAAAGGAACAGAAACGGAATATTTTAAACGGAAACGGAAAAGGAAACGGTGGAGCGATTTCCGACGAAAACGGAAACGGTAAGAAAATTCCGGATAAACAAATATGGAAACTTTCCGAAAATATAACCAGCCAAGTCCATGTACGAGATAGTACTTTGCATCATTGATTTCTCTTGCGCTTGTTGAGCCATAGAATATATGAAGGATCTATGTAAGACATACAACTACCCCATTCGACATACTAAACAAGTGAGTGTCTTAGCATTGATGTGAAACTAATTATGTAAACTTGTGTGCTTGTTAAAGTATTGAATTATGTGTGTTACTTTATATTCAATTGTCGCTTTTCAAAGTTGGGAGATATTCTTTGTCTGTTACACGTTACTTTTAGTTTACACACCATGGTATTACACCACTATTATATTTCGACGAATGTCTATTTTCGTATCGTATCCGTACCATATTTATTTCTGATGATTTTCGATTTCGTGTTTATTTCTGGAGTTTTCCGTTTCGTTTCCGATTTTGGTAACACAAGAGGAAACGAAAACGATAACGTGTGTTTCCGTCCGTTTTCAACCCTACTCCGTGGGACTTCTCTTTGGAAATAAAGCTCATATCATTGAAGAAGAAGGAAGAGATAAGGGAATCACGTTTTGTGGTAGGGAGAGAAAAAAGCATAGAAATACCAGCAAGAAACAGATAGATCCCCTTTCCCCTTCATATAACGATTCTATGCCTCCCTCTGTTGCGACTCAAGTAGGGGCGAGCTAGCTGGCATCCATGGCAGGCAGCGCATCACTATATATGTGATGTGAGCTTCCGAGTCATCTGCATTGCGTCGCCAGAGCGAGAAGAGACGAGCTAGAGAGGCGCGGCGAAGATGGCGGAGGCCGTGATCGGGTCGGTGGTGGGGAAGCTGCAGGAGCTGGCGATGAGTGAGACCCGGGCGATGGTGGCGGTGAACGACGACATACGGAGCCTCCGGGACAAGCTCATGTGGATGCAGGCCTTCGTGCGCGACGCCGAGCCGCGGCGGCGCGTGCAGAACGACGAGCACATCAGGGTGTGGCTGCAACAGACCCGCAGCGCCGTCTTCGACTCCGAGGACGCCGTCGACCAGTACTTCCTCCGGGTCGACCTCTCCAGGTGTGTTCCTTTTGCAGACTCTCTCCTAAACGATGTACAGTAGTAACAATTCTGTGGTATTAATAAAGCTGCCGTGATGATCTTCCGTGGAAAAAAAAACAACTCTCGCTCACTCACCGGTCCATGAATCATCAAACACCATCCTCTTGACCAACATTCCACGTGACCATTTTCTGACATCATTAGAAGATATATTTGTCAACCCATCTGTACCACGATAAATCAATTCCAAGTGTCATAAGTTAAGATACTAAAACTTATAGATGAAAATACTAATATATATAAGATACTAAAAAATAAAATTATTAGATCTACAATGAAAATATATTTTCATAGTGAACTTATTGATGTTGTAGATGATGATACAATCTCTACAAGTCTTGTCAAACATAAGATAGATTGACTTAGGACAAACCAATAACTATATTTTGTGTGGGGGGGTATTATCTACAACCAGCTACCATTTTTCGTCAGCCTTAAGCCCGTGCAATTAGACTGTTAGTTGTAGTTTTGTGTGATCATGTAAATCACTGATAGTAGCTTATTTTGGTGTGAAAATTGATCCATACCACCAAAGAGAAAGTACCAATTTAATTTAATTTATTTGATTCTCAATAACTTAGATGGTGAAATTTTGATTCGCTTCAAATTTAATTTCTTGCCCAGTTTGATCTGATTCTGCAAGTGGTGTCTGCAGCCACGACGAAAAATATATCTAATTGTCTTGCACCAAGAATCATTATTTTCTATTTTTTTTTATATTAGAGTGCAATCAAAAATTGTACTCCAGCTACTAGCTAGAGCTTACAAATAATTTGTTGGACACATGGATTAAATAGCATATTTTCTTGAAAGCACATGCTAGGTAGATTTATGGTACTCCCTCGGGTCCATAGTAAGTGTCAGGGCTTTGGTTTATTGACACTTATTATGGACCGGATGGAGTATAACTTTTTGGAACATAAGAATATAATTTGATTGATTCGAAATGATCAAAGCATCTTGCAAACGGCAGGCCATAAGGCCTCTAGCTTCTTCATACGTATTTTGTTTGGAACAAAGAATATTTAATTGGACATATCACCAAATAGTGAATATGATTTACAAACTTACATATTCCTTAGCTAGGAGTTTTATTTAATCTTGCTTCTCTTCTGTGTTGAAAAAAGTTCGTTGGGCAGACGGAATTATGATAACCCAAAACAATGCCTAAGTGTGTGTTCAACTCTTGCTTGACAACCAGCAGCCATTTCGATGTATTCTGATAAATGAAATAAATTATTCAATAGCATCTTCTCGACCAGCATTCCACATGGCTTTATTCTAACATCATTAAAAGATATGTTTGTCTACCCCTTCATACAACAATAAATCAATTCAAATTTTGACCAAACTTGTTGAAGATAATATTAATATTTGTGATATTAAATTAATATTACTAGATCTACAATGAAATGTATTTTCATAGTGAACTTATTGGATGTTGTTGATGATGATACAATCTTCTACAAGTTTGTTTAAATAAGATAGAATGACTTAGAACAAATCTAAAAATATATTTTTATGGGGGTATTATCTACAATCAGCTACTATTTTTGGTCAACCCCAAGCCCATGCGATTAGACTGTTAGGTATAGCTTTGTGTGATCATGTATACTACTGATATCAATTTATTTTCATGTGAAAATTGACCCATACCACCGAAGAGAAAGTACCATTTAAATTTAATTTATTTGATTCTTATTAACTCAGATAGTGAAATTTTGATTCCCTTCATATTTACTTTCTTGCCTAGTTTGATCCATTATATCTAATTCTCTTGCTAGCTAGAATGATTTTTTCTATTTTATATATTCGAGTGCACACGAAAACTGTGGCTACTAGCTAGAACTAAACAATATAATTTGTTGGCAGACCATCAATGCATCTTGCTTCGTCGCACGTATTTTGTTTTAGAAGAAGATTTAATTGGACAAATTACCAAATAGTAAATATTATCTACAAACTTACGGGCTCCTTTGCTAGGAGTTTTATTTGACCTTCACTTCCGTGTTGATAAAAGTTGGTTGGTTCAACGGACTTGTGATAATCCATCACAATGCCTAAGTGTGTTTAACTCGGGCTCTTCGACCCACAACACTTTCCATGCTTTTTGATAAATAAAGAAACAATTTATTAAACAACATCTTCTTGACTAGCATTCCACATGTATTTTTTCTAACATCATTAGAACATATATTTGTCTACCCTTCGTACCAAAACAAACCAATTCAAAGTTTGACCAAACTTCTAGAAGATAATACAAATATTTATGATATTAAATTAATATTACTAGATCTAAAATGGAAAAAATATCTTTATAGTCAACCTATTTGATTTTGTACATGATGATACAATCATCTACAAGTCTGGTCAAACATAAGATAGATTGACTTGTGACAAACCTAGAAATGGAATTTTTTGTTGGAGTATTATCTACAATCAGTTATTATTTCCGTCAACCTTAAACTCCGACGACTAGATTGTTAGTTGTACCTTTGTGTGATCATGTAAATTACTCATAACAGTTTATTTCCATGTGAAAATTGACCCGTACCACCGAAGAGAAAGTACCATTTACATTTAATTTATTTGATTCTTGTTAACTTAGATATTGAATTTTTATTTGCTTCAAATTTAGTTTCTTGCCTAATTTGATCCAATTCTGTAAATGGTGTGTGCAGTCTCAGAGAGAGATTATATCTATTTGTCTTGCTAGCAAGAATCACCTTTTCTATTTTCTATATTATAGTGCACACAAAAACTGTGCCTACAAGCTAGAACTAAACAATATAATTTGTCGGATAAATGGATTAACTAGCATATTTTCCCGAAAGAACATCTTAGGTAGATTTATGGTATAAACTTCCATAACATAAGAATATAGTTTGATTGATTTGAAATGATCAAAGCTTCTCACAAACGGCAGGCCATCAAGGCGTCTTGCTTCTTCACACATATTTTGTTTGGATCAAAGAAGATTTAATTGGACAAATCACCAAATAGTAAATATGATCTACAAACTAGTCTAGAATAAAAAGAATCTTTGGATAGAGGGGCTCGTGATTCTGGATAGGTTGCCAAAAGCTAAGGCTAGAATAATAAACGTAGTAACATGCAACTGAATGCAGTGCCAATTAGATATTCTAGTCCAGTGTCATATTAGTATGAAAGTAGTAACATAGACCAGTATCTATTATATTATGAACGTAGTAACATAGTGTCATATTACTATCCTCTATGAATAGTTAACATTTCACAATAAATGGCAACGGACTCCTTAGCTAGGACTTTATTTAATCTTTGAGTTCTCTTCCATGTTGAGAAAAGTTCGTTGGTCAAACGGAATTATTATGATAATCCACCACAATGTCTGCTTTCTTTTTTGTCTTGAAACATTCCATGACAAGAGCAGAGAATAAACCCTTTCAAATAGGCATGAGAATTGTTTTCCAGTACATTTTTATACCAAAATGAATACCATGCATGTATTAGGAGCTCATTTTCTTTGCTTGGTGTGGCCGGCTCCCAAATGGAGAATCCACCTCATGCTTTTTGAATTATTCCTACTGTTTCTCGCTCATGTATCCATGGCTATGCCTGCTCAATTGTGTTTCTACGTGACTTAAGGTCAACTAATAATGGTTCAAACTGAAAGAAAGGATTAACATGGTAATATTTATTTTCAGATGTACGTGAAGATTTTGAAATAATTCCCAAAATAATATAGAAAAAAACAAAATAAATGCAGATCTAAACAATGTAAATTTTCCATTAAGAATCTAAACAAAATAAAATAGGAAGAACAATATATAGTTTACCTCCAAATATGATAGTGCGACTCTTTGGAAATCGAACACAGCACAACTTCTCCACACAAGATTAATCCATGCAAGGAAATAGTACTACAATGACCACATCTACAATCAATTTTATCTCAATCATTTTAAGGACGTTCGGCATTTTGGTAAGGTGCATCCAGTTCTTAAAAAATAGTTAAAACTGTACAGTTTAAAGACAGTTGAAGCATACTCTAGTTGTAGTGTATAATGCTTTCATTACCAAGTCACCCAAATTACAATAGCATTCAATACTAGACCGTGTAAATTAATGCATAGATTATCCGCTACTTCCTCCGTCCCACAATTCTTGTCGTGGTTTGAGTTCAGTTCAAAATTTGAACTAAAACCACGACAAGAATTGTGAAACGGAGGGAATAGTATTTTTAGCTATGCAGTTTACACACTTCCATGGTAACCACAAGAACCAAACAATAAGCCTGCCACAGCTCCGCTGACCCAAGTCAGGTCGTAGTACAAGGCAGACACCTAAGTTCACTCGAGATTTCTACTCAGTATGAGGTGTATTAATCATAGCAAAGACCACCCGTCGAACAATACATATGAGCAGGGTATGTACTGATTCTGAACCTCTCTAAACTATGTCCTGCTGGAGCCATGGAATGCTTTCTTTGTGCTCTCACAAAATCATCGATTAGTTTATTGACCAGTTACTTTAACTGTCTCTAAATAATATGGCTATGTAAACACGATTCTTCAGATTTCAGATATATATGTCACACATATGCTCAAACAGAACTTTTTTCCTAATAAGGTACCCAAGCTGGACTCGTGCTATCCTCAAGTTCTTCGCCGGTTTCACCACTCAAGTACGCGTGCGCCGTGACCTTTCTAACAGGATCAAAGCAATCAATACAAGACTAGGGGACATCATCGCGAGCAAGGATATGTACAAAATGGGCGATGCATCTGATGTCCCAGTTGTGACCTGGAGACCATCCGCTGCCATCCATACCAGCACTGAGAAGATGTAAGTAAATCTTTTCAACGCATACATTTACTCAACTATGTATTTTGTGTGCATGTCTTTGTTTTCTTATTTTGCAATCACTGCAGGAAATATTACCCCCTAATTAACAACTAACATGATGTGTCAAAGCGTTCCAAAGTTCTAGTACAATTTCTCGTGTTGATTAACACTTAAACTTTCATATTCCTAGAAAGAAGAATATACATGTGTAGTGTTTCTTCTTCCGTTGATGTGAGAGGAGAAGATTAGGTGTAAACTAATACATACTACAATTAAACTGCAGGGATAGTTTCGTGCTACCATTGGTGGGACGAGATACGCAGCTAGATGTGCTGAAGAAATATTTGAATCCAGAAACTGGCGAAGCAAGTCCACAGGTGATCTATGTGATAGGGAAGAGTGGTGTGGGCAAGACAAAGCTTGTGAGGGACATGTACGAGGAGTACGAGACATGGAACCGCTTTGACGAGCAAGCCTGGGTGAGCTTTGCACCCAATCTAAGTGCCTCCAACATCCTGAAGTTAATCATTCAGCGTCTGGAAGAAGACAATGTTACAGACTCCGGAGACGAGCATTTCCGTGAGAAACTGAAGCGGCTGCTACAAGATAAAGAATACTTGCTGGTTATAGATGGTGAAGTTAGCAGCACAGAGTGGAAACGCATACTAAGTGACCTTCCCAGCGGCAAGGCCGGGAGCAGGGTAGTGCAGATCACACAGACCAAACCAGAATTGTCACCTGCCACCTTGAAACGTGTTCTACTTGATGATCTCAAAGAAGATGACAGCACCAACCTGTTCCTGCAAACACTGCTCTTCATGGAGGATCAAGGTGAAAAGTACCGCAAAGATGTGGAGGAGGCTGTTAGAGAGAAACAGTATGGAAAAGACATCTTCGAGATTACAGGTGGTCTGCCACTTGCAGTTGTGCTTTTATCAGGCCTTTTAAGGACCAAGGAGTACCCTGGAGAATGGGATAAAGTGTTTAAGTACCTCAAGGTCAATGCCGTTCAGTGGAAGCGCCTCGACAGCGTATTATCCATGTGCTTTGATGACCTTCCACATGATCTCAAGTCCTGCTTCCTGTACTTTGCTGCCTTGCCAGTGAACACACTTATCAGGGCGCGCAGCTTAGTGTGCATGTGGATGGCGGAGGGATTTCTGACTCCAAAAGATGGCAAGAAAATGGAGAAGGTGGGTGAACACTACTTGAAAGAGCTCATCGCAAGGCGGCTGGTGAACCTTGCCCCAATGGAGTATGAAGCTTCTGGAGATGAGCGTGTGGCCGTCCAAAGCAAAGTCCATGCCTTCTTGCTTCATGAGGCGCAAGAGGCAAGCTTTGTGGAGGTCCATAGTGGGGATGACATCCCTACACTGTCCAGTGCACGCCGCCTCTCCCTCCAGAATCATAGGGACAAGTATGCTGCTCTCGCAAACCCTTTGCCCAAGCTGCGGTCTATCCTGTCAAACTTTGAAAAAGTGGAGAAGGAAGAAGACCAGGGTACCACGGAGAAGGAAGAAGAGAAGCAAAACCAAGCATGCACTTGTCTCCATTACTCAAGACATGCGGCCGACTCCGAGGAGCTCATGGTCATGAAGTCTGCCATAAAACAACTCCTGCAAGTATCTGAGTTCCTTCGTGTCATCAACCTGCATGGCCTTGAGATTGGAGACAGGCTACCATCTGATATTGGTAATGTGGTGCACTTGCAGTACCTCGGCATCACCTCCTGCTCTCTGGAGTACATACCGCCATCAGTTGGAAAGCTCACTGGCCTCCAAACACTAGATGTTCGAGACACCAAAGTCAGCAAACTCCCCGATGAGTTCTGGAAGATTAAGAGGCTGCGACATGTGTTCGGCTTCCTCGTCCTTCCCATGCGAGTCGGACGCCTAGGGCAGTTGCAGACTCTGGAGAGCATAGAGCCCGACAAAGATCATGGCTGGGATAGAAAAACCCTAAGGAAGATGGCACACCTTCAGTCCTTGTACATTTGGCAGCTCCCCAAAGGAAACGCCAATGCCTTGACTGCTGTCTGCAAACTCAAGTATCTCATGCTTCTAAGCATACAAGCTGAAAACATTATCTCAGATTTGTTCACTGATACCAACCTTCCGCGACTCCAGGAAATGAGACTAAAGGGGTTGATCGTGCAAACAACAAATGCACCAATATCGCCAGAGAGCAGTGACTTCTATCTCCCAAACTTGACAAAGCTATCTTTGGAGAAGACAAATGTGACGCAAGACTTCATCAATAAGCTAGCTAAACTGCCCTTTCTTGCCAGTCTTGCCCTAAACAAGGGATCCTACCAAGACAAAGATCTTGTATTCGATACTGGGTTCCAAAGTCTCAAGGAATTGCTAGTAGATGTTGAGATGCTGAAGAAGATCGAAATAAAGGACTCGGTGTTTCCTCAGCTTGAGGTTCTGGAGATTTTCATCTACTCAAATGATACTCATGCCGTCATTCGTGGTAACAGACCTCACATTCTAGAGCTAATCAAGAAAAGTGGTGTCCGCTTGTGTGATGAATAGCCCAGTTGAAGGTTTGAGCATCAACAGGGGAAGCTATTGAAAACCAATTATGAGGCTTGTAACATGTGCCCGCAGTGTGCCTACGGTTTGTATAAATTTGTAATTTGCTGATCGTGTGCGTGTATAATGTTACATTAAATTTGTGTGTACGTGCGGTGATTGCAGTTGGGCTTGTGATGGCTAACGATGCAGCCAGCAATGTAATACTACTACCTATAACTATGTAATAAAGTGGCTGACAATCCTGTCATTGTTGTTAATGTATGACTGAGGACGTTCAATCAAAATGGAGTCTACAGTCTTTCTGGTGCGGATTAAAACAAGAAATCTAAATATCTGCTACTACATGCATTGATATTTGAGGATTTTATGTTCAGTAAGTCAAGAAATTTAGGTTTGCGAGACAACCGGGGAGAAGCATGTTGCAGCTGAATCGCACAACTAGTCTCTCATGAAATACGGTAACTATTTGTGTGTACACTCCCATGTTGTTTCACACAACTAGTCTCATGAACACCACAGACGGTGAGAAACTAAGTCAATGCAGACATTTATACAACTGACTCTGAACTACCTGGCCACTAATTAACCGGCCACTAACTCCACCTCTCACATGATCCTGCATGCAGCTACTCTTAACCCCAACTAAGCCATGTAGATGCGGGGGAAAAACACCAAGTAAATCATTTGGAAAACTTATAAGGAACACTAATAACAAGAGAAAACTCCAGCAAAATGGCAGTGTACCTGATAGATGTGCTCTGACAATTTTTAGTTGTTTGTCAACATATTCAGTGTGCATCATCTCTCTGTATAACCTCTCCAGTTCGTCTTTAATCTCAGTGACTCAGTTATCATTGGGTCGGTTTGGTCATTCAAAGAACAGCTGTAGGTTTTTTGTTTGAATTCCACCCAACTGTAAGCCGACCTTTTCCTAATAAAGTCCACAGTCTCTCAGTCTTCTGCACACGTGCAGCATCTTCCCGTTTACCAGCTTCCGCATATATGTTGGACAGTATGACGGACGGTGTCGCGTCCGTGGGCCCAATACCTTAGAATTTTTCAGCTGCCGCCCTTGCTAAATCCTGGTTTCCATGGATCCTGCACGAGTGAAGAATGGAGCTCCAAATGAATCGATCAGAGCATTGCCCACATGATCCTCTGAAGAAAGGCCAAGCAGGACTAGCTGAACATATCTGCTTCCCGATCGCAATGTGAGGCAGTGAGCAGGCAACACTCAGGAAAGTAGCATAACTCCCTTTGCAGCCTCTCCGAACACCCTCCGGTGGGGAAGCATCCGGTCGAACAGCTCTCGGGCCTGCGCAAGGCCGCCCGAGGAGATGAGCAGGTGGAGATGCAGGTTGAGCCGGTAGGTGTCCGGGTCGAAGCCCGTCTTGGCCATGCGTGCGTCCGGCGGCGTGGCGGCGCCGGCGCCCCCGGCGCCGACAATGGTGGCGGCGAGAGTGGGTGTGAATGGGAGGCGCATTGCGGGCGGCATAGGGCATATCCGCCCCCGCTTTCTCCTACTGGCCGGCCGAAGCGCGCGGGGCAAGAACTTTTCGGACGCGCACCTGACCTCGCTCCTCGTCTCTGGTCTCCCGCCGGCCGATCTCCTCTCCCCGTCTCCTGTCTCCGGGCCAACCCAAGAAACGGCGTCCCGTCAGGCTCCGCGGTGGCGCGAAGGCCACAGCTCGGCGACCGGGAATAAGGACCTGCGGGCCGCTCGGGGGGCAGGAATGCGGAGCTGGTGGCGTTCCGGCCGCCGACGACGCAGTGGGTTCGATCTTTCCTTCTTATACTACTAAAAACTTACTATATTGTGGAACGAGGGAGTACTTTTTTTTTCGAGGGGATGGGATCGACCGGTGAGCACAGCGATATCGTTGGCCACCAAGAGCATCTCCACTCGCCCCTCGTCTCCAACGGTCTTCGAGGACCGTCGGCGCCAATTTTCGATCCCATTCGCGTTCCCCAATTTAGTTTTGGTGCCGGCACGCGCTCAATTTACCCGGCGCGTCCGGTAGAAACCCAATTTCAAGGAAGGCTAGCGGGAGCGCCGGAGGACAGGAAAAAGTTCGGCGGGCCAGCCTTGTCGGCGATCTAGTTAAAATTATTTCCTTTTCCACCAAGCTAGACATCACGGATGAGGAAGCCACACCCCTGGTGGTGGATGATCGTGATGACGGAGATCAGCAGAAGTGGATGGTAGCCGGAAAAGTGCTATACCGCAATGTGTTTCACATACAAACAATTGCGGGAGCGCTGCGACCGGCATGGGGCAACCCTAAAGGTATCCAATTCCGATTTGTAGGCGTGAACATGTTCGTTGCTGAATTTGCTTCTCAGCGAGATCGGGATCGGGTGTGGGAGGGGTCGCCGTGGCATGTCAACAAGAACGCGGTGATCTTGTCGGAGTTTGAGGAGTGCATGAAGCCATCAGAATTGAAGTTTGATCGGCTCTCGATCTGGGTGAGGGTGATGAACCTTCCTTTCAACCTTCATGACAAGAAGTGGTGGCTGCCTATTGCGCATCAGATTGATAAGCATGCGAAAAATGTCCAGTTTGATCATGTTGGAGGATTCCTGAGGGGGAGGGTCTCGGTGGACATCGCCAATCCTATAAGGAGATGGGTTCTAATTGATTCAGCAAGAAGGAAGAGCATGGATCTCTATGAGATCCAGTATGAGCAAATTCCACATTTTTGCTTTTCGTGCGGCCGTGTGGGGCATGCAGATATTCTATGTCCAATGCCTGGAAATCGTGATGACAATGGTGAACTTCCCTTTGGGAAGGGGCTGAGGGCTATGGATGATTGGAGAAAACCAGCCTATAGTGAGGGCTCGACAACTGGACATGGGTCAAGCCGAGGGGGGAAACAAGAGACAAAGGGCTCAAGTAATGCAGCAGAAGCAGGCATGGAGGTGACATCTCCTCTGAAGAAGAATAATGGCAAGCGCAAAGCTGGTACTATGAGTCAAGCTTACCAAAGGGTGGAGAAGCCAGCCATTGGCAACTCTGACGATGGGGGTAAGATGATGGTGCTTTTTAAGAAGCCCCTACCAAAAATCCCTATAGATGGTCCTGAGATGAGTAGTGAAGGGGTGCGCGATCCTAAAAAGAAAAAACCTACTCCGACCAGCTCGGATAATTCGGTAGCGACTGCGGGACAGCCATGCCGCCCCAATGAATTGCTTGGAGTGGAATGGTCGTGTGCTTGGGAATCCTGCGGCTGTTCGAGAGCTTCGCCGTATGGTGAAGCAAGAAGGTCACGGTCTCCTGTTTGTCATGGAGACTAAGATTTCAGCAAGGCGAGTTGAGAACCTAAAAGTTAGTTTGGGTTTTGCTGGATTTTTTGCAGTTGACAGTTCTGGTTTGAGCGATGGTATTGGACTTTTTTGGTTAGCAGATTTATCTGTTGATGTCAAAAAATTTAGGTCTTCTCACATTGATGCTATAGTAAAGAAGAAGAATGATGGTGCCTCTGAATTTAGATTCACCGGATTCTATGGGGCTCCGCGGGTGGAAGATCGACGACACAGTTGGAGATCTTTACGTACCCTTCATGCTATCGAGCATGCAGCTTGGCTGTGTGCTGGTGATTTCAACGAGACCCTATATGCCACTGAACATTTTTCGCGAGCGGCTAGGCTAGAGTGGCAGATGCGGGCATTCAGGGAAGTGATTGAGGATTGCTCGCTTCAGGACCTAGGTTGGTCGGGAGTGGAGTACACTTGGGACAATGGGCAGGTAGGAGTAAATAATGTAAAAGACAGGCTTGATAGAGCGTTTGGCAATGAGGCCCTTCTACAAAAGTTTCCCCATACTCGTGTTCGGCACATTGTAACCATAGAATCGGATCATTGTTTTGTGTTGACTGAGCTTCAGGAGAGTAGTTCTGATGGGAGAAATAGAGGTCCAAAACCTTTCAGGTACGAGGATGTGTGGCAAACACATACTGATTATGATGACATTGTCCTAGAGAAATGGCAGAAAGGAGCCGGATCTGGTGGTCTCAGTGGTGTAATTCTTGCACTCAACGAGATGCATCTTGTCTGTCTTCGTGGGGAACGAAGGAGTTTGGTTGTCTCTCCGACTTGTTTAATGACACCTTGCCGGAGAACCTCAATCCCTTTTAAAATGCTTCTCCAAGCATACGAAATTCCACCTTTACATTGGGCTTCAAAAATAGAATAGTCAGAATAGTATTTAGCCTTGATGACCCGTGCACATAGGGAGTCTGGATTGGTAAGGAGCCTCCAAGCCTGCTGAAAGGGAAATGGACGTCGCCTAGAAGGGGGTGAATAGGAATTTTAAAATAATTACGGTCTAGGCTCTAATAAATGCGGAATAAAACTTAACGTTTAAATTGTTGGAGATATGCCCAAGAGGCAATAATAAAGTGGTTATTATTATATCTTTATGTTTATGATAAATGTTTACATCCCATGCTATAATTGTATTAACCGGAAACATTAATACTTGTGTGTTTTGTAAACATAAAAGAGTCCCTAGTAAGCCTTTTGTTAAGCTAGCTTGTTGATTAATGGATGATCATGGTTTCCTGATCATGGACATTGGATGTCGTTAATAACAAGATCATATCATTAGAAGAATGATGTGATGGACATACACCCATAGTAAGCATAGCATAAGATCAAGTCATTAAGTTCGTTTTGCTACAAGCTTTTCAAATGCATAGTAACCTAATCCTTCGACCATGAGGTTATGTTAATCACCATCACCGGATGAGTACTTTGATGACATCAAACACCACTTCATAACTGCGTGGTTATAAAGGTGTCATTGGGTATTCTGAAAGTATGTGTTGAAGCGCATGGACCAAGATTGGGATTTGTCCATCCATATGACGGATAGATATGCTCTGGGCCCTCTCGGTGGGATGTCATCTAGTTAGCTTGCAAGCATGTGACTAGGTCACAAGGGATGACATATCATGGAACGAGTAAAGAGTACTTATCAGTAACGAGGTAGAACTAGGTATGGAGATACCGACGATCAAACCTCGGATAAGTATAGTATCGCGTGACAAAGGGAATTGGTTTTCGTATGTTAAATGGTTCTATCGATCACAAAGTCATCGTTGAGTATGTGGGAGCTATTATGGATCTCCAGATCCTGCTAATGGTTATTGATCGGAGATATGTCTCCATCATGTCTGCATATTCACGAACCGTAGGGTGACACACTTAAGGTTCGAAGTTGTTTTAAGTAGATATGGAATGTGCGTTGGAGACCGAATGTTGTTCGGAGTCTCGGATTGGATCCGGGACATCACGAGGAGATCCAGAATTGTCCGGAGAATAAGATTCATATATTGGGGATCATTTTCTAAGTTAGGAAATGTTCTGGAGTATTTGTATGGGGATTCTAGAAGGTTTCAGAATATTCCGGAAGGTTCTAGAAGATTTCTTGGAGTTTGCTTGAAAACCAAGAAAGGATCAAGGAATCCTTGTGGGGTAAGACAAGGATTCGTGGGGAGTAGAACTCTCCCCCCACCTCCTTGATCCGCCGGCCAAGGGAGAGGGGAGTCCTACAAGGACTCCACCTCCCCATGGCGCCTCCCTCCTTTAAATAGAGGGGTGGAGGCATAAACCCCCTTGCCCCTTCTATTCTCTAGATTTCAAGTTGCCTCTCTCCTCCTCCTTCCCTCTGCTCTGGCTTAGGCGAAGCCCTGCAGAATTCTCTACTCCACCACCACCACGCCGTCGTGCTGCTGGGATTCCGTGGAGAAGATCTACTACCTCCGCTGCTCGCTGGAACGGGGAGAGGAAGGTCTGCTTCGACTCCGCACGTGTGACCGACTGCGGAAGCGCTGCCGGAATGCGGCGCCGGAAGGATCGTCCACACGATCTTGAGATCGGCAAGTGATCGACTACATCAACCACGAGATCCAATCTCGTAACGCTTTCGGATCTACGAGGGTTAGTACAGATCTATCTCGTTGCACATGTCTAATAGATTAGATCTTGGCTTTTATCTAGATTAGATCTGGGTTTTGTTCGTTCTTGCGGTAGAAATTTTTTGTTTTACATGCTACGAACCCATCAGTGGTATCAGAGACGTGTCTATGCGTAGATCTGTTGCACGAGTAGAACACAATGGTTTTGTGGGTGTTGGTGCTCGTGCCGTCTTTTGCTTTGTGTACTTTGCATCTTGCGGTATGGTGGGATGAAGCGGCTCGGGCTAACCTTACATGTCATCGCACATGAGACTTGCTCCACAGTTGACGTGCAACTCGTATTGCACAAGTGGCTTTGCGGGTGTCTGTCTCTCCCATCATAGTATAGATCCAATCTACACTTTGCACTTGATAGCACTTGTATCAATGTTGTGGTTCAGTTTCGTAGGTAAGATCCGTTCTTATTCGAAAGCCCCAAACCACGTAAAACATGCAAAGAAAATTAGAGGCGTCTAACTTTTTTTTGCAGGGGTTTTGTGATGTGATATGGCCATTATGTGATTGTGATTATATTTGATGTATGCAATGATCCTTATTGTAATATGGCAGCGGCAGAACTAATGGTTGTCTTTAATTACGTTAAGACCTCGTGTCTATTCATCTTGTAATAGCTTTATTCCAAGTAGTTGTAATAGTTGCTAGTGATGATGGACAATCATGAAGCGGCATCGACCTTGGACGCAATCCTGGTGATGATGGAGATCATGTCCGTGCTTTGGAGATGGAGATCAAAGGCATAAGAAGAAAGGGCCATATCATATCACACTAATTATGAATTGCCTGTGATGTTAATCCTTTATGCATCTTGTATTGCTTAGATCGTGACGGTAGCATTATAAGATGATCCCTCTCACTAAATATCAAGTAATAAAGTGTTTGTCCTTAGTAGGCACCGTTGCTAAGACTCGTCGTTTCGAAGCATCTCGTGATGATCGGGTGTGATAGATTCTATGTGTGCATACGACGGGTGCAAGCCAGATTTGCACATGCGGATACTAAGGTTAACCTTGACGAGCCTAGCATGTACAGACATGGTCTCGGAACACGGAATACCGAAAGGTAAAGCATGAGTCATATGGATGATATGATGAACATGTTGATTGTTCGCCTTTAAAGCTACATCATCTCACGTGATGATCGGACTTGGTGTAGTGGATTTGGTTCGTGTAATCACTAAAACAACTCGAGGGATGTTGTTTTGAGTGGGAGTTCATTTGTAATTTGGATTAGTCAAACTCAATTTATCATAAACACAATCAAAGTGAATTTGCATAGTTTGTTGTAGTCATTGGCATCCGTTCACCACCTTACGCTTAGTTATAGTTGAGATAGTGGAACTATAGAAATTCTGGTTATTTGCTTTACAAACTGGTATCGTATTGTTTTGAGTGTCAATCTAAAGTTTAAAAGTCCTGTTGCAAACCTTCAGCAAACTCCGTATACTCTGTGAAGTTTAATAAACAGTATTAAATCAAGAGTAACAATTCCAGTGTTAGTATCTAATGTATCATGTTTGCCTCCATGATTCTTGATACTCAAAAGATTGTTTTTAATATCAAGTTTATCTAAGAGCTGAAAGCAATGTTTCAGAAACCATCATATGTGAAAGGTATTGCGATATCTAAAACAATGTGTTGGTTACAACATGATAGAGTATATGTCCTCATATTTGATGAGAATTTGTGAAGGTTGGAGACGTTGGTCGTCCTAATCCTCCAAAAGGTTTTGGAAAAGAAACATTATACTCGCAATTCACCTTTATAAGCTATAGTAGCTTGATCATGAAAGTTGTCATGATAAGGATGAATAGAATATGTAAGTAAAATGTTTACTACACTAAAAGATTACTAAAGAATGGAATTTTGAAAGAATGCCAAACATTTGATGAAGGTGATCCACTTCAAAGTGCAAGTCCAAAGGTATTAGTATTTGACTATACACACTTTGTACTATGTGTCATGTGAATGACACCACTATTGATGTTGATAGATTCTTTTAAGGAATTGTTAAAAGAGAATCTATAAAATATTTGGCAGAAAAGAAAAGATTGGAGATATCCAACTTAGGTATATAGAAGATACATGTTATGGCTGTATTCCTTGGTTGTTAAACAATGTGGTTCTGCGGTATTGGATACCGAATTGGTTGGTATGAAGTGTCATACGGGACAACACAATTCATGAACTGCAATGGCCTAAGTAACTAGCAAGAGAATATGTGATGATGTTCATCGAAAACAAACAAAGGGTTGTTGTGTTGCTCGTTAACATCAAAGCTTGCCTTCAAGATTTGTTTCAATAATTGTTATTTTGATCAGGTATTATGACGACAAAAGGTTGTTCAAATAATTACCGCATTCCATAATAGATGGATGATATACAAGTCTGGTTGGAGAAATAACGACCATAAAACTAATGCTAAAATGTCGCAAGACAAATGATTGAAAGATCACTTGCGAAGTGACATCGCCGTTTAAATTATATTGAAAGGGATACATGAAGAAACTCCATGTTTATGGATTTTTGGAGTCTTTGATTTTGATCAAATGACGCTTGTGATACTTTCCTGGAGATAATTAAAACTCCGTTAGTAGGCCAAAAGAGGAACGAGCGACTAACTGATTGGAATTTGTACATATTGATGTATATAGTCCATTATGTGTAGTCGTGGGTGATGGATTTCAACTTCATATGCTTTCTCCGAAGATTTGAGTGAGTATATGTATATACTTACTCAATAAGGAAGAAGTATGAAACATTTGAAAATGTTCAAAGACTTTCAAGATGAAGTGGAAAATCATTGTAACAAGAAAATAAAAAGTTTATGATTGGATCATAAAGAAAGATGTTTGAGTTACAAGTTTAGCAAAACACCTAAGATTTGAGGAATCGTTCCATGGATTTGCATTTTCCAAAACACCATAGGAGTATGGAGTGTTCAAGATATGTAATGAAACCTTGTTTGACATGGTAAGATCAAAGGTGTCATTTATAAAACTGCCATTATATTTTAAAGATTAAAGCTTTAGTGACTACCGCTTTTACACTGAAAAGAGCTCCATCGTGATCCGTTGAAATGACACCATATAAGTCATGGTTTGGGATAAAACCCAGGTTGTCCTTTCTTAAATTTTTGGTATGCTAGGCATAAGTAAAATGTTTACAACCAAAGTCGGATGAGCATGTCTTTGTAGGTTATTTCGAATAACCATTGGGTATTCCTCCATAACACCAAAGACAAAAGTGTTTGTCACTTAGAAAGTCGAGTTTCTTGAGAAGGAATTTTTGGTGAAAAGTTAAGTGGGAGGACAATAGAACTTTGACAAGGTTGTTGAACCTTCGCTAATATGTGCTGAGTTGCGCAGCGTCGGTAAGTGTCCCAAAGGCAGCAACAATGCTCATGGCTCACGTGCCTCAAAGGATGTGGTCACGGGGATCTAAGTTCCTATTGAACCAAGTAGGTCGGGTAAGTAATCAAATGCCAAGATTTGAGAGTTAAATCATTGTTGTTTGACAATGATGAACCGACTACATGCAAATAATCAATGATGGGCCCTGACTTCGTTAAGTGGCTTGAAGCCATAAAATCCTGATAATTCCATACACGAGAAATCAAGCTTTGAATTTGAAAGACCCTCTGGAAAGGTGCAAGACCTTACAGTCGTATATGGATCTATAAAGAAATAGACATGGATGTTTCACATCTATGAAATAGTCGACATGTCGGAAAGAGTTTATGACAATGTTCAAGGAATTGACTATGATAAGATTTGATCTTTCACAGCGATATTTAGTCTAGACGGATTAATGTAGCAACCACTACATATATTTTGGTATATGGTAGTTGAACAAACAAAACAAGTTCTTCTAATAGAATGGTTACCTAGGACGTGTACATGACACGATCCAAAGGGTTTTGTTAATTCAAAGGATGCTAAAAGAGTATGCAAAACTTCAATGGTTGAAGTGAGCATCGCGGAGTTGGAATCTTCACCGTGATGAAACCGTTAAAAGGTTTAATTTCATCAGAGACGATGAAGATGTTTGCATTTTGCAAGAAATTAAGTGGGAGCGCTAAGACATATTTCTAATACATTATGTGAAAGACATATTGTTGATTAGAAATGATGTATCTTTTATTGACACGGGTTAAGAATTTCATTTCAATGAAAGACTTAGGCATAACCCAAGAATTAGGCATCAATGTCTATATGGATAGATTGAGGCGCTAATATGGTTTTGCCAAATGTACATAGATAAGATGTTGAATGAGTTCAATATGGAAACAACAAGAAAGGTTCTTGACGCACAGAAAGGACTGAATCAAGATTCAAGTGTGTTGACACGAGATTCAAGTGTTTTGACACTTGGTGAAATCACAAGAATATTTTTGATCAATCATTCTTTGAGATGTACAGATCCAGATATGTCCTATGCTCTAAATGTTATGAGCATATACCAGAATGACTCATAAGATGATCATTGGATAATAGTAGGGATATTCCTATGATCTTTGGAAGAACTAAGAATATATTATTTATATAGTGGTGACAAATAGTTCATTGTAAATTGTTACATTGATACTAGTTTTGTCACAAATTAAGTTTATCTCAATTTAAACTATGGGTGGCACAATGTAATGGAAAGGAAGTTCCATAACGGATTTGGTTGAGTACCAAAGTTAAAACATTGTGACAGATACTACAACAAAAGGCTAAGTATATGACTGCTATTGTAGCAGCAAATGAGGGCATTTGCGTCAAGTAGTTTGTTATCAAACTAGGTGTGGTTCATAGCGGGATAATACTATGAAGATACATTGTATGACAATTGTATCAACATGATTTAATCCCAAGGAACTAAAGGTCTCACCAAAGGACCAAATTTATACAATGCCATCTCATTGGAGAATTGAGTAATGCGTAGAGACGCAAGGAAATGCAAATACACACAGACCTGGAAGTGTCAGATCCGAAGATTATGTTTACCACTAGCAATAGTGTCTATACAACACCAGAAAGCCATAGGTGTTGAATGCACAAGTTTTTAACTAGATTATTGACTCTAGTGCAAGTGGGAGACTGTTGGAGATATGCCCAAGAGGCAATAATAAAGTGGTTATTATTATATCTTTATGTTTATGATAAATGTTTACATCCCATGCTATAATTGTATTAACCGGAAACATTAATACTTGTGTGTTTTGTAAACATAAAAGAGTCCCTAGTAAGCCTTTTGTTAAGCTAGCTTGTTGATTAATGGATGATCATGGTTTCCTGATCATGGACATTGGATGTCGTTAATAACAAGATCATATCATTAGGAGAATGATGTGATGGACACACACCCATAGTAAGCATAGCATAAGATCAAGTCATTAAGTTCGTTTTGCTACAAGCTTTTCAAATGCATAGTAACCTAATCCTTCGACCATGAGGTTATGTTAATCACCATCACCGGATGAGTACTTTGATGACATCAAACACCACTTCATAACTGCGTGGTTATAAAGGTGTCATTGGGTATTCTGAAAGTATGTGTTGAAGCGCATGGACCAAGATTGGGATTTGTCCATCCATATGACGGATAGATATGCTCTGGGCCCTCTCGGTGGGATGTCATCTAGTTAGCTTGCAAGCATGTGACTAGGTCACAAGGGATGACATATCATGGAGCAGTAAAGAGTACTTATCGATGTGAGGTAGAACTAGGTATGGAGATACCGACGATCAAACCTCGGATAAGTATAGTATCGCGTGACAAAGGGAATTGGTTTTCGTATGTTAAATGGTTCTATCGATCACAAAGTCATCGTTGAGTATGTGGGAGCTGTTATGGATCTCCAGATCCCGCTAATGGTTATTGATCGGAGATGTGTCTCCATCATGTCTGCATATTCACGAACCGTAGGGTGACACACTTAAGGTTCGAAGTTGTTTTAAGTATATATGGAATGTGCGTTGGAGACCGAATGTTGTTCGGAGTCTCGGATTGGATCCGGGACATCACGAGGAGATCCGGAATTGTCCGGAGAATAAGATTCATATATTGGGTATCATTTTCTAAGTTAGGAAATGTTCCGGAGTATTTGTATGGGGATTCTAGAAGGTTTCGGAATGTTCCGGAAGGTTCTAGAAGATTTCTTGGAGTTTGCTTGAAAACCAAGAAAGGATCAAGGAATCCTTGTGGGGTAAGACAAGGATTCGTGGGGAGTAGGACTCTCCCCCCACCTCCTTGATCCGCCGGCCAAGGGAGAGGGGAGTCCTACAAGGACTCCACCTCCCCATGGCGCCTCCCTCCTTTAAATAGAGGGGTGGAGGCACAAACCCCCTTGCCCCTTCTATTCTCTAGATTTCAAGTTGCCTCTATCCTCCTCCTTCCCTCTACTCTGGCTTAGGCGAAGCCCTGCAGAATTCTCTACTCCACCACCACCACACCGTCGTGCTGCTGGGATTCCGTGGAGAAGATCTACTACCTCCACTGCTCGCTGGAACGGGGAGAGGAAGGTGCCCGACTCCCGCGTGTGACCGATCATGAGCCTGCCGAGCAGCGCGAAGGATCGTCCACACGATCTTGAGATCGGAAAGTGATCGACTACATCAACCACGAGATCCAATCTCGTAACGCTTTCGGATCTACGAGGGTTAGTACAGATCTATCTCGTTGCACATGTCTAATAGATTAGATCTTGGATTTTATCTAGATTAGATCTGGGTTTTGTTCGTTCTTGCGGTAGAATTTTTTTGTTTTACATGCTACGAACCCATCATAAATTATCAAGCCAAAACCTATATCCACTAGTTTCACTAAGTGCACCAACAACCTATGCTAAGCAAGACAAGCAACAAGGTGATAGCAAGATATAGTACTTCAAGCACGAAGGCTATCACAATGTAAATTGCATAGGTAAAGGGCTCGGTTGAGAGATAACCGATGGACGCTGAGCGATGATTTGTTTCCAAGTTCACTTCCAAAGAAGCTACGTCTCCATTGGAGAGGTCTTGAAGCAATGTACTTGAGCCATACAAATGGCTCACCTCGAGGTGTGGTGGCTCGATGCTCACCCAACGCCACACAAGGCCTCACCAAGGATGCGAAGCCACGCAACTCACCGACGCCACAAAAGGCTCACCCTATTCTCCCGTGAGCTCGCCACAAAGGCCTACTCACGTTCCACTATGGGACACTTGAGGCGGTCACGAACCCAGTACAAGGCTTGGGGCAATCTCCACAACTCAATTGGAGGGCTCCCAAGAAACGCCACAAAGGCTCCACAATGCCACAAAAGGCCAACAAGCTTGGGGAACCTCCACAACTCAATTGGAGCCCCAAGAACAATGCCACAAAGGCTACAAAGCCACAAAAGGCAACAAGGCCACAAAAGGCTACAGACCACAAAAGGTCAACTATCCAACCACACAACCGTCTAGGGTTCCAAGAACCCAAGAGAAACAATCCCAAGGGATTGAACTCACCGAATCTCCGAGGAGAACTCAAACCTATGCACCAAATGCAAGAGGCAAGTCCTTCACTCTCAAATTCCACCATAGCTACAAAAGCTATTGGGGGAATAAGAGAGGAAGAACACAAGAGGAGAATACAAAACTCTCCAAGATCTAGATCCCAAGGATTCCTTCACAAAGAAGGGATTTTGCTTGGTGGGGCTTGTAGATCTAGATCTCCTCTCTCAAATCCCTCAAAAAGATGCAAGAATCATAGGAGGGGAAAGGGGAGAGGGCAAGCTCTTCAAGGTCAACAATGGAGGAGAGAGAGAGAGAGAAAGAACCAAGAAAAAGCAAGTTGGGGCCAAAGGGGAAAGGGGAGCACCTTTTAAAGGGCTCCCCGATCTGCCCGTTACCCACAAAGAAAGATGATGAAATTATTTTTCTCTAGAGTACTTATATCTTTTTCATTCAACTCTTCAAAAATAGTGTGCTACTGACCGAGCCAGGTTTGCCAAAACCAACTAAATTAACTCAAAGATCCCAAAGTGATCCCAATACTAACAACAAGATCAATCATATAACCACGAATTGAAAACTAATATAAGCTATGTAAAAGAGTGAATGATATAACTTCTCATTAATAATCCATAACGGAAACTCACACCAAGGGATACATATCTAACGAGAGAGGGGACACTTCCATAATGCAAACCATCCTACATAATAACTCCTCTATTCATGATATGACTCTACTAATAATGCAAAAAAGATAGAAGATAGTGATATGATACCGCGGCACTCCTGATGGGTTCGTAGCATGGAAAACAAAAAAATTCTACCGCAAGAACGAACAAAACCCAGATCTAATCTAGATAAAAGCCAAGATCTAATCTATTAGACATGTGCAATGAGATAGATCTGTACTAACCCTTGTAGACCCGTAAGCGTTACGAGATCGGATCTCGTGGTTGATGTAGTCGATCACTTGCCGATCTCAAGATCGTGTGGATGATCCTTCCGGCGCCGCGTTCCAATGGCGCTTCATGATCGGTCCTGCGTGGAGTCGAGCACCTTCCTCTCCCGTTCAAATGACGGAGGTAGTAGATCTTCTCCACGGAATCCCAGCAGCACGACTGTGTGGTGGTGGTGGTGGAGTAGAGAATTCTGCAGGGCTTCGCCTAAGCCTAAGCAGAGGGAAGGAGGAGGAGAGAGGCGGCGTCTAGGGCTTGAAGTGGAGGGTGCAAGGGGGTGGCGCCTCCACCCCTCTATTTAAAGGAGGGAGGCGCCATGGGAGGTGGAGTCCTTGTAGGACTCCCCTCCCTCCTTGGCCGGCGGATTGGGAAGGGGGGGAGGAATCCTCCTCCCCCACGAATCCGTGTCTTGCCCCCACAAAGACTCCTTGATCCTTTCTTGGTTTTCAAGCAAACTCCAAGAAATCTACTAGAACCTTCCGGAACATTCTGAAACCTTCTAGAATCCCCATACAAATACTTCGGAACATTTCCTAACTTAGAAAATGATCCCCAATATATGAATCTCATTCTCCGGACAATTCCGGATCTCCTCGTGATGTCCCGGATCCAATCCGAGACTTCGAACAACATTCGGTCTCCAACGCACATTCCATATCTACTTAAAACAACTTCGAACCTTAAGTGTGTCACCCTACGGTTCGTGATTATGCAGACATGATGAAGACACCTCTACGATCAATAACCATCAACGGGATCTGGAGATCCATAATGGCTCCCACATACTCAACGATGACTTCGTGATTGATAGAACCATTAACATACGAAACCAATTCCCTTTGTCACGCGATATTCTACTTATCCGAGGTTTGATCGTCGGTATCTCCATACCTTGTTCTACCTCGTTACTGATAAGTACTCTTTACTCGTTCCATGATATGTCATCCCTTGTGACCTAGTCACATGCTTGCAAGCTAACTAGATGACATTCCACCGAGAGGGCCCAGAGCATATCTATCCGTCATATGGATGGACAAATCCCAATCTTGGTCCATGCGCTTCAACACATACTTTCAGAATACCCAATGACACCTTTATAACCACCCGATTCTGACGGCGTTTGATGTCATCAAAGTACCCATCCGGTGATGGTGATTAACATAGCCTCATGGTCGAAGGATTAGGTTACTATGCATTTGAAAAGCTTGTAGCAAAACGAACTTAATGACTTGATCTTATGCTATGCTTACTATGGGTGTGTGTCCATCACATCATTCTCCTAATGATATGATCTTGTTATTAACGACATCCAATGTCCATGATCAGGAAACCATGATCATCCATTAATCAACAAGCTAGTTTAACAAGAGGCTTACTAGGGACTCTTTTATGTTTACAAAACACACAAGTATTAATGTTTCCAGTTAATACAATTATAGCATGGGATGTAAAAATTTATCATAAACATAAAGATATAATAATAACCACTTTATTATTGCCTCTTGGGCATATCTCCAACAGTCTCCCACTTGCACTAGAGTCAATAATCTAGTTAAAAATTTGTGCATTCAACACCTATGGCTTTCTAGTGTTGTATAGACACTATTGCTAGTGGTAAACATAATCTTCGGATCTGACACTTCCAGGTCCGTGTGTATTTGCATGTCCTTGCGTCTCTACGCATTACTCATTCTCCAATGAGATGGCATTGTATAAATTTGGTCCTTTGGTGAGACCTTTAGTTCCTTGGGATTAAATCATGTTGATACAATTGTCATACAATGTATCTTCATAGTATTATCCCACTATGAACCACACCTAGTTTGATAACAAACTACTTGACGCAAATGCCCTCATTTGCTGCTACAATAACAGTCATATACTTAGCCTTTTGTTGTAGTATCTGTCACAATGTTTTAACTTTGGTACTCAACCAAATCCGTTATGGAACTTCCTTTCCATTACATTGTGCCACCCATAGTTTAAATTCAGATAAACTTAATTTGTGACAAAAGTAGTATCAATGTAACAATTTACAATGAACTATTTGTCATCACTATATAAGTAATATATTCTTAGTTCTTCCAAAGATCATAGGAATATCCCTACTATTGTCCAATGATCATCTTATGAGTCATTCTGGTATATGCTCATAACATTTAGAGCATAGGACATATCTGGATGTGTACATCTCAAAGAATGATTGATCAAAATATTCTTCTGATTTCACCAAGTGTCAAAACACTTGAATCTCGTGTCAACACACTTGAATCTTGATTCAGTCCTTTCCGTGCGTCAAGAACCTTTCTTGTTGTTTCCATATTGAACTCATTCAACATCTTATCTATGTACATTTGGCAAAACCATATTAGCGCCTCAATCTTTCCATATAGACATTGATGCCTAATTCTTGGGTTATGCCTAAGTCTTTCATCGAAATGAAATTGTTAACCTGTGTCAATAAAAGATACATCATTTCTAATCAATGATATGTCTTTCACATAATGTATTAGAAATATGTCTTAGCGCTCCCACTTAATTTCTTGCAAAATGCAAAGATCTTCATCGTCTCTGATGAAATTAAACCTTTTAACGGTTTCATCACAGTGAAGATTCCAACTCCGCGATGCTCACTTCAACCATTGAAGTTTTGCATACTCTTTTAGAATCCTTTGAATTAACAAAACTCTTTGGATCCTGTCATGTACACGTCCTAGGTAACCATTCTATTAGAAGAACTTGTTTTGTTTGTTCAACTACCATATACCAAAATATATGTAGTGGTTGCTACATTAATCCATCCAGACTAAATATCGCTATGAAAGATCAAATCTTATCATAGTCAATTCCTTGAACATTGTCGTAAACTCTTTCCGACATGTCGACTATTTCATAGATGTGAAACATCCATGTCTATTTCTTTATAGATCCATATACGACTGTAAGGTCTTGCACCTTTCCAGAGGGTCTTTCAAAATCAAAGCTTGATTTCTCGTGTATGGAATTATCACGGATTTTATGGCTTCAAGCCACTTAACGAAGTCAGGGCCCATCATTGATTATTTGCATGTAGTCGGTTCATCATTATCAAACAACAATGATTTAACTCTCAAATCTTGGCATTTGATTACTTACCCGACCTACTTGGTTCAATAGGAACTTAGATCTCCCTGACCACATCCTTTGAGGCACGTGAGCCATGAGCATTGTTGCTGCCTCCGGGACACTTACCGACGCTGCGCAACTCAGCACATATTAGCCAAGGTTCAACAACCTTGTCAAAGTTCTATTGTCCTCCCACTTAACTTTTCACCAAAAACTCCTTCTCAAGAAACTCGACGTTCTAAGTGACAAACACTTTTGTCTTCGGTGTTATGGAGGAATACCCAATGGTTATTCGAAATAACCTACAAAGACATGCTCATCCGACTTTGGTTGTAAACACTTTACTTATGCCTAGCATACCAAAAATTTAAGAAAGGAGAACCTGGGTTTTATCCCAAACCATGACTTATATGGTGTCATTTTAATGGATCACGATGGAGCTCTTTTCAGTGTAAAAGCGGTAGTCACTAAAGCTTTAATCTTTAAAATTTAATGGCAGTTTTATAAATGACACCTTTGATCTTACCATGTCAAACAAGGTTTCATTACATATCTTGAACACTCCATACTCCTATGGTGTTTTGGGAAATGCAAATCCATGGAACGATTCCTCAAATCTTAGGTGTTTTGTTAAACTTGTAACTCAAACATCTTTCTTTATGATCCAATCATAAACTTTTTTTATTTTCTTGTTACAATGATTTTCCACTTCATCTTGAAAGTCTTTGAACATTTTCAAATGTTTCATACTTCTTCCTTATTTAGTAAGTATATACATATACTCGCTCAAATCTTCGGAGAAAGCATATGAAGTTGAAATCCATCGCCCACGACTACACATAATGGACTATATACATCAATATGTACAAATTTCAATCAGTTAGTCGTCCGTTCCTCTTTTGGCCTCTGACGGAGTTTTAATTATCTCAGAAAGTATCACAAGCGTCATTTGATCAAAATCAAAGACTCCAAAAATCCATCAACATGGAGTTTCTTCATGTATCCCTTTCAATATAATTTAAACGGCGATGTCACTTCGCAAGTGATCTTTCAATCATTTGTCTTGCGACATTTTAGCATTAGTTTTATGGTCGTTATTTCTCCAACTAGACTTGTATATCATCCATCTATTATGGAATACGGTAATTATTTGAACAACCTTTTGTCGTCATAATACCTGATCAAAATAACAATTATTGAAACAAATCTTGAAGGCAAGCTTTGATGTTAACGAGCAACACAACAACCCTTTGTTTGTTTTCGATGAACATCATCACATATTCTCTTGCTAGTTACTTAGGCCATTGCAGTTCATGAATTGTGTTGTCCTGTATGACACTTCATACCAACCAATTCGGTATCCAATACCGTAGAACCACATTGTTTAACAACCAAGGAATACAGCCATAACATGTATCTTCTATATACCTAAGTTGGACATCTCCAATCTTTTCTTTTCTGCCAAATAATTTATAGATTCTCTTTCAACAATTCCTTTTCTTTTAAAAGAATCTATCAACATCAATAGTGGTGTCATTCACATGACACATAGTACAAAGTGTGTATAGTCAAATACTAATACCTTTGGACTTGCACTTTGAAGTGGATCACCTTCATCAAATGTTTGGCATTCTTTCAAAATTCCATTCTTTAGTAATCTTTTAGTGTAGTAAACATTTTACTTACATCTTCTATTCATCCTTATCATGACAACTTTCATGATCAAGCTGCTATAGCTTATAAAGGTGAATTGCGAGTATAATGTTTCTTTTCCAAAACCTTTTGGAGGATTAGGATGACTAGCGTCTCCAACCTTCACAAATTCTCATCAAATATGAGGACATATACTCTATCATGTTGTAACCAACACATTGTTTTAGATATCGCAATACCTTTCACATATGATGGTTTCTGAAACATTGCTTTCCTCTTAGAAAAACTTGATATTAAAAACAATCTTTTGAGTATCAAGAATCATGGAGGAAAACATGATACATTAGATACTAACACTGGAATTGTTACTCTTGATTTAATACTGTTTATTAAACTTCACAGAGTATACGGAGTTTGCTGAAAGTTTGCAATATGACTTTTAAACTTTAGATTGACACTCAAAACAATACGATACCAGTTCGTAAAGCAAATATCCAGAATTTCTATAGTTCTACTATCTCAACTATAACTAAGCGTAAGGTGGTGAACGGATGCCAATGACTACAACAAACTTTGCAAATTCACTTTGATTGTGTTTATGATAAATTGAGTTTGACTAATCCAAATTACAAATCAACTCCCACTCAAAACAACATCCCTCGAGTTGTTTTAGTGATTACACGAACCAAATCCACTACACCAAGTCCGATCATCACGTGAGATGATGTAGCTTTAAAGGCGAACAATCAACATGTTCATCATATCATCCATATGACTCATGCTTTACCTTTGGGTATTCCGTGTTCCAAGACCATGTCTGTACATGCTAGGCTCGTCAAGGTTAACCTTAGTATCCGCATGTGCAAATCTGGCTTGCACCCGTCGTATGCACACGTAGAATCTATCACATCCGATCATCACGAGATGCTTGAAGCAACGAGTCTTAGCAACGGTGCCTACTAAGGACGAACACTTTATTACTTGATATTTAGTGAGAGGATCATCTTATAATGCTACCGCGATCTAAGCAATACAAGATGCATAAAGGATTAACATCACAGCAATTCATAATTAGTGTGATATGATATGGCCCTTTCTTCTTATGCCTTTGATCTCCATCTCCAAAGCACGGACATGATCTCCATCATCACCAAAGATTGCGTCAAGGTCAAGCGCCGCTTCATGGTTGTCCATCATCACTAGCAACTATTACAACTACTTGGAATAAAGCTATTACAAGATGAATAGACACGCAGTCTTAACAAATTAAAGACAACCATTAGGCTCTGCGGTTGCCATATTACAACAAGGATCATTGCATATATCAAATATAATCACAATCACATGATGGCCATATCACATCACAAAACCCCTGCAAAAACAAGTTAGACGCCTCTAATTTTCTTTGCATGTTTTATGTGGTTTGGGGCTTTCGAATAAGAACGGATCTTACCTACGAAACTGAACCACAATGTTGATACAAGTGCTGTCAAGTGCAAAGTGTACATTGGATCTATACTATGATGGGAGAGACAGACACCCACAAAGCCACTTGTGCAATACGAGTTGCACGTCAACTGTGGAGCAAGTCTCATGTGCGATGACATGTAAGGTTAGCCCGAGCCGCTTCATACCACCATACCGCAAGATGCAAAGTACACAAAGCAAAAGATGGCACGAGCACCAACGCCCACAAAACCATTGTGTTCTACTCGTGCAACAGATCTATGCATAGACATGGCTCTGATACCACTGATGGGTTCGTAGCATGGAAAACAAAAAAATTCTACCGCAAGAACGAACAGAACCCAGATCTAATCTAGATAAAAGCCAAGATCTAATCTATTAGACATGTGCAACGAGATAGATCTGTACTAACCCTTGTAGACCTGAAAGCGTTACGAGATCGGATCTCGTGGTTGATGTAGTCGATCACTTGCCGATCTCAAGATCGTGTGGACGATCCTTCCGGCACCGTGTTCCGGCGCTTCATCGGTCACACGTCGAGTCAGCAGACCTTCCTCTCCCCATTAGCAATGTGGAGGTAGTAGATCTTCTCCACGGAATCCCAGCAGACGACGGTGTGGTGGTGGTGGTGGAGTAGAATTAGGGCTTCGCCTAAGCCTGAGCAGAGGGAAGGAGGAGGAGAGAGGCGGCGGCTAGGGCTTGAAGTGGAGGGTGCAAGGGGGTGGCGCCTCCACCCCTCTATTTAAAGGAGGGAGGCGCCATGGGAGGTGGAGTCCTTGTAGGACTCCCCTCCCTCCTTGGCCGGAGGATTGGGAAGGGGGGAGGAATCCTCCTCCCCCACGAATCCGTGTCTTGCCCCACAAAGACTCCTTGATCCTTTCTTGGTTTTCAAGCAAACTCCAAGAAATCTACTAGAACCTTCCGGAACATTCCGAAACCTTCTAGAATCCCCATACAAATACTCCGAAACATTTCCTAACTTAGAAAATGATCCCCACTATATGAATCTCATTCTCCGGACAATTCCGGATCTCCTCGTGATGTCTCGGATCCAATCCGAGACTCCGAACAACATTCGGTCTCCAACGCACATTCCATATCTACTTAAAACAACTTCGAACCTTAAGTGTGTCACCCTACGGTTCGTGAATATGCAGACATGATGAAGACACCTCTCCGATCAATAACCATCAGTGGGATCTGGAGATCCATAATGGCTCCCACATACTCAACGATGACTTCGTGATCGATAGAACCATTAACATACGAAACCAATTCCCTTTGTCACGCGATATTCTACTTATCCGAGGTTTGATCGTCGGTATCTCCATACCTAGCTCTACCTCGTTACTGATAAGTACTCTTTACTCGTTCCATGATATGTCATCCCTTGTGACCTAGTCACATGCTTGCAAGCTAACTAGATGACATTCCACCGAGAGGGCTCAGAGCATATATATCCGTCATATGGATGGACAAATCCCAATCTTGGTCCATGCGCTTCAACACATACTTTCAGAATACCCAATGACACCTTTATAACCACCCGATTCTGAAGCGTTTTGATGTCATCAAAGTACCCATCCGGTGATGGTGATTAACATAGCCTCATGGTCGAAGGATTAGGTTACTATGCATTTGAAAAGCTTGTAGCAAAACGAACGTAATGACTTGATCTTATGCTATGCTTACTATGGGTGTGTGTCCATCACATCATTCTCCTAATGATATGATCTTGTTATTAACGACATCCAATGTCCATGATCAGGAAACCATGATCATCCATTAATCAACAAGCTAGTTTAACAAGAGGCTTACTAGGGACTCTTTTATGTTTACAGAACACACAAGTATTAATGTTTCCGGTTAATACAATTATAGCATGGGATGTAAACATTTATCATAAACATAAAGATATAATAATAACCACTTTATTATTGCCTCTTGGGCATATCTCCAACAACTCCCCCAAGCTTGGAACAAACCAAGGGGATGCCAAACCTGATGAAGAATTACTCCTTTGGTGGTGGTGGTATCCTCTCATCTTCATCCGTCTTCCAGGGTAAAGGCTTCCCATCAACAAAGGACATCGTGGTTTCCAACATCCTGAAACTTGCAGCAGCACTTATGCGTTTAAATCTAGCCTCATACTCATAGCTTTGATTTTGAACGGCATAGAACTGTGCTTGCAGTTTGTTGGTTGTTTGGCGGAGTGAGAGGACTTCGTCTTTGAGTTCAGTAGTCTCCTTTTGTTGCTCGGTGATGAGTTCAGAACAAATCCTATGGATGATATCCACTTCGCGCTCCGTCATCTTCTTATACCTAAAGACTTCTTGCTCCAGTGCTTCCATCCTGTCCTCTAGACTTCCTTCACCTTTAGGGCCTTGAACCTCTTTAATCCGGACCTCCCCACCTTCGAGCAACAACTCCTTGGGATGAATCTTCAATTCTCTCATGTATGGGTTGATGATATCTTCTAAGGAATCTCCCTCGGCTGATCCAGTGGAAGACATTGTGGCTCTAAATCTAGGATTCTACCTGGCAGAAACAGATCGAAACAAAAACACGATATACGAACTTCGGAAGTTTCAGGGGGTTATATATTACGAACTTTCATAACAAGAGGAAGGTACTGGGTGAAAATGGGTCAGAGGCAGAGTCTGAGGTGGCCTCACCACCTGGTGGTGCGGCTAGGGGTAGAGGCCGCCACAGGTGGTGTGGGCCACCACAACTCGATTCGTCCGTTTTAAACCCGTGACTTTCCTTATTGACTAAAAACTACAAAAATATAGTTGGATAGTATTTTCGTGGAACTTTTCTTACAGAATCTGTACCTATTTGAAAACAGACTCTGCAGGTCTCTGAATTTGGTCTTCGATGAATTTCTCCGGAGTTATAACTTGAAAGGCATCAACATCTTCATTGTAAGAATCTCCAGCAATATAGTGTTTGAGTCGCTATCCATTCACTACTTGTGTAGTATTATCTTTTAGAGAAGAAATTTTTATTGCTCCTGAACGGTATACTTCTTCAATGATGAAAGGTCCTTCCCATTTTGATAGTAGCTTTCCTGCAAAAAATCTGAGACGAGACCTATAAAATAGAACTTTCTTACCAACATGAAATTCTCTCTTAAGTATTCACTTGTCATGCCATCTTTTAACTTTTTCCTTAAAGTGCCTAGCATTTTCATAGGCTTCACTCCTCCATTCATCTAAAGAACTTAAGTCAAATAGCCTTTTCTAACCAGCAAGCTTACAATCTCTATTTAGTTCTTTAACTGCCTAGTAAGCTTTGTGTTCTAATTCTAAGGGTAGGTGACAAGCTTTCCCATAAACCATTTTATAAGGAGACATTCCCATAGGATTTTTGTAAGCAGTTCTATAAGCCCATAAAGCATCATTCAACTTCTTAGCCCAGTTTTTTCTAGACCTATTAACAGTCTTTTGCAAGATAAATTTAATTTCTCTATTTGATAACTCTACTTGTCCGCTAGTTTGGGGGTGATAAGCTGAAGCAATTCTATGATTAACATCATACTTAGCAAGGGTCTTTCTAAAACCACCATGAATGAAATGAGAACCCCCATGAGTCATGAGATACCTAGGCACTCCAAACCTAGGAAAGATAACATCCTTAAGCATTTTTAGAGAGGTTTCCCCGTCAGCACTCTTCGTAGGAATGGCTTCTACCCACTTAGTAACATAATCAACGGCAACAAGAATATGAGTATAACCTTTCGAGGGAGGGAAAGGACCCATAAAGTCAAATCCCCAGCAATCAAAAGGTTCAATAACTAGAGAGTAGTTCATAGGCATTTCATTGTGTCTAGAAATATTACCAACACGCTGACATTCATCACAAGATAAAACAAATTTTATTGCATCCTTAAAAAGGGTAGGCCAGTAGAAACCTGATTGTAGCACCTTTTGTGCGGTTCTATCTCCTGCATGATGTCCTCCATAAGCACTACCATGACATTTATGCAATATCTCCTTTTGTTCATATTCTGGAACACATCTTCGCATAATACCATCCACTCCTTCTTTGTATAAGTGTGGGTCATCCCAAAAATAATGCCTCAAATCATAGAAGAACTTCCTTCTTTGCTGAGCTATAAAAGTTGGAGGCAAATACTTGGAGACAATCAAGTTAGCATAATCGGCGTACCAAGGGCTCCCTCGCGAGCTCACCCCTACTGCAGCTAACTGTTCATTTGGGAAACTATCATTAACAGGCATAGGGTCAAAAGAGATGTTTTCCAATCGAGATAAATTATCAGCTACAGGGTTTTCAGCACCCTTCCTATCTACAATATGTAGATCAAACTCCTATAAAAGCAGCACCCATCTAATAAGCCTAGGCTTAGCATCCTTCTTCGTCATAAGGTATTTAATAGCAGCATGATCAGTATGAATGGTGACTTTTGAGTCTACAATATAGGGCCTAAACTTATCATAAGCAAAAACAACAGCTAGAAATTCCTTTTCAGTAGTAGCATAATTCCTTTGAGCAGCATCTAGAGTCTTACTAGCATAATGGATAACGTTTAACTTTTTATCAATACGTTTCCCAAGGACAGCCGCTACAGCAAAATCACTAGCATCACACATTATTTCAAAGGGTAAACTCCAATCAGGTGGTTGAACAATACGGGCTGTAGTTAAAGCCTTCTTAAGAGTTTCAAAAGCTTCCCTATAATCGTCAAAAACGAAGGGTACATCTTTTTGAAGAAGATTAGTGAGAGGTTTTGAAATCCTAGAAAAGTCTTTAATAAACCTCCTATAGAAACCAGCATGACCAAGGATACTACGAATACCTTTAATGTCTCTTGGACATGGCATCTTCTCAATTGCCTCAACCTTAGCTCTATCAACTTCTATGCCTCTTTCAGAAACTTTATGCCCAAGAACAATCCCTTCATTAACCATGAAGTGGCATTTCTCCCAATTGAGAACAAGATTAGTTTCTTCACATCTCTGCAAAACTTTATCAAGGTTGTGTAGACAATTATCAAAAGAAGTTCCATAGACAGAAAAGTCATCCATGAACACTTCTACAATTTCCTCACAAAAACCATGAAAGATAGCAGACATGCACCTTTGGAAAGTAGCAGGAGCATTACATAAACCAAAGGGCATACGTCTATAAGCATAAGTTCCATAAGGGCAAGTAAAAGTAGTTTTTTCTTGATCTTGTTGTTTAACAGCAATTTGAGAGAAACCAGAATAACCATCAAGAAAACAAAAATGGGTCTTCTTAGACAACCTTTCCAACATTTGATCAATAAAAGGAAGCGGGTAATGATCTTTTTTGGTAACTTTATTGACTTTTCTAAAATCAATGCACATCCTATAGCCTACTACTACTCTTTGAGGAATAAGCTCATCATTATCATTAGGAACAACGGTAATACATCCTTTTTTAGGAACACAATGAACATGACTAACCCATTCACTATCAGCAATAGGGTAAATAATACCAGCATCAAGGAGTTTCAATACCTCATTCCTTACCACTTCCTTCATCCCGGGGTTTAAACGTCGTTGGTGCTCTACTACTAGCTTTGCATTTGGTTCGATGTTGATAGAATGCTGACATATAGTAGGTGAAATTCCTTTTAAATCATCCAGAGTATAGCCCATAGCTCCTCGGTGTTTCTTCAAAACCTCCAACAACCTTTCTTCTTCCTTTCCTGAAAGTTTAGAGCTAATAATAACAGGATATGTCTTTTTATCATCAATATAAGCATATTTAAGATCATCAGGGAGAGGTTTTAGATCGAAAACCGGATCCTTTTTAGGTGGCAATGTGGTACCCAAGTCTTCTACAGGCAAGTCATGCTTAAGCATCTTAGGCTGATAACGGAGAATCCTGTCAATCTCGTTCCTTTCTTCCATGAAGATTTCACTTTCATGATCTTCCATAAATTGCTGCAAAGCATTGTTAGGAGCAAGAGAAATAGAAGCAAGTTGTTCAACTCTAAAATCCTCATTATGGGTTTCCTCTTCACAAGGTTCTTTAGCAAATTTCGAGAAATTAAACTCATAAGATTCCCCATCAAACTTAGTCAAGATTTTCTCCCTCTTGCAATCAATAATAGCTCCACAAGTACTCAAGAAGGGTCTACCAAAAATGATAGGATAAGTTTTACTAGCAGCTGAACCAAGTACTAGAAAATCAGCAGGATACTTAACCACAAAGAACTTCCACGTCTCGTACAATACCAATTGGAGAGATGGTCTCTCTATAGCAAGGTGAATAACCACATCAATCTCTTCCAATTCGCAAGGACTGATTTCATGCATAATTTCTCTGTAAAGCTCATAAGGGATAGCACTGGAACTTGCACCAATATCACATAAACCATAATAGCAATGATCACCAATTCTAATAGAAAGCACCAGAACACTAGCCTTTTTAGTTCTATTAGGATGTGAAACAATATTAGAAGCATCCTCACAAAAGACTATGTGCCCATCTTCTATGCTTTTAGTGACAAGGTCTTTCACAATTGCTACCACAGGTTCAATATTTATTTGTTCATCAGGTTTTACAGTTCTCTTTTCACTTTTGGTGATTACATTAGTTATCATAGGATGGTCCTTTACCTTTTCTAGGAAGGGATTCTTCTCGATATAAGGTTCGGGTAAGATGGGATCAATAATGCAATACTCAGCATTCCCAACAGGAACATAGTCAACAATATCGTTGTAAGGTGCATGGTATTTATTCAATCCCCTTTTTGGAATTTCGATATAGGAAGCAAAATCTCTAAAGCAATTCGTAATAACTTGCAAATCAAGACCATAAACATTACTAATATTTTGAAAGTCATCAGTTCCCATAAAAGATTCAATGCATTCATAATCATAATTTATACCTGACTTTCTACCTTTGTCATTCTCCCAAGCTTCAACATTGTCTTGAATACGGTCCAGAAGATCCCATTTAGCTTCTTCTTCCATACGAGTGAATGATCTAGCACAAGAAGCATCCAATAAATCCTTATCATGTAGAGGGAGCCTTGCATAAAATTTGTTGATAATAATATTGTTGGGGAGCTCATGAATGGGACATTTGAGCATCAGTAACTTCAATCTCCCCCAATCTTGAGCTGTACTCTCTCCATTGAGAGGCCAAAAGTTGTATATTTGATTCCGATCTTTATGAATCTCACTAGGAGGATAAAACTTTGAACAAAAGAGAGGCACTATTTCCTCCCATTCCAGAGCTTGACCATTCTTCAGCAGCTTATACCATTCCTCAGCTCTTCCTTTCAGTGATAATGAGAATAACTTCTTCTTAACTTGATCTGTAGTAATACATGCAAACTTGAACAACCCGCATAATTCGTGTATAAAAAGCAAATGATCACCGGGATGGACAGTTCCATCCCCAACATAGTAGTTATCCATAACACGATCAATAATTCTTGTAGGTATTTTGAAAACATCATTCTCAGCAGGTGGTGGCTTATCTACTACCTTAGCAGTGGTAGTAGCATTACCAAATAAGAAACTCAGCGAATTATCCATAACGAAAATAAAGCAACTAGCAGAAGTAACCAATACTCACAGTAGAAGTTTCCTTTACCAGTTCCACTTACCAAATAAGAAACTCAGCGAATTATCCATAACGAAAATAGTCTTGATGACCCACAAGTATAGGGGGTGTATCGCAGTATTTTCGATAAGTAAGAGTGTCGAACCCAACAAGGAGCAGAAGGTGCTGGCTAGTGGTATGGATTAGGAATTCTCTGCAAATACTTAGCAAACAGATTTTTAGGGGTTTTCGATAAAGCAAGTAAACAAAGTACGGGTAAACAAAATACAGTAGGAATAAATGCAGCAAGTGGCCCAATCCTTTATGCAGCAAAGGACAAGCCGGTTGTATTACTTAAGATGACCAAATGTTCTCGAGGACACATGGGAAGACTGTCAAGTGCTTTCGCTTCATATAGTTGATTAATCTTCTCTAGCTTGCTAAGTGTTGTGTGGGTGAACCTGTGCTAATGTACCGCCCCATCCAAGACTAATACATACTTGTGATTATACCCCTTGCAAACATCCGTAAGTACAAGAAAGTAATTAAGGTAGAAACCTAACCACAACTTTAAACTCTAAGACCCTTACATCCCTTGTGCAATGGTTTCCTAACGGGGGTTCAGGTTTCTGTCACTCCGGCAACCCCTACGATTAGTAGCCAAATACACAATGCATTCCCCTAGGCCCATATAGGTGAAGTGTCATGTAGTCGACGTTCACATGAGACCACTAGAAGAAGTACACCACAACTTAAATAACAATCTATTGAATCTTTCTCAACACAACTCCACTACTAACAACATGACTTCTCCCATGTCCTCAAGAACAAAACGAACTACTCACAAGACATCATATGGATCATGATAAGAGATGGAATAATGATGTATAACAATCTGAACATAAACAATAATTCAATGGTTCACTCAATAGCATCAACTACAAAGAGTAATCAACACCGGGAAAGTTTCCCCTATGAACTAATGCAAGATCCAACTCAATTGTTACAGCAATATGGAGATGGTGATGAGGGTGATGATGGTGATGATGGTGGTGATGATGATGATGATCCCGATGAAGTCCAGCTTGATGGTGGTGTTGATGGCGACGATCTCCCCTCTCCGGGAAGGAATTCCCCTAGCAGAAATCTGTCTGCTAGAGAGATCTTTCTCTCTCGGTGTTTTCTGCCCCACAGAGGCGGCGGAATCTTTCTGTGGTTGCTCCCCGAGTCTTAGGGTTTCGGGGGATGATATACACCAGAGGGGAGAGGCTGGAGTGGGCCAGGGTGGCCACACCACCTCCTGGCGCGGCCTAGGGCTGTCCGCGCCATGGGGTGGTGTGGGGCCCCTGTGGCCCATCTCCACTCCGTCTTCTGGCATCCTTAGTCTTCTGGAAAAATAGTATTTTCCGTATATTCTCCCGGATTTTCTGATCTTCGCGAATTTTGCCTCCAAACAGCACCTTTCCTATCAGAATCGTGACTGCAGCGGTCCATGCTCCAAAAGTCATCAACCATGCAAAAACAGATGAAATAACATAAGTATCACCTCTCAATACGAAATATATCAATGAATAATAGTGAATTAAGACTTAGAATAGTGATGCAAAATGGACGCATCACTTGGCCATGCACTTCCCACACTGGCTAGCTTCGTTCTAGGGTAGTAGGGTGTAACGCGTCTACCCGTCGGGATAGCAACATGGCTATTGATGAATGGCCTCAAACTTGGCACAATGGCTCACAATGACACAAGGCACACTTATATCACTTCAATGAGCAGTGATGGCATGCTTGGGCATGCCTTGGCCTGATGAGCGGCTAAAATCTAGGGTTTTAGGGGTGTTTCGCACAAGTACAGACGAATCGTCAGGCCAAGTGTTCAAGGAATGTGCTCTCCTTTTGCACATTGCTCCACCATTCCCTCACAAGCACTCACAACCCTTGTTTTACAAACAACATGTTGCTTGGCCATGCACTTCCCACACTGGCCAGCTTCGTTCTAGGGTAGTAGGGTGTAACGCGTCTACCCGTCGGGATAGCGGCATGGCTATTGATGAATGGCCTCAAACTTGGCACAATGGCTCACAATGACACACCACACACTTATCTCACTTGAATGAGCAGTGAAGGCATGCTTGGGCATGCCTTCGGCACGGTAGACGGCTAA
Organism: Avena insularis; assembly: GCA_023614405.1. Classification (NCBI taxonomy): domain Eukaryota; kingdom Viridiplantae; phylum Streptophyta; class Magnoliopsida; order Poales; family Poaceae; genus Avena; species Avena insularis. The sequence goes on along the minus strand of CM042696.1, from coordinate 472,564,677 downwards.
AATCTAGGGTTTTAGGGGTGTTTCGCACAAGTACGGACGAATCGTCAGGCCAAGTGTCCAAGGAATGTGCTCTCCTTTTGCACATTGCTCCACCATGCCCTCACAAGTACTCACATCCCTTGTTTTACTAACAACATGTTGCTTGGCCATGCACTTCCCACACTGGCCAACTTCGTTCTAGGGTAGTAGGGTGTAACACGTCTACTCGTCAGGATAGCGGCATGGCTATTGATGAATGGCCTCAAACTTGGCACAATGGCTCACAATGACACACCAAACACTTATATCACTGGTAATAGTAAGTATGGCTCCCCATTATATGAGCAACAGAAACAACCAAAACGTAAATCAAAAAATGCGAAAGGTATAAAGCTTTATAGATTTCATTAATTATTTTTATGCAGCAAACGAAATGGTTCATCGCGGTAACTTGTTTGTTTTCATAAATGTTATGCAGCGATGTTATTTGAACAACATGATATTGGGGAATGTTACACTATGTTAACACCTGCTGAAATAGAAGGTGCTGTGAAATATGTTTCAACTTTGGCGAAGATCCCCAAAGAAGCTATAAAAAGGCCGTACCAGAACGCAGATGAGGCTATCTTGTCTTCGAAATTTTTTAACGATGTCCTTATAAAAGAATGGCTTAGTACTGCTGTAAGTTATTCGCTAACCTATTATATTGTTATTTTACAACAAAGTAGTATGAACATGCAATCATTGTACAACTATTATTTGCAGATACTTGATGCCTATATTCTAGAGCTGGCTCCCCGTCTTGACTATGATCGGCACATATGTGGACCGTTGAGGTCAACCTATCTTATCAATGAAGCCATTAAAATGTACAAAACGAAAAAAACTTGAAAAAGTTTGACGTAGAAGAAGTGCCAAGACCAGGAGCTGTAGGAAGGGTTATGAATGAATATTTTGCGCGTGACAAGGTAAAGAGTGTTGTTTTATAAAGTTAATGTTATTGTTAACTATTTGGAAGCCTACATAGTACATGCTAGTTATCTTATTTTGTAGGCATATTTCCCTCTGAATATACGTGGAGAACATTATTTGACAGTTGTAATGCATAACAACATGAAGGAGTTCCAAGTCCTTGACCCTAAGTACAATTTAACCTATTTGCATGCAGTTGTGGATGGCTTGGTATTATTATCTACTTTTCTCATCAAAACCGTGTTTTCTTTTGGCGTTTCAGTAACTCTTAATCTTTTGCAGAAAGGACAAATTGCACTAGACATATGGTGGACAAACAAAACTACACACAAACAATTTCCTGACGTCGATACTTGGCCTATTAAAAAATATGAAATTGGAAAGCAAGATGATTCGTAAGTACTTTTGAATCATATCACTTTAGCACTACTGATGTCGTAAATGAATTTTATTTCATCCTATATGGCAGCAACTCATGCGGATTATGGGTATTGCAATGTCTAGAGCACTGGGAAGGAGATCGTATGACTAAGAACATTTCTCAGGTCTGTACACTATTCCTTTGTATAGTCGCAAAAATTAATATGATTACAATTCAATTTATAAACTCTTCTATATGGTACTGCATACAACAATCGAGGAATCAAGAGGACCTACCATTGCAATGATTCTTCTATCTAGAAGAAACAAACTAGAGGCTGTGAAAAGGAAAGTCAGATCAGTGATTAATAACAGTGTACCTTGAGAATTTACTAGTCCATGGAGGTTTCCATACCTGGAAAATTCATATTGATTTGTAAAACAGTTTATTGTTTGCATTTTACGACAACAGTCCATATCCTGTTGTGTCAGGTCAACTCAAAACTAAGAAATGGTTTGGTTGTTTAACTTGTTTGTTTCGACCAAAATTAGTTGTTCACGTTGAAAAAATAGTTCATTTCTTTCAACCAAGCGCCTTTTAATATACATAGCGTGCTCTACATATTTTAATATATTTAGCTTGATCTGCATATTTCGGTGAAATCAAACTAAAAGGGCGCGAATAAAGTATAAAAACAACGAGATAGATATAATATAGGAGGGGGCATCCCTTACAACATAGAAAACATACATAGAGGGGTATATATGCCCAAGCAAAAACATGAAAATAAACTCTCTCCTCCCTCTTGCTCTTGCTCCCCTCCTTGATCCCATCTCCTCGGCGCTGCCCCAGCCCTCACTCTTCCTCAGGGTTGTACGGGAGAGTTTGCATCCCGTTGATGGTGGGGAAGGTATTGTCAAAGTTCGTGAAGATGTTGAAGGTGGTGAAGAAGATCGACTCGCACCCACACCAGTAGACCTCACCGAGGAGAAGATATGCATCATACTGGTTGGTGAAGTGCACCGTGAGCCCTACCGCAAGGCCTCCGAGGGCATAGTGATCTTCGAGGCGGAACATGGCCGGAGAGCCAGGTCGGAGGTGGCGATAGCCGAAGCTCCGGCGGGGAAGGTCCTCTCCGGCACGGTGCGAGGCGGACGGAAGATAGCACCGTTGAACTGCATGGTGGCGGCGGGCGATGGATCTTGCTAGGCGGCGGACGGTGGACCTTAGTGAAGAAGAAGGGCTTGGCAGATGGATGTGGTGGAGTATGGGAGAGGATGCTGTGGAGATATGGAATTTTAAATAGCCTCGAGCGCTGCTTGAACAAGATCGGTGAGTAACTGCACAACGCGTCGGATGCTCTGCGCGTGTATTGGTGCGAAACGAGGCGTGGCCGTATCCATCACGCGCGTCGTCTCGGTTTCCATGCTCTCTGAATCGCTGCGTCGCTAATTGATGCACTGATTCAACGAGTCTGAAATGAGCGTAGTCACTGTGTCGTAAAGTATAAAACGAGCTATGCATGCTACGTTGATCGATGTGTCCGCTCAGCTGCGCGCCCATGCATGCATGCATCCATGGTGGGGAGAGGGCCTAATCAGGAATCCCACGGCCCATCGGTCCAATGACCGCTCCATTAGAACGTGTATTAATGAGGTGGGCCTTCTCCATGCATACACCATGCAGCATCGTAGCCTGTCTAGTGCACATCGCTGCAGCCTCGTAGCCTAGCTACTTGCACGTATTTTTTCACTGCGAATTCACACGGGCGTGTCGCTCGGTCGGTCACGCGGCAAAAAATTTCACACAGGGCACAGCTTTCCGTCACACGTCCGCAGAAAAGTCAATGATCCTCGATACCGTGCGCCCACGCCTCCTCGATACCGTGCGCCTGCGCCTCCTCGAAACAGTGCGCCTTAAACACGAGGGGAGAACGAAGCGACCACGACGTGCCTATATATCTGCCCCTCGACATCTCCCTCTCTCACTCGCTCGTACCAATCCATCTAACCGCTAGCCGCCGAGCCCCGCCACCACTCAGGCAACCGCTAGCCGCCGCGTACCGCCACCACTCAAAGCAAGCGCTCGCCGCCCCCGCCCCTCCCCCGCGAAGATGCAGTTCAACGGTCCGACGTACCGCCGCCCCGCCACCGTGCCGGAGAGAGAGTGGCTGCACGGCCGGGTCATGGAGAACCGCCTCCGCATCTGGGCCATCTCGAGGTGGAGGGGACCACTGGAGCTGGCCTGCTTCTTCCTTGCCGCCGGCTATCGCCACCTCCCTCCCGGCACTCCACCCATGTTCCAAATCGAGCAGCACTTTGACGGCGCAAACGGCAACAACAACTTCTGCATCGGCCTCTACGTCACCTTCATCAACCATTACGACGCCTACCACCTCCTCAGCCAAGTGTTCTGGCGTGGATGCGAGTTCATCGTGTTCACGACGTACAATATCTTCACTGACTTCCACGGCATCTTCTCCATCAATAGCGCGGCCCACTCTCTCCCGTACATCATGGCGGAGGATGATGAGGGGTATGACGCGTAAGGAGCGGCCAAGGAGGATCTAGGGAGCGGCCGGGCTGGAGGAAGAAGAAGAATGTTGTGTCCGTGTCGTGTCGTGTCTGTTCGTGTCTGTTGTGTCCGTTGGACTTGATTTTCTACTATGTAATGGTTGCTAATCGTGTTTTATTAATATATGTGCTTATAGTTCGTGCAAAAACACACTTGTGCATACTACCAAAATAGGTACACAAGTGCATACAACAAAAGGCTCAAAAATGTGATAACAGCTCATGCATCAAAAGGTTGGAAACAAAACAGAGCATAAAACAAAACTGTCAGCGGGGTTTTTCTTAACACTGATGAACTGAAGAAGCAAAACAGAGCATCTCATAATAATTTGCCAGATTTCGAGTTGATTTTATTCAAGCCAAAGCCATAGACCATAACATCCATGTCAGTGGGTTATAGGATAACAAAGCATCATGATTTTTACTCAAACACTGATTGTGTTGTCTAACGACCAATGATCAGGAGATAAACAAAACAGAGAGAAATTACAAGGACATCGCTCTCCTTCCAATTCCATGAAAAAAGTCACACATGAGCTATTTGCCCGAACAAATATCAGCAAACTATAAATGTACATCACAAATACATATTTTCACACGAACTGTCTAAAAAATAATTTTCATGTATGATACTTGAAAAATGACTACCCTTACTGTTGTAGGACATTCCTGCACGAGACGACACACAATATTAGATAATAAAGTCTAATAAAAATGTAGGAAATATATCAAGCTAATTTTCAAAACCGTACTTGGGATGATATATGCATTTTGGGTTCTTCCTGTTATGTCCCTCCTGTTGGCAAGCGATGTACACCCGCTTCTTCTGCTCTTTGTATCCTAGCGGTCGACCGTTTTTGGTCATGGAAGAATGTTTCTCAACTGAAACTTTCTTGTTTTGCTTAGGCGTGCTCTTGGTGGACACTTTTTTAGGATCACCAACATCAAACTGACTTGCTTGACTTGCATCTGCATTTTCATTAACTGAACTACGAGGACCATATGCTCTGCATTTATCATACCCTTGTCTTCTAGAAATAATTCCTTCGATGGTACTCTTCAGAAGATCGTACTCCGCTGTGTCATTGCATGCAATATGCATAGCTTGTGAGGCCAACACATTTATACTGCTGTATTTTTTCCGCTCCTCTGGACCAGACCAACCCTGACCAAACATATCTCTCGTGCGTCTAGCAGGCAACCCAAACCTGGCATTTTTAGTGAAACGCACAGAACTGTGATGCGGTATTGCAGTTAATTTTAAGTGATTGAGCATGCGCAGTATGTGCTTGCAAGGGATCCCTTTGCGAATCATCCTTCGGCAGCTGCACCTTATAATTTTTTACGAGTTGGGAGCGTATTCCACGTAAAACTTGCTGTCAAGATTATTCTTCCATGCGACGACAAAGGTGTACGAGTCAGATCCTACCTTTCTTTATAAAATTTGCATCCCGCCAATCTTTGAAATATCACCTTGCAAAATATAGAACACAGCTGGAGTGAAGACTGTCGCAGCAGCTACCTCTAGTTCTTTGAAATCAGTAATTTGCACCGGAAATGTCTGTGAAGTCGTGCAATCATCTTTGACCTCCTTCTCACAGAGACGTGCGATGACATTCTCGTAGTGACTAACCATGTTCACCAAGTTCATTTCCCCATCAAGGTGGAGGTGAAGAGACGAGTTTAAACTTTCACTCCTCTGGTTGCTTTTCATACCCAGCCAGAACCCTTCTGAAAGATACGCGGCGGCCCATAATCTCTTATTCGTGTACATTCTCTTAAGCCAAATTGTAGTTTTGGGTGACGTCCACTTCCTAACAAAAGCGTGCCATCGCTGCTCGAATACTTGCTCCGACGTGGTGTAATATAGAAGAGTCCTAAACTCGTCCAGTGACTTGTTAGGTAGGTGCATCTCCATATTTTTTTCAACGTGAAAGGTGCAAATATGATGGTATACACCAGTAAGTACTTCATCCACAGCGGAGATCATGGCGGCATCTGCATCCGTGATTACGCCTTTAACCTGGCGGCACATTGCTTTCATGAAAGTCCAGAGCAGCCAGGCATATGTTTCTTCGGTCTCGTTTGATAGGATGGCACATCCAAATACCATTGTTTTACGGTGATTGTTCAAGCTGACAAAGGGAACAAATGGCATTCTATACTTATTCATCTTGTATGTGCTGTCAAACACAACGACGTCGCCGTAGTCCTGGTAATCCTTACGTGATTGAGAATCACACCAGAACAAGTGCTACAGACGGCCTTCATGTAGCGTGTAATCATAAAAAAATTCAGGTCCCTCTTTTTTCTCTCCGCCATGATGCCCAAGGTTGTGTTCGCATCACCTTTATAAAGCAGCTTCCTCGTCTCCCTTGAGCACATGTTGTACAAATCCTTCCTTGTAAATCCCACATCGGCAAATGAACCACCAGAGTTGCTAATCATTGATCGCGTGATGATATGCTTCCTAACCCCCATGTCACACTGCGATAATATCTCAGCTCTTTGGGAATCGTTGATCTTCCTATGGGACCAAAGAAAAGGGACTTCATCCGGTCTCGCTAACACATGATTGTGAGTGTCATCAAAACTCTGAACGATCCAAAGACCAGTTTTTCTATCAAACTTCACCACCATACGTGCCTTACAGTTGCACCTAGACTCACCTCTGAGCCTATATTTGCGGCCTTCCATTGTCAGTAACTTCTTGTCACTTTTCCCTTGCTTGCAACACACAAAGCGCCTTAGACGAACAAGTCCATCATCAAACCGCCTCACCTGGTGCTTCCTAATGACGAATCCATGATCTTTGGCATATCTGTTGTAGAAAGAATAGGCTATTGCTTCACTATGAAATGTCATTTCCATTATCTTGCAGTATAATTCTCTCTTATCATCAGGATACCCAGTGTCATTGCTACATTTATTTGAAAATTGGTGCATCTTCACAATCATCATAATTACCCATCTCCAAGTTTGATTCACCCAAATAGTCATACTCCATACTAGAGTCATTTGTTACCTGAACAATTTAGCAATATTTAGTATACAATTGCATCATACGGTGCATGACATATAAAATTATACACCACTACACATACCTCAGTATCAACAAACATGTCCGTTTCTTCCTGATCGTTAAGGCCATTGTGGAAATCGTCGGCATAGACAATCTAAATAAATCAAGCCATGAGATATCATATATTATTTAATTTAACATTTAAATATTGAAGAAGAAGCTAATGTGTCCTCACATCAAACTCATCTTCGCTCCAGCTGTCTTTGGGATGCGTATTGGCGAATATGAAATCATCACCGACATGCCCGATTTGATCATCTTTCATACTAGATCTAGAGTCCTCCATCTCCTGTATTAGTGATTGCGCCACATTGTTAGAATCACCGATGCTACGTGTATCTAACAATTGCTAGAGACGAAGCATGATCATGGGGACTTACAAGATCGGAAATCTTGTAAGATAAAGTCGACGATTTGGATTAGAAGCCCTAGTGACGAAGACGCCGAGCCGCTGGCGCGCCTTCTACCTTCGAGGATCTGCGACGGCGGACGCGAGGATCTGCCAGTGGGACGCGAGGATCTGCAATGACAGACCTTGAGGAGTAGATCGGCGCCGAGGAAGCAGATCCGTGGAGTGCAATGACCGAGTTTTACCAGCGACGAGAAGAAAGCGATTCACGAACAATGGTGCATGCATGGATGTGGGAGCTAATCGCGGTGATTAGGTCTAGGTGGTGGGGTCGTGCCGTACGGCGTCGTCGGTCCCTGTATATAGATACGAGATTATACTGGGCTTGGATATGAATTCTGCCCGAGACAAAAAAAAAAACGAAGCCAACAAATCGCGCCGGACTAAAATACCCCTAGCAGTTCGGACTTGTTCCTAAACGACGGTGCGCACTGAAGCACTCTTCTATCTCGGTACCCACATATACATATAGAAAGAACTACATCTTCACATGTGTCCTTGGACGTCTCGTGTCACTCGATCCTAGTTCCTTTGTCAGCTCCACCACACTTTGTGTCATCGCTGCAAAAAATTTAACCGGCACATGGTAGACAATCAAGCTTGGCTCAGAACCGCATGTGGTATCCATGAATAAAAGATCAAGCTTTCAAATCAAAGACAGATAAGCCAACAAAAAAGAGCGCAAAATTGTAGACAAAACGATACCTGAAACCTATCTAGTTTAGGACTGCATATGGCATCCAGAAATTAAGTTCAGTTTTCAGATCGAGTTGCAGGTTCCTGCTCAGCTGAAAGACACAAGACCAGCAAGATGTGCCAAAAAAAATTGCAACAAGAACAGTGTCAGTAAACAACAATAGGATGCATCGACTAATTCCACTGCTACAAGCAGCAGACGGCAGCTCAACTTCTTCCCAACGCCTCACATCCCCTCAATCTCATCCTCCCGCTCAACCTTCCCCCGGTCATGGCCGACGGGAGCAGCAAATCCGTGACGCTGACTGCTGTCAAACAAAAGATTAAGAAAAAACAAGAGCGAGGCCTGAGTCCCCGTGCTTCTATCAGAGGCAGATGAGTAAAGGTGGAGTTGCTGCCAAACAGGGCTTCGTCCGTGGGCTGACGCTGCCCCGAGCCACCACATCCCGCGTGGAAGCGATGCCCCCATCCATCCCTGCACCCCGACGGCTAGCTGCCGGGGGACGACCGCTCGGCCGCTGTGAACCCTGCAAAGCCAAGTCAGGATCAGGATACCGCCGTGTAGTGAGCTGAGCTTGCGCGTGCACCGCCCCGCCGCGTCTCGTCGCGCGCTGCCGCCGCCAGCGCACGCCGCCACCCCACCATCTGCTGCCACCTTGCGCGCCTTCTTGCGCGGCCGGTGACGCTTGGCCCTAGTCCCGCGGGAATCGTGGGATGGGTGGCGACATTCCAGGGATAAGAGAGAAGGAAGCGGTGCTTTGACTTGTGGTGGCAGGGCAGCGTAATATGTCCGAAGTCGAAGGGGCAAAGCCGTCCACAAAATGTCGGACAGAAATCCAGGAGACGAGTCTACCTCAACTTAATTAATACTAGCTAAATGTCCGTGCGTTGCTACGGTCGCTTAAATTTTTTCATTGCCACCTATTAAAAATGAAATTCATGCATATATAGAAGAATAGACACATCTCTACTATCTAAAAAGGAGGAATTCCCTCTGTTTCCTCCAATAGGCAGGAACAAATGATCTTGTCCTTCAAATCACTATGATCTAACGGTCCAGGGCCTCCCAATGACATCGCACAAATTCTCTATTAATAGCGGTCATTAATGGCGCAATCTCCTGGACATCCCAAAATAGGGCCACAATCTCCTGGACATCTCACGGTATTACAGAGACAATTAATATCCAGATTATAGGAACAAATTACTACTACAGAAAAAAAGGGCCACAATTAGTACCCAGATTACACGCCATTACACGGCTGTTCTTCTAAAAATAGGACTACAGAGAAGAAGCCGGATCTAAGAATCTCCTAGACATCACAAAGAAAGGTCCCCAATTACTACAGAGAAGAAATCAGAGCCGTGAATCATCTCCTGGACATCACACTCCTTCCGCACCCTCGCGACGACGAGCTCTAGGCGTCGCACTTCTCGCCGTTTACTACAACACTTGTCACCTTCCCAGCAACAAGGCTAAAACTGGTGAGTCCCGGCTTCTCCGATTTGGATGCTTTTCACCTTCACTTCTGCCCAATCAACAAACTGGTTGATCTTTTCACCTGGTCACACACAGAACTGGTTATTATTAGTACAAAATCATCATATATAGTTTACTTTGATCCCATAAAATAACCAGTTATGAGGCAACAGGAGAAACCACATATCTAATAGCTACATACTTAATACTAGGCAAACAAACACGAACAGGTTAAGATTTTGAGTGGATCAAGAACAAGGCCATACTCAGCTTATGGATGAGAAGAGGCACACTGGTTCGATTCCAACAGCAGAATACCATGAGCACCATCAAGATCGAGGACACAAGCGATATCAGTGCAAAACAAACAATAGTTGTAGGTAGACACAAAGCATACTATCACTGTCAGAGTACAAACTAGGGAGGATTTGTAACATGGTTTCTCCACTTAAGACTCAAAACTGATTCGAACAGCAAAGCGAGCTTAATGCATTTTACAGCTTAGTTGGCTGCCTGTTCTTCTTGATGCCAGACTTGGAAACCTGGAGGCTACGGTACACAGAGCTCAGCCTTGCAAGAGCCGGCTTGGTCAGATCAGGCCTGTAGTAGTTGTTGCAAACCTGATATCTTCGGAAATAACCAGTTATTTCCTTACAAAACCATCATATATAGTTTACTTTGATCCCATAAAATAACCAGTTATGAGGCAACAGGAGAAACCACATATCTAATAGCTACATACTTAATACTGTGAGGGGCCTAAATCCCCATTAATTTATACTATTTCCCCATTAATTTGTACTATTTCCTTTACTATTAGGGGGGTATAAATCTCAATGCTACCATTGTATCTAAAAAAGTTCATGAAACAATGGAAAGAAACACATGATTCTGTATAAGTAAAAGTACATCATCTTACACCAACATACCCTTATAAACCATGTAACATGAGCAGATTCTGTTTGAAACATCGTTGTTATAAATGTTCCTGTTTGAAACCATCTAACATGAGCAGATCCTGAACCTTATAAACCATCTAACATGAGCAGATCCGGTTTGAAACCTTGGTTAGGTACATTGATAAAAAGTGCTGCCAAAGCTAGGTACATGTGATAAATTAGTGTTAGACCATTTCAAACATGTGCTAGGGACGACTACAGAAACAATTATCAAAAACAATTCTAACTGAATCTTCCTACTCTTACCAGATGGCTCAACAATCAAGTGGTTCACCGTTTTACCGAGGAAAACGCTCTCTATTTCAAGACATAACTAACACGTCGCCTTCAGGTAAAATATATGGACTTACATCACATAATCTGGAGTTTACATGTTGAGTGTTAGATCGTTGAAATAGGCCAGAGCACCAATGAAGATGCAACTCCCCCGAGTGTCGAACATCCTTCGCATCCTGATCAGCCTTGCCAGAAAAGAAATGGGGGTCAAGGATGGTATGCCCGAATGACCGAAGAGCAAAGAGCACAATACCTACAAAAACAGCAATGGCTTGAACAAGCAACGAGCGATAGCTGACTCTTTGAAGATTTCTCAAGCATCAGCTACACTTGAGCCACATGGTATTGCAAAACATACTCGCTATAATTTTAACCGCTAAGAAAAAATATTTTTATTACTTTCAATTTCAATTGTTTCATGTGTGGTCTCTTGCAGACGTTATTCGAACTCCTCCATCAATACATGAACAAGGTAGTTTAATGCATTATACTCCTGCCACACCTGAAACCATAAACATCAACACCCCGTTGTATCCTTCCGCTGTTAGTGGAATTCAAAGCGATAATTATGTCAATCCAAGCTTCTAATCTGGATGTGATAGCCCAGGTAAACACTTCAAATCCTCTATAGTTTAGTTTCCCTATGCCAATCCAGTACATATATATTCTATGGTTTGTAACTTCTCAACAGATCAACAATCATCTAGCTGATGCTGATTGTCTTAAAACAAATGTAGCTGAAATCAAAAGGATGCGCGAGAGGAACCGATACAATTCAATTAGTGTTGATCAACTGGATTCTCTCCGTAAGAAAAAACGTGAATATAATGTGAAGATGAGAAGCATTAAGACGTCTGCGGGTATATTGCATACAACATAAGTGAATTATACATGTAGATTATTATGGTTTGCCATTTCTTATACTGGTTATTTTACATGAACCAGGAACAAGGAAAATGTGGTCCCTGGTGAAAAGAACATATACCAAATGCAACCACCTCATATTTCATCTCAAGGGCAAGAAAGCATCCTCAGTGGTATGAAGGCATCAAATTTTCTAATAAAATTAATGCAACTATTTACTAATTCATGTCTACTATATGAACATTTGTTATATTTTTCCTGTGTAGAAACTGTTGCTGGACCCACATCAGTCAGCATTCATACAACACCCATATGTCCAAGTGAGCTGACGAGGCAACAAATTAGGGAACAAAATGCACAGATGGATAGCATGGGAAGAGAAGAATTACTCAAAAGAGAACGTGAGAGGAAAAGGAAACAATATGCACAAATGAATACCAATGAGAAAAATGAATTACTACAAAGAAAACATGCTTCCTATCAACAGAAGATAATGTTAGCGGGTAAGGAAGTACTTTCAGAAAATTGGATACCTTGAAAATTGCATATAAGAAAGTTTTATTCCTCTTGCATCTGGCGCGTTGGATTTCTTATTGATGATGTTTTCACAAGTACATACACAAATTAGTTCTAACCATTATATCATGTCATGTTTTAGATCAAATTGAAGCAAAGCGTGCAAGGGAAAGGCTTCGTTATGCCGAAATGACTCCTAAGCAAAAGCGTTCTAAGCAGTCTCTCAAAGACTCACGATGCAACAGGCTGAATAAAGAATCCATAGCCATGGAAAACCCATGTTGGACCCCTGAGGTTGTTCACACCCCTTGTCCTCAAGGTTCCATACCCACATGTGATTGGCATATCCCTGATTTCGGCGAAACCCCTATTTATATCCAACCTACTATAGAGCAAATGTGAGGGGAGGTCACACCTAACATGGATGTTTGTAATATATCGGGAAGAAAAGATGTAACACCTGGAGAAAGGCATGCGTTGCTAGGTCTTCGAAATGAAGCATTCTATGCAAATTGTAAGAAGCATGCTTTCCAATCTATGACCATGGAAAAAATTTCCGAGACGCCAACGCAATTAGCCATCATTAACTCAGGTAATTTTCAATTCTTCATTTTTCTATTGATCTAATTAAGTCATCAACAGTTGTAATTACCACACTTTTATGATATGTATGCAGAAACTACGTCTCCAACTCCCGAGTTTGTTCAAAAACATCAAACACACTCATCAGCCATTGATGACGGTAATTATTTACCCCATATTCCTTGCATGCCTGCCTGAAACATGTTCTCAAAAATAGATAATGATATACTACAGGAGAGGACGAGGGTGTCATACTGGAAGAAGATTCCGAAGATGAGGAAGGTTACATGTTTGCTGGACAAGGTAATTTGCTCATGTTCTAGACCTATCGTGCACATGTTGCATATGCTATTAAGACTAATGTTGTTATCCACCATTTCAGAAAATGATGTCGATGAGGATGTGGAAACAGAGGAGGTCAATGATGGGTCTGCTTCAGTTTCAAATGCCCCAGATCCATATGATATGGTCTACAACAAAATACCAACTGACACGCACATGCTCAAGCCTATTCCCGACTGCATGCATAAACATTGTGGTGCAAAGAGGTTCGAGCATGAGCCACCGGGGTTTTGCTGTCGTAATGGGAAGATCAAGCTAGCAAACACAGTTACACCACCCGGTCTCAAGAGGCTTTGGACGAGTGACGATTCTGATGCTAAGCATTTCCGTGATAACATAAGGTTTTTCAATGGACATTTCTCGTTCACCTCACTATACTGCAACCTTGATGGTGATACCACTAACACGTCGAAGCATCCTATCTACACTTTTCGTGCTCATGGCCAAATGTACCACAACATAAGGTCATTTGGCAGACAAGATGGTCTGCAAGGCAGTCACCTGGAGCTTTACTTCTTTGATGACGACCCCAATTTAGAGCATAGGTATCGTAGCTGCCGCAAAGAGCAATGCATAAAAGACAAAGAAGTAATCACACAGATGGTCAACATACTTCATGAAAATCCATACTCTGAACATCTACGGAGTATGGGACAGGTTGAGGATGTTGATGATTATCATATCACACTAAACCTTGACCAAAGGATGGACCAGAGAATATACAATGCACCTACCACTTCCGAAGTAGCCGCAGTGTGGGTGGAGGGGAGCGAGAGGCGTAGACAGTTCGACCACAACGTGATCTTGCAAGGGAAAAACAGAGATACTTTTGGTATCAAGTCCTATCATGGATACTATGACACACTGTCCTACCCACTATTCTTCCCTAGAGGTGAGCTTGGGTGGCATACCGATATCCCAAAGGAAAATGTGTCGTATGATACTGTGATGGCAGCTCGTGCAGCTCGTCTAGCTCGTCGTAATGACGACGAGTCCTCCCAATTCCTCGGTGAAAACAATGATGATGGCAATGAAGATAATGATCCAGGTTTCTGTTTTCAAATCTATCTCTGCTGTACAAATGTTGGATTATTTATCTAGCTTTATCGATCATCAATGTAGCGTCATCTGTTCTTTAGACCATGTCCTGTCAGTGCTATATTCATTTATATTTGCTTCAGATAGCCTATCTTTTCTTTATAACATGTCAATGTTTACTTTGCTTTTTTGTGATCATAACCCAACAATGCTACGTTCTGAATTTTCTCTGGTCCATTACTTGCTAATAGATCGTTTACATAAACTGTCCACTCAAACCTGAATAATTCTCTACTGTCTAACTGTTGCATTCCTTATCTAGCTTTATTATTTATCAACATACAGTTTATTTTCTTATTTCTTACAGACTGTATCTAGCTTTATTATTTACATGAACTGTCCACTCAAACCACAATCTATCAGTTCCAAAAATTCAATGTATTCATCTACAAATTCTTTGGAAACCTGATCTTATTTCTTACATGCGCATTCCATGCTTCTTACATGATCTCCCGTTTCTAACACTACTCATTCTAAATTCTTTGTGCAGCTTCGGGAGGAAATAAATGTGTGTCTGTGCGGGACTACTACTGCTACAAATTCCAGATGCGTCCTGGGATATTTAACCCGATCCTCCATGGAAAGCGTCTTTTTCAGCAGTTCGCGGTTGACACATATATCAAGATCGAGAACTCGCGGTTGGACTATATATGGAATCATCAAGATACGATAAGGGCGGACCTATACCAAGGCCTGATGGACAGCTTGCATGTCGGTGAGGGTAGAGCCGACGCTATTGGAAAGCGTACAGTATTGTCTACGTCATTTATCGGTGGTCCACGTGACAAGAGGCGTCGCTACATGGATGCTATGGCCTTGGTACGGAAGTACGGCAAGCCGGACATCTTTCTCACGATGACATGCAATCCGAACTGGGATGAGATCAAGCGCGAGCTCTACCCTGGCCAGACACCTCAAGACCGCCCAGACCTTGTTGTGCGTGTCTTTAGGGCAAAACTAGAGGAACTCAAGGACAAGTTGCTTCATAAGGACATCCTCGGCAAGGTGAAATCATATGTGTACGTGGTGGAGTTCCAAAAGAGGGGCCTTCCACATGCCCATCTCTTGCTCATCATGGAGGGGCGCTTCAAGCTCACATGCCCCGAGCAGTATGACAAGCTTATCTCAGCCGAGCTCCCTAATAAGGCAAAGTACCCAGAATTGTACAAGATGGTGGTGAAACATATGATGCATGGCCCATGTGGTGTTTTGAACCCTGATTGTCCATGCACAAAGGGCCGACCTTCTTGCAAGAATCAGTACCCTCGACCTTTCAATGCGGCTACCTTACAGGGAAAGGACTCCTACCCTCTATACAGACGACGTGATAATGGTTGTAAAGCAATGGTTCGAAAGGAGTTGCTAGACAATAGGTGGGTTGTCCCATATAACCCACACCTTTTGCGTCACTTGAATTGTCACATCAATGTTGAGGCATGCTCAAGCATAAAGGCTGTTAAGTACCTGTTCAAGTACATATACAAGGGGCATGATCGGGCTTCTATCACAGTGAGCGAGGCTGACAAGGCAGATGGCAACGGGAACATAGATGAGATCAAACAATATAGAGATGCGAGGTGGGTGACTCCTCCTGAAGCCTTGTGGAGGATATACGGCTTTGAGTTGAGTAAAAATTTGCCACCTGTGATGCAGCTACAGCTCCATCTAGAAAACTGTCACATGGTTTCATTCAAACAGGGCCAAGATATCCAGCAAGTAGTAAACCGTGAAGGTGTTGAAAAGTCAATGCTTACTGAGTACTTTGCGGCAAACAGGTTACACGAGGAGGCCCGTGGTATCTTGTACAGGGATTTCCCCGAATGGTACACGTGGCAAAAAGGTAAGAAAGGTCAGGATAAATGCTGGAAGAGAAGGTATGTAAAAAAGGATGGTACACCTTCAAAAAGGATACAGGTTGGAAGGATTGTGTCGGCTCACCCGGCGGAAGGGGATCGCTATTACCTGCGAGTCCTTCTAAACCATGTCACTGGGGCCACCTGCTACGATGATCTAAAGACGGTTAATGGCCAGCTACTAGGATCCTTTTGTGAAGCTGCAGAGAGAAGGGGTTTGATCGAAGGGGACAACACATTGGATGACTCCCTTACTGAATCTACACTCTTTGAGATGCCGTCATCTCTACGAAGGCTCTTTGCGACAATATTGGTATTCTGCGAGCCTAGCGATGTGCGTGGGCTCTGGGATAAGCACTTTGATGCAATGTCGGAAGACTATCGCCACAACGATCCATCCAATGTGGTAGTTGAGCAGAAGGTTTTGATAGATATCAGGAATATGCTACAGTCAATGGGAAAGGACATAAAGTCATTTCCTCTTCCTGATATCGATGAGGAATTTGACAGTGCCACCGGTGTGGAAAGGGAGATCTTTGAGGAGTCTGTGATTGAGCCCAACAAGGAGGACATAAATCTATCAGACTCACTTAATACAGATCAGAAGGCCGCATATGATAAAATTATGTCTGCTGTTCTTGGCGGTGAGGGTGGTGTGTTCTTTGTGGATGGACCTGGAGGTACTGGAAAGACTTTTCTATACAGAGCACTGCCGCAGTTCATGGCAAAAAAAGATTGCTGTAGCGACAGCTACATCTGGGGTTGCAACTTCCATAATGCCTGGAGGGAGAACAACTCATTCCCGATTCAAGATACCACTGAGCATTGACGATGGCGGGTATTGCACCTTCACCAAACAGAGTGGTACTGCCAAGCTCCTACAATCTGCTTCTCTCATTATCTGGGATGAGGCTTCCATGACAAAGAGACAGGCAGTCGAGGCGTTGGACAACAGTATGCGAGATATAATGATTTGTCCAGACCTACCATTTGGTGGAAAGACGGTTGTGTTCGGTGGAGATTTCAGGCAGGTCCTACCTGTTGTCCGTAAGGGATCGAGGGCTCAGATAATTGATGCATCGCTACGTAGGTCTTACCTTTGGGATTGCATGACTCACCTAAAGCTCGAACGCAATATGAGGGCACATAGTGACCCTTGGTTTGCGGAGTACCTATTGCGCATCAGTGATGGTAAGGAGGAGGCCAATGGTGATGGTGATATCCGTCTTCCTGACGAGATATGTGTGCCGTGTACTGGGAAGAAGGGCTCCGACCTTGATAAACTAATAGACAATGTTTTTCCTAGCCTTGGTGCTAACATGACAGACCCAAACTACATCACCTCCAGAGCAATCTTGTCGACACGAAATGATTGTGTTGATAGGGTTAATTTGAAGATGATCAATCGATTCCAGGGACAAGAGATGGTGTATCGTAGCTTTGATTGTGCGGTGGACGACCCTCATAACTACTACCCACCTGACTTTCTTAACACATTGACCCCTACTGGTCTTCCCCCACATTTGCTGAAGCTAAAGATCAACTGCCCTATCATATTGCTCCGCAACATTGACCCTGCAAACGGACTTTGTAATGGCACGAGGTTGGTGGTTCGAGGATTCCAAAGAAATGTCATCGATGCAGAAATTGTTTTGGGCCAACATGCTGGAAAGAGGATCTTCTTGCCAAGGATCCCACTCTGCCCATCTGATGATGAGATGTTCCCTTTTCAGTTCAAGAGGAAGCAGTTTCCTGTTAGGCTCAGCTTTGCCATGACAGTTAACAAGGCACAAGGGCAGACTATACCTAATGCTGGTATTTACTTGCCTGAGCCGGTGTTCTCTCACGGGCAGTTATATGTCGCGCTATCTAGATCTACTGCTAGAAAAAACGTCAAGATTCTTGTTATCCCAGATGTTGATAACAAGAAAAAAAACTCTGATGACAGCAAAAAGAAGAGGCGTCCTGTCAATACCTACACGAAGAACATCGTCTGGAAGGAGATCCTTACATCATAAGTGAGATACTTCACACTTGTACTTGTATAGTAATCACTATGCTATCTTTCAAAATTTGTGCTCGCCATGCGCTATAAATGGCTCGATGCAACCAATGAAACTAAATAGCGCGCCTTCTTCCCATTGACTCTTTTGAAATATTTGTTCCTTTAAGTTAAATACATAATGATCTAGGTTCTGTTTACTCACATAGTCACGTCTTGCTTCCCATTGAATCTTTTGAAATAATTGTTTATTTAAATTATGTCAAATCATAGTATAAATGTACTGGCATGGTTACGTGCATGCATGGTGTTAGTGGTTGTGTGGTGTGTTCATGAGAATAGATACTAGATAGAATTATTTACACGAGAACAGAGACATGATTATAATCTTTTTTAGCATGTATTAACACTAATCGGATATGTCATTTCTGCAGGAAATTATTATATGCGGTCTTCTTCTCCTATGCAACTTGAGTTGTTACTGAACTACTTCTGCAGTACCTCCCGACACGCTCCTAGATGATTATTTCCTTTGGTTACAAAAACAAAAATGAGGAAGCATCCATTGAATGGATATGCTTTATTTGTTCTATATAATATCACACAAAGCATAGTATTGTATTGCAGAGATTCTACAGGTCAGAGAAATTGCAGTGCATCGTCATGGTCTAATTGTAAATAACATGTTCGCA
Organism: Avena insularis; assembly: GCA_023614405.1. Taxonomy (NCBI): domain Eukaryota; kingdom Viridiplantae; phylum Streptophyta; class Magnoliopsida; order Poales; family Poaceae; genus Avena; species Avena insularis. The sequence goes on along the minus strand of CM042696.1, from coordinate 472,545,941 downwards.
AGATTTAATACCCCGCGATAATTTTCTATGAAGAGTTACACTAAAGTAATGTGGGATGGACATAATGATGCCTTGTGTTAAAATGATTCGCTATGAAGAAACATACACGCGTCAGCATGGGCGGACCCATGTATAGCTGAGTGGAGGCAGTGGCCCCCACTCATTTTGAATTTCATTGTAATTTGTTCATATCTAAAGGAAATTCTCCTGTTGGGTCTGCCACTGTGCGTGAGGCAGGAAAGAAGACTACTTTCTTGCAAAATGGGAGGTATAAGTGGATGCATTGACAAAGGAGAGCTAGAGCTGATTAATTGTTTTAAGCTATCACCAAAGGGTTTCAGTTATATCTTTGGTATGAACTTTGTACTTTGATTGGTAATGGTTTCAGTTTTATTTTTGAAACAAACTCATACTTTGATTGGTACTATAACTAAATTAGTTTTCAGTAATTATCATGTAACTCAGTGGCTTGGCTGAAGCAATGGGCAAAGAAGGCATGATAGCGCATCATCAACGTGAAGGAACATGACGCGCGGAGCTGGCTGAATTCTGCGACACGCTACAGATGTGCCAAAAATACTTAATTTATGCATCTTGGTCTATAAAAATATTTTTCTCTCCCGTTGCAACGCACGGACATATTGTCCTATTAAAGATATATTTGTATGCTCAGGCCAAACATCTCTGATTTATATGTGATCTCATGAGTTGCTGCCAATTTTGTTGCATGCGCTAAAAATAGCTTACTAATAGCGCATTCAATCACAATCGTCTTTTACTTGGCAAGTAGGATTTGATTTATTGATTTGTTTGTATAGCATGCCTTATGAGAGACAGAAACGCATTAATTATCTTGATTGCCCCCTTTATTATTCTGGACGATTCGATGGTCCAGAATCTCCTAATATTTGATGTCCCCTTTATTATTCAGAGACGGATGTCTCCAAAAACAAGGATACAATCAATTTCTGGTCAACAATCATCTTTTATTAACCTTTTTCGAAATAAAATCAACCAGCTTTTATAGTGTTTCCTTTTACTGGAGATACGATTAATTGCTTTTCATCAATCAACATTTATTATTCTTAAAAGAAAAATCAATCAGATTTCAAGCACGACCCCATCGGTTGAAAGGCACACCTCGCCTCCTCTACCCCAGCACACCTATCTTCCTAAGCCATGTCGGGCGATCTGCTCAACCCACATCATGAACTAGAACAAGAAATAAATACAGAGGGTAAGGAAGATATGCAAATTGAGGAGGGGCTAACCAAAGAAGAGGATACAAACGCCCACTTCACAAAGGTGAGTTTTATTTTCCTATATGTAATATTATTCTACTTCTGGCAGTATAACACATGTTATATCTGCAAGATTTTCTCATTCTTTCTTTCGATTTCATATTGTTGGTTTTAGTTTCCGAGCGACCAAGAATTGATTGCAAAAGATGAGAACCATGAAGTAGATAATATAACTGGCAAGGAGGCTATAGATTCCGAGTTGATAAATGTGAGTTTTCTTTTCCTATATGTCATTATTCTATCTCTGGCAGTATAACACATGTTATATCTGCAAGATTTTCTCATACTTTCTTTCAATTTCATATTGTTGGTTTTAGTTTCCGAGCGACCAAGAATTGATTCAAAAAGATGAGAACCTTGAAGTAGATAATATAACTGGCAAGGAGTCTACAGATTCTGAATTGATAAATGTTAGTTTTCTTTTCCTTTTGTATCTACTAAGAAAATCTAAGTCTACATAGTGATAATGTATTTTAGTTGTGCTGTTCTCAGAAATTAACCTACAACAATGAAATAAGTCAACAAGCACTACCAGCTGAGGGCAAGGAATTAGCAACAATGCCTGGCACGAAAGGGTCAAAAATGGTAGAGGATGAGCTGACAATGCCAGTGCAGAAACATAAACCTAATCGATGGCATAACAAGCCTAAGAAGGCACAAGACTATGTGGTTTCTCCAGAAGGTAAGTAGCAAACCTTTTATGTCCTTCTTTTGCTATATTATTAGTATTTTCTTCATTAAATTAATAAAGAAATGTTATCATGGCCGTTTTGACAGATTATGCCTGCACTCATGATGATTTGTCCGTGATTGAAAATATCAAATCCGAAAAAAGGAAAAAAAGACATTTAGTGAGCATCAACCATGCATTTCTAAAGAAGAAGGATTTACTATCTCTTCTAAATTCCAAAGAATTCATTGGCGATGAAGTAAGTATATATGATTATTTACTATCATAGTTTTTGCACAAGCAGATGCTATTTGAATATGATTATCTATTATTTCATACATTGTGTATATGTTATACTGTAGGTCATAGATGGTTACGTACATTGCATAAGTGCCACAGAACATCTAAAGGTGAGGTCAGGTGGAAGCGTGTTCTTAGAGAATGCATGCATATCTAAGATGATAAAGACCTATGGCTATATGTCTGAAGATGACAAGGATGCACCACCAGAATGGGTATTAAAGAGAGTTAGAATGTATTTGGAAAATGATATGGTTAGTCTTAGTTTTCTATATATTACTATGAAAATTCAATATAGATGAAAGTTCATCTATATGGGTCTGCAACTAAAAATAATCATGTTCTTTAGATATTCATTCCAATAAATATGGAAGATTTGCACTGGTATCTATGTGTCATAAATCTGAGAAAACTATGTGTTCAAGTGCTTGACTCGCTAGGCGCAGGAATACACCGCAAGGACCTCACTGCTACGGTTAGTAATTATTCTTACTGCCCCATCCTATTCGTTGCTTGTGATGCTAACATTTTTTCATTTATTGGTGCAATAGCTAAAAGAATAGAATATTTGTTTAAATTATCATCCAATAACATGGAATTGAAGTCTGAGAGAAAGAACCTAAATGTTACAACATGGCAAATTGAAGAATGTGTTAAGAGCAGTCTACAGACAGATGGGTAAGTATCCTAATTCAAACCACTCAATAGCTGGATACTTTTAATAACCTTTCCTTTCATTATAGAGTATATAAATAATAAGGTCAATAAAATTTGCAAATTAGATGGCTGCAGGATAAGTATTGCATGATGATGTAAGCTTTAATTTTATGGATCAACAAAATTACAGTTACCTTGAAGTTATCATTACCAAAAGAGTTAGTAGACTCCACACAATCCATTCACTTTCTTGTGAATTGATTCAAATAGCATCAATTGCTACTAAGATAAGCGAGCCATTGCTAATATTTATGTACATGTAGAAGTAAGATAAAGAACCAATATTCTGCCGCTAACAGGGAAAATACTCTCTTTCATGTGTATTATCGTAAATGTAGGACATCTTGTGGTTTGTGGATGTTAAACTTCATGGAGTACTTCACAGGGGATATTTTATCTGATACTCCAGAACAAATATGTCCTTAAATATATATTGATATCAATGCTTCTCATATGGTGTATCACTAAAAGTAACTTTGATTACTACTTTGTAGATTCATATGACACATTTTAGAAGTAAATTAGCTGTCATTTTAGTCGATTCAGAATTGAATGATGATGGTATAAGAAATCGAGACTTTGAAGATGAGGACGAAAGACCCCCTAAGAAACTCAAAACATCAGACACATCATCACAAGTTGAGATTACCTCGCAGTCATTTCTACATTTATCGTCCGCCAATGCAACCGACGCTGACTTGGTAGATGCACTTTGCTCATGCATTCTCAGCATTGACGATGTCCAATTACTGGAGTAAGCCACATTTTTTCAATTCATTTGTGTTTTGATTTTAGAATTCTTAACGTTTTCCTTATAGGCAGGAATGGGTGCGGAGCTCCAAACCGTATCCAATAAGTTTGAGTCTTAAAAAAATCCAAGACATACTTAGGATGGACAAACCTATGGATAATGAATGTTTTAACTTGGCCATACACATAGTGGCATGCGACGAGATCATACAGCTGATAGAGACCGATGTGCACTACATGGATCTGCGTTTTTGTGTAAGTTACTGTGATCTCGCTTTTATAGTTGTTACTATTACTATGTTTCTAAACTGTTTTTTTCTAGACTGTGATGGTCGAATCCACACGGGGTCACAAGTGGCGTAAAAAGCCAAATATCCAGACTCTCGCAACGTTGTTCGATAGTTGGCCTGGGACAGACTATAAAATCTCTTCACGCAAATTGGTAAATATATTTCACTTGTCCATCGTTGTCCAGTTATATGTGTTTCTAATGGTTGTCCATTTGAAGGTTTTGCTTCCTCATGCATCCATGGGCCATTTTATTTTGTTCTCCATCGACAAGCATGCCTCTTCTGTATCTGTTTTCGATCCTCTCTCTGTATTGCCATCGCTAGAGAGTAAAATGCGTCGAACTCACAAAATGCAATTAAATTTACAAAGAACTGGAATCTATCTAGGCGAAGCACTCGGATTAGCACAACCCGGTTGGGACGGTGATATATTTTCCTGGCCACGTAAATCACCGGTTGGTATTCCAGAAAGTCCAGACATGTGAGTATCTCTTAAAATAATCTCATGTGTTTTCTTTGCCTTTTACGTGGCCATAACATAATACCAAGTCATTCATCTACAGGAATGCGTCTGGTTATTTTATATTTTACATTATACTCTCATGGAATGGTAAACAATTGGTTTATCCAATATGCACGGTGGGTATTCTACCTTAATATATTTATACTTTCTACATAAAATACTCAGGCTAATGACGCATATTGTTTATGCATGATGTTTATGAGTTGAGAAAAAAGTTTTTGGTGCACTTGCTCAAGTATCATGCAAATGAAGCGGAAGAGAATATCCCTGACATTGTGCGACAATATCTAAGGAGCATCAAGTAGTAGATATTTATTATTAGCTAATTAGTTTAAGTGCTTATTTCATATTTGAATCATGTCAAATTATACCGGTTATCGAGATATACTTCAAAGTTCAAACATGTGGAATACTATGAGTTTGCAATATATTGTGGCTGTTTTTTCACACTTATGAAGTTTTGCACGTATTATATATATATATATATTGATATATGTGCAAGACAAATTGTGGGGTTGTAGCAATGGATGGACATTCAACTTGGTAACAATGACCAAGAGCATCATTTTAGTTACAAATTGTGGGGCTGTAGCAATGGATGGACATTCAACTTGGTAACAATGACTAAGAGCATCATTTTAGTTACAGGCACCTTTGAAGGTGTAATGGTTATATACGTGCACTGTAAAATAACACTCATTAATATATGTTTTCTATAAGCCGCTTCTTACGAGGCAAAAAAAGCTAACTATCGACTTATGTTTTTGGCATACATGTTTGTATTGTATAATAGAGGGATGCCATCGAAAGCTAAAGAACATAAACATGAAAAAGTATGGTTTGTTTTTTCAGAACTTATTACAAAGTGATATTGATGCTCTTCTTCCATCGTGTTTGAATGGATCCTATCTAACATTATAAGTTTGGAAAACTAAAGGAACTACCATAGAAGAAATATAAAGATGAACATAACAGAAGAATGAAAGATGACAATTACTCTCGGTTTCATGTTCTTTTAGTGGGACGAGAGATGTTCTTTTGAGATGTGCAGAAAGGGATGTTTATGTACTTTAAAATGCATCTAAAATGTTCAATGCTTTTCTCAACTTTCTTTAGCTCAGACAAAGCTGCTGGCACAATCTGTATTGAATATATTCAGGTACAAAGTAATACAAAACAGAGGAACTGGAAAGAATGGAGGAACAGGGTGTAGTGTAAAGCGAAAACCTAGAATCCCGGCTCAATGCTTCCAAAACAAAGTTTCTGTGATTTTTTATGGTCTTGTCCAATGTTTAGTTTCTTGTGAGAACTGCAAGAAACTTTCACTTTCCTAAGAAACATTTGTGCCAAAATTTCCTTTGTTCCGGCTATAGAGGAAAAAAATCAGAGGAAAGAAAACCCAGTTTGTATTTTCTTGTGTACATGCATGTTTTCCTTTAAATTCTGATGAAAAAAAATGGTGGAACAATTATTTGATTTGGATCGGTTAGTCTGCAATCAAGCAGATTGACATATCCTGCAATCGTATCCTGCATGTGTATTATAATGATCGAGGTCCTTTAATGAAATAGAATCAGTCACCTTTAATGAAATAGAATCAATCAGCTTTTAATGAAATAAAATCAATCAGCTTTTAATAAGGCACTATGTACATGTTCAGGGTTCAAGAAATTAGTCATTTAATGAAACAGAATCAATCAGCTTTTATAATGTTTCATTTTACTTGAAATTTCATATCGTCAGCTTTTATTATTCATAAAACAAAATCAATCAGCTTTTATAATATTTCCTTTTACTAGATGTGAGATCCCCTATATAAGCATGACCCCATCGGTTCAAAGGCACACCTCGCCCTCCTCTACTCTAGCACGCCTACCGGAAGCAGGTCGCTCGATCTTCTCTACCTTCAAGGCGTTCCAAAGGTTTGATGTTCATCAAATTCTCTATTTGCTTTAATTCTTTAAAGTTTGTTAAAACTACACCATCGTACGCATGTATTTCTTGAATTTGAATTTCTTTATCTTTAATGGAAAATATGTTTACTACATATAGGAGCTGCAGTATGGTTGATGTTTTTGAATATCTCCCTGATGGTGCGCTAACAGGTAAATAAAGAATATGTTAAGCATGCATTTTTCGCACAGATCATTAGTGATTGTAAAATTGTTCTTAGGTGTGTTGGGCGTCATCATGTACGTCGGTCCACACGAAATAGATTTCTATGCCCCTAGCGGCGTCAGAGAGGTTGCTGTGGTAGATACCAACCACAACATAACCTTTGTACGTATTTTTGGTGAATCTGCTCATGCCTATGGCAATACTCTGCTGTTAGCGAAACAGGATATTGTTGTTCTCGTTGGCTGCAACCTTAAAGTCGATCAAAAATCAAGTAAGGTCAAGTTCATTTTATGTATATATCAAAATATTGAATGCACGGCTCTACTAATTTTAATTGTGATTTTTAGGGAGCCTTGAGAGCACTGCTTCAACTACCATCAGAATTCAGACATGCACAAAAGAACATCCATTTACTCTTCTTGACGGTAAATACTCATCGATGTTTTTATGACTTCAAAAGGCAGGGCCAAGGCCTTTTCTCTAAATTATTTTTTATTATATATTATATCTTAGGTGTCAGAGCGCATGTGCGTGTCGACATGTGTATAAGAGAGCATGTCAAACGGTTGGTGTTATTAAGGAGGGACATGCACGAGGGCTATGTCGATCCCACCGACGACGACAGACCTTTTTCACAGAGGAAAATGTTTGCAGGGGCAAACCCCGTGAGGAAAGTGTGGAAGATGTATTAGATATGAAGGGCCAGAATAAAAATAATAACAACTAGGACATGTGTATGTTTAGACATGAAGTTTAAATTCCATTGTTGAGGCGATAAAGATTTTCTTACCAACCAGTGCTTTTCTGATGGGTCATGACATATGATAACCAATGATTTTCTATGGTGTCGTGACTTATGATGACCAATGATGTTAAATTAATAATTAGATTTTGTGATATCCCTGATTTCTTATCACATGTCCAACAATATAAGTTTGTAGAACTAAAGGAACTGTCGTAGAAGAAATATAAAGTTGAACGGAAGAATGAAACGATGACAATTACTCCATCATAAGTAAGAAAATACATTGGAAATGATTAAGATAAAAAACTAATAGAACAACGACGCGATGAGAAATATTTATACCTTAGAAAGCTGCACTGGGCCACTAGAAAGTTCACTCTTTTTTCTGTATAAAGCTTCCGCATTAAAGAGAGCAAAACATACCAATCAAGAAAACCAGCTAGCAATCCACCATGTTCTCACCCGTTCATGAATCCCAACTCCAAGGTCAAAGAGCCAAAACCCAGAAACATGTAGCAAGAAATATAAGGACCTCATATGTGGAAATAGAAAAGACAAAACATATTTCTGCTGCTAATATAGAAAATGAAAATAAAGTTTTATATTCATTTATAGTGTATCAACATCCATCTAATCTAACCAACAGTTATTGATTCCTAGATAACGATTCTTACATGTAGTATATTACTGATTGCCTTGGCAACCCTTTCCAAAATTTAAACAGACATTGATTTTAAAAGCTCGTAAACATTTTGACTCTGAGTTCTGTAGCAGTAAATGCAGTGATATAGCTTACCATGGGGTTAGTAACAAGAAGGTCATCTTCCTCGATCTGCGTTTTCAACCCAATCTCATCGGTCAGTTGGCATAGATGGCCCAGTCATCCTAATGTTAAACAACATGCCAACTTATTTTTAATGACATTAACTCATAGCTATTTACAATAAGAAGATGATAAATAGTTACAAACAATCTTACATCCTCCTTGAAATTCAGATCATATAAGTCTTGTCCTTCTTACTGAAAAATACAGAAGCAGCAACGTCCATTCCACTAATTACCCTCCACATGAAAATAAACTAAATGTTATACATTATAAATAAAAATACAATGGCGTAATTATAGAGAAAGGGGATATTTACATTTCAAGTGTAGCCAACCTTAGCTATAGTTGCCTTCAATAGTTTAAGGCCCTCTTTGTTTTCCTGCATATTTATAAGCCAATACAAATCAGTCAAGGCACATTGCTAAGTGGAAATCATAACTGTGCTTAGAAATCATAACTGTACTCCATGGTGTGATATAGAACAGATTGCTACGGAGGAAAATTCAAACATATCATATCTGAGAATCAATTCATACAATCTAATTCCAAGACTTGGTATATCAAGCTCAACTCAATCAATTTTCAACAACCTATTATTCATTGCCTACACAAGAGATCAAGAGAACATTGTAAAATTTGGAGGGAGCCAAATGGGCTCGCAAATTTTGGGGTCAATTCCACATACTACAAGAGGTATTTCAGACCAAAAAAATCAAACATTGACTGGATTGGCCCAACCTACACCCCTAGCTCCATCCCTCATGCCATCTACTCTACTTAAGTCAAGTATGGTGTGCTTCCTTAATTCCCTCTTTCACTCTGTACCTTAACACGTGTACCCACTCTCTTCCCCTCCACTGAATTCAAGAGCGAGTCATAGTGCATCATGTTGCCTTACAGAATGCAAAGAACTAAAGTGTAGTACAGAAACTATCATTATTTTCATGTGGTAAAATAAGAAATACCTTGAACGATGAGACACTAGAATCATCTGTTTGTTCAGCTACCATATGAGCCATTGGAGAATTGCCAAAAAAATATGTGTTGTCAAGTCCGTCAAAAACAGATTTTAGCGCTGACTCGGCACACTGAAACCAAATACCCAATATGTAATAACATATCAAAAACGATAGTCTAAAACCACATTTCTAATCTGGTTGCACAAACACAAAGGTGTAAAATAGTACAAGTAAATAAGCTGGAACTGAAATACAACATGGATCATATATATGGAAATTTAACCGGTAATTTTTTCTCAAAGTGCATACCAAACGCAAAGTGTCCTCATTTTCATACACTTTTCAGGAAAAAACAGGCTTGCCATCAGGAGCCCCAAAAGTCTTTCCATACAGAAGAAGATAGAGTTTATTATCTAGAGCTCACAGCAGTGACCTGTAGAAAACAATGGATTAATATTAGATAGATACCTTGTTACACACTTAAACTCACAGAGCAGAATTGTCACAGGGAATATTATTACATAGGAAAGTACATACAAATAATAGCCGGTAAATGGGCATATACACTCAACTATAGGTTCCAGCAGCCATGCATTTGATGCGTGGAAACAGTATCACTGACAAAAAGTTGCGCAATAAGAGGATTATATAACTAACATTCTATCATAGTTTCAGCTTTTAGAATAAAAAATAGGCCATTAGATTTAACGTGAGGAACAAAGGAAGTAAGCAGATGGTACCTGGTAAGGGTATACAGGGAATGGGAAACTGAATAAGTTTACTACAACCTATAATGCAGTTAAATTAGTATGCTCGGATGAAAAAAACCAGACAAAGATTTAATTACATTACATGTTTCCTGCTAAAAAATTAAGCAGAACCGGGTCTGATCACATTATCAGATGATCTATTGCATCGAATTTAGACAAATTATTGTTAAAAAATACAAGATAAATTTATTTGGTTGTATACACATCATATGAAAGCGAGAAAATTGCACAAACCGCCACCTTTTGCTGCACGTGTTGCACAAAATACCAGCTATATATGTAATTTGTTGCATAGAGGTCCAAATTTGGTATTGGATTGATTAACAGCAAACTTGACGGCATGTGAAAAATGATGTTGCGTCTCATAAGCTATTTTTTCTTTCGCTACTTTTATTTAGCTAGCTTGACTCTGTCCCGTCTCTGGTTTGTCATCTCTGCCCCAAACCAAGCCCAAACTTTCCCAGATTACTTAAGTCATATTGTTTTTTACTAGATTTTCTTTATTTTTTGAATTTAAGGCCAAATCTCACAAAAAGTGATAATTATTTTAACCCAGTGATCTAAATAGTTTTAGACTTTTCCAGATTTTCTTTGACCATGTCCATAATTGAAGATCTTGTTAATTAATATATGAAGTACCCAGATCTGTTAATTAATATAGAATAATCCCCTATCAAAATAAGCACGAAATATCTTGACCCAATCTCTACTATCAATATAAATAGAGAAGATTACCTGTTATTTTTCTTGCTACTACTCAACCTTAACCAGCAGATCCAATCGAAAACCGCGACGAATCCTCATAGGCAACAAGGTATGATCCGAGGCCGCGCGCGGCCAAATTCCTCACCAAGTCCTTCTTCTTGTACGATGCGTTCCCTGCCTCCTTCTCCTTCTGAGCAGCCGCTTTCCTCTCCTTCCGCTCTTTCTCCTCATCAGACACCTCCATCGGCTCTGGTTCTGGCTTCGGCTCCACCTCCCTCGCCTTCGTCTCGGGCTGTTCCTGCTTCTGCTGCTGCGGCTGCGGCGGGGGCAAGGAAGTCTGTGGCAGGTCGGAGTCCTCCCCTCTCTGGATCTTGATGTTAAGCATGAGTCTGAGCACCTGCATCATACGGGGATCCGATAGGTACATGTTGAGGCTGCTGGGGTTCCTCTGCACCTCCCGCAACATCTGCATGAAGTCCGGCTGCTCGAGGTAGGCGCGCGTGGCGGGGTCGGCGGCGATCTTGCTCCAGAGCTCGGGCCCCTGGAACATCTGGCCGACAGATCGGCGCGCCAGACGGCGACGGCAGCGGCAGGGGAGCCGCAGCCTTCTTGGCGTCAGCTAGACCGTCCTTGAGGCCCTGGTTGTTGGGATCGAGAGCGAGGCCCTTCTCGTAGGCGACGATGGAGCTGGCCGCGTCCCCGAGGCCGAGGTGGGCGGCCCCGAGGCGCGAGTAGCCCTTGGCCCAGTCGGGCTTGAGCTCGACGGTCTTCTCGGCGTCGGCGAGCGCGTTGGAGTAGCGGTGGATCGAGGCGAGCGCCGCCGAGCGGTTCGGAAGAGTGTCGTGGCACAGGGCTAGCCGCCGGAATGGGAGGAGCACGCGAAGATCCTGCCGGTCTTCTCGGCGTTGGCAATACACAGATCCTGCCGTGAGACGGCGCACGCGAAGTCTGAGAGTGGGAGGAGCACGCCAAAGCTGGGGCGCAGGTTCGGAAGAGTGCCGTGGCGCAGGGCTAGCCGCCGGAATGGACGAAGCGGCGAGCTTTTTGCTGTGGAGACGGGAGGGGTGAAGTGGGAGGGAGGGGGCAGGGGGCAGGGCGTGACTAGGGGGGACGGTGAGAACAGCCGCCGGTGATATCCATGGGGGAGAAGAGGGGAGAGAAGTGGGAGGGAAGGGCAGGCGGCGGGGCATGACTGGGGGCTGGTCCGGTGATGTCCATGGGGGAGATGATTTGGGGATATTGACTCGAGTGAGTTTTTTTTTCTTTTCAGGGAAAGTGACGAGTGACAAGAGAGTGGAGCACTGTATTGGTACAGCAATACAGACACGCTGTATTTTTTTTCTTTTTTTTTCAGGGAAGTTTTTTTTTCAGGGAAGTGACGAGTGACTAGAGAAAATTTCTTTCATTTTATTATTTTAATTAACTATATAAAAATTCTGTTTATATTTATATTTTGTTATGTACTTGTATAGATTAAGTAAACTTATGGAGACAATAGACCCCGACACGACGATATTGGAAGAGAACAAAATTTCGACGAGTTTGACGCGATCAAAGGAGGTGCGACGAGATAATAGTCTTTTCATCTTTAACCGCATGATCGATATTACAATATTTATATTTTTATGTCTGATATTTGTTTCATGTTTGTAGATCATGCACGAAACAGATACAACTATTGCCGTCGCTCGGAACAAACCTATGGACATAGATAACGACGCGATGTTGGTGGAAGAGATAGAAAACTCATCGAGTTTTACACGGCCAAAAGAGGTGATTGTCTTTTTTCTACCATATGACACACTTTCAAATTTATACTTAATTTTTTCTTCGATATATATTCCATGTTTGAAGATCATGGACGGGACAGAAACAGACATATATATTATCGATGCTCCGGAAGAACCCACTAACATAGACGGTGATCCAATGTTTGTGAAAATGATAGAACAATCCAAGGAGGTAATTGCCTTTTTATATGCATGTTACCACCACACTTAAAATTTATTTTGACTATTTTTTAGCTTTGCCCGGTATCGGTAGTATAAGTGATATCTCTACTACTTAAAAAATGAAGATGACTTTTTATTAGACTTATGTTATTTTACCATAAAAAATAAAGTTTTTGAGACTATAAAAACATGACTTTAGAAATCTGTATTACTAATGCTTAACTTCTTCTTTTGAGAAACGGAATAAGCTTAAACGTGTTGTTTCAAACCATCTAAATAAACAGAATAAAATAAATCGGATCGACTTTTGTAGGTTGTCAACGTTCTAAATGAAACCATCGCCTTAAGCCCCGATGTGCCACATAATAAACCGAAGAGAGCAAACACAAAAGTTATCCCTAGAGGTAATCAGTTATGCTCCAGTTATTTTATTTTTATTTTTGCTAGATTACTTTTTAACTAACTGATCTTACACAATTATCGAGACAGACTATGTCTGTACCACTGAAGATCTTGCTGCTATCGAATCAATTATGTCTGCACCTGGAAAAACTAAGTTTGTGGACATCGGTGACACGGAACTGTTTAATAACGACTTGACATGTCTTACACGTGAAGATGCATTCTTGTCCGATGGCGTAAGTCAACAGCAGAAAGCATACTTCTTACCCATTAATATCTGAATAATTGTATTGAACTTAACTTTATTTTATATGTGTAATTGTAGGTGCTAAATGCGTACATATATTGTATGAGTGCATGTGATCATCTATTGGATAGAGCAGATGGAAACGTCTATCTAGACAATACTTTTGTTTCTGCAGTCTTAAAACTAGACAAATCACAACATCACCACTCCATAAAACCGTTGCATCTTTATTTGAAGCATGATATGGTCAGAGTTAACTCCCTAGATATGTATTTCATTAAATAAATATGTTTTGAACAAGTGTGTTTCTTAATTTTCTAATATGATGTATTTACTTTAGGTCTTTCTACCAATAAATATTAGTAAGACCCACTGGTACTTAGCAGTTATCAATGCGAAAAAACGTTTGATCCAAGTATTGGACTCACTCGGTGCTGGAATGAGTAGAAGTGACCTCGATCTTATGGTAAGTGTCTATTGACTTCGATTTCCTACTAGCATTATGTTTGCCACAATATCTAATAACCTTTTCTCATTTAACAGTTGCAGGGACTTGAGAAGCACCTGAAATTCGCATCTCATTTGAAGGACTTTGACAAGGGCACAAAGTAGCAGGATCTCAATGTCACAACATGGCCAGTGGTAGAATGTTTTCAAGAACATGTCCAAACTGATGGGTATGTCGAACACTCATTAGAATCTCAAATTAATTTTTTTAAATTTGGTGTATTTATGTGTGAAAAGGTAGAGAACAATTGCATTACTTCCAGTATACATGTTTCCATAGTTCATTTACATTTATTTTCCTATCTATATGAAAGACTAAACAATTCGCCCGGTGATTTTGTAGTTCATCGTGCGGGTTATTTATGATTAATTATATGGAATATTGGACAGGCAATATGTTATCTGATCATGTCACCCAGGTATGTTTTTTTTCTTTATGATAACACATTAGTATTCGCTTAAATCTTACTTAAATATTTTTGAATACTATTTTGTAGGCGGATATGAAAAAATTTCATTAAAAATTAATCGTTATATTGATAGACTCGAAACTGAATAAGATAAAAGGAAAGCCAATATACTATGATCCCAGCGATGACAAGAATGTGACGGATTCTGATTGTATGATCATGGAGGGCCCAAAGCGACTAGATTCATCCGATGGAGCTAAAAACAAACATCTTTTTCGGGTCCACATCGTGTCCACAAACCCACGCAAATTAGTTGATGAGCTTTGCAAACACATCATGTCCATTCGAGATGCTAAGCGTTTGGAGTAAGCAACATGTTAAGTTTTTTTTAATAATACACATTGTTATGATTTTATCATTCTTAATATTTTCCTTACAGACAGGAATGGGTGCGAAGCTCCAAACCGTATCCAATAGGCTTGAGTCTTAAGAAAATTCAGGACATACTCAGGATAGACAAGCCTATGGACAATGAATGTTTCAACTTGGCCATACGCATAGTGGCATGCGACGAGATCATACAGCTGGTAGATACGGATGTGCACTACATGGATTTGCGTTTTTGTGTAAGTTACTATAATCTTGTAATTTTATTGTTATCACTATGTTTCTAAACTTTTTTTCCTAGACCGCGATGGTCGATTCGACACGAGGTCACAAGTGGCGTAAAAAGCCAAATATCCAGACTCTCGCAACGTTGTTCGATAGTTGGCCTGGGACAGACTACAAAATCTCTTCACGCAAATTGGTAAAGATATTTCACTTGTCCATCGTTGTCCAGTTATATGTGTTTCTAATGGTTGTCTATTTGAAGGTTTTGTTTCCTTATGCATCCATGGGCCATTTTACTTTGTTCTCCATTGACAAGCATGCCTCTTCTGTATCCATTTTTGATCCTCTCTTTGTATTGTCATCGCCGGAGAGTAAAATGCGTCGATCTCACAACATGCGATTAAAGTTACAAAGAACTGGAATCTATCTAGACGAAGCACTCGGATTAGCACAACCCGGTTGGGACGGTGATATATTTTCCTGGCCACGTAAATCACCTGTTGGTATTCCAGAAAGTCCAGACATGTGAGTATCTCTTAAAATAATCTCATGTGTTTTCTTTGCCTTTTACTATTCCATAACATAATACCGAGTCATTCATCTACAGGAATGCGTCTGGTTATTTTATATTTTACATTATACTCCCGTGGAATGGTAAACAATTGGTTCATCCAATATGCACGGTGGGTATTGTACCTTTCACCTATTTATATTTTCCACATAAAAAGACCCAAGCTAATGACACATATTGTTTATGCAGAATGTTTATGAGTTGAGAAAGAAATTTTTGGTGCACTTGCTCAAGTATCATGAAAATGAAGCAGAAGAGAATATCTCAAACATTGCCCGACAATATCTAATAAGTATCGAGGAGTAGATATTATTATATTAATTAAGTAGTATGGATGCTTATTTCATATTTGAATGACATCAAGTTATACTTCAAACATGTGAAATAGTATGAGTTTAGATATCATATGACTATTTTTCATATTCAAGTTTTATCATACCCGTAGAAACGCACGGGCATTTGTACTAGTAATATTTAAAAATGAATATATTCTACGACTGAATCCGGAAGGACATGCTCGCTCAAGTTCCAAACTGATCTTAGAAGACCCTGGGCATCATGCTCATAATTGGCGCATTCACCAGTTTTAGGATCTTGTTATGTAAAGTGAGATTCTACATATATGTTTTGCCGTCTCCTTCTCCCGAAACGGGTGCCGAGCTGTAAGTTCCTTATTGATCAGCTAATAAATCCTCGACTTCTCTTTTCTCAAGACCTCCAGGTTGCATAAAGAAACTCAAAGTGGGCTACACTCTGCCTCGCATCCATGAGGAGGATGTTATGCACAATTAAGTACTCATCCTTGCTTGGCTCTACTTTCATCAAATATATCCACTGGAATAACCTGTCCAACCCATATGTACCGTAGTCTACAGTCTTGTTCTCCAGTGTGCACCCTGCTAGGCGTATTGTCTTCCTGCTGTCAAACCTGACACACTTCCTTTTGTCCAACTATAGGTTCGATAACCTGAAATTTCCAGCCAAACTTTAGTTTGACTCATGTATTTTGTTCAGAGATCGTGTGTCAATCCTCGTATCTAGAAAAATATCAGTGTATGCATCTTCAGGTGGAGCAAACTCCTCAGTGATGAAATTCCACTAAATATAATCTTCATGGGATTCATTCGCGCTTCCATAGCATTGAATACAGGCAAACAGCTGATCGAAATAACGTTAATCAAGTGCAGCCACATAGCATCCACGCCTGAAAGAAAAGGCATAGACGCAGATACGCTACACTTAACAACAGTTTCTTCATGGTCTTGCTTATATCACAGCTATAATTTCCAAATTCCTGTTCCAACTGTAATACAGACATTCCTTTTGTGGATCTTCTGCCAATGTAATATGGCTTTCAACTCGCATGTAACAGTTGTCTATAGTTCCTCCTGACCATAATATTTCTGTAAGTTTATTTGTCGTGCTGTAATAAGGCAGTATGACCAGCAAGAACTCTTATTTCACTTAATGCATCTAAAATAACATTTAGAGAAATGATCACATTAATAACTGGGTCAAAATTTTGGAGGAATTTAGCATAATTAATGCACATTCAGAATTGGGAGATTTTGCAATACCTTCTATCACAGATGCTTCCATCCACTCGGATATCTGTTGAAGCACAATGCCTAGCACATTTAGGACCAACCTTCTCTTCTAGGCTTTTGAACTTAATAAAGTAATGAGCTAACTCAAATATTCTACATTGCTTAGAATGTAATTCGAGGAAAAAATAAACTATCCCCTCCGATGCCCCCTCTGCCCCTTCCGATGACCCTCTACAATTCTCTCCACTATCCTCCTCCGGCGGCCTGCTCCGATACACACAGGGTCATGCAGCTGCTAGCGAAGAGGCAGATCCCAGAAGCAATTCGGGTTGATGTTTCTTCACACAACTGCACAACCAAGTTTAGTTTAATGTATTCGGACACTCTGTTTCTTAAGTGAAGCAAAACAGCAACATAAAGTTGAGCAATATACAGGTTGAGCCCATCAACGATTCAGGTTGTTGTTTCTTCACACAACTCCACAACCAAGTTTAGTTAACTGTATCCAAACACTACTGTTTCTAAAGTGATGGAAAATTGTGTACGACGAGCTTCGCTACGGCATATAGCATAATAGAAAAGGAAATGGTGATTTAATTAAAACGACGACTGTACTATGGTGGTTAATAGCGAAATATCCGTTAGTTGCTACTGAAAGAAAAAATCGTATGACCATGTCATATCAGGGAAAAGACAACATCTCGTTTCCTAGGTAGCTAATGCTCAAATGGATATATTTGATCATACCATCTAAATTTAGCTTGAAATGAAAACTTATAACATTAATCATTAAAATTGCGTTGATAGCAAATACCAAATTATTTTCTATTCAAATTTATGAAATTTAGTCCGATACAATCCTATTTTGTGCTCTGGTTTGTCTGGAGCCTATCTTTAGATGTTGCAAAACCTCATAGACACATATGAATGAAAATATATAAATAATCAGGTGGGGACTTTTTTCCCACAGTGGCCATTAAAAAAACAAGCATTAAGTAAGTAAATTGGTTTCCATTATTACTGGAGCAGCAGGACATATGTCTCAAACAAGAACAAGAACGTCAACACTTGAAACCAAAGAAATATGACTCTAGTCATTTTAAAGAATCCGAACTTGATAGTCAGAGAGTGAGGCTTCTCACTTAACTCTTGCAAGATTTGACAACACTTTACCCAAGAAAAGTATGATCTTGGAAGTCCTTTGAAGCACTTTGGTATAGTATAACTCTGAGTAGTGAACCCACCAAATGGGTTGCATAGATCATACTAATAAATCCATGTAACAAATGAAATACTCCAAGTTTCTTTGGCAAGAAAGCCCCACCCGTGCAAAAGGGCATATCATAAATCCAAATGTAACCTATAGCAGACCAATGAACTCATAGATTAAATTTGAGCAGATTAGCAAGCCATCTTTAGGAGCTTATTCATTGAATTTGAATTTAACTGCTTAGCTATAACCAGGGAATACACATTTGCACAATACAATGTTTCATCTAATAACAGAAGCTACCGAAATAAAATTTTGCATCAAAGTAGATTGTAGGTCTCTTTCAACTTGAGAGTTTTGGCAGATAACCAGATTGGCGTCAGCTAGAAACACCATCTGCTTAAAAGGCTTAACCACTATTTGCATGCAATGATATATACTCGCGCATCTATTCAGAACACATAGTGTCCACAGAACATTGCACGATAGCTCGTCAGATAAGATGGAATCGTCCGACACCCAGAATGTCCGTGAGCCGAGGAACCTGAACATGTGTCGCTTGTGCCTATGCCACTTTGGTACTTTCGATCTTTCAAATTGCTAGATGGTTCAAGTGCAGAATCTAATGACCGCATACTATCTTTAGCTAGCTATATGAGGTCGTTCAGTTCATGCCTACAACTGAACTTACTGATACGTGATTCTTTCAACCCTATATTTTGATCTCCATCTCAATAATATGCACCCGATGCCACAATTGTTTGACCAAGACCCAAATCACAAGTTAGCGCAGAGATAAATAAAGAGCACTGTACCTTCAACGCCTTATGTTGCAGAAAAATCGTAGTCCCATGATGCAGACGTGCTAGGTGGATGAGGCCAATGGTGCCAAGCCCTCCCGGCGTCCAGATCTGCGTAGTCTTCGTCTTCTCGAACTGTGCAAGGTGGACGAGACCGGAAGCACCCAACGGGCGAAGCAAGCGTCTAGATGCGCCGTTTCCCCATCTCCTCAAACTGTGTAGGTCGTCGGGATCTCATGGAAGGACTAAGGTTGTCGGCCTCCACCCATACGTGCACGTCCAGCTGGCCAACACCTCCGCGCGCAGGCAGGTGCCTCCCTTCCGCTCACCGCTCGTCTCGCACCTCCTCCTGGCGAGACCTTCCTCAACTTCCCTCGATCCATCCCCCTCTCTCTCCCGGCGCGAACGCGGACCTGATGGATAGGGAGAGAACGGCACCGCACTGCCCCCTCACCCCGGAGGCGGCGGATGCATCGGGGTGCGCAGGGGATTTGGGGATGGAGCTGGTCAAACACGCATGTGGTCTGTGGAACGGCGGCGGATGGATCGGGAGACGCCTATGGTCAACCGCGAGACGAAGAAGAGACGTACGAAGCCGACTGTTTTGAAGCGTCATTTAGCGGCAGACGGAAAATTTCAGCTGACGACGAACGTACCACTACGTAAATTAGTAGATAGATAGTATAGCTGAATGCCTGTGAATTGCAAAACCGTCTGTAGGATGTTTTAGCTTTGTAAAAGGAGTGTATTTAGACCTATTTTAGTGTGTAGGTTCATCTAGGTTTGAAGTGAACCTACACACTAAAAACGGTCTAGATACACTCCTTTCAAAAAGCTAAAATATCTTATATTTTAGAATGGAGGGAGTAGTTAGTTTATTCATACACACTGTTTCAGTCTAGGATAGATGATGTGACCAAACTAAACCTTTTCTTTTTGAATGGGATGGGCCAGAAGGCTCCGGAAGCTACATTAAACCCCTAGGATAGATGATGTGACCAAACTAAACTTTTTCTTTTTGAACCAAGACTCTGAGAAAAGGGGAAATCATAGACAGGGCTAGTCCTTTACAAAGAAGACCACGGAACAAAGAATAAAAACGCAATCAGGTCCTTGGTCTTCTTCACCGCGGAGAGACCTGCAAGCG
Source organism: Avena insularis (assembly GCA_023614405.1). Taxonomy (NCBI): domain Eukaryota; kingdom Viridiplantae; phylum Streptophyta; class Magnoliopsida; order Poales; family Poaceae; genus Avena; species Avena insularis. Next base: position 472,525,862 of record CM042696.1, on the reverse strand, counting down.
TGGGGGTCAACGACGCCACCGGGGAACTTGCCACTTGGGGCGGAGCCGGCCATGGATCTCGCGTCGAGGTCGGAGAAGATCATCCGAAACTGGAGGAAGGAGCTCGGGCTACGTTTGCTTCCGAGCCTGGAGTGGCTTCTTGCGCCAAAGATAGTGGCGACCAAGAGTCGATGCTGAAGAACTCCGGTGAATGTAGCTTCCAGGGCGGAGCTCGCCATAACACCCAGGCGAGCAGGTAGCACCAGCCCTCTTGTCGGCGAGGTGATACTCCTAGGGAATCGCGAGCCACCAGCCCCATCCAAAACCTGTCTTGCCCAAGCATCACTGGGAGCAGGACAGGGACACAAACACCTACCTTCTGGTGAGTCTCGAGTAGGAAGAAGGCCCCACACACCATCCTCAACCGCGTCACCACCACGACGACCAGGAAGAGGAGGAAGACCTTCCCCATCACCACCAGCTCCAGATCGAAGAAGAAGGCGCAGACGAGCTTCTCCTCTCCCCTCGCCGCCATGGCCAGCCAGAAGAGGATCCGCCAAGCCACGCATCGCTCCGACGCGCCCGTCCCCCTCGCCTCCACGACCGGCCGAAACGGGACACCTCAGGCCACCACCTCTCGATTGGACACCTGCGAGCCAAGATTTATTTGCTGGAGCGGCTGCTCTTCCTACCAACCTCAGCTCCGGCCGCCGGAGCAGAAGGAAGGCCAGGAAGAACCCTAGGAGATCACAGATCCGGCCGCCGAGATCCGAAGCACCGCATCCCCTACCAGGCAAGACGCCCACTACAGGCACGAGGCCAGACACCCTACTGCCTACATCTACTCCAGCGACCCGCCGCCGCCATCTCCCACCGGCTAGTCCGGCGAGAAAGGCGCGGCCGAGCCCGGCAGCATTAGCGCGACTCTCAAAGCTAGGACACCACGTGGTGGTGGTAGGAAAAGGAGGAAAGGGAGCTTACGGGGATGTCCCCCAACGTTGGTGAGTCGTGACCAAACTAAACTAAACCTTTTATTTACACCTCAACAGAGACCACAACACATAGAGATTTGACTGATTCTGAATCAGGCAACGATTTATGCATGCCATGCTTCCATCGATGGCAGCGCGTCTCTTCCCAACGCATCATACAAAATACATTAAGCATCGATGGCAGTGCGATTTATGCATACCGTGCTTTCATCGATGGCAGTGGAATAGGTCCTGTGCATCTCCATGGCATCCATCGGAGGCATAGCCCGATATCATGGCCATCCATGCCACGACGCCGTGGTCACGCATTTCGTCGAACACGGCGCGGGCTTGGCACAGCGCGCCGTCAGCTCAAAGGAACTTGACGAGAGTGGTCGTCTGCTTCTGAGACATTTTGTTTTGCTCTAAAATAAAATCAAGGACAATAATAATGGATCAGGAGGAGAACTAAGTAGTTTAGGAGGATCGAATAAAAGAACATGAAGGGATTTGGATCTGCTGGAGTCAGCAGCCTTGGTCAGCAGGATCGCTGCATAGCACGATGCAGAGCCTTGCAAAGCGGCAGAGAGGCCTCGTACCTCCCCCTGCATCTCGATGGCTGGTTCCACCGAGAGCCACCCCATCCCGCGCGGCAGTGACGCCCCAACCCCAAATCCCTACCGGTGGCGCCTCCTCCCTTCCCCTAAATTATCGGCTCGGTTGCTCCCCATCTCCATACCCAGCAGGGTGGTTGCTCTCCATGGGGCTGCGAGCCCAAATTTGGGGAAGCAGCTTCCATGGGAGGAGATCGACGGGGTGGGGTGATTTCCATGGGGTGATTCTGTTGGAGAGGAGGACTGTCGTTCGGACGAGCGGCAGGGCTGGGGAGGTCCGCGAGGTCGGGGAGGTGCGGGGTGGAGTGGCTGGCGGCGTGGCTCATCGACGGTAGGTAGAAAGAGCAGGCGGAGTGTTGACGAACCTTTTTTCCAGATGGTAGTGGGCGTAATTGTCCTGTTGACGGGAGGGTAAGATCATCCAGAAAAAGTCAAATGGAAAAACTCTAGGGACGGACCATAACTGCCCAACGGGCCGGCCCACGGCACGAGCTAAGACATTAGCGTGTCTGGCAGCTGTTTATTACCTACCCGCTTACGCCAAGTTCCAAACACGTCAGGTTAGCTAAACGGACCTAACGTGCCGGCCCGTTAAGAAATATAAAAATATAGATAATTTTACTATTAAAAGCAAAACGGTGGTGTTACACGGTGTTACACTTCACACTAATTATAAACAAGATGCCAATCCACGATTTTTTTTAACACGTCTCCACGCACCTTATCTCAACAAACCAACAAACGGAATAACAGATTCGCAAAGAAAACTCAATAACACACCTCAAAACGTGCGTGCTTCTAACTGCATCCGGTTCTTCTTCTTCATAATCTCAACAACCTTTTTCCAAGCAAGCCCCACGTTCAAACTTCTAACTACATCCGATTCTTCTTCTTCGTCAAACTGGCAAGCTAGCAGGCTGAGTTGGGGCCAGACTTCGCCGTGCCTGAGGTCCTTCAGTGTCGACCATTGGTTCGTGGATGGTGACATGTCAGAGTGCGTGTCTTCTTGAACTGGTAAGTGTTAACTATGAAATACTTGTGGTTGCAGGACTCTTAGCGGCTGGGGCTGGACTTGACCATCCCAGCAGCGGTTAAGTTAGTTCAATGACCTCCTGCCTGGTGGCGTGCAGGTTTCAGCGAATACATGACAGCCACTCAGTCTATGATGTCGTCGTCCGCGGAGTAAGTATGGTGTCGAACTACTGGCCTAGCCCTATAGTTCTCCAGAGGATTGAGCACACAACCGATCTCCGGTCAGTTAGTCCGGTGAATTCTGCAATATTTTCTTGTACCTGCAGACTTGAATTGCTTGAACAAATTCGTACTGTTTTTGCAATTCTAATTAGTTGGAATCGAGACGTATATATTCATCTTGGTTGATCAGATCCTTTGATAGGCCCGCTTCGAACAAGGAGGCATCCGTGTTGTTGCTGCGCAACCCATGGAGAGGAGGCTATTTGCAAGTGGAGGAGCTCAAGGTTCTCTTGAGGATGCTACCGCTCTGGGCGTCCGTCATGTTCTTCTATGCGGTGTCGGCATAAGTGTTGTCAACGTTAGATCCGTGCAAGTCCCTCCCGCCTCCATGCACCTCGACCTTCGACATGGTCACCATCGTACTCCGGGGTCACCTGGTGGGAGAAGAGTATGTTGGAGCCGATATGAGCTGCAGCTGATAGGCGCCAGCCTTGCAATGCCTTTGCAATGCCTGTGCTCACCATGGTTGTTATGGTGCTTCTCGAGATGGAGCACCTTCGCGTGGCGCCGCAGTGTACACGCTTTTGGGCGTACGTAGGGGAGCGGCTCACCGCCATTGGGTAGCTCGACTTCGTCTTCTGTCATGCACCGGGAGCGATGAAGAGACTGCGGCCTCGTGCACGACTAGCAAGACATGTTGGTTGTGTGTCAAATGGAAACTCAAGACACATGCAGTAGCAGGCCGGCAGCTCCCATGGTCCGATCACAGTGATTGATTCACGAGACGAGGCATATAAATGTCAAGGTACCACACGAACGTCTACTTTCGTTGGCAGTATCCTTGCTCAGTTTATCATAAGGACACTAGACAATACCCTGCGCCTTGCTGCGGCAAGTATTGTTATAAACCGTAGTTTTACTTTTCATATTGACTATCCTATGATGAGTGGTTACGGGTGAGTACAAAATAAATAAACGTGGAAAAACTATATGGATGACATGATGAGTGGTCAAAGGTGAGTACAAAATAAATTAGTGAGCTAACTAAGTTCTAGGGAATTGGCAATACACTAAATTGAATAATACATTATTGGCATTGCCCTTAAACGATCTATTGTATCTGCAGTAACACTTCAGAAATTGTCAAACATTTGCTCTTTGATTTAGACTTCTTAGGCCTCCCAAGGGGTTTCCAATATTGCAACAAAATAACTCGCTCGAACATGTTCGAGATCCACCGTAAGAGTGCTTGCATATAATTTTTAGGACAGAAATGCAAGGGATTTTAGCAACAATCCGACATTTCCCATGACATTATTCCTGACCATCAAGGACAAATAGAAATTGTGGGTGCTTAATGAAGTGGAACATCTCATGGAACTAATTACTTCGCTCTCGCCATGCGATCCAATCGCCTCTTCTTTTGGCCAAAACTATGTGAGCACTGTGTACATAAATATGTATAACAAGTGTTTTTCCTCATTTTGAAAAGAATTTCTTTTTGATTGTTTGATATTGAGAAAACATAAATCCAGAAATTCCGATGTTAACAAAAATTACTATTTCTGATGTAAATATTTCTTAATAGACGAGATAAATTAGGCGATTGTGAAGAAGGAAAATTATTTACCCTTACATTTCATCTGATTTTCTCAGTTCGCAAGCTATGAACAAAGGAAGCCAACATTCTTTGAAGAAAACATGTTTCTGCCAGTCATACTGTTTATGAAGATAAGAATCTTACATTGTTGAAGGGAAGTAGTATCTTCATAGAATAAAAAACAGAGTATAGTAAAAGGAGATAGTTCCAACTGATTTTTTTATTTTCACACTGATTGAGAAGGGCGAGATCTAACTTACAGATTTATGAAAGGAAATTGCCCTTGATCGAGTAGTAGAATATGATCAAGCACGATCGTGCACAAAGAAATGTAAAAACTATAGTGATCGTATAGCGCTTCAATTTAAGAATTGAATAGATACCTCAAACTGTTCCCCATAAAGTGTGATCGTGCCAAGCAGAATTTCACAAAACACCATGCCAACCATTAGCTAGGAAACAACACACTACCCCATCAGGAGTATTAGCTTTCAAATAATAACCAAGGTAGTCTTCGGTTCCTCGTGCAATTTCATGGAACATGAATTTCTTCCTAATGATGTGTTAATAATTGGAAGATACCTGTCATTAAAAGTGGGAATGAATACCCTATATGCAAAAACAGAAACAATTTCCACAGCATTGCCAGTTTTAGGAGAGGACCGGTTGCAATAATATAGTCAAAGGATTTTTTTTCTTAGATTTGCATGGTAATTTCTCCGAAGATAGGATACCAAAAATGATCTATGCAAAAAAGTGCAATCTATTAAAAAAGGGAGGAGTCTGAATTACCTGCCATAATGCGACTGATGATAGGATAGCTTCCGTAATGTAATCAATTAGAGCAAATGAAATCCATCAATATTCAATATCATCTGGGCACAAAGGAAAGGAAGATTGGCTTCTGAGGTGTGATCAGAATCGGAGATCGCCAATGTTTCTGCAAGCTGTTGTACCGCTGGCTATAAGTGTGCGCCGTCTATTCTGGTAAACAGCGAGGACGACCATTGGAAGAGTTAAGATGGTTGCTGTTGTGGTGACCCGGGCGAAGGGTGGGACCATTGAGACAGAGAACTTGGAGGATATCAATGGTGAGGAGACATGGAGTCAGGGACTGGAAGGGAGGGGAGAGAAAAAACCAATAATTCGTCATGAGTTAATTCATGCTCGGAATGCAAGAGGATGACCGATGGTGTCAATGGGATGGTGTCGTGCATTCATGAGGAAATTAAACTTGGCATTGAAGAAACAAAAGCAGATTTGCATGGAAGCTGAATCAGAAGAGATTATTTTTTAATGCAAGGGAATTGGATGCGCTGAACATAATGGTGGTCTCCAGTTTTTTTATTAGGCTGGCTGATGTGGCAGGAACACCAATGTGGCATGCTAGGATTGCTCAAAGATGCTTGTTGAGATGGATGGCTTGCATGTTGAGAGAATTATCTTTAGTGCGGATGAACTACTTAGTTATATAGGATATGATTATCGTGCTGCTATGTTTCCGAATTTGCAACATGATAAGGAAAAATGGTTGTGGGAATGTACTGGCTGAATTTGCAAATTGTGTCTTGTGTTTGGTTGTAATAGATCGAACATTGATAGTACGATGTATCCTTATTGTGTTAGTTTATATGCATGTGAAAACCTATTGAAATGTTGCTCATCCCAAAAATGTACTACTAGAAGAAACTAGATTGAATGTTGACAACATGTACTCACGGTAATGAGGGTGTCTGAGAGTTTGATTTTACCGCCATGGTGAGATTGCTGCAATTATTATCTTGTTTTCACATGATTTTTAATTTTGTCATATTCGGTGAGATTTACAATTTGATTACTAGATGGCGAACCACAAATTGTTTCTTTTATATCAAATTGGCTAACTTAAGGATAATCGTGACTGTTCTCCTTCTACCATCTGACAATTCTACTTCTTTCCCTCAAATAGTAGTGTGGCTAATGGATAATATAGTCAAACATTAACTTGATGTATACAAGTGTTATAAAAGGTGTTCATATTTTATTGTTCTGAGTAAACCTGGAATGTTTGATGATATACAAGAAAGAAGCTATAGTTAAGTAAATTTGGTTTGTCCTTTTTTTCTCACGTGAATGCACCTAATTAGTTAGGGTATGCTAACATATTTATCATTACAAGTTATGGCATATCTTTTTACAGACATAGGTGAGCGTCTTTGATAGAAGAGGTGGCTCATATAAATGATATGACTAGAAAAGATAAACCTTAACAAACATAGTTTTGAGGAGCTGAAGCTTGATAAGCTTGGGCACCAAATAAATCATGCAATATGTTGTGAGTAATCATTATCTTTTAAGATCCTTTTCAGCTTTATCATTAGACACTAAAAAGGCCAGGGAGGGAAGAAGAAGTAAAGAGAATATGTATTCATTTCATTTGCGTGGAAAGCTCGCTATCGTGCTTGGCACACAATATTTAATGGCAACAGTTATTTGATAACTGTAATTTTTTCCGTCTGTCGTGACAACGCACGGATGTTCAACTAGTAATGGTGTAAAAATGAAAAAAAAAAACTTTTAACGGGTTGTGTCGTGCCGGCACATGGGCTTGGGGTAGCAGCCCAAACACGATCCTAACCGGGACACGGACCGAACACAGCCCATGATGTGCCAAATCATGTGTGCCCACCTACCGGCCCATAAGGACACGACCCAATGCCCGGTATAGGATGAACCTACCTCTACAGCGATTAGTCCGGGCCAAATAATCTATTCACACGATATCCTTCCATTCCATCGCGCGTTCACTAATTCCTTTCCCTCCTGCCATCATCATCATCTTTTATTTCTCTTTCTTATCTAGATCATATCGGTTTTTTCTTAAATCATATCGATCTTGTTCCGGTAGCAACAAGAAGAGGCAGCTAGTATATGGCCGAGGCCGACATGGAAGACGGCGTGGCCATGGCGGAGCAAGGCTTCCCCCGGCCCATCCTGTTGGTGTGCGCACAAGGTTTAAGGGATTTCATCGTCAACCTGCTCAACCTCCATGGCGTCAGCGAGGATGCCGTCGCGGCACAGCCAGAGGAGCATAGCAGGTGGATCCTCATGTCCCTCATGATCGCCGGGGGCGCCGTCACGCTTCTGGCCTTCATCTTCCTGGCGCTTAATGAATACAGCTGGATGGTGTATGTCCCATTCCTTGCAGTTTCAGGCATCCTTATACACCTTTCCATTAGTGCTGTAGCAGATTGCCAAGTTGGGTTCCAAGATGAGCATCATGATAGGCTCTAAGATTTCTTGCTCCAGTTGTAAACAACCTAATTTAACTACTCTCTCTGATCTAAATTATTGTTCTCAGATTTGTCTAGAACCGGTTGTACTAGTCTAGTTTTAGTGCTAGATATATCGAAATTTAGAGAAACATGAGAACAATAATTTAGATCGGAGGTAGTATACCCGTTGGATGATTAATCATCACTACTACTAGATGGTATATATATGCATATGCTACGATAGAAACCATTGTTCCACCATAGTATGTACGGAGTACATGTTATCTCTGCACATGGAAAGGCCCTATCTGATTCAAAGATTCTCATACTCCTTCCGATCTATTGTTCTCAAATTTTTATAGATTCGGACGTATGTAACACTAAAACATGACTAAATACATCTGAATCTAGACAAATCTAAAAACATTAATTAGGATCGAAGCGAGTAGAAAGTTTGAACGATTTAAATCGTACGGTGTCACTTTTGCTTTGGTGTCTCCCTTTCCCAAAACTTTAGCAAACATATACACATGGACATCTAGAATTGCACGGTACTATTTCTGTGTGAAGCCCATACAAACGCACTCGAAAATCATACAAACTGCTTGGATGTACACAGAAGGTACAACATGTGTATGCGTAGGCGTGCATGGGTCCACATGAGGTGGAAAGTCCGGATGTATATAGCGACGTTGCCCGCATAATCTAGATATGGGGACGCGGAATATAGCATACTCTACCTCGTATCACTAGATATTTCCTCCACCCCATATATGATACCATGATACCCATTGTTTATGATTCAAATTTGCATGTTCAAAAAATTTCAAAATAATTTTTTGAATGTTGACAAGAAGTATGTTTACAATACCTAGCATTTGCAGAACCCAATTCGAAATAGACACAGAGAACCAAAAAAGATAAATCAAACATAAATAGGTCGGCAAAAAGACAAAAACACAAAATGACACTATTCACATAGCAATTTGTCTTTTTTATTTCTCTATCATATTGTGAGTTTGGTTATGAAACTTTTAGGAAATGTAAACACACATATTGTGAACACCTAGAAATTTATTTCAATTTTTTGACACGTGTAAATTTAATTTTTGATAAATGGTATCATGCCAGGTGTGGTATCACTAGATATTTCCTCATATGGGGTGGTATTACTAGATATTTCCTCATATGCTAATACACCTGTATACATGGTCTGGATAGGGTTTTTGCAGGATCAAAGAACTACCCGGGGCAAACTTATCCTTTCAAGTTTCAGTGGTGGGTGGGTGGAGAGGAGGGCACCGAAGCAAGCCTTATGGAGAACATTTCTAAAGATACATTTTATAGTAAATCTAACATTCCCTCAAACCATATTGTGAGAACTCTTTGTTTTCTCTGTGATGCAATCAATAGAAAAATTGTGCATATGAAATCCCGTAGAATTGGAATGGGCATAGCATTGCAATCTTGTGTTTTTTATTCCCTCCTTGTAAGATCCATGTGGATCTCACGCTGGATTCTAGAGGAATTGAGAGAAATTGGCTATGTATTAGGCTTGTTCCTCCTAACCACCCCCGAGCAAGTCGATTACAAACGGCATTGTCGTCCAGTTCATCTGTTCCTAGCTAAGTACACACGCTAACAACTCCACACCTTATAACTGGAGATACACAACTATTACATGGGCCTCATCATGTGTAGAACGTGGCATGCAAGCCAGTCGAGTGCCTTGGTCATTCTAGTGGGCCTGGTCCTCTTGGCCTACGTGGCATCGCTCCCTCCTTCCTCCTGATGGTCATCGACAGGTGGGACCGGGTCGCTGTTAGTCCCTCCTTCTTGAATAGCTGCTTGTCCCCAAGCAGTTGTCTTTGGGATCTGCTGGCGCAAGGAGTCGTGGTCCTCCCACGTGGCCATGGACTTGAGACGACCACTCCATTGAACCAGAGCTTGCACCACCATAAGCAACCTGCTCTAGCGCACTCGCTGTGGAAGCACACGTACCGGAACCTGAAACAAAGCAGCAGGTGCATGCAATTGAGGCATAACTTGATGACTAGAGCCAATGCATTGTTTGAGCTGTGACACATGGAAAACAAGATGTATCCCGCTCGACGGAGGTAAATCGAGTTTGTAAGCCACTTCCCCAACACGCTCTAGGATGCGGAATGGTCTAAAGAACTTACATGCCAGTTTTTGATTCGCACGACGCGCCACTGACGACTGCAGGTACGGTTGAAGTTTCAAGTAAACAACATCACCCACTGAGAAAACTCTCTATGATCTGTGTTTGTCTGCCTGGGATTTCATCCTTTGCTGCATACGAAGCAAATGCTGGTGGACCCCCTTTCACGGTGCCAGGCCTGAATATCAGGTGCAGATATAGAGTCAGAAGCAGAGATTCCAAAATACCTGGGCTTCTTCCATAAAGGACCTCAAAAGGAGATTTTCCTAGATATGAATGCCAATTGTTATTATGTTAGGTTCGCAGCATAGAAAACAAAAAATTCCTACGTACGCCAAGATCTATCTATTAGATACAAGCAACGGGTGGATATACATCCATAGAGAACATACCCTCGAAGACAACAAAGCTTTGTAACGAGATGGAACTCGTGGACGATGTAGTCGTACGCTTGCCGATCTCAAGATCGTGATGAAGTCTAGCCAGTCCAGCTCCAACACATCCATCAGATCCAGCTCTAGCAAGTCCAACACCGCAAAGCAGCAGTGCATCCGTGATCGCACACACGTTCGGTACCCCGACAACCTCCGTCCCTTGCTCCAGCAAAGTAGCGAAAACAGCAACTCCTTTCCAGATAAAACCACCGAGAACATGTATCTCGCTAATACGAGACCATGGGGAATAAAAAGAGGGAGAGAGAGATCCTTCACGAGGAGGTGTGTATTGTGAGGAGGAGAGGAGGGCCTTTTATAGGGAAGAGGGGGCAGCCAAGGGCCATGGCGTGGCAGACATGGTGGTGATCCCACCTCTTCCATCATTCATGTGGTGGATGCTCCACTCACATAAATATGCCTCCACTCACACTTCCACTCACATGCATTAAATTTCCACCAAATTTAATGCAAACTCTTATTAAATAAAACAATTTTATTTATTTTATTTAGAATTTTGTTAATTACTTTAATTAACAAACATTCACATAAAACCCCCTGCAACATTTCAATATCACATGTACAACCAGTTTTTGCAATTTCACCCGAAACAATTTCGGTTTCATTCGAAATGATTCCAGCCCTTTCTTAAATCTTTATCTGAAATATATTTGCTCCAAATGGTGCTAGTATCCCTTAAGTGTGTTACACTATGGTTCGCGAATAATGCAGACATAATCGATACCCCTCTCCGATCAATAATCAGCAGCGGGACCTAGAGATCCGTACTGACTCCCACATATTCAATGATGACTCTTGTGATCGCGTGAACCTTTAACGTTGTCACTAAATCCTTTTGTCTCGCGATATATTACATATCTGAGATTCGATCATCGTATACAAATACCTAGTTTAATATCGTTACCGACATGCACTCTTTTCTTGTTCCCGTGATATAACATTCTAGTGATCACATCACTTGCTTGCAAGCTATTTTATTGTGATATCACCGAGAGGGCCCCGAGTATATCTATCCGTCATCGGGATGAACAAATCCCACTTTTGATCCATGAGCCTTTACATAACACCTTCGTAGCACTGAACCCACCTTTATAGTCACCCTGTTACTGTGTGACGTTTAATGTTGTCAAGATACTCTTCCGGTGTTAGTGATTAACATGATCTCATGGTCTAAGGACTAGGATTACTTCATATGATGTTATAGCAATATAAACATAATGACTTTGATCATAATGCTATGCTTCGGATGAATGTGCATCACATCATTGATGGCCCAAATATATCGAGCTCGTTGGGGAACCCCAAGAGGAAGGTATGATGAGCACAGCAACAAGTTTTCCCTCAGTAAGAAACCAAGGTTATCAATCCAGTAAGAGCAAGGAAACACCCCAAAGGTGTAGCTATTGAACGCTAAGTAGGCGCACTACCGGTGCCAGCAGCAACGTGGAGACCTACACAACACAACCACAGAACTTTGCCCCCAACTTACGATAAGGTTGTCAATCTCACCGGTTTTGCTGAAAACAAAGGATTAAACGTATCGAATGGAAGGAAATAATAGTTTGCAGAAAGTAAACACAAAGCAGTAAGCAGTTTATAGATTGAATGTAAAAGAAAGGACCGGGGTCCATAGTTCACTAGAGGTGGCTCTCCTTAAGATAGATAACATGCTGGGTGAACAAATTACAGCGGAGCAATTGACAAACATCGAGAAAGCATACAAGCATATACTAATCATCTTGACTCCTTTGAGACTTGATTGGGCATTACAACATTATACATAGACTGCCATCCAACTGCATCTATGACTAATAATCTACCTTCAGGTTATCATCCGAACCCCCTCCAGTATTAAGTTGCAAGCAACAGATTATTGCTTTACGAATTGCATGTAAAGTAAACAATACGATTGTTCTATGAATAAAGGATTGTTGTTTTCTTCCTAGTAGCAACAACACATCTAGTACTTAGATATTTCTGTCACTTCCCCAGATTACCAGAGGCATGAACCCACTATCGAGCATAAATACTAACTCTTGGAGTTGCTAGCATCTACTTGGCCAAGATAGCTACTAACAACGGAAAGCATGCAAGATCAGAAATAACAAAGACATGATAGAATCAATAATCAATCTGAAATAGCATCTCAATATCCATCGGATCCCCGCAAACACAACATGCAGAATTACAAATAGATGATCTTGATCATGAAGGGAGCTCACAAGATCTAGACATGAAAGCACAAAGGAGGAGAACCAGCCATCTAGATACTACATGGACCCGTAGTCCAGAGATGAACTACTCACGCATCACACCGGAGGCTTGCATGATGATGATGAAGGCCTCCAGGGTGAATTCCCCTCTCTGGCAGGGTGCCAGAAAGAGTGATGTCTACGCACTTCTATTCTTGTAGACAGTTGTTGGGCCTCCAAGTGCAGAGGTTTGTAGAATAGCAGCAAGTTTTCCCTTAAGTGGATCATCCAAGGTTTATAGAACTCAGGGAGGAAGTGGTCAAAGGTATCCCCTCTCAAGCAACCCTGCAATCAAGATACAAGAAGTCTCTTGTGTCCCCAACACACCCAATACACTTGTCAGGTGTATAGGTGCACTAGTTCGGTGAAGAGATAGTGAAATACAAGTGGTATAGATAATTATAAGTGGTAATGGTGATAGAAAATAGCTTGCTGGCGTGTGGTTGACGTGGGAAAAGACTAAAGGCAAACTGAAATAAAGATGGAAGCAAGCAAACATGTAACAGATCTAATCGCAAACGGTGTTTCAATGCTTAGAAACAAGGCCTAGGGATCATACTTTCACTAGTGAACACTCTCATATAAATATATTCTTCTTTATGATACTACACTGAACTACTCTCTGGTTGAACACTCTAATCGATGGTAGGGCTATAACAACACACCTCAAAGTAAGCCTTTCCCATCTAGATAACCCCACACTGTCACCTTGAGCACTAGATGGTTCCAACAAACACCACAATTTCATAAAGACATCCAACTCCAAATATAACTCATAACAAGTATTTGTAATCTCTAGCCTAAGTGCCACCATGGTGTGCACGCTGTCACTTTCACACACATGGGGAGAGCAGAGATGTATTAAAGCACTTGAGTAGCAAGGTAGATCTATAGATTACAAGCTCATGATCACAATATGATCATGCATAGAGAGAGAGATGAACACATAGCTATCGGTAGAACCCTTAGCCTCGAGAGAGAACTACTCCCTCCTCATCATGGGAATCAGCAACGACGATGGAGATGGTGATGGAGATCGATGGAGATGGCTCCGGGGGCACTTCCCCGCCCCGGCAGGGTGCCGGAACAGAGACTTTCTGTCCCCCGAATCTCCCTTTCGGTGGCGGCGGCACTGCGGAACTTTTCATGGATTTCTGATTGACGATTTAGGGTTTTGGTATCGGGAGGCTCTTATAGGCGAAAGAGGCAAGGTCGGTGGCTGTCCAGGGGGCCCACACCATGCCCTGGCGCGGCCTAGGGTTGCCCACGCCAAGGGGGTGTGTGGCCACCCTGTGGCCCCTCTCCGACTCTCCTTTTGGCTCCGTGAGTCTTCCAGGAAAATAGTAACTTTGGCTTTTGTCCTGTCCAATTCCGAGAATATTCATTTTCTAACTTCCTAGAACCAAAAACAGCAGAAAACAGGCAACTGGCACTGTGGCTCTTGTTAATAGGTTAGTCCAAGAAATCATATGAAAAGTACTGCAAAGTGTGGACAAAACATAAGAAAGTAGATAAAACCAAGCATGGAACATCAAAAATTATAGATACATTTGCAATGTATCAAAGAGCTTCAGATCCCTCCTGATATAGGGATGGAGATGACGACGACTACAGACTCTTTCGTGGATTTTTGATCGGGCACTTAGGGTTTCCGTATCAGAGGCAATATATAGGCGGAAGGAGAGACCGAGGGGGTGCTGGGGTTGGCCAGACCACCCCCTAGCGTGGGCCAGGCCTGGCCGCGCGACCAGGTGGTGTGGCCGGGTCCTAGTCCTTCTCTGTCTCGTATTCTGGCTCTAGATGTCTTCCGGTAAAATAGCAACTTTGGCTTTTGTCCCGTCCAATTCCGAGAATATTCATTTTCTGACTTCCTGGAACCAAAAACAGCAGAAAACAGGCAGCTGGCACTATGGCTCTTGTTAATAGGTTAGTCCAAGAAATCATATGAAAAGTACTCCAAAGTGTGGACAAAACACAACAAAGTAGATAAAACCAAGCATGGAACATCAAAAATTATAGATACATTTGCAATGTATCAACATCCCCAAGCTTAACTCTTGCTCGTCCTCGAGTAGGTAAGTGATAAAAAGAAAGAATAATTTTTTAGGTGACATGCACCATCATAAACTTGATCAAAGTATTTTTAACATTCAAAGCTAGGATCATAGTACTTCAACCATAACATGAAATACAAAGTTCTAGCAATAAGACAAAGAAACTATGATGCAACATGAAAAGGCACAAACAAAAGATTCATGAATAACAATGCTTTGCAAGACGTTTGTTTGTTTCACATAAATAAAACATAGCATAATAGTATTCAGCTTGTCCCTCGTAGAGTAGCAAATATAAATGCATAGGACACCTTCAAAGTTCATAAGAGTGACTAGATACAAATAGTTCAAAACAAGCAATATCAAGATATGCATCAATCAACTAGTCTTGGGACAATGCACATAGAACTAAGAATGGCCACTATGCTCTCAAAGTAGGTGCATAAAGGTAGAAGGTGGAGACTCAATATATAAGTGGAAGAAAGGCCTTCATAGAAGGAAGCAGAGATTCAAGTTTCATAAAGAGCTTCCAAAGATTATGGTACTTAATAGCTTTCAACTCTCATTGCCCCTACCATAAGCATCTTGAAGTGATTAAGGTTAAAGTGAACAAACTATGGTGTACATGCTTGATGAAGTATAAGTTAGAAATCTCATGTCCCTTGAATACGAGGGCCGCTCCTCATGCTATTCAAGTTTAGTCACCGGTAAGTTCTTGTCATCGTAAGTACATGTGTATCATAGAGAACCGCCAACGGGGTACCCCTTACCTGATGATACGGAAGAATCCCCATATCAAAATGACAAGGCAAGCAGACAACGAGCATCTCAGCAATCTTCTTATTTACCATGGGAATATGGTGCTTTTTTCTCTCTTTCCTCTTTTCATAATATCTCTTTTTTTCTCTTTTTTCTCAATATAGGACTCTTTTTTTTATAAGAAGAATGATTCATAGACAACTCATTATGGTTACGCTGCAGGTTTCCACCATGTCAGCATGGATTAGACCAGCGGCCCAGGCGTTTCTCTAACACATATACATAACTCCATGGACTTACAAGCTCCCCTTTCATTTCACACCGATGACATCCATAGACAAAAGAGCATGATATCAACTAGGTACAAAGTACCTGTGCAATGTTGAAAGCGTTCCCCAAGATAACATGGTTCTGCTAATCCCCAACAAATAAGTGCAAGCATATACAACATAGACGATACAATGGTTCAAGTTTATTAAGGGCAAGAAAAATAAAGTGTGTCATCAAGTTCGTGAGAGCTTTAATCACTAGTTTTATCATAACAAGTTTAATTTTGAAGGTAAACAAAAGCATGAATATACTTGGAATAGCATATGCTAATAGGTAGGTATGGTGGACTCTTTGGAATAACTTGGTTTAGGGAGTTGGATGCATGAGTGGAACTCATACTTGGTTACAGAGGCTAGCAAAAGACTGGGAGCGACAAACTAAGAGAGCAATAATGGCCATAATCATGCAGAGCGACAAAACATCATTGATCAAAGCATAAAGTGACACTACAAGTTGAAAACTAAAGGATCATAAAGTCTATAGTGACTTGGGATAGTCATAACATGGTGTGAGCATGCGCCAAGTCAACCCAAATAAAGCATCAAAGGAGAATACCACAATACTATGCTTTAATATGCTAAAACAACGCATGATTCATCCAAGGCACATTAAGCAATCTCAATTGTTTATAACAAGTCATGCTACAACAAAGAATACTAAGCATAAAGCCAAAACAATATCAAGCATGGCATGACAAAGCATAGGCCACAGTCAAAAAACAAGCTCTCTTTACCACTTAAGCATGAACTTTCCTACTCTTTTCCAATCCAAACCAAACTATTTGCAAACCAATGTATGAAAGAGGGGGTCCAACCAATTTATTTAAGAAAACTAAGAAAACCAAGCAAACGAAAACAAAAACAAAGACGTTCCAAGAACAACACAACTGTGCATGAAACAATAAAAATGAAGTGTTTGGAACAAACCTGAGATTTTTATTGATGAAGAAGGGGATGCCTTGGGCATCCCCAAGCTTTGGCCCTTGTACTTCTTGGATATTTCTTGGGGTGACACACGTGGCATCCCCAATCTTGAGCTTTAGTTCATTCTTCATCTCATTACATCACTCTTTCCATACACCTAAAATTTTTCCTTCATACAAAACTTCACACAATCTTTATTAGCAATATTAGTGCACTCAAGATAATAAGTCTTTGGGTTCAGTTCCAACACCAATAAAACTTCCATTAAAACATAAGCTACTGTATCACTTCCATCAAAAAGCTCAATTCCCCAAAAATAACCCAAAAAGGAATCAACAAGAAGCAAATGCAAATAATGGCAGAAATCGGTCAAAACAGACCAGCAGGTAAAGACCAATTTTTTTGAAGACCTTCAGTTGCTCAAATCGAAAAGTGTTGAACTAACGAAAGTTAGATAACAACCTGGGGCAGAAGCAAAAAAATTCACAGCTCAAACCGACGTACAGAGATTTTACACGAATTTTTACAACGAAGCACAAAAATATATTTCGGGACAGCAATGTCCCAAGCACTACTGCTCTCTCATTAGAGGTTACTCTTGGCACAAAAAGCAAATAAAAAGGATAAGGAACGGTTATTACAGAGGTAATAACTTGCAAGACTCATCTAAAACTTTTGGGTTATCTCCAATAAGTACTTTTCTTTAACGCCTTTAAGTTAGGCATAGGAGCAGATTCAAGTATTTTCGAATGAATAAGCATTAAGATCAATACCAGAAATATCTTTCTTTTTCAAGGCTTCATGCATTCCTACAAATTTTTAACTGAAAAACTTCCATGGAAAGATTTTTTTTGGTTTCATAGGCATGAATAGAAGTGTTCAAGGTCGACCCCCACTTAACCATTACTCATCTTTCCAATCACTTCCCTTTTTGAAAACGTTTTTAGGTAACAAGTACAACTAATTTTTTTGTAATTCGCATTCCCTATCCATACTAAGATAGAGAACAACTTAAAACTGAAAGTAAAACCTACTTAGATATAAAGCAAACAAGTGCACACAAGAATATTCACCCACACGCTATTGCTCCCCGACAACGGCGCCAGAAAAAGTTGTTGATGGCCCAAATATATCGAGCTCGTCGGGGAACACCAAGAGGAAGGTATGATGAGCACAACAGCAAGTTTTCCCTCAGTAAGAAACCAGGGTTATCAATCCAGTAGGAGCAAGCAAACACCCCAAAAGTATAGCTAGCTGAACGTTGGCAGGGCGCACTACCGGTGCTAGCAGCAACGTGGAGAACTACACAACACAACCACAGAACTTTACCCCCAACTTACGATAAGGTTGTCAATCTCACCGGTTTGCTGAAAACAAAGGATTAAACGTATCGAATGGAAGGAAGTAAGACTTTGCAAAAAGTAAACACAAAGCAGTAAACAGTTTATAGATTGAATGTAAAAGAAAGGACCGGGGTCCATAGTTCACTAGAGGTGTCTCTCCTTAAGATAGATAACATGCTGGGTGAACAAATTACAACGGGGAAATTGACAAACATCGAGAAAGCATACAAGCATATACTAATCATCTTGACTCCTTTGAGACTTGATTGGGCATTACAACATTATACATAGACCGCCATCCAACTGCATCTATGACTAATAATCCACCTTCAGGTTATCATCCGAACCCCCTCCAATATTAAGTTGCAAGCAGCATATTATTTCTTTATGAATTGCGTGTAAAGTAAACAATACGATTGTTCTATGAATAAAGGATTGTTGTTTTCTCCCTAGTAGCAATAGCATATCTAGTACCTTGAGATTTCTGTCACTTCCCCAGATTACCAGAGGCATGAACCCATTATCGAGCATAAATACTAACTCTTGGAGTTGCTAGCATCTACTTGGCCAAGATAGCTACTAACAACTGAAAGCATGCAAGATCACAAATAACAAAGACATGATAGAATCAATAATCAATCTGAAATAGCATCTCAATATCCATCGCATCCCCGCAAACACAACATGCAAAATTACAAATAGATGATCTTGATCATGAACGGTGCTCACAAGATCTAGACATGAAAGCACAAAGGAGTAGAACCATCCATCTAGCTACTACATGGACCCGTAGTCCAGAGATGAACTACTCACGCATCACACCGGAGGTTTGCATGATGATGAAGAAGGCCTCGAGGGTGAATTCGCCTCTCCAGCAGGGTGCCGGGAAGAGCTTCAGATCCCTCCCGGTGTAGGGATGGAGATGATTCGACTTCTGAGACTCTTCGTGGATTTTGATCAGGCACTTAGGGTTTCCGTATCGGAGGAAATATATAGAAGGAGAGGCCGAGGGGTGCTGGGGGTGCACCACCCCCTAAGCGCGGCCAGGCCTGGCCGCACGGCCAGTGTGGTGTGGCCCCCCCTCCCTTCTCTCCCTCGTATTCTGGCTCAGGATGTCTTCGGTAAAATAGCAACTTTGGCTTTTGTCCCGTCCAATTCCGAGAATATTCATTTTCGACTTCGAACCAAAAACATGAAAACAGCAAATGACACTATGGCTCTTGTTAATAGGTTAGTCCAAGAAATCATATGAAAAGTACTCCAAAGTGTGGACAAAACACAAGAAAATAGATAAAACCAAGCATGGAACATCAAAAATTATAGATACATTTGCAATGTATCAATCATTCCACCAATGTTGTGACCTCGTTATTAACAACATCCAATGTCCATGATCAGGAAACCTTGATCATCTTCTTTAATCAACGAGCTAGTTTATATGAGAGGCATTACTAGGAACTTTGTATTTGGTTTATTAAACACACATGTATTAATGTTTCCAATTAATAAAATTATAGCATACACAATAAAAATTTATCATAAACATGGAATAAGATAATAACCACTTTATTATTGCCTCTCGGGCATATTCCCTTCAGTCTCCCACTTGCACTAGAGTTAATAATCTAGTTTGTAAACTTGTATATACAACACCTAGGTGTTGAATATAAACGTTTGCTGGTTAACATAATCTCTTGATCTGGCACTTTCAGGTCCATGTGTATTTGCATGTCTTTGCGTCTCTACGCATCACTCATTCTTTAATGAGATGGCTCTGTATAAATTCAGTACTTTGGTGAGACCTTTAGTTCTTTTGGGTTAAAACATGTCGATAGTATTGTCGTACAATATATCTTCATAGTATAATCCCATTGTGAACTACACCTAGTTTGGTAACAAACTACTTGACACAAATGCCCTCCTTTGCTGCTACTATGGAAGTCATATACTTAGCCTTTTGTTGTAGCATCCGTCACAATGTCTTAACTTTGGAACTCATCCAAATCCATCATGGAATTTCCTTTCCATAATATTGTGCCACCCATAGTTTAAATTGAGATAAGTTTTATTTGTATCTTGTGACAAACTAGTATCAATGTAATACTTTACAATGAACTATTTTCAACTATTTGTCACTTATACATGATATATTCTTAGTTCTTCCAAAGCTTATAAGAATATCTTTACTATCATCCAATGATCATCATATGAATCATTCTGGTATATGCTCATAACATTTAGAGCATTGGACATATCTGGATATGTACATATCACAGTATTATTGATCAAAATCTTCATGTGATTTTACTCACCAAGTGTTGAAACACTTGAATCTTGATACAATCCTTTCCATACAGCAAGAACCTTTCTTGTTAACCCTTTTCAATATCTCATATATGTACGTATGGCACAACCATATTAGCGCCTCAATCTATCCATATAGACATTGATGCCGAATATTCCGGTTTTGCCCAAGTCTTTCATCAAAATGAAATTCTTAACTCGTGTCAATAAAAGATACATCATTTTCAATAAAGAATATGTACTATGCATAATGTATTGGAAATTTGTCTCAGCGCTCCCACTTAATTTCTTGCAAATGCAAGCATCTTCATCATCTCCGATTAAATTAAACTCCTTTAACATTTTCATCACGGTGAAGATTCCAACTCCGCTATGCTTACTTCAACTATTGAAGTTTGCATGCCCTTTTAGCACCCTTTGAATTAACAAAACCCTTCGGACCGCGTCTTGTACATGTCCTATGTAACCATTCTATTAGAAGAACTTTTTTTTGTTTGTTCAACTACCATATACCAAATTATATGTAGTGGTTGCTAGATTAATCCGGCAAGACTAAATATCGCTATGAAAGATCAAATTTTGTCATAGTCAACTCCTTGAACATTGTCATAAATTCCTTTTTGACATGTCGATTACTTCATAGTTGTGAAACATCCATGTCTATTTCTTTATAGATCCAAACATGACCGATAGGCTTCATGCCTTTTCGGAGGGTCTTCCAAGTTCAAAAGCTTGATTTCTCGTGTATGGAAACTATCACGGATTTTATGACTTATAGTCACTTGATGGAGTCAGGGCCCATCATCGCTTCTTTGCATGCAGTCGGCTCATCATTCTCAAAACAATAATGACTTGTTTATAAAATCTCACTATTTGATTGTTACCCGATGCATACGGTTCAAATAGGAACTCTAATATCCAAGATCACAACCTTTGTAATCACAGGAGCCATGAGCATTGTGGACGCCACCGGGACACCTTTCAGCGCTGTGCTACTTAGCACATATAACTAAGGTTCAATAACCTTATCAAAGTTCTATTGTCATCCCACTTAACTTTTCACGAAAATTTCTTTCTCAAGAAACTTAACGTTCCAAGCGACAAACTCTTTTGTTCTCGGGGTTATGGAGGAATACCCAACAAATTCTTTGGGATAACCTACAAAGACGTGCTTATCTGACTTTGGTTGTAAACATTTTACTTATGTATAGCATACCAAAATTTTAAGAAAACACAACTCGGGTTTTATCCCAAACCATAACTTATATGGTGTCATTTCAATGGATCATGATGGTGCTCTTTTCAGTGTAAAAGCGGTAGTCTCTAAAGCTTTAATCTTTAAAACATAGTGGAAGTTTTATAAATGACACCTTTGATCTTACCATGTTAAACAAGGTTTGATTTGATCTCTCGAACATACCATACCCATGTGGTTTATTGGGAATGCAAATCCATGGAACAATTCCCGAAATCTTAGGTTTTTTGCTAAATCTGTAACTCAAATATCTTCCTTTATGATCAAATCATAAATTATTTATTTCTACAATGATTTTTCACTTCATCTTGAAAGTCTTTGAACAATTTTCAAATGTTTCATACTTCTTCCTTATTAAGTAAATATATAGATATATTCACTCAAATTTTTGGAGAAAGCATATGAAGCAAAAAAGTCCATCGCATATGGCTACATATAATGGACTATGCACATCAGCATGCACAATTGCCAATAAGTTAGTCATATGTTCCTCTTTGGCCTATGAACGAAGTTTCAATTATCTCGAGGAAAGTCTCACAAGCGTCAGTTGATCAAAATCATAGACTCCAAAAATCCATCAAAATGGAGTTTCTTCATGTTCTCTTTCCAATATAATTTAAACGGCGATGTCACTTCGTAAGTGATCTTTCAATCATTTGTCTTGCGACATTTTAGCATTAGTTTTATGGACGTGATTTCTCCAACTAGACTTGTAAAAGTTCATCCATCCTTTATGGAATACGGTAATTATTTGAACAACCATTGTTCTCATAATATCAGAACAAAATAACAATTATTTGAACAAATCTTGAAGGTAAGCTTTGATGTCAACGAGAAATACAATAACACTTTATTTGTTTTCGATGAACATCATCACATATTGTTTTGCTAGTTACTTAGGCCATTGTAGTTCATGAATTGCGTCATTATGTATGATATTTCATACCAACCAATCCGGTATCCAATACCCAAAAACCACATTGTTTAACAAGCAAAGAATACAACCATAACATGTATATCATCTATATACCTCAGCTGGATATTTCCAGTCTTTCTTTTCTACCAAATATTTTATAGATTCTATTTCAGCATTTCCTTTTGTTTTTAAAAGAATCTATCAACATCAACAGTGGCGTCATACATATGACACACAGTCCAAAGCATGTATAGTAAAATACTAATACCATTGGACTTGCACTTTGAAGTTGATCACCATCATCAAATGTTTGGTGTTCTTTCAAAAATCCATTCTTTAGTAATCTTTTAAATGCAGCAAACATTTTACTTACGTCTTCTATTCATCCTTATCATGACAACTTTCATTATCAAGATACTATGGCCTATAAGGATGAATCGTGAGTATGATGTTAGTTCCCAAAACCTTTTGGGAGATTAGGACGTCTAGCGTCTCCAACCTTCGCAAATTCTCATACAATGTGAGAATATGTATTTTGCTAAATTATACTCTATCATATTGCAACCATAAACATTGTTTCAGATATCAAAATATCTTCCACATATGATGGCTTCTGAAACAATTCTTTCAGCTCCTAGATAACCTCGATAGTAAAATAACTTTTGAATATCAAGAATCATGGAGGCAAATATGATACTTTAGATACTAACATTGGAATTCTTACACTTGATTTAATATTACTTATTAAACTTCATGGATTAAATAGAGTTTGCTGAAAGTTTGCAATAGGACTTCTATAATTGACATTCAAAACAATACGATACCAATTCGTAAAGTAAATATCCAGAATTCTATAGTTCTATTATCTCAATTAAAACTAAGCATAAGGTAGTAAACAGATGTCAATGACTATAACAAATTATGCAAATTCACTTCGGTTTAGTTTATGAAAAATTGAGTTGGACTAAGCCAAATTAGAAATGAACTCCCACTCAAAAACGACATCCCTCGTGCCTTTTTGGTGATTACATGAACCAAATCTACTACACCAAGTTCGATCATCATGTGAGTCGGTGTAGCTTCCTAGGTGAGCATCAATATGGGCATCATATCAGCTATATGACTCATGCTTAACCTTTTGGTCCGTGTTCCAAGGCCATGTTTGTACATGCTAGGCTCACCAAGTAAGAACCTTAGTACTCGCGTGTGTAAAACTGTCTTACACCCGAAATATGATCATGGATTCAAGTACACCCGATCATCACGTGTTGTCTTAAAGCGGTGAAACATAAACGGTGCATACTTATGGGAGAACACATTTTTATCTTGATATCTAAATGAGGGATCATCTTATAATGCTACTAAAATGCCAAACTAGCAATATAAGATGCAAACATCATATGTGTAAAGTGGAATGATATGGTCCATGCATTTAATCACCATCACGTGCATCGTGGTATGATCTCTTTTATTCCTTTGTGTGTAAGGCCAAGGTCTATGGAACTTACACGTTAGGTGTGTTGTAAGGGTATCTACTATACATCAACTTACAACATTATCATATCATGACACTAGCCCAGCAACAATCTAAACTAGACGCCTCTAATTCATCCATTGCTAGTTTTTACGTGGCTTAGGCCTTTCGGAGGTAGAACCGGTCTTACCTACGAACATGGAACCACAACGATGATAACTAAGTTATTAGCAACTCGTTGTAAATCAGATATTGACTATAGTAGGAGAGACAGATACCCGCCATCCACTTATGCAAAACTAGTTGCATGTTAGTTGTGGAACCGGTCTCATGTGAGAGGACATGTAAAGTTGGTCCGGGCCACTTCATCCCACTATGCCACAAATATCCAAAATACATGAAAGAAGCAATAACATGGTCATCATCACCCACATATAAACATATGTGTACTACCCATGCAAAGCACCTACTGATAGATCAGGCTCTGATACCATTGTTGGGTTCGTAACATAGAAAACAAAAAATTCCTACGATGGGAACTATTATACGCCAAGATCTATCTATTAGATACAAGCAACGGGTGGATATACATCCATAGAGTACATGCCCTCAAAGACAACAAAGCTTTGATAACAAGATGGAACTCATGGATGATGTAGTCGTACACTTGCCGATCTCAAGATCGTGATGAAGTCCAACAAGTCCAGCAGGTCCAATTCTAGCACGTCCATCAGATCCAGCTCCAGCAAGTCCAGCACCACCAAGTCCAGCACCGCAAAGCAGCAGTGCACCCGTGATTGCACACACGTCTGGTACCCCGACAACCTCCATCCCTTGCTCCACCAAAGCAGTAGAAGAAGCAACTACTTTCTAGATAAAGCCACCAGGAACATGTATCTCGCTAATCCGAGACCATGGGGAATAACTAGAGGGGGAGAGAGATCCTTCACGAGGAGGTGTGTATTGTGACGAGGAGAGGGGGACCTTTTATAGGTAAGAGGGGGAAGCCAAGGGCCATGGCGTGGCAGCCATGGTGGTGCCCCCACCTCTTCCATCATTCATGTGGTGGATGCTCCACTCACATAAATATGCCTCCACTCACACTTCCACTCACATGCATTAAATTTCCACCAAATTTAATGCAAGCTCTCATTAAATAAAACTATTTTATTTATTTTATTCAGAATTTTGTTAATTACTTTAATTAACAAACATTCACATAAAACCCCCTGCAACATTTCAATATCACATGCAGAACCAGTTTCTGCAATTTCACCTGAAACAATTCCGGTTTCCATCGAAATGATTCCAGCGCTTTCTTAAATCTTTATCTGAAACATATTTGCTCCAAATGGTGTCGGTATCCCTTAAGTGTGTCACTCTACGGTTCGCGAATAATGCAGACATGATCGATACCCCTCTCCGATCAATAATCAGCAGCGGGACCTGGAGATCCGTACTGACTCCCACATATTCAATGATGACTCTTGTGATCATGTGAACCTTTAACGTCGTAGCTAAATACTTTTGTCTCGTGATATATTACATGTCTGAGATTCGATCATCGGTATCCAAATAGCTAGTTTGATCGTGTTACTGACATGCACTCTTTTCTCGTTCCCGTGATATAACATTCTAGTGATCACATCAGTTGCTTGCAAGCTATTTCAATGTGATATCACCGAGAGGGCCCCGAGTATATCTATCTGTCATCGGGATGGACAAATCCAACTCTTGATCCATGAGCCTCTACATAACACCTTCATAGCACTTAACCCACCTTTATAGTCACCATGTTACGGTGTGACGTTTGATGTTATCAAGATACTCTTTCGGTGTTAGCGATTAACATGATCTAATGGTCTAAGGACTAGGATTACTTAGTATGATGCTATAGAAATATAAAAATAATGACTTTGATCGTAATGCTATACTTCGGATGATGTTCATCACATCATTCCACCAATGTTGTGACCTCGTTATTAACAACATGTAATGTCCATGATCAGGAAACCTTGATCATCTTGTTTAATCAACGAGCTAGTTTATATGAGAGGAATTACTAGGAACTTTGTATTTTGTTTATTAAACACACATGTATTAACGTTGCCAATTAATAAAATTATAGCATGCAAAATAAACATTTAACATAAACATGGAATAAGATAATAACCACTTTATTATTGCCTCTCGGGCATATTCCCTTCATATTATACCAAAACTCACACAATTACAGCCATTTAGGCCAGGTCTGAGGATGAGCACTCATGAAGCAATGAAGGTAACATTCTATTGATTGGTTAACTCGTTCTGTTTGCCCGTACGTTTCAGGAAGATGAGCAGTATTTAAACTCAGTTGTGTACTAGTAGCTTTGAACACTGCTTGCCAGAATTGGCTGGTAAAATCAGGGTCACGGTCTGCCACAAGAGATAAGGGCATGATGTGCAACTTGTACACATTATCTATGAAAACCTCTGCCACTTTAGCTGTTGTGTAGGGGTGCTTAAGGGGTATAAAATGCGCAAACTTCGACAATTTATCCACCACAACAAGTAAGTCATACAGCTTGGGTGGATGGAACTAATAAAGTCTATAGAAGTCTAGGGGAATGAATGCGCTCTGTCTTAGCCCACTGGTAGATCATACAAGAAGCGATGAATTGCTTTACAACTGCTTTCATACCTGTCCATTTGAATAAAGATAAGAGGCGGTGATAAGTAATAGGAAACACAGAATGTCCACCTAGAGGGATGTCATGGAAGGCAGATATTATCGTGTTTTGAAGGTCCAGGTCACATCCAATCCAAATGCACCATGATAACACAACAAGCCCCCAGAGAAGGTGTAAGTAGGTTTAGATGTTGGGTCCATGGAGAGATGCAGGATCAGTTTCTGAACATGAGAATCAGAGGCATAACTTTCAGTCACCCGAGAAAACCAAGAAGGCTGGAGGACAGTTATCTCCATGAGAGGAGAAGCTGATACTAGTTTGCGAGATAAAGCATCAACATCACCATTAAGTATCCCTTTCTTGAATTGGATCATGTACTATAAGCTCATAAGCTTCATCAGAGCACGCTGCTGCCATTTAGTGTGAAGCCGCTAGTTAGCCAAATGTGTAAGGCTTTTGGGATCAGTACGAATTACGAATTCACCTAGGTACAAGTACGGCCGCCACTGCTGCACGATAAGAAGTATTGTGAGATACTACTTTTCATAGACAGACAAGGATATGTTCTTTAGCCCAGAGCTTTACCGACGAAAGTAATCGGGTGACCGTGCTGGGACAAAACTACGCCAATGCCAATGTCACACGTGTTCGTTTCCACCACAAATGGAGCATTGAAATCAAAAGGAGCAAGCACCAGAGTAGAGGACATAGCAGATTTGAGAACTTGGAATGTTGTCTCCTGAGCACTAGTCCAAACAAATAGTGGCCCTTTCTTCAGAAAGGTAGTCAAGGGCTGGCTAATTATGACATAATACTTGATGAATTTGCGATAATAACCACTAAGACCGAGATATCCCCCTAATTCCTTAGTATTAGCCGACTATGGCCATGAACTCACAGTCTCAATTTTGGACTCGTCCATCAAGACACCCTCTGCTGAAATAACATGGACCAAGTATGAAATTTTATGTTGTGTGAATGCACACTTGGATTGTTTAACTTGCCATTTGTCTATCTCAAGGATCTCCGAAACTTGATGAATGTGGACCAAATGCTCCTCATATGTGCAACTGTAAGTCAAAATGTCGTCGAAAAACACCAAGGAAATTTTGCGTAGCACGGGCACGAGAGAAGCATTCATAGCAGACTAGAATGTAAATGGAGCACCCGTGAGGCCAAACAACATTACCTTGAATTCAAAATGCCCATTGTGAGTTTGGAACGCTGTTTTGAAGTCTTCACTAGGCGCCAATCTAATTTGGTGGTAACCTGCTGATGGCAACAAATGCAACCACTTTTCGTTGGGATTCTAAGTGCAGAGTGTTGTAGCAAGTTTCTTTTCCCCACAAGGATGACTCGAGGTTTATATCGAACTCTCGGTGAATTGTGTGGATACTTGTCTTCTCCTCTTCAAGCAACATGTAAAGTAAAATAATTTGTCTTGTGCCTCCAACTCCACCAAGTAGTTGTCAAGCACAACGTTCTGTATTAGTAATATGGAATAAAATATAAAACAAAGTAAATAAAGTAAATGGATACAAACTAGATGATATGGAAAATAATAGAGTTGTTTTGGGGTTTTTATGAGTGACTGCAAGTAGAGAAAGTATTTTTGTATTTTAGAAATAATTAATTTCGGAAATTATAAATGATAGTAGATGAAATGGAAAGGTGTTTCTTATGATAAAAATCAGACCGGGGTTCATGGGTTCAATTTTCTACTCTCTTTTTAGGATGTTGTGATCATAAAACAATTCATCAATGATAAAGATTCATGGAAATTCTATAAGTGCTTGATAAAAGAAATTAATATGGGCATCACATTCTAATATTGAGATGGAATACGTCTCTCTCTTATACTCCTCGAGAAAGGGAAATCTCCATGCAATCTTGATTTAAGAACAAATCATAGTATAGCTTTGAGTAATATTATATGATGTTTGAAATACAAATATACTACCTTGATCTAACAAGGTCATCACACTGTCACTTGATAACTATAACACATGATTTAAATTTATCCCTAGTGAGACATCAAAAGAAAGGTAAAAACCAAAGTAGATCTTGAATAGTATGTGTCACAATTCAATATATACCCCATGCTACTCCATCTAACACACACTTCTCCCCATACAAGTTCTTGCATACAAGTTGGATCAAAACAAGTAATGAAGAACGGGGTGCATGATATGCATCTATTAAAACATCTTACACAAAATAGATTCCAATCTCAAATATCAAATCATAGAACAAAGATCCACCACATAGGAATTACAAATATGACCATAATCATGTTGGGCAGCTCATATGGTACTGGATCTATGAAGAACAAGAGAGAAATAGATCAATCTACTGCCACAAACCCATAGCTTGTAGGTGGACTAATCCCTCTTCATCATTGTGATGATGCTGGAGATGTTGGAGAGGGTGGAGATATCCCCGGAGGTGGCTCCAGCGGAGTTTCACCCTCCAATCTTTGTCGGATCTGACTCTGTTTGGTGGTGTTTTTGTCTCTGGTGACTTCTAGTGTCTCCCTTTCCGAGGACGCCCTAGGGGGGTCCTTATATAGGAGTTTTTAGGTGAAGAGAATTCTGTGGGCAAAAGAATCAAGGCGATTGGATGGCTGATACGTCCATTTTGCATCACTATTCTATGTCTTAATTCACTATTATTCATTGATATATTTCGTATTGAGAGGTGATACTTATGTTATTTCATCTATTTTTGCATGGTTGATGACTTTTGGAGCATGGACCGCTGCAGTCAGGATTCTGATGGAAAATGTGCTTTTTGGAGGCAAAATTCGCGAAGATCAGAAAATCCGAGAAAATATACAGAAAATCCTATTTTTCCAGAAGACTAAGAAAGCCAGAAGACGGAGTGGAGATGGGTCACAGGGGGCCCACACCACCCCATGGCGCGGGCAGCCCTAGGCCGCGCCAGGAGGTGGTGTGGCCACCTTGGCCCACTCCAGCCTCTCCCCTCTGGCGTATATCATCCTCTCAAAACCCTAAGACTCGGGGAACAACCACAGAAATATTTCGCCGCCTCTGCAGGGCAGAAAACACCGAGAGAGAAAGATCTCTCCGGCAGATAGATTTCTGCCGGGGGAATTCCTTCCCGGAGAGCGGAGATCGTCACCATCAACACCACCATCAAGCTGGACTTCATCGGGATCATCATCATCATCATCACCACCACCATCATCATCACCATCAGCACCCTCATCACCATCTCCATATTGCTGTAACAATTTGGTTGAATCTTGCTATAGTTCATAGGGGAAACTTTCCCGGTGTTGATTACTCTTCGTAGTTGATGCTATTGAGTGAACCATTGAATTATTGTTTATGTTCAGATTGTTATACATCATTATTCCATCTCTGATCATGATCCATATGATGTCTTGTGAGTCGTTCGTTTTGTTCTTGAGGACATGGGAGAAGTCTTGTTGTTAGTAGTGGAGTTGCGTTGAGACAATAGATTGTTATTTAAGTTGTGGTGTACTTCTTCTAGTGGTGTCATGTGAACATCGACTACATGACACTTCACCTATATGGGCCTAGGGGAATGCATTATGTATTTGGCTACTAATCGTAGGGGTTGCGAGATGTAAACCTGAATCCCCGTTAGGAAACCATTGCACAAGGGACATAAGGGTCTTAGAGTTTAAAGCTGTGGTTAGGTTTCTACCTTAATTACTTTCTTGTACTTACGGATGTTTGCAAGGGGTATAATCACAAGTATGTATTAGTCTTGGATGGGGCGGTACATTAGCACATGTTCATCCACACAACACTTAGCAAGCTAAAGAGGATTAATCAACTATATGAAGCGAAAGCACTTGACAGTCTTTCCATGTGTCCTCGAGAATGTTTGGTCATCTTAAGTAATACAACCGGCTTGTCCTTTGCTGCATAAAGGATTGGGCCACTTGCTTCATTTATTCCTACTGACTTTTATTTACTCGTACTTTGTTTACTTGCTATATCTAAAACCCCTAAAAATCCGTTTGCTAAGTATTTGCAGAGAGTTCCTGATCCATACCACTAGCCAGCACCTTCTGCTCCTCGTTGGGTTCGACACTCTTACTTATCGAAAATACTGCGATACACCCTCTATACTTGTGGGTCATCAATGTCCGAGGAGCAAACGAGCATGGGTGGCGTGCCCACTAGGCCTAGGCGTGCCACCTGGGCTCGTTTGGCCCTCCTGGCCCGCCTGGTGAGATTCTAGTGTTCTAGATGTTTCTCGTGGATAAATATTGGCATTCCCAAAAGTGCAGGACCATTTGACTTCGTATAGGTCCTGAAACATCAAAAACATTGAAAACAAGGTTTTTCTACACTGCAGGGTTATAACCAAAATAAAGGGGATCATTGGTAAATCCCCCAAAATCAATATAAAACATGGATATAACATTATATATGATGCAAATATGTGGGAAAACATGTTAACAAACTACAACGTTCATGTATGCATTTTACATGCATCAACATCCCCAAGCTTAACCTATGGTTGTCCTCGAGCATGAAGGTGATAAAACTAAAAATGGACGTTGGAGTTTGTTACCTTAGCTTCCTTCATTATCATGTGGAGTTCATAGGCTCAATTCCTTTCAATGAAACATAATATGCAAGTGTATTATCAAGTTGTATCTTTTACACATCTATAAATATGTTGAACAATAAGTGATGGTGTGACAAAACAAATGATGAACAAAATAAAATTTCAAGCACATTTTGAAGAACCTATAGAATTAGAGACTCTTTTCATGATTGGCATTGGTGTTTTCATGCCTTTATTTTTTGGGGCTACTTCTTAGTTTCATTCCCTTGACTGGAAGACTCACTTCTTAGTTTTATGTCTTCCCTTGAGTTGTTTTGCATCCCTTACTGAAAGTAAGCATTGAATACATATGTTAATCCTCCATAAAGAATAAAAATAGAGTTTTGAGCTATGTAATTCATGTGAACAATACTAATAAGGATGGGGTTCCAAGTATCTTTTATTTCACCTTTGTTTCCAAGCTTCATATGGTTTATGTGCTAAACATCTTACAAGTTGATTGTTTAATGCACCTAGTCTATGACCTTGCACTCCTCATGCTACTCAGCTTAGGCTTGTCATCGTATACTCATGTTGGTCTATGAAACCGCATCACTGAAGTACCTCTTGCCCCTATGTAGCTATATGCCCCCTTTTTTGGCTTTTATTTATTTGCTTATTGATTCATTTAGCATAAAAGATAATATAATTCCTTGGTTGTGTTCAAGGTGGGAGGGGGAAGTATCTCTACTCCAAAGAACAAGAAAAACAGACATATGAATCATATCAACAAGGATCACCATGCTGTAAGTTTCCACCATGTCATGCATGGCTTTGGCTAGCGGTTCAGGAGTGTTTTCTACCAACATGCCTACTCCAGTGTGCACACCTTATTTCACATCATTGCAATCCATAGGTAGAACTTAAACATGATTAATATTCAACATTGAACATTGAAAGCTTTGTGCCATGCCAGTCATGGTTTAGCTAACAACCACTAATAAGATGTGAAGCACAAAAATTTCCATAGTGGTATCACCCCAAACCTTACTTTCTTATGAGCTTTAAAATACATGAAAAATGGTGTTTTTAAGAGTGTTTGGAGGATTAACATACATACTATACTTGAAAGTAGCTTTTGCCACAAGTAGGTGGATATGCCTAGTCTAGTTTTAAGGGGCTTGGAACAAGTCTTAGCTTGTGTAGAAAAGGCTTAACAAAAAGAGATCTAAAGAGTGTGCCATCTAGTTTATAATGTCAACATTTATTTTCTCACCTTGCTTCTTAATGTTGAACATAAATATGCAAGGGCAAAGGATACAAATTAATAGGCATAAAACAAATCATGCTTCATATAAAGTACTTTAGCTTAAGAACTAAACCCAACATGAATTTCAACTTTTGTTTTTATCTCCCCTTTTTTTATTCCATTGCATTCTTTTTCAGTTTTGATCTCATTAAGGTAGATTTTATTTTCAGTAGATAATCATAAACATTTATAACAATGGTGGTGGTAGTGGTGGTCTTTTTAATGCAAAACAAAAAGTAAAACAAACGCTCCAAGTTTCTATGATAGTTCTATGTTGCTCAAAAAATAAAGTTTAGAGGTTTGCAAACTGAGAGTTGAGTTGGTCCAGTGGGGCGCCTTGGGAATCCCCAAGCTTATGGTTTTCACCATCCTTGGATTGATCTTGGTATGATGTTCTTCTATTCCCTGTCAAAAACTTCAACACAAAACTTTTTCTCCCATCTCTTTTCAGAGAGGTGACATTAGTGGCACAAGAATATAATAGTTGTTGCATATATATCAAAGAAAAATTTCTTTCTAAATTTTCCAGAATGCATATAATGTTCGTACATATCCCTATCATATAATATGACTCATACAAATCATCTTAGGACACTTGAGAATGGTTAAAACAAAACATGGAAGAACCTGTCTAGATTTTCAGCAACGGCAAAACGGATTTTTTTGCCCACTTAGACATGTCAAGAATTTTAGCCACTTTTTTTGCATACAGAAGATGAAAAGTTGTAAATGCTGTATGAATTGTAGCACAATTGGAGTTATAGAAAAAAAATCAGAAAATTCACGCACTAAAAACTGTTCTGTAGAAATTTGCTACTCCATATGTTTAGCAACTTTTAAAACATCCAAAATCGGTTCCATTAGTACTTTATTAAAAATTACAGAAAAACCAAAAAAACTCTCTTGCTATAGAAAGAGTTCAAAATAAAAATAACCAAATTGCCTCCCGCAAAGCGCTTTCTTTATAGCCATATAGCTAGGCTTTACTTACTTGATTAGATGATGTGAAAGTCATGTGATAGCTTGTGCTTCTTAGCTACCTCCTTCGTCCTTGGAAAGTGTTCCATACATTATACGAGTGTCCCCATGGTGTTCTCATGCTAATCAAAGAAATAATAAAATAGGAACATGGTATAGAGAAACACAAAACATAAAAGTGATAATAACGAAGTCTAACTTTCTTCATATGCATAGGGCTTTTATATTTGAATAAGGTAAAACAAACAAGAGTATACCTATGCATATTATCAGTAGGTGAATGCGTTTTATAATTAATATCAACACAAGGAGGGAATTGGCAATGTTTGGGATATGCTAAATGGGTACCACCATAGCACGTCTCTAATCCGGCTAACCCGGGTGGCCCACAGTTGGTAGCATGGCCTATGGCCTGCTGGGAGGCACAGTTAGATGGATCTAGAAGGGAGGCCAATGCCGGATACAGGAAGGCTACATGAGAGTCACCGACATACTCGGAGCCTTGGAGTACAAGACATGAAGACTAGTTAGTATTAGTGTAGGACCCTGTAACTTGTCCGACAAGGTCCTTTCCCTGTAACCCTAGGTTCTGGTGCCCTTATAAGATGGACCTATGAGAGCCTTTAGGGCACAACATCAGATATGATACACAACACCCTCGCATAGCAAACTGATCTCTGTAACTTGGCATATTGCCATTATAGTGATTTATAGCAGGAGTAGAGTTCTGCCACCGTTGTTGGACTTGAACCTGGGTAAGCTGTGTTACCTTGTACGCACCAACTCTCTGCCTTACTCAACGTCTCTAAACACGCTCTGTGAGGGCCCCCCCATGGTGTACTCGTCGGCAATGCCATGATAGTTGGCTCCCACCATGGAGCAAGAGGCGCTTCAAGCTCTACACCGGGCGAGGTCCAAGCTCTTTACGGGAATCAGCGACACCATGGCCATTAGGCACGTCCTATTCTCCGACAACGTCCCGATCATCCCTCCCGACGAATTCTAGGTCCCGTCAAAGACGAACCCTACCCGCTGCTCCGTCGTCCTAGTCAGAGACATCCACATCTTCATTGGTGAAACTGACTCGGGTTCTAACTCCCAGGAAGTCAGAACTCATCGAGACCCGCACGGACCGCCTATGGGCAGGACACGTTCATGGAAGAATCTGGGCCGTACCTATCTCTAGATTATGGCGGTTCAGATCAGGAAAATTCAAGGCCCACCCAAACTGCCCTTGTGCAGGATATAACAGTGGAAGGACCCTGCAAATCCGCTTGGCTTCCCCGAGCATTAGAGATGTGAAGGTCACACTTTTTCAGCGTCGTCACCATCTTTGATCTGGCTAGATGCGTTCAGAGGGAAGGAGAATCTCCTCGTGAATACCTTGCTAGATGGATGAGGGTAAGGGAAAACCTGGAGGATGACCGCGCTGATGAACTTCTCTACCACTTCGTGGAAGGGCTCACGCCTAGCATGCTCCTCTGGCATACACTCTAAAAGAGGCAGGCCGCCGGCCCACTCAAGCTTGGTGAGATGGTCGCAATCATCAATGACTACGCATACGCCGAGGATAACACCCAGGTTATGCCTAGGCCCGAAGATGGAGGAAGCAACAACAACGGCCCGCCTCCATCACCCTCAACATCCGCCATCAACGACACTGGATCCAACTCCAACTCAGTCCTCGACACACTATATGCCAACATCAACATGGATGGCGGTGGCTCAGATGCTAACTCGGAGTAATATGACGCTGTTATGAGGGAGATCGAGCAGGAGATCGAGAAGGAGGAGCACGCCGAGAAAACCAACACTTCCTGCCAGGTGCTAGTCGCCATCGGGAGCGTGATGGAAGAAGACGGACAGGAACCGGAACCTAAGCGAGCTCTGCCCACACCCACGGTTACCAGAGCGGCAGCGACAAATAAAGCCGCTATGCCCCTCCGGATATCCTCCCACAGCAGGCACATGAACTTACCATAGGCCCTAGTACTTCCAAGCAAACAAATTTCCCGCCACCATCAATGTCTACAGCTGGCAACCCATTGGTTACTCTTGCTGACAAGGCAACATACGGTGCACTCCTCGTCGAGCCCATTACCATCACCCATATCCGGAACATTATGGAGCTTGATGAGAAGCATGCAGAAATCCTCGTGGTGGCCAAGTGCATTGCAGAACAGGGCGCTCAGTTGGACAAGGACATGGCCAGGGCACAACAATCCATCAAGGTGGCAAGAGCAATGGAGGCTGAGTACAAGAAGCTATTGTTAAAGCACAAAGCAAAGAAGGCACCGGCTCATGTCGTCGAAGAACCCGACGTTCGGCGCAAGTTGGGATATGAGGGATCCAAACCGGCAAAGGCCACCCCATACATTTATTTAGATGGGAGGCAAGTAATGCCAACTCCCGCCCTCAACATGGTCGTCGCCAAGACGCTCCTCAAACAGGACAGGTCGCTATAAGCGGTGACTCAGGTTTATGACCTCGTAGCCAAGGCTTACAAGCAACAGGAGAAGGCCACCTCACAAAGGATTGAGTACAACCCAGAGCTTTGCCACTCAACCCTAAACAACCACCGAAGGCCAATATCTCCGCGTGACGAAGGATCCCACATAGGCTCCACGGAGCAAAGACGGAGGGATGCATGTAACAGGGCTCACGCCATACCCATATCCTCTGACCACGGAGACAAGGCTCACCCCTATAGATAGCCCCACCACCGCCATCCCGGCATCACGAGAAGCAATAGCTATGCCACCGTACAAGCATGCCACCTCCTAGGCGTCCCTAGGTCGGTATCGTTATACGCGACCAGGGCGAGCAGCACCGGCATGCCGAAGAGCGCAACGGCAATGAAGGACACATGATTAGATTCCACAAGGAAGCACCACGTCCGACAAGCAACCGCGACAGGCGTGAGTGTAACATACCATCATTAGAGCTTAGAAATAAGCTGAGATAAGGTGTGTGCATTGCATTCATGCATAGAAAATCCGGGGAATTTTCGCGCAAAGCTAAAGAAGCCAGTGAGGGATCGGGATCTCTCTTGCTCTGATGGAAGCATTCAGACAAGTGCGACAGATTTCTACATGACCTCTATTGTATCTTGGTGTTTGAGGGAATTCATTTTAAATTTTTAGTATATTTGAATTAGAAATAATGTATAATGGGATGATAAGTAGTAATTAAATTATAATAAGGAATAAGAGTTGAATTCTTATTTATGAATAAGATACAATATGTACAAGTCTCAAATTACACTAGAAATAAAAGTTAAACATTACATTGCCCTTATAACAAAGGAATAAGAGATATTTCAATAAAATAATAGTGTACAGAAATAAAGGGATAACTTTATTACCTCACACAATGTTACATTGTCTTTACAATATGTGTAATAATACAATCAGTAAAGGGAATAGAAAAGGATAACTTTAATACAATAATACAAACATTACACTGTTGTGACAAATATTCAGAGGAAAAAAGGAAATTACAATTATATGAATAAACAATTACATCAGAAGAAATAAAAATCCTACACTAATCTTTAAGGAGATTTCTCCATCTTTCTGATCTCTTCTTCTTCAATTGATCCCTGCAAAATTAGACAGATAACAAGAAAAGAAAGAAGGAAAAAAGAGTGTTTGGGTTAGTGAACTCTCAGAATGGCATAGAGTTGCTATGCCAGGCTCATCACAGAGTTTGCAATAAAGGGGCCATTTAGTAACTATTCTTATCAGGGTATTTGCCTCAGACTTGTTGCATCATAGGCTAAAAGAAATCACATCTCAAAAATGACAGCTAACCAGCAGAAATATGTTAGTCAAGATGATCCATATGGGACAAGTTCCATTTGTGGAAACTTGAACCAGAGGAGGGCCACTGGACAGAAGCTCACACAACACATGCAAGTGCTATGTTTTAAACACCACAAGAGAGTACCAGATAGGGAGAGAGCACAACGTAGCTAGCAAAACTACACCCTCCCACATCCAACCATTCCATATCCACAGCTCCAGAGCACAAGGTTCAGCACCAAAACCTCCACAATGCACCACACCCACATCACCAGCACCCTGGTTGCTTGGGGAAGCCATCTAGGAGCACCAGAAAAGGGACACGAACAAGGAGGAGAAGGTTTACTAGAAGATTCAGCAGCAACTGATCAAGATCCATCACTAGAACAGGTTTCAGGAAGCTCAAGGTAGGAAAAATAAGAGCCTTGGAAGATATAGTGCATATTATATCTGTTCTTATCTGTTTTAGATAAAAGGGCAAGAAGAGGAAGTAATAAAGTATAGAAAAGAGAGGATTTCTCTCAGTTCTGCATAGAGGTGCTATGCAAAATCATCATCAAGAAATGAAAACCATAGCACAATATCTGTCCTTATCCAGAGTTGTGCCTCAGCCTTTGCATCATTGGCAGGGCCTAGATACAAGTATAATAGCTGATCTTGTCAAGATCATCCAATAAAATTAATCCAACACACAAGAAACTGCATAAAGAGAGAGCATCAGGGTCAAGAATGGAAAAGTAGTTAATCAAGTGATCCACCAGAGGCATGGAGTTTTAAATCTAGATGAGAGCAAGCTACAAGGGCATAGATGGTAGAAGATACAAAGTACAACAATCAAGATCCTAGGTTGATTTAGTGCATCCTTTATTTTCTGAACCTTTTAAGAGAGGGGTTCTTGTGAAACACTTATAGTGTTGCTGGACAGCAACCAGATCTGTCCAGGAGCAAGTACATCAACCATAGAGCATAAAAACAGTATCAAACCATCCAGAAAGCATATACCCAATCTGGAGTTATACTACATAGATCTAGGTGGTCAGGTGATCACTACAAACTCAAGAACACACCATTAGGAAGAGATCACAAGAAGTATAACCATAACAGGTTATTTATTTGCTTACACCTGATCAAGTTAACCAGTAGAAGGTTATTTCTGGATCCTAAAGAATAATCTAAGAAGATACAACAACAACCCTACAAGTAGCAGGTTGCTAATCTATAATCTAATCAAACATCTATTCTTGCAAGTTTAGTCTACCTAGCATTAGGTGTGCCCATCATAAACACAGATCTTCTCAAGATCATGCTAAATATGACCATGGTGATGTGGACACTCTAAGAGGAGGCACCAAAGTTATCCAAAAATATTTAAAATCCACAAGCAAAGTCATATACTTGATGTATATAAAATTTTATACCTCAAGGTGAGCTTGTGATCATTTAGAACATCAAACTGTCCATCTAGAAGAAAATTGCAGCAAGCTTATGCATCTATAAATTTTCCAAACAACATGTGTTCTCTGTTTTAAAAGAATAGGGACTAAGAAGTAACACAAGATTCTATTAGGAAGGACTAGAATATCTACATAAACAAGAGTATGATCTTATTAGTGTTCTAGAAGCAAGCCATGAAATTACAACCAATACCAACATTATCTATGCATATTTTATTCTGTTTACACTTCTCACACACCATTGTTTGCAAGAAACCACAATTATACATTATCCTTATAAAGTATATACTTATTTGCATCTAACCAAGTCCTTAATCAACTAGCAGGAGCTAACCAAAACTTAATCAATTATCTTTTGTTCATTTCTTCGGATCAGATCATAACCACAACCCCAATTCCAAAATTACCTAAACCTAAATCCTATACCTAGGGTGGTTCTTCGGCTCGAAGGCTGGTTACAACAGAATTACCTGAATCGGAGGCATGGTCGATGCATCAGAGGCATCGTAGATGAACTAGGCAAGGAGATCAATGTCGGGGTTGCGCCACAGCACCATCCCACCGGCATCGACTTGAGGAAGGCATGGCGGAGAAGGAGCATGAACAGGAACCCGAGAAGGGGTAGTAGTCCGAGAGGAGCCATGAGAGTTGAACTGCATCACCATCTATACCGAGCCTTGAGGAGGAGTAGGAGGAGCTCATGGTGAGGAAGGTCACACGCGACGAGGAGTCGCTGGGGCGCAGGTGCCGAGCCGGTGGCCGAACCCTAGACAGGGATAGGGTTCCAGGGGCACGCGTAGGGGCACAGGCGCAGATAGAGGTGGCAGGAATTAGGTGGAGAGCCTGGAGCGGAGCTCAGCCATGACGGCCATGGCTGATCACGGGTCGGTGGGGGCGGAGTGGCGGTAGATCTTGGCGATGCGTCGCCTTACGAGAAGGAAGGGGGTGGGTCGTGTGCGTGTGTGTGAGTGAGAGCAGGAGAAGGGGTGGGCTAGGGTGGGTTATGACCCCAAGCCCAACTGGGCCGGGTTGGTCTTAACCAGCCCATGGGCCAGAATAATTGTATAGGAAATAGGAAAAAAAATATATTGCAAAGGAAATAATAAACCAAATGTAAAATTACCAAAGTACCCCTGAAATTGTTTTAGCCCTAGAAAAATATAGAAAAATCCTAAAAATACAACTAACATAATGGAATGGTCACAAAAATAATATCTACCTAAGAAAAATATAACATTGTTTGTTTAAGTAAAATAAAATGCAAATAAATATTAACACCATCAAAACCCAAGTGAAATTTCACAAAATAAGAAAAAATCCTAAAAATGAATAAAATCATTTTTGCATACGAAAATAAATCTACTATTGTATAAAAATACTAACTTAATTTGTTTTCAAATAAATCTTGAAGCAAATATTTAGAGATATATAATCCTTTGTGGAATTTTGTAAAAATAAGGATAACACCTAAAATTAAACAAAATTCACTTCTAAGATCTTAAGTAAGTATGTTTTATTAGAAAAATACTAATTATACTATTCCAACACATTTTAAGGTTATTAAGAAATAAATCCTTATTTATTATTTAGTTGGTAAATTCTTTAACAACAAATTTAAATCAGAAATAATCATAATTTTATATAGAACCATAAATCTTGTACATTGAAATACTATTTCTAAAACTATAACTTAAGTCTATAATAATACTTAAAAGTAAAACTATTAACATTTAGAAAACTCACTTAAACTAAAAGTAAATGATTCTATACTTCAAACATGCTTGTTATAAGATTTAAAGTTTATTAATACTTTTAAACACATCACACCCAAGATTTAATTATGTTTTATAGTTAACTTTTGTCTGTTCCAAATTAAGTCATAAGGCATCTCAAATCCAAACTTATCAAACAAACGCAAATGACATCGATCACATTCTACTAACCGTAAAGATTGGTTTAACCTTAACAAAAAAACCTTCTTTTCAAAAGTTATTCGTTTTGCCACTTCAAACAACAATCTCATTATAAGTCTTCAACTCTTATCAACATAAAACATGGACTTCCATAATAGACACATAATATCAAATAACTCTAAGCATGTATTGTTATATTTACTCTATATCATACATGTTAGTCTTAAGTTCCTTGTATAGGTATATTGGCTTACAAAGTAAACTTATAGACAAACTAAATCTTAAAGAAATCACCTATATTTAACTCATTCACCATATTAGGGTATTACTTCGGGGTTTTCCAAACTGCATTACATTACTCATGCACAACTGCATCTTGCTTCTTAAAACATTAGTCCTTACTGGACCAATGATGTTATTTACCGAATTTGGATCTTCTATTGTCTTGAAGACCGTGAATGCATAATCTTGCAATCACAAAAGGCAAGTTCACAACTTTCTCATGTCCTTTGATTATTTTCTATGCTTGTAACTCAATTGTGTTATCACCTGCATTTCAAAAAGGTCAAAAAACAATATTTTCATAATAATATGATTATGGATTATTTACCAAATGGTAATAATCTACTAATATAGTTCCATTGGTAAAGGAACATAGTATCCAGGACTTAACAACCAATGTCGCCAGTGATTCTAGCGCCGTATATTACGCGTCAACCATAAGACTTGGAATGGGATGGGAAAGTCAGCTGTATCTTCTCCCTTTTATATGGTGTCGTGGTATTGACCACGGCAGATGCTACAGGGTAGCTTACGTAGAGGAAAAGACAAGACGACGTAGGAGAATCCGGGAGAGAGATTGGCACACGACGTATCCAAGTTCACGTCCCCTCGATGGAGGATCGCTATGTCCTACTGTCAATCCAGTATATGATCATAGATTGGTTTACATGGAGCCGCCGGAGGCGGAGGGAGAGACTAGATCTAATATGACGTGGGAGAAATCTCCCCAAAGGGGTGCTCCTGGTGGCTTTATATATGCAGCCAGTTAGGTTTACAAGTGTGCTAATGGGATTTGTATTGGAGTCGCCGTCTTGGGCCTCCAGTCGGCGAGTCGTTTGCGCCAGTCACCGTATTAGGCGAGTCGACCCGCTCTGGGCTTGGCTTCAATCTACTCGATCCAGCTGGAGACTCCACTTCATGGGTATACCCCGATTGGTATTCACCCATCAGTAGTCCCCGAGCGCGTCAGGGACTCGACGATGACTTCAAGCCGCCGAATCGGCGCAGGTAATTCCAGGGTGGAGTCGATGGTGAGTTGTTGGCGAGCTCCTGAAACAGAGAAATAGCTCATGAAGTAGTCCAATCGCCAAGGCGAGTCGACACATCGAGCGAGTCGTCATTGGATGGAGTCGCCGCTTGGAGAAGTTTGGCCGACGCCTTGTCAACTTGCTATCGTAGAGGCCATGGAGGCCACCAAATCATTGATGGTGAAGTCGCCAAGTCGGTGCAGGGAAATACGCGAGACAAGTCCACGAGGGGCGAGTCCCCGAGTGTGTTGAGTACGCGAGGGAGAGTCCGCGGTGGCGAGTCCCTGAGCATGGCGAATCTGTGGCGAGTCCGCATGATGGCGAGTCCCGGCGTGTTAATCTGTGGCGAGTCCAGATGGCGAGTCCCCGGCGTGTTAATCTGTGAGTGAGTCATGGTGGTGAATCCCAGCGTGTTGAGTCTGAGACGGAGTCGCGATGGCGAGTCCTCGGCGTGTTAATCTGTGATAAGCGAGTCCAGTCCATGAGCGTGTTGAGTACGCGAGGGCGAGTCCGTGGTGGCGAGTCCCCGAGCGTGTTGAGTACGCGAGGGCGAGTCCGCGGTAGCGAGTCCCCGAGTGTGGCGAGTCGCGGTCGTGGAACCACGCACACCCGTAGTATGCCTAGGAGTAGTCCCCGAGGCTCGAGTTGGCCTGTAGAGGCGACTTGAGGCTCTTTAGAGATGTATATTCTGAAAATAGTAGTGGTTGTTGCCGAGCATGGCGAGTCCATGTGGGGAGAGTTCGCGGTGAGCGAGTCCACGAGGGGAGAGTCCCTGAGTGTGGCGAGTCCGTGATGATTGCGAGTCCGCGAGGGGAGAGTCCCCGAGTGTGGCGAGTCCGTGATGATTGCAAGTCCGCGATGACATTGATTGCGCTGTTTTTGTTAGCGAGTCGCTCATCTTGGCCCGGTGGGCCAGTCGCATGGCGACTCCAAAGATGGCTCTCGACTTAGCGTTCTTCCTGTATGATCCGAGGCTCAGTTTGCGAGTCCTCGTCCGCAGTACTTGACCGTGCGAGGCGCACTGTCTAAGGTTGAGGAGGACATGATGCTGTTTGTGTAGCACTGCCATTTGTCTTGGCCCGGAAGGCCAGTCGAGCAAGGCGACTCCAATGATGGCTCTCGGTTAGCGGTTTTCGTGGACGATCTGAGGCTCAGTTTGCGAGTCCTCGTCCGCACTACTTGGCCATTGCGAGTTGCTCTTTTAAAGGTTGACAAAGGCGAACTGATTTTCCCGGAGGGAAGCGACGCCCAGTGGTGAGTCCATGCAGCTTGGCATGTGACCCTCTCTGGCGACTCGAATGATGAGGGGCCCTTAGCAGGCGCGGCATACGCATTCGACGTAGCAGAAGTATAGGCGCGCTATGGCAAAGTCGACGCGGTGGACACGAGGTCGACGCGGCGGACGGTGGTCGCGCTATGGCGAAGTCGACGCGGCGGACACGGGGTCGACGCGGCGGACAGAGGTCGCTCTTTGGCGAAAGAAGGCCGCGCTTTGGCGGAGTCGCATGGGATTTAGCCGGTAGAATGGCAAGTCGGCGACGGCGAGGCCACGAGGGAGAAGTCGTGATGGCGAGTCCCCGAGCGTGGCGTGTCCGCAAGGGCGAGTCCGCGATGACGAATCCGCGGCAGGCGGTGCTCGAGCGCGGCAAGTCCGCGATGGCGAATCCACGGCAGACGATGTC
Source organism: Avena insularis (assembly GCA_023614405.1). NCBI lineage: Eukaryota > Viridiplantae > Streptophyta > Magnoliopsida > Poales > Poaceae > Avena > Avena insularis. Next base: position 472,482,337 of record CM042696.1, on the reverse strand, counting down.
ATGAGGGTGGCCAACAGGCGAGTCCCTGAGCACGGCGAATATGCGGAGGGCGAGCGCGCGACGGCGGGGCCGCGTTGGCGAGTACGTGACGAGCAAGTCGCCGAACGTGGCGTGCCGGTGATGACGAATCCGCGGCGGGCAAGTCGCCGAACATGGCGTGCCGATGATGACGAGTCCGCGGCGGGAGAGTCGCCGAACGTTGCGAGTCCGCGGCGGAGGATCCACAAGCGTGACAAATCGGCGATGGGCGCGATTCGCGGCGGCCGAGTCGCCAAACGTGGTGAGTCCACAGTGGAGGATCCAGGAGTGTGGCGGGTCGCGCGGTAGGTAGAAACGGCGAGTTAACCACACGTTTGTACGTAGACGTCCATCGTTCCGCGAATTGCCCATTGCTTCAGGACTCGTCTTGTACTTATAAGAGCAATTAAATTAGTAGATGTGATCTAAGAATAACACAGTAGATATGATCTAAAATAAATAACAATAAATACTTAAGTAGAGAGAGATTGTCATGGGGAATTATACAAAGACATGTACGATTGCACTTCCTTGGCTTTTGGTGTAGCTTCAGATTTTCACTCAATGTTGCCGGACGGCACAGACTCTTCCAGTAGGGAACACTCCATCCAATATTGATGGGCATGTATCAATCTTTTACAGAGACGCATGCGACAAATATGCATGAAATGATTAGAAATAATAAAATATCAACTCACAAGATAATCAATCGGGAGGTGGGATGGAATTTATTAGATTGAAATAACGGAACCCATGGGAGGATGGCGAGTCTAAGACGGACGAATCTCCGAACGTGGCGAGTCTGCGACGGGAGGAGCCACGAGTGTGACGAGTCCGCGAGAACGGTGAGTTTGCACCAGGAGAGTCCGTAAGAGCCGAGTTGATGACAGCGTGTAAAACAAACATCGATATAGCTGCGGACGTAATATATCATCGCTCCAGCTCAATTGCCGGCTGCCGGATGTAGTCAGACTACTCGCTGCATTCATGGATCAATTTCCAAAAGATTTGTATAGGCAACATGCATGCATATTAGATCAATAAGATAATTAAATAACAAACCAATTAATGAATGAAACGGGATTGACTTATCTTGAAAATTCATGGTGTCGCGATTACCGTCGAGTCGCCGATCCAATTGCCGTCGAGGCGCTAGACGGATCGTACCATGGCGACAAAATTCTGATTTGATTTTGCTCCTAGGACCCGGTCCTCCAAACGATATGTACATGTCAATCGCAGAAGATTAGATCATGTAAAATAATTAATTGATAGATGAATTAACGATAGAGGCATGATTGGAATAAAAAACTCATGGAACTCGCTGGAGGTTTCCAAGTCAATCTCCAAGCACGTATTCGTGTCGGCCGCGCTAGAAGCTGGACTGATCAGATCGATCAGCCTGCAAAGCCCCACGTCCTTGGCTCGTAGTACCTGGACGTCGCGCCAGATGCGATCTGGTCGTCGGCGAAGGTGAGAGACTCCGCCCAGATGATCACCTCCATGTATCGCTTGTCCCACGGTGGACGCCAACTGTCGTGGTATTGAGCACGACAAATGCTACAGGGTAGCTTACGCAGAGGAAAGGGTAAGGCGACGTAGGAGAATCCGGAAGCGAGATTGGCACACGACGTACCCAGGTTCACGTCCCCTCGATGGAGGATCGCTACGTCCTGCTGTCAATCCTGTATATGATCATAGATTGGTTTACATGGAGCCGCCGGAGACGGAGGGAGACACTAGATCTAATATGACATGGGAGAAATCTCCCCAAAGGGGTGCCTCTGGTGCTTTATTATGCAGCCAGTTAGGTTTACAAGTGTGCTAACGGGCTTTGTATTGGAGTCGCCATCTTGGGCCTCCAGTCGGCGAGTCGTTTGCGCCAGTCGCCGTATTAGGCGAGTCGACCCGCTCTGGGCTTGGCTTCAATCTACTCGATCTAGCTGGAGACTCCACTTCATGGGTATACCCCGATTGGTATTCACCCATCATATGGAGGCAAGATGACCTTATCGTGAGACTGTTGATTTCTCGTGGAGTTCTAGAGAATCCAGCACATGGGTGGGACCCCTTAGTTCCCCACGAGCTAGGTGTCTAGATTATCTGTGCAGGCTGTCTGGATCGGAGTTCAACATAGCTGATGGTGACCGCCAGTCAGAGCTACTTACAGAGTCTTCGAGAACTTCCCATGGTTATAGCTTGCCCTAGTTGGTGGCTTAACGGAGGTGTAGTCAGCCCCGAAGGATCGTGCAGACATATAGGATCGCGGAGAGGGCAGTACTGGCTTGGATCTTAGACTAGGCCCCACATCAAGAAATTGTGGATGGGAATAAGTTGCCCTGTTGTGCAACAAGGCTAAGATCTCTTATGGGAAAAGTAACGTACCTCTGCAGAGTGTAAGAATTGTGACATGTTACTCCCTGTTCCGGGAAGGAGCTACGAACACGGCAGGAAAGGAACTCCATGAAGTTCTGGTAAACCTCTAAAGGCTGTCGGACATAGTTTTTAGAATAAAATCAACCTTTGAAGAAATGTTTACGAAAACCTGCATTGCCTAGGACCTATGGTCTATGGCTGTAGAGATAGTGCAACATACACTCCTTTTTAGTGAACTTGCTGAGTACGCTCGTACTCAACCGTACCTTCTTAACCCTTGCTAGGTTCTAAGCCGTTGAAGACGATGTCAACATCAACTTCTTCTCAAGAAACCATCATCGACAGCTCAAGATCTTCAACAGAGTAAATGAAGTCAACATATACATCAACTGAAGTGAAGAAAAAGTTCTTAAGTAGATAGGAGTAGATTCTCTAGCCATAAAACCTACTTCTATAGAGCATTGCAATAGCAGCAATGGCAAGCCTGTTAGTTAGGATCCTAGTCTTAGTTACTAGATATTTCTAGGTTATTATTTTTGGTTCTTCTTTGTAAGAAGTTCTTTCTCTCTCTTTAACCTAGAGTGTTCTCTGGATCTTTTGTAAAGAGTCGAGTTGTAATCTATAGTCATGTCTTGGACCTGCTGTGTTTCTGTTGTACCACTCTAAGAGATGTAATACTAGTGAACGGTGTTTCATTGGTGTTATGTCAACGACTATAGTGTACTACATCATGTAGTGGTATGCTAGGTCACCGTAGTGAGGACTCGCATGGAGGGATCAGCAAGAAGGCTAACCCACCACCGCCACCACCACTGTCGCCACCTAGTAGCCATCATGGCGGAGGAAATGGTGGATCCAGAATATCACACCACAACTCTCCTCCCCATGACAGAAAAGGGAAGCAACCGGAGCCATACGACGCACATTCATGGCTGGACAAGATCTAAGAAGCACGGGAGCTTGCATACCTTGGGCCACATTGTTTTGGACCGGTAATACGGGCCACAACTTATCCCATGGGTCTCCGGATTGACAAGACCATCAAGCCTTATGATGGCACTACCAGGCTAGTTACATGGTTGCAGAACTACAGCGAAGCAATTCACATCGCCGGGGGAAACCCTAATGTCACCGTCAAGTACCTCCCACTTATGCTCACCGGCATCGCCCGACAATGGATTGATGACTTGCCGGAGAAATCAATCTACAATTGGTTGGACATGCATGAAGCGTTTACCAAGAACTTCGAGGGTACGTACAAACGTCCCTGCACTGTTCGAGACCTACAATGGTGCGTACAAGAAAAGGATGAATCCTCTCGTGCTTACCAATCCCGCTGGCTGGATATGAAAAATTCATGCGTGGGGGTGCACGAACAAACCGCTATGGCCGCCTTCATCGAAGGTCTCGAGAAAGGGACTTTGCTCCAACATACATTGAAGCGCAAGCAAGACAACAACAAGCTCAACCTCAATGCGATGATAGCCATGGCTAGCAAGTTCGCCGCTGCTGATGACGACGCCCGCAGATCGTTGCCGGCAATAGCAATCCCTACCCAGGCCATAAAAAACAATAACAACAAGAGGAAGACTCCGCCTGAAGAGAAGCAAGCAGCTAACATGGTCGCCACAATGTTCGCTGGAAGAGGCGGAGATGAATAGCGTGGTCGTGGCTAGGGGGATAGCCAGGGTTAGTAGAGGAGTGATTCAACACCCTCAGTGCCCCGCATTCCCCAAACGTACGAAGAGTATCGTGATATGCCATGTTTCGTCCACCTCGACGCAAACAACAAAGCCACCCACACCAACCACCAATGCAAGTTTGTCAAGGACCTCAAGGAAGACCCTGAGTCCAGCTACAAGCGAAGTCGGAAGAACAGACCCCGCACAAAGGGCAAAGGGAAGAAGAAGAAGAAGGAAGAGGAGTCCAAGGATTCAAGTGACATGGATGAAGACGTGGAACCCAAGCCCGCCGATAAAGGCAATGACAAGTGCAAAAAACCTTTGAAAAGAAGGCACCAGTCTACCACACTTTCCTTGGCACTCCCACCGCCTGGGCCTAGAAAACCTCACTAAGGATACTGATGGCCACACTCCCTCCGGTTCCTCAGTATGTCAGGTGGTCGGAAGTTACAATCACTTGGGATAGGAAGGATCATCCAGATCTTATCCCAACAAAGAACCAGTATGCCATGGTCATCAACCCATTGATTTACGGCACAAAGTTCACCAAGTGCCTCATGGATAGCGGAAGCAGCATCAACATCATGTACCTGGATACACTGCACAAGATGAACTTAACAGAGACCTAGCTAAGGAAAAGTAACACTGTGTTCCATGGCGTTGTCCCTGGCTGACAAGCAAATTCCCTGGGCTGCATCACTCTTCCGGTTGCTTTTGGTGATGTCAACAATTACCGACAAGAACACATGACCTTTGAAGTGGTGCCCTTCAAGAGTGTGTACCACGTCATCTTCGGACCCGACATATTCCACTCCTTCCTCGCAAGGCCATGCTTTGTCTACAACAAGCTCAAGATACCCAGACCAAACGACATCATCACTGTTGACGGAAGCTTCACCAAGGAACGGGAGTGCGAGCTCAGCGAAGCCTCCTTTGCCGAAGCAGTCCTCTATGGTGAGGAGTTCAAGGAGATCTAGAGCCAGGTCGATGCCTCGGAGATGCTGGCTTCGAAGAAGCAAATCACTGCTGCCGAACCTGCATTCAAGGCCGCCATCAAGAACCAAGCAGGTAGAGCTTGTTGAATGAGATTCCTCCAAGACCACCGCCATTGGCACGGTCCTGGATCGCAAATAGGAAAGCGTGCTCGTTGAGTTCCTCCGTGAGAATAGGGACATCTTTTCCTAGCAAACTGCCGACATGAAAGGTGTACCTAGGGAACTTGCCGAGCATAGCTTGAATATTGATCCTAATGCCAAGCCGGTGAAACAACCTCTGTGACTCTTCGGTGACGAAAGACGACGGGCTATAGGCAAAAAAATAGCTAGGTTACTTAAGGCTATATTTATCCGAGAAGTTATTCACACCTGGTGGGTGGCAAATCCTGTACTTGTACCCAAAAAGGGAACCAAATAATTAAGAATGTGTGTTGATTACACCGGCTTAAACAAAGCGTGTTCGAAGGATCCATTTGCTTTGCCTCGCATTGACCAAGTCATTGACTCGACTACTGGCTCAGAACTTCTGTGTTTTCTCGATGCTTACTCAGGATACCACAAAATCTAGATATGGAAGTCAGACCAACTGGCCACTTTGTTCACCATACCTTATGGCACATACTGTTATGTTACGATGCCGTTTGGGTTGAAAATCACTGGTGCTACTTACGAATGGACGATGCAGCGCTGCCTACATGACCAGATAGGTCGCAACGTACACGCTTATGTGGACGACATCACGGTGATGTCAAAAAAATCGAATGACCTCATCGCCAACTTGTAGGAAATCTTCGATAATCTTCGGAAGTACAACATGATGGTCAACCCCAAGAAGCGCGTCTTTGGGGTACCATGTGGCAAATTGTTGGGCTTCACCATTTTGCACCATGGAATTGAGGTCAACCCGGAGAAAATCAAGGCCATCCTCGACATTAAACGCCCGACATGCTTGAAGGACATACACAGGCTCACAGGCTGTGTCGCAGCGGTAAGCCTGTTCATCATCCGACTTGGAGAGAAGGCCATGCTGCTCTACAAGTTGCTAAAGAAGGCGGACAAATTTATATGGATGGACGAAGCAGATGCAACACTTCAGGAGTTGAAGAGAATACTCTCTTCCACACCAATACTCGCAACTTTGGTATCAAGGGAGCCTATGTTAGTCTACATGGCGGAAACCAACCAGGTCATCAGCATCGTCATCATGGTGGAGCGCAAGGATCCAACGCACGAATACAAAGTTCAACGTCCAGTTTACTATGTAAGCAAGGTCTTGACAGAATCCAAGCAGTGTTACCCGCACTACCAGAAGATAGCTTATGGAGTTTTCCTTGCTTCATGGAAGCTAAGGCATTACTTCTAGGAGCACCCTATCACAGTAGTGAGCAAAGCTCCACTGTCCGATATCATCGACAACATCAACGCTATAGGTAGAGTGGCAAAGTGGGGCATTTAACTTGCCGCCTTTGAAATCACCTACAAGAGACGCGACGCTATCAAATCACAGGCATTGGCGGATTTTATTGTAGATTGGAGAGAACTGCCAGAAGACACTCCTGTACTAGAGCCAGAATATTGGGTGATGCACTTTGACGGATCAAAGCTACTCAACGGCTCCGGGGCTAGTGTATTACTGCAATCACCAACATGGGAGAAGTTGCAGTACATCCTATAGATCTACTTCAACTCTACCAACAACATGGCGGAATATGAGGCCCTCATTCATGGACTTCGGGTAGCCAAGGTTATTGGCATCAAGCGCATAGTTTGATGTGGAGATTACGACTTGGTTACCCAACAGGTGGCTGGCACCTGGAACATGCGGAACCCTATGATGGTGGCATATCGAGACGAAGTAGACGAAATAGCCAAGTGCTTTGACAGCTACGAAGTCAAGTACGTCAAAAGGGAGGAGAATGAAGCGACATATTTGATGTCAAAGCTTGGATCAGCTCGCCGACCAATTCCGCCAGGCGTTTTCCTGGAGCATTTATGGACCCCATCCGTGAAGGGAGTGGACCCCGGCAATCCAGATAGAGTGGATTCATTTGTTAATACAGTAATAGTGACCTCTCCGGCTTGGATGAAACCATTCATAACTAACTGCAAGATGGAACTTTTCCTGCCGACAAAGTTGAAAGCTGGCAAATAGTACACAGATCAAAAGGCTACGTCATCATTGACGTCCAGCTATATAAAAGAAGTACCACAGGAGTTTTCCTATGATGTGTCTCCTAGCAGCAAGGTATCGATATCCTTAGAGAAATACATCTTGAAGATTGCGGGCATCACGTCGCACCCCGATCGTTGGTAGCCAAGGCCTTCCGACAAGGATTTTACTGGTTAACTGCCAAGGCGGACACCGACAAGTTGGTACAAACATGTCTTAGGTGTCAGTTTTATGCAAGACAACCAAATGTTCTAGCTGAAGAATTGCGAACCATATCAATAACTTGGCCGTTTGTAGTATGGGGGCTTGGCATGGTTGAACCTTTGCAAACAACACCTTGTGGATTTACACACCTACTAGTAGCAGTGGATAAGTTCACAAAATGGATTGAAGCTAAACCCATTAGAAAGCTCGATGGGGCAACATCCCTAAAATTTATCCAGGATCTAGTAGTGAGATTTGGTCTCCCACATAGCATCGTCACCGACAATGGAAAAAATTTGTCTCTCAGAGAAGTTGAGGAGTATTGTCATGAAAAACACATCCTCCTTGACCTAGCATCTGTGGCACATCCACAGTCAAACGGGAAGGTTGAATGGGCCAATGAACTAATTCTACACGGAATCAAGCCACACTTAGAGGCACCGCTACACAGAGCAGCTGGAGCCTGGGCGGAGGAGTTACCATCTGTATTGTGGAATTTAAGAACAACACCCAACAAATCTACCGGCTTGACCCCTTTCTTCGTGGTTTATGGAGCAAAAGTCGTCCTACGATCCAACATCCTCCACGATGCACCAAGAATCCTGCCTACAATGAAGATGACACTGAAGAATCCAGACGCCTATCTATGGACCTACTCGAGGAAGAGCACGTGCTGGCATGCCAGAGATCCGCCATCTACCAGCAGAAGCTACATGGCTACCATAGTCACCGCAATAGGAACCGCTCATTTAAAGAGGGGGATCTGGTGTTTAGACTCAAGCAAGAGAAATCACACAAACTATCCCCGCCTTGGGAAGGACCGTTCGTCATAAGCAAAGTATTGCTCAATGTTTCTATTACCTCGTCGATATTCGCGAGTTGAAAGATAGGCCAAAAACCGCAAGCGCAAGCAACGTGACTCCGATGATGATTACCCGGAGACAAATTGGCCATGGAACATAGCACAACTACGTCCCTTTCACACTTAACATATTTTATATTATGTAATAAGTTTCTTATATGATTAATGAAATAAAAAATTTGGTTCACTCATGATTTCTAAGTCTTTTACCTCCTTTAGTTATTCATTTTTTGATCATATAAACCTTTTATGCACACGTTTGCATTTGCACTTGTGAAAACTCCGCCTATGGGCGTTAGCTTAAGTTTTCTGGTCTACACGTTTTCTGAAGTTTTTATGTGGATTCCAGAGTAATGACTTCTCGGAACTTAAAGCCGGCGATTTTGCTCTTAGGTTCTTGATGGTGCTATTAAGAATCATCGCCTGAGAGCATTGTTTTGTGCAACGAGTCTTCCATCTTACGAAAGGTCAAACATACAAACCAGAATAATGGATAAACCAACACTTGCTTAAAAAATATATACATGATGAAAATAGATAAGTAGCAGGAAACTTGAGTACAAGTTTTTCCGCCTTGCAAACACATAAGGTTTTTCCGCACAAACATTGCAGAGATACATTTAATACAAACAATGTTTTTTATGTCTCCGTTGCAGGAGACTTTGTGGCTACATCATCAGCAATAACAGAGCCAGGCCTAGAGTGTTCATAAAATTCGGAGGGGCCAGGGCTAGACCCAGAAGATGCCAGGTCATCATCCATGTCCTCGACAGGCACATTGACGTCTGCCTTGACCATCTTGGCAACCTTGGTGTCGTAGCCGATGAGGGAGTTACAAAAAGCATCGCTATCGATCTCCTTTCCTTCCTCATCAAACTTCGGCATGCTGGAGGTTACCAGGTCCAAGTCGGCATTGTGGTAGTGCGCCTTGACCAAGGACAGGGCCATCCTTGCACCAACTCAGACGCAAGAGGCTTTCTAGTCCTTGACTTTCTCGGGGGCTCGGCGCAGGATTTCTGAGTAGTTGACCACTGATTTCTGTCGCCTTGATATTGATGTCCAAGGGATGGGCATCTCTTTGGCTTGTGTGATGGCAGTGTTGATGAAGTTGCCGGCAAGAATCATGCATTCTTTTGGATCCGGAGCACCTTCATCATGTTGGCTAAACAAATGGGGTCAGATCATTAGTACAACAATAACAAATGTTCATCATACAGAAGTGACAAATCCGGAGGAAAGTTACCGAAGATGCTCGTCTCAGCTTGCTTGTAGATCTCCGCCAAGATGTCCTGCTCCTTTTGAACAATCTTGTACACCTCAAGGTTTCCCTCATTCTGCTGTTTGGCAGCTTGATTTTGTTCCTTGAGCTGCACAGTTTCATTCTTCAGGTGATGCATCTCAGTGTCAACAGACTCTTGCAGCACCTTCATTGCCTACTCATGGCCCTTGACAGCTTCATCTAGGTCTTTCTTCAAGATTTTGTTTTCATCATCAAGATCCTGGATATGCTTGGATTTCTCGACGATGCTCTTTGCTTTGGCAATGGCCTCTGTAAGACGGAAAATGGAAAGCTGATAACCCACAAGTATAGGGGATCGTGTGTAGCCTTTTCGATAAGTAAGAGTGTCGAACCCAACGAGGAGCTAAAGGTAGGATAAATATTCTCTCAAATTCTATCAACCACTGATACAACTCTACGCACACTAAACGTTTGCATTATCTAGGAAATAAAACTAGAGCAACAATACGAGTAATAGAGATAACTTTGCATGATAATAAATAACAAGAAAGTAAAGCTAGTTGCTGCAGCAATAAAATACACTAAACTAATAGAACCATGAGTGTGGAATAGTGGTGGTAATTGTGGTGGCTTTGTCCAAGTTTAAATAGCGAATAGATCGAGTTCATTGTCTTCAATGCAGTTTTCTATGTGGGAGAGGCTAAATATACATGCGCTTCACTACTTGGAATTACATGTACTATATGATTGGATTGTTAGCAAACATCCGTAAGTACTAATCAATGCATTAAGGTTTCCCCAACCATAGCCTTAAGTTTAATGGTCTTCTTACTCCCATACGTGGAACATTCTGGTTCGTGTCCTCAGGTTTCTGTCACTCTGGCAGAACTTCCCCCTTCCTCTTACACATACTACAAACCCTATGATGTTTAATCCATGCGCGCACAAATATAATGGACACCAAATGACTGTACCATATCAACATACAACTCTAATGAACGAAAGACGTTCAACCATTCAATCTAAGAACAAAGAACTACGCAAACATGACATAGATCATAGGATTATAACTTAGCATCAAATACCATGTTTACATAGGATGGTACAGAGGTGTGTGGGAGGATGAACCACTGCATACTAGGAGGATTGGGGGCTTGTTCGTCTGCGGTACCAAAGTTGGCAGGCCAACGCATGGTGGTACCTAAGTTGCCTGAAATTACCGCGTTTCGAAAAGTTGGGCCGCAAACTACTGAGAGGGGACATTTCGAGGCAAACTCATCTCACCCCTGCCAAATTCAAACATTCCGTTAAACTGCCCCGTGAAGTAGACGGTCGGGACCCTCATGTCGGTCATCTGTCCGTGACGCGGGCACCAACGCGGCAACCTCTTAGGCAAATCGAGCAGCTAAGTGGATTGGATGCGTTGACCAATTTCACAAATCCATTCCCAGCTTTCCCCTAGCACCGGCAGCATCGAAATCCACCCTCCAGGCAGGACGATCCCTTCTGACATTTGACTTCCGGCGCCAAGTTGCTATGCCCAGTTGCTGCGCCCAGTCGCTGATCCCGAGCTCCAATGGCGCATGCCGTAGCCGCCGTTGTGAGGCTCTAGCCCGCTCTGCCGCCGACGAGCCGAGCAGCTCGGAGGATGGCAGATCCTACTATCAAGAAAGAAGAAGTTCTATCTACAAGCGGGTGATCTACCCTTCTCTTTGCTATTCGCACTAGTTACAACTGCTTGCTGGCTACTGAACCTCAAATTGTTTGTTAGCCCAACGCTGACAAACATATTTTGTCCAGAGTTTTCTGTCAAGTGGGATCTGCGTGGACCCCCATTACCTGGTTACGGTAGTCCTCTACAGGTACGACTTGAAAGAACATTTCTTAATCCCTAGTGTTTTGTGTGTTAGATAACAATACCAAGGATCATTTAATGTGTGTTGAAGTGTTGCAGCTCTATTTGAGAATAAAGGGAAAAGAACTCTGCCTTTGGGGGCGGATAATCCGGCCCCACCAGGGGCGGATAATCCGCTCCTCCCTCTGCCCAAGCAGGCACAAGCCCCAGAAGGGGGCGGAATTTTGGCCGGATTTTCCGGCCCTGCCGGATAATCCGCCCCTCCAGGGGGCCGGATAATCCGCCCCCTTGCTCATCGCCAAGGCGCAAGCCCCAGAGAGGGGGCAGAGTTTTGGCCGGACTTTCCGGCTAGGCCAGATAATCCGCCCCTCAGGGGGGCCGGATTATCCGCCCCCCAAGATCTTCACCAAGCTTCACCAAAGGCGCAAGCCTCAGAGAGGGGCAGAGTTTCCCCCGGAGAATCCGTCCTTGGGACGGAGTTTTCCCAGGGGCGGATAATCCGCCCCCAAAGTTGTGCAACGGTCAGATCTAGGGAGGGGGTATTTAATCCAGCCATCCCCCTCCTGCCAGAACTCTTGATTCATCTCGAAAAAGAACAGATCAGATCTCAAAGCTTCATACAAGAGTGCTCCACCTAGATCCACCCAAAGGCCCCATCCCTTGGGGAATCAAAGGAGGAGAACTCGATCTTCATCATCAGCAATCAAGCGCTTCATCTCCTCTCCATTCATTTGGAGAACCTCCGATCTAGTATTTCTTGCAAATATCTAGATCCTCGTTTTTGTTTATATTGATAAACCTTGTTCTTGTGGCAGCTTGTTGTCATCCCGGAGCCCCCAATTGTTGTGGGTGTGCCCGATAGTGTTGTAAAAGGCACGGTTCCTACTCAAGGATCCAATAGTGGAGAAGGTGGATCAGGCCTCTCATGGCGAGATCCATCGGAGAATAGGGTGAGGCCTATTGTGGCGTGGTGGTCTTAGAACCGCCCACCCCTCCAACGCAGATGTACTTCCCTTAACAAGGAAGGAACTGCGGTAAAACAAATCCCTGTGTCTCCGCGTGCTCCACTACGGTTTCCTCGCTCCTCTTTTACGTGCTTAGTAGTTAGGGCTACATATAGGAAAATTCTCGTAGTTGCATATCTAGAGAATTTACTTTGTGTCAAGCCTAAAATTGAAAAAGTATTAAAATTGGTTAGCACCTATTCACCCCCCTCTAGGTGCCCATACGATCCATTTCAATTGGTATGAGCCTCGGCTCTTATTTAGCTTAACCGCCTAAGAGAAGTATGGGTTCCAAGGAGATGGGAGTGATGCTCGGAGGTAGTCACCATGAGCGATCTCAAGGCGTTGGAAACAACCTTGGTGAGTTCAATGGAGGCTAAGATGGAAGAGATCGTCAACTGATAATGTCTCTCCACATCCGCAAAGATCACCTCCATCTAACTCTGAGGATACCACTCCGCAATCCAAGGAAACGGGTAAAACTGTTTCCAAAGATAACGAAGTGGTAGGTGATGATACTAGTAAGAGCACCTCCTCGAAAAAGGATAGCGGTAAGGATGGATACAATGAGGTTTCTCATGTGTATTCCCCTGATCCGCCTATTCCTCACCCACATATACATAATAGGGGTGATCCACCCAAACTAACAGCTTCTACTTTCTCTCAATGGCAATTTTTGATGAAATCTCATGTGTGCAGTTCCTCCATAGAGTTGTGGAAGATCATCGAAAATGGTCTTCACGTTGGAAATCCTAACAATCTCACAAGGAGAGAAGTGGTCGATAGCTAAATCAATGCTACAGCTCTACACATGATACAGCTTGGTGTGGGTGATAAAGACATGCCACACATTCAGCATCTTAGCACAGCTAAAGAAGCTTGGGATGCTCTCACCGAGCTCTTCATCGGAAATGAAAGTATGAGAAGGAATAGATATGATGCCTTGAGCAATGAAGCTGAAGGATTTTATATGCTAGATGGAGAAGACCATGAGGACATGTATAGGAGGCTCAAGGCAATAGCTACAACCTTCAGAAACCACGGTGCAACTCATGTTGATGATGCTTGGATCAAGCGCAAGTATGTCAGTGCTCTTATGCCATTTGAGCCCACAGATTTGAAAAGTCTCCAAGGTAGGCATAATTATCACCTCATGTCATCCAATGAGGTAATGCAAGAAATGGCCTTTCAAAGTGGCTGCCAAGAATGTCAAGATGCTCGTGCTCGAGCTATGGGGATGCAAAAGGGGTCAACATGGCTTTGAAGACTAGTGTGATTGATCATGATGAATATGGTAGAAGGTCCGGACTGTCGAAGATATAAAAAGGATCCACGGACAATACTTGGCTCTTTATGCAAGAAACTTTTGGAAAGATCCAGCCAAGGCTAAAGCTGAACTAGATCGCAAAAGTGGAGCCTATGGAAGAAAAGAAAATGGTCCCAAGCTGAGAACATGCTTTAATTGTGGTGACCGGCTGCACTTCGTAGCTGAGTGTCCATATCAAAGTAGAGAGGATAATGGAGGAAGACTCATTTTCAAGGACAAATCAAAAGCTCCACGTAAGAAACAGTATGTAAAGAAGAATGCTCCTTTCAAGAAGCAACCAAAGATTGTTCTAGTAGCTCAAGAAGAATATTCATCGGGGAGTGAAGATGGGGACGAGGACGATAGCTCTCAAGAGGTGGCTGCTATAGCCACCACATCTACATCAACATCTCTCTTCGACTCTCCGAACGAAAACATCATCAACAAGAATGCTACTTGCCTCATGGCAAGAAGCTCCGAGGTAACTTCTTCTAACTCTTCTTTTCCCAAGGCTATGATAGACATGGATGATCCTGCTAGTCTTAAGGTTAAAGAAGAGATTATTGCTTTGGATTATTTCTATACTAACTTGCAAGGTGAGCACAAAGTTCGTTTTGAGGCTCTTATGGATTAGCTGGCCCAAAACGAAGCACTCCTCAAAGAAAAGGGCAGAATTGAAAGGGAGGATGCAATGGAAATTGCATCCCTAAAAAATGCTCTTGAAGAAGAAGAAGCTCGGGTCTCTCTTGAAGAGAGGCTTGAGTCTATGGAAGAGTCACATGAAGAAATTGTGACTAAACTTGTTAAGGAACGTGACAATGCTGTCACCAAGGCAAAGAAGTTAAAGAAGGAAAGGATTGACTTTGGGGCTGCTCATGATAGACTCTCCGAGGAATTGGAAACTTGACAATGCTCACAAGGCGTTGAAAAACGAGTTCTCTATTCTCAATGAGTCACATGATCAGCTTCAAAGTCGATTGGCCGAATATGATACTCCTAGCTCGTCCAACTCAACATATAGTAACAAGAAAAATGCTAGTGTGGAAAAAGGAGTGATCAAGGACATCACTACAAAGGACAACGGTGTGCTTGATGAAGTTCTTGGCAAGCAAAGGTCAAATCATGGTAAAGAGGGACTTGGGTATTTCACCAAGTCCAAGAAGAAGAAAACCAAGAAGAACAAGACCAAGAATGTGCAATTAAAGACAAGCACTGCTGAGAAGGTTGTCACAAAAGACAAAACTAATAATATTGGTTTTGCAGGGCCTCACAATCCGAATTATGAACTCTTTTGTGATGATTATGACGATGTTTATGCTTATTATGTTGGTCCTTTTGATGAATATATTGCTTGGTCTATTTGGGTCCCAAAGACCCTTGTTACTAACATGAAAGGATCCATTGAAAAATGGGTACCTAAAACCAAGAAGTAATTTTCTTGCGGCTATGCTTAGGTGGGTGAAATGGGTCTGGATAGTGGCTGCACTGTTCATATGACCGGAAGCAAGGAGATCATCACGGAGATGCGTCCAAATCTTGATAATATCACAGTCTCCTATGGTGATAAGTCTAAATCTCAGGTATTGGGTCTTGGCAAGGTTGTGGTTGCCCATGATATCTCTCTCGTGGACGTCATGCTTGTTGAGACCCTTGGCTACAATCTTCTTTCTCGTGCCCTTGGCAAGATGGGTTTGCTGTTTTTATCGATGATGATTTGGTGGTACTCTTGTGGAGCAAGTTTCTAAAGGACGACTTCGTTGGATACGTCGAAAATGACCTGTATGTGGTGGACTTCTCAGGGAAAACCACTTTGGGTCAGATGTGTCTATTCGGAAAGGACGACGTGGGCTGTGGCATCGCCGTTTAGCCCATGTCAACATGAGAACTTTGCAAAGTCTCCAAAGGGTGGCCACATTCTTGGACTAAAAGACAATGTCTCCTTTGCCAAAGATCGTGTTTGCGGGGCTTGTGTTGAAGGAAAATGCATGATTCTCCCCACAAGAGGAAGACTATTGTGTCATCAAAGAGGATCTTGGAATTACTCCATGTGGATTTATTTGGTCCTCCTTCTCATGCAAGTCTTGGTGGGAAGAAATATTGCTTGGTCATCGTCGATGATTACTCAAGATATACATGGGTATATTTCTTCAAGCTTAAAAGTGAGACTCAACAAACTGTCATCGACTTTGCCAATGAAGTTCAACGTCAACACAATGTTCCCATCTTGGCAATTAGAAGTGACAACAGCACGTAATTCAAGAACTACACTTTAAACGAGTTTCTTAGCGAAGATGGGATTAGACACCAATATTCCGATGCGTACACCCCTCAACAAAATGGTGTATCCGAGAGTAAGAATAGGACTTTGATGGATATGGAAAGATATATGCTAGCTGAATTCAGGTCTCCGTATAATTTTTGGGCTGAAGCCATCTCCACTGCGTGTCACTCATCAAACCGGCTCTACCTTCGAAGATCTTGGACAAGACCCCATATGAAATACTTACGCAACAAACCCAACATCTCATACTTGAGGTATTCGGTGTAAGTGTTTCTTTCTTATTAAAGGTGTCCGTTTGTCAAAATTTGAATCCAAGGCTTTAGAAGGTATTTTTGTTGGTTACGGTGCGAATCCCACACTTATAGAGTCTACAACAAGCTCCTTTGGGATTGTTGTAGAATCTTGTAGTGTGGAGTTCGATGAAAATAACGGCTCCTTTGTAGGGCAAGTTGATGTTTGTGATGCGATGTTGAAATACCCCAAGATGCCATAAGAAGAATGGGCGTGGGATTTTTCCAGCCCATTGAGGAACCCCTTGTGGCGGATCGGGAAGGACAATGCTCCACACATGTGGAGCCCTCATCTACACAAGATCAACAAGCTCCTACTGTTGGAGACAATCCTGCACCAACACCACAATCTGCTGAAGACCATCTGTCCCCTGGACAAGCTAGTAGTCCCAGTCGGACTATCCACCCCTCAAGGCGGATAATCCGCCCAGCACTACAACTCGCAGGGGATCGAAGGAGAAATCAACATCTCTGAAGCTCCCGGGCGGATTCTCCGGCCCCGAAGGAGTATCCGCCATGGGTCTCCAACTCCAGTCAGCTCTCTCGGGAAGATGGCTCGGTACTTCACCTCCCAGGCGGATAGTCCGCCCCTCAAGGGGCGGATTATCCGGGCTGAAAAATGTTCAGCAACAATCTTCAGCGATGCGGTGACCAAGATCAAGGGCAAGCCAGTAATCAAGACAAGGATACAACAATTGAATCCACTCCTCCTAGAAACAATAAGGACATTGAGGCTCGTCATGAGGCTCGTCTTGATCGCAACCTTGAACTAAGAGGTCACACTCTTGACCAGGTTGTTGGTGATCTACGACGAAGGGTATCCACTCGAAGTGAGCTTGCTAGCTTCTGTGAGCATCAAGCTCACATTTCCATGGTTGAACCAAAGACGGTTTTGATGCTCTTGAAGACCCGATTGGGTTGTTGCAATGCATGAAGAATTAAACAACTTCGAACGCAACAAAGTTTGGAAGCTCGTAGAAAAGCCAAAGGATTGCCGCAATGTTATCGGCACCAAGTGGATCTTCAAGAACAAACAGGATGAAAATGACATTGTTGTGAGGAATAAAGCACGACTCGTGGCTCAAGGATTCTCTCAAGTAGAAGGAATTGATTTTGGCGAGACCTACGCTCCTATGGCTCGCCTTGAGTCCATCCCTTATGACTGACAGGTTTGAGATGTCCATGATGGGTGAGCTCAGGTTCTTTCTTGGATTTGAAATCAAACAACTTAG
Source organism: Avena insularis (assembly GCA_023614405.1). Classification (NCBI taxonomy): domain Eukaryota; kingdom Viridiplantae; phylum Streptophyta; class Magnoliopsida; order Poales; family Poaceae; genus Avena; species Avena insularis. Next base: position 472,464,822 of record CM042696.1, on the reverse strand, counting down.
AGAGGGAACCTTTATTAATCAAGCTAAGTACATCCAAGACATGCTCAAAAGGTTCAAGATGAGCGGATCTCAATGGCGCTATACCCCAATGCAAACAAAGTGTCATCTTGAGCTCAATCCCAAGGGTAAAGATGTGGATCAAAAGGTATACCGATCCATGATCGGCTCTCTCCTTTACCTCTGCGCATCTAGGCCCGATATCGTGTTAAGTGTAGGAGTGTGTGCAAGGTACCAAGCCGCTCCTAAAGAAAGCCACTTAGTGGCAGTCAAGCGAATCTTCCGATATTTGGTTCATTCCCCAAATTTTGGGTTATGGTATCCCAAGGGTTCAAGTTTCTCTCTATGTGGTTACACCGATTTAGATTGGGCTGGTGACAAAGATGATAGGAAATCAATCTCTGGTGCATGCCAATTCTTGGGCAGGTCTCTAGTGTGTTGGTCATCAAAGAAACAGAATTGTATTTCACTCTCAACCGCCGAAGCTGAATATGTTGCTGCTGCAAGTGCTTGTACTCAATTGTTATGGATGAGGCAAACTTTAAAGGAATATGGTGTCAATTGTGACAAAGTGCCTCTTTTATGCGACAATGAAAGTGCTATCAAAATTGCTTACAATCCCGTGCAGCATACGAGAACAAAACATATAGAGATTCGCAACCACTTTATTCGGGATCATGTTGCTCGTGGAGATATTGCTCTATCCTTTGTGAGCACGAAGAACCAACTTGCTGATATTTTCACGAAGCCCCTCGATGAAGCAAGATTTTGTTATTTGCGGAATGAGCTAAATATCATAGATTCAAGGAGCTTGGCTTGACTACCCTTGCACACTCACTTGCTCTTATTCATGTATTTGGTTTAGATGCGGGCATAGACATAGGGGGAGTGTGGTCCTAATTGATTGGGCCAACCCTCCCCCCATAATGCCGAAAGCAAGTAAAATCATTTCCCTTAATATCATTTTGTGATATGTGGGTCATCGATGAGCATTGGTTTTGAACTCAAGATACATCTTCGCGGTGTCATGCCATGCGCTCCAACATGGTGGCTTCGGCCACCGCCCTCTTCCTCGAGAAGAGTTGGTTTTTCATGGGTCTCATTGGATTTTCTTGCATACCTTTTGTTCTTATGGAAAACACACTCAACTTTGGCTTTTGGTTGATTTGCTTCTTGCAAATTTGGGTGTGTACCATCTCAGTTTGATACTCTCAACCCAAGCCTTTCTCTCCTCCTTGAACCATCTATTCTTGCACACAAGTCCTCTAAAACACCATCGAGAGATTTGCTAGGTTGCTCTGGTGATTACATTTTTCAGAATTTACGGGGATTCTCGCCCTAAGTGGGGGCGGATTATCCGCCCGGTAATCAGCCCTTATAGGCTGGGTCGGGAGGCAGGCTCAAGCAGGCAGCCAGTCCTCCCCAACCCTACCTCTGCCCCCGCCAGCCGAGCATCCGCCTCTCCGAGTCGATTTGACCACGGATTCTCGGCTCTCCCGGATCTTCTTCACCTCGCCTCGGGTATCTTCTCCTCATGATTTTCCTCCAATGAGTGAGGGTAACTCCCTCATCTCTCTCCTTTTGTATGGGAAGTATTATATTTGGTGGAAATCTCGTTGTAGAAGGTTCTTGGTGTTGTTTCTTACATGCTAGAATCAGTAGCCTTGCAACCCTAGTACTCGATCTGTTTTGCCATGGTAGATCTGAGCCAATCCAGAATTTTTGTTGCGGGGGGCGGATTATCCGCCAGGGCCGGATAATCCGGCTTGGAGAGCTACACTCTGGTCTGTTTTGGTTCTGGTTCTGCTCATGCACATCATTGGTTATGGGGTTGCATTGCTACTCTTTCTCCGTGTTTTCTTTCTCCTGGACTTGTGTGTATGCTCATCTCCATGCTACCTCTCTCAATGCTATTCACAGGTGGTTCCAAGCCGACCAAGACCTTCGCCCGTCGTCCCCGTCCCCGTTATCTCAAACCCCTTTGCGAGAAGGGAAGTTTATTTACAAAACAGAGGTCCGCAGGGCAGCAAGAGAGGCTGCAAGGATGGCAGAGGCAAGTAAGAAATCTAAGCGGACCGCTTCTCGCAAGGGCAAACAGTCTCGGCCCAATTACAAGTCTATGGACAGCATTATATGCCACCATCCGCCAGACAGACTACTATGATGATGTTGTGATGATGGCCAACTTTGAGGATACTATGTTTTGGAATGCTCACTTTGGGCTATCCATGATGATGTCTATGCTACTCTCAAGATTCGCCCATTATCGTCCCATTAACTTGACTAAGGCTCAATCCAAGGCTCGGCTCCTTGAGGCATTGGATGTGACCAACAAGATGGGGCTTCACCACCTCATGACCATTCGATGCAATTATGACTCTTACGTGGTGCACGGTTCTTTTCCACCCTTGTGATCTCTGCGGTGATGAGCGCCGCACTATGAAGTGGATGACCGGGACTACCATGCTTCAGTCAGACTTTCGCACTTTTGGGCAGGTTCTTGGGTATGCTTTCCATGGTCGTGACACTCCCGCTGGTCACCGCATCATTACTCCATTGAAGCCATCCAAGGACCTTTGCCTGGCTCTGTCTTTCTCGATGGTGTTCTTTGGTACTTTCGCTGGTCTCTCTCCCTTGTATGCCTCTCTTGTTGGCATGTTTAGGGACTGCATCGCGCCTAGTGGTGGCAACAATGACAAGATCCGTGGCCACCTTGTTCCTCTCCTTGCGTTTGCTCATGAGTGTGCCACCAACACTGGATCAGCCACTGGTTACAAACTGGATGTCATGGACTATATTTTTCATGAGATGACGGATGCTATGATCAACCGGCTCTCTATTCCTTATGCTCCGTTCATTATGATGCTTGTCAAGCACATGTTACCCCATGAAGAGTTTGGCACTGCTTTGGATGGTGTTCATAAGCCCAAGAAAATCTACAACAAGGCTCAGAAGACTCATCACCCCTCCACTGCCCCGGAGTCCTTCATGCGTGATGCTCGGGCTAGTGGTCGTCGTTCCACGGTGTCCCCAATGGAACGTGAGGTCAAGCAGCTTAATTGGTTTCAGCGGAACATTCTTTGCATGGGTATTGACATTCACAAGGGCCAATATGAGGCGTACTGAGGATCATGAGAGGGATCACACGCAGCAGCTTATCCTCCACCATGTCTCAGGTGCCACTGGCAATCCACCTCCTCCCACTGCTCCGGATCCGTATGCCCAGTGGAACACTTCAGGGATCAACTATGGCGAGCTCGAGAGTTGTCTCTTTCCTCCTCCACCGAGGGCTCCCACTCCTCCAGCTGATGACGATGATGATGAGTATGATGAAGAGGAAGGGGACGGGAATGACTACAACGAGGTTGAGGAGGAGTGATCTCCAGGGACGTTAGCATCGCTCTTCTTCCTTTTTGGCGTTTCGATGCCAAAGGGGGAGAAGTAGTTCTATTAGGTCTCGTGGATTTGCAAGGGTGGGCACAAGCTTTTCGATTTTAGTCGTTTTTATTTGGTTGCTTGTGCCTTTTTCTAGCATGAACTTGTTTGCTATTTGTGGTTGTTTGTGTAAGACTATGTCGTACTCCACAGTTTGGTACTATGGTTGGTATTCATGGATTTATGGATTTATCTATCATGGACCCCATGGAATTCTGGAATTATGGAGCATATTTGATGGCATATGGATTCATGGGATTATCTATGTATGCCTTGGCTATATTCTCTTTCCGGTGGTATGGCATTTTTTCAAAAACCTTAAAGTAGTGTTCTCTCTAGTGTGTGTATTTGTATTCAAATGCAAATCTTAAATATGCACACATCTAGGGGGAGCGTCTTTCATTATTTAAGGTGGCATTTGCCGGTTTCATTGCAAATCCTAGTATTGTCATCTAACACCAAAAGGGGAGATTGAAAGAACATTTCTTAATCCCTAGTGTTTTGTGTGTTAGATAACAATACCAAGGATCATTTAATGTGTGTTGAAGTGTTGCTCTATTTGAGAATAAAGGGAAAGAACTGCCTTTGGGGGCGATAATCCGGCCCACCAGGCGGATAATCCGCCTCCTCCCGCCCAAGCAGCGCAAGCCCAGAAGGGGCAGAATTTTGGCGGATTTTCGGCCTGCCGATAATCCGCCTCGAGGCGGATAATCCGCCTTGCTCATCGCCAAGGCGCAAGCCCAGAGAGGTGGAGTTTTGGCGGACTTTCCGGCTAGGCGGATAATCCGCCTCGAGGCGGATTATCCGCCCCCCAAGATCTTCACCAAGCTTCACCAAAGGCGCAAGCCCCAGAGAGGGGGCGGAGTTTCCCCCGGAGAATCCGTCCTTGGGGTGGAGTTTTCCCAGAGGCGGATAATCCGCCCCCAAAGTTGTCTGTGATCAGATCTGGGAGGGGGTATTTAATCCAGCCATCCCCCTCCTGCCAGAACTCTTGATTCATCTCGAAAAAGAACAGATCAGATCTCAAAGCTTCATACAAGAGTGCTCCACCTAGATCCACCCAAAGGCCCCATCCCTTGGGGAATCAAAGGAGGAGAACTCGATCTTCATCATCAGCAATCAAGCGCTTCATCTCCTCTCCATTCATTTGGAGAACCTCCGATCTAGTATTTCTTGCAAATATCTAGATCCTCGTTTTTGTTTATATTGATAAACCTTGTTCTTGTGGCAGCTTGTTGTCATCCCGGGAGCCCCCAATTCGGTTGTGGGTGTGTGCCCCGATAGTGTTGTAAAAGGCACCGGTTCCCGCCTCGAAGGGATCCAATAGTGGAGAAGGTGGATCAGGCCTCTCGTGGCGAGATCCATCGGAGAATAGGGTGAGGCCTATTGTGGCGTGGTGGTCTTAGAACCTCCCACCCCTCCAACGCAGATGTACTTCCCTGAACAAGGAAGGAACTGCGGTAAAACAAATCCCTGTGTCTCCGCGTGCTCCACTACGGTTTCCTCGCTCCTCTTTTACGTGCTTAGTAGTTAGGGCTACATATAGGAAAATTCTCGTAGTTGCATATCTAGAGAATTTACTTTGTGTCAAGCCTAAAATTGAAAAAGTATTAAAAATTGGTTAGCACCTATTCACCCCCCTCTAGGTGCGCATACGATCCATTTCACGACTCTAAGGGAAAGTGGTATGGAAGCCATTGTTTCACGATGGAAGAAGCGCCTGCGCAGATCTGCATTATATCTGGTATGGTTGCTGCTCTGCGTAATCATGTTGAATTATGGCTGAAGCAGACAGCAAAGTTCAGCTTCATGGATGAACGTGGCATCATGGAAGCTGCTGCAACTGGAAGTCGCCCTTCTATTCTTGGACAGGGTGGTTGCTCGAACCCAATTAGCTCCTGGTAAGCAAAGGTCTCTTGGAGTTCGCATGTTTGTGCTGAATTGTAATTTTTGTTTTATTTACTCTGTAGATATTGGGCAGTTATGCAGATCTTGTTTCTTTGTGAGAGCGCCGCAAGGTTAGAAACATTACTACCGGGTCAGTCATTTTGCTGCCCGAAGAAATGAAAAACGAGTGGAAAGATGTCATTTTGCTGCCCGAAGAAATTAAAAATGAGTGGAAAGATGATGCTGGACACGATTCTGGTGCCCATTGTCCCGGCGATGCAGAGTACGTGAAGCTAAGAAAATTGGCACCGAGGAAGAGGAAGAAGGTAGGAAATGAAGAAGCCATTGGACGTGAAGGCTTGGCACCCAGGCTGCGGAAGAAGGCTGCTAGCAATGAAGATGCATAGTAATGTGTTGAACTTGAACCTATATATGTAATTCTGTTAAATTCTGATCGCTTTGTGTGTGGCACGTTGCTGGGCGAAACAATCTACTCACGTTCTCTGAATAAAATGTACCGCGACTTAGAGTTTGGAAATGCCCGAGTCAGTAGTTGAATCCGAAATTGTGATTGTGCCACTGCTATCTGAAAACAAGGATCCACCGGTTCCACGATTGTTGAGGGGCAGGAGGTCTCCAAATACGACGGAATATAAGTGGCACATAAATAAATTATTTAAGCTGCCACACTCAACGAAGCAGCAACTTATTTCAGATACTGCACAACGACATGGCAACATAAACAACAATGTTCTCACCAATAATGCCCAGATGAGGAGGAAATGGGTACCACTTTCTGGCCTAATCTTGAGCCCGTCTATCTCACCGCCTCTCCGCTCCTGCATCCCCTGCATCTGGCGAAGTTCTCGGATCTCCAGTAACCGGGTGTACGTGCTTCGACTTTATAAATTGTGGCTGTGCCATTTGCATGCGGCACAATCCACGTAGATTACGTTTAAACAAACCACCAATGTCAGAATACACTAGTAGAAAAGGTGTCTTTGGTCCATGGTCACGTTCCCAATCCGGGACAGAGATCTAAATCGAGGCAGAAATTGATCTAAATCACAAATTCTTCCACAAATTAATTGAGACAGAGATCTAAATCGAGGCATTTCATTACTTCAACCACAAATTCTTCTAAACAAAGGTGCGATTTCACATCCTACATTAATTAAACCACTAGTCAACAATTTCACTTCCGCTGCCACTGTCCTCCGAGCCGCCGGCTTCCTCGTCGCTGTCGGACGGAACCTCCACGATGTCCGCATTGTTCACGAGATGGAGCACCTGTTTGCGTCGAGCGGCGGTGATGACGGTGTACTTGGTCCGTCCAGGGATGGACCAGAACCTCTCCCGCCCTTCTCGGTTGCGGAGATCCTGGTGCACCACGCGCCCGTCAATGATGCGGTTGCCAATCTTGGCCTTCTACTCCTTCTTGAACAGCGCCGGCCAGTACGGGCTGGCCGCCGCGTACTAGGGCAGCGCCCTCTTCCACGTGGGCATCTGGCGGCGGCGCGCCGCGATTTTGCTCTCCATATCGGCTCGGCCAGGTAGCGGAGCCACCAGCACCCCCGCAGAGCTGATGCGCCATCCGTGGGGCACCTTCGCGGCTGGCGGCACGAGGATGTCGAAGTTCGCGAACATCACCGCCTCGTACAAGTTCAGATCAGGCATCTCCATGGCGGCATGGTGGAGATTGGAGAGGATGATGGGATGGACGATGAAGCAACGCGCTGTGGCGCCTCCTATTTGTACACAAGGACGACGAAGCGACGGTTAGACAAAAGAAGTAATACGGGGTCAGACAAAAGAAGTAATGCGAGGTCAGAGCAATTTTTTTCCTCCCTGGAATCCAGGACCAATAGTTCGGACCGTTAGGTCAACAAGTACAAATATTACAACTTAAAAAGGCACGGAGCTTAAGCTAAATAGAACTAGTTATCACACATCTCTTTGATCTTCCTAATCTTGGCCCGATGCGCATCTTCCTGCAAGAGCAAGGATTGAATTGTCTGCTCCTTCCTTTTAGCATCTTCCTTGCACAGCTTCAATTGTTTCTCTGCATTTTTCCTCATGCACTTGTTAATACTCGTAGTTGTGTACTGCAGGACTTTGGCCTGGTGGAGATCATTCCTTGCTTGAGTCAGTTCTTGCTCTGCTTTAGCCTTCAGGGCCAACGCCGTGTCCCTCTCCTTCTCGACTTTGATAACCTTGTCTTGCAACCACCTGAGATCTCGCTTATGCTTGGTCGTGTCAACTGGTTCCCATAGCTTTGTCTCAACACTGTCAAGAAGTGAGCTGAATACGGATTCTTTCAACTCGACAATCATTTCCCATAGTTTGTCCAGCGTTTTCTGCATCGATTTGGGCTACTCTGGATCTACCCATTTGACAACACCACAAGTTCCTCCTTGCATCATTGCACGATGTCCTTGACACCGTAGAAACCTCCTGCCTGTGTTTCGTCCTTCGAAGGCTACAAATTTAGCGGGCACATATCCATGTTTACATACCAGAGGACTGTCTTCATCCTCTAAACCGTGATAGTCGGAGTCATACATCATCTGGTTGTCCTAACACATCATACGCGCATGAGTAAACAGATTAGATCTAGCTCAAAAAATAGATAACTGGCCACAATTGATAGAAATAGAGATGATATGACTCACATCGAAATCACCGTCCCTGTCGTCACGACACGTTTCCTCGCCGTCTCCCCTTGAACCCATGGCGAGAGGGGAGGGGGCATGGCTGCCAGAGAGGGGATTAGGATGGAGGCGCTGTCGGCTTGCGGCTACGGCAGGATGGTAGTGAAGTGGGGAAAGTGGCTTCGAGGGTAAGGAAGAGAAGTACGGGGAGGAAGAGAAGTAATGGGGACGTGACACTGGGATGTGGCCCACTGAACTCGTGAGACGTGACACTCACAACAGGGGAGCGCCCGATGTTGCCAGTTTGTCCAGAGCAAGCATGGCCAATCATGCCGCAGAAAAGCCTACACGCGGATTGCTCTCACGAAGACCATCCCAATCGTCCAAGCGCCCCAATCGAACGGTATGTAACAATCGTCAAGCAGAACAATTGCCCAATCGAACGGTATGTAACAATCGTCAAGCAGAACAACTGTGTTAGGGCATGCCTTCTAGAAGACTCGGTCTAACGGCTACCCATGTAATGACACTGGTGTATCCATGTGTGGTTTGTGAAAAGAAGAGACATGCAATCACACTAGGTGGATCCATATGTGGTTTATGGAAGTAACAGACATGCAATGACTCTAGCTGTGATTCATGAAAAGAACAGACATGCAATGACACTGGGTGTGGTTCATGAAAAGAACAGACATGCAATGACACTGGTGGATCCTTATGTGGTTCATGAAAATAATAGACATGCAATGACACTGGTGGATCCTTATGTGGTTCATGAAAAGAACAGACATGCAATGACATTGGTGGATCCTTATGTGGTTCATGAAAAGAACACACATCCAATGACACTGGTGGATCCTTATGAATATGTGATATCCAACACCTATTTGCAGCATTTGTAACAAGAAGTGAAGTTTGAATGTTTTGTGCATTTTCACATAATCATAAAAAAGTGCAACCCGGGGTGCGGCCTCACACCTATGTGGCCTAATTTTCCGCCACATATTCCTAACTGTATTTTCCTACGATAACATCGACCGTGATTTCTTGACTTCCTCTATTGTAATACCTTGACGTGTGGTTTGTTTAGAGGAACAGACATGCAATGACACCGGTGGATCCACGTGTGGTTCATGAGAAGAACACACATCCAATGACACTGGTAGATCCTTATGTGGTTCATGAAAAGAATAGACATGCAGTGACACCGGGTGTGGTTCATGAAAAGAACAGACATATAATGACACTGGGTGTGGTCCATGAAAAGAATAGACATCCAATGACTCTAGCTGTGGTTCATGAAAAGAACACACATGCAATGACACTAGGTGTGGTTCATGAAAAGAACAGACATGCAATGACACTGGTGGATCCTTATATGTGGTTCATGAAAAGAACAGACATGCAATGACACTGGTGGATCCATATGTGGTTTGTCAGGAGAACACACATGCAATGACATTGGGTGTGGCTCATGAAAAGAACAGACATGCAATGACACTGGTAGATCCTTATGTGGTTCATGAAAAGAACAGATATGCAATGACATTGGGTGTGGTTCATGAAAAGAACAGACATGCAATGACACTGGTGGATCCTTATGTGTGGTTCATGAAAAGAACAGACATGCAATGATACTGGTGGATCCATATGTGGTTTGTGAGGAGAGCACATATGCAATGACATTGGGTGTGGTTCATGAAAAGAACATACATGCAATGACATTGGGTGTGGTTCATGAAAAGAACAGACATGCAATGACACTGGGTGTTGTTCATGAAAAGAATAGACATCCAATGACTCTAGCTGTGGTTCATGAAAAGAGCACACATGCAATAACACTGGGGGTGGTTCATGAAAAGAACAGACATGCAATGACACTGGTGGATCCTTATCTGTGGTTCATGAAAAGAACATACATGCAATGACACTGGTGGATCCTTATGTGGTTTGTTTAGAGGAACAAACATGCAATGACACTGGTGGATCCATGTGTGGTTCATGAGAAGAACACACATCCAATGACACTGGTGGATCCTTATGTAGTTTGTTTAGAGGAACAGACATGAAATCACACTAGGTGGATCCATATGTGGTTTATGGAAGTAACAGACATGCAATGACTCTAGCTGTGATTCATGAAGAGAACAGACATGCAATGACACTGGTGGATCCATGTGTGGTTCATGGGAAGAACAGACATGCAATGACACTGGTGGATCCTTATGTGTGGTTCATGAAAAGAACAGACATGCCATGACACTGGTGGATCCATATGTGGTTTGTCAGGAGAACACACATGCAATGACATTGGGTGTGGTTCATGAAAAGAACAGACATGCAATGATACTGGTAGATCTTTATGTGGTTCATGAAAAGAACACACATGCAATGACACTGGGTGTGGTTCCTGAAAAGAACAGACATGCAATGACATTGGTGGATCCTTATGTGCGGTTCATGAAAAGAACAGACATGCAATGACACTGGTGGATCCATATGTGGTTTGTCAGGAGAACACACATGCAATGACATTGGGTGTGGTTCATGAAAAGAACAAACATGCAATGATACTGGTAGATCCTTATGTGGTTCATGAAAAGAACACACATGCAATGACACTAGGTGTGGTTCATGAAAAGAACAGACATGCAATGACATTGGTGGATCCTTATGTGTGGTTCATGAAAAGAACAGACATGCAATGACACTGGTGGATCCATATGTGGTTTGTCAGGAGAACACACATGCAATGACATTGGGTGTGGTTCATGAAAAGAACAGACATGCATTGACACTGGTAGATCCTTATGTGGTTCATGAAAAGAACATACATGTAATGACATTGGGTGTGGTTCTTTGTAAAGAATAGACATGCAATGACACTGGTGGATCCTTATGTGTGGTTCATGAAAAGAACAGACATGCAATGACAATGGTGGATCCATATGTGGTTTGTCAGGAGAACACACATGCAATGACATTGGGTGTGATTCATGAAAAGAACAGACATGCAATGACACTGGTAGATCCTTACGTGGTTCATGAAAAGAACAGACATGCAATGACATTGGGTGTGGTTCATGAAAAGAACAGACATGCAATGACACTGGTGGATCCTTATGTGTGGTTCATGAAAAGAATAGACATGCAATGACACTGGTGGATCCTTATGTGGTTTGTTTAGAAGAACACACATGCAATGACACTGGGTGTGGTTCATGAAAAGAACAGACATGCAATGACACTGGTGGATCCTTATGTGGGTTGTTTAGAGGAATACACATGCAATGACATTGGGTGTGGTTCATGAAAAGAACAGACATGCAATGACACTGGTGGATCCTTATGTGTGGTTCATGAAAAGAACAGACATGCAATGACACTGGTGGATCCTTATGTGGTTTGTTTAGAAGAACACACATGCAATGACACTGGGTGTGGTTCATCAAAAGAACACACATCCAATGACACTGGTGGATCCTTATGTGGTTTGTTTAGAGGAACAGACATGCAATGACACCGGTGGATCCACGTGTGGTTCATGAGAAGAACACACATCCAATGACACTGGTAGATCCTTTTGTGGTTCATGAAAAGAAGAGACATGCAGTGACACCGGGTGTGGTTCATGAAAAGAATAGGCATGCAATGACACTGGGTGTTGTTCATGAAAAGAATAGACATCCAATGACTCTAGCTGTGGTTCATGAAAAGAACACACAAGCAATGACATTGGGTGTGGTTCATGAAAAGAACAGACATGCAATGACACTGCTGGATCCTTATGTGTGGTTCATGAAAAGAACATACATGCAATGACACTGGTGGATCCTTATGTGGTTTGTTTCGAGGAACAAACATGCAATACCACTGGTGGATCCATGTGTGGTTCATGAGAAGAACACACATCCAATGACACTGGTGGATCCTTATATGGTTTGTTTAGAGGAACAGACATGCAATCACACTAGGTGGATCCATATGTGGTTTATGGAAGTAATAGACATGCAATGACTCTAGCTGTGATTAATGAAAAAAACAGACATGCAATGACACTGGTGGATCCATGTGTGGTTCATGGGAAGAACAAACATGCAATGACACTTGTGGATCCTTATGTGTGGTTCATGAAAAGAACAGACATGCAATGACACTGGTGGATTCATATGTGGTTTGTCAGGAAAACACACATGCAATGACATTGGGTGTGGTTCATGAAAAGAACAGACATGTAATGACACTGGTAGATGCTTATTTGGTTCATGAAAAGAACACACATGCAATGACACTAGGTGTGGTTCATGAAAAGAACAGACATGTAGTAACACTGGTGGATCCTTATGTGTGGTTCATGAAAAGAACAGACATGCAATGACACTGGTGGATCCATATGTGGTTTGTCAGGAGAACACACATGCAATGACATTGGGTGTGGTTCATGAAAAGAACAGACATGCAATGACACTGGTAGATCCTTATGTGGTTCATGAAAAGAACAGACATGCAATGACACTAGGTGTGGTTCATGAAAAGAACAGACATGCAATGACACTAGGTGTGGTTCATGAAAAGAATAGACATGCAATGACACTGGGGGAACCTTATGTGTGGTTCATGAAAAGAACAGACATGCAATGACACTGGTGGATCCATATGTGGTTTGTCAGGATAACACACATGCAATGACATTGGGTGTGGTTCATGAAAAGAACAAACATGCAATGACACTGGTAGATCCTTATGTGGTTCATGAAAAGAACAGACATGCAATGACACTGGGTGTGGTTCATGAAAAGAACAGACATGCAATGACACTGGTGGATCCTTATGTGGTTCATGAAATTAATAGACATGCAATGACACTGGTGGATCCTTATGTGGTTCATGAAAAGAACAGACATGCAATGACACTGGTGGATCCTTATGTGGTTCATGAAAATAACACACATGTAATGACACTGGTGGATCCTTATGTGGTTTATTTAGAGGAACAGACATGCAATGACACCGGTGGATCCACGTGTGGTTCATGAGAAGAACACACATCCAATGACACTGGTAGATCCTTTTGTGGTTCATGAAAAGAAGAGACATGCAGTGACACCGGGTGTGGTTCATGGGAAGAACAAACATGCAATGACACTTGTGGATACTTATGTGTGGTTCATGAAAAGAACAGACATGCAATGACACTGGTGGATTCATATGTGGTTTGTCAGGAAAACACACATGCAATGACATTGGGTGTGGTTCATGAAAAGAACAGACATGCAATGACACTGGTAGATCCTTATGTGGTTCATGAAAAGAACACACATGCAATGACACTGGGTGTGGTTCATGAAAAGAACAGACATGCAGTGACACTGGTGGATCCTTATGTGTGGTTCATGAAAAGAACAGACATGCAATGACACTGGTGGATCCATATGAGGTTTGTCAGGAGAACACACATGCAATGACATTGGGTGTGGTTCATGAAAAGAACAGACATGTAATGACACTGGTAGATCCTTATGTGGTTCATGAAAAGAACAGACATGCAATGACACTAGGTGTGGTTCATGAAAAGAATAGACATGCAATGACACTGGTGGATCCTTATGTGGTTTGTTTAGAAGAAAACACATGCAATGACACTGGGTGTGGTTCATGAAAAGAACACACATCCAATGACACTGGTGGATCCTTATGTGGTTTATTTAGAGGAACAGACATGCAATGACACCGGTGGATCCACGTGTGGTTCATGAGAAGAACACCCATCCAATGACACTGGTAGATCCTTTTGTGGTTCATGAAAATAAGAGACATGCAGTGACACCGGGTGTGGTTCATGAAAAGAATAGGCATGCAATGACACTGGGTGTTGTTCATGAAAAGAATAGACATCCAATGACTCTAGCTGTGGTTCATGAAAAGAACACACATGCAATGACACTGGGTGTGGTTCATGAAAAGAACAGACATGCAATGACACTAGTGGATCCTTATGTGTGGTTCATGAAAAGAACATACATGCAATGACACTGGTGGATCCTTATGTGGTTTGTTTCGAGGAACAAACATGCAATACCACTGGTGGATCAATGTGTGGTTCATGAGAAGAACACACATCCAATGACACTGGTGGATCCTTATATGGTTTGTTTAGAGGAACAGACATGCAATCACACTAGGTGGATCCATATGTGGTTTATGGAAGTAATAGACATGCAATGACTCTAGCTGTGATTAATGAAAAAAACAGACATGCAATGACACTGGTGGATCCATGTGTGGTTCATGGGAAGAACAAACATGCAATGACACTTGTGGATCCTTATGTGGTTCATGAAAAGACGGACATGCAATGACACTGGTGGATTCATATGTGGTTTGTCAGGAAAACACACATGCAATGACATTGGGTGTGGTTCATGAAAAGAACAGACATGTAATGACACTGGTAGATGCTTATTTGGTTCATGAAAAGAACACACATGCAATGACACTAGGTGTGGTTCATGAAAAGAACAGACATGTAGTAACACTGGTGGATCCTTATGTGTGGTTCATGAAAAGAACAGACATGCAATGACACTGGTGGATCCATATGTGGTTTGTCAGGAGAACACACATGCAATGACATTGGGTGTGGTTCATGAAAAGAACATACATGCAATGACACTGGTAGATCCTTATGTGGTTCATGAAAAGAACAGACATGCAATGACACTAGGTGTGGTTCATGAAAAGAACAGACATGCAATGACACTAGGTGTGGTTCATGAAAAGAATAGACATGCAATGACACTGGGGGAACCTTATGTGTGGTTCATGAAAAGAACAGACATGCAATGACACTGGTGGATCCATATGTGGTTTGTCAGGATAACACACATGCAATGACATTGGGTGTGGTTCATGAAAAGAACAAACATGCAATGACACTGGTAGATCCTTATGTGGTTCATGAAAAGAACAGACATGCAATGACACCGGGTGTGGTTCATGAAAAGACAGACATGCAATGACACCGGTGGATCCTTATGTGGTTCATGAAATTAATAGACATGCACTGACACTGGTGGATCCTTATGTGGTTCATGAAAAGAACAGACATGCAATGACACTGGTGGATCCTTATGTGGTTAATGAAAATAACACACATGTAATGACACGGTGGATCCTTATGTGGTTTATTTAGAGGAATGACATGCAATGACACGGTGGATCCACGTGGTTCATGAGAAGAACACACATCCAATGACACTTGGTAGATCCTTTGTGGTTCATGAAAAGAAGAGACATGCAGTGACACGGTGTGGTTCATGGGAAGAACAAACATGCAATGACACTTGTGGATACTTATGTGTGGTTCATGAAAAAATGACATGCAATGACACCGGTGGATTCATATGTGGTTTGTCGAAAACACACATGCAATGACATTGGGTGTGGTTCATGAAAAACAGACATATGCAATGACACTGGTAGATCCTTATGTGGTTCATGAAAAGAACACACATGCAATGACACTGGGTGTGGTTCATGAAAAGAGAGGACATGCAGTGACACTGGTGGATCCTTATGTGTGGTTCATGAAAAGAACAGACATGCAATGACACTGGTGGATCCATATGAGGTTTGTCAGGAGAACACACATGCAATGACATTGGGTGTGGTTCATGAAAAGAACAGACATGTAATGACACTGGTAGATCCTTATGTGGTTCATGAAAAGAACAGACATGCAATGACACTAGGTGTGGTTCATGAAAAGAATAGACATGCAATGACACTGGTGGATCCTTATGTGGTTTGTTTAGAAGAAAACACATGCAATGACACTGGGTGTGGTTCATGAAAAGAACACACATCCAATGACTACCGTGGATCCTTATGTGGTTTATTTAGAGGAACAGACATGCAATGACACCGGTGGATCCACGTGTGGTTCATGAGAAGAACACCCATCCAATGACACTGGTAGATCCTTTTGTGGTTCATGAAAATAAGAGACATGCAGTGACACCGGGTGTGGTTCATGAAAAGAATAGGCATGCAATGACACTGGGTGTTGTTCATGAAAAGAATAGACATCCAATGACTCTAGCTGTGGTTCATGAAAAGAACACACATGCAATGACACTGGGTGTGGTTCATGAAAAGAACAGACATGCAATGACACTAGTGGATCCTTATGTGGTTCAAGAAAAGAACATACATGCAATGACACTGGTGGATCCTTATGTGGTTTGTTTCGAGGAACAAACATGCAATACCACTGGTGGATCAATGTGTGGTTCATGAGAAGAACACACATACAATGACACTGGTGGATCCTTATATGGTTTGTTTAGAGGAACACACATGCAATCACACTAGGTGGATCCATATGTGGTTTATGGAAGTAATAGACATGCAATGACTCTAGCTGTGATTAATGAAAAGAACAGACATGCAATAACACTGGTGGATCCATGTGTGGTTCATGGTAAGAACAAACATGCAATGACACTTGTGGATCCTTATGTGTGGTTCATGAAAAGAACAGACATGCAATGACACTGGTGGATTCATATGTGGTTTGTCAGGAAAACACACATGCAATGACATTGGGTGTGGTTCATGAAAAGAACAGACATGCAATGACACTGGTAGATCCTTATGTGGTTCATGAAAAGAACACACATGCAATGACACCGGGTGTGGTTCATGAAAAGAACAGACATGCAATGACACCGGTGGATCCTTATGTGGTTCATGAAAAGAAGAGACATGCAATGACACTGGTGGATCCATATGTGGTTTGCCAGGAGAACACACATGCAATGACATTGGGTGTGGTTCATGAAAATAACAGACATGCAATGACACTGGTAGATCCTTATGTGGTTCATGAAAAGAACAGACATGCAATGACACTAGGTGTGGTTCATGAAAAGAACAGACATGCAATGACACTGGTGGATCCTTATGTGTGGTTCATGAAAAGAACATACATGCAATGACACTGGTGGATCCATATGTGGTTTGTCAGGAGAACACACATGCAATGACATTGGGTGTGGTTCATGAAAAGAACAGACATGCAATGACACTGGTAGATCCTTATGTGGTTCATGAAAAGAATAGGCATGCAATGACATTGGGTATGGTTCATGAAAAGAACAGACATGCAATGACACTAGTGGATCCTTATGTGTAGTTCATGAAAAGAATAGACATGAAATGACACTGGTGGATCCTTTTGTGTGGTTCATGAAAAGAACAGACATGCAATGACACTGGGTGTGGTTCATGAAAAGAACACACATCCAATGACACTGGTGGATTCTTATGTGGTTTGTTTAGAGGAACAAACATGCAATGACACTGGTGGATCCACGTGTGGTTCATGAGAAGAATACACATGCAATGACACTGGTAGATCCTTATGTGGTTCATGAAATGAACAGACACGCAGTGACACCGGGTGTGGTTCATGGAAAGAACACACATCCAATGACACTGGTGGATCCTTATGTGGTTTGTTTAGAGTAACAAACATGCAATGACACCGGTGGATCCACGTGTGGTTCGTGAGAAGAAGACACATCCAATGACCTTTAGTAGATCCGTATGTGGTTCATGAAAAGAACAGACATGTAGTGACACCGGGTGTGGTTCATGAAAAGAACTGACATGCAATGACACTGGGTGTTGTTCATGAAAAGAATAGAAATCTAATGACTCTAGCTGTGGTTCATGAAAAGAACACACATGCAATGACACTAGGTGTGGTTCATGAAAAGAACAGACATGCAATGACATTGGTGGATCCTTATGTGGTTTGTTTAGAACAATACACATGCAATCACACTGGGTGTGGTTCATGAAAAGAACACACATCCAATGACACTGGTGGATCCTTATGTGGTTTGTTTAGAGGAAGAGACATGCAATGACACTGGTGGATCCACGTGTGGTTCATGAGAAGAACACACATCCATTGACACTGGTAGATCCTTATGTGGTTCATGAAAAGAACAAACATGCAGTGACACCGGGTGTGGTTCATGAAAAGAACAGACATGCAATGACACTGGGTGTTGTTCATAATAGACATCCAATGACTCTAGCTGTGGTTCATGAAAAGAACACACATGCAGTGACATTGGGTATGGTTCGTGAAAAGAACAGACATGCAATGACACTGGTGGATCCTTATGTGGTTTGTTTAGAGGAACACACATGCAATGACACTGGGTGTGGTTCACGAAAAGAACACACATCCAATGACACTGGTGTATCGTTATGTGGTTTGTTTAGAGGAACAGACATGCAATGACACCGGTGGATCCACGTGTGGTTCATGAGAAGAACACACATCCAATGACACTGGTAGATCCTTATGTGGTTCATGAAAAGAACAGACATGCAGTGACATCGGGTCTGGTTCATGAAAAGAACAGACATGCAATGACACTTGGTGTTGTTCATGAAAAGAATAGACATCCAATGACTCTAGCTGTGGTTCATGAAAAGAACACACATGCAATGACACTGGGTGTGGTTCATGAAAAGAATAGACATGCAATGACACTGGTGGATTGTTATGTGTGGTTCATGAAAAGAACATACATGCAATGACACGCGTGGATCCTTATGTGGTTTGTTTAGAGGAACAAACATGCAATGACACTGGTGGATCCATGTGTGGTTCATGAGAAGAACACACATCCAATGACACTTGTGGATCCTTATATGGTTTGTTTAGAGGAACAGACATGCAATCACACTAGGTGGATCCATATGTGGTTTATGGAAGTAACAGACATGCAATGACTCTAGCTGTGATTCATAAAAAGAACAGACATGCAATGACACTGGTGGATCCATGTGTGGTTCATGGGAAGAACAAACATGCAATGACACTGGTGGATCCTTATGTGTGGTTCATGAAAAGAATAGACATGCAATGACACTAGTGGATCCATATGTGGTTTGTTAGGAGAACACGTATGCAATGACATTGGGTGTGGTTCATGAAAAGAACAGACATACAATGCCACTGGTAGATCCTTATGTGGTTCACGAAAAGAACACACATGCAATGACACTGGGTGTGGTTCATGAAAAGAACAGACATGCAATGACACTGGTGGATCCTTATGTGTGGTTCATGAAAAGAACAAACATGCAATGACACTGGTGGATCCATATGTGGTTTGTCAGGAGAACACACATGCAATGACAGTGGGTGTGGTTCATGAAAAGAACAGACATGCAATGACACTGGTAGATCCTTATGTGGTTCGTGAAAAGAACAGACATGCAATGACACTGGTGGATCCATATGAGGTTTGTCAGGAGAACACACATGCAATGACATTGGGTGTGGTTCATGAAAAGAACAGACATGTAATGACACTGGTAGATCCTTATGTGGTTCATGAAAAGAACAGACATGCAATGACACTAGGTGTGGTTCATGAAAAGAATAGACATGCAATGACACTGGTGGATCCTTATGTGGTTTGTTTAGAAGAAAACACATGCAATGACACTGGGTGTGGTTCATGAAAAGAACACACATCCAATGACACTGGTGGATCCTTATGTGGTTTATTTAGAGGAACAGACATGCAATGACACCGGTGGATCCACGTGTGGTTCATGAGAAGAACACCCATCCAATGACACTGGTAGATCCTTTTGTGGTTCATGAAAATAAGAGACATGCAGTGACACCGGGTGTGGTTCATGAAAAGAATAGGCATGCAATGACACTGGGTGTTGTTCATGAAAAGAATAGACATCCAATGACTCTAGCTGTGGTTCATGAAAAGAACACACATGCAATGACACTGGGTGTGGTTCATGAAAAGAACAGACATGCAATGACACTAGTGGATCCTTATGTGTGGTTCATGAAAAGAACATACATGCAATGACACTGGTGGATCCTTATGTGGTTTGTTTCGAGGAACAAACATGCAATACCACTGGATCAATGTGGTTCATGAGAAGAACACACATCCAATGACACTGGTGGATCCTTATATGGTTTGTTTAGAGGAACAGACATGCAATCACACTAGGTGGATCCATATGTGGTTTATGGAAGTAATAGACATGCAATGACTCTAGCTGTGATTAATGAAAAAAACAGACATGCAATGACACTGGTGGATCCATGTGTGGTTCATGGGAAGAACAAACATGCAATGACACTTGTGGATCCTTATGTGTGGTTCATGAAAAGAACAGACATGCAATGACACTGGTGGATTCATATGTGGTTTGTCAGGAAAACACACATGCAATGACATTGGGTGTGGTTCATGAAAAGAACAGACATGTAATGACACTGGTAGATGCTTATTTGGTTCATGAAAAGAACACACATGCAATGACACTAGGTGTGGTTCATGAAAAGAACAGACATGTAGTAACACTGGTGGATCCTTATGTGGTTCATGAAAAGAATGACATGCAATGACACTGGTGGATCCATATGTGGTTTGTCAGGAGAACACACATGCAATGACATTGGGTGTGGTTCATGAAAAGAACATACATGCAATGACACTGGTAGATCCTTATGTGGTTCATGAAAAGAACAGACATGCAATGACACTAGGTGTGGTTCATGAAAAGAACAGACATGCAATGACACTAGGTGTGGTTCATGAAAAGAATAGACATGCAATGACACTGGGGGAACCTTATGTGTGGTTCATGAAAAGAACAGACATGCAATGACACTGGTGGATCCATATGTGGTTTGTCAGGATAACACACATGCAATGACATTGGGTGTGGTTCATGAAAAGAACAAACATGCAATGACACTGGTAGATCCTTATGTGGTTCATGAAAAGAACAGACATGCAATGACACTGGGTGTGGTTCATGAAAAGAACAGACATGCAATGACACTGGTGGATCCTTATGTGGTTCATGAAATTAATAGACATGCAATGACACTGGTGGATCCTTATGTGGTTCATGAAAAGAACAGACATGCAATGACACTGGTGGATCCTTATGTGGTTCATGAAAATAACACACATGTAATGACACTGGTGGATCCTTATGTGGTTTATTTAGAGGAACAGACATGCAATGACACCGGTGGATCCACGTGTGGTTCATGAGAAGAACACACATCCAATGACCTTTGGTAGATCCTTTTGTGGTTCATGAAAAGAACAGACATGCACTGACACCGGGTGTGGTTCATGGGAAGAACAAACATGCAATGACACTTGTGGATACTTATGTGTGGTTCATGAAAAGAACAGACATGCAATGACACTGGTGGATTCATATGTGGTTTGTCAGGAAAACACACATGCAATGACATTGGGTGTGGTTCATGAAAAGAACAGACATGCAATGACACTGGTAGATCCTTATGTGGTTCATGAAAAGAACACACATGCAATGACACCGGGTGTGGTTCATGAAAAGAACAGACATGCAATGACAAATGTGGATCCTTATGTGGTTCATGAAAAGAAGACATGCAATGACACTGGTGGATCCATATGAGGTTTGTCGAGAACACACATGCAATGACATTGGGTGTGGTTCATGAAAAGAATGTACATGTAATGACACTGGTAGATCCTTATGTGGTTCATGAAAAGAACAGACATGCAATGACACTAGGTGTGGTTCATGAAAAGAATAGACATGCAATGACACTGGTGGATCCTTATGTGGTTTGTTTAGAAGAAAACACATGCAATGACACTGGGTGTGGTTCATGAAAAGAACACACATCCAATGACACTGGTGGATCCTTATGTGGTTTATTTAGAGGAACAGACATGCAATGACACCGGTGGATCCACGTGTGGTTCATGAGAAGAACACCCATCCAATGACACTGGTAGATCCTTTTGTGGTTCATGAAAATAAGAGACATGCAGTGACACCGGGTGTGGTTCATGAAAAGAATAGGCATGCAATGACACTGGGTGTTGTTCATGAAAAGAATAGACATCCAATGACTCTAGCTGTGGTTCATGAAAAGAACACACATGCAATGACACTGGGTGTGGTTCATGAAAAGAACAGACATGCAATGACACTAGTGGATCCTTATGTGTGGTTCATGAAAAGAACATACATGCAATGACACTGGTGGATCCTTATGTGGTTTGTTTCGAGGAACAAACATGCAATACCACTGGTGGATCAATGTGTGGTTCATGAGAAGAACACACATACAATGACACTGGTGGATCCTTATATGGTTTGTTTAGAGGAACACACATGCAATCACACTAGGTGGATCCATATGTGGTTTATGGAAGTAATAGACATGCAATGACTCTAGCTGTGATTAATGAAAAGAACAGACATGCAATAACACTGGTGGATCCATGTGTGGTTCATGGTAAGAACAAACATGCAATGACACTTGTGGATCCTTATGTGTGGTTCATGAAAAGAACAGACATGCAATGACACTGGTGGATTCATATGTGGTTTGTCAGGAAAACACACATGCAATGACATTGGGTGTGGTTCATGAAAAGAACAGACATGCAATGACACTGGTAGATCCTTATGTGGTTCATGAAAAGAACACACATGCAATGACACTGGGTGTGGTTCATGAAAAGAACAGACATGCAGTGACACTGGTGGATCCTTATGTGTGGTTCATGAAAAGAACAGACATGCAATGACACTGGTGGATCCATATGTGGTTTGCCAGGAGAACACACATGCAATGACATTGGGTGTGGTTCATGAAAATAACAGACATGCAATGACACTGGTAGATCCTTATGTGGTTCATGAAAAGAACAGACATGCAATGACACTAGGTGTGGTTCATGAAAAGAACAGACATGCAATGACACTGGTGGATCCTTATGTGTGGTTCATGAAAAGAACATACATGCAATGACACTGGTGGATCCATATGTGGTTTGTCAGGAGAACACACATGCAATGACATTGGGTGTGGTTCATGAAAAGAACAGACATGCAATGACACTGGTAGATCCTTATGTGGTTCATGAAAAGAATAGGCATGCAATGACATTGGGTATGGTTCATGAAAAGAACAGACATGCAATGACACTAGTGGATCCTTATGTGTAGTTCATGAAAAGAATAGACATGAAATGACACTGGTGGATCCTTTTGTGTGGTTCATGAAAAGAACAGACATGCAATGACACTGGGTGTGGTTCATGAAAAGAACACACATCCAATGACACTGGTGGATTCTTATGTGGTTTGTTTAGAGGAACAAACATGCAATGACACTGGTGGATCCACGTGTGGTTCATGAGAAGAATACACATGCAATGACACTGGTAGATCCTTATGTGGTTCATGAAATGAACAGACACGCAGTGACACCGGGTGTGGTTCATGGAAAGAACACACATCCAATGACACTGGTGGATCCTTATGTGGTTTGTTTAGAGTAACAAACATGCAATGACACCGGTGGATCCACGTGTGGTTCGTGAGAAGAACACACATCCAATGACACTGGTAGATCCGTATGTGGTTCATGAAAAGAACAGACATGTAGTGACACCGGGTGTGGTTCATGAAAAGAACTGACATGCAATGACACTGGGTGTTGTTCATGAAAAGAATAGAAATCTAATGACTCTAGCTGTGGTTCATGAAAAGAACACACATGCAATGACACTAGGTGTGGTTCATGAAAAGAACAGACATGCAATGACATTGGTGGATCCTTATGTGGTTTGTTTAGAACAATACACATGCAATCACACTGGGTGTGGTTCATGAAAAGAACACACATCCAATGACACTGGTGGATCCTTATGTGGTTTGTTTAGAGGAAGAGACATGCAATGACACTGGTGGATCCACGTGTGGTTCATGAGAAGAACACACATCCATTGACACTGGTAGATCCTTATGTGGTTCATGAAAAGAACAAACATGCAGTGACACCGGGTGTGGTTCATGAAAAGAACAGACATGCAATGACACTGGGTGTTGTTCATAATAGACATCCAATGACTCTAGCTGTGGTTCATGAAAAGAACACACATGCAGTGACATTGGGTATGGTTCGTGAAAAGAACAGACATGCAATGACACTGGTGGATCCTTATGTGGTTTGTTTAGAGGAACACACATGCAATGACACTGGGTGTGGTTCACGAAAGAGAACACATCCAATGACACCTGGTGTATCGTTATGTGGTTTGTTTAGAGGAGCAGACATGCAATGACACCGGTGGATCCAATGTGGTTCATGAGAAGAACACATCCAATGACACCTGGTAGATCCTTATGTGGTTCATGAAAAGAACAGACATGCAGTGACATCGGGTCTGGTTCATGAAAAGAACAGACATGCAATGACACTTGGTGTTGTTCTTGAAAAGAATAGACATCCAATGACTCTAGCTGTGGTTCATGAAAAGAACACACATGCAATGACACTGGGTGTGGTTCATGAAAAGAATAGACATGCAATGACACTGGTGGATTGTTATGTGTGGTTCATGAAAAGAACATACATGCAATGACACGCGTGGATCCTTATGTGGTTTGTTTAGAGGAACAAACATGCAATGACACTGGTGGATCCATGTGTGGTTCATGAGAAGAACACACATCCAATGACACTTGTGGATCCTTATATGGTTTGTTTAGAGGAACAGACATGCAATCACACTAGGTGGATCCATATGTGGTTTATGGAAGTAACAGACATGCAATGACTCTAGCTGTGATTCATAAAAAGAACAGACATGCAATGACACTGGTGGATCCATGTGTGGTTCATGGGAAGAACAAACATGCAATGACACTGGTGGATCCTTATGTGTGGTTCATGAAAAGAATAGACATGCAATGACACTAGTGGATCCATATGTGGTTTGTTAGGAGAACACGTATGCAATGACATTGGGTGTGGTTCATGAAAAGAATGCATACAATGCCACTGGTAGATCCTTATGTGGTTCACGAAAAGAACACACATGCAATGACACTGGGTGTGGTTCATGAAAAGAACAGACATGCAATGACACTGGTGGATCCTTATGTGTGGTTCATGAAAAGAACAAACATGCAATGACACTGGTGGATCCATATGTGGTTTGTCAGGAGAACACACATGCAATGACAGTGGGTGTGGTTCATGAAAAGAACAGACATGCAATGACACTGGTAGATCCTTATGTGGTTCGTGAAAAGAACAGACATGCAATGACACTAGGTGTGGTTCATGAAAAGAACAGCAATGCAATGACACTGGTGGATCCTTATGTGTGGTTCATGAAAAGAACAGACATACAATGACACTGGTGGATCCTTATGTGGTTTGTTAGGAGAACACACATGCAATGACATTGGATGTGGTTCATGAAAAGAACAGACATGCAATGATACTGGTAGATCCTTACGTGGTTCTTGAAAAGAATAGACATGCAATGACATTGGGTGTGGTTCATGAAAAGAACAGACATGCAATGACACTGGTGGATCCTTATGTGTGGTTCATGAAAAGAACAGACATGAAATGACACTGGTGGATCATTTTGTGTGGTTCATGAAAAGAACAGACATGCAATGACACTGGGTGTGGTTCATGAAAAGAACACACATCCAATGACACTGGTGGATCCTTATGTGGTTTGTTTAGAGGAACAGACATGCAATGATACCGGTGGATCCACGTGTGGTTCATGAGAAGAATACACATTCAATGACCCTAGTAGATCCTTATGTGGTTCATGAAAAGAACAGACACGCAGTGACACCGGGTGTGGTTCATGAAAAGAACACACATCCAATGACACTGGTGGATCCTTATGTGGTTTGTTTAGAGTAACAAACATGCAATGACACCGGTGGATCCACGTGTGGTTCATGAGAAGAACACACATCCAATGACATTGGTAGATCCTTATGTGGTTCATGAAAAGAACAGACATGTAGTGACACCGGGTGTGGTTCATGAAAAGAACAGACATGCAATGCCACTAGGTGTTGTTCATGAAAAGAATAGACATCTAATGACTCTAGCTGTGGTTCATGAAAAGAACACACATGCAATGACACTAGGTGTGGTTCATGAAAAGAACAGACATGCAATGACACTGGTGGATCCTTATGTGTGGTTCATGAAAAGAACATACATGCAATGACACTAGTGGATCCTTATGTGGTTTGTTTATAGGAACAAACATGCAATGACACTGGTGGATCCATGTGTGGTTCATGAGAAGAACACACATCCAATGACACTGGTGGATCCTTATGTGGTTTGTTTTTAGAGGAACAAACATGCAATCACACTAGGTGGATCCATATGTGGTTTATGGAAGTAACATACATGCAATGACTCTGGTTGTGATTCATGAAAAAAACATACATGCAATGACACTGGTGGATCCATGTGTGGTTCATGAAAAGAACAGACATGCAATGACACTGGTGGATCCTTATGTGGTTTGTCAGGAGAACACACATGTAGTGACATTGGGTGTGGTTCATGAAAAGAACAGACATGCAATGACACTGGTAGATCCTTATGTGGTTCATGAAAAGAACATACATGCAATGACATTGGGTGTGGTTCATGAACAGAGCAGACATGCAATGACACTTGTGGATCCTTATGTGTGGTTCATGAAAAGAACAGACATGCAATGACACTGGTGGATCCATATGTGGTTTGTCAGGAGAACACACATGCAATGACATTGGGTGTGGTTCATGAAAAGAACAGACATGCAATGACACTGGTAGATCCTTATGTGGTTCATGAAAAGAACAGACATGCAATGACATTGGGTGTGGTTCATGAAAAGAACAGACATGCAATGACACTGGTGGATCCTTATGTGTGGTTAATGAAAAGAACAGACATGTTATGACACTGGTGGATCCTTATGTGGTTTGTTTAGAAGAAGACACATGCAATGACACTGGGTGTGGTTCATGAAAAGAACACACATCCAATGACACTGGTGGATCCTTATGTGGTTTGTTTAGAGGAACAGACATGCAATGACACCGGTGGATCCACGTGTGGTTCATGAGAAGAACATACATCCAATGACACTGGTAGATCCTTATGTGGTTCATGAAAAGAACAGACATGTAGTGACACCGGGTGTGGTTCATGAAAAGAACATACATGCAATGACACCGGTGGATCCTTATGTGTGGTTCATGAAAAGAACAGACATGCAATGACACTGGTGGATCCATATGTGGTTTGTCAGGAGAACACGCATGCAATGACAGTGGGTGTGGTTCATGAAAAGTATAGACATGTAATGACACTGGTAGATCCTTATGTGGTTCATGAAAAGAACAGATATGCAATGACATTGGGTGTGGTTCATGAATAGAACAGACATGCAATGACACTGGTGGATCCTTATGTGAGGTTCATGAAAAGAACGGATTACAACAACCACCCGCCCACTCCTAGGCTGGGGGTGTCCACTCCACGGCCAATTAATAGGGATATCTACGGCCCCACGCATCAACACTACATCTTTTCTATGCACTTTGTCCTCACTGCGTGCCGGTTACCCACTTCGGTCGGTCACCCATCCTAGAATTGCTCTAGGCCAAGCAACTTAACCTTAGAGTTCTTTTAAGTGAGCTTCGGAAAAGAAGTTGCA
Organism: Avena insularis; assembly: GCA_023614405.1. Lineage (NCBI taxonomy): Eukaryota > Viridiplantae > Streptophyta > Magnoliopsida > Poales > Poaceae > Avena > Avena insularis. The sequence continues at coordinate 472,437,218 of CM042696.1, read as the reverse complement.
AATTATTATATGAGTATTCTATCAATCCTATTAAGCCATGCCTGCCGGGTCTCACATACACCCACCCTTTAGAAGATCGATGCCCTCATCGATCAAGCACACCAAGCGTTCCCTCTTGGCACTGGCATGCGTCTAGTGCCGGCACATGTGCCATGCCGTGTCCACTCCGGGCCACACGCGCCATGCTCCACATGTCCCGCCACTAACCCGCACACTCCCGTGTAATCGCAAGGGTCGGCTCTGATACCACTTTGTAACACCCCGTCCACTCCTGGGCCCGGGGGTGTCACTCCTGGTAGCTTAATAGGATATCTAGACTGGCCCCACAGACCAACACTAATCTTTTCTACGCACTTTGTCCTCACTCATGCGTACCCGGTTACCCACTTCCTGGTCGGTCACCCATCCTAGAATTGCTCTAGGCCAAGCACGCTTAACCTTAGAGTTCTTTTCGAATGAGCTTCCAGAAAAGAAGTTGCAAATTGTTGGTATGAGTATTATATCAATCCTATTAAGCCATGTGCCTGGTCTCACACATGCAATGACACTGGTGGATCCTTATGTCTGGTTCATGAAAAGAACAGACATGCAATGACACTGGTGGATCCATATGTGGTTTGTCAGGAGAAGACACATGCAATGACATTGGGTGTGGTTCATGAAAAGAACAAACATGCAATGACACTGGTAGATCCTTATGTGGTTCATGAAAATAACACGCATGCAATGACACTGGGTGTGGTTCATGAAAAGAACAGACATGCAATGACACTGGTGGATCCTTATGTGTGGTTCATGAAAAGAACATACATGCAATCACACTGGTGGATCCTTATGTGGTTTGTTTAGAGGAACAAACATGCAATGACATTAGGTGTGGTTCATGAAAAGAACAGACATGCAATGACACTGGTAGATCCTTATGTGGTTCATGAAAAGAACAGACATGCAATGACATTGGGTGTGGTTCATGAAAAGAACAGACATGCAATGACACTGGTGGATCCTTATGTGTGGTTCATGAAAAGAACAGACATGCAATGACACTGGTGGATCCTTATGTGGTTTGTTTAGAAGAACACACATGCAATGACACTGGGTGTGGTTCATGAAAAGAACACACATCCAATGACACTGGTGGATCCTAATGTGGTTTGTTTAGAGGAACAGACATGCAATCACACTAGGTGGATCCATATGTGGTTTATGGAAGTAACAGACATGCAATGACTCTAGCCGTGATTCATGAAAAGAACAGACATGCAATGACACCGGTGGATCCATGTGTGGTTCATGGGAAGAACACACATCCAATGACACTGGTGGACTCTAGCTGTGGTTTGTTTAGAATAACACACATGCAATGACACTGGTGGATCCATGTGTGGTTTATGAGAAGAACACACATCCAATGAACTCTAGTGGATCTATCTTGGCATAATTTGATGTATTTCTACGATGTATTTCATTGTACAAGACACTTTCCATTTTTATACTACTCAGTTTTGCCCTTGGTTTTATGTGGTACTACTTAGTTTTGCCCCCCTCTCTATCTTTCGTAGAAGCCCAAACCTGTGCTCACCCTGTCTGCTACTCCCTGATTGGTTGTCACAGTTGTCACGCGGATCGTGCGCACCAACCGTTGATTCTGTGCGATCCAACGATGATCGTTGCACACATCGTGCCCTTCATAGTACAGCGTGAGACAGCACAGACGTCTCCCTCAGCGAGACTTCTACATGAAGGAACACGATGCCGTCAATGGAAAAAGTCATCGAGCGGTCATGTCAAGTTTAATCAAGTCTGAAAAGCCTACTACTACTACTACAACTCATGCACAGGGCAACGGGGTCATCGAGTGCACGGTTGTCGACGGGACGCTGCAATTTATTGCCACTTGATTTTAATCAGACATATCCCATTTTTACGCAGCACTCTCAATCTCACTTCCAACTGGGCCCTATCGCTAGTAAATTCCATGAGTCAAGTCCCCCCCTCGAGTAGATCTAACGTTGCTATAAATTAGTTCCGCGCCACTTGCATGCAGTGGAATCGAGGTCTGCCATGAGCGTGTTTTCAATGCAGCTCTAAAGTGGAGACTGTGGCTGTTTCAAAAAAAGGGAACCGAAAAAAGGGTGGAGATCGTGGTAACCCCCCGCCCCCGCCCACCACACGTGTCCACTCGAGGACTAAAAACGGTCCGGTGTTTATAACCCCCCTCGACCTTCTTCTTCCATGAGCTCGTGTCATTTCCCCCCAGTTTGTCTAGTCCCAAGACCCCAATCTACACCTACCGTGCGCGCCGAAGCTCCCTCGTTTGCACTACCTCCTTCCCTTGGTGCGCCATGAAGCGTACGCGTGGAGACGATCCGGAGGTGAAGCCAGTTGAAGGCGCAGGAGCAGATGGCTCGGTCGTCGCCAAGCAGACGGAGGCATCTTCTCCGGGCACGAACGCCGCTCGTCGCCGTGCCGTCGAGGGTGCGAACTCATCCGTCCAGCCAGTAGCCGTCGCCTCCGAGCAGCAGGTGGTAGCCGTCGCTGCCGAGCAGCAGTTGGTAGTCGTCACCACCGAGCAGAAGGTGGTAGCCATCGCCGCCGAGCAGCAGGTAGTAGCCGTCCCTGCCGAGCAGCAGGTGGCCGACAATGTCATGGCCGACAATGTCGTGGTGCCAGCGGCAGATCTAGATGGGGGCAGGTGGCAGGCGGAGGCAATCCGGTGATCTACATCGACGACCCCATCACCGTTCAAGAAATCTTTGATGCAATCGCGGAGAATGATGAGTTCGAGGAGGAGGTCCCTGATGAGGAGTCCGAGGTACTACATTGCTAGCTTCTCTAGTCACAGCCGCAGTTTTCACTGTTCATACATATGATTTGCTCAATCGTGTACAAATTATTTTGCTCTTGAAGTAGGGTAGTATATATATATATATGATTCGACCGGTTGATTGATGCATCTACCATCTAGTCACAAAACCCCAATCCGTCTAGTCACAAAACCCCAATCTGCTCATCTGCCATCTAGTTGAGTTTGCTAGTTGAGTGTTGATGTCGATACATAGCAGGCCTATAACATTACATTTCTATTCCTTACTGAGCCCAATGATTCAATTTTGCCCCAAAATAGTGCAAGTGCATCTGATGGTCTCGTTTTCTTAGGGATCGTTAGTGGCCCTGAGGCAGCAATGCACATAAACAATATAGGTTGTGTTGTTGGTATTTTGGTTCTCCGACTCCATCGCTGAAAAAAATGAGGCCCTAATTTTTTCTCTCATATGGAACCTAAATATATAATATTTGTATTGTTTTTGATCTATGCATGCGTTGTATGATGCATTTGTATATCCCTAAATATTGTCTTGTACGATTACATTTCAATTTCTTATTATGGCCAATGATTCAAATTTGCCCCAAAGAGAGGCAGACACATTGGTGTCAAATTTTTACAGCGATGAGTGAGCGAACCTGGGGCATATACAAGATCAATATAAGCTGTGCAATTGTTACTTGGTTCGCTTACGCCATCTCTGTAGAAACTTATGAGGCTGCAATCTTTATTCTATATTCATAGAACTATGATATTTGAATTATCTATTTCATGCATTCATAGTGTATAAGAATTACATTTTAGTTTTTCACTGAGGCCGATGATTGAAATTTGCCCCAAAAGAGTCCAAGGGAGACACGTATGATGGTGTCGTGTTTTAGGGATGGGTTGGTGAACCTGAGGCAACAATGCACACAAACAATATAGGTTGTGCTGTTGGTACTTTGGTTCCCCAACTCCATCTCTGAAACAAATTATGAGGCCCTTGATTTATTCTCATATGGAACTACATATATGATCCTTGAATTGTTTCTGATCTTTTAATGATTGGTATGATGCATATGTATATGAATGGTTTTGATCATAAGTATTTTTAACATGTACCTGAAGATTAATTGTTTGGTTTTTTATTTGTAATTACAATATTTGGGCTTGTTTTTATACCTGACTAAGTATATCCCTGAATAATGTTTTGTACGATTACATTTCAATTTCTTATTGTGGCCAGTGATTCAAATTTGCCCCAAAAGAGAGGCAGACACATTGGTGTCAGATTTTTTCAGGGACAAGTTAGTGAACCTGGGGCGATGTACAAGACCAATATAGGCTGTGCAATTGTTACTTGGTTCACTTACGCTGTCCGTGTAGAAACTTATGAGGCCTTAATCTTTATTCTACATTCATAGAACTATGATATTCGAATTACCTATTGGTTAATAGTCTGTTGCCCAGGGGGATAGCTGCCCCCCGGTAGATGTCGTCCACCATGCGTCTTCGGGATATGTGCTAAACTAGCTTAAGAGGAATAGTTCATTAACCCATATCTAATAAAGCTGATAGAGAACATCAGTCAGATTGTAATGAGTATCGAACCAAGAGCATAGACAAGTCTTCCATGCAAACATATAGTTTTCTCAATATACGTGTACTGGTAACAGTGCAAGCAAGTGGACTATACGAGCCAATCAATGCACTACTTTGCCACCAGAAAAATCAACCCGTGACTGACTTCTATGCTGACATATATTGTACAAGCATTGATTTGCATCACGAAAAAACAAAATCATGGCAGACTTTTGCCATTACATAGCGATGTCAAGCAATGATAGACAAAGTCAGGTAATATCAGACAATTATAAATCAAAGTATCGCTCTAATTTCTAATTAGTACACAAGTATTTGTTTTGGTGTAACAATGATAATCAGTATGAGAGCATCTCGTAGTGTAATAAGCGCCAAGCTTCATTTGCCGCGATACGACACTCTTTTTTGGACAAAGGAAGTAGATATTATAATAAAGTATTTTATTCTATCAAAACATATTCTTATATTTAGAAAAAACGGGTGTAATACTAGTTAAACACGGCCACTATATTCAGAATAGAAGGTACTAAATAGTGCCAAGTGTTAGCTATATGTACATATGTACTAGCTAAACACAGCTACTACATACGGCCCAATGCATTTCACTACACGCCAGTGAGATTGTTCAAATCATGCATAGGTAATAGAGAATACTATGCACTTTTACTTACATTACTCTTTCTTCTAAAACTACACGACAAGTAGACACTGCGACACACCTCAACAATGTTAGACCTAAGACACATCTAAATGTCGATTAACATAATTATAATTTTATTCCAGCTAACCGTGGTCAGGTCTAGACACACATCTCTATGTACATCATACGGTTGGCAAGAGGGGGGCAGCTACCCCTCATGGCAGCAAATCCACACTCTTACCTATTCCATGCATTCAGTGTATAAGAATTACATTTTAGTTTGTCACCGAGGCCGATGATTGAAATTTGCCCCAAAAGAGTTCAAGGGGAGACACGTATGACGGTGTCGTGTTTTAGGGATGGGTTGATGAACCTGAGGCAGCAATGCACACAAAAAATATAGATTATGCTGTTAGTACTTTGGTTCTCCAACTCCATCTCTGAAACAAATTTTGAGGCCCTAGATTTATTCTCATATGGAACTACATATATGATCCTTGAATTGTTTCTGATCTTTTAATGATTGGTATGATGCATATGTATATGAATGGTTTTGATCATAAGTATTTTTAACATTCACCTAAAGATTAATTGTTTGGTTTTTTTATTTATAATTACAATATTTAGGCTTGTTTTTGTACCTGACTATATATATCCCTGAATAATGTTTTGTACGATTACATTTCAATTTCTTATTGTGGCCAATGATTCAAATTTGCCCCAAAAGAGAGGCAGACACATTGGTGTCAGATTTTTTCACGGACGAGTTAGTGAACCTGGGGCGATTTACAACAACAATATAGGCTGTGCAATTGTTACTTGGTTCACTCACGCCGTCCCTGAATAAACTTATGAGGCCGCAATCTTTTTTCTACATTCATAGAACTATGATATTCGAATTATCTATTCCATGCATTCATAGTGTATAAGAATTACATTTTAGTTTGTCACTGAGGCCGATGATTGAAATTAGCCCCAAAAGAGTTCAAGGGGAGACACGTATGATGGTGTCGTGTTTTAGGGATGGGTTGGTGAACCTGAGGTAGCAATGCACACAAACAATATAGGTTGGGCTATTGGTACTTTGGTTCGCCAACTCCATCTCTGAAACAAATTATGAGGCCCTAGATTTATTCTCATATTGACGAGGGTTTAACTCATCAATGCCCATTGTTATGGACTTGGGTTTTGGAGAAGGAGGGAGTGTTGGAGACATCTATCGGCTAGCAAACAAGCACATAGGGGACAAAGGATTTACCCAGGTTTAGGCCTCGTAGAGGTCCCTACTCCTGCTTGTCTGCTTGTGGAATTATCGAAGGAGTCGAAAGTTACAATGGTGCATAGATGTAATCTGGCAATCTGGCGAGGGTTTGTGGAAACTAGGGTTGCGTGTGTCCTCCTCGCTGCCCCCTCCTAGCCTTTATATAGATAGGCTAGGTCTCGGGTAGCAGGTCGAGTCGGTTACAACTTAGGGTTTTCCCCTTCAAACTTTCTATCTTTAGCTTTTTCTTGATCTTCAAGCAATCGAGAGTCCGCAGGTTACTCGAGTCCTTCCATCTGGGCCTTGGCGACACCGTGGGCCTATACGTATTTGGACCGTATATACCAAGCTCGAGTACTGTAGGGTATACCCATGTCAAGAGCCCGATTGTCGGTGGAATCCAGATTCAATCGGGACTTTTGAAGTCTTCGAGTGCTTGAATGAGTATATTTTCGACTGCTTTTATTTATGTCATAGGGATTGTTGATATCGTGTTCGATATAGCCGAAGTGTCGGTATCAGTTAACCACCTTAGGGTGAAACAACGCAATCTACTCAAACTCGAGTCCCCGGACTCGAATCCGGAAAAGTGCTGGCGTAATTCGACTCAGGCCGCGGAGGTCTTACAGGAGTCGAATTCCAGTTATATGGGTGTGAGCACTCGACGCGTCCGTCAAGGCATGTTCATCGTGCCTGCAGGCACGGATATATTTCTGGTAGTGCACAATTAAATGCGTTGCCAGTCCTTATTCAGGTCTTACCTTCACGCTGTAAGCGCGGCATCCGAATTTTATCATCGCGGAGATGATTCGGGCGACCCAGGAGATGTAGTCTCTTTGCAGGGAAAATTATGAGGCGGTGTCGCCATGATCTGCGAGTGTGGATGTTATCAACACACAGTTTTTGTACAAATAATCATAGGGTGCGCGGCCAGCTCTCCCTATGGGAGTAGCCCCTGAGTGCCTGGTTGAGTCGAAGACTCAGGCAGGGACTAAAGAATTTTTGCGACTACTGTCGTCTTTGCTTGTTTGTTTCAGTCGAAGACTCAGGCAGGGACTAAAACACGTTTGCGACTGCTGTCGTCTTTTGCTTGCTTGTTTCAGTCGAAATTGTTTCCGGTGCTCCCTATGGGAGTAACCCATGTCCATAGTCGAACCGTGATTCAAGTGGTTGGGTTTGATTGTGATTGCCTATATCCCTGCAATAAGAAAAGAAAAAATCGTAGGGTGCGCGGCCAGCGCTCCCTACGGGAGTAGCCTCCAAGTGCTTGGTGGAGTCAATGACTCCAACAAGGACTAAAGTAGCCTTTGATGACGTCAGTGCTGACGCTTGCATGACCTCAGTTGTCCGCGTGAGCGATTTTGACAGGACGTGACGAGCGGTGGGTCCCACTTTCTGACTCTGATTTGACTGTGCGTGTGTAATTTTATTATTAATCGTGCCTCTTTGATTTCCGCGTGTAATGGGAGCAGTGGAGGGACGGTGCACGCTTCCCCTTCTCCACGTGTCGAGCGCGATGCGCGCCACGCGTCAAGTAGGGTTTTTGTGAGCCATTGGATTGCATCTCCTAGGGGTTAAGTAGCGGCGCTACGGTGGTAATTTTCCATCTGCACTCTTTTCTTCCTCGCTGCCATCACCATTGCTGCTGCTCATCTGCTTTTCCCTGCGCTCATCTCCTCCTCAACTCTGGACCACCTCCGCTCGTTTCCAAGTTATTTTCTTCGCTCTCATCGCCACCGCGCAATGGGAAAGAAGAAAGGAGGCGCTGCCGCTGAATCCGCGGCCACCGTTGCCGCGACGAGGAAGAAGGGTGGCCCCGCTGCTACGGGCACCAGTGCCGCTGCCGGCGGGAAAAAGAAAGTCGCGGGCACCCGCGTGACCAATGGCGCATGGCGCCCTTCTATCATCAAGGCGTCAGATCTCCGTCTTCTTCGCCAAGACGGAGTTATTTCTGCAGCAAGATCGCCCTACGTCAATGGTGAGACCATTCCTGTGCCTCCCGCTGGTTTTCGAGTGATGTTTTTTGCATTCGTCATTTGCGGCCTTTCTTTGCCTCTCCATCCCTTTCTTAGGGGTCTCCTTTGTTTCTACGGGCTCCAGCTCCATCAGCTGTCCCCAAACTCGATTCTCCACATCACTTTTCGCGAAAATTCACTTAATCGAGTCAAGACTTTCAGCCTTTTCAAACGCTTATTTAAACTGAAGCGTCAGTCCGCCTCTGGCTCTCTAGTTTATGACGTAGGTGGTTGTGGAAGAACGTGGTCATGCCTGCCGAACTCGCGGAGACAGACGTGCTATATCAACGCGTCTGCGACCTCGAGAGTCGCATAGGCGCAGAAGAGGGAGGTTGCGCCCTTGTCAGGACTTGGCTGCATCGTCGCGTCCAGCCTCTTGAGGCCAGATTCCATCCCATGTTTCAATGGGGTGGCGCTGATGATGCCACTCGCGTGTCTGCCGATGGCATGTCCGCGAGTGAGGTAGATAAGAGGGTGAGACTGGTCACAAAGTACACCTTCAAGGATGTGCTTCCGAATGAGCCAGTCGTTCCTACTTTCGATGCTTCGAATCCTCCTCCTGAGGTACAGTTGTGCTACGCAGTAGCTTATTTTCGCGATTGCTTTTTCTGTTGCTTACCTGTTCTATTTGCTGATCTTCACGGTCTGTATGCAGGATTGGGCGGTGTCGCCTTGTATGCCTCCTCTCCCTGAGGGTATTATTCCTCGCGAAACTTTGGAAGAGGACGAGTCTGAGTCGACTGTCCCTTCTGATGTGGAAGAGGAAGCCCCTGAGTCCGAGAGCCCGGATACTCACAAGTGTTCGTGTAGCGAGGATTCCGATGCGTCGACTCCTTCGACTCCCGAAGGCACAGCTGCTGGCGTGGAATCGCCAATTCCTGCCGTTCCTGTGAGGGCTGTGGCACCATCTTCTCGCAAGAAGATGCGATTGCCGAAGGAGTCTTCGTCAGATTCGGCGGAGGCCACATTTAATCTTGACAACTTTGACTGGTAAATTTGCGAGTTCACTAATTCTTTTCTGTTTTCTTCTTGTTGGCTTTGCCTTGGAGTTTTCCTTTTCTCAATGTGGATTTGTTCTTGTAGCCAAGAGGCGTCGTCATCTTCTGGCGACGTCGAGTTTTTGAAGGAATCTGGAGTCGCGACCTCAAGGGCCAAAGTAGAGGTCGAGCGCGCTCCTTCTCCTCCGGCGGCGGCCCACTCCGGGCACAATTCTTCGAGATCTCCTCACGTAGGGGAGCATCGAATGGTTGCTCGGATGACGGTTCAACAAACTTCTTCGGAGTCGCTAGAGGACCATGTAAGTATATCTTTCCTTCTTTTTTAATGTGGCAGTCAACGCCTGCTGCTACCCTCTTCTGACTCCTTGTTTTGTGTGACAGCTCCTTGTAAAGGAAGTCGTGCAGGTGGCGGAGCAGGTGATGGCGATGGGTCGCCAGCATGCAATGCTGGAGACGCGTCACCGCGTGGTCGAAAGTGAGTGCTCTACACTTATTCTTTTTGTCTTCTCTCTGTTTTGGTATAATCGACTGATAGCCAATTATTGACTGCCGTGTAGCTGAGCATAACGCTTTACTGCGCAACGTCGCCACGTTGGAGAAGACATTAGCCGCGGCTATGAAGGGGCGCGACGAGGCAATCGCGGCTCGTGATGATGCCCAGAAGCGCGAAGAGGATCTGCGCGCCTCCTTTGCGGCCAGGGAAAAGTTGTTCGAAGAGCAACTGTTCTCAGTCACCAAGGCCCTCTCAGGTACCTTTACTAGTAGATATTTTATTGATGTTCCTCTCTGCATCTAGAGTTTTTGCTGGTGGCACTAGAAGTTTGATCCATGTGTGTATTTTCGGTGTAGATGCTGGCGACTTGAGTTTTGACCTGCAGGCCCTTCGTCATGATGACGCTCTGGCCGGCGCGGTATCTGCGGTCGAGGACCGAAGCACCGCCATTCAGGATACGTTGTCCAAGGCCAAGGTCGCCCTTAGTCGCCTCCAGGAGGAGTTGATGCCGAAGGCGGAGCTGGTCGATAATATGGACAAGCTGGTGGAGTCACTCGCCGGGGGTGTGCCTGCTACCTATAAGAACTCCCTCCGCGCGGCTGGTGCGACGATGTTACTCGCCATGGTGCAAGCCCACAGAGTCGAGATAGATCCCTCTACTGTGTCGAAGGCGATGCCTGTTGGCGCGGATGGTCAGCAGGTAGTCTTCGCTCCCTTTGCGACTGCTTGCGCCAAATATGGCCATTCCTTGATAAATACAGTTGCCAAGTATTCAAAGGAGCTCCAACGTGCGAAGAAGGCGGCGAAAGGTTCGGCCTTAGGGGCCGGCGGAAAGTCTGTGGCATCTGATACTGCCACGGACTTGATGAAGCCCCCGAAGCCGTCGAAGTCAAAGAAGCCAGCTGCTCCATAGTTAACTTGTTGTAATAATTGATCAGTTACCCTTTTAGTCTAAGGACGTGCCTACTAGCGAGTGTGTTTGTAAAGACTTATGCTTATCTTGAATGCATATGTTCCCCTTGCCTTTGTGTTGATTTGGTCGCCTTATTTGCTTTTGTCTTGACTTGTGGTAGGGCACATCGAGTGGTCCTGTGGGGGAAAACCACGATTCGCCATCTCTTGATGAGATAGTGGCACCATTGCGCTCCAGGGTAGAGGAGCTATCCTTGCTGTCGCGACTTCGTGATCGCGTGAAGCAGCTGGAGCGTGAGTTGCCCCTGATCCGTGGTAATGCGGACGTGTGGAAGTCGAAGGCGGAAAAATCCGCTGCTAGTGAGCAATATCTACTTGGCGAGGTGACGTGGCTGGGCGACCAGTTTAACTGTTAGTTTGCTCGTCCTCATCTTTTCCTTTGTAGTTAGTCGCAATGGTACGTTGTACTCATGCTGTTGGTGCTGCTTCGTGTAGTTGTTAGCACACGCTGTCCGCAGGAGGAGAGGGATAGGATTGCCATCCGCCTTCATGATCTCACCTAGGAGCAACTTCAAGAGAGTGGATACTTCTAGATAGATCATGATCGTGCGACTGCATTGGCGACCCTGCAGGATCGCGCTTCGCGAGTGCTGATCTTCCTGAAGAAGTCGCAGTCGTGTTTGAAGAACATCTATCGGGCGATGTTCCCGTTGGATGACACTCCATCAAGCCTGCTGGCTCTCCAGGCCAAATTTCAAGATACGTCCACGGTTCGCGAGTGCATGAGGCAGAAGTTGGTGGCTTGTGCCAAGGCTGCCCTCTCGATGGTGCGATTGCACAGGACTGACGTAGATGTCGCCGCCATTGCTTCCGGGCCGCCAGCGCCGCCAGCCGGATCTGCTTGGAATATGGTGCCGCACTATCAGGCGGTGGACCGTCCAGCAGAGGAGATTGTCGACTTTTTCGAGGAACAAACCAATGTTCTTCTGTTGCAGCAATAGCTAGATTTGTATCCTGCACATAAGTGTATTTGTGTTGTAAAGTTCATATATATGTTGTAGATAATTTATTGTCGAATGTGTATAAACATCTTTGTCAGCGTCAGGTGCATTGCACTATGCGAGTCCTTTTCGTTAGCCTGGCCATCCCTTTGTCAACCTGCCAGGCGTGTTGCGGCTGGGTTGAGTTTGTGTTAAGGGGTTCAATTGATGTGCCAGCTACTCGGGATATCGCGTTTATTGGTTCGAAGAACAGATGTAGGTAGGGTGGCATAGCCCCCGAGTATAAAATTGACAAAAGTTAAAGAAAAACACAGAGTTTTGGGGCACTTAGCTTTTATTTATTTGAAGAGGAGTACGAGGTACAATGTGTGGCTAAGTATCCTTGACTGAGTAGCCTTATTTGCGATGTAAAAAGTAAAACAACTAGGGGTAGAAGCATCGCAGTTGTGCGACGTTCCTGAAGGAAATATGCCCTGAGAGGCAATAATAAAGTTGTTATTATATATTCCTTATATATGATAGATGTTTATTTTACATGCTAGAAATGTATTGATTCGGAAACATCAATACATGTGTGTTTAATAAACAAAAAGGGTTCCTAGTCATTCCTCTCTTATAGACTAGCTTGTTGTTTAACATGATGATCAAGGTTTCCTGATCATGGACATTGGATGTTGTTAATAACAAGGTCACACCATTGATGGAATGATGTGATGAACATTCATCCGAAGTATAGCATTACAATCAAGTCATTATGTTTATATTGCTATAACATCATACGAAGTAATCTTTATCCTTAGACCATGAGATCATGTTAATTGCTAACACCGGAAGAGTATCTTGATAACATCAAACGTCACACCGTAACAGGGTGACTATAAAGATGGGTTCAGTACTACGAAGGTGTTATGTTGAGGCTCATGGATCAAGAGTGGAATTTTTCAATCCAGATGACGGATAGATATACTCTAGGCCCTCTTGGTGATATCACATTAGGATAGCTTGCAAGCAAGTGATGTGATCACTAGAATGTTATATCACGGGAATGAGAAAAGAGTGCATGTCGGTAACGAGATCAAACTAGGTATGGAGATACCGATGATCGAATCTCGGACATGTAATATATAGAGAGACAAAGGGATTTAGTTACAAGCGTTAAAGGTTCTCATGATCACAGGAGTCATCGTTGAATGTGTAGGAGTCATTACGGATCTCCAGGTCCCGCTGCTGATTACTGATCGGAGAAGGGTCTCGATCATGTCTGCATTATTCGCGAACCGTAGGGTGGCACACTTAAGACTTACCGGACACCATTTTGAAGCACATATGTTTCAGACGAAAGAATTGCAAAGCGCAGGAATTGTTTCAATAGAAATCGGAAATTGTTTCGGGTGAAATTGCAGAAGGTGGTTCTGCATGTGATATTGAAATATTGCAAGGGGCTATATGTGAATGTTTGTTAATTAAAGTAATTAACAAAATTCTGAATAAATTTAATAAAAAGAGTTTTATTAAATGAGAGAGCATTAAATTTGGAGAAATTTAATGCATTTAAAGTGGAGACTTTAAAAGGGAATGTGAAGAGGCATTTTAATGTGGAGGGGTTACCACCACATGAATGGGGGAGGTGAGGGGTCACCCCCCATGCGCCGGCCATGGAGAGAGGGGGCACCCCCCATGCGCCGGCCATGGAGAGAGGGGGCACCCCCTCCTCCTATAAAAGGCCACCCATTCCCTCCTTCATCCACACACCTCCTTGTGAAGGATCTCTCCCCCCTCTAGAATTATTCCCCCATGGTCTTGGATTAGCGAGATACATGTTCTCGGTGGCATTTCGTCTGGAAGGAGTTGCTGCTTCCGCTGGATCGCTGGAGCGAGGAGGTGGAGGTTGTCCGGTGGCTTGAACGTGTGTGCGAGTGCGGATGCGCTGCGCCGGACTTCCTCACGATCTTGAGATCAGCAAGTGTACGACTACATCAACCACGAGTTCCTACTCGTTAACAAATCTCGTTGTCTACGAGGGTAAGTTCTCGTTGGATGTATGTCCACCCGTTGATTTGTACCTAGTAGATAGATCTTGGTGTGTAGTTCACACCGTAGGAAATTTTTTGTTTTCTATGCTGCGGACCCAACAGTTCCAAGGGTTGGAGTATGCGACTCCTGTCTCTAAATCTTGAAGGCGATAGGCGCCACCTGGGATTACTTCTGTAATCACGTACGGTCCTTCCCAGGGGGATTCGAGCTTGAGATGCCCCTGCTGCTTGATCGCGAGACCAGGTCACCTTGACGAAGGATCCGGGGAAGCCTTCTCATGTAGTCTTGCGAGGTTCTCTTTGGTAGATCGTGGATCTTTCTGTGGCGATTTCTCTTGCCTCGTCGAGGAGGTCGACGGAGTCTTCTAGTGCAAGAGAGGACTCTTGTTCGCTGTAAGCGACTACGCGCGGCGCCTTGTACCTCACTTTGGCGGGTAGTACTGCTTCTGCTCCGTGCACCATAAAGAATGGCGTGTAGCCCGTGGCACTGTTTGGAGTTGTACGTAGGCTCCAGAGTACGGATTTGAGCTCATCTGGCTAGAAACCCACGGCTTGTTCGAGTGGTCGAAGGAGTCGCTTCTTGATGCTGCTGCAGACGAGCCCGTTTGCTTTTTCCACCACTGGTTGTCGTGTATGCGCGATCGAGGCGTGGCGATGTTGATCCCGAGTTCCTTGAAATTCTTGGAACTCCTTGGATGTGAAGTTCGTCTCGTTGTTAATGATGATGTTGTACGGCACGCCGAAGCGGTACACGATGGACTCGAAGAACTTGACCACGCTGTGCCCTGATTGTTTGGTCACTGTCATGGCCTCAATCCACTTGGTGAACTTGTCGACTGCGACCAAGAGGTAAACGTAGCCTCCTTGCGAGGACCTTGGGAGCTTGCCCACCATGTCGAGCCCCCATTGTGCGAAGGGCCAGGCCAATGGAATAGGCCGTAGTTCTGCGCCTGGTGCGTGTGGCTTGTCCGTGAATCGATGACAAATGTTGCACTTTTGGACTATGTCCTTGGCGTCGCGCATGGCCGTGGGCCAGTAAAATCCTGCTCATAGAGCTTTGGCAACGAGGGCGCGATTGCCGGCGTGGTGCCCGCAGGTCCCTTCATGGATGTCGAGGAGGACTGCTCTTCCATCGGCCAGGGAGACGCATCATTGTAACACACCTGTGATGCTGCGTTTATATAATTCGCCGTTGATAACAGTGAATGCCTTGGAGCGTCACGCGATGTGCCGTGCGTCTGTCGGGTCGTCCGGTAGACGCTTGCTGAGGAGGTACATAATGTACGGCTGCGTCCAGGATTGTTCGATCATCATGACGCTCATTGGTCCCTCGAGTCCTGTGTCTAGCTCCAAGTCATCGAGTGCCATTGGCTCATTGGGTGGTGTAGCCCCCGAGTCCGTTGCTGCGCTCGTTTTCTTCTCTGCGGCCTTTGGCTTGATGGAGCGTTCGCAGATGCGCTCGAGAAATACCCCAGGTGGTATGGGGGCGCAGGTAGAGCCTATGTTGGCGAGTGCGTCCGCCTCCTCGTTGCTTTCGCGACCTACGTGTCACAACTCGCAACCATCAAAGTCTCCTTCGAGTGTATCGTAGAGGTCGCGGTACGCGATCATGTTGTCGTTCAGTCGCGCTTTCGTGCATTGTTTGGTTGACGACCAGCTTGGAGTCGCCATATATGATGAGCCTCTTTGCGCCGCAGGCTTTTGCCATCCTCATCCCGTGTAACAGGGCCTCGTATTCAGCCTCGTTGTTTGAGGCTATGAACTGCATTCGCAGGATATACTTCAGTTTGTCTCCTTGAGGTGATGTCAGTATGACACCTTCTCATGCTCCATCTTTCCGCTTGGATCCATCGAAGTGCATTGTCTAGAGGTAGGACATATTTGGCTTATCCGGGAGTTGGTTTTCCATCCAATGCACGAGGAAGTCAGGGAGAACTTGTGACTTGATTGCGTCACGCTTTTCGTATGTGATGTCTCATGGAGACAGTTCGATTCCCCAAAGCGAGACTCGCCCCATGGCGTTGGGGTTGTTGAGGATATGTCCCAATGGGGCATCACTGACTACCATGATTGGGTGTTCCTGGAAGTAATGGCGCAGTCGCCGGGCGGTCATGAAGACGTCGTACGCCAGCTTCTGGTAGTGCGGGTACCACTGTTTTGTTGGCGTGAGGACCTCGCTGAGGTAGTATACCGGGTGTTGTACACCATGGACCTTGTTTTCCTCGGCCCGCTCGACGATGAGCACTGTACTAACCACTTGGTTGGTAGCGGAGATGTACAGCAGTTGTGGTTCCCTTTCTCATGGAGTCACTAGTACTGGCGAGGTGGATAACAGGCGCTTGAGATCTTCGAATGCTTCTTGCGCTTCATTGGTCCACTCGAATTTGTCAGCTTTGCGGAGGAGCTGATAGAAGGGAAGTGCCTTTTCTCCCATTCGACTGATAAATTGATTGAGGGCCGCGATTCGTCCGGCTAGTTGCTGGACGCCTCTTATGTTGTTTGGCTTCTCCATGGCCAGTATGGCCTTTATCTTTTTCGGGTTTGCCTCAGTCCCTCTCGCGGAGATGAGATATCCGAGCAGCTGCCCAGATGGTACGCCGAAGGCGCATTTGTCCGGATTGAGCTTGATCCGGTAACAATCAAGATTGGCGAAGGTTTCGCGCAAGTAGTCGATTAGAGAGGCTTCCTCCTTGGTTTTGATTACTATGTCGTTGACATAGACTTGGATGTTGCGACCCAATTGCTCCTTGAGGCAAGCCTACATGCACCACTGGTAGGTGGCTCCCATGTTTTTTAGCCCGAAGGGCATTGTGTTGTAGCAGAACACACCGAAGGGCATTGTGAACGCGGTCTTCTCCTGGTCTTCCTCCTTCATTCAAATTTGGTTATAGCCTGAGTAGGCATCGAGGAAGCGGATACGCTCGCATCTAGCGGTGGAGTCGATGATTTGATCGATCCGTGGTAGCGGGAAGTGATCTTTTGGACAGTGCTTGTTTAAAGAAGTGAAGTCCACGCACATCCGTAGGATATCCGTGTCCTTTTTTGGCACCAACACCGTATTGGCGAGCCAAGTGCTTTCCTTGATCTCGAGGAGTCTGTTGATCTCCATTTCGACTGCCTACGCTCGTGGCTCAGACAGTCGCCTGATTGTTTGCTTGACTAGCCTTGCGTCGGGGTTGACGTTGAGTGCGTGCTCGGCGAATTCCCTGGGAACTCCTGGCATGTCCGCAGGACACCAGGCAAAAATTTCCCAGTGCTCATGGAGGAATTCGACGAGCGCGAGTTCCTATGCGGGACTCAACTTGTTGGCAATCAGGGCCGTCTTGGCAGGATCCGATGGATAGACCTGTACCTTCTTTGTGTGCATGGATGAGTCGAAGGAGAGATCAGGTGAGCTTGGCCTACTCAAGGGAGGCAGACTGTTGTCTGTCGTCTCTTTCAATCTTGCGAGTTCCTCCTGCATGCCGAAGGACTGGGAGATTCTATTGAATTCCCTGTCGCAAGCGTCAGATCGCTCTGAGTTCCCGTTGATCGTTATGACACTGTTGGGACCTGGCATTTTCATCTGCAGGTAGGCGTAGTGGGGTACTGCCATGAACCTGGCGAATGCGACGCGCCCAAGGATGCAATGGTATTGTGAGGGCCAGTCGACGACCTCAAAGTCGATGCGCTCGCGCCGGAAGTTCTTCGGCGTGCCAAAGATGACGTCCAGGTTGATTTTTCCCAGGGGGTATACGCCTTTCCCTGGGACGATGTCGTGGAACGTTGTGTCCGATGCCTCCAAGCAGGTTAGAGAGATCCTCATTGCTCGCAAGGTACTCGCGAATATGAGGTTGATACCGCTTCCGCCGTCCATGAAGACGCGACTCATGTCGAAGCCTCCAATTTGCGCCTCGAGTACGAGGGGGCAATGACCTGGGCGAGGTATTTGGGGGGGGAGGGGGGTGGTCGTGTTTGTCGAAGGTAATATACGACTCACTGCCACTGAGGTACTCATTGGTGGATGGTGGCGAGTGCATGGCCAAGTTGACTTGGCGAGTGATGGCCTTCTGCACCCTATTGGAGGGGCGCCCCTTTTGGATCATCATGGTACCCATGGCCCGTGGGTACGGTTCACCTCCGTGGTGCTGGTCTGGTGCAGCTCCGTTCGGGGGTGGCCCAGGTGGTGGTGGTGGTGCGCCATGTGCCACGGCGTCTGGAGTGGCTCTGTAGCCTCTTTCAACTGCATTGCGGTTCATCCGAACCAATCCCTCGTGTAGCTTGAGGAACTCGTGGCAGTCCTTGAGGAGGTGGCTGGACTTTCTCTTGCCATCATGCTTGTCGATGTAGAGGTGTACCGTGCATGGCCCAGACAGTTTGTCCTCGATGGAGGTCGCGGGTGCTTCATCACGAGTGCGGCGTTGCCACACTTGCGTGGTTTTCCCGGAGTCGCGGTATCCGCCGCTGCGGTATCCGCTGTTGCAGTTATCGTCGCGTCTATCGGCGTAGCCAGCTGCGACCATGTTGACATCGTCGCGATCGTCGTAGACGCGCATGCGACGCTTACCCCGGCGGTCGCGTCTTTGTTCGAGTTCTGCCTCCTTGTCAGAGTGAACGCGATTCTTCACCGAATCTTCTCCATCGGCCCACCGATTCGCGATCTCCATCAGGTGGTCGATGGTCCAGGGCTTTGAGCGGCCTAGCTCATCCCTGAGTTCCATGCGGCAGACACCACCGTTGAATGCATCAATCGCGCGGTCTTCCGAGATGTTCTCCGTGGAGTTCTTGATGATGGACCACCTTTGGATGTAAGAGCACAGCGATTCGCCAGATCTTTGCTAGCAGCATCTCAGTTCTTCGATTGAGGCAGGGTGTTTGTACGTGCCCTTAAAGTTGCGCACAAAGCTGTAGACTAGCTCATCCCAACTACAAATGGATCCGCGTGGGAGGTTATTGAGCCATGCCCGGGCGACGCCCTGCAGCTATAGCTGCAAGCATTGCATGGCAGTACTTCGACTGCCTCCATGTAGCCTGATGGAGGAGATGTGATCCTCCAGCCAGATCTTGGGGTCCTGCAGACCGTCAAATTTCGGGTTCTCCGATGGGAGTTTAAACCCTTTAGGCATTCGCTTTTGCCTGATGGATCTGCTGCAGCATCTGGCGCCGCAGAGATCCCCATCTCCGTCTTCCGAATCAGTCGACCGAGCACGTCGTGCCCTTGACTTGTCGATCTTGCGCTGCGTGAGTTCGTCGCGTGCATCGTAGTCGCGATCGTCCGGTGAGCGGGCGCGCCGAGATGTCGTGATCGTCATCGCTGGACGAGGGCGAGGAGTAGCACTTTGCTAGTGCTTTGCCCTCTTTTGGGTCTGGTACCGGTTCCTTATCGAGGGCGGCCTCGATTAGCCCCAGGCCCGCGATCTTAGATCGGTGCATGGCCGTTCTGGGATCTCTAGCTGGCGGCTGGTTATTGAGGAGGTACATGGTGGCTGCTGTCACCGCGGCCTGCGGTGTCCTAGGAACCACGTTGCCTCTCATGTCGACTGTCATAGAACCGAAGTCGAGGACTTTTGCGGCATCTATGCGCTCTTGTTCGGTGAGGTGAGCCATCCGTGACTGCCTCTTCTTGGCGAGGTACTCGTTGCCTCTTGAGGAGGATCCTCCGTAGGAGGAGAGCCCAGCACGACGAAGGCTTGATTCGTCCGCTGCCTTTTTACGCACCTCAAGTTGCGCGATTGCTTGTTTTTGGCACTTGAATTCCTCTTTTATGAGCCAGTGGTAGCCCATCAGCAGTTCCTGCGGGGACCCAAAGGGTAGAGGTGCACCTCGTAGGGCTTCACGACAGCGATCCCACAATTGCTCATTGAGCCTGATCACGACGCGTTCGCCGGTTTGCTCATCGATCATGCGAGGAGTTTCGACTGCTCCTCCGTTGCCACCATTACCGCCGTTGCTGCCGTTGCCACCGTTGCCGGCGTTGGGTGGGTCATTGCCATTGCCGGTGTTACCACCGTTGCCGCGATTGGGTGGATCGGTGCCGTTGCCGGTGTTGCCACCGTTACCGCGATTGGCGGAGGTGTCTCCCGCGTTGATGGCGGCGCACATGAAGTGATTAGGGAAGTTGTTGCTTCCGCAACTTTCAGATCCGGAACCGTAGGTTCCATCTTCAGTGGCCAGATCGCTTAGATCGGAGTCGCAACTGCTGTAGCTGACCGTGTTCTCGACTGCCATCGGAGCGTTGATCTCGCTGAGGGTGCCAATCGATGGAGGAAACCATGATGCCGGGGCAATCGCCGGTGTTGTCGGTTGATCAGGCATGCGAAGCGTGCCCATCTGACCAACTTGGAAGCGGAAGCTCCCAATTGCCAGGCTGATTCCATCGCCCACGGACTCGAATGCCGGGCGAGTGGCCGGCGTGTGGACGGTGAAGTCGAAGGCGCCGAAGAGCTGGCGGATCTCCGTTGTTGCGGAGTTGTAGATCGCAGTTGATAGGGCCGAAGAAGCCGCAACATCAGCACTCCCTTTTCCCACAGACGGCGCCAATTGACGAGGGTTTAACTCATCAATGCCCATTGTTATGGACTTGGGCTTTGGAGAAGGAGGTAGCGCTAGAGACATCTATCGGCTAGCAAACAAGCACACAGGGGACAAAGGATTTACCCAGGTTCAGGCCTCGTAGAGGTCCCTACTCCTGTTTGTCTTCTCGTGGAATTATCGAAGGAGTCAAAAGTTACAATGGTGCGCAGATGTAATCTGGCAATCTGGTGAGGGTTTGTGGAAACTAGGGTTGCGTGTGTCCTCCTCGCCACCCCCTCCTAGCCTTTATATAGATAGGCTAGGTCTCGGGTAGTAGGTCAAGTCGGTTACAAGTTAGGGTTTTCCCCTTCAAACTTTCTATCTTTAGCTTTTTCTTGATCTTCAAGCAATCGAGAGTCCGCAGGTTACTCGGGTCCTTCCATCTGGGCCTTGGCGACACCGTGGGCCTATACGTATTTGGACCGTATATACCAAGCTCGAGTACCTGTAGGGTATACCCATGTCACATATGGAACTACATATATGATCCTTGAATTGTTTCTGATCTTTTAATGATTGGTATGATGCATACGTATATGAATGGTTTTGATTATAAGTATTTTTAACATGCACTTGAAGATTAATTGTTTGGTTTTTTATTTATAATTACAATATTGAGGCTTGTTTTTGTACCTGACTATGTATATCCCTGTTTTATTGTGGCCAATGATTCAAATTTGTCCCAAAAGAGAGGCAGACACATTGGTGTCAGATTTTTTCAGGGATGAGTTAGTGAACCTGGGGCGATATACAACAACATTACAGGTTGTGCAATTGTTACTTGGTTCGCTGACTCCATCCCTAAAGAAACTTATGAGGCCACAATCTTTATCCTACATTCACTCTGATGCAATTATTTGTCATTGTGTTGAGATGAAATGATATATGAACCGATCAAACTATTGCTGAGATGCTTTATCTTTGATATCCACGGATATATTGTCTTACATATACATGTTGTCAACTCTTGAGTTGTAATACAATTCAATCATATGTATGAGTTCTAAGTTATGTTCTTAAAAATCAACAGGAGGATGATGATGAAGTGGACGATAGCAAGGTATCTAGGGACAACAAGAGCCGCTACGTGCTGAGGCGGTTACGGTGTGGGCTAATCCATTTCCACCGTAGGGGGAGACTATTTTGCCCATTCTGTGGCAGAGCAATCAATGTCGACCTCAACAGCATGATCCAGCACGCGGAGGGCGTTGGCAGAGGCGGAGGCAGAAGGCATAGGCCGATTACCTTGGCACGGCACGCAGCCTATGGCAAATTCCTCCGGGAGTATGTCAGGACTGGCCTATATCCCATCGACTAGGTTGTCGCTACCTCCTGCTGATAAACCCCTGCCCTGCTAGGCGTCTCCGTGCCCCGGCCTCCTGCTGCAGGCCCTGCTTTTATTTTGTTCCAGTTAATTATTACCTGTGTGTGGCATGTAAGACAATATATCCGTGGTGTCTCTGGTGAACCTTCTATATTAATCTACTCCTTTATATGGAGTGCCTTAAAGTTTCTAGTGTTCAATTAATTTACTGATCATGCTCATGCACACTACAAAATATTTCTAGTGCTCGATTATATTATAGTTGTCAAGAAATACATCAACAAGTTAAATTGGTCAAAATTTTCTATTGAAGTAACTAAATGTATCACACACATAATAAACTAGAAACTAAAATCTAGTTCAAACACATAATGTATCACCACCACTTGTTGTCGTCCTTGACTTGCTTCCCCTTCAGCCGCTTGATGTCGCCACCGTCCCAAGATCCCTGCTAACCGCTTTCTGTCCTCCTCGCGCTTCTTCTCCTGGGCTAGCTTGCAACCAGGGCATAGCTCTCTCGCGAAAACCCCCGCCTTAACCATCCCATCTTTCATGGTAATGAGCTTACTGTACAACTCGTACGCCATGTAGGCGTCTCTGGCTGCATACTCGAGGCGCACCTGGCTCATCAGCTTCCACTCCTAGTAGTCGTGATCGAGTCGCTTCAATTTCTTCAGTTTTTCATAGGATTTATCGATGATTTCCGCTGCCAGATCACCCATGCCATCCTTCGCTGGGTATGATTTGATCTTGTACAGATTTTGGATGTCGATGTGGTGCCCCTCTGGGATTTTTATCAACGCACGAGAAAGCATAATTGTGTCATTTGTGATATCCACGCTACTGAAAGTTATCCCTTTCCTACACAAGAACTCGACCAGAGCCGGACAACACATCTCAGTTGGTTTACTCCTACACTTAGATGGTTCTAGGGATGTAAGGGAACAAGGGATGCAGAAGTGGTGATCTCAAATTTAAATTTCACATACCGGCAGAAGTGGTAAACGAGGACCTCCTCATGTATGGTGATTTGCACGACAGCGATCTCTTGTGGAGGATTTTTTTCTCTTATTTGCATAGGTGTACTCCAAGTCTAGCCCCACAAACCTGTGTTTCTCTTTATCAAGCAATTGCTCAAACCTGGCGAGAGTTGTCTCCATAGTCGCTTCATCATTTGTGTACACCACTGTCAAAGTCGTGGTGCCATGGGCAAGGACCAAGTGGGTCTCTGTTGTGCGTTTCCCATCGTCCATGCATGCAAGGAAATGGGTGAAAGGAAATGCCTGCAAGGAACTACCTACGAGAGGAAGAAGAAGATGAACCGACGGTTCCAGAACAGAGGAAGAAGAAGCGCCCAGGAAAAACTGCAGAGGAATGACTGAGAAAGAGGAATGACTGCATAAGAAACGTGGTAACTGCAACTTTCGGTTCGAGAACTCACCGTGGTTACGTGGAGATCGTGGCAGTGCTACCGGTTCAATAAGTGGGGCCAATTCCGGCGAGAATATGAAATTAGCTGTACATTTTTCTATGCGAGAAATTGAGAGAAGTCATTTATATTTTGTCTTTCATAATTAAACACAATGAAGTTGGTACATCCCAAGAGATTTGAACAAAAAAGATTTGCTAGTTTAACATACAACAACACTTACAGGCCCAACATGGCAGAACTTGGAGAGCCCCAGAACTTGAGCTACCACAGAGACCTCGGAGAGGTGGCAGAATTGGTGCTGGTGCAACCACGGCGACGGCGAGCTCGGATTCTAGAGGAGGAAAATAGAACCGAGCATGGTCGACAAGGTGATAGATCTCACTGGGAACCAATTCTTGTCCCCGACCGTGCCATGGGTGCGTCCATGGTGAGGGCGAGCTCCGACTCGGGATGGGGAGGAGAGCGGGGCCGAGCAGCTTCATCACTTCCCAGCTCTGCGCCATGGCCGCGACCACAGATTGCCGCTCTAGGGAAGAAGACGTGTAATGGATGCAGGCGCCAACGCTGCAAGCCTACAGGGAGGAGAGCTGGGCCGAGCAGGTTCGTCCACATCCTAGCTCTGCGCCATGGCTACGACGCCCCACAGATTGCCGCTCCGGGGAAGAAGAAGACACGTAATGGATGCAGGCGCCAACTCTACAAGCCTAATTGACACCTAAGCGACAGGAGCGACACAACGGCGAGAACTGATAGGGGGGCCCAACTTGACGGCTGTTAGCTGATGACCCACAAGTATAGGCGGTGTATCGTAGTATTTTCGAGGGAAGTGAAACCCAATTTATTGATTCGACACAAGGGGAGCCAAAGAATATTTATAAGCCTTAACAACTGAGTTGTCAATTCAGCTGCACCTGGAAACAATCTTGCTCACAACAGTTTTGTAGTAGGAATAGTAAAGTAACAGCAGTAGCAAAGCAAAGACAGTAGTAACAAAAGCAGTAAACAGTGGGATTCGAGTGTGGTAGGCATAGGGATGGATGGACGGGCGTTGCATGGACAAGACAATTCACATAGCAATCAGAACATATGGCAATTGCAGATAAATAAGATAAAACATCCAAGTACTAGACAATCCTAGGCATGTGTTCCATATATAGTCATACGTGCTCGCAATGAGAACTTGCACAACATCTTTTGTCCTGCCAGCCCGTTTGCGTGGGCCTCTAGGAACTACGGCAATTAAGGTGCTCCTTTTAATAGAGCACCGTAGCAAAGCATTAACACTCCGTAAACACATGTGATCCTCACATCAAAGCCTTTCCCTCCGGTTGTCCCGATTTACATCGCCGGGCCATAGGTTCGGAAAACGCGTGTATACAACTTGTAGATAAGACCAAAAACAATACTATCATAATGAATCAATAACATGTTCAGATCTGAAATCATGGCACTCGGGCCCTAGTGACAAGCATTAAGCACAACAAGTCGCAACAAAGTCATAAAGCACTAATAAAAGATACTAGGCACCATGCCCTAACAATCCGATGTCATTACATGAACGATCTCATCCAATCCCTACCATCCCAATAGCCTACAGCGGGGGATTACTCACTCATAGATGGGAGAAACATGGATGGTCGATGGAGAAGCGATGGTGATGATGATGGCGATGATCTCCTCAATTCCCGTCTGCAGCTACGAGCAGAGTTTCGGTGCTTTGTCTGCAATCTGGTGGTGGCGGAGCGGAACTCCTTCGAAAACGTCGAACCCCAAGTTTTTAGGTCAAGGCTTCTTATAGCGAAGAGGGAGACCGAGGGGTGCCTGGGCCACCACACCATGCCTGGCGGCAGCCAGCCCGCGCCTGGGGGTGGCCAGCTCACGGCCCTCCTCCGTCTCAGATTCAGCTCTGAGTCTTCTGGAAAAATAGGCACTTTGGCTTTTGTCCCGTCCAATTCCGAGAATATTCATTTTCTGACTTTCCTGGAACCAAAAACAGCAGAAAACAGGCAGCTGGCACTGTGGCTCTTGTTAATAGGTTAGTCCAATAAATCATATAAAAAGTACTCCAAAGTGTGGACAAAACACAAGAAAGTGGATAAAACCAAGCATGGAGCATCAAAAATTATAGATATATTTGCAATGTACCAACATCCCCAAGCTTAACTCCTGCTCGTCCTCAAGTAGGTAAGTGATAAAAAGAAAGAATAATTTTTGAGGTGACATGCACCATCATAAAATTGATCAAAGTATTTGTAAAACATTCAAAGCTGGGATCATAGTACTTCAATAATAACATGAAATACAAAGTTCTAGCAATAAGACAAAGAAACTATGATGCAACATGAAAAGGCACAAACAAAAGATTCATGAATAACAATTCTTTGCAAGACGTTTGTTTGTTTCACATAAAGAAAACATACCATAGTGGCATTCAGCTTGTCCCTCATAGAGTAGCAAACATAAATACAAAGGACACCTTCAAAGTTTACAAGAGTGACTAGATACGAATAGTTTTAAACAAGCAATATCAAGGTATGCATCAATCAACGAGTCTTGGGACAATGCACATAGAACTAAGAATGGCCACTATGCTCTCAAGAAAGTGCTCATAGAATGTGTGAAGACTCAACAAGGAAATGAAAAGGTTTTGAATAGTTTGAAAGGCTTCCAAATGCTGAAAGTATGGTACTCATTAGCTTTGAGCTCTCATTGCCCCTATCATAAGCATCTTTAATGTGGTTAAGGTGAAAGTGATGTCCAATCTGAGTTATACGCTTGACAGACTATAAACTGAAAATCCCAAGTCCCTTGAGTACGAGGGCCGCTCCTCATGCTACTCAACTTTAGTTACCGGTAAGTTCTTGTCATCGTAAGCATGTGCATATCATAGAGAACCGCCAACGGGGTACCCCTTGCCCGATGATACGGAAGAATCCCCATATCAAAATGACAAGGCAAGCAGACAATGAGTATCTCAGCAATCTTCTTATTTACCATGGGAAAATGGTGCTTTTTTCTCTCTTTCCTCTTTTCATAAATCTTTTTTTCTTTTTCTCAATAGCTATCTCTCTTTTTTTATAAGAAGAATGCTTCATAGATATCATTATGGTTACGCTGCAGGTTTCCACCATGTCAGCATGGATTAGACCAGCGGTCCAGGCGTTTCTCTAACACACATACATAACTCCATGGACTTACAAGCTCCCCTTTTATTTCACACCGACGACATCCGCAAACAAAAGAGCAAGGTATCAACTGGGTATATATTTACCAATGTTGAAAGCGTTCCCCGTGATGACGCAGTTACGCTAATCCCCAGCCTATAATTAGCAAGCATATAACTTTCATGGAGAGTTCACAATGGTTCAGGTTTATTAAGTGCAGGAAATAAAGTGTGCCATCAAGTTCGTGAGAGCTTTACTAACTAACTTTTTCATAACAAGCAAACATTTTAGTTGGAAGAAAACAAGGCAAATTGAATATGCACGGAAGTAGCAAATGATGCTAATAGGAAGGTATGGTGGACACTTTGGCACTATTTGGTTTAAGGGAGTTGGAAACATGAATAAATACTCAGTGGAAGTGAAGGCTAGCAATAGTAAGGGAGTGACAAACAAGATAGCAATAATGGCCATAATCATGCAGAGCGACAAAACATCATTAATCAAAGCATAAAGTGATACTACAAGTTGAAAACTAAAGGATCATAAAGGCTTATGGTGACTTGGGATAGTCATAACATGGTGTGAACATGTGCCAAGTCAACCCAAATAAAGCATCAAAGGAGAATACCACTATACTATGCTTTAATATGCTAAAACAACGCATGATTCATCCAAGGCACATTAAGCAATCTCAATTGTTTATAAAAAGTCATGCTACAACAAAGAATACTAAGCATAAAGCCAAAACAATATCAAGCATGGCATGCCAAAGCATAGGTCACAGTCAAAAACAAGCTCTCTTTACCACTTAAGCATGAGCTTTCCTACCCTTTTCCAATCCAAACCAGACTATTTGAACACCAATGTATGCAAGAGGATGTCCAACCAATTTATTCAGAAAACTAAGCAAACCACGCAAACTAAAAAACCAAAACGAAAACGAAAAAAAAGACGCTCCAAGAACAACACAACTGTGCATGAAACAATAAAAATGAAGCGTTTGGAAGAAACCTGGAATTTTTATTGATGAAGAAGGGGATGCCTTGGGCATCCCCAAGCTTTGACGCTTGTACTTCTTGGATATTTATTGGGGTGACACGCGTGGCATCTCCAAGCTTGAGCTTTAGTCCATTCTTCATCTCATTACTCATTCCTTCCATACACCTGAAATTTTTCATTCATACAAAACTTCACACAATCTTTATTAGCAACATTAGTGCACTCAAGATAAATAAGTCTTAAGGTTCAGTTCTAACACTAAATAAACTTACACTAGAACACTAGCTACTGTATCACTTCCCTCAAAAAGCTCAATTTTCCAAAAGAACTCAAAAAGGAACCAACAAGAAGCAAATGCAGAAAATGGCAGAAATCTGTCAAAACAGACCAGTAGGTAAAGACGAATTTTTTAGAAGACCTTCTGTTGCTCAAATAAAAAAGTGTTAAACTAACGAAAGTTAGGCAACAACCTGGGGCAGAATCACAAAAAATTACAGCTCAATCCTACATACAGAGATCTCTCACGAATTTTTACGGTGAAGCACAAAAATCTGTTTCGGGACAGCAACTTTCCCAATCATTACTTCTCTCTCATTAGAGGTTACTCTTGGCACAAAAAGCAAATAAAAAGGATAAGAAGCGGTTATTACTGAAGTAATAACTTCCAAGACTCATCTAAATTTTTTGGCTTATCTCCCAATAAGTACTTTTCTTTAACGCCTTTAAGTTAGGCAAAAGCAAAAACTAAAAATGGATAGAATAGAAGTAAGCGGAGATAATCTTGGTGAAAACATTGTTTTGTTCAATGAAATCCTTTTGTTCAAAAGGTTGATAAGGTCTTGCTACCAAAACAATTTCATATGAGACAAAACTTTGTATTCCACTAATGATTATGTTACCTCAACCTTGATAGCAATGGTCCCAATCATAATAGTTTCAAATTTTTCTCTTGTTATGGGACAATATATTTCTCCAACTTGAATGCCTTCAACATGTTCAATTGAATTCAAACCATAAGTCCTTTAAAATAGACAGTATGTTCCTTGTCATTAACATTGAAGGTCACATTTCCTTGATTACAATTAATAACAGCTCCTGCAGTATTAAGAAAAGGTCTCCCAAGAATAATAGACATATTATCATCTTCAGGCATAAAAAGTTTGAGAGGATGCTCTCATAAGAAATATGATTTGAAGTAAAAGAGAGCAGCAAGAAGCAAATTCAAAACACATTTAAGTATAACCCACTTCCTATGCATAGGAATCATGTATGCCAAGAATAGGAAGATAAAACAAGAGTAACTTCAAAACTTTCAGCACATAGAGAGGTGTTTCAATACCATGAAAACTTCTACAACCATATTTTCCTCTCTCATAATAATTTTCAGTAGCCTCATGAATAAGCTCAACAATATAACTATCACATAAAGCATTATCTTCATGATCTACAAGCACTAGAGCTTTATTATAAACATTTTCAAAAGAAACCTCGGGAACATAACATTCATCCTACTTTAGTAAGCATGGAGGACAATCAAATAATGTAAGGGATAAAGAGTTACTCTCATTAGAAGGTAGGCATGGGTAGCTAATCCATTCTTCCTCCTTTTGTTCATCACTCTCCTCCTCTTTTTCATCTAATGAGATTTCAGGTTCATCAATTTCTTCTTCCATAGGAGCCTGCAAGGCATTAGTCTCTTCCATAGGGTCCTGCAAGGCATTAGTCTCTTCCATTTGTGGAAAGCATCTATTAAAATATTCAAGGATATGGCTATTTTCATCCTTGTAATTATCAAAGCAAAATTTAAGTATACCATAAACCTCATACTTATAAGGTGAATCATCAATATTTTCAAGCAAACTAGCAAGTTCAAAAGCACCCTTCCAAGCAATAAATTCTTCAATTTGTTCCGCATCATAAAAGTCATAAATTCCTTTAGAATAGGAAGATATGGTATCATTATCATTATACTCACATTGAAAAGGGAGGTGTTTATACCTCTTTCTGCAACGAGATTCATCACAACAATAAGTAACATTATAAGTAGAGCACACGTTTCTAGCAATGGTATACAATCTATCAATTTGTTCCCATAAGTGTTTCCCTTTTTGTGACAAGCGGTGTTCCTTATAATAATATCTTTGATCTTCCGTGAACCCACCTTGCCAATAAGCTTCAGTTTCAAAGAAACCAACCATTGACAACAAGCATGATAAAGCAAGACAATAATAGACCAACGAAAATAACAACTAGAGTAGGATTTTTTTTTTGTATTTTTGATAAAGAAACAAGCAAACAAGGAGAAAATGAACTTAGCTTGAACAATAGTGAATCCAAGTGAACTTGATAAATAAATCTATGCTCCCCGGCAATGGCGCCAGAAAATAGTCTTGATGACCCACAAGTATAGGGGGTGTATCGCAGTATTTTCGAGGGAAGTGAAACCCAATTTATTGATTCGACACAAGGGGAGCCAAAGAATATTTATAAGACTTAACAACTGAGTTGTCAATTCAGCTACACCTGGAAACAATCTTGCTCACAGCAGTTTATCAGTAGCAACAGTTTTGTAGTAGGAATAGTAAAGTAACAGCAGTAGCAAAGCAAAGACAGTAGTAACAAAAGCAAGAAATGGGATTGATGCGGTAGGAATAGGGATGGATGGACGGGCGTTGCATGGACAAGACAATTCACATAGCAATCAAAACATAGGGCAATTGCAGATAAATAAGATAAAGCATCCAAGTACTAGACAATCCTAGGCATGTGTTCCATATATAGTCATACGTGCTCGCAATGAGAACTTGCACAACATCTTTTGTCCTGCCAGCCCGTTTGCAGCGGGGACTCTAGGGAACTACTAGCAATTAAGGTGCTCCTTTTAATAGAGCACCGGAACAAAGCATTAACACTCCATGAACACATGTGATCCTCACATCAAAGTCTTTCCCTTCCGGTTATCCCGATTTCTGTCACTTCGGGACCATAGGTTCCGGACAACAACGTGTGTATACAACTTGTAGATAAGACAAAAAACAATACTATCATAATGAATCAATAACATGTTCAGATCTGAAATCTTGGCACTCGGGCCCTAGTGACAAGCATTAAGCACAACAAGTCGCAACAAAGTCATAAAGCAGTAATAAAAGATACTAGGCACCATGCCCTAACAATCTGATACCATTACATGAATGATCTCATCCAATCCCTACCATCCCCATAGCCTACAGTCGGGGATTACTCACTCATAGATGGGGGAAACATGGATGGTCAATGGAGAAGCGATGGTGATGATGATGGCGATGATCTCCTCCAATTCCCCGTCCCGGCAGAGTGCCAGAACGGAGTTTCTGGTGCTGTTTCGTGGAATCTGGTGGTGGCGGCGGAGCAGAACTCCTTCTGGAAAAATGTCGAATCCCCCGAAGTTTTTAGGTCAGAAGGCTTCTTATAGGCGAAGAGGGAGACCGAGGGGGTGCCTGGGGCCACCACACCAGCCCTGGCGCGGCCAGGCCCAGCCCGCGCCTGGGGGGTGTGGCCAGCCCCTGGCCCTCCTCCGTCTCGTATTCTGGCTCCTGGAGTCTTCTGGAAAAATAGGTACTTTGGCTTTTGTCCCGTCCAATTCCGAGAATATTCATTTTCTGACTTTCCTTGAACCAAAAACAGCAGAAAACAGGAAGCTGGCACTGTGGCTCTTGTTAATAGGTTAGTCCAAGAAATCATATGAAAAGTACTCTAAAGTGTGGACAAAACACAAGAAAGTGGATAAAACCAAGCATGGAGCATCAAAAATTATAGATACATTTGCAATGTATCATTAGCCTGATTTTTTGTATTGAAACGTAAAGTTGAATTCGTGCCGAAAAAGACCCTCTGAGTATTTGGCACACCAACTGTAGCCATCGCGGATGATTTCAGGGAACTCGGGGACCGTGTTGCCTGGACACCCCAACTTTTGGGCCGCAAAATGATATTCTCGAGGATTAGGTGATGGAGATGGCGGTGAAGATGGTGAAGATGGTGAAGAAGGCGGCGGCGGTGACGCGGGGGACTCCTTCCCCGTCGCTTGTATCATGGGGGAGCACCGCCCCTTAGCCCCCTTCCTTCATGGCTTCTTGGGAGCCCTCCCCCATGGAGATGGGATCCATGGGGGAGGCAAAAACATGGCTTTGATGGCTGCAAATTCATGGGTGCAGATGCCCTGGGCGAATTAGGTTTCCTCCCTTTATATAGCTTCTTGGATTCCCGTCACCCTATCTTGGGCTGCACTAAATCAGTCCTAAAAGGCCCGTCCGGACTCGGAATCAGCTAAATTTTATGTCCAGAACATTTGTCGTGAAATTTCCAACAACTTTGTAGTTGAAGAGTTTTCCGTTTGACACAGTCTTTGACCCGAAACGTGACCATCTTCAAAAAGAGTTCTGAGAGAGATTTCTGGAAAAATCCCAATTTGACTCCAAGAAGGTTTCCACTTGTATTCTTGGTAATTCCTACACATCTTAGTGTAAAACAAGAACATTATGCACTTTTGCAACTATTAGTAAGTCCAAATAAATCATAAACTTTATACAAAAAAGAGCGTAAAAGGCATATTATTAGCATAAAACCATCAAAAATTATAGATACGTTATGGAAGTATCAAAAGAAATAAGAGAAGTTGGCAGAAATGGAACCACGAGGAAAGTAGCAAGATGTTAAAAAGAAAACAGACTCTGGCTATTTTTTGATCTGTTCCTTCAGGACTGCTATTTTACCCTTTTCAAGATCCAGAGCCTTCTACAGCTTGTCAAAATTCTCATTGGCAGCCTTTCTCCGGCTATTCTCATTCTACAAACAAGACAGCATGCTTAGTTTCTCTAGAGCATCTTGTCGGAACTATCCAGTTACAACTAATCGCTCGAGGGCTACAATATCATATTTTAATCAACAGGTGTTCTCTCTTAGAGTGTCTAGTCGGAATTTTCATTCTAAACTAGAAACTCGGGGGGCTACACTAACAAGTTCTACGCTTAGCTCTTTGGAGTACTCAGGCCAAAAACCGATGATTTTCCGCCTAAGAGCTCGGGGGCTACAGTGGGATATATTACAAAGTAAAAGAAGTGAAGTTTAGAAACTTACAATGGCAATAACCTTTAGATTGTTGGCCAAATGAGCATATGAATTGTGGAAGGTCCGGGCATTTTTATATATAACATCTTCCTGTTTGATGAGATAGTCCAGGCCCAGAGTTGGAGGAGTCAAAGGAAGAGGAGTTGTCGAAGCCGGAGGCATGGATGACGCCATGGCCACCTGCTGTGTGACTATGGCAGTCGATAGCTCAGAGGCTCCCGCCTCGTCCATTGCTTTGGCTGCCTCTGCTCCCTCCATTGCTTGTTTCCCTTTATCAATGGCATTCTTAGCCGGAGCATCAACCATTTTGGAAGAGGTACTCTCTTGTGTAGCCTGGCCACTAGGAGAAATGTCCATGCCAGCAGAGCCTGAGACATCAGTTGTTGGATTGATATCTGTCTCCATGGCAAAGGTCTTAGGAATAACAGGGACATAGGCTTAGTGGGGCCTGTTACAGGCTTGGTGGCAGGAGTAGGGGGAGCAGCGGTAGGGGATGACTTAAACATATCACGAATATTTTTGGACCCCTAAAATCTTTGGAGGATCGCTTTAGACTAACACCGGACTTCTTCCTAAAATGTACTCAGTATAATTACAGGAATTGAATGGGTGCAATATAAACTAAAGTCGGATAATGAGAACACTTACACCATAGTAGGCACCCTGGTTAAGGGGATGCTGGTGGACTTCTTCTTCTTCTCAGCCTCTAAGGCGGCAGTGGATTTCTTGGAGACTCCACTCTCCGATTTCTTATTCTTGCAATCGGCAACAACATCATAGGTGGAGATCTTCCGCTTTCGTGCTGCCGGAGCCAGATGATCCTTGGAGGCATCATCGTCGGACACCACCTAGATATCATGTCATCGGATTGATGGCTGGTACGCCATGAGGGGGTCCTCGAGGCGTGTGGAAGAGAGGGGTGTGAGACGTACGGTGTTCCGGGACGGTGAGCACACAAGTTTACCCAGGTTCAAATCCGCTGGCTTTGGACGGATCCTACTCCTGCTAGCAATCCAGTAATACGGCAGAGCCGAAATATGGGTTACAAGGGTTTTGCCTATGCGAGTTGAGATTGTAGACTATTGTGAGGTTGCCCTAAAGGCTCTCCCTAGGAAGGATTATATAGATATCCGGCCTAGGGTTTATAGGAGAGATCTATCCGGCTACGACTAAGAGTCGGTTACAGCGTACATCTTGGACTACAAGTAACACTACGGGCCTATGTCAGTAAGTCTTCTGGGCCTTCCGTGGCAGATGGACTCGTCTCTTCTCCCTGACTGGGCCGCCCGTGAAGCAAAGCTCTAACCCGAAGTGGGCCACCCTGGTCAGTGAGGCACAATGAGGATACCCGGAAAGTATATCCCCAACAGCAGCCCCCGGAGGCCTCCATGATCCAAAGTCGGATTTCATCATCATCTAGCTTGATCTTCGGCTTGCAGAATCATGAAGGGTTCCTGAAACTTCAAAAAAGAAAGGAGTAGATCTGAGTCTCAATTGAGCCGGACCTATGAATATGTTATTCGGGTTTCCATCTCGAAATTCAAACTAAGCCAGAACTTGGTCTCTGACGTAACCTAACACTAGTCATGGTCAAGTCACGTCACTGACAGACATTTCCTATCAGCACGACCGTTGGTGGGTCCGCCTTTCACGGAACAGAGGCGCCGTTTCAATGCGTGCGTGGAGATCGAGGCGACGTAATCATCGCGTGGGGGTTTCCCAGCTCCTTCCACGATCGCGCTTACGTTCATCATGGCGTTTACACGAATCTTGACGCGGCTGGAGGATATAAGTGGTGAGGATCTCTTTCCCCATCTTCTTCACCAACACTTGCGTCGTTTTCTTCTTCCCTATTCCTCCCCATGAACCTAGAGCTCCTCTGCTCCCAAAAAACTTCCAGCGCCACCCATCCAAGGTCACCGGTGCACACTGAAAATGGCCTCAGCGTCATCCTCCGGTACGGAGAAGGAGAGCAATCGTGGGGTATGGATCTCGTGCGTTCTCAACGACGAGAAGCTCCACGTCTTGGAAGAAGAAGGGCTCCTCCACACCGGCGATTGGCAGAGCGGCTTCAGCAAAACCATCCCCAACCCTCGCAAAGGCGAACGGGTTCACTTTGGCACTCACCTCAATAGAGGTTTGAGCTTTCCTCCCTCAGATTTCTTCTCTGAGGTTATAGATCATTACGGAGTTAACTCCATCACCTCCCCCCCGAACTCCATCTTAGAGATGAGCGCGTAAGCATCTTTGTGCGAGGGGTATCTCGGCATTAGGCCGAGCCTCGTTCTTTTCCGGTATTACTTCCATGTCCGGAGAAATTCCATCACTGTCGGTAATCCTTATATTACCGGTACTATTAGTTTTTGGTTAGGCGAGAGCGCGTCTATCCTCGGATTATGGCAGGTGAGTCGGTCAAGCAATTGCCGTCCACTTTTTTGTATCATAAGGATATTCCTGCTCCCGGCAAAGCTACTGCTTTGCCGTCTTTTATCGACGGTGCCGCCACGCACAAAGAGTCCTGGGACGCAGATGCGCCGGCTCTCAGTGACGATCTGCTTCTTGCCAAGAGGCGGATCGAGTATTTGATGAAGCACAAGGGCCTGAGAGGGTCCGATTTAGTTCACTGCTGGGTGGCACGCCGGATCCAACCTCTTCAACATCATGGAGACCGACTGATGCACTCCATCACATCGTCGAAGAAGGATTCCCTCCGAATCAGCTCCAAGGCCTACTCAGCAAAAGATTATGTATGCCAAATCAAATGGCTGATTACGGAGTGGATTGAGAGGAAGATTCCGGAGCTGTCTTTGGACATGCATACGTCGGAATATCCCGTAGTGCCAGTATGCTTCCAGCAAGAACTTGTATTATGTGCTCATCTTTATATTATTTTGCAATACTGAGATATCTCTTCTTTTCAGCTTGCCGACCTCCCCGAGTTGGAGCTTGCTCCGGTCGAGGGATATCCTCCTGAGTTTTCTCAGGATGAGGGAGAGTTGGTTCCACTGTAGGATGTTATTCCTCGGAAGCGCAAAGCTCCGACAATGGCCATTGGCACAAAGGAGGTTCCCATTGTGAAGAGGTAGTCTTTCCTCACAAGGTCTTTGTACTATATGTTTTAATTCTTTCCGAGATGTAACGCTTTTCTGTTCTATTACCTTCTCAGAGCTAAACATCTCTCCAAGGGCAAAGGGAAAGGGATTACCTCGAAGCCTCTATGCCAGTCGAAACTAAACTTGGTTTCTCCTGCCGTAGCTCCTCCGACTCCTGCCCCTCAGCCTTCTGTAGCGCCGGAGATTACTCCATCTTTGATCGTTGCAGAAGATCCGGCTCAATCAGCAGAGCCAGTGATCCTCGGATCACAGATTGACATCACCATGGGTGACTCAAGTTTTGATAAGGGTGAACCCTCCTCGGGTAATGATCCCTCGGCAGAGGTCTTCGCCAACAATCTCCTGAGCAATCCAGGACTTGCCAAATTTGGCTTATCTTGGAAGTCTACGGAGGAAATCCAGCGGCTAGCCCGACAATGCCTGGAAAGCTGGACTATCTCTGCCGAAGAAGAAGCACAAGAAGTAGAGGACATCAAGCACTCTGATCTTATTGAACAAGTCCGTCTTCGCGACGAGAAGCTGAGGACCGACGAGCTTCCAACTACGCCAGTGGTCCCCCTAACCCTCGCCGAGAAGGTTACCACCGAAGTGAATGCGAGCTTGAACAAACTCACTCATGAACAATATGTAAGTCGGAATTCCAACTAACGTTTTCCTTATTTCATATCATATCCTCTAGCCCCTAAGCATGAAGCTAGATAGACAAATCCGGATTTATGCTTCCTTAGGATGCCAAAGAATGAACTAGTGTAGCCCCCAAGGCTCGTGCTGATATTAGTAAATATATTAGCCCGAGTCTTTAGTAGACTTCTGACTCTGGGTATTCTGACTTACAGAAAGTATATTCCTATAACCAGGATTTATTGAAGAATATTTGTAACAAGCGGAAAGAAATCAAAGCTCTTCGACTTGAAAATCCTCAATCGAAAGTTTCCAGGGATGAGGCTAAAGGTAAACATTCCAGAACTCAAACCTTGTCTGGTATTTCATAGTCGAATTTTTGTTCAACTTTTGCTCTTTTGATTTCCAGCACTGATAAAGCAATCTTGTGCTATGATTGAACAGGCCGAGAATCTTAAAACCCTGGAGGTGGAAAACAAGGACCTCCGCCAAGAGTTGAATAAGCTTAAGGCAGGTCATGAGAAGAGCATTGCTCAAGTTCTCGAGTCCTCCTCCATGGCTACCGAGGAGCGTGATCGCAAGATTTTGCTCCAGGATAAGAAAATCTTGGATCTCAACAATGATTTGTTTAGAGAGAGGGACATTGCTGAGGCACTCCGGGCTGAACTCCAGAGTCTTCGGGAGGAGAAGACCAAAGTCGACGATGTCATCTTTGGTACGTTTGCCTCTTTTTGACTTATTTTGCATCTTCCGACTCTTTGGAGTCCAGATTTTTTTAACCCCTTTGCATTATATGTGTAGGTCCTCTGAACTTACTGGACTCAGCCTCTGCCGAATCTCGCACCAGCCAGCTTACTCAAGTCGGTGATTTGCTGCATGACTTCCGCCAATCCATCGAAGATATTGGCGAAGTTCTCAGGGTTCTGCACATGCATAACATGTCCGGCTTTGAAGTGTGAGATAAGGCCAAGAAGATGCCCCAGCTCATTCAGGACTGGAACATGTCCTACGCACGAACCGTGGCGCAAAACGCTCTCACCATGGTCATGAGCCACCATGGAAGCATGGAGATCTGGCAAGTGACCAGAGGGTATTCTACTGTGGATGAAGACGGCCAGAAGTAGGACATCAAAGCCATCATGGACTCCTGTGCCGGATATGGGTGTCACGTGGCTGACTTGACCAGCTATGATGCTCCCTTCTTCACTCGCGTAGAGATGCCGCCTCCGCCCACCGAAGAAATCGGAGAAGCTTCCGACGACGAACAAACCATCTCGGATTTGAACGTCTTGGAAAGATATCGAGGCGAGGCTGATGTTTCCAGCAAGCCGGCAGCTCCTTCTTCCCCTGCATCATAGAGCATCAGAACAAACATTGTGTTATTCTGAAAACAATCCGGATTGTAAATAAGTAGTATCATACTTTTTGCTAGTGCTAAGTTTAAACATATGTATTTAGCACTTTTGGCTTTATAATTTTTCGTGCCTGAAATATTTTCGTAAGCACTTATGTTTTTCATCTATACTTATCGTTTATTTGGCTTTCCACCTCGTCCCTTTCATGAGCCGGCCAACCTTTAGCACGGAAAATTTGCCGAGCTACGGAGATCAATTGCTAAACCAGTTTAAACTCGGAAACAAAGTCGGCCTCCAGTACCAACAATTCACTACTCGAAAAATGCCAGCATCCAGCAATCAGACAAATAACCAAAGTATAGACTAGAAAATTTTGGTTTATACCCGAAGGTAGCAATTTTAGAATCGGAAATCTAAACCAGAACAATCATGAGCATAAAGTACTTTCAAGTATTATGGGATTTTCGACTATGACATGGTCATTCGGAAATAAGATGGTAAAAACTTCTCAGAATTTTTTTGAGGCAACCAACACTTTATTTCTCATTGAACATGTACACATATATGATTACAAAGAAAAAATAAACTAAGAATAAAAGGGATGTAGCTAAGCAATATTCCATGGTCTGTCTAATTCATCCGGGTCTGTACTTGCTCCAGCTCTCTTTCTTTTCTTAGTAGCAGGTCTTTCTTTGACTGGTCGCATATCAGTTAGGTAGTAAGAACCATTGTGCATTACTCAACTAACTAAAAATAGCCCTTCCCATATTGGGGAAAGTTTGTGCTTTCTTGGCTGCACAAGCCGGAGAACCAAATCGCCCTTATTGAAAGACCGGTTTCTGACTCTCTGGCTATGATACTTGCGTAACTTCTGCTGATAGGCTGTTGATCTCATCTCAGCAACGACGTGAACTTCTTCGACTAAGTCGAGATCATTTTATAGAGAAATTTCGGCACCCTCTTCAACATACACGTCCACTCTAGGAGAAGTGTGAATCAAATCACTAGGAAGAACTGCTTCTGCACCGTAGACCAAGAAGAAAGGTGTGTATCTGGTTGACCTGTTTGGATTTATTCGTAAACTCCATATTACAGAAGGTAATTCCTCTACCCAAGCCCCGCAGCACGTCATAGTGGTGCTTCGAGTCTTGATTTTATGCCTTGTAGGATTAAACCATTTGCTCTTTCAACCTGTCCATTAGCTTGTGGATGTGCGACTGACGCGATGTCAAGCTGGATATTTTGTTCATTGCAGAATTCGGCAAGCTCTCCCATAGAGAAATTACTCCCATTGTCCGTGATAATGCTATGTGGATAACCGTATCGGATTATGACATCCTCGACAAATCTTCTGGCTGTTGCTCCATCACAACTAGTGACAGGTTTAGCCTCAATCCATTTTGTGAATTTATCCACCATCACTAAGAGATGAGTAAATCCACTTGGAGCATGTTTAAACGGTCCTACCATGTCAAGCCCCCAGACCACAAAAGTCCATGTTATAGGTATTGTTCGCCGCTGACCAGCCGGAACGTGAGATTGTTTGGCGTATTTTTGGCAGCCCTTGCATGTCTTGACCAGCCGTTTGGCATCTACCTTGGCTATAAGCTAGAAAAAACCGTGTCAAAAAGCTTTTGCCACTAGATATTTGGCTGCAGCATGGTGACCACACTCCGGATTCGGCTTTTTCACCTCCTTCTTTGTCGCGGATATCTCGGACGGATCAATAGTTTTCTTGATATCCTTGTACTCCTTGGCGTGCAGCACAGCTTCAGCAAAGGCGGCATTTCCGTATTCGCACTCTCGCGCCTTCTTCGGGTCTCCCCTGATGGTGATCACGCCGTTGGGACCTGGAATTTTCATTATATTGTAAATGTAACACGGACGAGCCATAAAAGCCCAGTAAGCCGTACGTCCGAATATAGCATGGTATGTGCTCTTGAACGGGACCACTTCGAAGGAAAGTGCTTCCGTCCGATAGTTCTTTAGAGTTCCAAAGGTCACATCCAAAGTGATTTCTCCCAGGGAATTTGCTTGTCTTCCTGGGACAACTCTGTGAAAGATCACAAAGCTGTAATTCAGCTGGGTCTTCGAGATCTTCATCCGGCGTAGCATTTCGACATACAAAATATTAATGCTGCTGCCGCCGTCCATGAGAGTCTTGGAGAAACCATAGCCATCAATAAGTGGATTGACGACTAAGGCTTATTTTCCTCACCTGTGCAACTTAGGCGGATGATCAGGGCGGTCAAGGGTGATTGCCACTTCCGACCTATCCAAGAATTGGAGGACAGCCAGAACAGTCGCGTTGAGCTCATGTAGAACTGCTTTCTTGACCTTAGCTGGTTGAGATCCGAGGAAGGTGACGTAAGTGTCCTTCTTTGTCAGGAAGTTTTTCTTTCCCTCCGGCTCGGGATTTGAAGCATCGGCTTCCTCCATGTTAGAATCTTCCTTGGTCTCTTTATCTTTTTTGGGATTCTTATTTCCCTTCTTCCGCTTAGCCCTGTAGCCAGCAGTATCATCCTTCTTGATGTCGTCATTAAAACGACACTCGGTGTTTGTGTGAGACGAGCCCCCATTGGCAACTAAGTGATACACACATGGGTTATTGGCAATGTCGGCCCAGGAGTAGGTGTTGCCAGGTTGCTGGTCTCCTCTACCTTGGACTCTTGATGTCCCACGACCGCATCCGTGGCCAACGCCGTGCCCTCCTTGTCCTTCAGACCCGAAAGTAGCAGTGACCACTACCGTTTTCACGTTGGGTTTTTCTTCTGAGGTATTCTTGCGCTTCTGAGCTTGCTACTTTGGTTGTTTTGCCGACAGTGGCACAACTAGGGTGTTCAATAATCCCTCTGTGTTGTCGTCAGCATCTACATACTTGCTCGTTGTTTCTATCATCTCTCCCAAATCAGTTACCTTGTCGCACTTCAAGTGATTACGTAGTAAACCAATTGGGAGTCCTGCAATGAAAGCTTCAATTGTAGTTTGGTCATTTACCCCTTCGTAGGAGTTCTTAGTGTCGATCCATCGTCCGAGATAATCTTGGCAAGTTTCTCCGGCTTTCTAGGTGCAACCCTGTAGGTCTCCTACCATACAGGGCCTCCGATATGTGCCTTCGAAATTCCGAAAGAACGCGCTTTGCATGTCATACCAGTTGTGGATGGTGTTCTCCGGAAGTTCATTGAGCCATGATCATGCCGTCTTCCGCAACATGAGTGGGAGATATAAGGTTGCGACCAGGATGTTTCTGCCTTTCGCGATGTAGCAAGCTTGGAAAAAGTCCTGGAGCCAAGTATCTGGCCGAGCTATGCTGTCATAGGCTTGGATGTGTCTTGAGATAGCGAATCCTTCTGGGAATTTTGTTGCTCTTATGCGTGGTCCGAAGCATTTTGGGCCCACGTATATATCATTGTTTTCGTAGCGCCGCGCCTCTATGTTGGAGTTAATCCTGTGCCTCACATCACTTGGGCACAGAGATCATCCTGATTGACGGCTATGGCTGCGATGCCTTGGAGCCGGACTTCGGCGTCTGCCGCCACCTCCTCCACCACGACGCCCTCCTTGGCCGCCATGGGAGCCATTGTGATGGCTACTTGGTGGAGAGAATGGAGCAGCTGGATTATTTCTGGTTGAACGTCGGCCTCCGTCCGGAGCGTCATTATTTCAGCTCCAGGGAGGGTCTTCATTACGACGAGCCCCCTGCAGGCTTGACTCGGCACGGTGTCCGTCGTTCCTTCGTCCATCATTCCCCTCCCGATGCTTCTCTTTGTCTTCTTCCCTATGATTGTTCAACTCTCGCTAGGGAGGATTCTTCTAATATAGGGCAGCGATCGCCTCTTGCTCTGCGGTTGGAGCAACATTGCGCCAATCACGTGCAGCTCTGTGATGCTGTCCTGAAGATATGGTTCTTGAGTAATTGTCTTCCCGACGGTCGGAACGGTGATGCTGTTCCGGAGCCCGCTGGGGTCTTACGTCATTCCAGGCCGGATCCGTGCGACATTGGTCGGATTGAGAGACCAGTTTTCCGCTTCCGGATTTCGTGGCCTTCTGCTGTTCCAGTCCCTTGGTGAGTAGCTTGATGCCCAATCGAACCTGTTCCGAGCCTGGATGATTTGTCAGGATGTCTCGAGTAGAGGCAGTGTTTTTCACTAGTGTTGGGTAGACTAGATATCCCTTGCTATCGAGTTGAAGCATCCCCGGATCTCCCTCAAAGAGAACCTTACGTACTTCCAGAAATTGATTGTCATGTGTATGT
This sequence comes from Avena insularis, assembly GCA_023614405.1. Classification (NCBI taxonomy): domain Eukaryota; kingdom Viridiplantae; phylum Streptophyta; class Magnoliopsida; order Poales; family Poaceae; genus Avena; species Avena insularis. The sequence goes on along the minus strand of CM042696.1, from coordinate 472,395,530 downwards.
CGTTTCCGGTTCTTCTGATGTTGCAGAGAGATGAGCTTCTCCGCCTTGGCCATGCGCTTCTTCTCTTCCTCGATGTTTTTAGCTTCATCTAGGAGTACTTGGCGACGCGCTTCTAGGGCTTGAGCCCTTTCGTCCAATTCCACAGCAGTTAGTTCTGCTACAGTAGGGATAGGTGTGGTTAATGTAGCATCGATGAGTTTACGGGCACCTGCGGTGACCACGTGTCCATCCACCGATTCTTCTTTGGGCTCATCTGGGATAAGTGCTCCATCCGAGTCTTCCTCATATTCCTCGGCAATCACCTCCTCTGCTGGAAGTTCTTTTGCTGGGGTCTTGTTCTTCTTGTTCCTCTTCTTTGCCTTCTTGGCAGCGCCGGTAGCAAAGACGGCTTTGGGTCCGTTTTCCGAAGTCAAGCTCTGATCGGTACTTTCGGACATCTGGACCTCAGGATTATATTCGATATCCATCTCATCCTGCGCTTTGGGAGAGTTTTCTCTGGATTGTTCATCCATGGCTTCTCCTTCTTCTGCAGCTTTGGAGTTGTACTCCTCTTCATACTCCACGGAGAACTTTAGAAAATCCGCCGACGTCATCGAGTCATCCGAGGATGCGAGTAAGTCGATGTTTGTTCCGATCGCCTCTAGAACTGAGTCAGTGTTGTCTTCAGCATCGGCAGAGCCGGATCCGGATCTAACATATCCGACAAAGTGTGATGTGTGGGTCCTGAGGTAGTTGCAGCTTTCCTCGTGGGCTTCCTCGAAGATCTTGATGGTTTCGAGAACCTCATCCACGCTTGCGTCTTGTATCATCATGCGCCTCAATGTGTGCCTCAGGAACGGTTGATCCGTTCCAGCGTTGGCAGAGCCGGAACCAAGGTTGTTGTTGTGATCCTCCTAGATTTCAACTTCAGCGGGTGGATCGATCTAGGATTCAGCCTCGCTAGGGAGATCCACTCCAGATTCGACTTGAACCGCAAGGTCTGCTTCAGGCTCGGATTTATCCACTATCTCCGCAACGGGTGCGGGTTGGGTGGGATTAGGGTTTTATGAGATCCGGAACTCTGCCGCCTCCGCGAACAAAGGGGACCCAGAAACTTCTTCTGCCTCTATCATCACCGCTGGGGTGGGTAGGACAGGTTCAGCGAATCCGATGTACACATCGATCTTGCCGAAAGACATAATGGTATAGGCAGTCACGGCCTCCCTAGCCAGAATCTAGGTCTCGTCGAGAACGATGAGAGGGACGTCACTGACGTAGAGGATGCGACCAATGGTGATAGTCTCGCTGATTCCGATTCTTGCAGATTCCGCTCGGAACGCAGATCCAAAGCTCACTTGCCCCATGGTGGGTGCCAACTGTGATCGGATTGATGACTAGTATGCCATGAGGGGGTCCTCGAGGCGTGTGGAAGAGAGGGGTGTGAGACGTACGGTGTTCCGGGACGGTGAACACACAAGTTTACCTAGGTTCGAATCCACCAGCTTTGGACAGATCCTACTCCTGCTAGCAATCCAGTAATATGGCAGAGCCGGAATATGGGTTACAAGGGTTTCGCCTGTGTGAGTTGAGATTGTAGACTATTGTGAGGGTGCCCTAAATGCTCTCCCTAGGACGGCTTATATAGATATCCGGCCTAGGGTTTACAGGACAGATCTATCCGCCTACGACTAAGAGTCGGCTATAGAGTACATCTTGGACTACAAGTAAGACTAGGAGCCTATGTCGGTAAGTCTTTTGGGCCTTCCCGTAGCCGGACTGGACTCCGTCTCTTCTCCCTGACTTGGCCGCCTGTGAAGCAAAGATCTAACCTGAAGTGGGCCACCCTGGTCAGTGAGGCACAGTGAGGATACCCGGAAAGTATATAACCAACATATCCTTCAGCTTGGGATCATAGACCTGGGAGGCTATCTGATCCGCCGCCAAGTTCGCCAGCTATAGAACAAAGGAGTGTTAGATTGGTGACTTCAAGACGGAAAAACCTTAGAGCATATATAACGAGCAACAAATGAAACAGAAGCTACCTATGGGCACTTGCCACAATCGAACATGTCATAAGTGATTTTGAAGCCACGCTTCCTGTCTTTCACCTTGGCTATGTCCTTAAGCTGGAGCTTGATAGACTCGTTGGAGAAGTTGTCCCGCGAGATTCGCATGGGATCTTTTATGTCCGTGGAGTACATGTACATTAGCTCGGCGCGGTGCTACAGAGGTTGGGTCCACCTAGTGAACTAGCACATGGCTAGGTCCAAGACGGTCAGACCTCGGTCTACGAGCCATTCGATCCGCCTTATGGCATGGTTGGCTTTTTTGTCAGATGGGAGTGAGGCTTAGGACCTCCAGGTGGGAGCTTCAGCGGCAGCCCCATCGACAAAGTCGGGACATGTCTCTTGGCAGTTGGGAAGAGGAATGTCTAGGCCATAAAAATACGTGCCCTGCTAGTTCTTGCAAGATTCGTGACCCACAATGTTAGGAAAGCGTCGGCTAGGTCAGATCTTAAAGCTAATAGTTCCGCAGATCCGTAGCTCATCCTTGGATTTTACGGACTCTGTCTTGATGGTAAAGAAATAAACAAATAGATCTAACCTAGGTTTGATTCCTAGGTATCCTTCGCACAAATCTATGAAGTTGCTAAGTATGAGGATGATGTTGGCAGAGAGATTGTGGGGAAGTACCCGGAAGTAACGAAGGACGTCCAGGAAGAAGTTGGAGACTGGCAGGCTTACGCCACGTACTAGCTAACCTTTGAGGTACACCTTCTCTCCGGCTTGGGGAGAAGGAGTCACCTCGCCGGGCGGTGCCGGCCACCAGACCAAGCCCTCTGCCGCGAGGAGATACCCCTCGGCGATGAGTTCTTGCAAATCTTCGGCGGAGAGATCAGAACCTCTCCACACTCCCTTGTGGGAATCGCCCTCTTATTCTGCAGTGTCTGGTGTCGCTCGCCTTTGGTCACTGCCGGTGGTTTCCACCATGGCAGAGATAGGGACGACGACCCCCTCCAGTGGGACAGTCACTCCCTAGGATGGATCCATTGAAGCCTCGAGAGTCGCCGTTGTTGAGGGAGCGCTGCTGCTGGAGGCCATTGCACAGGTGGAGGAAGGTGGAGATGGTGGAAAGCTCTGGTTAGGGTTTTATGTCAAAAAGCTCGAACGGTCACGCAGCTAGAGGAAGACAAAGACGCGGGGGAGAATGCAGGTAAAAGTAAAAGCCTAAGCCATAGTTAATATATATAGACCTAGAGTCAAGATTCGTGCAGAGAGATCTAACGGACGAAGCGTTGTCGACGTGGAGATGAGTGTGTGACATGGTTATACCCTACGGGTACGTAACTTCAGCATACCTAGTCCAGCCCAAGGAAGGCCCACGGCAGACATACGCTGGCCCATGAAGATTTTCGGGTGGCCAAGGCCCATGACGTCTTCGGATCCTTGGAGAGCAAGACTAGAGGAGATAGGAAATTCAAAGGGGTAAAACCCTAGAACTTGTAACCGACTAGGACTACGCCCGGGACCTGCCTAAGTCTATATAAAGGCCAGGAGGGCACGTCCTAGGGCAACTCGACTCATACTTTCGCACACGCATCCATGCCAGATCGAATCTGCGCACCCTGTAACCTTCGGTACCGCCGTAATCAAAGAGAAGACAAGCAGGAGTAGGGTTTTCCCTCCGGGGGCCTGAACCTGGGTAAATCTCGTGTCCCCTGGTTGCTTGTCTGTTAACCGTGCCACGATCTCCAGCATCCCCATCTTCTCCAAAACCCAAGTCCATAACAATGGGCATTAACGAGATCAAACCTCGTCAATTGGCGCCGTCTGTGGGAATTGGGGCTGCTGATTGTGCGGACGTGACGGTTCCGACCCGATCGATCTACAACTCCGGGCGACGGAGAATCACCTCCTCTTCGGCGGTTTCGACTTCACCGCCCACTCGCCGGCCACCATGAAGGATTTCGAGCCCGTAGGCGACGGACTCGAAATCTTGTTCGGGAGCTTCTGCTTCCAGGTGGGACAAACTGGCACCCTCCGCCTCCCTGAGCGGGTGCCCGTGCCGTCAATCAGGCCCGCTTCATGGGCTCCACACCCCGTGCTACGCACGTCACCATCAACAGATGAGTTCTCGGCGGCGATGGTTGCAACTCCGATCATGCGATCCCCCTTCGGATGGAGGGACCTCCGGTTCCGGATCCGAAAGCTGCTGCAGCAGCCAACCAATCTGCGCTATCATGCGCGCGATCATCCAAACCGACGAGAACGCCTAACCCGCCGCCCAACCCCAACCCGCGGGACGGAAGCGGCAGCGGTGGGAGCAGGCGGAAAAACAGAGCAGGGCCACCTCATCCAACTTAGCAAAGAAGGATGGGTCGAAGCACGCCGCGCCGTCGCAGGCGAAATAGTCCTACCTCTGGACTCCTCACGTGACCTACTGATGGCATACCACTACCTCCTCATCGAGGAGCACAAGAAGCAAGTCCAGATGCAGGAGACGCTCGACAAATGCAAGCGAGCAGCCTCTGAGTCCAGTGCGCGACGAGCTGCGCTCTTCGCCATGGGACCCGGCTCTTGCACAAACGGAAACCAGGGAAACAAGCACCGCTCTCGGGTGGAAACATGGACCCGAAGGAGCAGCGTGACGTGACCCGAACTCTCCACACATCATTCATGGATATGGACGCTGACGGCAACATCATCCCGAAGACGCCACAAGCTGCGATCATGGCAGCCACTGCGTATCTCGCGGCTCACCCACCTCCGTAGGGGGACCCGAAAAGGGCCATGCATAGGTCCACACTCACCGGACTAGGACTAATCGGAGCTGCGCTCCACGAAGACGCTCCTATGGAGCCGAAGAAGAAAGCTCCGGCCAGGCGCGACCGGAGCCCCACTCTCTCATCCGAAGATGAAGAGGAACACGATCTTCCTCGAAGGAAGAAGAGCTCGCACCGCCATAAACACGACTACGACGCCAGAGACAAGCTTACACAGCGCAAGATCGACAAAGCCGCGTAACGCGCATGCTCGTCTGAATCTGAGATGGATGAAGGCGAAGGAGAACTCTGCGGGCTCGATGCTTCAGCAGATCCGTCCGCAAACACAGATGCCACGCAACTTCAAGCTTCGCCGGATACTCCAGTTCAACGGCACGCAAAGATCCAAAGTCCTGGCTCAGTGACCATCTGTCATCCGTCAAGCTTCACGGAGGCAACAAAGAAACCGCCATGCAATGCCTTCAGCTATAGGCGGCGGTAGCGGCAGATGCAGCTTAGCGACCTATCATCGGGATCCATCCGAAGTGGGAGGAGCTCAACATAGCTTCATCCGAAATTTCAAAGGCACCAGCAAGAGGCCCGCCTCAATCGAAGAGTTGCGAGCCTGCACTCAGAGAACGGGTGAATCTATTCGCTCGTACATACTACGCTGGTCTACAACCAAGAACTCCGCAGCACACATCTCTGAAGAAAGGGCCATCGGCCTTGAGGGGCGGCGTCAGCGCCCGAACTTCAAGGAGGAACTTGGGCGTGTAAAGCCCAAGACACTCGACCACCTCATGGAAATCGCCAATAGTTGGGCAGACGGCGAAGATTGCATCCAGCGGGCGCAATCAGATGAAGAGGACGACTACGGCCGAAGACGCGAACGCCGCAGCAAGAGGAGATCGCGCGTCTACGAGGACCGTGACAGACCCGACATGGTCCCAGCCAGCTACGCCGACCGCCGTAACGACAACAGCCGCAACAGCGGAGGATACCGCAGCGGAAACTTCCGCGACAACGGACGACCAACGCAGTCGTGGCAACGCCGCGACCGCGACAACGGACCCTCAGCATTCGACAAACTTTCGGGACCATGCACCATCCACTTCTACATCGACAAACAAGATGGCAAAAAGAAAGCTAGCCACATGCTCAAGGACTGCCGCGAGTTCCAGAAACTCAGCGAAGGCATGATGCAGATGAGGCAACAAGCTCCAATTCCTGCGTTCGGAAACGCACCTGCGCTAGGTGAAATAGCACACGGAGTTGTAGGGGTTCGTAGCATGGAAAACAAAAATTTTCTATCGCATACAAACAAACAAGCCAAGATCTATCTACTAGATTGTAGCAACGAGTCGATAGAGGAACTCACCCTCGAAGATTCCAAAGCGGTTAACGAGAGCAGATTCTCGTGGGTGATGTAGTCGTACTCTTTCCGATCTCAAGATCGCGTAGACGATCCTTCCAGCGCCACGTTCCAGCAGCGCTCCCTGATCGGTCACACGTTCGGTACTCGGCGAAGACCTTCCTCTCCTTGTTCCAGCAGCGGAGGTTGTAGCACTCTCCTCGCGATTCCGGCAAGACAACGTGGCGTGGTAGGAAGTAGAGGAGATCCTTGAGCCGCCTTAAGCCGAAAGCAGTATGGTGGAGCTTATGAGAGAATCTATTAGTGGTCTAGTAATTAGACACACCAATTAGAAGGCTCTAAACCAATTAGAAGGCTCTAAACCGCTGGCTAAAGCAATTAGAAGCTCTAAACCAAAACGGCTCTAAACCGGAGATTAGAGGTGGAAACTTGTGTGTGTGTAAGGAGGGGAGCCCTGCCCCTCCTTATATAGGTGGGAGGGGGCTGGCGCGCCAGGGGGAGGGAGTGGAGTCCCTCCCCAACTCGGCATTGGAGTTGGCCGCCGGTTGGAGGAGGTCTCCCTCTCCAACTCGGTTTCCCTCTTTTCCTCCTCTTTCCACTTTCCAAAAACTTGCCGTTTGACTTTCAAACTAGCCGTTTGACTTTTCAATTTAGGATTTAAATAAACCCTTTATTTTGGACAGCGAGAACACTTAGTACATGATGCAATCATTCCAATATGTAATGACACATTCATGTACCCTTCCCCTCCGAGTGCTGGGACATTACGGGACTTTCTAGAATGTTCCCGATGAAAACACCGGAACCATTCACCAACTCCTAAACGGGACTTTCCTTATATGAATCTTATTCTACGGACTATTCCGGATCACCTAGTGATATCCCGGATCACATCCGAGACTCGAACAACATTCGGTCTCTTTCTCATAATACCATAACTACTCAAACAACGTCGAATCCTTAAGTGTGTCTCCCTACGGTTCGTGAATTATGCGGACATGATCGAGACACTTCTCCGAACAATAACCAATAGAGGAATCTGGAAATTCATATGGCTCCCACATATTTCTACGATTACTTTGCGATCGAATGAACCACTTACATACGATACCAATTTCCCTTTGTCTCACGATATGTTACTTACCCGAGGTTATGATCGTCGGTATCTCTGCATACCTAGTTCAACCTCGTTACTGATAAGTACTCTTTTCTCGTTCCCGTGATATGTGATCCCTTGTGAGCCAGTCACATGCTTGCAAGCTAATTGGATGACATTCCACCGAGAGGGCCCAGAGTATATCTATCCGTCATGTGGATGGACAAATCCCACTCTTGATCCATGTGTTTCAACCAATACTTTCCGAACACTCAATGCCACTTTTATAGCCACCCTGTTACGGTGTGGTGTTTGATGACATCAAAGCATCCATCCGGTAAAGGTGATATGCATGATCTCATGGTCGAAGGAATTAGGTTACTATGTATCAGAAAGCATATAGCAATTGAACTATTGAAATGACTTGATCTTTATGCTATGCTTATTTATAGGAGTATGTCCACCATATCATTCTCCTAACGATATGATCTTGTTGTTGATAACATCTCAATGTTCATGATATGGAAACCACAATCATCAATCAACCAACAAGCTAGTGAAGTATAGAGGCTATACTAGGGACTTCAAATTAAGTTTACAAATCACACAAGTATTAATGGTTTCCTTGTTAATACTATTATAGCATGAATGTAAACATTTATCATAAGTATGAAGATATGATAATAACCTACTTTATTATTGCCTCTTGGGCATATCTCCAACAGGAGTTCCTCCACCGCCGCCTATTGGAGGCCCAAATCAACTTGATCGCACCACAAGTATCAAAACAACGCCGGTCACATACCCCCACCAAAGGAGCGCTAAATATGATCCGGAAGGGCGCCCCACCAGTGGTGCAGAAGAAAATCACCCGACAAATCAACTTGGCCGTGGCAACTCCGCCTGCAATCCCTGAGTACCTCAGCCGATCGGAATCCTGCATCACATTCACTCGCGCGGATCACCCTTGCCAGATCCCTCGCCCAGGTCATGCTGCCCTGGTGTTGGAGGCGCAGATCGGAGGCTTCGAGATGAGTCGCGTCTTCATGGACGGCGGCAGCGGCATCAACCTAATGTTCGCAAGCACTCTAGCAGCTATGCGGATCCATAATGCAACTGGAACAATCGACACAACGTTCCACGGCATTGTCGTGGAAGGGCATCTTCCCCCTGGGCAAAATAGGGCTCGACGTCATCTTCGGGAAGCCGGACAACTTTCGGCAGGAGCGCCTAGAATTCGAAGTGGTGGACTGGCCGTCGCAATACCATGCCATCCTGGGACGTGTAGCATTCGCAAGGTTCCTGGCCGTCCCACACTACGCATACCTACTACTCAAGATGCCAGGACCAAGGGGCGTCATCACAGTCCACGGGAGCTTCACCCGATCGGACCAATGCGACAGGGATTTCAACAAAATCTCCCAGTCTTTCGGCATGCAAGACGAGCTTGTAAGGCTCCACGAGGTGACGGACAATGGGCTACCCCCAGTCACAAAGCAGAACGCACCTGACATGTCTTTCGACTCCACCATCAACACCAAGAAAGTGCAGGTCCATCCAACGGATGCCTCCAAGACGGCGCTGATCGCCAACGACCTTAGCACCGCATAGGAAGTCGCGCTCGTCGAATTCCTCCGTGAGCGCTGGGAAATATTCGCCTGGTGTCCTGCGGACATGCCAGGAGTTCCCAGGGAATTCGCCGAGCATGCACTCAATGTCTTCCCAGACACCAAGCCAGTCAAGCAGTCCATCCGAAGACTGTCGGAGCCATGAGCCGAAGCTATCGGCAAGGAGATCAACAGATTACTCGTAGCAGACTTCATCCGGGAAATCAAGGAAAGCGAGTGGCTGGCAAACACGGTGATGGTCCCGAAGAAGGACACGGACATCCTGCGGATGTGCGTGGACTTCACGTCACTAAATAAACACTGCCCTAAGGACCACTTCCCTCTTCCTCGGATCGACCAGATCATCGATTCGACTACAGGTTGTGAGAAACTCTCCTTCCTCGACGCCTACTCAGGCTATAACCATATTCGACTCAAGGTCGAAGATCAAGAGAAAACGGCGTTCATCACACCATTCGGAGTATACTGCTACAACACAATGCCCTTCGGGCTAAAGAACGCGGGTGCCACGTACCAGCGATGCATGCAGGCCTGCCTCAAGGACCAGATCGGTTGCAACGTCCAAGTCTATGACGACGACATAGTCATAAAAACCAAGGAGGCAAGAACACTTATCGACGATCTCTGCGAGATGTTCGACAACCTTGATCGCTACAGGATCAAGCTCAATCCAGAAAAGTGCGCCTTCGGCGTCCCCTCGGGTCAGCTGCTCGGGTACTTCATCTCTCAACGAGGGATCGAAGCGAACCCGAAGAAAATCAAAGCTATCATGACAATGGAGAAGCGAAAAACCTCAAGGCGTTCAGCAGCTCGCAGGCGGTAGCGGCACTAAGCGAGTTCATCGGCCGCATGCGAAGGCCCTACCATTTTACCTATTGCGCAAAGCGAGACAAGTTCGAGTGGACACCAGAAGCCAACGACGCGAAAGCCTCTGCGGCTCCTCTCCACCTCGCCAGTTTTGGTCACGCCAAAGAGCGCGAGCCTGTTGCTGTACATAGCAGCCACACACCAGGTGGTCAGCACAGTACTCGTGGTCGAACGACCGGAAGAAGGCAAGACCCACGGGGTACAACGCCCAATTTACTACCTCAGCGAGGTTCTCACTCCAACAAAACAGCGGTACCCACACTACGGAAGCTGGCCTCTGGCGTGTTCATGACGGCTCGACGACCGAGCCACTACTTCCGTGAGCATCGGTGATGGTCGTCAGCGAGGCACCCTAAACAGCATCCTGAATAACCCGGAGAGGCCACAGGGCGTGGCCTGTGGGGCATTGAACTATCACCCCGGACATCATCTACGAAGCGACACGCAATCAAATCTCAAGTCCTTCCGGACTTCCTGGTGCCGGATGGAGCTGCAGCTGCACGACACCCAGACATGTCGCGATCTGGACAATGCATTTTGACGGCTCCAAAGCGAAGCCGGAGGCGGGCAGGAGTCATACTAACCTCCCCGCAAGGTGACAAGATAAAGTCGTCCTTCGGATGAAATTGAGCCTCCAACAACGAGGCGAATCTGAAGCCCTCATCCATGGCATGAAGATGGCAAAAATATGTGGCGCAACGCGCCTGGTCATCTACGGTGACTCCAACCTTGTCGTACAGCAGACGATGAATGAGTGCGACGCACACGCCGAAAACTTGACGCGTACCGCGCGCTATACAACGCACTCGAAGGAGAATTCGACGGCTGCGAACTTCGGCACGTTGGAAGAGAGAGCAACGAGGAAGCCGATAGACTCGCCAACATCGGCTCCACTTGTGCAAAGGTACCACCAGGTGTGTTCCTTGAACAGATCTGCGTGCCATCCATCAAGCGAAAATTCCCCAAAGGATCACCCGAAGAAGCAGAACACTCGGGGGCTACGCTACCCGAAGGTCATGAAGGACCCGAAAAGTTGGATACCGAAGTTGCCATGGTCAACCTGATGCAGGTCATGGCAGTCGACGAAACTTGGACACATCCATACCTCCAGTTCTTGATAAATGGAGAATTGCCAGACAGCCCGACAGATGCCCGGCGTGTATCTCGTCGGTAAAAAGCCTTCACCATCATCAACGGCGAGCTGTACAAACGCAGCATTACGGGCGTACTACAACGGTGCGTCACCATCAATGACGGCAAGGCCATACTCCAAGATATCCACGAGGGCATCTGCGGCCACCACGCAGGTAGCCGCTCCCTCGTCGCCAAAGCTCTGCGAGCAGGATTCTACTGGCCAACGGCCATGAGCGACGCGAAAGACATCGTCCGAAGATGCAACGGGTGCCAACGGTTCGCCGACAAACCACACGCACCTGGGTCCGAACTTCGACCCATACCCATAGCCTGGCCTTTTGCCCAATGGGGCCTTGACATGATCGGCAAACTGCCAAAATCCTCAAAGGGAGGACACGTCTTCCTCCTGGTCGCAGTCGACAAATTCACCAAGTGGATCGAAGCCATGCCAGTCACCAACCAGAAGGGCAAAACCGCCGTCAAATTCTTCGAATCCATTGTCTACAGGTTTGGCATACCGCACAGCATCATCACCGACAAAGGATCGAACTTCATCTCCGAAGAATTCCAGGACTTCTGCGGAGGCCTCGGGATCAATATCACGTATGCCTCAGTGGCACACCCGCAAACAAACGGGCAAGTGGAAAAGGCCAATGGCCTAATCGGCGCCGGCATCAAGAAGCGCCTCATGAGCTCACTCGAGCACAAAGCTGGAAACTGGACGAAAGAGCTACCGTCTGTCCTGTGGAGCTTACGAACAACGCCAAACAGCTCCACCGGCTACACACCGTTCTTCATGGTACACGGAGCCGAGGCAGTGCTACCAGCCGAAGTACGCCATCAGGCTCCACGAGTCGTCGCGTACAGCGAAGCCGAATCCACGGCTGCACTCGAAGACGCCGTCGACACACTCGATGAAGCGCGGGATATAGCAGCCGCTCGATCAGCGGTGTACCAGCAGAGTCTCCGCAACTATCACAGCCGCCGGCTGCGCCCAAGGTCCTTCGTCGAAGGAGACCTCGTCTTGCGACTCAAGCAAAAGCGACCGAACAAATTTGATTCACCATGGTAAGGACCATATGTCATCACCGAAGTCATCCCAGGTGGCGCCTATCGCCTCAAGCACGTGGAGTCTGGAGTCGCATACTCCAACCCGTGGAACGTCTCGCACCTGCGACGATTCTACCCGTAGCAACCTACCCCCCTTTTTACTTTCAATAAGGCTTCCAGCCAAGGCTACTCAGCCGAATCGTGTACCTCCTCCATTACGATATAAATAAAGCTAAGTACCTCGCCCCCAACCCTCGGTTGACTATTTTCTGCAACTTTACTACATGCTACATACGCACTCGGGGGCTCCCCCCACCTCACGATTTCATCGACTGAGGACAAAACGTGTACACCTGAGTAGCTGACCACGTCGAGCAAGCGAAAAGACGCGTACTAAATCAAAGCACTGCGTGCTCGCAAACAAGCAAACCTTTACAACAAAGGGCACATACACGCCCAGCCGCAATATACAAATTTTACATCTATCTGTTTATTTTCAGGTCCTACCTATTCTGAAGAATAACCTGAGCACGCTGCTCAAACAAATCTACAATCTGTTCAGCATACTGCCTTAGAGCCGCGTAATGCGGACGCATATTCCACTCACCACCATCTGGTCGAGGAGGTGGCCCGATGCCACAGCCAAATCTACGCCTGGTGCACCCTCACAAGAGACAAGGCAGCCTTCACCCCTGCGACGAGCTGCTGCCGCACCAGCTCCTTGACATTGCTGGCACTCCGAAACTTCGTCAGAAGACCTGCAAGGGTCGTTGGCACGGCATCCAACAGAAACATGACATGCAGCACCGAGGAAAGTGATGTCTGCACCTGGAGGAGCACCCACGAAACCTGGTAGACACGATCCTGCACCGTCGCCAGAACTATGGCGCGATCACGATCCATCCAGAAGAAGCCGCCGGCCTCCATGTCCTGTTGAGTCAAGCAATTGACTCGAACAGCAATACGCTCCTTTTCTTCCCTCGGAGCAAGATTCGCACCTGCGACAATCACACAAAACAAGGATAAGGCCAGCAGACTCACTCGAAGCACCTAGCTACAACCCGAAACAAGGACCAACTTACATTGCAGCTGCTCGGAAAGCCGACCGAGCTCCGCCATCAAGTACTCCTCTCTGGCTGCACCACGATCCGCTTTGGACCTCCACACGTCGGCACGGCCGCGCAACCCGAGCAGTTCTCTCTCCAGGCTGCGCACGCGATCTCGAAGGAAAGCAAGCTGCGAGGAATCATCCAACGATGGTCGCAAGGGCTTTGCGGATGAAGTGTCAACTGGGTCAGCACCCGAAGGAACCTATAGCAGCAGAAAAAAGAAGGCACACAGACATTCAGCCAAGGATAGAGCACAACTCGGAGGAATTCATTAAAGTATATAAGGCCACTACGTGGCACAAGGATGGTACTACAAAAGATATTCACAACAAAAATAGACTACAAACTATCCTACGTCTACTATGCCTAAGGCGGAGGACACTGCGTCGCCTCGAACGACGCCTAGCTTTGGCCTCGCCTACTGCGCAATGCATACTCGAATGACAAGTCAATGAGCTTGGGCCCATATCGTGCGCAGCGGCGGAGTAGGCGGCGAAGGCTACCTCGGATCCATCCGCAGGTTGTAGGCATCCGAGAAATGTCTGGGGCAGGTCCAGCTCCGCCCGGCCGCCATGGCCATCGCCAGCCGACGGATGCGCCGATGCCCTTACGCTTGCGCTTATGCGCTGCGCGCCGGTGACAGAGCCTCTGCCAGGGCATCCACGTCTTCAAGGGATGCGCCCTTCGGGAAGAGCTCCTGGTAGAAGCGACCAAGGACCTCTTTCGCCTTGGCAAGGGATTTGACGACGGTGCTGCAGCGATCTTCGACCGCTACAGTGGCATCATCTAGAGCACTCCCGTGCTCCAGAGCACCACGGTCGAACTCGATGCCTGCGGCATCTGAGAAAAAAAAAGAAGAAAACATGAAGAAAGGCAACATAGAAGAAGATCCGTAGAAAAAGAAGCAAGTACAAAAGCTGGCGCTCACCCGAAATAGCCTTGGCAGCAGCCATGAGCTTCTCCGCCACCCCTTTTTCACGAGCAGCCGCAACGGTGGCCAGCTGCTCCTCACGATCTGCGGCCTCCTGCTGCAGACGCTCTTTCGCTTCGGCTGCCTTCATCAGCTCCAGCTCAAGGCGCTCTCTCGCCCAAATGACGACTTCTGCTCCGATTGGCCAAGGCTCTTCTTCAGAGCATCGACCTCACGGAGAGAGTTGTTATGCTCCTCTGCATTTACAACAAGCAAGTGTCAAAGAACAGGACCAGGATAAGCAAGAGAAGTACTACAAGGCAGACGAATACCTTGAAGCTACCGCAGTTTCGCCTCCAGCGTCAAGCGTTCCTCCACCAGCCGCTTGGCCTCTTGGACAAAAGGCTACAGCAACAGGCAATAGTAGTAAGAGCAGGACTTGGGGGCTACGCCCAACACAAAGAAGCACAAACAACATCAGCATACAAAGACACTCGGGGGCTCCCCCTGTAACATCAAGCAGAAAAACTTACGTGCTCCGAAGGCGAACCCGCAGGCCCGCCTGCGAAATTCTGAGGCACAACCACCAGCCTCTCCTGCACAGGAGGAACTGGCGCAGCATCACCAGAAGTCGCCACCGTCTGAGGAGGAGGCGACGCAATGTTCGACTCCCCCATCATCTCGCGCGCACCATCACTGGAGCCGTCGGAGGATTGCCTGCATACGAACCAATCATCACAGGTGCAAAAATAACAAGGGAACAAAGGACAACAGTGGCAACAAGAAAACTTACGAGCCCAACACGCTCAGGTCGAAGATAGGAGAAGCCCTTCGGGCCCTCTTCTCCTCCTTCTTTTCTTCCTTCTTCTCCTCCTTCTTTTCTTCCTTCTTCCGCTTTCTTTGGCGGGTGAACAACAGCCCGCACAGGAATGGCAGGAAGGGGAGAGGAAGAACCCCCATGAACATCATCATGACGCTCAAGGCCCAGAGGATTTCTGGGAGTCGGAGGAGTCGAGGCATCTGACGACTCGCTAGAACTCCGTGACCGCTTGCGCGAATGGTCCTCACTCGATTCGTCGGCATCCTCCGCTGGGGATCGCGCTGACGGTAGCTCGGACACGGAATCCACCACTTCATTATCCGGGGCATTCGGATACCTCTCGGGCAACGGTGGTGCCATGCCCGGCACTTTGAAGCTCTGCAAAAGGAAAAGGAACTTTGTTAGCAAACAAAGGAAAAAGTACACAGCTGACAAAAACAAAAGGGAAGCACTACGTGCGCAAATCTACACCTTCGGTACGACCAACGTCGACGAAAAGGGAGGAGTCAGCGACTTCCCCGGGATTTCTTCGTCGGCCTTGAACTTCATAAGCGCGCGAAGAGCCTTGTCAAGTTCCACCTCGGAGATTTTCTCACTCGAAACCCTCGTCGGATCACGGCGCCCAGAGTAAAGAAACATCGGGTGCACCCTCGCTTGGAGGGCTGCACCCGACGCTCAAGAAACGTCCGGATGATGTCGACACCGTTCACCTCCTTCTCAGGAATCAATTGGAGATCCTCCACCCGACGATACAGGGCCTCTATCTCCGCCACCTCACCGTCTAAGATTTGGTTTTTCCAGGATCTTTTCTTCTCAATCAATTGGGAGGGGTCAAAAGGAACGAGACCAAAATCTTGCCCAGCAGCGGAGTCACGGATGTAAAACCATTTCCTCACTTGATCTTGGACAGATTCAGACATGGAAAAGGAAAAGAATTGCACATTGGGATGAGGAGATGATGAAACCCCTAATGGGATACACACCATCCGAACGGGCGCCTCTTCACGGAATAAAGCTTCGGAAGAGGCCAAAGTGACTCAATGCCAAGCCAACACTCGTCAAAGCGTGATAAAACACGCAATGTGGAGAAGGGAGTTGGGAGGCAGATGATGGAGTTGAACCCCATAGAAAAAGCGATCCACGAAGGATTCATGGACGGAAAAGAAAACCCGCGAATCACGAAGGCAACAAACATAACCCGATACCCAGATGGGGGACGGGGGATTACCTCATTGCCGAGGAGTCTCACGGCCGTCGTGTCTTGCGGGATCAGGCTCCTTCGCGGTTGCGGAGATCGCTCTCCGCTTCGATCGCCGCCACCACCATCGATGTGGCAGCGGATGGCGGTGCCCTTCTTGCCTCCGGCGGCGCTGGTCCCAACTGCAGATGAGGACTTCTTTGGTTTCCCCATGGCGCTACGACGGTGGTGGCGTTGCCAACAAAGAAAGACAAAGGAAATGTGGAGGAAACTCTCAGCGTGCAGCAAGAATAGCTCAAGAACGAGGGGGCAGTGAATAGATGAACTGCTGCGGTGAAAAACAAACCACGATTTCACCAGGGATTATAACAGCAAAGACGACGCACGCTGGCCGTCCATCGAGAAGACCTAACGCCAATGGTAGATCTGGTCGTACACGTGTCAGCACCAAAACAAACCTTCGTTACCACGCCGTCCACTACGTGCGGAAATCGAGGAGACGCCGTAATCATCTCCACGCCGCGCGTGACCGGTCAATTCAAAGTCAGCAAGTGGGACCCACGCTTCGTCCAGTCAAGTCATCTACGGCGTAGCGACGCTTGAGGTCATCGATCGTAATCGCGTCATCAAAAGCTATACTAGCACCACTTGGCTCCACGACTAAAAGTACTCACCGAATCTACGATTCGACTAAATACTGGGGCTACTCTATCGGGGCGCTAGCCGCACACAGCAGACAAATGAGGACAAAATTATTTCTCTGAGTCCTACGTCGAGTTTACGACTCCACTACGGACTCGGGGGCTACTCCCATAGGGAGGATGGATTTAAGCATCCGAAAATTTTCGAGTCCTGCGGACCTAATGATTGCAACAATGCTTGAACTAAAAGTCTCCGTTCGAGTCTACGACTCGAACAGACACTTGGGGGCTACTCCCATAGGGAGCGCTGGTCGCGCACCCTATGAAATCTTCGACTGCGATCTTTCGGATCAGCACGCAAAACTTTTCGGCAACTCTTCCCCAATTAATGCTAAGTGAGTAACATCCTCCTTGGCCACCCGAAACACCTCCGCGGTGATAAACATTCGGATGCTGCGTCTGCGACGCAAAGATAAGACCTACAGATATCATCGATAGCACCGGCAACGCTACTGCTAGTATGAATCCATACCAGCAGTGCGATGAAAAATCGACCAGACGCGTTGGGTACACCAATTAAAATCACTAGAATTCCACTCCTATAAGTCCTCCGCGGCCTGAGTTGAATTACGCCAGCATATGTTCCAGGCCTGGGTTAAGGGACCCAAACCTGAAGAAGATCGTGTTGTTTCGTCCTAAGACGATTAATCGACCGATCCGTCGGGTGAGTCAGGCACACGCATCAACAATCCCTACACACATATACTATTAACATATAACTGCTCTCGAAGGATGGAAGAGTCCTCAGCCGAATCTACGATTCGACTGATCACTCGGGGGCTACTGACATGGTTATACCCTACGGGTACGTAACTTCAGCATACCTAGTCCAGCCCAAGGAAGGCCCACGGCAGACATACGCTGGCCCATGAAGATTTTCGGGTGGCCAAGGCCCATGACGCCTTCGGATCCTTGGAGAGCAAGACTAGAGGAGATAGGAAATTCAAAGGGGTAAAACCCTAGAACTTGTAACCGACTAGGACTACGCCCGGGACCTGCCTAAGTCTATATAAAGGCCAGGAGGGCACGTCCTAGGGCAACTCAACTCATACTTTCGCACACGCATCCACGCCAGATCGAATCTGCGCACCCTGTAATCTTCGGTTCCGCCGTAATCAAAGAGCAGACAAGCAGGAGTAGGGTTTTCCCTCCGGGGGCCTGAACCTGGGTAAATCTCGTGTCCCCTGGTTGCTTGTCTGTTAACCGTGCCACGATCTCCAGCATCCCCATCTTCTCCAAAACCCAAGTCCATAACAATGGGCATTGACGAGATCAAACCTCGTCAGTGTGAATGGTAATTTTGCCACCTCCTCCGTCTTTTCCGCTTTAATGTTTCGGATTTTGCGCACATAAAAATATATAATAATTAATTCACTGCCTTCTGTGAGTTTCGAGGTAGCGTAGGTTGTAGCCTACATCATCTTCTAACTGTTCTAGTGGAGAGGTCACATCCGAAGATTCCATCAAAGACGAAAACTATCCAGCTCTGGAAACAAAGACTTAAAGAATCTCCGGCTACATTACAAAGATGAAGAGGACTGCAGAGTTCTTTAGGAGACCTTCGAGATATTGCTTGACGAATTGTCGTCATCACCCTAGATGGAGCATTCAAGATTGAAGGGCAAGACATCGCAAGATCTCAAAGTCCTCCGGGGGCTACTGTTGGGGATATGCTAAATGGGTCCCACCATAGAACGTCTCTAATCCGGCTAACCCGGGTGGCCCATAGTTGGTAGCTCGGCCTATGACCTGCTGGGCCACCCAGTTAGATGGATCTAGAAGGGAGTTCCATGCCAGATACATGAAGGCTACATGGGAGTCACCGACATACTCTGAGCCTTGGAGTACAAGACATGAAGACTAGTTAGTATTAGTGTAGGACTCTGTAATTTGTCCAGCAAGGTCCTTTCCCTGTAACCCTAGGTTCTGGTGCCCTTATAAGCCGGAAATATGGGAGCCTTTAGGGCACAACATCAGATACGATACACAACACCCTCGCACAGCAAACCAATCTCTTTAACTTAGCGTATTGCCATTATAGTGATTTATAGCAGGAGAAGAGTGCTGCCGCCATTGTGGGACTTGAACCTGGGTAAGCTGTGTTACCTCGTACCCGCCAACTCTCTGGCTTACCCCATGTCTCTAAACACACTATGTGAGGACCCCTCCATGGCGTACTCATCGGCAATACCATGACAGGCAACCTCCTCTTTCATAGTTGCAAGCACTAGAAGTAAATTTAGCAATATGACCATTGAAAGCATGTAAGTTTGTAAAGTTTGTTATATGATGAGCATCATAATAATTATCATGGTATTCATTAGCATGCTTTCCCCTTCCAAAATAGTTGCTAGTAATATTTTCAATATTAATATTATGGTTGCAATGATGATTTTCAACATAAGGTAATTGCAAACCATATATATAGTTTCTAGCAAGTGACAATTTATCTTCTATGGTTAACATAGGAGAGTTCAAGAATGACATAGGACTCTTAGCCATAAGGGTAACATCATAGGCAGCAAGTTTATCATTTATATCTTCATTTGTTATACATGGATGGTTATCAAGAAGCATAGGACCATCATCTAAAGCATTTTCATATAGCATATCTAAACAAAATTCCTCATTATTATCAATAATTTTAGTAGTAGCGTTATGAGTAGTCAAGGGTGCATCATTAGTTTCATCATAATAGGAAGGGTTCTCATAAATAACCATTTGACTATCAATTTCCTCACAAGAAATGCATGGATTTTTAGTTGGACAATTATCATAGCATGGGTTATCATAGATGAAAAATGAGTTTTGAGTTTGAGTGTTACTATCATTTATTAATTGTGAAGGTGGAAGATCCCACTCTTCCCCAATCTTAGGTTGAATTATCTCTACTTCATTTTCTTCTTCACACAATTGCTCTTCCAAGCTAATGTTTTAATCATATTTTTCTTGCAATATATTAGTACTTTCCATGGAAGCAAGAGTTCTTTCTTTATGTTTAATAACATAAGCATTATCACTAAATTCTTTGTTGCAAATTTGAAGGATAATATCTATGTGTCCTTTCATTACACGAGCATCATGACTAGTTTCAAATTTTTGATTTATAAGAGAGTCTAGCTCATGGGCACCAACATAGGAAATATATTTCTCAACTTGTTCTATATCATGGCATAAAAATTTACACTATTGGTAAGAAGCAATAATAGGGTCACTATTATGCTTACATTGATAGTGAGAGTGTTTATAGTCTTTTTTAGTGCAACAAGTTATATCATGTGATTCACGAAAGTCAATAGCAAATTGATTGAGATATGTAAGCAATTCATCCATTCTATTTCCTTCTTCATTTGATCTATATTCATAGTAGGCTTCCAACATTTTAGTATGACCTATAGGTATGTGGATTCCAAGTTTATCCATATTTTAGCATGCATATTTAGAGGTTATACTAATTTTTATGTGTTTTTGTGTTTTAAAGAAAACTTACAAAAGACTAAAACAAGACATAATAAAATACTTCAAAAATCTAAAAGGAGAAGAAAAAGCTCACAGTGGTCCAACCTCCCCAAAGTTGGGTTATTGCACAAGTTGATGAAGATGACGGCACCAGAAAATAGTCTGGCAGCTGTCGTGGGAGTTTCACCACACTTCAACCACTATGATATGTCTCCACCAATTCCCAACGGCGCTGAAAATAGTCTTGATGGCAACAAACGCAGCCACTTTTTGTTGGGACTCCAAGTGCAGAGTGTTGTAGCAAGCTTCTTTTCCCCACAAGGGTGACTATGAGGGTTTATATCGAACTCTCGGGGAATTGTGTGGATATTTGTCTTCTCCTCTTCAAGCAACATGTAAAGTAAAATAATTTGTCTTGTGTCTCCAAATCCACCAAGTGGTTATCAAGCACAACGTTCCGTATTAGTAATATGAAATAAAATATAAAACCAAGTAAATAAAGTAAAGGAATACAAACTAGATGATATGGAAGATAATAGAGTTGTTTTTGGGTTTTTATGAGTGACTGCAAGTAGATAAAGTATTTTTGTATTTTAGAAATTATAAATGATAGTAGATGCAATGGAAAGGTGTTTCTTATGATAAAAATCAGACCAGGGTTCATGGGTTCACTTGTCTACTCTCTTTTTAGGTTGTAGTAATCATAAAACAATTAATCAATGATAAAGATTCATGGAAATTCTATAACTGCTTGATAAAAGGAATTAATATTGGCATCACATTCTAATATTGAGATGGAATACATCTCTCTCTTATACTCCTCAAGAAAGGGAAATCTCCATGCAATCTTGATTTAAGAACAAATCAGAGTATAGCTTTAAGTAATATTATATGATGTTTGAAATACAAATATGCTACCTTGATCTAACAAGGTCATCACACTATCACGTGATAAATATAGCACATGATTTCACTTTAACCCTAGTGAGGCAGCAAAAGAAAGGTAAAAACCAAAGTAGATCTTGAATATTATGTGTCACAATTCAATCTCTACCCCCATGCTACTCCATCTAACACACACTTCTCCCCATACAAGTTCTTCCATACAAGTTGGATCAAAACAAGTAATGAAGAACGGGGTGCATGATATGCATCTATTAAAACATCTTACACAAAATAGATTCCAATCTCAAATATCAAATCATAGATCAAAGATCAACCACATAGGAACTACAAATATGACCATAATCATGTTGGGAAGCTCATATGGTACTAGATCTATGAAGAACAAGAGCGAAATAGATCAATCTACTGCCACAAACCCATAGCCTAGAGGTGGAGTACTCCCTCTTCATCATTGTGATGATGATGGAGATGTTAGAGAGGGTGGAGATCTCCCCGGAGGTGACTCCGGCGGAGTTTCCCCCTCCAATCTTCGTCGGATCTGACTCTGTTTGGTGGTGTTTTTGTCTCTGGTGGCTTCCGATGTCTCCCTTTTCGAGGACGCCCTAGGGGGTCCTTATATAGGGTTTTTTAGGTCAAGAGAACTCCATGGGAAAAAGAATCAAGGCGATCGGATGGCCGAGGAGCAAACGAGCATGGGTGGCGTCCCTACTAGGCCTGGGCATGCCACTTGTGTTCGTTTGGCCCTCCTGGCCCGCCTGGTGAGATTCCAGTGCTCCAGGTGCTTCTCGTGGATAATTATTGGCATTCCAAAAAGTGCAGGTCCATTTGACTTCATATAGGTCCGAAAACATCAAAAACATTGAAAATAGGATTTTTCTGCCCTGCAGGGTTCTAGCCAAAATAAAGGGGATGATTGGTAAATCCCCAAAAATCAATATAAAACATAGATATAACATTATTATATATGATGCAAATATGTGGGGAAACATGTTAACAAACTACAAAGTTCATGTATGTATTTTACATGCATCACCTGCCCGCAAATCCAATTTAGAAAACCATTTCCATCCAACTAACTCGTCAAGCAACTCATCTATGACTGGAAGAGGATACTTCCCTTTGACCGTGAGTGTGTTGAGGTGTCTATAATCCACCACAACACTCCATTGCTTCTCCTCAGGTTCACCTTTCTTCACCAAGATCACTGAAAAACGAAGCAGCTTTTGCTATAAGTGATTACTCCCTAGTCAAGCATCTCTTGAATTGTCGCTCTAGTTCAGTTTTAAGATCGGGCACCACTCTGTAGGGACGCATTGACACTGGTCTAGCTCCTGGGATTAATGGGATACGATGATCATACTGGCATCTAGGTGGTAGACCAATGGGCACGTCAAATAATGACAAAAATTTGTGCAGGAGTAACTGAATATCAGGCTTAACCGAGCCTACATAATCTGTCTGAATAGGCTGCACTCGATGCAATTCAAAAAATATGTGAGGTGGGGAAACTGGATTTTCACCCTGTAGAACTATCAACTGCCCATTTCTAACCATGGCAATCCAATTCTATGCCCAGTGAGTAAGCATGGGATTGTGTTTGTCCAGCCAGTCATGCCCTACTATATCAACAAAACTCAACAACGATAGAATCCTAAAGGTATCACTGAATTCATGCCCATCTGCATATCAGACCAGCTCAGGAAAATAAGTATCTGATTGCAATATCTCCCCTCTAGCTACTTACACCTGAATTGATGTACTAGCCTGCTCTCTGCCTGTCAACAAGAATGCTTTATTTTGATCAATGAAGCAAGCTGAACTACCAGAATCCACTAGGAATGTCATCGTTTTCCCTTGAACAATAATTGATGGCTTCGGAGTCTTGGGGCGTGATGATTACCATCTCCTGCAGCTAGTGACAACATCATCATCTGTTATGTGACTTCTACCCCTTCATCAACACTGTCTTATTCCTCGGTCTGCATGCAATTCACCATTCCCTAAACAAGGTGCGAGGGAATGGTAGTCATACATGTTGACTTTACTAGATCGACTAGGTGTAGATTATATCGGTAGAACCTCTGTTGTGAATCGAATGTGGTGCTAGGGCTTTTGATTGAGAGAGAGAACATAGATGGGAAAAGGGAACTAACCTTCTCCTGCGCTTGATGAACCAGTGGCATTGGCCATGGTGGTCGATGGTGTGGGCGTGGGCAAGGTGGCGATGGTGGTGAGTCTTCCCGTAGCTAGCACTAACCCTAGATTGGTAGGGATGTCGGTGGGGGGAGCGGCGGAAGCATCGAACCTCGTATCCTGTGCCCCGCCCCCCACCTCCTCTTTATAGCGCTGCCACAGGGGCCCCACCAACCTAGTTCGGTTGGACGCCCCCGATCAGGGCGCGAGTCAAAGGGCTCGTTCGATCCGTTTGGATCGAATGGGAGAGGTCAATCTAACATTCTCCCCCTTGATCTCGACTTTCCTTTATACTTTACACTTTACTCGTTTCATCACGGTTCGGTACATAGAGCATGTTTCATCGTCACAACTCAATTGCCAATAGAATCAGACAGCTACAATGTACCTCTTGTTTTAAAACAAATTCTGTTTCGTTTGGGCCTTTTTGATCCAAGAATCATAGGCTTTCCCTTAAACCCATGCCGGCTAAGTGCTCCTTGAACACATTGGGTGGTAAGCCTTTCGTTAGCGGATCCGCAAGCATATCCTTTATCCTTATATGCTCGAGTCTTATAGTGTGATCCTGGATCTTATCTCTCACAACATAATATTTTATCTCCATTGGTTTAGAGGCATTACTCGACTTGTTGTTGTGAGCATAGAATACTGCGGGCTCGTTGTCACAGTACATCTTTAGTGGTTTGGCAATGCAATCTACCACTTTCAAGTCGGGTATAAATTTCTTTAACCATATGGCCTGCCCCGTTGCCTCATAACATGCTATAAATTCTGCATACATGGTGGATGATGCACTAATTGACTGTTTGGAGCTTCTCCATGAAATAGCCCCTCCTGCGAGACTGAAGACGTATCCTGTTGTGGACTTTCGATCGTCTTTGTCTCCCGCAAAAACAACATCTAAATACCCTCTTATTTCTAGGGAATCAGACCTTCTATATGTTATCATGAGGTCTTTTGTGTCTTGCGCATAACGCAAAACTTTCTTTACCATCTTCCAGTGTTGTATGCCTGGATTCTTTTGATATCTGCCGAGTACCTCGGTGATAAAAGCTAAGTCAGGGCGAGTGCACGCCTGTGCATACTGTAAGCTTCCAACGGCCGAAGCATATGGTACCACTTTCATTTTGATCGATCTCATATTGACTCTTGGGACATGGAAATTTCCCAAAACTGTCGCCCCTTGACTATAGGAGCAGGTGTGGTATTGCATGCATGCATATTGTATTTCTTTAGAACCTTCTCTAGGTATGCCTTCTGCGACAATCCTAGAACCCCATTTGTCCTATCTCGGTGAATTTCTATGCCCAAAACATATGAAGCTTCACCAAGATCTTTCATATCAAAGTTTGAGGACAAGGACTTCTTTGTTTCTAGTAGTAGACAGACATCGCTGCTAGCAAGCAAGATATCGTCCACATACAGAATTAGGAAGATGTATCTCCCACTCTTAAAATTTGCATAAACATAGTCGTCCTCAACATTCTCTCTAAATCCAAATCTCTCAACATGCAGTGCATATTCTGGAGGTGGCTGTCGCTACTCCCTTTCATTCTCAACAGTGGGTTTAATCGGCTCCTGACGGACAGGTTCTAGATCTTCACTCACTATTGTCATGGGTGAAGTTGTGATAGGTGCTTGCACCACAACCTCTAGGGTTATCATGCAGGAACGATAGGTAGCTCAAAGAATGGCTCCTGAGTCATCGGATTAGGTGCATGCACCCTCTTCTCCTCAAGATCAATTTTCCGAGTTACCATGCTCCCCCTCGTCATTTCATCCTCTTCGAAAACAACATGTCTTGTTTCTACAAACTTTGTGTATCTGTCTTGACAGTAGAAATGGAAACTTTTTTGACTTTTCAGGATAGCCAATGAAATGGCAACTGACTTTTTGGGGTCAAGCTTTGCTATATGTCGATTTCGATTAAATACTTTGGCCTCGGCTGGGCTCCCCCACACCCTTAGGTGTTGTAGCGAGGGAACTCTACTTTGGCCTCGGCTGGGATCCCCCAAACCCTTAGGTCTTGTAGCGAGGGAACTCTTAGTCTTTCTATTACCCCCCTCGAAATATAGCCTAAACGATAGTGCCATAATTTCGACGAGTCATGAGTTCTCATTCTTTTCTATGGATCTTTATTCGACGAAGAAACATGCTTTTTCACATTACACACAGGATAAACTTTTCACGAGTAGATAATTTAAAAGAAGCTCATTGTGAAGGAAAGCAACACCCACACAATCTTTATTACAATAAATGGCACACTGGCCATGTCCACAATGACATTCAAAGTTTACTTTGTTCGAACACGATACACTTATTAAAATTTATATGCAAAAGAAGAAGCATAGAGGACATCCGTAAGAAAGATCGTCGATCCATCAGCAAGCTCCAAGAAGATGTCGCCAATGGCCTCAACATCCGCTAGGATTCCATTTGAGACTTCATCGCATCCTCCGCTTCTTCTCATAATCCTCGTCGAATGGAATCCCTATAATGAATTTGCAACATGAACAGTTGCTCCTAAGTCAATCCACCAAGTAGATTTTGAAAGCTGTGTATACAGGGATTCATTTACAAAAGAAACGTTGTTGTTACCTTTCCTTTCCATCAGTTCCTTTAACCAAACAGAGCAATCTTTCTTGAAATTCCCTTTCTTGCCGCAGTGGAGACAGGCATCTTTGTCCACTGGAAGAGCAGGCCTCTGCTGATGCGGATAGTGCATGGGAGCTTTACCATATGGCTTAGTAGGGGAGCCATGGTTGCTTTGAGTGAAATTCCTTTTCTTGTTGTCCTTGAAAAAGTTCAAGGAACCTCCATTCTGGGCTTTGAGCCTCTCCTCTTCTTGAGTGCACATGGCGATAGTCTTTTCTATGTCCCATTTTTCAGGGGCTATATTGTAATTGACAACAAAGTTCCCAAACTGTTGAGGCAGTGACACCATGACCATGTGGACAAGGAGAGCAAGCTTTATCTCCAGATCAGCTTCCATGGCCTTCAATTTGGCAGCCATGTTGCTCATCCGGAGGATGTGCTCCCTGATGCCATGAACACCTCCTGTATAGTTCTCTGTCGCCAACTGCTTCAGCAGCTGGCTTGCATGTCTTTGAAGAGCCAGTGAACTAGCTCTTTATCTTTTCCATATACTCCCTGCATAAGCACACTCTATGATTGAACCAACAATTGCCGGCTCAACTGTGTTCTTTATAAATGCCATGCATTTCTTG
Source organism: Avena insularis (assembly GCA_023614405.1). Taxonomy (NCBI): domain Eukaryota; kingdom Viridiplantae; phylum Streptophyta; class Magnoliopsida; order Poales; family Poaceae; genus Avena; species Avena insularis. Next base: position 472,369,119 of record CM042696.1, on the reverse strand, counting down.
TTGGCATTCTGCCACTTTTGGTTTTCTATGGAGTATGCCAGCTCTACTGGAGCATAGTCCCTTTTCTTTCTGTCCCGTGCAACATCATCATCGGCAGCATCTCTGATGGGCTCTGTCAGCTAGGTGGGAGGCTTGGTCTCAAGGATCCAATCCACCTCAGCGCAGATGAACGCAAAGTCCACCTTCTTTCTCCACTCGGAGTAATTGTCACCTCTCAGTGTGGGGACCTCCTTGATGCAGTTCATCAAGTAGAACCCTCCTGAAAACACAAATAAGTGAGAACTATAACATTTGCATGTATTAATCCAACGTTGGTCAAAATTAAGACATACAAATGTTTATGCAGATAATTCTACATCACCGTTGGGTAGAAAATAGAATCAAAAGCACATGACTTTAATTCCTTTAAAACAAGACACTAATCATAATCATGCTATTTACAACGTTAGTTAGAAAAATAACATGAATATGATCAGAATATAACTTTAACATGCTCTCATAAATTTAATATCACTTTTGTCTATATTAAATTTTAAAAGAGCCCTTTAACTATTTGCAGCGGAAGCGCTATAAAGAGGAGGTGGGGGCCGGGGCACAGGATACGAGGTTCGACACTTCTGCCTCTCCCCCCCCACCGACATCCCTACCGACCTAGGGTTAGTGCTAGCTACGGGAAGACTCACCACCGCCGCCACCTTGCCCACGCCCACGCCGTCGACCACCATGGCCAACGCCACTGGTTCATCAAGCGCAGGAGAAGGTTAGTTCCCTTTTCCCATCTCTGTTCTCTCTCTCAGTCAAAGCCCTAGCACCACATTCGATTCACAACAGAGGTTCTACCGATATCTACACCTAGTCGATCTGGTAAAGTCAACAATGGTATCAGAGCTTGGCTAGTATCTAGATTCTTCGAGTAGAAAAGCAAAAAGGAAAAGAAAACAGCTAACCCTAGTTGTATAGAGCGCCACCGTTCGCTGGCCGCGCCGTTCCTCTCGATCCCGACGCATCGGCAAGCCGAGGTCGAGAAGAAGAACCAACCCCTAATAGGGCAAAGAAAAGAAAAGAAAAGGCCCCAAATCCAACAGCGAGAATCCCCTGTTTTTCCCCGTTTTTTGTCCCCAGATCCCCATTTGGAAAGCAAATCAAGAGAGAGACACAAAGGGAGGGGCTCGCGTCGTCGGGAGGGGCTCGTCGATAGCGCCGGCGGCGCCTCTCGCTGACCGCCTCCATGACAGCAGACGCGAGCATGGGAGTTCTTGCCGACCAAACAGAAAAGAAAAGGTCACACCGGCCATCACCGGCAAAGGAAACCGCCTCCACCTCGACCACTTGACGGTGGTGCACCCACCCTCGGGTGGATGCACGCGTCAGCAAGGAGTCAAGGGAGGGTGTCGCCGTTCTCTGCTCTCTGCCCGATGCGGGTGTTTTCGGGGAGGTGGACAGTGAAGAGAAAGAAAGGGGAAGGGGGCTCGCCTCTGGAGAGAGGGAGGGGCTCGCCGCCGGCGGTGTGCCGGGCGGCGCGGCCGCCTTGCCTCGCTCGCAGAGAGCGGCGCTGCCGCCAGAGAGCGGGACAGCGCGGGGGAGTGAGGGTTTCTGTGGTTAGGGTTACGGGAGAGGCGTCCAGGGCTGGTTTTGACCCAGCGACGACAACGCGCGTCCGTACGATCCTCAGCGTCCAGATCGGACGGCCTCAGCGTGGCGCGGCGCCTGATGGGCGCTGGGCCGTTTGACCGAGCGAGCAGGCTGAAGCGCTGATGGCGGCAGCTTAAGCGTGTAAGTGGCAGCAAGCGTGAAGCGGCAAGTGTGCTCTGGCCTCGTGCCGCCTGATTCTGCCTAGTTTCTGTTCTTTAATTTTTACAGAAGCTTTTGACAGTTTTTATCAAGTTTTGATGATTTTTGTCAAGCTTTTTTCTATTCAAAGTTATCCAACGATTTTTTGTTTAAAAAATGGAAAAGTAACAGTAAAGTTTCTGTAAAATGTAAAGTTTAATGAATTTGTAATTCATTCCCGTAGCTAGCGCTAACCCTAGATCGGTAGGGATGTCGGTGGGGGAGCGGCGGCAGCATCGAACCTCGTATCCTGTGCCTCGGCCCCCACCTCCTCTTTATAGCGCTGCCAAGGGGCCCCACCAATCTGGTTCGGTTGGACGCCCCCCGATCAGGACGCGAGTCAAAGGGCTCGTTCGATCCCACGGATCGAACGGGAGAGGTCAATCTAACAATACAAACATGGTCCTTGCCCCACTTTTCACCACAAACGAAGCAAAGTCCCTTAGCTCGCCTGTAATTCTTCAAGTTCGACCAATTGTCATCAACAAACTGTCTAGTAGCTTCTAGTTGTTTCTTCTCTTTCACAATTTCGACACCCGGTTAGATGGTGGAGGAGGCGAGAGGAATCGGACTTGGAGGTGCCTAGAATCACCGAGAAGTGAAACCCCGAGAAGAGGATACAAAGGAATCAGATCCTTCACCAAGTTCCTCATACAACATAGCCATAGTATATGTTGTATCCAGATCCGGTGGCTGCTAAATAGCCACCAACACATGAACTTCCGATCCTCGTTAGGTAATTCATGGGATCTGGATGAGTATCATACGCAGCTAACTAATCCACCAGATCAGAGAAACGTTGAACATAGTCTTCAATTGTATTGGTCTGTACAAGCGACGAAGTAGGATTTGGTGTTGATTCCCGAGGAAACGAGCTTGGACTGCTTGCACAAAATCCGCCCATACCGACTGAGGAAATTTGTTCAAATATGCCTCGATCTAGGTTGCTGCCGCTCCCAAGAATCACGAGGAACCATACGAGACCCAGAGTTAAGATGGCATTCCCTATCGCTGAAAATAATCCTCGCACCGGCGTTGCCAGAGTTTGGGATTTGTGCCCTCAAACATCGGCAAATACACCCTCGGTGTCGAGGCCGATGCATCAGTAACATGGTGAATTGAAGGAGCATTCAGAAGAGACAAAAAATTTGGACCCGGACTCATAACTCCTACCGGAGGAGGCGTGTGTGTAGCCCAGGCCATCCCCCAAAATTGTGTTGCAGGGTGGAACCCAGATTGGCTTGCAGCATCGGTGATCGGCTGCCCCGCTGGTGGCACGACAGGCGCAGGAGCGCGGACGGCACGCTCGACCGCCACCGTCAGGCGCGCGATCTCCCCTGAGAGTTTCCCCTTCGTCGCCTCCAACTCGGCGCCTAGGCTCTCCTTGAGGTCAGCGATATCCGCACCGACATCCTCATGGAGAGCAGTGGTGGTCTCGTCGATGTCCCTGAGCTTCCTCCCCCTCTTGTCTACGTAGATCCTGACCGCATCCAGAATTTCCTTCTTATTATCGAGGAATCGCTGCTCGTAGATATCCTTAGCCTCCGCCGTGAGGATCTCGTACATGGCCTTGGTCTCCGGCAAAAAATCCTCCATGATTTTCCAACGGTGGTGGTGGACGAAACGGGTGGCGTGGCCGTGGTCTGCAAAATCCAGGTCGGGGATCGTTGCGCTCTGATACCAGATGTAAGATCATTGTGGATCTCACGCTGTATTCTAGAAAAATTCAGAGAAATTGGCGATGTATTAGGCTCGCTCCTGCCATCCAGTTCATCCGTTCATAGCTAGTGCACACGCTAACAACTCCACCCCTTATAGCTGGAGCTACACGACTATTACATGGGCCTCATCATGCCCAGAACGTGGCCTGCAAGCTAGCCGGGTGCCTTGGTCATTCTAGTGGCCTGGTCCTCTTGGCCTGCGTGGCATCGCTCCCTTCTTCCTCCTCATGGTCATCAACAGGTGGGGCCGCGTCGCTGACACTCCTTTCCAGAATCCTGCAAATCAAAGAGGGCTTTAAATACAATTCTATTGTCCTCAACCTGACCTATACGCATGTTAACCGTATGATCTGAGAAAAACAGAAAAAAAATGTGCTTATCTTCTCTTACCTAGGTGGTTGTTTGGGGCAGATTAGCGATCAGTTTTTAGAATGTAAGTTTTGATAGGATTTTAGGAGAATCAGTTTTACTAACTTTTCAGTTTAGAAGATTCACATACAGTCACGTTTGTGTTCAGATTTCTTGCTCCAGTTGTAGTAGCGACTAGCGACCCAATTAACTGGCTGTTAGATTATTCATTATCAATACTTTAGGATTAATCCGTCCGTTTAATAATACTCTCTCCGTCCAAAAATAACTTACTTAGGTTTATCAAGATTCGAATGTATCTAAACATATTTTAGTATATATATACATTCGAATCTAGATAAACCTAAGTTAGTTATTTGTGGACGAGGGAGTATATATAATATAGATGTTTTATCTTTTGTAAAACAAATACATCTAGGTCTCTTTTAGTGTGTAAGTTCACTCCGAACATAGACATAAAAACTATCTAAATACACACATTTTAAAAAAACTAAAATATTTTATATTTTAAAACGGAGGGAGCACTGGCTAGTAATAATACTGCTAGTCTGCTACGATGGAACTAATACAATTCTATTGTCTGCAACATGTACCATACGGTGCTGGAAAAACAGAAAAACCATGTTTAAGAGTTCTCTTATCTAAAAAATGATCACTTAGAAAGACAAATAAGTATATTTACTCTATTATACGAGATGCCTTATCCTACAAATAATATTTCTTTAACTACCCCATAACTTTTATCCAAACATCAATTGCAACGGACAACTTAAGAGCTGATCCCCGGTATATTTTGTTTTCTTCTTCTTCTCCAAATAACATGAAATATATAAATAAAAGACCATCTTATTAACCATTATACATGATTTTGGATAATCAATGATTTCTGGCCTGCAAAGTGCACGTACCGCGTGCACAGGGCGACCAGCACATGAGTCCCCTCGTGGTCATCGTGTGGCTCCATTCGACACAAGCATTATACTGCCTCCGTGCTGAAATAAGGATTTAGATTTGTCTAGATTCGTATGTATCTAGATATGTTCTAATATCTATATTTTTTGGGCATGCAATTTACGAGTATCAAGATAACAAGTATTCCCTCCGTCAAAATAACTAAAATAAATGATTTTGATTTATCTAAATTTATATAAATCTAGACACTAAAACATGTCTAGGTACATGCGAATCTAAACAAATTCAAGTCACTTATTTTGGGACGGAAGGAGTATCTTTGTTGTCAGTAGTATCGGATCGTAGTATCTTGATATTATATAAGATTTTCGCTTGTAAATATTATCTATGTGCATGTTAAAAAGTACCTCAAATTTCAGCGAGAAAAAGTACCTCAAATGCAATTAATTACATTGATATTTTAAATTTTATGCACATTCTATGTCCTTCATATATAGAGCCTGATTATGTAAAAATATTACATTCACCTATATCTAATAAAGCACGAAGTGTTTGTTACGAGTTTCCTTTTTTAGACCGTTTTACTCTTCCAACATAGAATGTTTGTTACAAGTTCTGTTTTTAGACTGTTTTACCCTTTCAACATAAAGTGTTTGTTACGAGTTCAGTTTTTTAGCCCGTTTTACCCTTCCAACATATTCAACGAATGCCATCTGCAAGTGAAAAACGGTTTCATTTTTATTGAAGTCGCGACTCCTTGCACGAGGGCTGAAGTCGCATAGGTTGTCGGCCGAAGTCGATGACCTGGCCCAGTATTGTAGTGCCTCCAAAATCGGCCCATCATCACACGTTTCTTGGGCTATTGGCACGTCGTTGAATACATTGCTGGAAGGTGCGGGCCTACCGCGAACGTCGTGTTCTTGCTATCCACCGAATCAATCGCTAGGTGTGGGCAGACCCGGTCACCGAGTCTGACTGATTTATAAATGCTCGAATATTTTATAGAGCATCAAGCAAGAGTACCATTCTTTGGTCTTGAGGTATATGCGGTGAGAGAGTTGAAAGAGGTCCTTGTGTGACAAACGAATCAAACGTTAGCATTCAACACCCGACCCTCCTTCTCCCCTCTCGACCCTCCCCGTCTGTGCGTTGACCACCTGAAACCGGGCCGTCCCCGACCTGTCCCTAGCGGCTTTGCCGGCCAGAGATGGAAAGGGGGAGGCGCCGGAGTAATTAGTAGGTGTAGGTTTAGAGTTATCGGCTGTTTGCCGGTGTTTTGGAGCTCGCTGCCGGTTGTTCTTGACCAGATTCGGTGCGTCCTGCCATGCCTCTTCTTCCTCCTCGAGCTCTAGTGGTTGGAGCTAATGGGGGAGGCAAGATTGCAGGGGTCTCCGCAATAAAGGTCAGGTCTCACTACAAGAAAAGTTGGCTTTTATAACGGAAGATTTCGTGGTTGAAGACCCGTTTTTCATGGCTAAAAAGTCTTCTACGACGGATGCCCCTCGTGGTAAAAGCCCCGTCACAAAAGAATCTACCACGTATTTTTTCTAACCGTGGCGGGTCGCACTCTTCAGCCACGAAAACTTGTTATGTCATAGATCTGTTCGCCAGCCACATTGACTGCTGACATCATGCAAAATGCCTCGTAGCACACACCGTTAATGCCCAGTTATCGCCGTTAACGGCCACGGAAACCGTGGTAGAAGCCAGGCCCAGTCAAGGCCTGCTCATAATTAAGTGGGCCGGGCCATTAGGAGAACCCAATAAGATTATGGCCCATTACTGTTTTGTCCGACACGGTTTGCAATGGGCCCAAAGATGTGGCTAGCTGCGGCCCGTGAATATCAGGACAGTTACTGTTTCGGCCTACAGAAGCCCACACTGTTCGAATACTGTGCGGCCCGTTAATGGGCTACGTCAAGTAGGTCCGATACTGTTAAAGCCGGTCAGTCCGTCACGTTCTCACAGCTTGTCATGGGGCGCCTATGAACGGCCCACTTTTGAGAAGGTCCGATACTGTTCTAGCCTTTTACTATTCTGGCTCATTACTGTTCTGGCCGTCTACTATTCATGTCCGTTACTGTTGTGGTCCTTTACTATTTTGGCCCCTTAATGTGCTGGTTGCCCCTGTTCTGGCCTGCTACTGTTCAGGCATGTTGCTTTTCTGGTCTATTACTGTGCTGGATTACCACTGTTCTTGTTTGCTACTGATTTTGGCCTGCTACTGTTTTGGCATGTTACTGTTTTGGCCTGTTACTGTTTTGGTCTGTTACTGTTTTGGCTTGTTACTGTTTCAGCATGTTATTGTTTCGGCCTGTTACTGTTTCGTCCTGTTACTATTTCGGTCTATTACTGTTTCGACCTGTTACTATTTTGGCACGTTACTATTTTGGCCAGTTACTATTACTGTTTCGTAAATTCTGAAGCCCACGCAAAAATCATAAAAGGAGTATAATTAGCGAGCATCTTTTACTGTTAATGGAAGGCGCAATATAAAAGGGCAAATAACAAAATCTTATAAAGTCACTTGATCGACCTGGCTAGCGCAGTTATGGTACCGCCATGCATGGACGGCGTCAACTAAATGCCTACTTGGCCTATACGAGTTATCTAGATATTACATCAGCTGCAAACTTCTTAAAAATATTACAAAATATGAATAAAAGGGAAAGAAAATTCAGCATTTCAGTTGCGAATCAAGTTGATAGCAGAGTCCTCAATTTGCTTTCTCAATTCATCAACTACATCTCCCTTTGAGTGTGACAGCTATATTGGAAAACCACCTTAAGATATGATCTTGCAGTCCCCTCTTTGGTGGCGATAGCAATAGTTGCAGTCTGAAACTAACTAATAACAAGTTAATTCAGCAAAGAAGACAAATTAGTCATAATTAAGAATAAACTAGATAGGAATTATAACTATATAATATGAACTTGTAGAGCAGGAATGCAAACCATGAATGAACTATATAGTAGAGGATAGTTATGTCATTGCCTAGGACGAACCAGAACCAGATACGAGATATAATGGTGTGGCTTGTGAACCTGTAGAACAGGACAAACAAGCATTAGACAAGTATGCCAACAATGAAATGAGCTATCAAACAAAGTGTTTCTTAGAATTTCAGTATAAACTAGCTAGGTCATTTCAGCAAATATATATGGAAGCAGTGGTATCTCCTAGAATGCAAGAGACATTGGATGACTCGTAATTTGTGGTGAGCTACACAATAGCATGCATTTACTATCATAGCTAAGAATGAACCACATAGAAATTATAACCGCATCATACTAGAACTTGTCGAGCAGGAATGGAAAACACGAATGAACTATACAGTAAAGAATAATTATGCTGTTGATTAGGACGAACCAACACAAAATACAGAAAATATATAATGGCATCGCTGGTGGACCTGTAGGCTGTGCAAACCAACATGTTCAGTGTTGCCTTTTTTAGCTCTACACAAAGAAAACAAAAATAGTCAGTGTTGTAGCTTTTGAAGAACCAGATAGCAACAACAAAATTATAATCAAACTAGTACGAAGAGTTTGAACGGGTACCACAGGATAGCAGGGGAAATAATAGCAGGAACTTAGCTCAGGAATAACCAGATAGAGTTAGTAACTGTGCAGTAGGGAATCTACACTAATATTTTCCACTGACATTACATTTTGCAAGAACTACACAATAGCAGGCATTTACTGGTGTACGGAGCAGCTAAGATAAGAACATGTGCATGACAAAATAACAAACATGTGCATGCCTTGATTTTGTAGAGCAACGAATGCAAACCAACATGTTTAACGACCTTGTATGTACTAGCACGAAGAACAGACATGCCCATTGACTTGTATGTACTAGCACGATTACAAAAATGCAGTCCACTGTGACATGCTCGAACCTGCTATACCGCTGACAAAACAAAAAATGGGTTGGAGATCTGGTTAACTTGGTCGGAGAGGCGTCTAAGCATCGTCGGTAGCGTGCGTGTGACGTCCAGGTCAATGAGGCTGCTGCAGTTGCGATGGCTGTTGGCGTTGGGGAAGCAGATCTTGGGCGTTCGATCTTTGGTGCGATCGGCTGACGTGTAGCTGATGCGAGCGGTGGACATGGAACTTGTTGAATTAGATCTCGTATGGTGGATAACGGTGAAGCTGCTCCGATACGGTTGGGTAGCTTTCGGCGGCGGGGAAGCAGAGCGTGGGCGGTCGACAACACCATAGGAGCGGTCAGCGAGACCACAAGTATGGTGGAGTGGCAGACAGACCCAGTGAATTAGATCCAATTGGGTGGGCGTCTATGAAGCGGCTCCGGCAGCCGTGGAATTGCCGCCAGGCGGTGCATGAGGTGGTCATGGAGGTGAGGGTGTGGGAGAGAAGCCTGTGATTTTGGGAGGGCCAGCTGGAAAAACTACGTGAATCGGGACTATGGAGGTGAACAGAAAAATAATTATGATCGTGCCCCCAAGCTTCGACTTTAGCGTGCCCATAGGGCGTCCAAACAATGGGTAGAAAGGGAATTTTGACATCAAAAGTTTTTGAAACGGAGGGGCGCAAAATGCTTTAAAGTTGGCCTCTGGTTTTGTCGCTAGATTGAGACTTTGAATTTGGCTAATAATAGAAAAATGGTAATCCCCTAGTGGGAGATTTAGCCTCAAAGTTTTTGAAATGGTGGGGCGGGAAATGCTTCAAGGTCGGTCTGTGATTTTTCTGCTCGACCGAGATTTTGAATTTGGCTATCGAAAAAATAATAATAATAGAAAAATGATTCTCCACGGTGGGAGATTTTGCCTCAAAGTTTTTGAAATGGTGGGGCGAGAAATGCTTCAAGGTGGGTGTGTGAATTTTCCGCCCAATTGAGATTTTGAATTTGGCTACCGGACAAATAATAATACTTGTTTTCTACGCACTTCTATTCTGGTAGACAGTTGTTGGGCCTCCAAGTGCAGAGGTTTGTAGAACAGCAGCAAGTTTTCCCTTAAGTGGATCACCCAAGGTTTATCGAACTCAGGGAGGAAGTGGTCAAATGTATCCCCTCTCAAGCAACCCTGCAATCAAGATACAAGAAGTCTCTTGTGTCCCCAACACACCCAATACACTTGTCAGGTGTATAGGTGCACTAGTTCGGCGAAAAGATAGTGAAATACAAGTGGTATGGATAATTATAAGTGGTAATGGTGATAGAAAATAACTTGATGGCGTGGAAAATACTAAAGGCAAACTGAAATAAAGAAGGAAGCAAGCAAACATGTAACAAATCTAATTGCAAATGGTGTATCAATGCTTAGAAACAAGGCCTAGGGATCATACTTTCACTAGTGAACACTCCCATATAAATATATTCTCTTCATGATACTACTCTTAAATACTCTCCGGTTGGACACTCTAATCCATGGTAGGGCTATAACAACACACCTCAAAGTAAGCCTTTCCCATCTAGAAAACCCCACACTATCACCTTGAGCACTAGATGAGTGCAACAAACACCACAATTTCATAAAGACATCCAACTCCAAATATAACTCATAACAAGTATTTGTAATCTCTAGCCTAAGTGCCACCATGGTGTGCACGTTGTCACTTTCACACACATGGGGAGAGCAGAGATCTATTAAGCACTTGAGTAGCAAGGTAGATCTATAGATTACAAGCTCATGATCTCAATAAGATCATGCATAGAGAGAGAGATGGACACATAGCTACCGGTAGAACCCTTAGCCTCGAGAGAGAACTACTCCCTCCTTATCATGGGAATCAGCAATGGTGATGGAGATGGTGGTGGAGATCGATGGAGATGGCTGATACGTCCAAAACGTATCTACTTTCCCGAACACTTTTGCTATTGTTTCTCCTCTATACTTGTGTGATTTGGATGCAACTAATGCGGACTGACGCTGTTTTCAGCAGAATTGCCTTGGTGTCTACTTTTTGTGTAGAAAATCAACTATCAGGAAAAATCCCGGAAAATATGCCACAAATCCTATTTCACCCGAAGACTCTAGGAGCCAGAATATGACACGGAGAAGAGCCAGGGGGTGGCCACACCACCTGGTGGCGCGAGCCAGGCCATGCCTCGCCAGGGGGTGGTGTGGGCCCCCCAGGCACCCCCTCGGCCTCTCTCTTCGCCTATAAGGAGCCTTCTGACCTAAAAACTTCGGGGGGTTTGACGTTTTTCTAGAAGGAGTTCCGCTCCGCCGCCACCACCAGATTCTACGAAACGGCACCAGAAATTCTGTTCTGGCACCCTGCCGGGACGGGGAATTGGAGGAGATCATTGCCGTCATCATCACCATCGCTTCTCCATCGACCATCCATGTTTCCCCCATCTATGAGTGAGTAATCCCCCGCTGAAGGCTATGGGGATGGTAGGGATTGGATGAGATCGTTCATGTAATGGCATCAGATTGTTAGGGCATGTTGCTTAGTATCTTTTATTAGTGCTTTATGACTTTGTTGCGACTTGTTGTGCTTAATGCTTGTCACTAGGGCCCGAATGCCATGATTTCAGATCTGAACATGTTATTGATTCATTATGATAGTATTGTTTTTGGTCTTATCTGCAAGTTGTATGCACACGTTGTTGTCCGGAACCTATGGCCCAGTGATGAAATCAGGATAACGGAAGGAATGGCTTTGATGTGAGGATCACATGTGTTCATGGAGTGTTAATGCTTTGCTCCGGTGCTCTATTAAAAGGAGCACCTTAATTGCCAGTAGTTCCCTAGAGGCCCCGCTACAAACGGGCTGGCAGGACAAAAGATGTTGTGCAAGTTCTCATTGCGAGCATGTATGACTATATATGGAACACATGCCTAGGATTATCTAGTACTTGGATGCTTTATCTTATTTATCTGCAATTGCCCTATGTTCTGATTGCTATGTGAATTGTCTTGTCCATGCAACGCATGTCCATCCATCCCTATGCCTACCTTCGAATCCCTTGTTCTTGCTTTTGTTACTCATCTTTGCTTTACTACTGTTACTTTACTATTCCTACTACAAAACTATTGCTACTGATAAACTGCTATGAGCAAGATTGTTTCTAGGTGCAGCTGAATTGACAACTCAGTTGTTAAGGCTGATAAATATTCTTTGGCTCCCCTTGTGTCGAATCAATAAATTGGGTTTCACTTCACTCGAAAATACTACGATACACCCCCTATACTTGTGGGTCATCAAGACTATTTTCTGGCGCCGTTGCCGGGGAGCATAGCTTTATTTATCAAGTTCACTTGGATTCTCTATTGTTCGCTGATATCCATCCATCATGGGTAAGTCTCGTGATGGCAAGGTTCCTATTTTACCATCCACTACAAGAAGAGGTACGGTTCTGAACACCTCTATTGCTCTTGATTCACCGTCTGTTTTGAGTAAGTTCCTTACACCACCACATACACATGCTACACACACTGCTACTAGTGCTAAATCTAAAACTTCTGATGCTTATGATGCTGCTTCTACTATGCTTGATAAGAGTGGTTCATTAGGTCCTTTCCTAGATGCTACGATTGCTAGAACTATAGTTGGAAATATTGAAACTCCTAATGAAGACACTACCACACCTGTTAGCTCACCTGAGTCTAGTGAGAGTTATGATATTGAAGATGGTTATGTTGAGATGACCGATGAGTTTATTAAAGAATGTAAAAAACACCCATGATAGGAGCGCTGCTAAGAGTCTCCTTGAGAGGCGTACTATTAGACCCAAATTGTCTCCTGATGCTAAGTTTGCTGCTTCTCCCATAAACATTACAGATGAAGATTATGATTTCTCTCTCGATCTATCTTACATAGCTATTGTCGAGAAAGAACCTTTTTGTGGGACTAAGAATGAAAGTGCGGTAGCACATATGAATGAACTTTCTACCATGAGTGGCTTGTTTTCTGATGATATTAAGATGCGTACTTACTTTGTTGCTAAGTTTTCACTAAAAGGAGAAGCTAAAACTTGGTTTAGTAATTTACCTCCTAGATCTATTGATAGCCCTGAGTGCTTGATTAGTACTTTCCTGCAGAAATATTTTCCTCCTAGTGCTAGACATGCTATTTTGCAGGAACTTTTTGATTTTAAATAGGGAGAAAAAATTATTGCCGAATCTTGGGCAAGGTTTTGTGCTTTGATTCATGCACAGGCTAGAAGTCCATTACCTAAGAATGAGCTTCTTGATATATTTTATAATGGACTAACCGAAGAATCTAGGACATACCTAGATAGTTGTGCTGATTGTGTTTTCAGGAATAGGACTCCTAAGGAAGCTGAGGAATTATTGGCTAAAATAAGTAAGAATTATGAAGATTGGAATCCTCATAAACAAGCTATACCTGAAGTAATTGTACATGAACCATCTGTTCCTGTGCCTATTCCAACATCAAAGAAGAGGGGAGTTATTGAATTAAATGATGAAGTGATGGAGGAAGCTAAGAAATGTCTTAAGGAGAAGGGAATTAAAGCTGCAGATGTCAAGAATTTACCTCCTATAGAAGAATTATGTAAGCCTATTCCCTACTCATCCACTATTGAGGTACACTCTCTCCAACACTTTGATGAAGGTGATATCCCTTACTCTAAATCTCCTGATCAATGCTTAGAAGAATTTGATATCTTTATTGTTAAGCAAGATAACTTTAATAAAAGGGTGCAAAATCATCTAATGGAAAACACTAGAGCTATTGTTGAGTTGAAAGATATTGTGGAAAGAACCTCTAATGATGTTAAAATGATTGTTAAACACTTTCAAATGGTTCAAACTCAAATAGATCAACTCGTTAAAGTGCAAAACGACTTGCTAGTTAATGCTGCTAAAGAAAAACATGCTTATGAAATTAGAACTAGAAGTGGTGCTGCTACCCAGGATCCTCTATATCCTGAGGGGCATCCCAAAACAATTGAGCAGGATTCTCAACAAGCTAAAAATAGTGGTTCTACTCGTAAGAAAAGGAAAAAGAATTATAAAACTGTTGTAGAACCCTCTGAACCTGCTATAGATCCTAATAGTATATCTATCTCTGATGCTGAAACTGAAAGTGGTAATGAAGAAAATGTTGTTCCTAATGAAGAAAAAGTTGAAGAAGAACACAAAACCACACTAAGAATACTAAATACACCAAAGAAGATTTTATTGCTAAGAAACATGGTAGTGAAAGAGAACCTTGGGTCCAAAAACCTATGCCTTTCCCTGATAAGAAACACAAGTCAAAGGAAGATGAACACTATAATAAGTTTTGTGAGTGGATGAAGCCTTTATTCTTGCAAATTCCTTTGACTGATGCTATTAAATTGCCTCCTTACTCAAAGTATATGAAGGACATTGTCTCGAATAAAAGGAAGATCCCTAATGAAGAAATTTCTACTTTGCTTGCTAATTATTCCTTCAATGGTAAGGTTCCTAAGAAACTTGGAGACCCAGGGATTCCAACTATCCCTTGCTCTATTAAGAACAGTTATGTTAGAACTGCTTTGTGTGATTTGGGAGCTGGAGTTAGTGTTATGCCTTTCTCTCTCTGTAAGAGTCTTCAACTTGAAAAATTAATACCAACTAATATATCTTTGCAAATGGCTGATAAATCTACCACTATTCCTGTGGGTATATGTGAGGATGTACCTGTTCAGGTGGCTCACAATTGCTTGATATTAACTGATTTTGTTGTGCTTGAAATGCCCAAAGATGATAATATGTCTATTATTCTTGGGAAACCCTTTCTTAATACTGCAGGAGCTGTTATTAATTGTAATCAAGGAAAGGTGACCTTCAATGTTAATGACAAGGAACATATTGTCTATTTCCCCAAGAAGATTGAAAGGACTTATGGTTTGAATTCAATTGAACATGTTGAAGGCATTCAAGTTGGAGAAATATATTGTCCCATACCAAGAGAAAATTTTGAAACTATTATGATTGGGACCATTGCTATCAAGGTTGAGGTAACATAATCATTAGTGGAATACAAAATTTTGTCTCATATGCAATTGTTTTGGTAGCAAGACTTGATCAACCTTGTTAACAAAAGGATTCCATTGAACAAAACAATGTTTTCATTATGATTATCTCCGTTTATTTCTATCCTTTGCGTTTTGTTTTCTTTTCGTTGTTAGTTGCTTGCACGTTAGAACTTCTGTAGTTCTAGCCTTGTTTTGTCCTTGCATCATGCTTCCAAAAGAAAAAAATCTGTCTGTCAGAAAAATCATTCTTCTATTTCTGAAAAATGCCCGAAAATAAAGTGTCTCGAAAAATTCCAGAAAATTCATATTAAATTTTTACGTGAAAAAGGGGCAGAGGAGTACCTGGGAGGTACCAGGGGGGCCCACTAGGCAGGCACACCACATGGTGGCGCGGCCATCCTTGGGTGGCGCCATGCCCTGGTGTGGGCCACCCCTGGCCTCCCACTAACTCTCTCACCTGCCACTTTCTTCTCTCTCCCTAGTAAGCTCCAGTTCATATCTCAAAATCACGTTCTTGCTGTGCTTGCTCTCGATTTTTTTGATCTCCTTGCTCAGCCCATCTTTCTTGCTGAAATTTGGAGCAATTGTTCCCTGGTATGTGACTCCTCCCCTTGTCCAAGTAGATTTGTGTTTAGTGGATTATATGTTGAGTATTTTGCTGCTGTAGGTGACTGGTTATGAGGGCTTGTAAGCTTGTTTGATGCTTAGAGATATAGTTTCGATGCATGTTCAGGCCTCTTGCAAGTCCCTATGAGTAGAATCCTTCATTATATTTACTTTGCAATCACTTGTTTAATAGGTGTTTAAATTTTAGAATAGAAGATGAGTGAACACCACCTAAACCAACATGAGCTTTGGGTGCCTGAGGTCATGAAGGTCCACCGGGAGGAGGAAGTTTTTCCTTCCATTTATCCATGCTCTGAGTTCATGAGAGCTGCAGGAATTCTACAAGATTTCCACACTTTGGTTTCTAATGCAGAATTAGAGCACTTTTTGGAAGATGAACCTTGTCAATTTGTGAATCTAACCATGTTTGTGGTGCAGGACTTCCAATTTAGTCACTCTTTGCCTAACCCCATGGTCCATTACAAAATTTACAATATAGTTGTCGACCTTTCTCTTGATGATTTTTGTGTAGCTATTAAGGTACCTCAATGGGGATCATGTAGAAAGATTAAGGAGAGACTTGAACCACTCATGGATTTATACGCAGAAATTTTCCAAGGGAGTAGCTTCTCAAAGGAGAATCAAAAAATCCGTAACATTCATCTTCCCTCCATTCGCTACATTGCCTACTTTATTGCCAAGTGTGTTCTTGCTACGAAAACTGCCAATAAGTTATCTTCGTTTGATCTAGCATTTATCCCTGCTGCTCTTAAACGAGATAGGTCTTACAACTTAGGTGCTTTGATAGCTTTCCGTCTTGCTGCTAACCGTGAGAAAGGTGGAATTTGTGGAGGCCTTATTGCTTCTCGTTTACTAGCATTGCATGGTTTAGTGCCTCGTCATCTAGACCTACAGTTTACCATAGAGAGGCTTGATCTTAATTCCATGATACAGCATAAATTTGTTTCCTCATGGGCTAGTATGAGTGAGTTATCTTATGAAATAACCTTTCTCAAAGCTGGTTGGAGAAAGAGCAAGTCCGAGCGTGTTGTTCTTTTGCCTGCACCTATTTTGTTTAACCTTGATAACAGGGAAGGATGGTCCCTCACTGAAGAGGAGCTTGACACGTACTTGGGAGAGCTCTCCCAACAGGAGCAGGACACTATAAGGGAGGTCACGGATGATTCGGTCCAGCCCTCGAATGAGGGAGAGTCTTCATATCAGCAACCCGCTTATGATTGGGAAGCTTCTTCTTCCTCTCGTGGGCCCAGCTACGACCATTCTTACCAAGATCCGCCCGCTTGGAACCCCTATTCGTACATGGATTGATACCCACTTAAGCCAAAAGCCTAAGCTTGGGGGGAGGTACGCCGACACCACACTCATCTCCATATCATGTTGTGTTGGTACTTTGTATATTCATGTTTTCGTTCTCTTTTTAGTTTTCGTTCTTCTTTGCTTTTGCTTTCTAAAAACACAAAAAGACCAAAAATATTTATGTTGTTCCTCTTTGGTTTGCTTCTTCTTTTTGCCTTGGTTTGCTTTTCCCTTTTTGCTTTGTTTGAACTATTCAAAAAACCCAAAAATATTTTGCTTGCTTGTTTGTCTCTTTTGGTTCTTGTTTAAAAATCGAAAACACCAAAAATATTTGTCGTTCTTCTTTGGTTTTTGCGAGTTTGCTATAGGGTTTGGCAGTCCTCAGTGGATATTGGTTTCGTATTATTATTCAAGCCACACAAGTGAAGAGCAATAATGAGGATCAATGACAACTTGAGGCGTGGTAAGAGGCTGGTAACGAACTCTATTTGTTTTCATTTTTGTACATATACTCATCACTGTGGGCTTGCTTAGTCCATTCGAGTAGGGTGTATGTTAGCTTTGGATGCTTAGTAGTTCTTGCTCTCTTATGATTAGCTCTAGCTCGCTAATAGTTTGTAGCATGTCTAATGAATGTTTGCTTGCATTGCTCTATTCATAAATTGGTATGACACCATGGTATCCTCCTCTGAATGTTTCATTTGAATTGACTTGGCACATGCTCACGCATGCACATGACTGTAATAATCAGTTGAGCCCTGATGAATTATTTTGACTTGAGGATCTTGAATCACTTTCATGCCATGAGTAGTCATGTTTTGTTGCAAGCATGATAATGACAACTATTGCTCTCTCGTTTGTCGCTCCCTTACTCTTGCTAGCCTTCACTTCCACTGAGTGTTTTACTCATGTTTCCAACTCCCTAAACCAAATATTTCCAAAGTGTCCACCATACCTACCTATTATCATCATTTGCTACTCCCGTGCATATTCAATATGCCTTGTTTTCTTCCGAATAAAATGTTTGCTTGTTATGGGAAAATTAGTTAGTAAAGCTCTCATGAACTTGATGGCACACTTTATTCCTTGCACTTAATAAACCTGAACCATTGTGAACTCTCCATGAAAGTTATATGCTTGCCAATTATAGGCTAGGGATTAGCAGAACCGTGCTATCATGGGGAACGCTTTCAACATTGCACTGGTACTTTGTACCTAGTTGATATCATGCTCTTTTGTCTATGGATGTAAATTTGTGAAATGAAAGGGGAGCTTGTAAGTCCATGGAGTTATGTATGTGTGTTAGAGAAATGCCTGGGCCGCTGGTCTAATCCATGCTGACATGGTGGAAACCTGCAGCGTAACCATAATGATATCTATGAAGCATTCTTCTTATAAAAAAAGAGAGAGATAGCTATTGAGAAAAAGAAAAAAAAAGAGTTTTATGAAAAGAAGAAAGAGAGAAAAAAGCACCATTTTCCCATGGTAAATAAGAAGATTGCTGAGATACTCATTGTCTGCTTGCCTTGTCATTTTGATATGGGGATTCTTCCGTATTATCGGGCAAGGGGTACCCGTTGGCGGTTCTCAATGATACGCACATACTTACAATGACAAGAACTTACCGATAACTAAAGTTGAGTAGCATGAGGAGCGGCCCTCATACTCAAGGGACTTGGGATTTTCAGTTTATAGTCTGTCAAGCATATAACTTAGATTGGACCTCACTTTCACCTTAACCACATTAAAGATGCTTATGATAGGGGTAATGAGAGCTCAAAGCTAATGAGTACCATACTTTCAGCATTTGGAAGCCTTTCAAATTATTCAAAACCTTTTTCTTTACTTGTTGAGTCTCCACATATTCTTTGAGCACCTTCTTGAGAGCATAGTTGTCATTCTTTGTGTTTGTTCCATTACTTGATTATTTGTGTTATGACTTTGATGCTTGTATCCTTGATATCTTTACTTCTAGTCATCACTTGAACTTGAGAGGTGCCTTGATATTCATAATCAAAGGGCAAGCGAGATACCACTCTATCATACCTTTTTATGAGCATTGTAATGTTGCTTATGTTTATGCTTCATGCTACTTATTATTCTTGAGTTGGAATCTCTTCATAGGTTGCAATGACTATTAAGTAGACTCAGTTGCATACTCTTTATTATGAATTGTCTGTGTAGTTGATCACATTGCTGAGAATTACATCATATGAAGCAAATGTGTTCGTGAAAGTTCTTTTATCGCACTCAGTTTTCAACTGAATTGCTTGAGGACAAGCAATAAGCTAAGCTTGGGGGGAGTTGATACGTCCAAAACATATCTACTTTCCCGAACACTTTTGCTATTGTTTCTCCTCTATACTTGTGTGATTTGGATGCAACTAATGCGGATGGCATTTTTTTCAGAGAATTGCCTTAGTGTCTACTTTTTTGCAGAAAATCAACTATCGGGAAAAATCCGGAAAATATGCCAAAATCCTATTTCACCGAAGACTCAGGAGCAGAATCTGAGGCGGAGAAGAGCCGGTGGCCACACCAACTGGTGGCGCGAGCCAGGCCGCCGCGAGGTGTGGGCCCCCCAGGCACCCCCCCGGCCTCTCTCTTCGCCTATAAGGAGCCTTCTGACCTAAAAACTTCGGGGGGTTCGACGTTTTTCCAGAAGGAGTTCCGCTTCGCCGCCACCACCAAATTCCACGAAACGGCACCAGAAACTCCATTCTGGCACCCTGCCGTGACGGGGAATTGGAGGAGATCATCGCTGTCATCATCACCATCGCTTCTCCATCGACCATCCATGTTTCCCCCATCTATGAGTGAGTAATCCCCTGCTGTAGGCTATGGGGATGGTAGGGATTGGATGAGATCATTCATGTAATGGCATCAGATTGTTAGGGCATGGTGCTTAGTATCTTTTATTAGTGCTTTATGACTTTGTTGCGACTTGTTGTGCTTAATGCTTGTCACTAGGGCCCGAGTGCCATGATTTCAGATCTGAACATGTTATTGATTCATTATGATAGTATTGTTTTTGGTATTATCTGCAAGTTGTATACACACGTTGTTGTCCGAAACCTATGGCCCCGAAGTGACAGAAATCGGGATAACCGGAAGGGGATGGCTTTGATGTGAGGATCACATGTGTTCACAGAGTGTTAATGCTTTGCTCCGGTGCTCTATTGAAAGGAGCACCTTAATTGCCAGTAGTTCCTAGAGGCCCCGCTGCAAACGGGCTGGCAGGACAAAAGATGTTGTGCAAGTTCTCATTGCGAGCACGTATGACTATATATGGAACACATGCCTAGGATTATATAGTACTTGGATGCTTTATCTTATTTATCTGCAATTGCCCTATGTTCTGATTGCTATGTGAATTGTCTTGTCCATGCAACGCCCATCCATCCATCCCTATGCCTACCGGACTCGAATCCCACTGTTTACTGCTTTTGTTACTACTGTCTTTGCTTTACTACTGCTATTACTTTACTATTCCTACTACAAAACTGTTGCTATTGATAAACTGCTGTGAGCAAGATTGTTTCCAGGTGCATCTGAATTGACAACTCAGTTGTTAAGGCTGATAAATATTCTTTGGCTCCCCTTGTGTCGAATCAATAAATTGGGTTTCACTTTCCTCGAAAATACTGCGATACACCCCCTATACTTGTGGGTCATCAATGGTGCTGGGGGCACTTCCCCGTCCCGACAGGGTGCCGGAACAGAGGCTTTATGTCCCCAGAATCTCCCCTTCGGTGGCGGCGGCGCTGCGGAACTTTTCATGGATTTCTGATTGACTATCTAGGGTTTTGGTATCGGGAGGCTCTTATAGGCGAAGGAGGCAAGGTCGATGGTCGGCCAGGGGGCCCACACCATGCCCTGGCGTGGCCTAGGGCTGCTCGCGCCTGGGGGGTGTGGCCACCCTGTGGCCCCTCTCCGACTCTCCTTCTGGCTCCGTGAGTCTTCCGGGAAAATAGGAACTTTGGCTTTTGTCCGTCAATTAAGAATATTCATTTTTGAGTTTCTGGAACCAAAAACATCGGAAAAGCAGCAAAGCACTGTGGCTCTTGTTAATAGGTTAGTCCAAGAAATCATATGAAAAGTACTCCAAAGTTGGAACAAAACACAAGAAAGTAGATAAAACCAAGCATGGAACATAAAAATTATAGATACATTTGCAATGTATCAATACTGTAATAGAAAAATGGTACTCCATGATGGGATATTTTTCCTCAAAGTTTTTGAAACGGTGGGGCGGGAAATTCTCAAGGTCGGTGTATGATTTTGCCGCTCGATAGAGATTTTGAATTTGGCTACAGGAAAATAATAATAATAGAAAAATGGTACCCCTGGTTGGAGATTTTGTTCAAAGTTTTTGAAATGGTGGGGCGGGAAATGCTTCAAGGTCGGTGTTTGATTTTGCCGCTCAATTGAGATTTTGAATTTGGCAAGAGTCCAAGTAATACTAGAAAAATGGTACTCCATCGGTGGGAGATTTTGCCTGAAAATGTTTGAAACGGAGGGGCGCGAAATGCATATGAGTCGGTTGGGATTTTGCCGCTCGATTTTACGATTTTGAATTGGCTAGTGGCGAAGTAATAATAGAAAAAGATAGTTGTAGACTAGTATGCTATCTGGTCAGGAACTGAAAGCCGAGAGTCACATCAACTGACCATTCATTACATAATTGCGCAGAACATTGGTAAATTTTGCTGTTCAACTGAGATTTTGAATTTGGCTAGAGTACAAGTAATAATTTGAAAAAGATGCTACTCCCTATGTTTAGGAATAAAAAAATATTCCCATAGAAAAAATAATGTTGACTCCATCTGCGAAATTGTTTGGGCTGTAGGTTTTTACCCTCGATTAAGATTTTGAATTTGGCTATAGTCCTGATAACAAAACTTACGAGCGAACCCCACCACCCAACCCAGCAATTTCACAATCACCATTGGTCATCAGTACGATAGGTCAAACGAAATTTCACAGTATACGAAAGATTAAACATGGGGCCCAAATATTTCGTGTAGGCAGGAGCTTTTGCCTCTCGATTCAGAATTTGAATTTGGTGACAGTCCAAGTAATAACTGCTAGTAGAACCTACTTCCCTCTGTTCACGCATCCAAGGCCTGGTCACATCAACTGATCATCCAGGACCTTGCTCAAAGTAGCCTTTTTCTAGACGGAGAGGTATAAAATTGGATACCATGATCTCGGATTCAAAAATATTATGGGGGATGGCGGGAGGATTTGCGGCTCCAGTACGGTTTTAAATGTGACTACTCCAAGTAATAGAACAAAAAATTGTATAAGGTCTTTTTTTTGCAGGTCATACTCCATCTGTTCATCAGTCCATTCAGACATGAAAGAAAATGTTGAGCTCTGAATTAAAAATGTAGTTCCATTTATAACATGACGCGTATGAATATGGTGTGCAACAAAGGGTAAGGCATTGTTTTGAGAACCTGAATCTTATGATCAATGATCCAGGACAACAACACTTGTAACGTAATGTACTGTATCACACTAGTATATATTGGTGCATCCACACATAACCAGTTTGTGGCATTTGTTGCACAAAACACAGAAACAATTTCTTTTTTTTGCATCTAGCATAGTTTCTTTTGTGTAACATAAAGATTCATAGTTCATATATATAGTAATACTGTAGCATCATCCGAATATCAATAAATTAGTCATACATAGTAATAGCATCATCCTAATTTGCTAAAATATCACGTTAGCTCATACTTAACAAGATGAATAAGAGAGAAGCTCAATTTTCATACACCATTATTCATACATGCAAGCTCTATTTATTCATAGATTTCCCGCATTGGAGTAAATTACTAGCAAAGTCCACCCATTCATAATCGATACTAATGACCTTGCATCTCCACTAGTTATTTCATTGAAATTGGCATGTATTTCTTCCCAAAATTGTTGGAAAGGTTGCTCGACTCCAACAATTGTTTGATGATACCAAGCAAAGTACAAATCATTGTCGTCATCCTCGGACCATGGAGCTTCTCTTTTCTTCACCTTGTTGCAAAGAATCATCTAGATTAGAAAATTGATGAGCTTTAACCAAAAACGCTACAAAGAACCCTGGAGCTTATCTCTTCCTCACCTTGTTCCGGTAGCGCCGGTATGAGAAGGTCTCGGTGCGGGTCCAAGGGTTGGTGCCGGTGCGGCTGCTAGTGCCGGATCCGGAGCTAGTGGCAGCGCGGGTGCTCGGGGCGCCGCTCCTGCGAGCTCGGTCGGGGAGTTGCAACGGTGTGTAGTCATGTCGGAGGGTGCTTGGCCTCCGGGATCCGATCGTATCGCGGCAAATCCTAGCCACGGTGCGTCGAATCCAGTGAAGCTCGACGACGCATTTGTGGCCGAGGAAAATGGCTCGTGGCGGCCGATTCCGGCGACGTAGGCTACCACAAGAAGCACAGAGGGTAGCTTGCCAGCTGCGAACAGATCCGGCAAAGGCGTGAAGACGGTGAGCGTCTTGGTGGGGGAGAAAAAAATAAAGGAGTCGAGGTCGTGGTGGTAAGTCCTATATTTATTCTCCTCTAAACGGCGATAGGGGTTAGGGTTAGGTTTGGTGCGGCTTTCATTAATCAGGCTACTTTCATATTGGTGCATTCTGTTCCCCAATAGTACCTCCATTGATACTATAAGGATCTTTAGCAAGCTAAAACAACTTTTCTAAAAAGGGATATATTTTGAAACAGAGGAAGTACATTATAAGGTACCATACAAATTAAAGACATGTCGCAACAAGGAAACAACCCAAGTTCATAACAAGTGCAGACTAGTGCACTAACAAATACTTTCAGCTTCAGGTTCGATTTCATGACAAAGGGGCTGACCTTAGTTGTTAGTGCTCAACCACAAATACTGAGCATCTTCATGACTTTCTACTTATTTTGTATGGAGTGCTCTAGCCGAATTAAAATATTTTCTAGCTTTGCGATCAAATGTTCATTGTATACACTTAGGGCAGATGATAACGATTGTTCAGCTCGAAGTTGTTCCTCTAGAACTTGAATATGCAAAGAAATGGCCTTGGAGTTGGACTTGAACTTGAACTTGGACTTTGACGAGCTCGCTGGGAACCCAGCATTACACATCAACATATTCTTGGCTATAGCACTGTGTTGTAGTACCTTGGAAAATAAATCCACACATTCTTTTGGAGTTTTTACTGAACAGTCTTTCCCAAGATTTGCCAGCTCCTCTTTCAATTCAACCTGGAAAGTTTTCAATTGATAGACATGTGTAAGAGAAGTGAAGTTACCACAGTGAAACATGCAGACAAGATTAACATGTGCATGAACTGCTATAATTGGCAGTGCTGATAACACATCTTATACACTTCAGTAAAAAGATCATTTTGTCGTGTATCTTTTTTTGATGTTATTTACTAACAAGACTAAAATGTGGCTTCCTGTGTAAACACTGTGAGGTGCATGATATGCGAACTGTTTGTACAATTCATAAGTGAAACTGACTTTAGTTGCAAATTATGAAGGAAAATGAAAACAAAACTGAGAAGCATTCCAAGCAAGGTTGCATATCAAAATTATACGTACAAATCACTGCAAGTGCAACATCACAAAATGCAGAGAAGACTTACAACAACTTTCTTTACAATTACACGATATCTATTCGTCTGGCATCCCTCAAATTTCTCCAGCATAGTCAACTGTTTTTTGGATCCCCATTATACTTCGTCTGCATTTGGACGGGCGAAAATAAATTGCATCACATGGTGAAAACAGAGGTTGAAAGATAAGATGCATACAGATTCCACAACATCAATTACATACTTATTTAAAATATATAGTACAAAACAATAGGTCCTTACCAATTGGTCGAGGTGCCCAATTATGCTGCAGGATCTTGTACGACTTAGTACTCATACTTTATTATGGCTAAAACAGTTCCTTTGAGCGATGGCCTACAAAATGAGACTTGTAAAACACATGCATAAATACAAATTGACAATGCGATCTAGTCTCAGTATTCTCAAAGCATACCCCATTCTTTTGATCAAGCCAGTGGTGGAGAAGATCATCCCACTGATCGTTGGTCATGTGATCGACAGGAGACATTCTTGTAACATCCTTAAAACACTTGCCAGAGAAGTGTTGCTTCTTTTGCTTGTGGCGTTGCTGGCGCAAACATGCGGAGAATATGCTTGTGAGAACAACCTTTACTTCCTCGCTATGCTCATCGAACATGAAAAATCTCTGTAGACAATAATGAGGAGCATATATAACAAACGACAAGCTAAGAAGACAAGGGACAGAGCAATGGAGTATGTCAAGAGACATAGGACTTACATGTAACTTCTTCAGTAAACCTTCAAAATACTCATGGGTATTTCGGTGGTGTTTCCATGAGGGCAAGATGGGAATATCATTTCTCACAAAAATGCCTGTGATCGATGCAATATAAGCAGATTCATGTGGATCCGGTGGCCTTCTGAATTCTACTATAGATGTGATTGGAAGTCTTGATTTAGTTAATTCAATCATCTGCTCAAGATTTTTTCCCGTCGTCGGCCTCCTTGTTAATCTTCGTCATAGTGCAACTAAAAAAATTACATCAAAATATCAATGTATACATATTACATGTAAAAGGGCATGCTACCACTAGTCTCAGAACATATAAAAATTTTGGTGTCAAGCTCATTTGCAAGGGAGTATATGTCTATGTCAGTACTAAAGGTCGTTGGGAGATCATAACCAGTTCGTTGATGAGAACCTGCTGTTGAAACTAGTTCTGCTGCCAATTCTTCCTGGGTAACCAGATGGGCTACTGGTGGCTATGGGATGTGTATTTTTTCTATTTGCAGCCACTAGTGCAACTGGACCAACTGGTGCGTGATTAGGACGAAACTTTTTATGCTGATGTTTTGCATTATTGTCTTTTTTGGCCTAGTTGTCATTTTCAACTAGATTAAGTAGAGTTTGAGACCTTGTTCTGACTCTGTTTCCTGCATTGGAAGCAAATAGCTTTTCAGATTTATCACGGAATTGTGTGAAAAAAGAGGAAATTATTAGGAGTTCTTGTAGAGGTTGACGGCTCGAAAAGCAATGATTCCCATCACAACTCTAGTACAGTACTTCTGCTATGAGTACTCTAACCATATGTCAACCCGAGTGAGAAGAAAACACACGAAGTTCTAATACAATCGACTAACCTGCAGGCTTGACTATAATACTGATAACATAACTAGCAAGGCCCGCCTGGTTATACTCTAAACAAGGAGCCATGACATACTAAGTTGGCTTAGGACGTCAGCTAGAGTTGACATATATCAGTTGTGGTATCTATAAACCTGTACGCCCCAACTAGAATCATTTTAGGAGATATTCCATAGATGTTAGAGGAGCTTCATAACGATGGTAATGATCGATTATATGAGCAAGATGCAGTACACTACAACAAACGATGAAGTACTTTTGATAGTAATAAGGTGCATAACGAAAGGAAGCATAAAGTGTGCAACAACCTTCATATGGGGAGGAGACGAGTTTACGCTCCGTGTTGGTGCGGTCGAACGGGGGGGGGGCGTCGTTTGCGCATCTCTCCGGTGCCGGAGACCAGGGAGTCCGTGAAGCAGATGGGACTTTGCAGCGACAGTACCGTATTTGCCAGCGACGGTATGCACGCTCCGGCGTGGTGGTCGCCGGCGTGGGGAAGCCGCTCTGTCTTGCTAAACAAGGTAGTGGTGGTGGGGAGGGACGGTGGTGCAAGGCCATATTCGTGGGAGATGTTCCGGCTCTGAGGTCAAGTGAGAGATGTGGGATACGCCGTGTTTTATATCTATCACAAGGGCGCCGGTGGTTGGTTCGAAACTTTTGAATTGCATCACGTCGGGTAGTTCAAAGAAAAACCCGCCAATGTCATTCAAAATTTGGTGATCTCAGTTTAGAACGAGATGAACCTGCCAAAAAATTGGCGATCTCTACTCTATGATTATTGCTACACTAGCCAGGAGCCGAGCTAGAGGAAGTGCATTGAATGCGATGGGAGGTATGAATGCACCAGTAGCATTTCCCAGGTGCATACTCTGTGTAGTCCCTACTGCGAAAAGCTATGCGGAGTCACGGGTAGGGCCTCTACTTCAAGCACTCCTACTCTAGGGTCCGTTTGATTCAAAGGATTTTCCTAGGAATTTTGTAGTATTAAATCCTATAGGAAAATTTCCTACGATGGCTGTTTGATTTGTAGGATTGATTCCCATAGTACTAGTTTTCATAGGAAATCAAACATCCACCCATACCTCTTTTCAGACTGGGCCTGTTTGATTTCTAGGAAAGGAAAATCGTAGGTGTAGGAAAAATATAGGATTGCAATATCATGCCCACTCCAATCCTATAGGAATTCATATGAACCAAAGTACGTTTGATTCCACCATGGAAATCTGAAAAAGAGGTATGGGTGGATGTTTGATATCCTATGAAAACTAGTACAAAGTAATCCTGAGGAAAAAAATCCTATGGGAATCAATCCTACAAATCAAACAGCCATTGTAGGAAAATTTTCCATAGGATTTAATCCTACAAAATCCCTAGGTAAATCCTTTAAATCAAACAGACACCTATGGTGGAATCCAACACACTTTGGTTCATATGAATTCCTATAGGATTGGAGTGGGCATGACATTGCAATCCTACATTTTTTTACTCCTACGATTTTCCTATCCTACGAATCAAACATGTACACTCCCCTTTTAGGGAAAAAATACTACTATGTAGTATACTACCTCCATTCCGGTTCATTAGACAAATACGTACTCGAAGAAAATAAGTTGACCATAATTTTGGTCACCAATTTATGAATTGTATGTCACAAAAATTGTACCATTGGAATTGTCTTTCGAATATAAATAAATTGGTTAAAAATTATTAAATATAATTATATATTATTGACCAAATCTATGGTCAAACTATGTTCTTGAAGTAAGTATTTGCATAATAATTTGCACGTGAGATGTGTGAGTTCTCTTGTGAGACCTTTAGCTTTGTTCACATGGTTGGTGTTTGTATCAACCTTATCTGATCCGTAAATTGTACTCGGTACTTTGTTTTTAATAAAGGGATTTGTGCATCCTTTAAGTGCAGAGGCTGCGGTATCCCCATTTCAAAAAAACAAACATGAGATTCAAATAAAAGACTATCATGTCATCTCTAGCTATGAGATGGAAAGTAAGACATGTCGTCACTTATAAAATTATAATAGGTAAAGCTCAAAAGACTATTAAAGAATTTTGAGCCACATCATATCCATAAATTATTAGGTGTATACTTGGTTCTTGGTACATAATAATACTCAAAAAATTGTAACATGCTTAGAGAAATGACAGAGAAGATTCTAGAATGGAGGAGAATTGTGTTTTGAAGTTTTAGCATAGCGTTCATTATGCTAAAGACTATCCATTGAATCTTCTAGATGCTCAAATGGTAAAGATCCAGAGGTTAGATTCAAATTTATTTGTACACTGTATAGTAGTAAGATAAGATAAGAAAGTTCGACCTAGTTTCACGACATCGTTTCCTTTTTCTTTTTGGGACGGACTCACTGCAGTTGAGTTAGTCCAAGAAATTCCACATATTTTCTAGGTGTTTGGCAGGGCACAAGGGGCATAGTCGTTGTCACATAAAAACTAATACACGCGTATTTTTTCATTTTTCATGGATTTGTTGCATTTTTCCGTAAAGGGTGACAAATTGTCGGGAAGACCATTGATAAAATATTCATTCATCATATTGTTCTTGCAACTCTCATTTTTATTACTCATATATGTACCTCTCTCCCATCTTTATTAGATCCTATGTACTCCCTCTATTCCAAAATATAAGATGTTTTAGCTTTTGTGAAACGAATATATATAGACACCTTTTAATGTGTAGGCCTCTCTACTCAGGAGAGAATTATCCCACCAGGTTGACACTATGCAGAATAAAGGTCATGTCCATAGCTAACGCATAATCCTACTCCCTTCGTATCAAAATAGATGTCACAAGTTAGTCAAAAATTGGAAGAATCTATATACTACTACTAGATAACTAAATAGTGTTTTCTAATTGTCCACCAAATAGCACACATCAAGTTAAAGTTCAAATTAATTTGACAAAATCACCCGAAACTCTTTTAAATGGCTATAAAAGTGGTTATCCCTTCAATGTATAAATTGTGGAGAGTGTACATATGTTCAGGAGGGATCCCCAGTAGTTACTTCTTCCTTCCCTGTAAGCATTAGCGCAATGATTATACTACACTGTAGCTGTACAGAGACAAAGTTGGGTTCCTGATCTAAAGTCACCATCAATGGGATACCGCTGCCACTGCCATCAGCAGGACCAAAACCGAAGATGGCGGAAGACTGGATGCTCTTTTTTTGGAGTAAAGAAGAATGGAGGCTTTGAGCAAGTGAAGTTGGTGAGATGCATATCACATTCACCAAATAACCAAATATTTTACCAGCAAGTACACGATCATACATTCATACTACTAATAAAGGTTTTTCAATTTACTGGGGCAAAATTGCAATCTATATATCCGATCATCAACTAGTCCCTCCATTCCATAATATATAAGACTTTTTTGTAAGATGTTTTACCTCTGTAATTGGCTTATAATGTGAAAATAGATGGAGTACTAACTAAGGTCTTCCACGTGCTGGCTCATTGATGGAGATCGATGATAGTTTCACGCTTCAGCTTTGCCAGCTCGGCCAGGAGTTTTTCCTCCTGGTCCCTGAGGTCCTGGATCTATTCGAAGCTTATGCCCAACATCTCCATCATGCCGATGTTCCGCCACTTCAGCTCATCACGCTCAATCAGGTATTCCATGGAGAGATTCTTGAGGAGGCTAAGCCCGACCTTGTCAGCGGCGAGTTTGGAGTAAAGTCTAGTGCACTCCTTGACGAGGGCGCTTCTGTCCACTGTCTTGACGCAGAAATCGCCCATCACCTTTTTCACCATAAACTCGATCTCGAAGCCAATATTCTGTTAGATGAATAGGGAGCATAAATTCAGAAGTGTACCCAAAGAACTATCAAGGAAGAGAGAGACAGAATCACAATTCGAATGATTTCTTACCTTGCGGCTATATCGATTGGCCTCCATCAACGATTGATACGTTGCAAACGTATCTATAATTTTTGATGTTCCATGCTTGTTTTATATCTACTTTCTTCTGTTTTGTCCACACTTCGGAGTATTTTTATACACTTTCTTGGACTAACCTATTAACAAGATGCCACAGTGCCAGCTGCCTGTTTTCTGCTGTTTTTGGTTCCAGGAAAGTCAGAAAATGAATATTCTCGGAATTGTACGGGACAAAAGCCAAAGTTATTATTTTACCGGGGGACACTTGGAGCCAGAATACGAGACGGAGAAGGGCCAGAGGGCGGCCACACCAGCTGGCCGCACAACCAAGCTTGGCCTACGCCAGGGGGTGGTGTGGCCGCCTAGGGCACCCCCTCGGCCTCCCCTTTCGCCTATATATCGCCTTCGATACAGAAACCCTAAGTACCTGATCAAAATTCCATGAAAGAGTCTGTAGCTACCGTCGTCTCCATCCCTAGATCGGGAGGGATTTGAAGCTCTTCCCAGCACCCTGCCGGAGGGGAGAATTCACCCTGGAGGCCTTCTTCATCACCATGACTGCCTCCGGTGTGATGCGTGAGTAGTTCATCTCTAGAATACAAGTCCATGTAGTAGCTAGATGGTTGGTTATTATCCTTTGTGCCACCATGTTTAGATCTTATGAGCTCCGTTCATGATCAAGATCATCTATTTGTAATCATACATGTTGTGTTTGCGGGGATCCGATGGATATTGAGATGCTATTTCAGATTTATTATTGATTCTATCATGTCTTTTATTTGTGATCTTGCATGCTCTCCGTTGTTAGTAGCTATCTTGGCCGAGTAGATGCTAGCAACTCCAAGAGGGAGTATTTATGCTCGATAGTGGGTTCATGCCTCCAGTAAATTGGGGAAGTGACAGAAATCTCTAAGGTACTAGATGTGTTGTTGCTACTAGGGAGAAAACATCAATCCTTTGTTCATAGAACAATCGTATTGTTTACTTTACACGCAATGCTTAATGCAATTATGTGTTGCTTGCAACTTCATGCTGGAGGGGGTCCGGATGATAACCTGAAGGTGGATTATTATTCATAGATGCAGTTGGATTACGGTCTATGTATAATGTTGTAATGCCCAATCAAATCTCATAGGAGTCAAGATGATTAGTATATGCATGTATGCTTTCTTGATGTTTGTCAATTCCCCCGCTGTAATTTGTTCACCCAACATGTCATCTATCTTAAGGAGAATCACCACTAGTGAACTATGGACCCCGATCCTTTCTTTTACCATCAATCTACAATCTACTATTTACTTATTTTTGTTTACTTTCTACAAGCAATTACTATCTTCCACACAGTACGTTTAATCCTTTGTTTTCAGCAAAACCGGTGAGATCGACAACCTCACTGTAAGTTGGGGGCAAAGTTCTGTGGTTGTGTTGTGCAAGATTCCAAGTTGGAAACAACACCTTGGAGGTGTTTCCTTGCTCCTACTGGTTCGATAACCTTGGTTTCATAACTGAGGGAAAACTTGTTGTTGTGCTCATCATACCTTGCTCTTGGGGTTCCCCAACGAGCTCGATATATTTTGGGCCATCAAGCTATTTTTCTAGCGCCGTTGCTGGGGAGTCAAGGACATCTTCACATGGGGAGTCCCTCATAACCAATCTCTTTACTTTGTTTTTTGTTATGCTTAGTTTATTTCTTCTTTGTTTGCTTGTTTCTTTCTATCAAAAACACACAAAAAATTAGTTCCTACTATAGTTGCTGGTCTGTTATTGCCTTGCTTTGTCATGCTTTCTATCAATGGCTGGTTTCTTTGAAACTACTTCTTATTGGAAAAGTGGGTTCATGGAAGAACAAAAATATTATTATAAGGAACACCGCTTGTCACGAAAAGGGAAACACTTATGGGAAAAAATTGATAAATTGAATACCATTGCTAGAAACGTGTGCTCTACTTATAATGTTACTTATTTCTTTGATAAATCATGTTGCTATAGGTGGTATAAACACCTCCCTTTTCAATGTGAGTATAATGATAATGTTACCATATCTTCTTATGTTAAAGGAAATTATGACTTTTATGATGTGGAACAAATTGAGGAATTTATTGCTTGGAAGGGTGCATTTGAACTTGCTAGTTTGCTTGAAAATACTAACGATTCACCTTATAAAGGTGAGGTTTATGATATACATAAATTTTTGTTTGATAATTACAAGGAAGAAAATGGCCATATTCTTGAATATATTAATAGATGCTTTCCACAAACGGAAGAGACTAATGCCTTGCAAGAGCTTATGGAAGAAGAAATTGCTGAAACTAGAAGCTCATTAGATGAAAAAGAGGAGGAGAGTGATGAATAAAAGGAGGAAGAATGGATTAGCTACCCATGCCTACCTTCTAATGAGAGTAACTCTTTATCCCTTACATTATTTGATTGTCCCCCATGCTTACCAAAGGAGGATGAATGTTATGCTCATCTTATCTGTGATAATCCTTTATTTGTGCATAACTTCGAGATACACGGTACTAAAGAGTTTTGCTTAGAAAATGTTTATGATAAAGCTCTAGACGATGGTCCTATATTGAATGATCAGTCATCTTGTTATAGAAATGTTAAAAGTGGGTTTGAAGGTTTTAATCCCACTATTTTTGAGCTTGATAAAAATCACGTGTTTGTAGATCATGAAAAGCATACTTTATGTGATATTTATATTGTTGAGTTTATTCATGGGGCTACTGAAAATTATTATGAGAGAGTAAAATATGGTTGCAGAAGTTTTCATGGTACTGAAACACCTCTCTATGTGCTGAAAGTTTTGAAGTTACTCTTGTTTTATCTTCCTATGCCTATCACTTTTTTCTTTGTGAATTTATTTGCATACAATATTCCTATGTATAGGAAGTGGGTTAGACTTAAATGTGTTTTTAATTTGCATCTTGATGCTCTCTTTTACTTCAATTCATATTTCTTATGTGAGCATCTTCTCAAACTATCATGCCTAACTTAAAGGCGTTAAAGAAAAGTACTTATTGGGAGATAACCCAAAAGTTATAGTTGAGTCTTGGAAGTTATTGCTTCAGTAATAACCTCTCCTTATCGTTTTTATTTGCTTTTTGTGCCAAGAGTAACCTCTAATGAGAGAGAAGTAATGCTTGGGAAAGTTGTTGTCCTGAAACAGATTTTTGTGCTTCACTGTACAAATTCCTGTAAAATCACTGTACGTCGGTTTGAGCTGTAATTTTTTGTGATTCTGCCCAGGTTGTTATCCAACTTTTTTTAGTTAAACACTTTTAGATTTGAGCAACAGAAGGTCTTCTAAAAAATTGATTAGTACCTGCTGGTCTGTTTTGACAGATTTCTCCCATTCTTTGCATTTGCTTCTTGTTGATTTGTTTTTGGGTTCCTTTTGGGGAATTGAGATTTTTTGAGGGAAGTGCTACAGTAGCTTGTGTTTTAATGGAAGTTTTACTTGTGTTAGAACTGAAGCAAAAGACTTATTATCTTGAGTACACTAATGTTGCTAATGAAGATTGTGTGAAGTTTTGTATGAAGGAAAAATTTCAGGTGCAGGGAAAGAATGATGTAATAAGATGAAGAATGGACTAAAGTTTAAGCTTGGGGATGACACCCCGTGTCACCCCAAGAAATATCCAAGAAGTACAAGCGTCAAATCTTGGGGATGGCCCAAGGCATCCCCTTCTTCATCAATAAACTTTTCAGGTTTCTTCCAAACACTTCATTTTTATTGTTTCATGCACAGTTGTGTTGTTCTTGGAGCGTCTTTGTTTTTTGGTTTTCGTTTGCTTAGTTTTCTTGAATAAATTGGTTGGACCCCCTCATTCATACATTAGTTTTCAAATAAGATTGGTTTGGATTGGAAAAGAGTAGGAAAAGTTCATGCTTAAGTGGTAAAAAGACCTTTTTGACTGTGGCCTATGCTTTGTCATGTCATGCTTGATATTGTTTTGGCTTTATGCTTAGTGATTTTTTCTGTAGAACGACATATTACAAACAATTGAGATTGCTTAATGTGCCTTGAAAGAATCATTGAGATTGCTTAATGTGCCTTGAAAGAATCATGCGTTGTTTTAGCATATTAGAGCATAGTATTGTGGTATTCTCCTTTGATGCTTTATTTGGGTTGACTTGGCGCATACTCACACCATATTATGACTATCCCAAGTCACCATAGCCTTTATGATCCTTTAGTTTTTTACTTGTAATATCACTTTATGCTTTAATTAATGATGTTTTGTCGCTTTGCATGCTTATGGCCATTATTTCTCTCTTAGTTGGTTGCTCCCAGTCTTTTGCTAGCCTCCATAACCAAGTATGAGTTCCACTCATGCATCCAACTCCAAATAAAACCAAGTTATTCCAAATAGTACACCATACCTACCTATTAGAATTTGCTATTCCAAGTATATTCATGTTTTTATCTACCTTCCGAATTAAACTTGTTATGAGAAAACTAGTGATTAAAGCTCTCACGAACTTGATGGCACACTTTACTTTCTTGCACTTAATAATCTCGAACCATTGTGTCCATCTTTGTTGTGTATATGCTTGCGCTTTACAAGTTGAAGTTAGCAGAACCATGTATCATGGGGAACGCTTTCAACATTGCACTTATTATTCCGTTGATATCATGATTCTTTTGCTTATGGATCCCGGTGGTGTGAAATAAAAGGGGAACTTGTAAGATCATGGAGTTTGTATGTGTGTTAGAGAAACGCCTAGCCCGCTAGCCTAAGCCATGCCTAATCATGGTGGAAAATTGCAGCATAACCATAATGAGCACTCTATGAAGCATCCTCAATAAAAATCTATGCAAATAGAAAATAAAAAGATTGCTGAGATGCTCATTGTCTGTTGCCTTGTCATTTTAATATGGGATAGCTCCTGTGTCATGGGCCAAGGGGTACCACGTTGGCAGTTCTCTATTATACATATGTACTTACAATGACAAGAGCTTACTTGTGACTGAAGTTGAGTAGCATGAGGTTCAATACTCGTAAGTAAGGGGCATGAGATTTCAACTTATAACTTGTCAAGCATATCCTCTTAGTTGTGTCACTTTAACCTTAATCACCTAAAGATTCTTATGATAGGGGCAATGAGAGCTGAAAGCTAATAAGTACCATAATTTTTGGAAGCTCTTTATGAGACTTGAATCCCTGCTTCCTTCTATGAAGGCCTTTCTTTTACTTTTATATTGAGTCTCCATCTTCCATCTTTATGCACCTATAGAGAGAGCTTAGTGGCCCTTCTTAGTTTAATGTGCATTGTCCCAAGACTTGTTGATTGATGCATATCTTTGATATTGCTTGTTCTTAAACTATTTGTATCTAGTCACCCTTATGAACTTTGAAGGTGTCCTATGCATTTATGTTTTGCTACTCTATGAGGGACAAGCTGAATACCATCCTCACTATTTTTCTTTATGTGAAACAACCAAACGTCTTGCAAAGCATTGTCATTCATGAATCTTTTGTTTGTGCCTTTTCATGCTACAACATAGTTGCTATGTATCATTGTTAGAACTATATCTTTCATTCTATGTTAAAGTACTATGATCCCAGCTATCAATGTTTTACAAATACTTTGATCTAGTTTATGATGGTGCATGTCACCTCAAAAATTATTCTTTCTTTTTATCACTTACCTACTCGAGGACGAGCAGGAGTTAAGCTTGGGGATGTTCATACGTTGCAAACATATCTATAATGTTTGATGTTCCATGCTTGTTTTATATCTAATTTCTTTTGTTTTGTCCACACTTTGGAGTATTTTTATACACTTTCTTGGACTAACCTATTAACAAGATTCCACAATGCCAGCTGCCTGTTTTCTGCTGTTTTTGGTTCCAGGAAAGTCAGAAAATGAATATTCTCAGAATTGGACGGGACAAAAGCCAAAGTCAATATTTCACCGAGGCGGACACGGAGCCAGAAGACGAGACAGAGAGGGGCCAGAGGCCGGCCACACCACTTGGCCACGTGGCCAGGCCTGGCCTGTGCCAGGGGTGGTGTGGCCGCCTAGGGCAACCCCTCGGCCTCCCCTTTCGCCTATATATCGCCTCCGATACAGAAACCGTAAGTACCCGATAAAAATTCCACGAAAGAGTCTGTAGCCACCGTCATCTCCATCCCTAGATTCGGAGGGATCTGAAGCTCTTCCCGGCACCCTGCTGAAGGGGAGAATTCACCCTGGAGGCCTTCTTCATCACCATGATTGCCTCCGGTGTGATGCGTGAGTAGTTCATCTCTGGACTACGGGTCCATGTAGTAGCTAGATGGTTGGTTCTTCTCCTTTGTGCCACCATGTTTAGATCTTGTGAGCTCCGTTCATGATCAAGATCATCTATTTGTAATCATACATGTTGTGTTTGAGGGGATCCGATTGATATTGAGATTCAATTTTAGATTGATTATTGATTCTATCATGTCTTTGTTATTTGTGATCTTGCATGCTCTTTGTTGTTAGTAGCTATCTTGGCCGAGTAGATGCTAGCAACTCCAAGAGGTTCATGCCTCTAGTAATCTGGGGAAGTGACAAAAATCTCTAAGGTACTAGATGTGCTATTGCTACTAGGGAGAAAACAACAATCCTTTGTTCATAGAACAATCGTATTGTTTACTTTACATGCAATGCTTAATGCAATTATTTGTTGCTTGCAACTTAATCTTTGGAGGGGTTAGGATGATAACTCAAGGTGGATTATTAGTCATAGATGCAGTTGGATTACGGTCTATGTATAATGTTGTAATGCCCAATCAAATCTCATAGGAGTCAAGATGATTAGTATATGCATGTATGCTTTCTCGGTGTTTGTCAATTGCCCCGCAGTAATTTGTTCACCCAACGTGTCATCTATCTTAAGGCGAATCACCACTAGTGAACTATGGACCCCGGTCCTTTCTTTTACCATCAATCTACAATCTACTATTTACTATTTTCTTTTTTACTTTCTACAAGCAATTACTATCTTCAACATAATACGTTTAATCCTTTGTTTTCAGCAAACCGGTGAGATTAACAACCTCACTGTAAGTTGGGGGAAAAGTTCTATGGTTGTGCAGGATTCCAAGTTGGAAACAACACCTTGGAGGTGTTTCCTTGCTCCTCTGGTTCGATAACCTTGGTTTCATAACTGAGGGAAAACTTGCTGATGTGCTCATCATACCTTTCTCTTGGGGTTCCCCAATGAGATCAATATATTTTGGGCCATCAGCGATGTGATTGAAGATGATTCTGCTGGCAGGAGTGCCACGAGAATGCGAAGTCCGCCCGACCTAAAACAAGATTGAGAAAAATGTACTAATAGGGAAATGAGCAAATCAAGAAACGGTTGAAGCCATGGAAAGTTGCCCAAGAACGGAGATTTACCTGAAGGTATCACTCTCCATCGGCGACGATGAATATGATTCCACAGGCAGGAGTGCTGATGGAATTCAAAGACCGCCCGACCTAAAAACACCATTGTGGAAGAATGTGCTTTTTTTAGGTGAATGAGAAATCAAGAAACGGTCAAAGACATGAAAAGTTGTGCAAGAACGGAGATTTACCTGAAGGTATATGTCCCTGGTTGCGGCGGCTTTGAAGAACCTTGAGTTGAAGACCTCTCACCTGCAGCCGAGGGATTCGACTAGGACCCTTTGATCGTCACATTGCCTGGTACCGGTAGCAACATAATGGCAGAACGGCAAGCTGACTTCTTTTCTTCCGCTAGCTTTGCTGTTGCGGCACGAGCCCTTCTGTGGCGGGACTTGTTCCCGGTCATGCGGGTGAAATAGCATAGCAAAAAGGAATGAAAACGGGCAAAGAAATCTGGCAGAGAAGAGTTACAGTCGCGAAGAGGAGGAGGAAGAAGGTCGAGTCCGTGAGAGGTGGCCTCCTGGTCTCCACGCGAGTAAAAAACCATTTCCATTCAGATACAGTACTTGACGCAGAAATCAAAGAGACAGCCGTAAGCAGTTGTCACCCCCTGCAAGGTCTGGACATCTACTATAAAGTTGAACGTGGCTTGCACGGGACTATAAAATTATAATTATAAGAGGTGAAGCTCAAAAAATAATTTTAATTTCGAGCCACGTCCATAAAGTATCGGGTGTATATTTGGTTCTTCTACTTTGTACTGTATCATGTAGAAATCAACCTAGCTACTCCTACCTAATACTCCACGTGCTCTAGAGAAGATTCTAGAATTATTGAAAAGTGTGTTTTGAGATTTGTGCATAGCGTTCATTGTGCTAAAGACTATCAATAGAATCTTCTAGATGCTACTCCCACGTTCACAAATATAAGACATTTTACGTTTGTGCAACGAATGTATGTAGATGTCAGCCTATAGACTAAAAGACATCTAGATACACTCGTTCACAAAGCTAAAATGTCTTATATTTCTAGATGGAGGGAGTAGAATTGACAGAAGATCCAATGGTTAATTAGCAGTGTTGGAATTCACGAGTCTAGATCCAACGGTCAAAAAGTTCAAAGTTATTTGTATCGTACACTATACAATGTTATCTTCTTTTCTTCTATGACTATAATAGAGTAGTTTTGAATTGGATCCATAGCACAAATCCTGACCGTTGGGATGTTAGATCTAATGGTTCAGAGTAGCTGGATTCGTGTTGAACAGCTATTACGTACCTAGAGCAAACTCCACCATGTTATAGAACCATCATGTCAACACCCCACCCACCCCCCTAAATTTCATAGCAGAGTAGGCTATATTCTAAATATGTGTAGATAATTATTATTAATAACACCAATCCGGACGATTGGGCTGTTAGATCCAATGGTTCAGAGCAGCTGGATTCATGTTGAACAGTATCCATAGAGCATACTCCACCATGTAACCCCCCCGACACACACACACACACAAATCATAGCACAGTAGGCTGTATTCTCAATGTGTGTAGATAATTATTACTAATAGAATTAATGTATGCCTTTTTTCTCTAACAGACTATTGGTTAATAATAACAACTTAATCTTTGTTAAAACACATTTCATACAGCATATACGTGTGCGGCTGATACATCCATTTTGCATCACTATTCTATATCATAATTTACTGTTATTCATTGATATATTTCATATTAAGAGATGATACTTATGTTATTTCATCGGTTTTTGCATGGTTGATGACTTTTGGAGGATGGACCGTTGCAGTCAGGATTCTGATGGAAAAGGCACTGTTTGGAGGCGAAATTCGCGAAGATCAAAAAATCCTGGAAAATACATGGAAAGTCTTATTTTTCTAGAAGATGAAGGATGCCAGAAGGGGGAGCGGAGTTGGGCCACAGGGGGCCCAAACCACCCCCTGGCGCAGGCCACCCTTGGCCGCGCCACCAGGTGGTGTGGCCACCCTGGCCTACTCCTGGCTCTCTCCTTTGGCGTATATTATCCTCACGAAACCCTAAGACTCGGGGAGCGACCACAGAAAGATTTCGCCGCCTCTACGGGGCAGAAAACTGCGGAGAGAGAAAGAGCTCTCCGGCAGGCAGAAATCTGCCGGGGAAATTCCTTCCCGGAGAGGTGAGATTATCGCCATCAACACCACCATCAAGCTGGACTTCATAGGGATCATCATCATCATCTCCATTATCATCTCCACCAGCACCATCATCACCACTCGATACCGCTATAACAATTGGGTTGAATCTTGCATAGTTCTTAGGGGAAACTTTCCCGGTGTTGATTACTTGTCGTAGTTGATGCTATTGAGTGGAACTATTGAATTATTGTTCTGTTCAGATTGTTACTTATCATTATATCATCTGTGATCTTGATCCATATGATGTCTTGTGAGTAGTTCGTTTAGTTCTTGAGGACATGGGAGAAGTCATGTTGTTAGTAGTGGAATTGTGTTGAGAAAGATTCAATAGTTTGTTATTTAAGTTGTGGTGTTATTCTTCTAGTGGTGTCATGTGAACATCGACTACATGACACTTCACCTTTATGGTCCTAGGGGAATGCATTGTGTATTTGGCTACTAATCGTAGGGGTTGCCGGAGTGACAGAAACCTGAACCCCCATTAGGAAACCTTTGCATAAGGGATGTAGGATCTCAGAGTTCAAAGTCGTGGTTAGGTTTTTATTTTAATTACTTTCTTGTACTTGCGGATGCTTGCAAGGGGTTTAATCACAAGTATGTATTAGTCCTAGGAAGGTCAGTACATTAGCACAGGTTCACCCACACAACACTTATCCAACTAAAGAAGATTAATCAACTATATGAAGCGAAAGCACTTGACGATATTCCCATGTGTCCTCGAGAACGTTTGGTCATCTTAAGTAATACAACCGGCTTGTCCTTTGCTAAAGAAAGGATTACTATTATTGTCTTTTATTTACTCCTACTTTATTTATCTGCATTATCAAAAACTCCTAAAAATCCGTTTGCTAAGTATTTACAGAGAATTCCTGCTCCAAGCCACTCGTCAACACCTTCTGCTCCTCGTTGGGTTCGAGACTCTTACTTATCGAAAATACTGCGATACACCCCCTATAATTGTGGGTCATCAAGACTATTTTCTGGTGCCGTTGTCGGGGAGTGAAGCGCTATTGGAGAGTGGAACTGGTAAAGGAAACTTCTACTATGAGTATTGTTTATTTCTATTAGTTACTTTATTTCAATATGGATAATTCACTTAGTTTCTTATTTCGTAATGTTACTACCACTGCTAAGGTATTAGATGAACCTACACCTGCTGAAAATGATACTTTTAAGATACCCACAAAATTATTGATCGTGTTATGGATAACTACTATTTTGGAGATGGAACTGTCCATACCGGTGATCATTTTCTCTTTATACACGAATTATGCGGGTTGTTCAAGTGTGCAGGTATTACAACCGATCCAGTCAGAAAGAAGTTATTCTCATTATCACTGAATGGAAGAGCTGAGGAATGGTATAAGCTGCTGAAGAATGGTCAAGCTCTTAAATGGGAGGAAGTAGTACCTCTCTTTTATTCAAAATTTTATCCTCCGAGTGAGATTCATAAAGATCGGAATCAAATATACAACTTTTGGCCTCTTGATGGAGAGAGTACAGCTCAATCTTGGGGGAGATTGAAGTTACTAATGCTCAAATGTCCCATTCATGAGCTCCCTCACATTATTATTATCAATAACTTTTATACAAGGCTTTCTCTTCATGATAAGGATCTATTGGATACTTCTTGCGTTGGATCATTTACACGCATGGAAGAAGGAGCTAAATGGGATCTTCTAGACCGTATTCAAGACAATGCTGAAGCATGGGAGAATGATAAAGGAACAAAGTCAGTATAAATTATGATTGTGAATGCATTAAATATTTTATGGGAACTGATGACTTTCGTAATATTAGTAATGTTTATGGTCTAGACTCTCAAGCTATTGCAACTTATTTTAAGGCTTTTGTTTCCTATATTGAAATTCCTAAAAAGAAATGGAATAAGTATCATGAGCCATATAAAGATATTGTTAATTGTGTTCCTGCAAGAAATACTGAAGTTTATACTGCTAATCATGTTTTACCTGAACCTTACATTGAGAAAATGCCTTTCCTAGTTAAGATAAAGGAACATTCTATGATAGCTAGTATGGTTAATGAAAGTACAAATAAAGCTGTTGAACCTGATGAACAAGTGGATGTTGAACCTGTAGTAGCAAATGTGAAAGACTTTGTCACTAAATATGTAGAAGATGGACACACTATCCTCTGTAGGGATACTTCTAATATTGTTTCACAAAGTAGTGTTATGAGAGCTAGTGTCCCTGTGTTTTCTGTTAGAATAAGTGATCATTGCTATAATGGTTCATGTGATAGTTATATCGTTAAATTTATGCATGATACTGGAAGTTATTATCAGAGAGGGAAGATGGTTCTAATGCATCTCAATAATATTAAGTTTCCTCGCTTTATGCAGAAAATCTTTATGTTGCACTTGTTTTGCCTTCCTATGCTAGTAGCCTCTAGTTTCAACAATTTATTTTCTTACAAAATTCCCTTGCATAGGAAGTGGGTTAGACTTAAACATGTATATTTTTTCTTCTTGATGCTCTCTTTTACTTCAATTCATGTTCTTATTTGTGCATCATTAAAATTATCATGCCCATCTTAATGGCTATAAAGAAAGAGCTTTTTGGGAGACAACCTAATATATTTTTTCTTTCAGTTTTTGCTTATTTGAGTCTTGGAAGTTATTGCTTCTGCAATAACCTATCCTTATCCTTTTGTTTGGTTTTTGTGTCAAGATCAACGTCTAATGAGAGAGAAGTAATATTTGGGGAAGTTGCTGTGCCGAAATAGATTTTTGTGCTTCACTATAAAAAATCGTTAAAAATCTCAGAACGTCGTACTGATCTGTAATTTTTTGTGTGCATGCCCCAGGGTATTATTTAACTTTCGTTAGTTTTTCACTTTTTGATTTGAGCAAGAGAAGATTTTTGAAAAAAATTGATCATTACCCGCTGGTCTGTTTGACAGATTTTTGCTACTCTTGCATTTGCTTCTTATATCGATTTCCTTTTTGAATTCCTTTTTGGCCTTTCGGAAGGAGTTGCTACAGTAGCTTATGTTTTTATGGATTTCAGTTGAAATTAAACTTAAACGTTTATTATCTTGCATGCACTAATGTTGCTAATGAGAATTGTGTGAAGTTTTGTGTGAAAGAAATTTCCA
Organism: Avena insularis; assembly: GCA_023614405.1. Taxonomy (NCBI): domain Eukaryota; kingdom Viridiplantae; phylum Streptophyta; class Magnoliopsida; order Poales; family Poaceae; genus Avena; species Avena insularis. The sequence goes on along the minus strand of CM042696.1, from coordinate 472,326,634 downwards.
GGTTATTGGAGAAAGTGGTGTAATAAGATGGTGAATGGTTAATTGAATCAAACAATATGTGTATAAAGATGAAGATATTGATGTTATTCAAGCGGTGACTCCGGAAGAATTTATTAATTGTCAAGATCAAAGACCTGCAAAGTCCGTTTTCGAATAGGTAACAGTTCTGGTAAGAAAAGGTCCACGAAAAATCTGTCAATTTATATTTTTGCAGTTTATATCTAACATGGAAAGTAATGAGTCGAAAAGGGGACGGAAACGGATCCCGGGTGACTCACACCACCCCGTGGCGCGGGCCCACCTGGCCGTGCCACCAGGGGGTGTGGCCACCCTGGAGCCCGTCTCCGACCCGTTTTCTACCAGTACCTTCCTTTTGTTGTAAAACTTCGTAATATATAATCCCCCAGACCCCCCGAGGTTCGTTTATCGTGTTCTCGTGTGTTTTCGTTTTGATCGGTTTCTGCCAGGAACTATTCTTAAAGTTTAGAAGCACAATGGTCTCCACCAACGATAAGGGCAAAGGGCCTGCGGAAGAGGATCTCCAAGACTCTGAGCAGGAGGAGGAGATCGATAATGAAGTTGAAGAGGAGGCAAAGGAAGACCAGCATCCGCACACCACCACCACCGAAGGAGTAATTCGTCATCAGGTTTTGGCATCCCCTTGGTTTGTTCCAAGCTTGGGGGAGTGGCGCGGTATGACATCACTATCTTTTATCTTTTTACCTTTCAAGTAGAGTCATATCATGAATAGAGAAGTTATCATCTAGGATGGTTTGCATTATGGGAGTGTCCCCCCTCTCGTTAGTTATCTATGTATCCCTTGGTGTGAGTTGCCATTATGGAATATTAATGAGAAGTGCTATCATTTACTCTTTTGCATATCTTATTTTAGTTTTCAATTACTATTATATGATTGATCTTGTTGTTAGTATGGGTATCACTTTGGGATCATTAAGTAAATTTAGTTGGTTTTGGCAAACCTGGCTCGGTCAGTAGCAACACTATTATGAGAATTGAATGAAAAAGATAAAAGTACTCTTAAAGAATATAATTTCATCATCTTTCTTCCTTGATTGGCTCATAATCTTAGTATTCTCTAGTTAAGATCTTTTGTGCTTCCAAGGAAGATTGCATGTTTGTTTTTATCACTTGTATGTTTGCTTGTTTCCTTCAACTCTTATGCTTACTACCCAGCCTTGCTAGCCTAAAACCTGTACTGAGAGGGAATGCTTCTCGTGCATCCAATCCTTAAACCAAAACCTATGCCATTTGTGTCCACCATACCTACCTATTAGCATTATTGCTATTCCAAGTAAATTCATGTTTTATCTACCTTCCGAATTAAACTTGTTATGTGAAAACTAGTGATTAAAGCTCTCACGAATTTGATGGCACACTTTACTTTTCTTGCCCCTAATAAACTTGAACCATTGTGTCATCTATGTTGTATATGCTTGCACTTATACGTTGGGAATTAGCAGAACCATGCTGTCATGGGGAACGCTTTCAACATTGCACTTGTACATTGTACCCAGTTGATATCATGCTCTTTTGTTTATGGATGTCGTCGGTGTGAAATGAAAGGGGAGCTTGTAAGTCCATGGATGTATGTGTGTTAGAGAAACGCCTGGGCCGCTAGCCTAAGCCATGCCTAATCATGGTGGAAACTTGCAGCATCACCATTGTGAGCAATCTATGAAGCATTATTCTTATAAAAAAAGAGATAGAGATTGAGAAAAAGAAAAGAAAAGAAAAAGAGAGATAAGAAAAGAGGAAAGAGAGAAAAAACACCATTTTCCCATGGTAAATAAGAAGATTGCTGAGATACTCATTGTCTGCTTGCCTTATCATTTTGATTATGGGATAGCTCATGTATCATGTGCAAGGGGCACCGTTGGCGGTTCTCTATGATACACATGTACTTACTATGACAAGAACTTATCCGTAACTAAACTTGAGTAGCATGAGGAGCGGCCCTTGTATTCAAGGGACATGAGATTGCCAACTTATACTTTGTCAAGCATATACTCCATAGTTTGTTCACTTTAACCTTAATCACCTAAAGATTCTTATGATAGGGGCAATGAGAGATGAAAGCTAATAAGTACCATAATTTTTGGAAGCTCTTTATAAAAATTGAAATCCCTGCTTCCCTCTGTGAAGGGCCTATATTTTACTTTTTAGTTGAGTCTGTAAACCTATTCCTTTTTATCTCAGCAAGTATTTTGAGTTGTCGTGTTTCATTCATTCATATGATGATTTATTCAATCATGTTTCTTATGTTCCTTGTTTTGCACACTGCTCCTATCTTAGTGACTACAACTTTGAAAGCTATCATTGAAAACTCCATTATGTTTGAACTCCAGCAAATTGTTAACTATTCTTTGACCAAGAGCAAAGTTTTCCATTACAAATTATGATTTACTTTATGTATCTTTATTGTGTTTCCTTTACTTATTACAAGTTAAGTTATATAATAGTGAGTTCTCTTCTATTATGATTTGTGTATTGATGAATGTGATGCTTCTTGTCCATATTCTTTTATCGACTCTTCACTCCATAAACCTGAGGTCATGTTTATTGAGCTAAGTTTTTGCTTGGGGACAAGCGAAGTCTAAGCTTGGGGGGAGTTGATACATCCATTTTGCATCACTATTCTATATCATAATTTACTTTTATTCATTGATATATTTCATATTAAGAGATGATACTTATGTTATTTCATCGGTTTTTGCATGGTTGATGACTTTTGGAGGATGGACCGCTGCAGTCAGGATTCTGATGGAAAATGCACTATTTGGAGGTGAAATTCACGAAGATCAGAAAATCCCGGAAAATTCATGGAAAATCCTATTTTTCCAGAAGACGAAGGATGCCAGAAGGGGGAGCGGAGTTGGACCACGGGGGCCCACACCACCCCCTGGCACGGGCCACCCTTGGCCGTGCCACCAGGTGGTGTGGCCACCCTGGCTCACTCCTGGCTCTCCCCTTTGGCGTATATTATCCCCATGAAACCCTAAGACTCGGGGAGCGACCACAAAAAGATTCCGCCACCTCTGCAGGGTGGAAAACTGCAGAGAGAGAAAGAGCTCTCTGGCAGGCAGAAATCTGCCAAGGAAATTCCTTCCCGGAGAGGGGAGATAATCGCCATCAACACCACCATCAAGCTAGACTTCATCGGGATCATCAGCATCATCATCTCCATCATCATCTCCACCAACACCATCATCACCACTCCATACCTCTGTAACAATTGGATTGAATCTTGCATAGTTCTTAGGGGAAAGTTTCCTAGTGTTGATTACTTGTCGTAGTTGATGCTATTGAGTGGAACCATTGAATTATTGTTATGTTCAGATTGTTACTTATCACTATATCATCTCTGATCTTGATCCATATGATGTCTTGCGAGTAGTTCGTTTAGTTCTTGAGGACATGGGAGAAGTCATGTTGTTAGTAGTGGAATTGTGTTGAGAAAGATTCAATAGTTTGTTATTTAAGTTGTGGTGTTTATTCTTCTAGTGGTGTCATGTGAACGTCGACTACATGACACTTCACCTTTATGGGCCTAGGGGAATGCATTGTGTATTTGGCTACTAATCGTAGGATTTGCTAGAGTGACAGAAACCTAAACCCTCGTTATTAAACCTTTGCACAAGGGATGTAGGATCTTAGAGTTTAAAGCTGTGGTTAGGTTTTTATCTTAATTATTTTCTTGTAATTGCGGATGCTTGCAAGGGGTTTAATAACAAGTATGTATTAGTCCTAGGAAGGTTAGTACATTATCACAGGTTCACCCACACAACACTTATCCAACTAAAGAAGATTAATCTACTATATGAAGCGAAAGCACTTGACGATATTCCCATGTGTCCTCGAGAACATTTGGTCATCTTAAGTAATACAACCGGCTTGTCCTTTGGTAAAGAAAGGATTGGGCCACTTGCTGAATTTACTATTATTGTCTTTTATTTACTCGTACTTTATTTATCTGCATTATCAAAAAACCCTAAAAATTCGTTTGCTAAGTATTTACAGAGAATTCCTGCTCCAAGCCACTCGTCAACACCTCCTACTCCAAGCCACTCGTCAACACCTTCTACTCATAGATTACTCACTATGGTTACGCTGCAGGTTTCCACCATGATTAGGCATGGATTAGACCAGCTGCCCAGGCGTTTCTCTAACACATATACGAACTCCATGAGCCTTACAAGCTCCCCTTTCATTTCACATTGTCGGGATCCATAAGCAAAAGAACATGATATCAACTAAATAAAGTGCAATGTTGAAAGTGTTCCCCATGATAGCATGGTTCTCCTAATTCACAACTTACAAAACGCAAGCATATACACAACATAGATGGGCACAATGGTTCAAGTTTATTAAGTGCAAGAAAAGTAAAGTGTGCCATCAAGTTCGTGAGAGCTTTAATCACTAATTTTCACATAACAAGTTTAATTCGGAAGGTAGATAAAAACATGAATATACTTGGAATAGCAATAATGCTAATAGGTAGGTATGGTGGACTCTTTGGAATAACTTGGTTTTATTTGGAGTTGGATGCATGAGTGGAACTCATACTTGGTATGGAGGCTAGCAAAAGATCGGGAGCGACCAACTAAGAGAGCAATAAAGGCCATAATCATGGAAAGCAACAAAACATCATTAAAAAGCATAAAGTGATATTCCAAGTCGAAAAATAAATGATCATAGAGGCTATGGTGACTTGGTATAGTCTTAACATGGTGTGAACATGCGCCAAGTCAACCCAAATAAAGTATTAAAGGAGAATACCATAATATTATGCTTTTATATGCTAAAACAACGCATGATTCTTTCAAGGCACATTAAGCAATCTCAATTGTTTATAACATGTCATGCTACAGCTATAATCACTAAGCATAACGCCAAATCAATATCAAGCATGACATGATAAAGCTTAAGTCATAGTAAAAAATAAGCTCCTTTTATACCACTTGAGCATGAACTTTGCTACTCTTTTCCAATCCAAATCAACTTATTTGAAAACTAATGCATGAATGCGGGGGTCTAACCAACTTATTTAAGCAAACCAAGCAAACAAAAACTAAAAACGAAAACAAAGACGCTCCAAGAACAACACAACTGTGCATGAAACAATAAAAATGAAGTGTTTGGAAGAAACCTGAGATTTTTATTGATGAAGAAGGGGATGCCTTGGGCATCCCCAAGCTTTGACGCTTGTACTTCTTGAATATTTCTTGGGGTGACACTGGTGGCATCCCCAAGCTTGAGATTTTGTCCATACTTCATCTTATACATTACTCTTCCCTACACTTTAAAATTTCCTTCATACAAAACTTCACACAATCTTCATTAGCAACATTAGTGCACTCAAGGTAATAAGTCTTTAGGTTCAATTTCAACACAAGTAAAACTTCCATTAAAAACACAAGCTACTGTAGCACTTCCTTTAAAAAGTTCAAGTGATCAAAGAGAACTCAAAGAGAAAGAGATTAAGAGGCAAATGCAAATAATGGCAGAAATTTGTCAAAACAGACCAGCAGGTAAAGACCAATTTTTTGAAGACCTTCTGTTGATCAAATCGAAAAGTGTTGAACTAATGAAAGTTGGGTAATAACCTGGGGCAGAAGCACAAAAATTTACAGCTCAAACCGACGTATAGAGATTTTTCACGAATTTTTACAGCGAAGCACAAAAATCTATTTCGGGACAACAACTTTCCCAAATCTTTCTTCTCTCTCATTAGAGGTTACTCTTGGCACAAAAACCACACAAAAATGATAATGAGAGGTTATTAGTGAAGCAATAACGTCCAAGACTCAACAAAAGATTCCTAACGAAATTTGGGTTATCTCCCAATATGTGCTTTTCCTTAACGCCTTTGAGCTAGGCATAAGAAGCAAGAAAAGAATCAAGTATTCTCAAATGAAGAAGCATTAAAACCAAATTTCTTGCCCTTACCTCTCTTACTTTTATTCTTATCCTTGGGGAACGTATGATTGTTTGGTGGAGAAGCAAAATGCATGATGCCCTTTTCCACATCTATTATTACTCCAAGGAGTTTAAGTAGGGATCTTCCAAGTGTAATTTGTCCTTTTCCTACACATTCAATAACAAGATAATCAGTAGACACCACTTTTCCTACAATCTCTGTAAACACTCCTTCAGCTATTCCAATGGGTAATATTGTGGATTTATTAGCAAGAGATATTTCTTCCCCCCTTCAAAAAGTCCCCAAAGATTCAAAGATTCATAGATATCTTTAGGCATAAGATAGAATTCAGACATGATATCACAACAAGCATAAAAAGTTTCATTATTTATAACAACTTTTACTGTAGGGAGACATTTTGAAGATTCAGAATTTATTGGAACATACTCATTATTCTCTCTAAGCATGTTATAGCATTCTTTTAAACTAGTTGTGTGGGTCTCAAGAGTGTTCAATGTAGCCATAATGTTTATAATGGAGGAATCAGATTTGCTAGGCAAGTCATATGTTGCAACCAACTTTTTTATGGCATTAAAAGCTTCACCCTCTTTGCATTGAAGGAAATCTCCTCCAACTACAGCATCCAAAGCATATCTATAGCAAAGGGCAGTTCCAAAGTAAAAACTCCTAAGAAACAAGCTTAGAGTCATTTTAGGTTCAGTTTTTGCATGTAAATCAGAGATTCTAGACCAAGCTTCTTTGAAACTCTCTTCAATTTCTTGTTTGAAAGTAAAAATCATTTCCTCAGGTGACATAGTGATTGTAGCAATGCTAGACATAATAGCAACTGGAGACAGAAACTAATTTTTTGTGTGTTTTTGATAAAGAAAGCAAACTAGTATAACTATTTTTTTGTGTTTTTGATAAAGAAACAAGCAAACAAAGCAGAAATAAACTAAGCAAAACAAATAAAACAAAGTAAAGAGATTGGTTATGAAGGACTCCCCTTGTAAAGTTGTCCTTGACTACCCGGCAATGGCACCGGAAAAAAAGGCTTGATTGGCTCAAAATATATTGAGCTCGTTGGGGAACCCCAAGAGGAAGGTATGATGAGCACAGCAGCAAGTTTTCCCTCAGTTATGAAACCAAGGTTATCGAACCAGTAGGAGCAAGGAAACACCTCCAAGGTGTTGTTTCCAACTTGGAATCCTGCACAACACAACCACGGAACTTTGCCCCCAACTTACAGTGAGGTTGTCAATCTCAATGGTTTTGCTGAAAACAAAGGATTAAACGTATTGTGTGGAAGATAGTAATTGCTTGAAGAAAGTAAACAGAAAATAGTAAATAGCTTGTAGATTTATGGTGAAAGAATGGACCGGGGTCCATAGTTCAATAGAGGTGATTCTCCTTAAGATAGTTGACATGTTGGGTGAACAAATTACAGCGGGGCAATTGATAGACACCAAGAAAGCATACATGCATATACTAATCATCTTGACTCCTATGAGATTTGATTGGGCATTACAACATTAAACATAGACCGTAATCCAACTGCATCTATGACTAATAATCCACCTTCAGGTTATCATCCGAACCCCCTCCAGTATTAAGTTGCAAGCAACAGATAATTGCATTAAGCAAAGTGTGTAAAGTAAACAATACGATTGTTCTATGAACAAATGATTGCTGTTTTCTCCCTAGTAGCAACAGCACATCTAATACCTTAGAGATTTCTGTCACTTCCCCAGATTCCTAGAGGCATGAACCCACTATCGAGCATAAATACTCCCTCTTAGAGTTGATAGCATCTACTCGGCCAAGATAGTTACTAACAACGGAAAGCATGCAAGATCACAAATAACATAGACATGATAGAATCAATAATCAATCTGAAATAGCATCTCAATATCCATAGGATCCCCGCAAACACGACATGTAAGATTACAAATAGATGATCTTGATCATGAACGGAGATCACAAGATCTAAACATGGTAGCACAAAGGAGAAGAACCAACCATCTAGCTACTACATGGACCCATAGTCTAGGGATGAACTCCTCACGCATCACACCGAAGGCAGGCATGGTGGTGAAGAAGGTCTCCAAGGTGATCTATCCCCTCCGACAGGGTGCCGGGAAGAGCTTCAGATCCCTCCCGATCTAGGGATGGAGATGACGACGGCTACAAACTCTTTCGTGGAATTTTTGATCGGGTACCTAGGGTTTTCGTCCTGGAGGCAATATATAGGCGACGGGGAAAGGTTGGTGGAGCGCCAGGGGACCCACATCCCCTGGTGGCATGGCTAGGGCTGGCCGTGCCACCCTAGGGTGTAGCCTCCCTGGATCCCTCTTCGTCTCCCCTCTGAACTCTGTATTCCTTCTGGTGAAATATTGACTTGGGCTTTTGTCTAGTCCAATTCAGAGAATATTTCCTTACTAGCTTTTTTGAAACCAAAAACAGTAGAAAACAGGAAACTGGCACTGTGGCATCTTGTTAATAGGTTAGTTCCAGAAAATGTGTAAAAATACTCCAAAGTGTGGACAAAACATAAGAAAGTAAATATAAAACAAGCATGGAACATCAAAAATTATAGATACATTTACAACGTATCATGGTGGCATGATGGTTCTAGAACATGCATGGTGGAGTTTGCTCTAATAGCCCAATGATCATGATTGGTGCTATGGATCCAATTCAAAACTGCTCCATTATAGTAGTAGAGATAGATATATCTTATCTTACCTCTTACCACTATGTAGTGTACGAATAACTTTGAATATTGACCGTTGGATCAAGACTCACGAATCCCAACATTTCTAGCTGTTGGATCTTCTTTTCCATTCTAGCATCTAGAAGATTCTATTGATAGTCTTCAGCATAATGAATGCGATGCACAAACCTAAAAACAAACTTCTCCATCATACTAGAATCTTCTCCCTTGTAGCTAATAATCGTTGACTTCTGCATGATCTTATCTCATCTTATATTACCACTATATAGTGTACGAATAACTTTGAATGTTGACCGATGGATCAAGATTCACGAATCCCAGCATTTCTAGCCGTTGGATCTCCTTTTCCATTCTAGCATCTAGAAGATTCTATTGATAGTCTTCGGCATAATGAATGCTATGCACAAACCTCAAAACACACTTCTCCATCATACTAGAATCTTCTCCCTTGTTTCTCTAGACCATGTTATCAAAAAGTTCATCTGCTAGGTAGCTAATAATCTTTGACTTCTACATGACATGCAAAGTACAAGGACCAAATATACACCCATACTTTATAGATGTTGATCAAATTAAAAATTTATTGTGCTTTACCAATTATAATTTTATATAGTGATAATATGTCATACGTCTACTATCTGAGTCGCACATGCAACTTACTAGTAATAGGTAAAGCAGAAAAAAAATATATTTGATCAACATCTATAAAGTATGGGTGTACATATTTGGTTCTTGTACTTTGTATATCATGTAGAAGTCAATGATTATTAGCTATCAAAAACTTTAAAATTTTGGTAACATGGTCTACAGAAACTAGGGAGAAAATTCTAGAATGATGAAGAAGTGTGTTTTGAGTTATCTTCATAGCATTCATTGTGATGAAGACTATCAATAGAATATTCTAGATACTAGAATAGAAAAGAAGATAGTTATTATTAATAGACTTAATGTATGCATTTTTCTCTAACAAGACTTAAAGTATGATGGTTCTAGAACATGGTGGAGTTTTCTCTAGGTACTATTCAACACGAATCCAGTTGCTCTGAACCATTGGATCTTGTAGCCCAACAGTCAGGATTGGTGATATGTATCCAATTCAAAACACGCTAGAGACTCTTGTCAAGAAAAAAAAGGAAAAACAGGCCACACACACACAACGCGGCCATACCAAGGCACACGTGTGCGGCGTCACGTAGTGGGACGAGGGAGAGATCAGTCGGCCGGTGCACGCGGGGCGCTGCACGGGAGAGAGGATGGATGGTGAGAGATAGTGAAGGAGAGAGAAAAGATAGTAGTACTACTAGTAGTACTGTGCTACTACTAGTAGGTACCTGTACCTCATGTCAGAAACCCGTCAAACTAGCTTTACTCTGACATCACACCGCCTTCAACTCCTTCACTGCTCTCGTGCTGCCTCCCATTAATAATCTCTTCTTGCTCTTTGTTTTTTTCTTCCGTTTTTTCTTTGGCAACTTTGAGGTTAGTTTTCTGGTGCCCCTGGTTCAGTAGAAGTACGGACTACTCAAGTTTTGCACAATAGTCCTTTTTTCTGAATATTGGGTTCGGGGCATTCAGATCCAAAATATTCGTGCGCAAAATAATTCCAGTCACTAGGAACTTTTTCTTTTTCGTTCTAACGAGGAATCTGCCCCGAAGTACCAAGAACATACGCGTTAAAATCCAATGGTGGGCATGAAAATTACATAGTGGTCCAAAGAGAAAACCAAAATAATCTGGGACCTATACTTTTACAACACAGACGCTAAAGATACAACTCAGAAATTTGAACATGTTTTTCCTAATAATAGTTCAAAACTACCACCCCAACATTATTGTATACTATGGCAAGACACACCCATCTACCAAATATGGGAACATTATCATGAACTATGATGTAGATATGGCCATGACCTAATTGGTCATTCAGCTCGAGAAACCCTCGAGTCTTGAGGCCATATCTAATGTGACTATGGCTTTTTCGAATGTTTCAAATCTCATGTTTACCATTTTTCATGGCTGGTATTGCAAACGAGAGGATGTCATGCGGACCCTTTTCGTTTATTCATTTTCCTTTATATTCTTTGTTTTTTTAATCTGTGTAAGAGTTTTCAGCATGCAAATTCATATATATCAAGATATTGACTCGTTTAGAAATCTCGGCGATTTTCAAGATATTGACCCACCGTGTACACCTTCAAAATAGTTTCATAGTATAACTTTAAGAGCAATCTTTGTGAGTCTCTCTATGTGTGTATGTGTGTGTGTGCTTCTTCTTCTCGGGGTGTGACATGGAGCAACAAGAGTAGTATATCTTACCACTATCTCATATTTCCATTATCTTACCACTTTTTTTTATATAGTGTACAGATAACTTTGAATGTTGACCGTTGGATCAAGACTCGCGAATCCCAACATTTCCAGCCATTGGATCTTATTTTCCATTCTAGGCCATCATGCTTGATTCAAAGGATTTACATGCGAAATTTATAGGATTAAATCCCATAATAATTTTTTCTATAATGGTTGTTTGATTTGTATGATTATTGATTCCTATAGGAAATTTTCCTAGGGAATTCTTTGCACTAGATTGCATAGGAAATCTAACATCGAGCCACGCCCAAACCTTTCTTAGAATCCTTTTGTCCTTCGATGGAATCAAACAAACTTTCTTGCATATATATGGGTTCCTATAGGATTAAAGTGGGCATGACATTGTAATCCTATGTTTTTCCTATTCCTATGCTTTTCCTATCCTACGAATCAAACAAACCCCTAGCATCTAGAAGATTCTATTGATAGTCTCCAGCATAATGAATATTATGCAAAAACCTCAAAACACACTTCTCCATCATACTAGAATCTTCTCCCTCGTTTCTCTTGACCATGTTACCAAATATACTATACAAAGTACAAGAACCAAATATACACCCATACTTTATAGATGTTGATCAAATTTATATTTTTCTGCTTTACCTGTATTATAATTTTATATAGTGATGATATGTGTGAGACGTCTATTATCTCAGTCTCATGTGCAGGGCACGTGTAATTTACTAGTTATATATATATATATGTTGATCAAATTTATAAATTTGCGTGCTTTACCTATTATAATTAAGAGCTACATCCATAAAGTACCAGGTGTGTATTTGGTTCTTTGTACTTTGTATCATGTAGAAATCAACCTACTATTAGTTACCTAGTACTCAACATGCTCTAGAGAAATGATGAAGATGATTCTAGAATTACCGAGAAGTCCGTTTTGAAGTTTGTGCATAACATTCAGTTTGCTAAAGAACATTAATAGAATCTTCTAGATGCTAGAATGGATTGAAGATCCAACTTAATTTTATTTAGCAGTGTTGGGATTTGCTAGTATTGATCCAATGGTCAAAGTTCAAAGTTATTTGTACACTATTTAGTGGTAAGATATGATTATATAATAGGTTAAGCTCAAAAAGTTTTAAATTTGATGGACATCTATAAAGTATGGGTGTATATTTGGTTCTTTTACTTTGTATCATGTTGAAGTCAACATAGAAGTCAATGTTTGTTAGCTATACCTAATACTTCAAATTTTGCTAACATGGTCTATAGAAATGTCTGAAAGATTCTAGAATGCTAGATAAGTGTTTTGAGGCTTGTGCGCATAGCATTCATTGTATTAAAGACTATCAATAGAATCTTCTTCTAGATGCTAGAATGGATTGAAGACCAACATTTTGCAATGTTTGGATTTGCCAGTCTTGATCCAACAATCAAAGTTCAAAGTTATTCATTTGTGTAATATATAGTTGTAAGATTATATAATATAGGTGGAGAAGTGTGTTTTGAGTTTTGTGCATAGAATTCATTGTGATGAAGACTATCAATAGAATCTTCTAGATTCTAGAATGGAAAAGAAGATCCAACAGCTGGAAATGTTGGGATTCACGAGTCTTGATCCAACGGTCAATATTCAAAGTTATTCATACACTACATAGTGGTAAGATAAGATATGTTAAGAAATATGTGGACTTGGATGTAATTTTCTTTTTTTAGGTCCCTGGTGTAACATGCAGTTCCATGGACCATGTTAAGTTGTGAACTGAAGTATCTGGATCCTTCTAGGCCCACCCTACTTGAAAAATTCCACCACCCCACATTTCTTACCACTATATAGTGTACGAATAAATTTGAATATTGAACGTTGGACCGAGAATTATAAAGAAACCACATGGTCCACTGTCCACTCTGTGTGATAATTGGGACGGTGGCATTTTCTTTTAACTTTGTTAGAGCATCTCTAGCAGATACCGCATATCGCTGCGTACCACAAAATAACCGCCCATTTACAGTACGAGGCGGGAAAAGTTGGTCATTTGAGATACCCTAAACCGTACCACATCCAAAGAAAAATTACGGTTTCCCGCAAACCGACGCTTCTGTGCCGCATATATACCACACCGAGGGTTTGTACCGCATCCTGGCGCGTCTGTTGGTGGGAGGGTAGTTTCCCCATCCCCGCTTCCCGCTCACAGCCGCCTCTGTCGCCGGCTGTTTCCACCCCCCAATATCACTCTCCTCCATCCCATCACTCTTTGCCACCGTCGCTGCAGCCATGTCCAGACCCAATCTGAATTACTACGAGACGTCGATGTTCGCCCACCACGGTATCCTCGCACCGCCTCGCGCGACGATTGCGGCAAGTTTCAAGCTCAGCCACTTCAGGGTGCCAGTGGCGCCCGTTCCGCGCGGCGCCGAGATGTATCGCTAGATCAAAGATCACCGCCTCGAACTGCCGGACTGGAAGCGAGCAATGCCTCGATATGCAGCTGCGAGCTCCTATTGACATAGGCTATTCAAGCTAGAGCGCAGGGCGGTGCTTGCCATCTTCCTCGAACACCAGCGCGAGGTCCACCCCGATGACCGTAATGCATCCTTCAACATCAGAATTTCCATCCTTCAGGGCGGTGATGATGGATGGACAGTTCTTCCACTTCCTCTTAACCACACCCTGATCCCTTACAGTTAAAATGATTGAATTACCCACGACAGACTGGTGTTTGCCACAACTTTGTATGGCAACATTCATGTTTGGGATCCTCTGCATCCTGGTAATTATTCCTTCGTATGTAGTGTACTGGCTTAATTACTCATGTGCCCAAGATATTGTACTGAATTGACATGGGGAGTGTTTCATTTAAATGAAAATACGAGTAGTATTTTAGACTCTATGAACTGTATGAATCATTGTTCTTCCGTAGGATTTTTCCTATAGCAGTCGTTTGATTCATCGGATTGAATAATGCACAGTACATTTTTCCGGATGTCTTTTAATTCATTCGATAGGAATTTAAGATATACTTGAAGCTCGTGAAAAGAATTCGTTCAATGGTTTTTCTGTGCAATGTAATCCATCACACCGCAATCCTGCAGGAGTATAAATGGACATGCAAATGTAAAATCCTGTGTCTTTCCTATCCTATGTTTTCTGCATTTGCATGGATTTTTGGCATGTTCCCCTGCAAATGAACCGGTCAATTCTCTTTGCCTTTTTTAGAAAAAACGAGCCAAAAATTGCCCGTCTTGTTCAAAAAAAGATGAGTCCGTTCTCTAGGAAATTTCCCTATTATATAATGCTTTGTTTCCTTTGTACGATTCTAAGCCGTAGCTGTTTTTCCTATGTTCGAGCTACTTTGCATGCAGTTCAATTGGAAGGAAATTTTTCAGTAGGATTCACTATATCATACTGCCAGAATCATAAGTTAACGCATTCTGCTACCTTTTCAAGGTCATGCACTGGTCTTGGCGCGACCAGTTGCTGCAGATGAGTTGGTGGATTCATTTCTTAATGCTAATGGAGACAAGCACGACTACTTTTTTGGTTTTTGGTGGTTAGCAAGATCTTAAGATGGTTCTACACTTCCTCATATATATACGCTTGGTGCTTCTTATGATCCCAGCTGTCTTACTTGTCATTGCCGCCATTGTACTGGTGTTGCTGATCCTCGTGTTGTACACTGTGGTCGCACTATCTCCACCTATACTTCCGGGTTTGGCTTCTTGGTGTTCTCAATGAACACTAGTCAGGTTGATCAAGCTAATCCATGGGAAAGGATTGCTGACCTTGGTTCATATTCTCTTTTCCTTGGAGTGAACTATCCGATTATCATGCGCGTAGGCGGTGCAGATCTTACCTCAGGTTATCTGACGAGAAGCAACTGTGTCTATATCTTACCAACTATAGCATGGCTTTCCAAAGAGGCGCAGCCTGAATTATGCTGCTTCAGTCTTAGTGGTAAAGACTATGGTGTTACTTCTGAAATCAATGTCCTTGAGGGAATTAGTAACCATCGCTTCTGGATAGGAACGGTGAAGCATCCTCTTTGGTTCGTACCAACCTTCACGAACACCATCGATTGGAACCGGCCTCATGCTTAATTAAGAAACAAGACATGTTGCCATAGTATGTACTAATGCAATCCATTTGTAATAGTTGGTACTACAATTAGAGAAATAGTTCTGGAGCATGTTGAACTGTTTATTTTGTTTGGTTATCTGAAGTCATCGGCTTTCAACTTCTTGGTCTCCTCTCTTTTGAAACATGTCCTTGTATCGGTACTATGTTTATTTACTCATATGAACTTGACTATATTTTTTTGGACCTTTAGCATAATGCACTTTAGTCCACCGATTCTAGAGTTCTTTTAGAAATTATGGAAATTTTAGCATCAACAGGATGTTACGGACCACATGCCATACACTTGAACAATCACCTCAATGCTTGTGTAAGGGTCATACTCTATGAAAACAACCTTGGCTTCAACGATTATAGCCTCATGCACTAGTCTTTGGTTAAGCTGATATGACGAGACCATATTTTTTAGAGATTTATCTTATCTTATCTTACCAATATATAGTGTACAGTTAACTTTCAACATTAACAGTTGTATCAAGACTAGCAAATTCCAACATTGCTAACCCTCGAATCCTCTTTTCCATTCTAGCATCTACTCACTTCGTTCCATAATATAAGATGTTTTAACTTCTGTGAAATGAATGTATCTAGACGACTTTTTGTGTGTGGTTCACTCCGGACCTACACACTACTTTTAGTGTGTAGTAAAAGATGTCTAGATACATTTGTTTCACAAAAGTTAAACCATCTTATATTTTGAAACGGAGGAAGTAGGATATTCTATTGATACTAGACTTTATCACAGGGAAGGTTATGCACAAGTACAAGAACCAAATATACAACCGATACTTTATGGAAGCGGCTCGAAAATATAATTATTTTCTCAGCTTTACCTATTACTACTTTATGGAGTAGTACAATTTTATATTGTGATGATATGGCATTCTACTAGATAGTGTTGGCGTGCTACACTAGCTAGCTAATAATTAAAGTCTCCTCGATGCATCTGCTCCCTGCAGCAGAAGACCGACAAAGGAACACGCAAAAACTCCTCGTTCAAAGAGCCATACCATCTTTCCCATCTCCGGCAGTATTTGGTATCGTATCCAACGCGCGCTTCACTCATTTTCCTCGCCATCTCGCCCACAGCATCGGTGCTTCCAGGCCACCACCACTCTCCTCCAAAACCTCCCAACAGTGATAGATTGATCCACCTCGCCCCCAAACCATCGGGACGTGATGGCGGATTCAGGGCCCAACCGGTGGTACGACGGATGGAGCAACGTCGGCGCCGACGTGTTCGACGAGATTGCTATGCGTATGGACACTACCAGCACCAACCGTCTGGCCACATGCTCCAAGGAGTTGAACCTTCGAGTCACCAGTGGAAAAGGTAGCAGATGCCCCCACAACGGTTGCGGGACATTGGTCGCCTACCATTAGGTCCACAACCACAAGATTGCGTGCGCGCACGGCCCTTGCAACTGCATGGAGGATGGCTGCATTTTCGCCGCCTCACCGGTGCGGCTCCTCACCCACCTCTGTGAAGCTTACTCGATGAGGGTGCACAGTTTCCGCTATGGCAAAACACACAGGTACTCCACTAAGCCTCTACCGGCAATAGACCTGCGGACAGTAGATATCATCGGATCCGGGGACAATGGTACTGTGTTTGCGATGCGATTTGAGACACGCCAAACACGACACATCTTATCCATCGTATGCGTCAGGTCGGTGGCGTGCTTGTCACCATGGTACATGGTGAAGTTTTGGTCGTCGACTGTGATTGATGGGATAAGGATAAAAAATTCCGGGCTATGCGTCCTGGAGAGCACCACGTCGCCCAACGGCATCCCGTTCGATGGGCTGCAGTGGCTGATGTCTACGCACTTCTATTCTAGTAGACAGTTGTTGGGCCTCCAAGTGCAGAGGTTTGTAGAACAACAGCAAGTTTTCCCTTTAGTGGATTACCCAAGGTTTATCGAACTCAGGGAGGAAGTGGTCAAAGGTATCCCCTCTCAAGCAACCCTGCAATCAAGATACAAGAAGTCTCTTGTGTCCCCAACACACCCAATACACTTGTCAGGTGTATAGGTGCACTAGTTCGGCGAAGAGATAGTGAAATACAAGTGGTATGGATAATTATAAGTGGTAACGGTGATAGAAAATAGCTTGATGGCGTGGAAAAGACTAAAAGAAAACTGAAATAAAGATGGCAGCAAGCAAACATGTAACAGATCTAGTAGCAAACGGTGTATCAATGCTTAGAAACAAGGCCTAGGGATCATACTTTCACTAGTGAACACTCTCATATAAATATATTCTTCTTTATGATACTATGCTAAACTACTCTCCGGTTAGACACTCTAATCCATGGTAGGGCTATAACAGCACACCTCAAAGTAAGTCTTTCCCATCTAGAAAACCCCACACTGTCACCTTGAGTACTAGATGAGTCCAACAAACATCACAATTTCATAAAGACATCCAACTCCAAATATAACTCATAACAAGTATTTGAAATCTATAGCCTAAGTGCCACCATGGTGTGCACACTGTCAACTTCACACACATGGGGAGAGCAGAGATCTATTGAAGCACTTGAGTAGCAAGGTAGATCTATAGATTAGAAGCTCATGATCTCAATAAGATCGTGCATAGAGAGAGATGAACACATAGCTACCGGTAGAACCCTTAGCCTCGAGAGAGAACTACTCCCTCCTCATCATGGGAATCAGCAGTAGTGATGGAGATGGCGGTGGAGATTGATGGAGATGGCTCCAGGGGTACTTCCTCGTCCCGGCAGGGTGCCGGAACAGAGACTTTCTGTCCCCCGAATCTCCCCTTCGGTGGCGGCGGCGCTGTGGAACTAGTCTTGGGACAATGCACATAGAACTAAGAATGACCACTATGCTCTCAAAGTAGGTGCATAAAGAAAGAAGGTGGAGACTCAATATAATGGTGGAAGAAAGGCCTTCATAGAAGGAAGCAGAGATTCAAGTTTCATAAAGAGCTTCCAAAAATTATGGTACTTATAGCTTTCAGCTCTCATTGCCCCTATCATAAGCATCTTGAAGTGATTAATGTTAAAGTGAACAAACTATGGTGTATATGCTTGATGAAGTATAAGTTAGGAATCTCATGTCCCTTGAATATGAGGGCCGCTCCTCATGCTAGTCAAGTTTAGTTACCGGTAAGTTCTTGTCATCGTAAGTACATGTGTATCATAGAGAACCGCCAACGGGGTACGCCTTGCCCGATGATACGGAAGAATCCCCATATCAAAATGACATGGCAAGTAGACAACGAGCATATCAACAATCTTCTTATTTACCATGGGAATATGGTGCTTTTTTCTCTCTTTCCTCTTTTCATAATCTCTTTTTTTTCTTTTTCTCTTTTTTTCTCAATATAGGACTCTTTTTTTTATAAGAAGAATGCTTCATAGATAGCTCATTATGGTTACGCTGCAGGTTTCCACCATGTCAGCATGGATTAGACCAGCGGCCCAGGCGTTTCTCTAACACATATACATAACTCCATGGACTTACAAGCTCCCCTGTCATTTCACACCGACGACATCCATAGACAAAATATCATGATATCAACTAGGTACAAAGTACAAGTGCAATGTTGAAAGCGTTCCCCATGATAGCATGGTTCTGCTAATCCCCAACATATAAGTGCAAGCATATAAAACATAAACGACACAATGTTTCAAGTTTATTAAGGGCAAGAAAAGTAAAGTGTGCCATCAAGTTCGTGAGAGCTTTAATCACTAGTTTTCTCATAACAAGTTTAATTCGGAAGGTAGATAAAAACATGAATATACTTGGAATAACATAAGCTAATAGGTAGGTATGGTGGACTCTTTGGAATAACTTGGTTTAAGGAGTTGGATGCATGAGTGGAACTCATACTTGGTTGCGGAGGCTAGCAAAAGACTGGGAGCGACAAACTAAGAGAGCAATAATGACCATAATCATGCAGAGCGACAAAACATCATTGATCAAAGCATAAAGTGATACTACAAGTTGAAAACTAAAGGATCATAAAGGCTTATGGTGACTTGAGATAGTCATAACATGGTGTGATCATGCGCCAAGTCAACCCAAATAACGCATCAAAGGAGAATACCACAATACTATGCTTTAATATGCTAAAACAACGCATGATTCACCCAAGGCACATTAAGCAATCTCAATTGTTTATAACAAGTCATGCTACAGCAAAGAATACTAAGCATAAAGCCAAAACAATATCGAGCAAGGCATGACAAAGCATAGGCCACAGTCAAAAACAAGCTCACTTTACCACTTAAGCATGGACTTTCCTACTCTTTTCCAATCGAAACCAAACTATTTGAAAACCAATGTATGAAAGAGGGGGTCTAACCAATTTATTCAGCAAACTAATAAAACCAAGCAAACAAAAAACCAAAACAAAAACGAAACATAAGATTCTCCAAGAACAACACAACTATGTATGAAACAATAAAAATGAAGTGTTTGGAAGAAACCTAGGATTTTTATTGATGAAGAAGGGGATGCCTTGGGCATCCCCAAGCTTTGACGCTTGTACTTCTTGGATATTTCTTGGGGTGACATTCATGGTATCCCCAATCTTGAGCTTTATTCCATCCTTCATCTCATTACTCATTCCTTCCATACACCTGAAATTTTTCCTTCATACAAAACATCACAGAATCTTTATTAGCAACATTAGTGCACTCAAGATAATAGGTCTTTAAGGTTCAGTTATAGCACCAAGAAAACTTCCATTAAAACACTAGCTACTGTATCGCATCCCTCAACAAGCTGAAGTCCCCAAAAGAACTCAAAAAGGAACCAACAAGAAGCAAATGCAGAAAATGGCAGAAATCTGTCAAAACAAACCAGCAGGTAAAGACGAATTTTTTTGAAACCCTTCTGTTTCTCAAATAAAAACATGTTGAACTAACGAAAGTTAGATAACAACCTGGGGCAGAAGCACAAAAATTCACGCCTCAAAAGGACGTCCAGAGAATTTACACGAATTTTTACGGTGAAGCACAAAAATCTGTTTCGGGACAGCAACTTTCCCAATCATTACTTTTCTCTCATTAGAGGTTACTCTTGGCACAAAAAGCAAATAAAAAGGATAAGGAGCGGTTATTACAGAGTTAATAACTTCCAAGACTCATCTAAAACTTTTGGGTTATCTCCCAATAAGTACTTTTCTTTAACGCCTTTAAGTTAGGCATGATAGTTTGAGAAGATGCTCACATAAGAAATATAAGTCGAAGTAAAAGAGAGCATCAAGAAGCAAATTCAAAGAACATTTAAGTCTAACCCACTTCCTATGCATAGGAATCTTGTAAATAAACAAGTCATGAAAGCACAGAGCAACAAGCATAGTAAAGCAAAACAAGTGCAACTTCAAGACTTTCAACATAAAGAGGGGAAACTTAATATTATTGAGATGCATAAAACCATGTTTCCCTCTCACATAATAACTTTTAGTAGCATCATGAATAAAATTAACTATACATAAAACATTCTTATCAAGAGCCACATGCATAAAAGAATTAATACTCCCGTCATAAACATAGTCATTCTTATTAATTGTAGTGGGAGCAAATTCAACAAAATAGCTATCATTATTATTCTCATCACCATAATCATCAAATATAGGAGGCATATTGTAGTCATAATTAATTTCCTGCTCAATAGTAGGTGGACTAAAAATATCATATTCATCATTGTAATCATCATATATTGGAGGTTTGGTATCATCATAAGCAATAGAATAGTTATCTTCCAAAGATGGGGAACTAAAAAGATCATTTTCATAAGAACTAGCTTCCCCAAGCATAGACTTTTCCATAGCATTAGCAATAATGGTGTCCAAAGAATTCATACTAACAACATTTCTATTAGCATGCAAATAAAGTTCCATAGGTTTTTTAATTTTCTCTTCAAACACTTCATATCCTAACTCAAGATAAATACTATAAATCTCTCTAATTTTGTTGTTGTTTTCCATTAAGCCTAACTAGTGAAAACAAGAAACAAAAAGACAAAACTGCAGAATCTAAAGGAAATAACTTTGAGCACTCACACTAGAGGATGTGAGTACCTTTTACCTTACCTCCCCGGCAACAGCACCAGAAAATAGCTTGATGTCTACGCACTTCTATTCTTGTAGACAGTTGTTGGGTCTCCAAGTGCAGAGGTTTGTAGAACAGCAGCAAGTTTTCCCTTAAGTGGATTACCCAAGGTTTATCGAACTCAGGGAGGAAGTGGTCAAAGGTATCCCCTCTCAAGCAACCCTGCAATGAAGATACAAGAAGTCTCTTGTGTCCCCAACACACCCAATACACTTGTCAGGTGTATAGGTGCACTAGTTAATGAAGAGATAGTGAAATACAAGTGGTATGGATAATTATAAGTGGTAACGGTGATAGAAAATAGCTTGATGGCGTGGAAAAGACTAAAAGAAAACTGAAATAAAGATGGCAGCAAGCAAACATGTAACAAATCTAGTAGCAAACGGTGTATCAATGCTTAGAAACAAGGCCTAGGGATCATACTTTCACTAGTGAACATTCTCATATAAATATATTCTTCTTTATGATACTACGCTAAACTACTCTCCGGTTGGACATTCTAATCCATGGTAGGGCTATAACAACACACCTCAAAGTAAGTCTTTCCCATCTAGAAAACCCCACACTGTCACCTTGAGTACTAGATGAGTCCAACAAACACCACAATTTCATAAAGACATCCAACTCCAAATATAACGCATAACAAGTATTTGAAATCTCTAGCCTAAGTGCCACCATGGTGTGCACACTGTCAACTGCACACACATGGGGAGAGCAGAGATCTATTAAAGCACTTGAGTAGTAAGGTAGATCTATAGATTACAAGCTCATGATATCAATAAGATCGTGCATAGAGAGAGAGATGAACACATAGCTACCGGTAGAACCCTTAGCCTCGAGAGAGAACTACTCCCTCCTCATCATGGGAATCATCAATGGTGATGGAGATGGCGGTGGAGATCGATGGAGATGGCTCCGGGCACTTCCCGTCGGCAGTCTTGGAACAAAGACTTCCCCGAATCTCCCCTTCGGGTCCCCTTGGCCTTGTGCTGCAGAACTTTTCATGGATTTTTGATTGACTATCTAGGGTTTTGGTATCGGGGGGCTCTTATAGGCGAAGGAGGCAAGGTCAGTGGCCATCCAGGGGGCCCACACCATGCCCTGGCGCGCCTTGGGCTGGCCCGCGCCAAGGGGGGGTGTGGCCACCCTGTGGCCCCTCTCTGACTCTCCTTCTGGCTTCGTGAGTCTTTCGGGAAAATAGTAACTTTGGCTTTTGTCCCGTCCAATTCCGAGAATATTCATTTTCTCACTTCCTGGAACCAAAAACAGCAGAAAACAGGCAACTGGCACTGTGGCACTTGTTAATGGGTTAGTCCAAGAATGTGTATACAAAGTACTCCAAAGTGTGGACAAAACATAAGAAAGTAGATAAAACCAAGCATGGAACATCAAAAATTATAGATACATTTGCAATGTATCAGTGGCTCCTGCTGGTGTCGATGTCGCACCTGGTCGCTCGTCAACCGTCAGTGTTCACCCTGGAATACTGTCTTCGGATTAACATGATTCATGAGTGAGATAAACACATCTTAATGTTCATTGGAGTATTTGAACTGCTAGAAAGACTTACTACCTGCTCTTAGTAGTTGTTCTTAGGAGTATTTTTATGGAGTTCAACTACTGCTAATGTACTTTGTAGTAATACCTACTGTATGTACTGGTACTTATCATTTTGGGAGACGTGGTTCCTAGCTTAAGGTAGTTCTGAGTATTTTCTATGGAGTTCTTCCTCTGCTAATCTATTTGCAATCATAACTATGTACTGGTGCTTGTTCAGATCGACCGATGAAGTGCATAATATGGTCTTGCTTTACTTTTGAATTAGGCCTACCTACATCTATTGAATTTCAATGTGTGCATTGCTGAACCTGTCAATTATTGTCTATGTACTGCTAATTTGGTCAGTTTGAAATGCTGCTGAATCTGTCAAGTGTTGCTGAATATGAACTAGGAATCTGTCAAGTGCTGCTGAATATGAACTAGGAATTTGTCGATATTTTTTCGGTCTTATTCTGTACTGCTGAATCTTTTAAATGCTACTGAATTTATCAAATGTTCTGTCGTTACTATTAGTACGTACAATAGAATATTTTGTAGAACTAACTGTGTTGTACTAGTACTTGTTTAGATCAAGTGCAGCAGATTGTCTTGCTTTTCTTTTGGAACTTGGCATTTTATAGAACTAATACTGATGCACTGCTACTAGTTTAGACCAAGTGTAGTACATGGTCTTGCTTTTCTTTTGGAACTTGGCATTTTATAGAACTAATACTGATGTTCTGCTACTTGTTTAGATCAAGTGCAGTAGATGGTCTTGCTTTTCTTTTGTAACTTGGCCTTGTCATAAACTCATAATCTTGTCGAGGCTTTGCATTGATGTGAGAAGGAGGCATGCATAGAAAAACAGACTTGATCGCCAGTTTTGCTTGCTCCAATGATCGAGTGTACAGAGAAAAGGACAAACTAAATCAGTCACATTGAAATGCTGCTGAATATGTCCAAGTGACACTGAATGTGAACTATGAATCTGTCGATATTTTTCTTTCTTATTATGTACTGCTACATCTTTCAAATGCTACTCAACCTATCAAAAGTTTTGTTCGGTACTTGTTCAGATCGACCGGTCGAGTGTAGAATATGGTCTCGCTTTCCTTTTGAATCAGTCCTTGCTACATCTATTGAATTTCAATATTCGCATTGCTGAATCTGTCAATTCTTTTGGTCACTGTCTGTGTACTGCCACAACCGGTCACTTTGAAATGTTGTGATGACTCTATCAAGTGCTGCTGAATATGAACCATGAATCTATCTTATATTTTTACGGTATATTCTATATAGTTGAATCTTCCAAATACTACTGAATCTGTCAAATGTTCCGTCGTTACTATTAGTACAATATTTTGTAGAACGAATTGTGATGTACTGGTACTTGGTTATGAAGTGCATCAGATTGTCTTGCTTTTATTTTGAATCTTAGCATTGTTACAATTATCTGGATGAGTCTTGGGCATTTTGGGTTGCTATGGGCGGTCACACAGGCATTGACGTAAGGAGGAGGTACTCACACAGAAGCAGACTTCATCATCAGTTTTGCTTGCTCCAATGATTGAGCCTATTTGGAGAACAGGACAAACTGATCGTGGGCCAAGGTTTTTTTAGCTGGAACAAGATCTGATTCTCTATGTACTTCTATTGAATTTTAAGCAAGAAAGCTACTGAATCTCTCAAATTTTCTATCGTTTCTATTACAAAAGCATTTGTGCAACTAATACTGATGTACTGGTATTGTATTTCATTGTCTATATTGCTACATTGGTCACTTTTGAAATGCTGCTGAATTTGTCAAGTGCTCCCGAATATTAACTTCGAATTTGTTGATAATTTTTCTATCTTATTCTGTACTGCTGAATTTTGACATGAATATCTGTCAAAAAGAATTATCGCTTTCCCCTCACCCTCGCTCAGGTCTTTGTTTTGAATCCAGCAGAGCACATCACAATGCAATTTTTATTAATCGGGAGAAGAAATCTAGTACTCCCTCCGATCCAAATTAATGTTCTCACATTTGTCTAGATTCTAACATATCTAGTCATGTTTTAGTGCTAGATACGTCCGAATCTAGCCAAATCCAAGAAAATTAATCTGGAACGAAGGGAGTAGCTCATTCGGCCCCTCTTTAGCCAGAACATTTTAATTAAATCTTTTCGGGGTAAGGTACTACTAACCACAACCCAACGAAATTTTAGAAAGGATCCCATGGAGCATAGCCGAGAACATATTAGTTCGTCCTTTTACGGTCAGCGGACTGCTGAGCACAGCCTAGTGATATTTGAGAATGAATCCCATGGAGCATAGCCTATGGAATATAACCCACGTAGAGCAATAGCCAAACTCTTTTTAATTCGGCCTTTTGGGCATTGCCCCCCCACCTCTCATAATAAAAAAACTCTGCCTACTCATGTTTCTAAGAAAATACCCCATTATGTGGCATTTTATAAATTGAGATGCCAGGAGCACTGGCCTTTTATATTTTAAAATATATAAACATAGACACACAAAATATTTAAAGAAGACTAATACAGAAGTTGTAGTACTAATAAAAGTTTAATGATATTTTTCTATAAATATCTTTGTTGTAGTGGAAACGCACTCAGTTTATGTTTATTTGATTTGAAGGTCTTTTGTTCGAATCGCCTTTGTGTGTGTGTATCTTGGGTTTACATTTTTTTCTTCTAGCAATATCGCATTACGGAGAGGCTGACATCACAGACCCACCAACATGTAGCGTCCCTGGAGTTTGTTTTGAGGGTGGGTTCAAAAAAAAGTTTAAATACTTGCACAAAGAGGCTCACATAGGGGACCCACCGGACAGAACATACAAGGCTGTACCAGGGACCCACAAGCCAGAACATGTCAGAGAGGCTGACATAAGGGCCCCATCAGTAAGACCATACACGGCTGGCACGGTGAAAATAGTAGACACGACCGAAAAAAAGTGCATCATACACATGTTGCACTTACAGAGAAGCTGGCATGTCAGACCCAGCAGGCCTAAACATAGCCCATGAAATTAGCCTATCAACCCTAAGTATAGCCCAATACCTTCTAATTCGGCCTTTTCATGGTCTTGTGGCCACCGACCATAGCCCATTCAATTTAGGAGTGAGCTCATGGAATATAAGCCATGACGAATAGGGCATCTGCCCCGAGTTAGCCTAGAATCTTTTTAATTCAGCCTTTATGAGCATTTTTTGTACTCCGAGGCTGACATCTGGGACCCGAAAAAACAGTCCAACATACACACGTTTCTTTCAAATAGAGGCTGTCAGCTGGGACCCATTATAGACACGTTTCCTGCATAGAGGTGGTTGACATCTGGGACCCAACAAGTTGCCAAGGTCAAAATAGCGGACATGGCCAAAAAAGTCCATCATACGCACGTTCCATTTACAGAGAGGCTGATATGTGGGACCCATCAGCGCGACCTTATACAGATGCTGCATCGAGCAACGTAGCTAGTTCGAAATAGGGAGGCACGAGCGAGAAAAAAGTTCAGCATGTACACATTTCTTGTAATGAGAGGTTGAAATGGGGGACCCAACATCATGAGCAAATGGCAGATTCATCGAGCAACACTATCTAGTTCAGAACAGGGTAGCACTAGAGAAAAAAATTCCATCATACCCAACATTCTTCTAATGTGAGGCTGACATAAGGGACCCACCAGCATGAATAAACGGCTGATGCAGTGAGCAATGTTATCAAGTTCAGAACACGGAGGCGCAACATAGGGTAAAAAATCCATCATACACACGTTTCTTCTAATAAGAGGATGACATGTGGGGCCCAGCATCATGATTAAACATTAGATGCATCGAACTGCGCTATCAAGTTCGGAACAGGGTAACAGGAGCGAAGGGAAAATTCCATCATACACACGTTTCTTCTAATGAGAGGATGACATGTGGGGCTCGGGAGGTTGGTTAGATGGTAGATGCATTGAACAACGCTATCAACTTCAGAACAGGGTAGCGCAAGCGAAGGAAAAAAATTCCATCATACACATGATACTTCTAATGAGAGGCTAACATGTGGGACCTAGTAGCCTGACTAAACGGCAGACGCTTCGAGCAACGTTATCAAGTTCAAATCAGGGAGGCGCGACCGAAAAGTATGGTTCGCTAGAGACACTAATGTCCAAGACCCACACGCCTCAAAAGACTTCGGCGAGTCAACATCACGTGAGGAAACAAAAATCTTGCTTATGCCACGCGCCAGCTGAGCTTCCTCCATGTTTTTAGCAGATCTGTCGTAGTAGAGGGCCGCGAAACCGAAAAAAAGGTTTACCATCAGCCACGGCCGAGCCGAGAATTTTGTTGCGGAAGACGCGCCTTCTACGACGACCATCAGGCCAAGTCGTTGCTGAAGGAAACTTTTCTTGTAGTGTCTTCCCTACCAATGTTTTGGTGGCGGGATTTGCTGCTCCGTCTTCTGCTGGCCGGCCATGGTGGCGAGGGGGAGGGGGGAGCAGCAACATCTCGGCTGCCTTCTCGGGGTAGAAGGGGTCTTCCAGGTTAGCACTCCGGCATGGTGCTTCCTGGTCAGCTTCAAGGCGCTCTGCTGTGCTCCCATGGTGGGAGCGGTTGGAGTCTGCTCTAAGGCCGAGCTATTGGAATAAGCGCCATTGTTATCCCTGCCTTCATCCTGGTGATGTGGTGGTGGTCTCCCTCCTCTCGGTCGGCCATGGCAGCGAGGGAGAGGGTGGAGGCCCTACAACTGCTGCTTAGGCGAGACAGGTTAAGGATGGGGTCATCGGCTTGCGATTCCCCATGAGTGTCACCTCGCCGGCAAGAGGGCCGGTGGTACCTGCTCTCCTGGGTGCAATGGCAAGCTCCGCCCTGGAAGCTACGATTTTCAGAGTTTTTCAGCAACGACCGAAGGTTTTTGTCACCGCTATCTATGGCGCAAGAAGACGCTCCAGCCTCAAAAGCAATTGTAGCCTAAGCTCCTTCCTCCAGTTTCGGAGGATCCATGGCCGACGCCGCCCCAAGTGACATGTTCCCCGGCGGCGACATCAACCCCTGTGTTCTCTGGTCTCTCCGCTGCAGTGAAGAAGACCAAGGACTTGATTGCGTCTCAGATGTTTGTTCTGGGGTCTCCTCTGTAAAAGGGTTAGCCTTATCTCAAAATTCCCCTATGCTTAGGGTTTGGCTCTAAATTTGTATCGCCGCTTAGTTTAATGAAAGCTTCCGGGGCCTTCAGGCCCATCCTATTCAAAAAAAAAGAGAGTTGAAAGAGTTTGCCATGCGGATGAAATATGGGGCCGGGAAGACTGATGGATCAAAGCGCGCAGAGCTCCTCGATCTATTAATATTCATCAAGAGCTCCTCGATCTATTAATATTCATCAAAACCTACAAGCAGCATAGCCTTATGTCACAAATAAGGTTTGCAGCATAGAGTATGGAAATAATCCTCTAAAGAATATACTATTACATGAAACATGCTTTTGGTAGAAACAAGCTTTACTAACTACATGAAAATAATCCCCTAAAGTATATATTAGTAAGACACTTGAACCACTATCAACAGAATAACATGTTAGTCACTGAATTTAATTAATCATGGTATCGGACAAAAAATTAGTCTACTTGGCTTCTATGTTAATCTATGTGACTACAATATTTTTTTGGAAAGGAGCATATATTAATATCAACAGATACTAATTACATCCAGCCTCTGCAACAATGCAGTGCCCTAGCGGTATTGCAGATGCACATAGCCAAAAAATAAGCGAAATTGCAAAAAATAGCCCCGCTACAGTAATCTATTTCTTGTAACAACAGTACTAACACCACCAGTACAACACCAGAAGTCCAGCTTCTCCAAAAGCGATGCCTCCAATAAGGAAATAGTGCATAAGCGCCATCATCGCTCGATCATAGATCTTACGTTTTCAACCTGAAGAATGTCCTTACTCGCAAAACAATGCCTTCAATAAGACCATTGCCAGGCACAACAAATTAAGGCCAGACCTTGGATTTTCACCCTGCAAGATTAGACAATGAACGTCTCCTATACTACCGCCCCACTAACAAGCCACTGCTACAATTCACGGATCACCAAGCCAGTTACTCAGCACCAAAGACTCGAACCACCCGTGCTAGCCCTCAAATCTTTGCTTTCATGACATTCTCCACCACTGACTTCACCATGGACCGAAAATGTCCAATGATGGTTATAGATAGTAGAGCTTCGCAATGCTCCCTCTGAAACCAAACAGTCATAAAATGCATGGGTGCGCATGACCGACTCCCATCCGATCAGCATTCTCTTGGCATGAGCGCCCATGGGAGATCGCCAGCGGAGCATTCCGGAATACATAAATCCTCACAGATCAACAATAGCTTGCAACCAGCAATTCTTCATCTTTGCGCATGAGAAACCAAGGGCCGCCGCCATTATTAGTGAGACTCCCAAGCCCCCACGCTGCAAGCCTCCTCCAGCATGATGGAAACACCCAAAGAAGCGAGAAGAAGGCTGAGTTAAAGGGGGCGAACCCCCCGCAACAGCAGCCTAACTGGGATCCTACAACCTCGAACATGGCCCAAGATCCAGATCTTGGTCCGCCGAAAACCCAGATTGCCTTTGCTAGTGACCATCGCTGCTTTCGGTAGCCAGCATGGTGGCACCTTTCCACCTCTACGCTGCCGCCCCGCAGGAGACCTCCAGCCCCAGCCGACCAGGCCATGCCGCACAATGCATTCTTTCGTCCCCATGATACCCTCCACGCGACGTGGCTGAAGCCACCTCACCAGCCCCCCATTATTTGACGAGGTGGGCGCCGCCACCACCACCGTCGCCGGAAGCAGCAGCAACCACTGCTTGCATATCGGCCATCCTCGAGAGGGATTGGAGGAGGATCCTCTGGCGCCGCCCAGGAGGGAGGCGGCTAGTGACTACAATAGTTGGTCAAAGGCATAGGTGTGTGGGTATGATGACACATGGATTTGTTGGCGCACATGAATGACTAGCCTGGTCGAAACCGTGTGCAGAGTAGGTAGTGGCAACACATCTAACTGTGGCACACATTTCTTTCGTCTCCCGTTGCAATACACGGGCATTTTTTCTAGTAAGGCTAACGTCAAATGCATGACAGGAGCATAAAAACTAGCTGAATGTCTGTGTGTTGCCATGACTCTTCATTCTCTTTATCATTACCGCAAGCAACAACTCTTCATTCTGTTTATCGCTGAACCATTTTCAGCGTATAGACATTAGATGTACATAAATATTTAGGTATATAGAAAAGATAACCTCCTAGTATTCCAAAAACAACTAAATTTTTCACCGAACATGATTTAGTTATGTGCGATGGATGTCTATATATATGAGTTATTACAACATGCCAACAAGGTGGCACATTGTTCCTCACACCTCCCTCATTGTGGTGTCTCTTCTACAACGACGGCACTGCTGGCATTCGATCGCTCACCGCAGACATCCCTTGCCACACAACCATAGTCTTTATCCCCCGGATGGTCCACTATGGAGCCGACAAGATCACGACCTCCTTCAACAAGTGTTGTCATACCACGCAAATAGTGACTGTAGAATTTGCATTAAATTTATAATGGGCAAGCCTAAATTTCTCTGGTTTTCTAAGGGGATATCCATCGAGCCGACCCATTCGACCAGAGGCGGTCCGAATCGGTCCGTGCAGACACCCAAACACGACTAGGCTTGTTTGGGCCGACCAATTCCTCGCCCAGAAATGCGCTTGGAATGCTTCGCCGGGGACACGTCGCATACGCCACGTGTGTCCTCCCTTGTCTTCTCGTGTCCTCTAGGGGCCCGCTTGGTAGCGACTCAATGTAGGCGTATCGGCCTCCACGTCAGCATCCAATGCCCTCGCCTTTTTAAACACGGCCCCATGGTCATCTTCTCCACACAACACCACCTTCGATTCCCTACCCCTAGAGGCAACACGATAGTACTGTATCGCACCTTTGAAAAAGGGTAAGCACCACACCTTCAAAATGGGGCAAGCACCATACCTTCGAAATGGGGCAAGCACTGCACTTCCAAAAATATCCATGCCCGGCCGCCCTCTTCCTTTTGGCACCCATCACAACCCACCCGCTGGCTTCCCTATTCCTTCCTCCATGGCGTCAATCTTCTCGTCCACATGCATAGGAAAAAAGTAGAGTGAGCCACAGAGAGAAAGAGAGAGAGAGGAAGGAAGGGAGGGGCAGTGCATGGGGTTGTGGTAAGCGAGGTGGGAAGTGTGGGGATCATGAGGGGCTGATGATATAGTTAGGGTTCGTAGATAGGATCATGGACCAGTTCGTATATGTTAAGTGTACACCTTACTGTCATGTTTACATGAATTAGTCTCCCCAACATTAGTCCCACGATGCATGATTTGTTCAGATTCTATTCAGTTATACAATTATACAGTGTCTATTTTTAGCACATCAGACACAATTTTATTCCAAAAAAGGTGTGTGATAACCTCCTACATCACACACCCTTTTATAAGAAAAGTCGTGTGTGATACATCACATACCCTTCCATAAAGGAAAAGCGTGTGTGATTGTCTCCTACATCACATACCCTTTTGTAAGAAAAGCCATGTGTGATGAATCACATAAGGTTGTCATAAAGTAAAATTGTGTGCCATTCGAGCGATTTTAGGATAGCTATAGACTAGCAAATGATTTTTTTGCAAGAGACGGACAACCATATGTCATTCTAGCATCCCATAAGGGTTTGCCTTTATGAATTTGATGGGGGCCTTAATAAGACGATCTGTACTAGTGAGGGATCCTCGGCAGGGACGTCTTCTAAATGAATCAGTTGACATGTCTACATGGTTCAGCCTCCATCAGAAATGAAGATCACACAAGACGTGCACCGACCAAGACTACGCCATCTGCTCCAACTTCCACTCATGTGGATAATCCCACACATGACACCCATCACGGCTCCCCACTCACGCATGTACCGACACCAACTATGAGCTAGACATCATCGAGCACAACAATGACATTAACCACAGCTAGAGTCATTGCATGTTTGTTCTTTTCATTAACCACAACTAGACTCATTGCATGTGTGTTATTTTCACAAACCACATATGGATCCAATAGAGTCATTGCATGCCTGTTCTTTTCATAAACCACAGTTAGAGTCATTGCATGTCTGTTCTTTTCACAAACCACATAAGGATCCACTAGAGTCATTGGATGTGTGTTCTTTTCACAAACCACATATGGATCCACCAGTGTCATTGCATGTGTGTTCTTTTCACAAACCACATGAGGATCCACGAGTGTCATTGGATGTGTGTTCTTTTCATAAACCACATGAGCATGTGTGTTCTTTTCACAAACCACATATGGCTCCACCAGTGTCATTGCATGTGTGTTATTTTCATGAAAAACAGATGGATCCACTAGAGTTCATTGCATCTGTGTTCTTTTAATAAACCAAAGCTAGAGTCACTAGATGTGTGTTGTTTTCAAAAACCACATATGGATCCACCAGAGTTCATTGCATGTGTGTTCTTTTCACAAACCACAAATGGATCCACCAGAGCTCATTGCATGTGTGTTCTTCTCATTAACCACAACTAGAGTCACTTCATGTCTATTATTTTCATTAACCACAACTAGAGTCATTGCATGTGTGTACTTTTCACAAATCACATATGGATCCGCAAGAGCCATTGCATGTATGTTATTTTCATTAACCACATATGGATCCACCAGAGTTCATTGCATGTATGTTCTTTTAATAAACCACAGCTAGAGTCACTAGATGTGTCTTCTTTTCACAAACCACATATGGATCCACCAGAGTTCATTGCATGTGTGTTCTTTTCACAAACCACATATGGATCTACGAGAGTTCATTGCATGTGTGTTCTTTTCATGAACCACATATGGATCCACCATTGTCATTGCATGTGTGTTATTTTCATGAACCACAACTAGAGTCAAGGAAACTCTGTTCTTTCACAAACCACACATGGATCCACTAGTGTCATAGCATGTGTGTTCTTTTCACAAACCACAGCTAGAGTCATTGCATGTCTGTTCTTTTCATTAACCACAACTAGAGTCATTGCATATGTGTTCTTTTCACAAACTAGATATGGATCCACCATAGTCATTGTATGCATGTTATTTTCATAAACCATAGTTAGAGTCATTGCATGTCTGTTCTTTTCATTAACCACATATGGATCCACCAGAGTTCATTGCATGTCTGTTCTTTTAATAAACCACAGCTAGAGTCACTAGATGTGTGTTCTTTTCACAAACCATATATGGATCCTCCAGTGTAATTGCACGTGTGTTCTTTTCATAAACCACATATGGATCCACCAGAGTTCATTTCATGTGTGTTCTTTTAATAAACCATAGCTAGAGTCACTGGATGTGTGTTCTTTTCACAAACCACATATGGATCCACTAGATTCATTGCATGTGTGTTATTTTCACAAACCACATTGTGATCCACTAGTGTCATTGCATGTGTGTTCTTTTCATTAACCACAGCTAGAGTCATTGCATGTCTGTTCCTTTCATTAACCACAACTAGAGTCATTGCATGTGTATTCTTTTCACAAACCACAACTAGAGTCATTGCATGTGTGTTCTTTTCACAAACCACCAGAGTTCATTGCATGTCATTTCTTTTCATTAATGATGTCTACGCACTTCTATTCTTGTAGACAGTTGTTGGGCCTCCAAGTGTAGAGATTTGTAGAACAGCAGCAAGTTTCCCTTAAGTGGATTACCCAAGGTTTATCGAACTCAGGGAGGAAGTGCTCAAAGGTATCCCTCTCAAGCAACCCTGCAATCAATATACAAGAAGTCTCTTGTGTCCCCAACACACCCAATACAATTTTCAGGTGTATAGGTGCACTAGTTCGGCGAAGAGATAGTGAAATACAAGTGGTATGGATAATTATAAGTGGTAACGGTGCCAGAAAAGAGCTTGACAGGTAGGAAGAGACTAAAGGCAATCTGAAATAAAGATGGAAGCAAGAAAACATGTAACATATCTAGTTGCAAACGGTGTTTCAATGCTTAGAAAAAAGGCCTAGGGATCATACTTTCACTAGTGAACACTCTCAAATAAATATCTTATCTTCATGATACTACTCTTAACTACTCTCTGGTTGGTCACTCTAATCCATGGTAGGGCTATAACAGCACACCTCAAAGTTTGCTTTTCTCATCAAGATAACCCCACACTGTCACCTTGAGCACTAGATGGTTCCATCAAACACCACAATTTCATAGAGACATCCAACTCCAAATATAACTCATAACAAGTAATTGTAATCTCTAGCCTAAGTTCCACCATGGTGTGCACGTTGTCACTTTCACACACATGGGGAGAGCAGAGATCTATTAAAGCACTTGAGTAGAAAGGTAGATCTACTTGATTACAAAGCCCATGGTCACAATATGATCATGCATAGAGAGAGAGAGAGATGAACACATAGCTACCGGTAGAGCCCTTAGCCTCGAGAGAGAACTACTCCCTCATCATCATGGGAATCAGCAACGGCGATGCAGATGGTGGTGGAGATCGATGGAGATGGCTCTGGGGGCACTTCCTCATCCCGACAGGGTGCCGGAACAGAGACTTTATGTCCCCCGAATCTCCCCTTCAGTGGCGGAGGCACTTGACACGTTGCTAACGTATCTATAATTTTTGATGTTCCATGCTTGTTTAGTATCTACTTTCTTATGTTTTGTTCATACTTTGAGATACTTTTATGCATTTTCTAGAACTAACCTATTAACAAGATGCCACAGTGCCAGTTTCCTATTTTCTGCTATTTTTGGTTCCAGGAAAGTTAGAAAATAAATATTCTCGGAATTGGACCAGACAAAAGCCAAAGTCGATATTTTACCAGAAGACTCACGGAGCCATAAGACGAGACGGAGAGGGGCCAGGGGATAGCCACACCACCTGGTGGTGCGGTCCAGGCCAGGCCATGCCAGGGGGTCGTGTGGGCGCCTCCGGCACCCCCTCGGTCTTCCCTCTCGCCTATAAGATGCCTCCGATGAGAAAACCCTAAAGAGAACAACCTCCAGCCACGAAAAGTTCCACAGCGCTGCCGCCACCGAAGGGGAGATTCGGGGGACAGAAAGTCTCTGTTCCGGCACCCTGCTGGGATGGGGAAGTGCCCCTAGAGCCATCTCCATCGATCTCCGCCACCATCTCCATCGCCATTGCTGATTCCCATGATGATGAGGGAGTAGTTCTTCCTGGAGGCTAAGGGTTCTACCGGTAGCTATGTGTTCATCTCTCTCTCTATGCATGATCATATTGTGATCATGATCTTTGTAATCAAGTAGATCTACCTTGCTACTCAAGTGCTTTAATAGATCTCTGCTCTCCCCATGTGTGTGAAAGTGACATCGTGCACACCATGGTGGCACTTAGGCTAGATATTACAATTACTTGTTATGAGTTATATTTGTAGTTGGATGTTTCTATGAAATTGTGGTGTTTGTTGGAACCATCTAGTGCTCAAGGTGACAGTGTGGGGTTATCTAGATGAGGAAAGCGAACTTTGAGGTGTGCTGTTATAGCCCTACCATGGATTAGAGTGTCCAACCGGAGAGTAGTTCAGAGTAGTATCATAAAGAGAAGATATTTATATGAGAGTGTTCACTAGTGAAAGTATGATCCCTAGGCCTTGTTTCTAAGCATTGAAACGCCATTTGCAACTAGATCTGTTACATGTTTGCTTGCTTCCCTCTTTATTTCAGTTTGCCTTTAGTCTCTTTCACACCATCAAGCTATTTTCTGGCACCATTGTATTTTATCCATACCACTTGTATTTCACTATCTCTTCGTCAAACTAGTGCACCTATACACCTAACAAGTGTATTGGGTGTGTTGGGGACACAAGAGACTTCTTGTATCTTGATTGTAGGGTTGCTTGAGAGGGATACCTTTGACCACTCCATCCCTGAGTTTGATAAACCTTGGGTGATCCACTTAAGGGAAACTTGATACTGTTATATAAACCTCTGCACTTGGAGGCCCAAGAACTGTCTACAAAAATAGAAGTGCGTAGACAGAGATATTTTCTGGCGCCGTTGCCGGGGAGGTAAGGTAAAAGGTACTCACATCCTCTGGTGTGAGTGCTGGAAGTTATTTCCTTTAGATTCTGCAATTTTGTCTTTTTGTTTCTTGTTTTCACTAGTTAGGCTTAATGGAAAACAACAACAAAATTAGAGAGCTTTATAGTATTTATCTTGAGTTAGGACATGAAGTGTTTGAAGAGAAAATTAAAAAACCTATGGAACTTTATTTTCATGCTAATATCAATGTTATTAGTATGAATCTTCTGAACACCTTTGTTACTAATGCTATGGAAACGTCTAAGCTTGGGGAAGTTAGTTTTTATGAAAATGATCTTTTAGTTCCCCAGCTTTAAAGAAGAAAATTTGCTCTAATGATACTTTATCTCCCATATGTAGTAATTCTAATGATACTTGTGATATTTTAAATCCACATACTGAAAGCATCTCTTTTAAAATACCTATAAAATTGTTGAACGTGTTATGAACAACTGTTATTTGGGAGATGGATATGTCCATCCTGGTGATCATTTACTCTTTATACACGAATTATGCGAGTTGTTCAAGTGTGCAGGTATTTCAATGAACCAAGTTAAGAGGAAGCTATTCCCTTTTTCACTCAAGGGCAAAGCAAGGGAGTGGTATGAGCTACTAGATGATCCTCATCATTTGGAGTGCAAGGAACTTGAATCTCTCTTCTACTCTAAATTTTATCCTCCTCATCAAATTCATAAAGATAGGAATTACATTTATAATTTTCATCCACATGATGGAGAAAGTATTGCCCAAGCATGGGGGAGATTGAAGTCACTAATGCTCAAATGTCCCATTCATGAGCTCTCTAGTAATATTGTTATTAATAATTTCTATGCAAGGCTTTCGGGACATTACAAGGACTATCTAGATACTTGTTTAGAGGGATCCTTCACAAGTAAGGATGTCAAAGCTAAGTGGGATCGTCTTGAAACAATTCAAAGCAATACCGAAGATTGGGATAACAACAAAGGTAAAGAACTAGGTATAAACTATGAGTATGATTGCATTAAGTCTTTCGCTGAAACTGCTGATTTTCAAGAGCTTAGTGCTAAATATGGTCTTGATCCTCAAATTATTATCGATTGTTTTAGATCCTTTGCTTCTCATATTAATGCTCCTAAAGAAAAATGGGACATGTATCATGAGCCTTTTAAAGACACTTGCATGGAAAATGAAATTGTTATTAATGATAGCAATAAACATGCTTAAACCTCTGAAAGTACTATTTATTATAAGCATGTTAATTTTTGTGGAATACATAGACCTTGTGAGAATAATCAAATTGAAGAAGAATATTATATCACCCACAGGAATGAAAAAACTAGAACGTGGTATAGGGCTCTAAATGATCTTGGTAAAAAATTGTGTGCCCTCTATCTTTTTATTTGTGAACTTTGCTTTGAAGTGTGTCATTTAAATTTTCAATGATTAGGCCATAATAATAGCCTTTCTAATCCAATGAGTACTGCAAGTTTGTATTGTGATGACATGATCACTCCTAATCAGCATGATGAACTTACATTATTTTTGGGGTGTGAAGAGTTATCAAGAAAAACCTCTTTGGTAGATATGGATGCTTTTGATATGAATAGTATCCTGCATGGTTGTCACCTTTATTGTGTTGATAATTTCCACACAAATACTTACATACAAAATATTATAAAAGATGATGTTTTACCAAAATATGACAGGACTAATGTGTTTTGATCTTATTAATGAAAAGAAGGAATCCTCCAAACTTTCTTCTATTGTCTCTAACAATAAACGAGGGTATATGGAGAAGTTCCTTTCAAGCCTCTACCTCCTAAAGATAAGAAGAAAAATAAGAAAAGGAGGAGTAAAAGGAGAGAGGAAATGGTATTTTCCCCTAAGCATGTTGCTCCTATTATAGTTTTTGATGAGTCTGAACTTGATGATGTTCCTATGCCTATTACCTATAGTAGTGATCATGATTGGGAAAAGCACACTACTTTTGATATTGAAAATCTCTTCGGTACCAATTCTTAAAATGATGATATTAATAATTGATGTACTATTAGTGCTATCCATGTTCCTTCCAATGATGATTTGTTCACAAATGAACACACTTTGGAATATAACTATTCTATTGCTTATGATGATACTATACCTCCAATATAGGATGATTGCAATGATGAATGTGATATTTTCAGTCCACGTACTATTGAGGAGAAAATTAATTATGATTACAATATGCCTCCTATATTTTATGATTATGGTGATGAAAATAATAATGATAGCTATTTTGTTGAATTTGCTCCCACTATAATTAATAAGAATGACTATGTTTATGTGGGGAGTATTAATTCTTTTATGCATGTGGCTCATGATAAGAATGTTTTATGTGATAGTTATATTGTTAATTTTATTCATGATGCTACTGAAAGTTATTATGAGAGAGGGAAATATGGTTTTATGTATCTCAACACTATTAAGTTTCCCCTCTTTATGTTGAAAATTTTGAAGTTGCACTTGTTTTGCTTTCCTATGATTGTTGCTTTATGCTTTCATGACTTATTTCTTTACAAGATTCCTATGCATAGGAAGTGGGTTAGACTTAAATGTGCTTTGAATTTGCTTCTTGATGCTCTCTTTTACTTCAATTCATATTTCTTATTGGAGTATCTTCTCAAACTATCATACCTAACTTAAAGGCGTTAAAGAAAAGTACTTCTTGGGAGATAACCCAATAGTTTTCTTGAGTCTTGGAAGTTATTACCTCTGTAATGACCTCTCCTTATCCTTTTTATTTTCTTTTTGTGCCAAGAGTAACCTGTAATGAGAGAGAAGTAATGCTTGGGAAAGTTGTTGTCCCGAAACAGATTTTTGTGCTTCACTGTAAAAATTCGTGAAAAATATATGTACATAGGTTTGAGCTGTAATGTTTTGTGCTTCTGCCCCAGGTTGTTATCCAACTTTCGTTAGTTTAACACTTTTCAATTTGAGCAACAGAAGTTCTTCGAAAAAATTGGTGTTTACGTGATGGTCTATTTTGATAGATTTCTGCCATTATTTGCATTTGCTTCTTGTTGGTACCTTTTTGGGTTCTCTTTGGGGAATTGAGCTTTTTGAGGGAAGTGCTTGAGTAGCTTGTGTTCTAATGGAAGTTTTATTGGT
Source organism: Avena insularis (assembly GCA_023614405.1). Lineage (NCBI taxonomy): Eukaryota > Viridiplantae > Streptophyta > Magnoliopsida > Poales > Poaceae > Avena > Avena insularis. Next base: position 472,287,626 of record CM042696.1, on the reverse strand, counting down.
GTTGAAACTAAACCTAAAGACTTATTATATTGAGTGCACTAATGTTGCTAATAAAGATTGTGTGAAGTTTTGTATGAAGGAAAAATTTCAGGTGTATGGAGAGAATGATGTAATGAGATGAAGAATGGACTAAAGCTCAAGCTTGGGGATGTCACGCGTGTCACCCCAAGAAATATCCAAGAAGTACAAGCGTCAAAGCTTGGGGGTGCCCAAGGCATCCCCTTCTTCATCAATAAAAATCTCAGGTTTCTTCCAAACACTTCATTTTTATGGTTTCATGCACAATTGGGTTGTTCTTGGAGCGTTTTTGTTTTTGTTTTTCGTTTGCTTGGTTTTCTTAGTTTGCTTGAATAAATTGGTTGGACCCCCTCTTTCATACATTAGTTTTCAAATAGTTTGGTTTGGTTTGGAAAAGAGGAGGAAAAGTTCATGCTTAAGTGGTAGAGAGAGCTTGTTTTTGACTGTGGCCTATGCTTTGTCATGTCATACTTGATATTGTTTTGGATTTATGCTTAGTGATTTTTGCTGTAGCATGACATGTTATAAAAAATTGAGATTGCTTAATGTGCCTTGAAAGAATCATGCGTTGTTTTAGCATATTAAAGCATAGTATTGTGGTATTCTCCTTTGATGCTTTATTTGGGTTGACTTGGCGCATGCTCACACCATGTTATGACTTTCCCAAGTCACCATAGCCTCTATGATCCTTTAGTTTTCGACTTGTAATATCGCGATATGCTTTAATTAATGATGTTTTGTCGCTTTGCATGATTATGGCCATTATTGCTCTCTTAGTTGGTCGCTCCCAGTCTTTTGCTAGCCTCCATAACCAAGTATGAGTTCCACTCATGGATCCAACTCATAAAACCAAGTTATTCCAAAGAGTCCACCATACCTACCTATTAGCATTTGCTATTCCAAGTATATTCATGTTTTTATCTACCTTCTGAATTAAACTTGTTATGAGAAAACTAGTGATTAAAGCTCTCACGAACTTGATGGCACACTTTACTTTCCTTGCCCTTAATAAACTTGAACCATTGTGTCGTCTATGTTGTATATGCTTGCGCTTATATGTTGGGTATTAGCAGAACCATGTTGTCATGGGGAACACTTTCAACATTACACTTGTACTTTGTACCTAGTTGATATCATGCTCTTTTGTCTATGGATGTCGTCGGTGTGAAATGAAAGGGGAGCTTGTAAGTCCATGGAGTTATGTATGTGTGTTATGGAAGCACTGGCCGGGGTCTAATCCATGCCTAATCATGGTGGAAACCTGCAGCGTAACCATAATGAGATGTCTATGAAGCATTCTTCTTATAAAAAAAGAGTCAGATATTGAGAAATAGAGAAAAAGAAAAAAAGACATATGAGAAAAGAGGAAAGAGAGAAAAAAGCACCATTTTCCCATGGTAAATAAGAAGATTGCTGAGATGCTTGTTGTCTGCTTGCCTTGTCATTTTGATATGGGGATTCTTCCGTATCATCGGGCAAGGGGTACCCCGTTGGCGGTTCTCTATGATACACATGTACTTACTATGACAAGAACTTACCGGTAACTAAACTTGAGTAGCATGAGGAGCGGCCCTCGTATTCAAGGGACATGAGATTTCCAACTTATACTTTGTCAAGCATATACTCCATAGTTTGTTCACTTTAACCTTAATCACTTCAAGATGCTTATGATAGGGGCAATGAGAGCTAAAAGCACCACAATTTTTGGAAGCTCTTTATGAGACTTGAATCCCTACTTCCTTCTATGAAGGCCTTTCTTTTACTTTTATGTTGAGTCTCCACCTTCTATCTTTATGCACCTATTTTGAGAGCATAGTGGCCATTCTTAGTTCTATGTGTATTGTCCCAAGACTTGTTGATTGATGCATAACTTTGATATTGCTTGTTCTTAAACTATTTGTATCTAGTCACTCTTATGAACTTTGGTGGTGTCCTATGCATTTATGTTTGCTACTCTATGAGGGACAAGTTGAATGCCACTATGCTATGTTTTCTTTATGTGAAACAAACAAACGTCTTGTAAAGTATTGTTATTCATGAATCTTTTGTATGTGCCTTTTTATGTTACAACATAGTTGCTATGTCTTATTGTTAGAACTTTATCTTTCATGCTATGTTAGAGTATTATGATCCCAGCTATCAATGTTTTACAAATACTTTGATCAAGTTTATGATGGTGCATGTCACCTCAAAAATTATTGTTTCTTTTTATCACTTACCTACTCGAGGACGAGCAGGAGTTAAGCGTGGGGATGTTGATATGTTGCTAACGTATCTATAATTTTTGATGTTCCATGCTTGTTTAGTACTACTTTCTTATGTTTTGTTCATACTTTGAGATACTTTTATGCATTTTCTGGAACTAACCTATTAACAAGATGCCACAGTGCTAGTTGCCAGTTTTCTGCTGTTTTTGGTTCCAGGAAAGTTAGAAAATAAATATTCTCAGAATTGGACCGGACAAAAGCCAAAGTCCATATTTTACCGGAAGACTCACGGAGCCAGAAGACGAGACGGAGAGGGTCCAGGGGCTGGCCACACCAACTGGTGGTGCGGGCTAGGCCAGGCCACGCCAGGGGGTGGTGTGCGCCCCTCCGGCACCCCCTCGGTCTCCCCTCTCGCCTATAAGAAGCCTCCTATGAGAAAACCCTAAAGATAATAGCCTCCAGCCATGAAAAGTTCCACAGCGCTGCCGCCACCGAAGGGGAGATTCGGGGGACAGAAAGTCTCTATTCCGGCACCCTGGCGGGACGGGGAAGTGCCCCCGGAGCCATCTCCATCGATCTCCACACCATCTCCATCGCCATTTCGGATTCCCATGACGATGAGGGATTAGTTCTTCCTCGAGGCTAAGGGTTCTACCGGTAGCTATGTGTTCATCTCTCTCTCTATGCATGATCATATTGTGATCATGAGCTTTGTAATCAAGTAGATCTACCTTGCTACTCAAGTGCTTTAATAGATCTCTGTTCTCCCCATGTGTGCGAAAGTGACAGCGTGCACACCATGGTGGCACTTAGGCTAGAGATTACAATTACTTGTTATGAGTTATATTTGGAGTTGGATGTTTCTATGAAATGGTGCTGTTTGTTGGAACCATCTAGTGCTCAAGGTGACAGTGTGGGGTTATCTAGATGGGGAAAGCGAACTTTGAGGTGTGGTGTTATAGCCCTACCATGGATTAGAGTGTCCAACCGGAGAGTAGTTCAGAGTAGTATCATAAAGAGAAGATATTTATATGAGAGTGTTCACTAGTGAAAGTATGATCCCTAGGCCTTGTTTCTAAGCATTGAAACACCGTTTGCAACTAGATCTGTTACATGTTTGCTTGCTTCCATCTTTATTTCAGTTTTCCTTTAGTCTCTTCCACACCATCAAGCTATTTTCTGGCACCATTGTATTTTATCCATACCACTTGTATTTCACTATCTCTTTTCTGAACTAGTGCACCTATACACCTGACAAGTGTATTGGGTGTGTTGGGGACACAAGAGACTTCTTGTATCTTGATTGCAGGGTTGCTTGAGAGGGATACCTTTGACCACTTCCTCCCTGAGTTCGATAAACCTTGGGTGATACACTTAAGGGAAACTTGCTGCTGTTCTACAAACCTCTCCACTTGGTGGCCCAACAACTGTCTACAAGAATAGAAGTGCGTAGACATTAGCGCTGGAGAACCTTTCATGGATGGAGGCTGTTCGATTTAGGTTTTTTATCCCAGGGGCTTCTTATAGGCGAAGGGGCAAGGTCAGTTGTCGGCCATGGGGCCCACACTATGCCCTGGTGTGTCCTAGGGCTGTTCATGCCAAGGGGTGGTGTGGCCGCCCTGTGGGCCCCCTTCGTCTCTCCTTCGGACTCCATGTGTCTTCCGGTAAAATGTTGACTTTCGCTTTTGTCCGGTCCAATTCCGAGAATATTTATTTTCTGGCTTTCCTGGAACCAAAAACAGAAGAAAACAGGCAACTGGCACTGTGGCTTCTTGTTAATAGGTTAGTCCCAGAAAATGTGTAAAAGTATTCCAAAGTGTGGACAAAACATAAGAAAGTAGATATAAAACAAGCATGGAGCATCAAAAATTATAGATATGTTAGCAACATATCAATTAACCACAGGTGGAGTCATTGCATGTCTGTTCTTTTCATTAACCACAACTAGATTCATTGCATGTGTGTTCTTTTCATGAAACACAACTAGAGTCAGTGAATGTCCGTTCTTTCACAAACTACACATGGTTCTAGTAGTGTCATTGCATGTGTGTTCTTTTCACAAACCACAGCTAGAGTCATTGCATGTCCGTTCTTTTCATTAACCACAACTAGAGTCATTGCATGTGTGTTCTTTTCACAAACCAGATATGGATCCACATAGTCATTGCATGCATGTTCTTTTCATAAACCACAGTTAGAGTCATTGCATGTCTGTTCTTTTCATTAACCACATATGGATCCACCAGAGTTCATTGCATGTGTGTTCTTTTAATAAACCACAGCTAGAGTCACTAGATGTGTGTTCTTTTCACAAACCACATATGGATCCTCCAGTGTCATTGCATGTGTGTTCTTTTCATAAACCACATATGGATCCACCAGAGTTCATTGCATGTGTGTTCTTTTAATAAAACACAGCTAGAGTCACTGGATGTGTGTTCTTTTCACAAACCACATATGGATCCAGTAGAGTCATTGCGTGTGTGTTCTTTTCACAAACCACATATGGATCCACTAGTGTCATTGCATGTGTGTTATTTTCATTAACCATAGCTAGAGTCATTGCATGTCTGTTCTTTTCATTAACCACAACTAGAATCATTGCATGTGTGTTCTTTTCATTAACCACAACTAGAGTCATTGCATGTGTTTTCTTTTCACAAACCACATATGGATCCACCAGAGTTCATTGCATGTATTTTCTTTTCACAAACAACATATGGATCCACCTGTGTCATTGAAATGTGTGTTCTTTTCATAAACCACATGGATCCACAAGTGTCATTTGATACATTGCAAATGTATCTATAATTTTTGATGTTCCATGCTTGGTTTTATCTACTTTCTTGTGTTTTGTTCCAACTTTGGAGTACTTTTCATATGATTTCTTGGACTAACCTATTAACAAGATGCCATAGTGCCAATTGCATGTTTTCTGCTGTTTTTGGTTCGAGGAAGTCAGAAAATGAATATTCTCGGAATTGGACGGGACAAAAGCCAAAGTTACTATTTTCCCGGAAGACTCAAGGAGCCAGAAGGAGACACGAAGGGGGGCCACAGGGTGGCCACACCACCCCTTGGCGCGGGACAGCCCAGGCCGCGCCAAGGCATGGTGTGACCTTCGCCTATAAGAGCCTCCCGATACCAAAACCCTAAATCATCAATCAGAAATCCATGAAAATTTCCGCAGCACCGCCACCACCGAAGGGGAGATTCGGGGGATAGAAATCTCTGTTCCGGCACCCTGTCGGGACGGGGAAGTGCCTCCGGAGCCATCTCCATCGATCTCCACCACCATCTCCATCACCATTTCTGATTCCCATGATAAGAAGGGAGTAGTTCTCTCTCGAGGCTAAGGGTTCTACCGGTAGCTATGTGTTCATCTCTCTCTATGCATGATCTTATTGAGATCATGAGGTTCTAATCTATAGATCTACCTTGCTACTCAAGTGCTTTAATAGATCTCTGATCTCCCCATGTGTGTGAAAGTGACAGCGTGCACACCATGGTGGCACTTAGGCTAGAGATTACAAATACTTGTTATGAGTTATATTTGGAGTTGGATGTCTTTATGAAATTGTGGTGTTTGTTGGACTCATCTAGTACTCAAGGTGATAGTGTGGGGTTTTCTAGATGGGAAAGGCTTACTTTGAGGCGTGCTATTATAGCCCTACCATGGATTAGAGTGTCCAACCGGAGAGTAGTTCAGCGTAGTATCACAAAGAAGAATATATCTATATGAGAGTGTTCACTAGTGAAAGTATGATCCCCAGGCCTTGTTTCTAAGCACTGAAACACCGTTTGCTACTAGATCTGTTACATGTTTGCTTGCTGCCATCTTTATTTCAGTTTTCTTTTAGTCTTTTCCACGCCATCAAGCTATTTTCTATCACCGTTACCACTTATAATTATCCATACCACTTGTATTTCACTATCTCTTCGCCGAACTAGTGCACCTATACACCTGACAAGTGTATTGGGTGTGTTGGGGACACAAGAGACTTCTTGTATCTTGATTGCAGGGTTGCTTGAGAGGGGATACCTTTGAGCACTTCCTCCCTGAGTTCGATAAACCTTGGGTGATCCACTTAAGGGAAAACTTGCTGTTGTTCTACAAACCTCTGCACTTGGAGGCCCAACAACTGTCTACAAGAATACAAGTGCGTAGACATCATCATTGCATGCGTGTTCTTTTCATAAACCATAGCTAGAGTCATTGCATGTCTACTCTTTTCACAAACCACACAAGGATCCACCAGAGTCATTGCATGTATGCTCTTTTCATAGACCACATATGGATCCACCAGTGTCATTTCATGTGTGTTCTTTTCACAAACCACAGCTAGAGTCATCGCATGTTAGTTCTTTTCACAAACCACATGGATCCACCAGTGTTATTGCATGTGTGTTCTTTTCATTAACCGCAGCTAGAGTCATTGCATGTGTGTTCTTTTCACAAACCACATATGGATCCACCAGAGTCATTGCATGTCTGTTCTTTTCATTAACCACAACTAGTGTCATTGCATGTTTGTTCTTTTCATAGACCACGGATGGATCCACCAGAGTTCATTACATGTGTGTTCTTTTCATAGACCACAGCTAGAGTCATTGCATGTATATTCTTTTCATATACCACATATGGATCCACCAGTGTCATATCATGTGTGTTCTTTTCACAAACCAACTATATCCACTAGTGTCATTGCATGTGTGTTATTTTCACAAACCACATATGGATCCACAAGTGTCATTGCATGTGTGTTCTTTTCATTGCTGTTTTTGGTTCCAGGAAAGTCAGAAAATGAATATTCTCGGAATTGGACGGGACAAAAGCCAAAGTGCCTATTTTTCCGGATGTCATCAAGTGCCAGAATACGAGACGGAGAGGGGCCAGGGGAGCACCACACCACAGTGTGGCCAGCTGGCCAGCAGCGCCCGGGGTGGTATGGCCGCTCCCGGCACCCCCTCGGCCTCCCCTTCCGACTATATATTGCCCTCAGGACGAAAACCCTAAGTAGCCGCCGTCATCAAAAATCCACGAAAGAGTCTGTAGCCGCCGTCATCTCCATCCCTAGATCAAGAGGGATCTGAAGCTCTTCCCGGCACCCTGCCGGAGAGGGGAATTCACCCTGGAGGTCTTCTTCATCACCATGCAAGCCTCCGGTGTGATGCGTGAGTAGTTCATCCTTGGACTACGGATCCATGTAGTAGCTAGATGGCTGGTTCTTCTCCTTTGTGCTTTCATGTCTAGATCTTGTGAGCTTCGTTCATTATCAAGATCATCTATTTATAATTCTGCATGTTGTGTTTGCGAGGATCCGATGGATATTGAGATGCTATTTCAGATTGATTATTGATTCTATCATGTCTTTGTTATTTGTGATCTTGCATGCTTTCCGTTGTTAGTAGCTATCTTGGCCAAGTAGATGCTAGCAACTCCAAGAGTTAGTATTTATGCTCGATAGTGGGTTCATGCCTCTGGTAATCTAGGGAAGTGACAGAAATCTCTAAGGTACTAGATGTGATGTTGCTACTAGGGAAAAAACAACAATCCTTTGTTCATAGAACAATCGTATTGTTTACTTTACACGCAGTTCGTAAAGCAATAATCCGTTGCTTGCAACTTAATATTGGAGGGGGTTCGGATGATAACCTTAAGGTGGATTATTAGTCATAGATGCAGTTGGATGGCGGTCTATGTATAATGTTGTAATGCCCAATCAAGTCTCAGAGGAGTTAAGATGATTAGTATATGCATGTATTGCTTTCTCGGTGTTTGTCAATTGCCCCACTATAATTTGTTCACCCAGCATGTTATCTATCTAACAAGAGCCACCTCTAGTGAACTATGGATCCCGGTCCTTTTCTTTACATACAATCTAAAAACTGTTACTGCTTTGTGTTTACTTTCTGCAAACTTTTACTTCTTTCCATTCGATACGTTTAATCCTTTGTTTTCCGCAAAACACGGTGAGATTGACAACCTCATCGCAAGTTGGGGACAAAGTTCTGTGGTTGTGTTGTGCAGGTCTCCATGTTGCTACTAGCACCGGTAGTGCGCCTCGCTAGCAACAGCTTAACACCTTTGGGGTGTTTGCTTGCTCCTACTGGTTCGATTAAACCTTGGTTTCATAACTGAGGGAAACTTGCTGCTGTGCTCATCATACCTTCCTCTTGGGGTTCCCAACGAGCTCTACATCAACACCGCACCAGCACTTTTCTGGGCGCCATACACAGAGCCATCAGTGTTCTTTTCACAAACCACATATGGATCCACCAGTGTCATTGCATGTGTGTTCTTTTCACAAACCACATATGGATCCACCAGTGTCATTGCATGTGTGTTCTTTTCATAAACCACATATGGATCCACCAGAGTTCATTGCACGTTTGTTCTTTTCATTAACCACAGCTAGAGTCATTACATGCTTGTTCTTTTCATTAATTAACCACAACTAGAGTCATTGCATGTGTGTTCTTTTCACAAACCACATATGGATCCACCAGAGTTCATTGCATGTCTGTTATTTTCACAAACAACATATCGATCCACCAGTGTCATTGAAATGTGTGTTCTTTTCATAAACCACATGGATCCACCAGTGTCATTGCATTTGTGTTCTTTTCACAAACCACATCTAGAGTCATTGCAGGTCTGTTCTTTTCAGAAACCACACAAGGATCCATCGGAGTCGTTGCATGTATGCTCTTTTCATAGGCCACATATGGATCCACCAGTGTCATTTCATATGTGTTCTTTTCAAAAGCCACATTTGGATCCACCAGTGTCATTGCATGTGTGTTCTTTTCACAAACCACATATGGATCCACCAGTGTCATTGCATGTGTGTTCTTTTCACAGACCACATATGGATCCACCATTGTCATTTCATGTGTGTTCTTTCCAAAAACCACATACGGATCCACCAGAGTTCATAGCATGTGTGTTCTTTTCATTAACCACAGCTAGAGTCATTGCATGTCTGTTCTTTTCATTAACCACGACTAGAGTCATTGCATGTGTGTTCTTTTCACAAACCACATATGGATCCACCAGAGTTCATTGCATGTGTGTTCTTTTCAGAAACCACATATGGATCCACCAGAGTCCATTGCATGTGTGTTCTTTTCACAAACCACATATGAATCCACCAGATTCATTGCATGTCTGTTATTTTGATTAATCACAACTAGTGTCATTGCATGTCTGTTCTTTTCATAGACCACATATGGATCCACAAGAGTTCATTGCATGTGTGTACTTTTCATAGACCACAGCTAGAGTCATTGCATGTCTGTTCTTTTCATAGACCACATATGGATCCACCAGTGTCATTTCATGTGTGTTCTTTTCACAAACCAACTACGTCCACTAGTGTCATTGCATGTGTGTTCTTTTCACAAACCACATATGGATCCACCAATGTCATTGCATGTGTTTTCTTTTCACAGACCACATATGGATCCACCATTGTCATTTCGTGTGTTTTCTTTTTATAAACCACATATGGATCCACCAGTGTCATTGCATGTGTGTTCTTTTCACAAACCACATATGGATCCACCAGTGTCATTGCATGTGTGTTCTTTTCACAGACCACATATGGATCCACCATTGTCATTTCATGTGTGTTCTTTTCATAAACCACATATGGATCCACCAGAGTTCATAACATGTGTGTTCTTTTCATTAACCACAGGTAGAGTCATTGCATGTCTGTTCTTTTCATTAACCACAACTAGAGCCATTGCATGTGTGTTCTTTTCACAAACCACATATGGATCCACCAGAGTTCATTGCATGTCTGTTCTTTTCATTAACCATAGCTAGAGTCATTGCATGTCTATTCTTTTCATTAACCACAACTAGAGTCATTGCATGTGTGTTATTTTCACAAACCACATATGGATCCACCAGAGTTCATTGGATGTGTGTTCTTTTCACAAACCACATATGGATCCACCAAATTCATTACATGTCTGTTCTTTTCATTAACCACAACTAGTGCCATTGCATGTCTGTTCTTTTCATATACCACATATGGATCCACCAGAGTTCATTGCATGTGTGTTCTTTTCACAAACCACATATGGATCCACCAGTATCATTGCATGTGTGTTCTTTTCACAAACCACATATGGATCCACCAGTGTCATTGCATGTGTGTTCTTTTCATAAACCACATATGGATCCACCAGAGTTCATTGCACGTGTGTTCTTTTCATTAACCACAGCTAGAGTCATTACATGCCTGTTCTTTTCATTAATTAACCACAACTAGAGTCATTGCATGTGTGTTCTTTTCACAAACCACATATGGATCCACCAGAGTTCATTGCATGTCTGTTATTTTCACAAACAACATATCGATCCACCAGTGTCATTGAAATGTGTGTTCTTTTCATAAACCACATGGATTCACCAGTGTAATTGCATGTGTGTTCTTTTCACAAACCACATCTAGAGTCATTGCAGGTCTGTTCTTTTCAGAAACCACACAAGGATCCATCGAAGTCATTGCATGTATGCTCTTTTCATAGGCCACATATGGATCCACCAGTGTCATTTCATATGTGTTCTTTTCAACAGCCACATTTGGATCCACCAGTGTCATTGCATGTGTGTTCTTTTCACAAACCACATATGGATCCACCAGTGTCATTGCATGTGTGTTCTTTTCACAGACCACATATGGATCCACCATTGTCATTTCATGTGTGTTCTTTCCATAAACCACATATGGATCCACCAGAGTTCATAGCATGTGTGTTCTTTTCATTAACCACAGCTAGAGTCATTGCATGTCTGTTCTTTTCATTAACCACGACTAGAGTCATTGCATGTGTGTTCTTTTCACAAACCACATATGGATCCACCAGAGTTCATTGCATGTGTGTTCTTTTCAGAAACCACATATGGATCCACCAGAGTCCATTGCATGTGTGTTCTTTTCACAAACCACATATGAATCCACCAGATTCATTGCATGTCTGTTATTTTGATTAATCACAACTAGTGTCATTGCATGTCTGTTCTTTTCATAGACCACGTATGGATCCACCAGAGTTCATTGCATGTGTGTACTTTTCATAGACCACAGCTAGAGTCATTGCATGTTTGTTCTTTTCATAGACCACATATGGATCCACCAGTGTCATTTCATGTGTGTTCTTTTCACAAACCAACTACGTCCACTAGTGTCATTGCATGTGTGTTCTTTTCACAAACCACATTTGGATCCACCAGTGTCATTGCATGTGTGTTCTTTTCACAGACCACATATGGATCCACCATTGTCATTTCATGTGTGTTCTTTTCACAAACCACATATGGATCCACCAGAGTTCATAACATGTGTGTTCTTTTCATTAACCACAGGTAGAGTCATTGCATGTCTGTTCTTTTCATTAACCACAACTAGAGCCATGGCATGTGTGTTCTTTTCACAAACCACATATGGATCCACCAGAGTTCATTGCATGTCTGTTCTTTTCATTAACCATAGCTAGAGTCATTGCATGTCTATTCTTTTCATTAACCACAACTAGAGTCATTGCATGTGTGTTATTTTCACAAACCACATATGGATCCACCAGAGTTCATTGGATATGTGTTCTTTTCAAAAACCACATATGGATCCACCAGATTCATTACATGTCTGTTCTTTTCATTAACCACAACTAGTGTCATTGCATGTCTATTCTTTTCATATACCACATATGGATCCACCAGAGTTCATTGCATGTGTGTTCTTTTCACAAACCACATATGGATCCACCAATGTCATTGCATGTGTGTTCTTTTCATTAACCACAACTAGTGGCATTGCATGTTTGTTCTTTTCACAAACCACATATGGATCCACCAGAGTCATTGCATGTCTATTCTTTTCATGAACCAGATATGGATCCACCAGAGTTATTGCATGTCTGTTCTTTTCACACACCATATAAGGATCCACTAGAGTCATTGGATGTGTGTTCTTTTCACAAACCACACATGGATCCACTAGTGTCATTGCATGTGTGTTCTTTTCCTGAACCACAACTAGAGTCAGCGAATGTCTATTCTTTATATAAACAACATGAGAATGTGTATTCTTTTCATACACCACATATGGATCCATTGGTGCCATTGCATGCGTGTTCTTTTCATGAACCACATATGGATCCACCAGTGTCATTGCATGTGTGTTCTTTTCATGAACCACAACTAGAGTCAGTGAATGTATGTTCTTTCACAAACCACACATGGATCCACTAGTGTCATTGCATGTGTGTTATTTTCACAAACCACAACTAGAGTCATTGCATGTTTGTTCTTTTCATTAACCACAAATAGAGTCATTGGATGTGTGTTCTTTTCACAAACCACATATGGATCCACCGGAGTCATTGCATGCCTATCCTTTTCATAAACCATAGTTAGAGTCATTACATGTCTGCTCTTTTCACAAACCACATAAGGATCCACTAGAGTCATTGGATGTGTGTTATTTTCACAAACCACACATGGATCCACCAATGTCATTGCATGTGTGTTCTTTTCACAAACCACATGAGGATACACCAGTGTCATTGGATGTGTGTTCTTTTCATAAACCACATGAGTATGTGTGTTCTTTCCACAAACCACATATGGATCCACCAGAGTTCATTGCATGTCTGTTCTTTTCATTAACCACAGCTAGAGTCATTCCATGTGTGTTCTTTTCATTAACCACAACTACAGTCATTGCATGTGTGTTCTTTTCACAAACCACATATGGATCCCGCAGAGTTCATTGCATGTGTGTTCTTTTCACAAACCACATATGAATCCACCAGATTCATTACATGTCTGTTCTTTTGATTAACCACAACTAGTGTCATTGCATGTCTGTTCTTTTCATAGACCACGTATGGATCCACCAGAGTTCATTGCATGTGTGTTCTTTTCATAGACCACAGCTAGAGTCATTGCATGTCTATTCTTTTCATAGACCACATATGTATCCACCAGTGTCATATCATGTGTGTTCTTTTCACAAAACAACTACGTCCACCAGTGTCATTGCATGTGTGTTCTTTTCACAAACAACATATGGATCCACCAGTTTCATTGCATGTGTGTTCTTTTCACAGACCACATGTGGATCCACCATTGTCATTTCATGTGTGTTCTTTTCATAAATCACATATGGATCCACTAGTGTCATTGCATGTGTGTTATTTTCACAAACCACATATGGATCCACCAGTGTCATTGCATGTGTGTTCTTTTCACAGACCACATATGGATCCACCATTGTCATTTCATGTGTGTTCTTTTCATAAACCACATATGAATCCACCAGAGTTCATAGCATGTGTGTTATTTTCATTAACCACAGCTAGAGTCATTGCATGTCTATTCTTTTCATTAACCACAACTAGAGTCATTACATGTGTGTTCTTTTCACAAACCACATATGGATCCACCAGACTTCATTGCATGTCTGTTCTTTTCATTAACCACAGCTAGAGTCATTGCATGTCTGTTCTTTTCATTAACCACAACTAGAGTCATTGCATGTGTGTTCTTTTCACAAACCACATATGGATCCACCAGTGTCATTGCATGTGTGTTCTTTTAATAAACCAAAGCTAGAGTCACTGGATGTGTGTTCTTTTCACCAACCACATATGGATCCACCAGAGTTCATTGCATATGTGTTCTTTTCACAAACCACGTATGGATCAACCAGAGTTCATTGCATGTGTCTTCTTTTCATTAACCACAGCTAGAGTCATTCCATGTATATTCTTTTCATTAACCACAACTAGAGTCATTGCATGTGTGTTCTTTTCACAAACCAGATATGGATCCACTAGTTTCATTGCATGTGTGTTCTTTTCATGAAACACATATGGATCCACCAGTGTCATTGCATGTGCGTTCTTTTCATTAACCACGGCTAGAGTTACTAGATGTGTGTTCTTTTCACAAACCACATATGGATCCACCAGAGTTCATTGCATGTGTGTTCTTTTCACAAACCACATATGGATCCACCAGAGTTCATTGCATGTGTGTTCTTTTCATTAAGCACAGCTAGAGTCATTGCATGTTTATTCTTTTCATTAACCACAACTAGAGTAATTGCATGTATGTTCTTTTCACAAACGACATATGGATCCACCAGACTCATTGCATGTATGTTCTTTTCATTAACCACATCTGGATCCACCAGAGTTCATTGCATGTGTGTTCTTTTAATACACCACAGCTTGAGTAACTAGATGCGTGTTCTTTTCACAAACCACATATGGATCCACTAGAGCTCATTGCATGTGTTTTTTTTCACAAACCACATATGGATCCACCAGTGTCATTACATTTGTGTTCTTTTCATTAACCACATATGATCCCCTAGTGTCATTGCATGTGTGTTCTTTTCATTAACCATAGCTTGAGTCATTGCATGTCTGTTGTTTTCACGAACCACATATGGATCCACCAGAGTTCATTGCATATCTGTTCTTTTCACAAACCACATATGGATCCACCAGTGTCATTGAAATGTGTGTTCTTTTCACAAACCACATATGGATCTACCACTATCATTGCATGTGTGTTCTTTTCACATACCACATATGGATCCACCAGTGTCGTTGCATGTGTGTTCTTTTCATAAACCACATATGGATCCACCAGAATTCATTGCATGTGTGTTCTTTTAATATACCACATCTAGAGTCACTAGATGTTTGTTCTTTTCACAAACCACATATGGATCCACTAGTGTCATTGCATGTGTGTTATTTTCACAAACCACATATGGATCCACTAGTGTCATTGCATGTGTGTTATTTTAATTAACCACAGCTAGAGTCATTGCATGTCTGTTATTTTCATTAACCACAACTAGAGTCATTGCATGTGTATTCTTTACACAAACCACATATGGATCCACCAGAGTTCATTGCATGTCTGTTCTTTTCACAAACAAAATATGGATCCACCAGTGTCATTGAAATGTGTGTTCTTTTCATAAACCACATATGGATCCACCAGTGTCATTTCATGTGTGTTCTTTTCATTAACCACAGCTAGAGTCATTGCATGTGTGTTCTTTTCACAAACCGCATGGATCCGCCAGTGTCATTGCATGTGTGTTATTTTCATTAACCACAGCTAGAGTCATTGCATGTGTGTTCTTTATATTAACCACAGCTAGAGTCATTGCATGTGTGTTCTTTTCACAAACCACATATGGATCCACCAGAGTCATTGCATGCCTGTTCTTTTCATTAACCATAGCTAGAGTCATTGCATGTATATTCTTTTCACAAACCACATGGATCCACCAGTGTCATTGCATGTGTGCTCTTTTCAGTAACCACAGGTAGAGTCATTGCATGTGTGTTGTTTTCACAAACCACATATGGATCCACCATTGTCATTGAAATGTGTATTCTTTTCATAAACCACATGGATCCTAACCTTAGGAGAGTCCTAACCTTAGCCCCCAATGGTGGCCGTTTTCTAGAAGGCATGCCCTAACATAGTTTTTGTGCATGACGATTGTTATATACCATTCGATCGGGGCGCTTGGAAGATTGGGATGGTCTTCGTAAGAGCGATCCGTGAGTAGGCTGTTCTGCGACATGATTGTCCATGCTTATTGCCCGCTTGCTCTAGACAAACTGGTAACACCGGGCGCTCCCCTTTTGCGAGTGTCACGACTCACAAGTTCCATGGGCCATATGCTAGTGTCACGTCCCCTTTACTACTCTTCCTCCCCATATTTATCTTCCTTCCCCTCGAAGCCACTTTCCCCACTTCTCTCCCATCCTGCCATAGCTGCAAGGCGACGGCGCCTCCACCCTAGTCCCCCACCCCCCTCTCGCCATGGGTTCAAGGGAAGACGGTGAGGAAATGCGTCGTGATGACAGGGGCGGTGATTTCGATGTGAGTTGTCTCATCTCTATCTCTATCATCTGTGGCCAATTATCTATTTTGAGCTAGATCTACTTTGTTTACTCATGTGCGTATGATGTGTTAGGCCAACCAGACATTGTACGACTCCGACTATCATGGTTTAGCGGATGAAGACAGTCCTCCGGTATGTAAACATGGATATGTGCCCGCTAAATTTGTAGCGTTCGAAGGACGAAACGCAGGCAGGAGGTTTTTACGGTGTCAAGGACATTGTGCAATGATGCAAGGCAGAAGTTGTGGTGTTGTCAAATGGGTAGATCCAGAGTGGCCCAAATCGATGCAAAAAACGCTGGAAAAACTATGGGATTTGACTGTTGAGTTGAAAGAATCCATAGTCAGCTCACTTCTTGATAGTGCTAAGATGAAGCTATGGGACCCAGTTGACACAACCAAGCTTAACCGAGATCTCAGGAGGGTGCAAGACAAGGTTAGCAAATTCGATAAGGAGAGGGACGTGCATCGGGCTAAGATTAGGAAGATCAAGGAGATGTGTGATAACTAGTTCTATTGAGCTTGAGCTCTATGCTTTTTTAAGTTGTAATAGTAGTACTTGTTGACCTAGCGGTCTAAACTAGTGGTCCCGGAGTCCTGGGAGAAAAAAAATTGGTCGCCCGTTAATCTGTCTTAACCTTGCATTACTTCCTTTTGTCTGATCATGGTGGTATTCTGACATTGGTGGTTTGTTTAAATGTGATCTACGTGGATTGTGCCACATGCAAATGGCACAACCACAATTTATAAAGTGGAATCACGTACGCCCGGTTACTGGATATCCGGGAGCTTCACCAGATGCAGGGGATGTAGGAGCAGGGAGACGGGCTCAAGATTAGGCCAGAAAGTGGTACCGATTTCCTCATCATCTGGGCATTATCGTTTGCAATTGCTGTTTATGTTGCCATGTCATTGTGTAGCATCTGAAATAAGTTGCTGCTTCATGGAGTGTAGCATCTTAAATAATTTATTTCTGTGCCACTTACATTCCATCCAATTTGGAGACCTCCTGCCCCCTCAGCAATCGTGGAACCGGTGCTGCGTGTTTTCAGATAGTAGTGGCACAATCACAATTTCGGATTCAACTACTGACTCGAGCATTTCCAAACCCTAAGTCGCGGTATATTTTACTCCGAGAACGTGGGTAGATTGTTTTGGCCCGCAAAGTTCCACACACAAAGCTCTAGAATTTAACTGAATTACATATATAGGTTCAAGTTCAACACATTATTATGCATCTTCATTGCCAGCAGCCTTCTTCCCCAGCCTGGGTGCCAAGCATTCACGTCCACTGGCTTCTTCATTTCCTACCTTCTTCCTCTTCCTCGGTGCCAATTTTCTTAGCTTCACGTACTCTGCATCACCGGGACAATCAGCACTAGAATCATGTCCATCATCATCTTTCCACTCGTTTTTATTTTCTTCCGGCAGCAAAATTACTGACCTAACAGTCATGTTTCTAACCTTGCGGCGCTTCCTGTCAAAGAAATAGGACTATTGCATAACTTCCCAATATCTACAAAGTAAATAAAACAAAAATTACAATTAAGCACAAACATGCGAACCCCAAGAGACTTTTGCTTACCAACAGCTTCTACATCTAGTACATCACAATTCAGCTCAAACATGCAAGCCGAAGCATACCTTTTCATCAACCCAATTAGCTGACTGTCACACATTAGAGGAACCATGATGCCTCGTTCATCCATGAAGATGAACTTTGCAGTCTGCTTCGGCCATATTTCATCATGATTACGCAGAGTAGTAACCATGCCAGGGATAGTGCATATCTGCACAAGATTTTCTTCCATCATGATACAATGGTGTCCATACCACTTGCCCTTCACCCTTGCTGATTTAGAGTCGTACCTGAAGAGGGATACCGTAACCAGGTAAGGGTGGTCCGTGGAGAACCCACTTGATAGAAAACTATGGACAAAATATGTTTGTCAGCGTTGGGCTAACAAACAATTTTAGGTTCAGTAGCCAGCTAGCAGTTATAATTAGTGCAAATAGCAAAGAGAAGGGTAGCTCACCCTGCATGTAGCCAAAACTTCTTCTTGCTTGGTAGTAGGATCTGCCATCCTCCGAGCTGCTCAGCTCGTCGGCAATAACGGCTACGGCATGCGCCATTGGAGCTCGGGATCAGCAAATGGGCGCAGCAACTTGGCGCTAGAAGTCAAATGTCCGAAGGGATCGTTTTGCCTAGAGGGTGGATTTCGACGGCGTCGGTGCTAGGGGTAAGGAGGAAATGGATTTGTGAAATTGGTCAATGCATCCAATCCATTTAGTTCCTCGATTTGCCTAAGAGGTTGTCGCGTTGGCGCTTGCATCACGGATAGATGACCGACATGTGGGTCCCGTTCGTCTACTTCACGGGGCAGTTTAATAGAATGTTTGAATTTGGCAGGGGTGAGATGATTTTGCCTCGAAATGGCCCCTCTCAGTAGTTGGCAGCCCAACTTTACGAAACATGGCAATTACATGGAACCTTGGGACCGTGATGCACTCGCCCAGGAACTTTCGAGCTGCAAACAAACAATCCCTGTCCCAAGGTGCTAGCAATGATCATGTCCATCAAAGACGTGATTGATTATGGTAAGATAGAGAAGACGAAAAAAGCGCAAGACTTCAAATCTAGTTGCTAACGTCCGCTTCTCTCCCGCTATGTCCTAGGGAGATGTTAGCATGCATGTATGTATGGGACCGCTCCAGCTTAAATTCTAGGGGGTTTACATCTGAAACCCAAAAATATGCGTGCTTGTGGGGGGGTACATTCATTTTCTCGTTTCTTATACAATTGCGACACCCCTGGGATCATGGTTAAACAAATCCCAAACATTAGCCTGACATAAGCTTAACCTAGCGCTCGAGAATATCCAGTGAAGAAATGGTAACACAATAGTAACCCTGCGACACAAAAATATTATAGCAAGCTCATAACTAAGCAAAGAACCAAAATATTACAAGCAAATTATGCTATTAAGTATAGAAAACATAACAAATTCCCTAAGAGGTCTGAAGCATAATGATGACGTCCCAGCCCATAGATTCCAGGCTACCGGCCGGGAACCACAAGCTACTCGTCGATGTTGATGTCATACCAAACTTGTCTTCATGGGAATACTTATTCTGCTACAAAAGTATCAACAAAGAAAGGGTGAGTACAGGGTGTACTCCACAATACTTATGGCTGGTGCGGTTATTTTTGCATAAATCCATCTTTGTTTATAAAACAAGAGGGAGAAGAAGCTCGTCCAATCAGAATATTTTAAGAGGGGATAAGAGAGCGACATCTCCAAAGTATTGATCATCATGTTTTGATATCCACCAAGTCATCATACACATCTCACAACTAGGATCACCCCTCGTACCCATGAGAAAGCATCCTTTAGCACATGTTGAGACCTCCAAGTTTTAGGATTAGATTAATGTTCTCTATGATCTTAGAATTCGGTCACCAAGCGTTCATAACCATGACATGGATTTTCGAAAATATTTAACCCTGCAGGCGTGTACAACTTTACCCACACGCACCAACCTTCTCTTAATGCCACAAGGATTTGCCCTCTTCCTTGGAAGGTCGGCAGAGGGCGGTTGGACACGACCTTTACCTTACTTTCGATGAGACCATGAGTTACGCCCTAAGGAGGGTTCCACCATAACGGGTCAAATCCCGAAGCCAATCCCTAGAGATATGAGACGAGCTTGGTTTACCAGGGGCACTGTCAACCCCAAGCAACCCGGTCCACGCTTCCCTACCTGTTATGGTGCACCTTCACCTGACAAATCTTTCAAAACATTTTCTATGCATATGTCGAATGGAATGCCAGAACTATGTGACTCATAGAACCTACTAGGCAAGTTAGTTACTTATGAGGTTTTCTAGGCCCCGTGTGGTTGTATGCTCGTCTCGGTTCCAAAGGCAAGAACTCAGGTCCTAGTAGTGGCAAGCATGGGACTACAAAAACCACATCCCACCGTGGCCTTCCATACAAGTCTTAGCATGTTTAACCTTCACCACTGATCTTACCTCATCAGTATATCTCGTTCTCCTATCGTACTAGATTCTCTGCATCTGATACATCATTTGGAAGAACTAGAACTGACAGCTAAGCATGGCTAAGCAAGACACAGATATAAGCTCTAGTTATGCACACAAGCCAGGCCTAATTATGCTAGGAGCAGTGGATCAGGTAATATAAGCTCAAGGGAGTAATGCAATAGATAGGATACTCTATCTATCGATAAAAGACCATAGTATAATCGTATGCATCATGGAAAGAATTGAAATGCTTTCGAAATCATAGGATTGTATAATGGTGGGGATATTCTTGCCTTTGCCTGTTGATAACCAGAAACAAGGTCTTCAGATATCTTGTACTAGACTTGATTGTAGTTGATCAAGTATTGTTTGCCAATCTTTGATGGTGTTGATCTCGGTTTTTGATCTCGATCTCGTTCACGTATTCTACCGAGAAGAAGTAAAACAAGGGAAAGAAAGGGGGACAAATCAACACATGGCATTGATGCAATGCTCAAGCAAGGATGATGATATGACAAGTTAAATTGTATTGTAATAGAACCCTAAGGCATGCTTGGCCATTTTAAAAAGGGTCTAAGGGGTGTAAACCCTAGAACAGGGGGAATCTCAGAATCACCCGCGGGGTTCAATTGTTCTTCTAATTAAACTTGCAATTAAAGTTGTTGAACAATGCATGATTTTGATGCTAAATTGTAGATCTCATTTTTCTGAACATTTTGATATATTATACATATTTTCTGACTTATAAATAATTAGATATGAATTTTGGAGTATTTAATCCATTTCTGAAATTATTAAACCACTTAAATTGAAATACTTCGTCAGGCTGAAGTCAGGTTGACATCAACACAGGCGTTGGGTTCTTTTACATTGAGAGTGGGCTAGTCGCTCCTACTTACAACTAGGCCTAGGGCCAGGTTAGCTAGCCACGCCGGTGGTCATCAGTCAACATGGGACCCATAGCCATGCCAGCGGTACGTCACGGTGATGTCACCACCGCGTCCATGTCGGTCAGTAATCGTCGGCGATGACACAGGCCATGCCAACATGCGCTGATGGTCACGTTCGACGTGCCTCATGATGAGGAACCTAAATATGATGGCGCCACCTCAAGATGGTCACCGGAGCTTGGCCGACGGCATGCTACTACTGCAGCGGATGGTGGTGAATGGTTTGGGCATGCTATAGGGCAAGAGGAAGAGGTGGAGGGGTCCAGGTGGACCAGCGGCTCACCAGATTCTAGCGGAGGTGATGCCAAGGCTACTCGAGGTCAAACAGCATCAGAAACATCATTAGTCTGCGACGACCGGAGTTAGGGAAGGGGTCGCGATTTACTTGATTGCAAGCGTGCCGGCTCGAACTGGACAGAGCAAAAGGAAGAGCGTGGCTCGGCAGTTCCAGCAGTGGTCTCATCTGGCCGAGGGGAGGCCGGAGATGGCGAGGCACGGTGGCGTCTACATCTAGGGTTTCAGCCAGCTCGTAGAGAGGAAGGAGGAGGGTACCAAGGGGAGAGTGAGAGGGAGGCAGGGAAGAGAAGCATGTCTCGGGTGGTCTTATCCTCGTCCAGGGAGTCGGCGGCAGCGGTCATCTTGACGCTGACGGGCACGGCAGACGGTGACACGCAGGAGATTCGAGGGGATGGCGAGCTTGACGATGATGATAGGATGGACAAAAGGGGTATGTGGGCCTGGGCTTAGCTGGGCTACAGATGAGCTGCAAGCTGCTGCGCACGAGTGGCAGGGAGAGAGGGAGAAGGATTGGGCCGGTCTGGTCTAAGCTCTAGCTTTGTTTTTGGTAAAACTGTTTTACTTTTCTGTTTTCTCTTTTTCCATTGTAGATTCAAATACTTTTCTGTTTTGAGTTGTTTTAAAATACTAGAGGCTTTCTAAAATATATGAAATACTATGGGGCCCTTTTATTCAGTTCGGGCTCCAATAGTTTTTCTAGTTTTCAAAATTCAAAATCTTTTGAGATGTTTTTAGAGAGAGGGGGGAAATATCTAGGGTTTAAGGGTTTTCATCAATTTTTCTTTGCATACATTTTAAAAGATGATTCTCATGAATGCACAAACAAACCCTAATTAACATTTAATAAAACTAGGGGTGTTACAGCTCTATGCCCCTTACGAGAATCTCGACCCAAGATTCCAAAGGTAGGAAGAGAGAGACGGGAACAGGGCCACTCTAAGGAGAAGAGGGAAACACACTAAACAACACACTGAGTATCTCATGGTCAACTCATGGAAGTAGTGTTCAGAAACAACTCTCAGGTGACGACGTGAAACACGTCAAGGTAGTGGAGGAAACAATAGGAGGTGGTTTCAAGTTGACAGATAGCTGGTCTTAATAAGGATTAATACCATGGAGCTTCATAAGAGCTTAAGCTTCTAAAAGGAGAGCTTTCAATAGAAAGAACTTGATTACAGACTTCAAGAGATGGAACTCTACTAGACGGATTAAGTAGAGCTTTCAGGGATACGGAGATACGGATAACCAAGCTGTTGAACTACTTTTGATATAGAAGGGTCACTCTTCATTCAATAGAAGGCCAAGACAGAAAGGTTGTTTTGTGGCGAGGACTCATCAGAGTCACAGGGAACATGTAACAAGAGGAACTAATGATTACCAAAATCATAGTCGCTCTTCAAACATGATTGAGAGAACGAAGGAAACTCTTTATTCATCCAGATTTATCAAAATATTTACCAAAGATCATGATATCATTTTACACCACCAAGATGATTAAATAAGAAGATTCCTGATGACACGATAAAAAATAAACTTCATTCTCAGACTTCAATTACTTGGCATAACAAGTAACTTGCCAACATAAAACAGTCTAGAAGATCGACCGAGAGACATTTAGCAACACTACTTTAAAAGTTCTCCTTGAGGTTCAGGATACCAGACATCAAGTAAAGTTCAGACTTCGGATACAAAGTGATAAGCAAAACTCCTACAATAAATCATAGAAGAAGTCTCATGAAGAGTGGTTGTTATTGCTGATTCGGGAGGATGTGGCAAGAGGCCTTTCGACTAATTGTGTCAACCATTGCATCAATCTTGTCAGATTTACATATAGACATCCATAAAAACCTTGAAGAAAACACCAACCATCATATCTACTTGAGATTTAGATTTGGTTAAGTTAAGAGATACTTCAGACTCAGCATGTCTGAATAGAAAGTTTGAAACATTTACCACAAAGGTAGAGTCACTAGATTCTCAAGACATGGACTACAATGTTAAGCTCCAAAATTCTGAGCTAGATTGGTAGAACCATGTATTAGCAATTTGTTGAAGAACAACTGCTCATGCATCAGGTACTTGCAACAAAATACACTGTGTCCTTAAGGGAACAAAGATAACTCTACTCAAATCCACGGTAACATCCTTCAACATCAACTACTTGCACATGAATCGGAGAAGGTTACTTCTAACATCAAGAACACATTCTTCGAGATGACCGAGGATGGTTCTCAAAAAAATTCCAACATTAATGCCAAATGTTCCATATGAATCTATGTTTAGCATGGAGAAGATAAGGATATTGTCGATGGTATCAACAACAAACTTATTGTGACACTCCAAGAGGATGGACTCATATGTTGCTTGAACAAGGCAAAGGTATTGGTCAGACCAATGGACATGAAGATGTACTCAGGTGGAACATCACGAGTAGCAACATCATCAAGATAGTCCTTGGAACTAAGTTTGATTTGATGACAACCCAAATGAAATCAAAGGTCGGGGAAGATAACATTTCCATGAAGGAGATACTATCTTTATTCAGCACGAAACGAACTAGACATCCCTTTAAAGAGGAACTAAGTTAGTTAGAGTTCTTTTCTTCACAACTCTCCAGTTGTCGTTTAAGCTCAAACAACTAGTTTAGGGGTATCCAGTACGGATCCTTGGAAAAAGGAGCAGTTTAGAGAACTTGCTTGCTCAAGAACTTGACAAACACGGTCATGTGGAAACATGGCAATACTTCTAAGAATACATCTAGAATATCATGAACCACTGATATGTTACTTAGTTCGAGAGAAAACTTCCTTCTTAGAGCAACAAGACACAATATATTAATCATGTTTAAGTTCTACCTATGGATTGCAAAAATGTGAAATGAAGTGTGCACACTGGAGTAGGCATGTCGGTAGAAAACGCTCCTGAATTGCTAGCCAAAGCCATGCATGACATGGTGGAATCTTACAACATGATGATCCTTGTTGATATGATTCATATGTCTATTTTTCTTGTCTTCTGGAGTAGAGATACTGCCCCTCCCACCTTGAACACAACCAAGGAATTATATTATCTTTTATGATGAATAAATGAATAAATAAGCAAATAAATAAATGCCAAAAAGGGGGGAATATAGCTACACAAGGGCAAGGGGTACTTCAGTGATGTGGTTTCATAGACCAACATGAGTATACAACTACATGCCTAAGTTGAGTAGCATGAGGAGTGCAATGTCATAGACTAGGTGCATGAAACAATCAACTTGTAAGATGTTTAGAACATAAACCATATGAATCTTTAAAACAAAGTGAAATAAAAAGATACTGGGAACCCCATGATGACTGCAAGTGCACATATCGTTTGTAGCTAGTTTCGAAATAAAGATATCGATCCCATAGGGAGCAGGATTCGGAAGTCTAATAACTCTTGATATAGATATTACGATAGAAATGCTAGATTAAGTTCTAAGTAACAAGATAAAATGCGAGTATTGTGTAAAAGGGTGTTTTTGGGTTTTAGGTATAAGAGCAATAATAAAGTAAAGAAAAATAACTTAATACAGTAAGTAAGTATCGCGTATGTAAGAAGGATTGGAACTACAATAGGAAAAAAGCGTTCTCAAGGAGTAGGGGATACACCACTAGTATTATGAGGATCTAAGATAAAGATTATTATCATGAACATTCTCAACTATGTATGTGTGGGAGGAACTCCGTATTTGGACAATTAGGCAGCAACCGTTGCTCACATCATCCTCATAACCACAACAGTCAACAAACGACATCATTCTAGTTACTACGCTATTAAGGGACATAATCCCGTAGGACGTATCCTCTGGCATGGATAGTGTTCCGTGAATTTCCTCGGATTCCCAAGTTGAGACGTAAGGGGTGCCAATAGCTTTGTAGTCACTTTAAGTGCTAGCATGCCTCCGTCTACCAACAAGTAGTTCCCTCCATCAAGTCTACGCTATTAAGGGACATAATCCCGTAGGACGGGAATTACAACAAGATCTAGACAAGGATGTAGATGGGATGGATAGAGATGGTGGTGATGCAGCGGTGGATGATGAAGATCGATGCCTTAGCCTCCTGGATCTGCGCAGGGCGAAGATGGATCCTTGTGGATGAGTTCCCCCTCCAGATGCCTTTCGGAGGTGAGGTTTATGTGATTTCTGGGTGTTCTGTATGTCGTCTCCCCGAACCAATTGCACGGGGTGAAACTATTTGACGAGGCGGAGGCGGCGCCAACTATACGGCCGGAGCTATACGGCCGGAAAATTTCCTCCCGCCATATAGTTGGTCGTTGTGCCTTCTGCCTCCCTTTTTTGCTTCTGGTTTTCTTCTGGTATTATTAATATTTCCCAAATAAGCGTTTTACATTGTTTTTAACTCATTTTCGCCATAGTACAATAGCTCCAAGAATTGTATCCATTGGATCCATCACCTGTCCTGATCCTGGTGAAAAAAGACATAAAATGTGCGTGCGAGCGCCGTAAAATACCAAGATCCTACATCTACAATGCTAAATAATAAGATAAAATGTGATGCAAATATGCACTCATCAACTTCCCCAAGCTTAGAATCTTGCTCATCCCGAGCAAGTTTTAGCTTAATGGATGTGATCCTCATATTCATGAAGGTGAGTCGATTAAAATAAATGAGGCATTTGCAGCATGTGTTTATCATATATGATACATAGGAGCAAGTTAGTGAATAGTACCTTACTCAAACCGTCTGAATAGTATTAGCTGGCTTCCACACCTTAGTTATCAATAGTTCATAAAATATGAATCTCAACATAATGTAAAAGTATCCGGTTCAACTGAATGAGTTATGAAGGTAGTCCCAAGTGTTTTAGGATCAACGTATTCACTTGGGATTCAAAATCTCAAAAGTGTCTCTTTGTCATACTACCATACAGTGGTATATGCCTATTTGCTCTTTGCGCACTCGCTCTTTTTCTTCTTTATTTTCTTTTTCTTTTGCATTTATTCTCACACTTTCGTTTTAAGTGATGTGCAAAGGAGCTAGCCATATATTCCACCTTATGTAGGAATTCAAAGTTCAACAATCTCAATTATCAAATTCCAACTGTATATGAAGCATTCTTATGACTTGGAGATTCTACCACGACTTGTTCTCACTCTATTTCGATAGCACTTTCATTTTCCCTTGTTCAAGGTTTGTTTTTCAACTTAATTGTATAGATAATTTCTCTTTATAAATCAAAACATAGACTTATAGCATGGTGACCAAATTATCTTTATGTGTTCCATTAATACCAATGGTGTGGAAGACTCCTATTCCTATCATCAAATGAAAGTAAAATCATACTCAAGCCATTCATATATCATTAAAGCAACACAAACTCAATATTGCTCCATATATAATAATAAACTCGGAATTTCATAAAAGGGATCGACTATTCTTGAAGGGAATTCTAATGATGCAAACTTTATTTCTAGTTTGAACTAATGCAAAAATAATAATAAAAACTTATAAGATAGATTACAAGGTCTTAAAGATCTCCCCAAGCTTGGAATCAAGCCAGGAGGGATCAAATAATCCTAATCCCTTGCGATTATTTGATTACCGTGATTATTGTAGATCACTATGGCGCCATGGCACGTGGTATCTTCTCCTCGCAGGCTAGCCTGAGGCGGAGGGATTGGTTGACAGCTTCTAATTCTTTAACACGCAGCTTGTAGAAAAGATTGTTTGTCTCCAGCACTTTCACTTGTTCTTTAATGAACTCATTGTTATCCTAAAGTGTTTGTAGAGCCTTAAGACTCATAAAAAACCTGCTTCGGTTGTCCGCTTGATATCTTCATCAAGTTTATCAATATAAAGTCGCAGAAAGTGAAGGTGTTTGGGTGTCCCTGGCTTCTCCTTGTCCAACTCTTCAATCTTCAGCTCCAGGGCCTTCAAATCCCTCTTCTAACACCTGTGGTCGGCGTCGAGGAACTCTACAGGGATGGTCTTGATCTCCTTGCCTTGCTCGCTATTGCTCCTGGTCTCCATGGGAGCTTTTCTTCTTGACTTCTGTCCCTTGGGTGAGATCCCTCACGTGTATATAAGAGGTAGATTGGTTTCTGTAGATTCTTATTAGAGAGAGAGAATGGAAGTATATAAGAGGGGTCAGAGGTCAGCAAAACTTGCGAGAAACACCAAATTGTCGTCCAAGAAAAGAATCTTAATGAAACACAGAAAGAAATAACGGATTTGCAAGTGTCCTGCCGCGTGACGACCAACTATACGGGCGCGACCTGTATAGGTCCGGCCGTATAGTTGGTTCCGGGCAGATATTTCCAAATATCTCGAGTCCATGTCGATTAAACCACGACTCGGAACCGACAATAACGTTTTTTTAATATTACGAACGAAAAACAAATGAAAAGTGTCTGAGAGTTTAATGACCAACTATATAACCAGAATTTTTGCTCCAGTCGTACAATTGCGATCGTATAAATACAAACACCAAAAATCGAAAGTGTCTGAGAGTTTAACGACCAACTATATGGCCAGAATTTTTGCTCCGGTCGTATAGTTGTGACCGTATATATACATACACCAAAAAGAAAAACTATCTGAGAGTTCAACGACCAACTATACGGTCGGAATTTTTGCTCTGGTCGTATAGTTGCGACCGTATAGGCTCAGATATCAAAAACAATTTCACAAAGATGATACAGAGAGTTTAACGACCAACTATATGGCGGGAGCTCCCTCTCCGGTCGTATAGATCCGCCCGTATAGTTGGTAAGACCCCTCCAAAACTTCAGAAATACACAAGGAATTCAATGGCCGATTTTTTAGGAGTAAAATTTGTGAAAACAAATCACTTATTTTGGTAAGAACACTTACCTTGCACTTACCATTTGCTTACTCGGGGATGAGAAAGTTCCTCCAACAACAAAGAATTCTTCTTCCTTGAAGGAATTGACCTTAATTCATTGAATAATTCTCGTAAATGAAAATCACCAGGATTAAATTTCCTCTCAACAAGATTGTTGTCTTGCTAGGCTATCATGGACACTGCATTTAACATCTTTATTTCCTGCCTCTGCATAATCTGCAACTCAAATTCTTGTAGTGAAAGAATCCAACGGATTAGTCTTGGCTTATGTTCTTTCCTCTCAAGGAGTTCTTTTAAACCATCATGATCCGTATGAACTCTTACCTTCGCATCAACT
Source organism: Avena insularis (assembly GCA_023614405.1). Taxonomy (NCBI): domain Eukaryota; kingdom Viridiplantae; phylum Streptophyta; class Magnoliopsida; order Poales; family Poaceae; genus Avena; species Avena insularis. Next base: position 472,258,960 of record CM042696.1, on the reverse strand, counting down.
ATGTAAGAACAAAATTTATCACAAGAGAAAAATACAGCAACCAATTCATTTTCTTCCTTTGGGTAATTCTTCTGAGCACCATTTAGAGTTCTACTAGCATGGTGTATAATATTAAATCTACGACCAATATGTTGTTCCAGAGTTACTCCTACAACATCATCACTAGCTTCACATATTAAGTTAAAGGTTGTATCCTAGATAGGTGGTTTAATGATGGGAGCACGAGATAAAGCATTTTTTAGTTGATCAAAGGCTTCAAGGCATTTATCATCAAAATGACATCTTACTCCTTTTGCAGGAGGTTAGTCAAAGGTTTAGATATTCTAGAGAAATTTCAAATGAACCTTCTATAAAAGCCCACATGACCAAGGAAACTTCTTATTCCTTTAATATCCCTAGGTCGTGGCATTCTCTCAATTGCCTCAACCCTATATCTATCAACATCAATTCCCTTACCTGATACCTCTCGTCCAAGGACTATACCTTCTTTGACCATAAAATGGCATTTCTCCCAATTTAGAACAAGATTGGTTTCTTCACAACGCTGGAAAACTCTTTTGAGATTATCCAAGCAACTCGTAAACGAAGTTCCATAGACAGAAAAGTCATCCATAAATACTTCCATTATAAGTTCTATGAAATTAGAAAAAATAGTAGTCATGCATCTTTGAAAAGTAGCCGGAACATTACATAGACCAAAAGGCATACTTCGGTAAGCATGTAAACCGTAAGGACTAATGAAAGTTGTTTTAAGTTGGTCATCGGGATGAATAGCTATTTGAGAAAAACCAGAGTATCCGTCCAAGTAACAAAAATGAGTATGGTTTGCTAACCTCTCTAAAGTCTGATCCATAAACGGTAAAGGATAGTGATCTTTCCTAGTTTCTTTATTTAATTTTCTGAAGTCTATGCACATCCTATGCCCAACAATAGTACTAGTAGGTATCAATTCATTATTTTCATTAGGAACAACATTGAAACTGCCCTTCTTAGGGACACAATGAACATGACTTACCCATTCACTTTCTTTAACATGATAGATTATACCTGCGTCCAGTAGGCGTACAATTTCTTTTCTTACCACTTCTTTCATTTCAGGCTTCAATCTTCTATTAAATTCTGCAACTGGTTTAGCACCTTCCTCCATGAATATTCGATGGACGGCTATCATGGGACTGATGCCCTTCAAGTCATCCATTGAGTACCCAAAGGCCTTATGATGCTCCTTAAGTATCTCCATAAGTTCTTCTTCTTCTTTTCCTGAAAGTTTAGCACTAATAATAACAGTAAATTTATTTGTATCATCTAGAAACCTGTATTTGAGATTATCTGGTAGAGTCTTCAACTCTGGGGGTGGTAATTCCTCGTCCCCTCTCTTTTCTGGCTCTTCAAAAGCCTCATTGGTTGGAGGTCCCAAAATGGGAAGTGAATCAAAGTCATCTTCTAATTCTTCCATGGACTTGTCCTCCATATCTATTTTTTCATAATTTGGATCTTCATTTATTCCTTCATCTTGATTACCAAAGAAAATAGCCGTCATTTCTTCAATAGTTCTCTCTTCCTCATCTTCTTGTATTTGTGGAGGTCTGTCTTTAAATTTGGAAAAATGGAATTTATTTCCCATTCCTCCAAGCTTAAGAGACACAATCTCCTTCTTGAAATTAACATAGACACCTATATCACCTAAAAAGTTTCTTCCAAATATAATAGGGCAAAGAGTCTCAACTGGCATATCAACAACTACAAAATCGATGGGAAAGTTTTTATTGCCAATTGTGACGGTTGCATCTTCAACTACTCCCATTGGAATTCTAAGATTTTTATTGGCTATCATAATTGTCATATCAGTATTTTCAATTGTAGCTGGTTTTATTTCTTCTTTTATTTCTAAATAGAAACCATAAGATATAACATTAACTTCGGTGCCAAGATCACATAAACCGTAATGCGAGGTTTCTTTAAATATGCAGGGAAGGATAGGCTTACCCACATCTTTTACCTTTGTTTTACCTTCAACCAATATGGAAGTCTCTTCATCAAGTTCAACTATGTTACAATGTGCGTACATAGCCATAATTGCTTCCTTGGTTACCTCTTCATCTTTGGTTTCCTCCAGATGTTCCACGACATCTGGCAAATTTTCTTCTTCCTTTTTATCCTGTATTGACTTGACCTATTCATATTCAAGAATATGCTTTTGTGCAATGTTAGGAAAAGACATTTCATTTATTGGTTCTAAAGAGGCCAGTGTTGCTTTATCTTCTCTTTTCTTCTCAGGTTCGGGTGGTGGATCATACTTGACCAGTCCCTCTTTTGGAGCTTTAATATGTTCTGTAAAAGCTTTAACAACTTGCAACACAAGATCTGAATCCAAGTAAAGTTCCTTAGATAATTCTTTAACATGGCCTTTTTTATTATAGTCATGAATACAAACATGTTCTATTTCTACGCCTCCTTCACTTCCTAGACCAAAATTCCATGAAACTCTATGATCTTGAATTCTATTAAGTAAAGCCCAAGCTTTACGTATAGGAAGATTCATAAAGGCTCCTTCAGCGAAAGAGGCTAGTTCAATTTTATTAGATTCAATTAAACTGCCATAAAAGATATGCAATAAATACCATTTAGGTAAATCATGATGATGACATAGACGTAGTAAATCTTTAAATCTGATATAAGATCTTACTAGTCCTTCATTAAAATGGTTTTTCCAAGTCATTATAAGACGCCTGATTCCAAAAGATTTTGACAAAGGGTAATATTTTGCTAGAAATTCATAGGTAGATTATCCCAAGTAGTGGTGGTTTTAGGTGGTAGAGATCTATACCATGAGAGAGCTGTACTAGTCAAAATCTGACTAGAAATTTTATTTCTTACCTCATCGACAGTATATCACATTAATAGAAAAGTTCCACATATATCTTTGAAGCATGCAATCTGCTCATATGGATCAGGATCTTCTTCATCTCTAATAAATTGCTTCTTATGTAGAATACTAAGTAGTAGAGAATTTATTTCAAACCCCCCTTGTCTTCTCATTACAGTTGTCTCTTTTATAAATATTGTAGGGCTTACCAAAGCAGTGAGTGGGTTAGCACTAGTCATATGCTCAAACTCCATCATGTTGGTGGGAACTTGTAACTCAAAACAAAATTTAGCAAGACAACAATAAATAAGTAAAAACTAAAAGACCTACAGCGCTTAGCTCCCCGGCAACGGCGCCAGAAAATAGCTTGATGATTGCAAGTGCATAGATCGTTTGTAGCTAGTTTCGAAATAAAGATATCGATCCCACAAGGAGCAGGAGTCTGAAGTCTAATAACTCTTCAAATAAATATTACGTTAGAAATGCTAGATTAAGTTCTAAGTAACAAGATAAAATGTGAGTATTATGTAAAAGGGTGTTTTTGGGTTTTAGGTATAAGAGCAATAATAAAGTAAAGCAAAACAACTTAATACAGAAAGTAAGTATCACGTATGTAAGAAGGATTGGAACTACAATAGGAAAAAAGCATTCTCAGGGAGTAGCGGATACACCACTAGTATTATGAGGATCTAAGATAAAGATTATTATCATGAACATTCTCAACTATGTATGTTTGGGAGGTACACCGTATTTGGACAACTAGGTAGCAACCGTTGCTCACATCATCCTCATAACCACAGCAGTCAGCAATCAACATTAATCGAGTTACTGTGCTACTAAGGGACGTAATCCCATAGGACGTATCCCGTGGCATGGATAGTGTTTCGTCAGTTTCCTCGGATTCCCAAGTTGATATGTAAGGGGTGCAAATAGCTTTGTAGTCACTGTAAGTGCTAGCACGCCTCCGTCTACCAACAAGTAGTTCCCTCCATCAAGTCCCCATGAGAGGCAAATATTGAGAGGTCGACTTCTCTCAACATCAAGATGTAGAGAATCTAACACATGGCCATAGTGATGAATATCATAATAGACTTTATCTTATTTCAGTCTCATACTAGGCTTTCTCCATCTCCCCAAGAACTAAATATCTACTCAGACATGGAGGCAATCAACATCATGGCAATGGTAATGGAAACAATCATAGATGAATAGTACTTGTATAAATCCACAACGAGGACGAGAATTACAACAAGATCTAGACAAGGATGTAGATGGGATGGATAGAGATGGTGGTGATGCAGCGGTGGATGATGAAGATCGATGCCTTAGCCTCCTAGATCTGCGTAGGGCAAAGATGGATCCTTGTGTATGAGTTCCCCCTCCAGATGCCTTCCGGAGGTGAGGTTTCTACGTTTTCTGGGTTTTCTGTATGTCGTCTCCCCGAACCAATTGCTCGGGATGAAACTATTTGACGAGGCGGAGGCGGCGCCAACTATACGGCCGGAAAATTTCCTCCCGCCGTATAGTTGGTCGTTGAACCTTCTGCCTCCCTTGTTCGCTTATGGTTTTATTCTAGTATTATTAATATTTCCCAAATAAGCGTTTTATGTTGTTTTTAACTCCTTTTCTCCATAATACAACTCCTCCAAGAATTATATCCATTGGATCCATCATTTGTCCTCATCCTGGTGAAAACATACATAAAATATGCACGCGAGCGCCGTAAAATACCAAGATCCTACATCTACAATGCAAAATAATAATATAAAACATGATGCAAATATGCACTCATCACCCCATCCTTATTAGTATTTTTGACATGAATTACATAGCTCAAAGTTCTATTTTTTATTCTTTATGGAGGATTAGCATATGTATTCAATGCTTACTTTCGGTAAGGGATGCAAAACATATCATGAGAAGACATAAAACTAAGAAGTCAGTCTTCAAGTCAAGGGCATGAAAGTAAGAAGTAGCCCAAAAATAAAGGCATGAAAACACCAATGCCAATCATGAAAAGTGTCTCTAATTCTATAGGTTCATCAAAGTGTGCTTGAAGGTTTATTTTGTTCATCATTTGTTTTATCACACCATCACTTATTTTTTAGCATATTTATAGATGTGAAAAAGATACAACTTGATAGTACACTTGCATATTATGTTTCATTGAAAGGAATTGAGCCTATGAACTCTACATGATAATGAAGGAAGCAAAGCTAACAAACTCCAAAGTCCATGTTTAGTTTTATCACCTTCATGCTCAAGGATGAGCATAGGTTAAGCTTGGGGATGTTGATGCATGTAAATGCATACATGAACTTTGTAGTTTGTTAACATGTTTTCCCACATATTTGCATCATATATAATGTTATATCCATATTTTATATTTATTTTTGGGGATTTGCCAATGATACCCTTTATTTTGGTTATAACCCTGCATGAAAAAAACCTGTTTTCAATGATTTTGATGTTTTAGGACCTATACGAAGTCAAATGGACCTGCACTTTTGGCAATGCCAATATTTATCCACGAGAAACATCTAGAGCACAAGAATCCCACCAGGAAGGCCAGGAGGCCCAAGATAGCCCTGGTGGAGCGCCCAGCCCAAGTGGGCGCACCATCTATGCTATCTCCCTCCTCGACCGTCCGATCCCCTTGCTTCTTTCGCCCACGGAGTTCTCTTGACATAAAAATCCCTATATAAGGACCCCCCAGGCATCCTCGGAGAAGGAGACACCAGAAGCCACTAGAGACAAAAACACCACCAAACAGAGTCAGGTCCGACAAAGATTGGAAGGGGAAACTCCACCGGAGCCATCTCCGAGGAGATCTCCACCCTCTCCAACATCTCCAGCTTCATCACCATGATGAAGAGGGAGTAATCCACCTCCGGGCTATGGTTTTATGGTAGTAGCTTGATCTATTTCTCTCTTGTTCTTCCAAGATCTAGTACCATATGAGCTGCCCAACATGATTATGGTCATATTTGTAATTTCTATGTAGTGGATCTTTGTTCTATGATTTGATATTTGAGATTAGAATCTATTTTGTGTAAGATGTTTTAATAGATGCATATCATGCACCCTATTCTTCATTGCTTGTTTTGATCCAACTTGTATGGGGAGAAGTGTGTGTTGGATGGAGTAGCATGGGGTTGGAGATTGAATGGTGACACATAATATTCAAGATCTACTTTGGTTTTTACCTTTATTTTACTGCCACACTAGGGATAAAGTGAAATAATGTGCTATAGTTATCACGTGATAGTGTGATGACCTTGTTAGGTCAAGGTAGCATATTCATATTTCAAACATCATATAATATTGCTTAAAGCTATACTCTGATTTGTTCTTAAATCAAGATTGCATGGAGATTTCTATTTCTTGAGGAGTATAAGAGAGAGATGTATTCCATCTCAATATTAGAATGTGATTCCCATATTAATTTCTTTTATCAAGCACTTATAGAATTTCCATGAAAATCTTTATCATTGATGAATTGTTTTGTGATCTCTACAACTTAAAAAGAGAGCAGATAAGTGAACTCATGAACCCTGGTCCGCTTTTTATCATAAGAAACACCTTTAAATTGCATCTACTATCCTTTATATTTTTAGAAAGTTATTGTTTTAAACATACATAAATACTTTCTCTACTTGCAATCACCCATAAAAACCCAAAAACAACTCTACTATCTTCCATATCATCTAGTTTGTATTCCTTTAGTTTATTTACTTTGTTTTATAATTTATTTCCTATTACTAAGACAAAACCTTGTGCTTGACAACCACTTGGTGGAGTTGGGGACACAAGAAAAATTATTTTACTTTACAGGTTGTTTGAAGAGGAGAAGACAAATATCCATGCAATTCCCCAGTAGTTCGTTATAAACCCTCGAGTCACCCTTGTGGGGAAAAGAAGCTTGCTACAACACTCTGCACTTGGAGTCCCACCGAAAAGTGGCTGCATTTTTTGCCATCAATCATACCCACCTTGCTTGGAGCAGCAGCACACATCACCTGCCAGTTGCCCGCCACACACAAAGCTAGTCCTCACCAGTCCATAAAATGTGAAGCGGCATAGGTCTACATGCAGCGATAGCATGCCTGACAAGTGGCCTCAAATCATTCACAGATTGGAGGAAGCGGCCCTTTGGAGAAGGGGAGGCGAGGAAAACGCGCCATGGGAAAGGAAAAGGCGCATTGGAAGAACTAGAGGCACTGCCAGCAAGCTCCGGGCGATGTGTTGCTACGGGGGTGAGTGACCAAGAAGCGGAGACTAGCGAGGGCGAGTACCTAGCCGTGGAGCTTGACCGTGGGGGAGGAGCTGCCCAGGAAAGAGAGTACGGTGGGGGAGGAGGGGCACCGGGCAGAGTCCCGACCGTCAGTGGGATGTCGGAGGCGAGAAGGAGCAGACGCAGAGGCACCATCTCAACCCTGTATAATTGCTACTTCACCCATGCTAGGCTTACATGCCAGGGTCCGCGCTGGGCCCGTAGGGGAGGAGATGATGGGAGAAGAGGTTATCGAGAGTGGAGGGACAGAGGGAGCGGAGGTTAGAGGGAGAGCTCGGGAGCGGAGGGGTGCCACATGTTGCTGGGTGATGGCCTGCAAGTGCACTGGTTCGTCAGAGCATGTTTTCACGGAAGTATTAATTCCATTTATTTATATCGATCCCAATAAGGAGCCTAGGTAAGTGTCTTTAGGCGGCATTTCTGTCGCACTCAAGGTGTCACGTTGTCTTGAGTGAATTGACTACAATTGTTCGAACTAGAGGGGGGTAAATGAATAATAGAGGAAACTTGAGTAAAGGAAAATGCTAGAAGTAAACAACATAAAAGTAAAAGGAAGGAAAGTGTCCAAGGTTCCTGCAGATGAGAAGTTCGGCACCGAGAGAAACGGTTCATGGTAATAGTGAATGTGCCAAATGAATAAAATGGAATAATTGATTGTGATATTGCTAATTTATAAGTGAGTAGGCAAGCAACCAGTATATTGACTAGGAGTCCTCATGGCAAATTCTTCCCAGTCCCAATGATCCATCTGCCTATTACCACATTAATGGTCAGCGCATTAATTAAGCTCTTTCGACCAGATCAAGGCTTTAATCTTGATGGTTCCTTGTTATCCTCGAGTAGTATTATCTCCTCATTGATATCGGTCGTGTCACTCGGGGGGTGACCGATTCGCTAGAATACAAGTTCATACCTATGAGATCTCTGGATCATGTTATCCGGGCCCTTAAATTAGACAACAAGCATTAGACAAACATAGATATTTATTTCACAATATAATGATCACTACAACAATCACAAATGTATGGAATGAAAGGAGGCACAATACATCTTTACCAAACCCCTACATCTCCCACGCCTATGGGGATTTACTCACACATCAGAGGAATATAAATCAAAGGCATAATTGTATTGCAGATAGAAATCATCTCAAAGTTATCGTAGCAAGCCACAATACTATTTGAAGATTGAATGAAATACAAACCAAGGTAGATCAAAGTATCAAACCCTAATCTTACAAGTACCAATATCTCTCTCACTCTCTCCCTCTCTCTGATTACTAATGGAGATGATGGCGGAGTGAATGGTTTAGAGGCTAGAGATCGTCGAAGAATGAGATGGTGTTCTTCTCCTTCTCCAGATCTGATCTCCCCTCTTCTGGATGTGTTTGCGGCCGATGTGTTGTGTTTTTCATCTCCTTCTCTTCACGAAAGTTGCTTGTATTTATATAGTGGAGCCGAAGGGTATGGGCGAATGGTGCGGCCACACCCCGATCGTACCAATGGTCGTTATGCGCTTAGATCGCCTCAAATGAAAGGGGCTCCAATTAGGGATTTGTTTCTTTAGGTGTAATTAGCCCATAAATGTTATTAGATCTTCTAAAAATGCTCACTCCCTAAAAGCTATCACAAGAAACCAAGGTTTTGCTAATTGCGGTGTTATCATTAGTAAAAAGGGTGAAATCTAGTGAAACCCGACAACAACCAAGAGGAAAATTAATGATAAAAAGTGTCAAATTTTGGAGCTATCAACTTCCCCAGGCTTAGATGTTACTCGCTGATAACCCACAACTATAGGGGATCGTGCGTAGCCTTTTCGATAAGTAAGAGTGTCGAACATAACGAGGAGCTAAAGGTAGGATAAATATTCTCTCAAGTTCTATTAACCACTGATACAACTCTACGCATACTAAACATTTGCATTATCTAGGAAATAAAACTAGAGCAACAATACGAGTAATAGAGATAGCTTTGCATGATAATAAATAACAAGAAAGTAAAGCTAGTTGCTGCAGCAATAAAATACACTAAACTAACAGAACCATGAGTGTGGAATAGTGGTGGTAATTGCGGTGGATTTGTCCAAGTTTAAATAGCGAATAGATCAGGTTCATTGTCTTTGATGCAGTTTTCTATGTGGGAGAGGCTAAATATACATGCGCTTCACTACTTGGAATTACATGTACTATATGATTGGATTGTTAGCAAACATTCGTAAGTACTAATCAATGCATTAAGGTTTCCCCAACCATAGCCTTAAGTTTAATGGTCCTCTTACTCCCATACGTGCAATGTTCGGTCAAGGCCTCGTGTTTACATCACGCAGAACTCCCTCCTTCCTTTTACACATACTACAAACCCTATGATGTTTAATCCATGTGTGCACAAATATAATGGACACTAAAGGATTGTACCATATCAACATACAACTCTAATGAACCAAAGAAGTTCAACCATTCGATCTAAGAACAAAGAAACTACGCAAACATGACATACATCATAGGATTATAACTTATAGCATCAAACACCATATTTACATAGGATGGTACAGAGGCGTGTGGGAGGATGAACCACTGCATACTAGGAGGATTAGGTGATGGAGATGGCGGTGAAGATGGTGAAGAGGGCGGCGACGGCACCGGCGGCGGCGCGGGGGACTCCTTCCCCGCCGCCGGTATAATGGGGGAGCACCGCCCCTTAGCCCCCTTCCTTCATGGCTTCTTGGGAGCCCTCCCCCATAAAGATGGGATCCATGGGGGAGGCAAAAACGTGGCTTTGGTGGCTGCAAATTCGTGGGTGGAGATGCCTCGGGCGAATTAGGTTTCCTCCCTTTATATAGCTTTTTGGATTCCCATCACCCATCTTGGGCTGTAGTAAATCGGGCTGTTGGGGGATAACCCCGGGTAGGGTCACTCCGGGGTATAAAGGCCGAGTTAGCCGAGGTTCGGCAAGGCCAAAGCGGATGCTGGCCGGGTCACCTCAAGGCAGGCCAGATCACGGAGTGACCCGGACCAGGGGGTCGCCTAACATTATGTCAACCGACTTAAGGAGTAAGTCGGAAGTGCTTGTCTAACTTGTATGCAGGAACAGGTATAGCCGGATCTACCATGGTCCGGGTCCCGTTTAGCTTCTGGGAGAAGGAAGGAATCTCTATGGTCAAAAAGAAGGCCCGGTACGCACTGCATGAGCGAAGCAAGCAAGGGCAGGACCACCGGGTCATGGCCGACAAGGGTGACGACGCCCGTGTCGGCTGACCGGGCGCCGCAGAGGTTCACGTAGCTAAAGCATGTGTGACGCGGGGGAAAAGCACCCCGGTCGGGTTACCACTTTGAGAGGAGGCATATTCTTAGGAATATGCCTCCACGTATGCCCTAGGCAGAGACCAAGCCGCCTCTATATAAGGGGGGCTAGGGTTTCAGTAGAGGGGGTTGGGTTTTCTTCTATACCGATTTGGCTAAGGTTTTAGGGGTGAACTGTGGGTGAGAGTAAGAGAGCTTCTTCTTCCTCCTCTCGCCAATACAGCTCTAGGAGCACTTGTAACTTTGAGAGAAAAGCAATACAATCTTCTGTGTGGAGAATCACTCCACTATCCCTCCCTGGATTCTCCTAGCGTGTATTAGTCCCCACCTTTAGCCTATCCATGGTATCTGCCGTGACACCACCACGACAGTTGGCGCCCACCGTGGGGCTAGCGGCGCTAGCAGGGGTGAAGATCCAGACGGGAAACCTCATCGGCACCGGCGAACGCATCGTCTCCGGGCTCGTTCAGCGCTTTGGAGCGCTGGACTTCGTCAGCGACAACGCTGGCTGCTTCGGCACGCGCCCACTTCCGTGCAACGGCCTCTTCGTCAAGTTGGGTGCGCACAAGGTCTACGTTGCTGTGGACGTATCATGCGTTCATCCGCGGCGCGTTGTCGAGGCAGGGGAACCACCCCTTAGCGTGGTTCACGGGGCGCGTATCACTCGCTCCCCGGACCGTGCTAAAGTGATGATGACTGCGCCGGGTGCAGGCGCAAACAAGGATCCAGCACCGGACCCGGAGGTAACACCTAAGGCACCGAGGAAAGGTAGAGGACCTCCACTAGAGAGGCCTGAGAATGTACTGAGAGAAGCTATGGATAGCTTGGCAAACCCGGTAGCAGCAGTGGTAGATCCGGCTCAGGCACAGGCCGAGCTAGAGGAAACTAGGCAAAAAATACTAGAAGGTGCAAAGAAAATAGTCGCGGCTCAGCAGTCATTGAACATGACGCTGCGTGAGTATGCAAAAGCAAACAAAGTTGATACGGTAAAAGTAAAAGGGAGAAATCTCATAAGCGAGATGAACAGAGAAGGTGATAATGGAGCCGAGGAATCAGAAAACGGTTGGTCCGTGGGGCTGCCGAAGTATAGTACCCCGGCGAAGAACCTCAGAGCAGCAGATGCGGCTGCATCCGAGTTAGAGGGTCTGACAGGTGAGGCCCGTCAAAGACAACAAGATAGGGTTAACGAGTTAGTTCGGATCGCGAACAGGCAGAACGAAGAGCTACTCAGAGCTAACCCGGAGAGAGCTGGAGCTTCCAAAATCGTCCATTCGAAGATGGGTAACCCAAAAAAATCCGCTGGAGCCGCATCGTCTCCTCATGGTGGTCCAAGGAGAGAAGAGGTAGTAACCTCGGCCAGACGGAACAAACAGATCGTCCCGTACGACCCGACGCAGGCAGGAAAAGCAAAAGAAGCACGAAAAAATGATGATCGACGAAGTGTGAGCCGAGGTGAAGCTGGCCGAGGTAACCACGACCAAGGCAATGCTGGTCAAGGAAACGTTGTCAATGGCAATGCCGGACAGTGAAACTCGGTAGAAGCAGGACAACCACAGCAGCGGAATATACCAAGGCAAGAGCAAAGCGTCGGCCAAGGTATGCAACAGAAAGGTGCGCCACAAGAGCAAAACGGGTACAACAACGGTGATTCGAAGATGGTGAACGCAAGGTACCCAAGACCGGACTATCATGTGATAGGGTCAAGATTGGGAAGCAGGGATTTGATGCCGGATGACGCCAGGCTGAAACTGGATCGCCTGTATAGGTCGGAACAGATCGAATGTCAAGGTCCACCGGGTCCAGCGTGCTTTGGACCCCGGATCATGAAGGAGCCGCCGGTACCCAACTTCCAGCTGCCCAGAGGCATGAAGACGTATGATGGCAGTACCAAGCTAGAGGATTGGCTGATAAACTATGCTACGGCTGTGAAAATTGCCACTGGCAACTTGAGATGGGTTGTACGATACGTGCCCCAGATGTTGGAAGGTCCGGCCAGAATATGGCTGAACAATTTACCACCCGAAAGCATCAACTGCTGGATAGATTTTGAAGAAATGTTTATCAGCAACTTCTCAAGTACATATCAGAGGCCGAATAGGCCGCAGACCCTAGCAATGTGCAAGCAAAGACCTAATGAGACAGACCGTGAATTCTTGACCCCGTGAGAAACTCGTGTGAGGGTGTCATAGAGTCACAGGCCATAGCGTGGTTTGCACAAGGGTACAGATATGGCAGCGAGTTGTGGATGAAGTTGCAAAGGAAAATGCCAGTTATGTTGGCAGAGATGATCCGGATTGCCGATTCGTATGCTTTGGGTGATCCGACTCAACCTAGGCTCGCATCAAACGAGTCAAACGAGGAATACTATCAGAGGGATGGAGCCGGGTCATCTCGGAGAAATGACTACAGAGGAAAAAGAAGAGATGATAGACCGGATCATCGCTACGGTTCGCAACAAGTTGCAGCTGTGAATCAAGATCAACCTAGAGCAGGGAGCAACCGGCGCCAGAAAACTGGAGGGCAATGGACTCTAAGAAACGATGGCAAGAAAACATGGATGCCGGAGCAAAAGAAACAATGGCAAGAAAAGAAAGACCGTCCGAGGTATACATATGAGTCGATGTTGGACCAGCCGTGTAAGTTTCACACGCCAAATCCGAATAACCCGGCGGGTCACACAACGAGGCAATGTGAGTGGATGCGTAAGATAGAACAAGGTGGTTCGGGGAATGCTCAGGCACCCCAGAATGATCAACCTCGGCAGGAGTTACCCCGGCAGCAATTGCTCTCCGGAGCAAACACGCAACAACTAATGTTGCCTCCCCCTCTGTCGAGGTATGACAACAATGAGAGAAGGGATGCAGTGCATCAGGTGGAAAATTAGCACCAGCCGGATTAGAGGTACCCCGGAAACGAGGGGAGGAATGAGTACAGAGAACATCACCAGAGCTATTGTGTGTTCACAACTGAGGAAACAGATAGAAAGAGCTTGCAGCACCGACATATGGAGGTCAATGCGGTAATGCCAGCAGTGATGAGGTACATGCCTTAGTTGGACCAGGAAATCACCTGGAACATCAACGATAATCCCAAGCTTATGCCGAGCCCTGGCTCGTATGCGCTAGTGCTGGACCCGACATTCATTGGACCGAACATCAATGTGAGGTTCTCCAAGGTACTAATTGACAATGGTAGTAGCATTAACATCATGTATGCGGATACAATGTGGGTATCTCGGAGAACATGCTCCAGGCTACAAGGACAACTTTCCATGGTATTGTACCAGGCATTTCTCGCGAGCCCATAGGCAAAGTCCAGGTTGACGTGCTATTCGGCATGAGAGATAATTGCCGAACTGAAAATCTGGAGTTTGAGGTGGTGAACTTGGAAAGTGTGTATCACGCGTTACTCGGAAGACCAGCATTGAACAAGTTCATGGCAAGCTTCCACATCAGTTATCTGAAGATGAAGTTGCCCGGGCCAAATGGAGTGATTACCATTGGTGGAGATTTTCGACGTTCCATTGAGTGTGCCTCAGCCGGGTCTAACCTAGCCGAGTCACTCGTGATTGCGCAAGAGAAAAGAAAAATCCAAGAGGTGGCAGCATTAGCTCAGTCCGCGCAGAAGTATATGCCGGCGTTGAGTAACCCGCATGGTAGCGTTTCATTCCAAGCCGCAAAGGATACCAAGAAGGTTCCAGTTGATGACATGTTCCCGGAGCGCACCGTAACAATTGGTGCTGGGTTGACTGATAAATAGGAAAGCGAGCTCGTCAACTTCCTCCGTGAGAATCGGGACATTTTTGCTTGGTCCACATAGGATTTGCAAGGTGTTCCGAGGGAGTTGGCCAAGCACTCTTTGAATGTAAGACCCGGAGCAAGGCCGGTGAAGCAACCTCTCCGCCGCTTCGCCGAGGATAGGAGAAAAGTCATTGGAGACGAGATAGCTCGGTTGCTAGCAGCAGGATTTATCATGGAAGTACTGTATCCGGATTGGCTCTCTAATCCGGTGCTGGTAGAAAAGAAGAAGGATGATCCGAATGTGGCAGTGGTTTGGCGTATGTGTATCGATTACACGAACCTGAATAAGGCGTGTCCAAAAGATCCATTTCCACTGCCGAGGATAGATCAGGTCATAGACTCAACCGCGGGATGTGAACTGTTGTCATTCATAGATGTGTATTCTGGTTTCCACTAGATACCTCTGAATCCGGATGATCAAATAAAGACCGCGTTTATCACCCCGTACGGGGCTTATTGTTATCGCACTATGCTGTTTGGTTTACGTAATGCAGGTGCAACGTACCAAAGATGTATGCAAAAATGTTTGCACGACCAAATAGGTCAAAACGTACAAGTATACGTGGATGATGTGGTTATCAACACCAAGGAAAGCAAGACGATCCTTGACGACATTAGGCAGACATTCGCGAACTTGAGAAGGTTCCGGATGAATCTTAACCCGGAGAAATGTACCTTCGGTGTCCCGGCTGGAAAATTACTCGGATTTCTCGTCTCCAGCCGAGGTATCGAAGTTAATCCAACTAAGATTCGGGTCATTGAACGAATGGAGCTGCCGAAGTGTCTTAACGATGTCCAGAAGTTCACTGGGTGCCTAGCATCATTGAGTCGGTTTGTATGTCGATTGGGAGAAAAGGCATTGCCTCTCTACCAACTCATGAAAAAGTCGGATAAGTTCGTTTGGACGCCACAGGCCGATGAAGCCTTTGCCCACTTAAAAAAGATGTTGGCCACTGCACCAGTGTTAGCCTCTCCACTATCAAAGGAGGCAATGTTACTCTACATAGCCGCAACCAACCGAGTTGTAAGTGCAGTGATTGTAGTAGAGCGCAATGAAGAGGGTAAGTCGGTGCAGCGGCCAGTGTATTACTTGAGCGGTGCGAGTGGCAGAGTTGCAAAATGGGCAATTGAGCTAGCTCCTTATGCGCCCCAATACGATAGAAGAGAAGCAATCAAGTCTCAGGCTGTGGCAGACTTTATTGTAGATTGGGCCGAGGTACAATACGAACCACCGCCACTAGATCCGAACTACTGGAGGATGCACTTTGACGGGTCGAAAACCAAAACCGGATTGGGCGCCGGGGTTGTGCTTACCTCAACAAAGAAGGACCAGCTAAAATACGTATTGCAGATCCATTTCGCGGCATCAAACATTGTCGCTGAGTACGAGGCTCTTGTGCATGGGCTCAAAGTGGCAAAAGAGATTGGCATACGTCGGATAATATGCTTTGGCGACTCGGATTTGGTGGTGCAGCAAGTGTCCGGAGTGTGGGACGCCCTGGATCCAAACATGGCACTGTACAGGTTTCATGTGCAGAAGATATCTGGTTACTTTGAGGGGTGTGAATTTCACCATGTACCCCGAGTGGAAAACAAGGCTGCCGACATGCTATCAAAGCTCGGATTAACTCGACAGGCAATTCCACCGGGTGTAGCATTAGAACACCTCAGAAAACCATCTATCAGGCCGTCCCCAGGAACCGACTCGATCTATGTCCCGGAAGATACAAAATCCGGAGCTGAGCCCATGGACATTGACACGGGAGGTAGTACGCGAGACCCGGGGACTGCATCAGCAAACCCGAGGACTGCCTCAGCAAACCCGGGGACTTCCTCAGTAAACCCGGGGACTACCTCGCTGGACCCGGGAACTGCTCAGCGTGATCCGGCTGAAGTTATGCCAGTAGATCAGATGGAAATTGATGAGGACGAGTTCCCTGCATGAGCAATACCAACTTGGGCACTGCCTATATTCCAATTCCTGAAAGATGGAACGTTACCCACTAAGGAGGTGTTAGCCAGGAAAACTCAGAGGAGAGCAAAAGCATACACAATTATCAATTCCAAGCTGTACAAACAAAGTGTAACCAATGTCCTCCAGTGATGCGTTGACCCAGAAAAAGGGCTTGACATCCTCCGAGATATACACCAAGGAGAATGCGGGCATCATGCTTCATCCAGAGCCTTGGTGGCAAAAGCATTCCGGCATGGGTTCTACTGGCCAAGTGCCTTACAACAAGCAGAGGATCTGGTGAGAAAATGCAATGGTTGTCAGAGATATGCTACTCAGACACATATGCCAATGTCGGAACTCAAGACCATACCAATTACGTGGCTATTTGCCGTATGGTGCTTGGATATGGTTGGCCTGTTCAAACCAGCAAGGGGAAACATGACACACATTTTGGTCATGGTGGATAAGTTTACAAAATGGATTGAAGTGAAGCCTATAAGAAAATGTGATGGAGCTACGGCCGTGACATTTCTCAAAAACATTATCTTGAGATATGGTTATCCTCATAGTATCATAATTGATAATGGCACAAATTTTACGGAAGGAGCATTTGCGCGCTTCTGCCGGGACAAGAAGATCCGACTCGACGTAGCCTCGGTAGCTCACCCCGCATTGAACGGACAAGTGGAAAGATCCAACAGATTAGTATTATCTGGGATAAAACCCCGGCTCATTGAGCCGCTGCAAAGATCAGCGGGGTGCTGGATAGAAGAACTACCAGCGGTACTGTGGAGTTTAAGAACAACTCCAAATCGATCAACAGGCTATACGCCGTTTTTTCTGGTATATGGGGCAGAAGCTGTATTACCAGCTGACATAGAGCATGATTAGCCTAGGGTCACCCAATACACAGAAGCCGAAGTGCAGGAAGCCCGGCAAAATGATGTTGATCTGCTGGAAGAAGCGAGAGAACTGGCACTGTCCAGATCCGCCATATATCACCAAAATTTCCGACGCTACCATAGCCGAAAAGTGTGCCCCCGAGTCTTTCGGGAAGGCGATCTGGTGCTCCGGTTGGTACAACGTACCACTGGCATGCATAAATTATCCCCCCCCATGGGAAGGGCCATTCATCGTGAGCAAAGCATTGCACAATGATTCTTACTATCTTATAGATGCAAAGCCACAGGAAAAGAACAAGGCGGACAGGTCCGGAGAGGAATCTAAGCGACCGTGGAATGTAGCACTACTTCGTCCTTTCTACACTTAGCTAAGAAGTGTATGTATCCGAGTCGTCTCATATGTCGGTATGTATGTCGGCAATGAGCTTATCAATGAAATAGTAGCGCCTCGAGCAGTAACTCGGGGACTGCCTTAATAATTTTTTGTTGTTGTCTCTTGTGCGTTAGCTAGAATAAATTGTTCTACTTAACTCGGATTAGTAATGTGTGAGCACCAAAAACCTAACTCTTCGACTTGGTGCTGTCCAACAAGAATTGGCTTCATGGCAAGCAAGAGAACAAGTTTGGAATTGCATAGCACATGAAAAGCGACTAAGGAAACGAATTTATTCGAGCTAACGTTCGTTTTTCGGACTAACCCTGTATTTATTTTCAAGTTATTATGCAACTTTATTTTTTGAGCTAAGTCTGAAAGTTTCTTAGTATTGTTAAGACGATTTTTGAAGCTCGGATTTGTAAGTCATAAAACCGAATCAAGGTAGACACGATCCGAGCCAAAAGATTGGACGAACAAGAAAAAGAAACTCGGGGACTACGCCCAAGTTAACCCGGCATAAGAACTTAGTAGCAAAATATCACATATACACAGCATACAGTTCCTCCCGGCATACCGGGGATCTGATAAATTTTCAAGTTTTTTGACATAAGGAGCAGCAGGAGGAGGAAGTTCGGCGTCGTCTTCGCTGTCTTCAATATCTGAGGCATCACCTTCTTTGTCCTCATCCGACCCGTCTTCAGCGTTCTCGTCCCCAGCGGATTCCAGGAAGCTCGGTCCTTCAACCCATTCATGGATAGGAGAATATTCGATGAGGCTGTAGGCGCAAGCCTGGCGCCGAGCTACCCACTCCGGGTCATTAGTCCATCTGGATCCGGTGCGCCGGCGTGTAAGGAAGCTGAGGTCGATCTTCTCATACCATGTGAGTATGTGGTGAAGGATAGTATCAGCTGCGGCACGCCCAGCGGACTCCCTCCAGAGGTTGAGCTGGGTCTCGATATCCGACAGCTTTTCGGCAAGAAGTGTGATTCTCTTCGGAGCGCTCTCACCAGGCCAGAACGTGTTGAAAACTCGGACTGAAACGTCGAGGAGATCCCTGCCGTAGTTCTTGATGATTTCCACACGAGATGACAGGCTGACCAATAGGTCCTCCATGTCTAAGGGAATGCTCTCACCGTCAAGAGCGACGGGAGTACCCCTCTCTCGGCGGAAATTGGCAACAGCGGCGCTCGCAATAGGAGTACCCCCTGCAAAGTGGCCTGGAAACAAGGCAAAGGAAGAAGCTGAAGAAAAGACATATGAAGTAACCTAGAGAATTATGTCGGATAAGCGAAAGGAACTTACGTGAAATGTGGCTATGAATCCGGGTCAACTCCTTGATGCAGCCATCGCGTCTCTTGCGAAGTTGCTCAAGCTCAGCGTTTGCCGATCCAAGCTTGATATCGGATTCTTTGAGTAGGTCCTGGTCCTTGGAGATCTGGAGAGTAAGGCGCTCACGCTCTTCTGTGAAGTTCTGGCCAACCTTTTGGAGCTCGGTTTGGTGCTGGGCCTTCATATTCTCCATCTCAGCCTTGAGCCTGGCAATCTCATTATCCTTGGTCCAGAGGAGAGCGAGCTCATCATCTTTTTTCTTTAGCTCGGCTTGATGCTGCCCTGCTTGTTCGAGAAAATGCAGCATCATATCAGGCACGGGCACACTATCCTCAAGCGATGCTGAAATAGTATGTTGACCCGGCAGAGCCGAGGAATGAATGTTTGCCGAGCCAAGGAGAAAGGGAAATGAAAAACACTACAAGGTCGAATAAAAAGGACACACCCTTGATTTGCTCCAAGTTCTTCCGCATGATCTTGTTCTCAGCCTCCACCCCAGCTGCAGAAACCGAATGATGAGATTAGTTCGGCAGAAGAAGATGAAGAAAAACGGAAAAGCGCCAAGGGAAAAACTTACCCCTTTTTTCATGTTCCGTGATAAGTGCAACGTGCTTTGCACGTAGCATCTTGTGGGTATCCAGCAGGCATTGGAATTCAGCACTCCGGCGATTGGTGGTCACCTGAAAAAAGTATAGAAGCTTAAATTAGCTTGATGCATATTCGAAGTGTACAAGATCCGGGCCAAGTGGAACTTAACCCGGCTCTAGGTGTGTGCATATTCGAAGTGTACAAGATCTGGGCCAAGTGGAACTTAACCCGGCTCTAGGTGTGTGCATATTTGAAGTTCACATGGAGCTACGTTAGTTTTCTAATGAGCATCCGGACGAGTAACAAGTTACTCCACCGGAGGCTCGGGGACTAATGGTTATTATCTACAGCATGTAAAGGAGAAGCGACATACCTCCATCATCCGCCCCGCGAGGTTAATTGCCTTGGCGGCTGTGTTCATTTGGGCGGAAAATTCTGCGGGGCCAAACTTTTCCGGGAGATCGTCGTTGTGGATGAACTCCACCTTGTTCCAGTTCATGACGAACTCAATCAGGCTCGGAGGATACCGCTCACCGGTGGGCATATGGGGTGCCACCAAGCCCTTCGCATGCGCTTCTTTCCTCTCAACCAAAGCAAGGGCTGGGCTAGTATGCAGAACCATTTGCTGCGTGTTAGTTGGCTCGGCAGGGGCATCCTTCGCTGGAGCTTTCTTGGGAAGCATCGACGCTAGTGTTCGCTGCCCAGCCTTGACGAATGCTGACTTGGTAGCATCCGGAGCCTTTTTGCCTTTGGCTTGCTGGCAAGAAGTAACTGCAGCGGATTTCCCCTTAGGAGCTGCTGGGGTAGTTCCTCGCCGAGGTTGAGATGACTCGGACAAGGCGGAAAAACTTGGTGCGGTTATTAATTTTCTTGGTGCCGGAACGGGTGCTGGTGCTGATTCGGTCGCTGGTACTGGAACTGCTGCCGGGGCTGGGGCCGGTGCTGGTGTTGAGGTAGACTCGGTGGCTGCTGGTTGCGGCGATGCCGAAGTTGTGGACTTCGTCGCCTCGGCTGGGCCGATCCCTCCCGCTCCGAGGTTGCACTCCTCTTGATGAGGTAGTGTGGAATCCGGAGCAGCCGCGAAACCCTCTGGAATAGGGCTCAGCGGACGTGACTCGTCGTCACGAGGGGGAGAAGGGCTAGGTCGGAGTGGTGAAGAGATGCTAGATCCGCTCTGAGGAACCTCCACCGGAGCCCTGCAGAAGAGAATAATGTCAGAAGAGGAATTACAACAATGTAAGGAAAGGTGGGTTACGGAAAGAAAAATGACTTACGCATCCAAGGATTGGGCCTCCTTGGGTTTCCTGAGCCCTTCGTGCGAGGCTTTGCCTGCCGGCTTGGAGGCAGCTTTGTCTCCGGCCTTCTTTCGCCTTTTTGCGGGCTGAGAAGGTCCGGAGGAGGAACTCGGTGTGGCTCCGTGTTTCTTCTTCGGTGCCACCAGAACCGGTTCGTCCGTACCAAGCGGAGGATCCTCATGGATATGCCCACCAGGGTTAGCTGATGCCGGAAAGGCAAAAGAAAGAGGGACAGCCTCAACAGGTTCAATCACGTAAACATCCGAGTCATCCTCATCATCGGGCCAGTCTCTAAGAGAAGAGAATTTACCGCTGGGTCGTTTTGTAGCGTCGGTCATAGGGAGAAACATCTCCTGGTCCATCTCCTCCTCATTCGGGGTTTCTCGGTCCGGCGCCCACTTAAGGGTCGGATCCGTGCCGTCCTCAAGGGTTTGCTGAAGGAATAGCTGAGAAAAAGAATGAAGAACAGAGTCAAAAATACAACAAAAACCGACATATATTTAATCCGAAGTAAGTTTGCCCCGCGAAGCTTACCGCGGGAGGGAGCCTGTCACGACAAAAGTGCTCAATTCCCCACGTCCATTCAGCGGAGAAATCCTTGTGGGTGGTGAAGAGAGCCTTAACCCGGCGAAAAATCTCCGTGTTGCTCAGCTCGAAGGAGGAGGTTCGGTTGGGGTCGCGGCCGAAACTCATGTGGCACACCTTGTGGGTGCGCTTCTGGAGGGGAGAGATTCGGTTGCGCACGAACGTGATCATAGCATCCTCGTTGCGCAATCCGAGTTTCTTCAGTTCCGCGAACCTCTTGTTAACCTGGTTGGCCAGAGCCGTGGGCTTCTTGGAGATCTCCTCCCAAAATTCCGGGTTAGGTGGACCCGGAGTATAGGGGAGCAACCGAATCAAATCTTCAGTGCCCGTATTCCGGACATAGAAGAAGGTCCGGGCCCATCCTTTGCAGGAGTCAAGCCCGGTGACCCGGGGGGAAACGGAAGTCCTCCGGGGTGAGATGGACGCAGCTCCGAATTGGGTGAGCTGCTTATCCTTCGACTCAACTTGGATGTTGGGGATGACTTTACGATGAAGGCCGAAAAACCGGATCCACAGCTCCTTCGTGGGCCACATTCCGGTGTAGCCTTCGATCGTAGAAGCAAAAGCAGAGAGAGAAGTGATAGCGTTGGCTGGAAGGTGGTGCGGCTGCAAGTGGTAGGTGCTAAGCCAATCCCGGAAGAAGTCGCTCACCGGAAAGCCGAACCCCCGTTGGAAGTGGGACAAGAACACGATGAACTCACCCGGATTGGGTGAGGGGGCCAGTTTGGCGGAGGAGAGACGAGCGACGACACCGGCAGGGATGCGTCTGGTCTGGTAGAGCCAGTCAAGGTCATCTTTACATACCCATGACCTGGCCCACGCGCCGCGGTCCGCCGCAGCGGCGTCCTCCTCCATTTCTTGCTCAGCGACGACGAGGTCCTCCTCCGTCATCTCGTACTCGCTAGCGTCGGCGGGGTCAGAGGCCTGGATTAGCGAGGACCCGTGGCGAGGGAGTTGCGCAGCGGTGGCTGCGACGCAAAGGCACGGGGAAAAGTGCGGTGGTGGCGCTGCTGCTAGGAGCACTGGCAGCGGCACGGTCGCGAGGAAGATGAAGAAGAAGAGCAACGGGCAGAGGGACGCGGAAGAGGAAAAATCCTAAGGGGTGCGCCCCTCCGCTATTTAACCACTCCCTAAGAGGGTGAGTGGGATCGCGCACTGCAAATGAGCCACGTGGTGTGGTCGTGTATCACCTGCCTCAGCCAATCAGTGAGGAGCCACACGGAGGGCCACAGGGCAGAGGCAATCCCATGACGTGACGCACTAATGCGGTAAACGAGGAGGCAGGCGTGACGTGACCCTCGCACAGTGATAACTGACAATTACTGCGGCGGTTACTGTGTAGGCCCTTAAAATAAGACAACGTAATGATTAGCCTCCACATGGGTTGGCGTATGAAAGAAGGAAACAAGGCCCGGATCGAGCCATGGTAGCCCGGACAGCAGGTAAAAACTTAGAATGTGCAGAGGAAACGTAAATCTATGAGATCTGAGTCAAAGTGGTAACCCGGCCGACGAGTGAAACCTTGGAACGTGCGAAGGGAACGTAAAACCACATAATCCGAGATAAAGAGCTAAATCAGAAATAACGTCCGAGACTCGAACATAAATGAACCTGATGTGGCCTTAGCGGCCAAGGCAGCTAAGACCGCACCAGCTTCTGGGACTAATGTTGGGGGGATAACCCCGGGTAGGGTCACTCCGGGGTATAAAGGCCGAGTTAGCCGAGGTTCGGCAAGGCCAAAGCGGATGCTGTCCGGGTCACCTCAAGGCAGGCCGGATCATGGAGTGACCCGGACCAGGGGGGTCGCCTAACATTATGTCAACCGACTTAAGGAGTAAGTCGGAAGTGCTTGTCTAACTTGTATGCAGGAACAGGTATAGCCGGATCTACCATGGTCCGGTCTGTTTAACCAGGAGAAGGAAGGAATCTCTCTGGTCAAAAAGAAGGCCCGGTACGCACTGCATGAGCGAAGCAAGCAAGGGCAGGACCACCGGGTCATGGCCGACAAGGGTGACGACGCCCGTGTCGGCTGACGTGGGTGTCGCAGAGGCTCACGTAGCTAAAGCATGTGTGACGCGGGGGAAAAGCACCCCGGTCGGGTTACCACTTTGAGAGGAGGCATATTCTTAGGAATATGCCTCCACGTATGCCCTAGGCAGAGACCAAGCCGCCTCTATATAAGGGGGGCTAGGGTTTCAGTAGAGGGGGTTGGGTTTTCTTCTATACCGATTTGGCTAAGGTTTTAGGGGTGAACTGTGGGTGAGAGTAAGAGAGCTTCTTCTTCCTCCTCTCGCCAATACAGCTCTAGGAGCACTTGTAACTTTGAGAGAAAAGCAATACAATCTTCTGTGTGGAGAATCACTCCACTATCCCTCCTTGGATTCCCCTAGTGTGTATTAGTCCCCACCTTTAGCCTATCCATGGCATCTGCCGTGACACCACCACGACACGGGCCTAAAAGGCCCGTCCGGACTTGAATCAGCTAAATTTTATGTCCAGAACGTTTATCGTGAAATTTCCAACAACTTTGTAGTTGAAGAGTTTTCCGTTTGACGCCATGTTCGACCCGAAACGTGACCATCTTAAAAACGAGTTCTGAGACAGATTTTTGGAAAAATCCCAATTTGACTCCAACAAGGTTTCCACTTGTATTCTTGGTAATTCCTACACATCAAAGTGTAAAACAAGAACATTATGCACTTTTGCAACTATTAGTAGGTTAGTCCAAATAAATCATAAACTTTATATAAAAAGGAGTGTCAAAAGCATATTATTAGCATAAAACCATCAAAAACTATAGATACGTTATGGACGTATCACTCGTCCTCAAGCGAAAAAAGCTATAATGAATAATAGCGAGAAATTGAATCAGGAGGAAAAACTCACAAGTTCAATGTTGTATCATATTCCATTGTCACAAATCCTGTAACCTTAAACATGAGCATAATATATCTGAACAATTGCACTTAAGGTCGCTTCCTAACCACAAGCAACTCGTTAGATAATAGTTCTTAAACTCAAAAGATACCATAATTTTTTTGGCTAGGCATGCGAATCAATTATTTTTAGCACCCTCTCTTATGAGAGTAAAAATGTTATCAAGCAAGGATGCTTTATTCAAATTAATGGTGCACAAGTAGATGGAAAAAGAAGCATAAATTAGAGCTTTTCATTAACACCCACTTTGAAAATTATGGCTATCTAATACCCCATCTCTTCCTTGTTTTTCAAGAACTCTAGTCTTTCTTTTTAGGTGGTGAGGTGATACCAAGACTCTCATAAGAATTGATTTTTTCAGCTCATATTTGGATTGTAGTTATCTCTTTTCTCTTCTATTTTTTTACTCAAGTACTTGGGCCCATGGGACTAAAATTTTGCCCATCTCAGCAATGCTGCCAATGTCTAACCAACTCATAACTGAAACATTGAGATGAACTCAAGATTGTTCGTACGCCATAGTAGTTGTTAGTTCTAGGAAGGGTACTCTCATAATTCTTTTTCACATAAAGTATATCTTTTCAGCTGATCAAAATAGGTTTGGCACTCCTCAACCACCAAAAAAATGTTCGTTCCATCAAAAAACTCTTTTTAGAAGGTATCATCAAGTCAAACGATTAGGATGCGGGGTTGAGTACTACTAAGATTAATCCCTTAAGACAAAAACATGTCACCAAAGTTGTCAAAATGCACTTTATCTTGTTCTCAAAAGGTTGGAATTTAATCTAATCGGTTGTTTTTCTAATCGATCATAATTGTCATAAGTTGAAACCAAAGTAGTGACATTAACCTTGATATTAAGTCCTAAAATATAACGATCTATGCATGGAGTGGAACTCAAGTGCAACCGAACAAACATAATATGTTCATGAATGAACTTATAGAAAGAGGGAGAATAGGAATGTGGTACCTCCTCTTGCTTGATCATCTCCCACTTGGGTCAACTCCTCACGTTCATCTTTATAGCTAAGTCACTAGGACTGAATAACTTACAGAAAAATTAACGAGAGCCGAGAGAAGTTTGCACCAAACAAGATAAAAGCTAGTCTTTTTTTGGGTTTTCTTTATGCAAACCGAAAGTTGAGATGCACTAGAAGAAAAACAAATAAATCAAAAGAAGAATGAAAAATATGAATGCAAAAAGGTGGGGAGGAGTTCATCCTCCCCAAGCTTAGGCTCTTGGCCTATCTTGGATCTATTGTCACCATCGTTGTTGGGCAACAGCTGCTGGTATAGGAAGTACGGATAACATCTTGGAAAGTCGGTTATGAAGGTGGTGAACTCTTGGGTGAGGTTGACAATGTTGGCGTTCACATCATGCAACATATGTTCTATGTTGTCTATGCGATGCACCACGTGGTCAAAGTCACTCTTCGAGATGTAGTTGAATCCCGGCTGAGGTGGAGGCATACCTTGTTGCTGGTAGTAGGGAAAAGGTTGTTGATGGTGATGCTATTGTCCATAGTCATCCTAGCCTGCAACATTCCAGTCATGTCCTCCTTGCTCCTGCTACTGGCCAGCGGTTGCGTCCTCCTAGTTGGGGTGACCTTTGTGTGGTGCTATCCTCCCTGAGGAGATCAATGCCTGCTGGAACTCTTCCTCATTGAGGACCCAACTCATTTTACCTAGAAAACCAAAAGCTTGGACAAATGGAAGCAAAACTTGGTGGGGATTACCGTTAGGCTCAAAGTAGAACTGATAAGCATGAAGGGAGCATTGTGGCCTATAGATCCCCCTTGAATTTGGTGCTAGCCATGTGAATGTCATCCAGAAGCTTACTGCCAGCCACAGCTCTCTCATGGGGCATGACAAAATCTCTTGTGTAGGCAATTTGTGTGATGCCAGCACAACGGATGTCACCCGAGGGAGTCGATCTTTGGCGGCGGAAGTGTTGGATGAGCAAAGCACCCAATTTTACCTGATGCACCATCTCTAGATGGAGATCCATATAGATTACACTCATCTCGGGGCCTGCCATTGCCCTGGTATCTCCTTTCCCAAAAATAGAATTCGCCAAGAAGGTGGCAAAGCAGCGGATAGTGGGATTCTGGATAGTGGCGCTCTTCTTGTGAAAATAACCGATGTTCCTATGAATAGAAATATGTTCCCAAGCATGCATTGACTCTACGAGGACATAATCAGCGGTATCGAGCTCTCCCTCATGAGAGAACCTAAAACAATCACAAAATTGATAGAAAGAGAGGATGTGGGGTTGCCCATTGAGCATGAAACTTACAGTGCAATTACGCTCTTAGGTCTCAGAGTCATCATGGAATGATGAAAATAACTTGTACGTGGCGAGCTCGTAGGTGTCGGTGGAGAGGTAGGAGAAAGGGACCATGCCGGCTTGCACGGTCATTCTGTCGAAATCTTCCAACGGTCCCTGGTGGGAGAGAAACTCACGGCTTACCCACTTAGTGGGTAAAACCTTGCGTTCGGTCACCCTCTCATAGTCCTTGTTCATGGATGCTCTCAAGTTGCCCGCCTCCGAGCGCCTCTTCTTCGAGCCATGTGGCCTAGAGGAGCCCAAGGCCCCTACCGTCCCCGAGCGGAAAATACTTCCAATACTATGCATTGTGCTGCAAATTTTTCAAATAAAACTATATGCATCAGGTTTCTATCTGATTGCTCTGAAATATAGCCATCTACGTCCACATTTAAACTAGATATTATTCACATTTTTGATGAAATATATCTCTACACCCTGCCACTAATGCCTAATGATCAAAGGGGTATGAAATCCTTTCTTTCTATTTTTCCCTGCACAGATAATGACGTTTGATGATGGAAATCACTACATTAAAGTCAAAGATACGAGATTTCCAACAACCCGAAGAAACCAGGAGCCGTGAAGAGGAGGCAAATGCTTTAACGACCAACTATACGACCGAAATAAAATTCCGGCCGTATAGTTGCCATCGACACCGCTAGGTCAAACAGAACAACTTTTGCAAAGGGACCCCTATATAAAGAGGCCTCGGGAGACAAGAAAAGGGCCGCTCGACAGACCATCAACCACCCCCAGATCTCCATCCACAACACCGAAGAGCCACCGGAGGAATAGACTTAGATCTAATCTCTCCACCACCATAGCTATATTCCACCACTTGTAATAGTAGATCTCTTCTTCGATTGGCGACATTGTAAGACTATTTGCTATTAATCTCATGATTTCCACTACAATGTTTATGATCTTTGATCTCATCTCTATGTGTGAGTAATTCTCCTTGGGCTAAGGGCTTCAGCCTAGCCATGTAGCTTTTGTGCATGTTACTTATTATAGATGGGATCATGTATTAGCTTGTATGACATGATGATTATTGTATCCTCTCTTGCCTCAATCTAAGGACTTGTCAGGTACCCAAGACCCAGAGGATTGAGCCAGGTATAGGGAGTATGAGTAATGACTAATCTGCAGGTTGGGAACCCTAGTGATAGAAGGGATAGTACGGCTGTATGTGCGAGATTTACTTGGGATTAATGGTGACGTCACTATGAATATCATTAGTTCTATTTCTTCTATGGATAAGACTAGTAGGTTACTGCTATAAGTGGTTGTGGATACAATAGAAATTATGGATGCACTACCCACATATAATTTATCTTGCTCTAACAATTACATGTATACTTTATTTTTATCTTTTATTCCCATTAGATTTTTTGCACAGCTATTGGTGAAACCGAATACCCTAGGCCCTCTCTCTCCATCATCGACAACAACAAAAAGACGCAAACTCTTGGTCTGGTAAAAACACAAAAGGAATTCTAAAACTCTCGAAGGTCCGTTAAAGTAACTTCACTACGCTTCTGCTTCCCGAGGATTTGGTAAACCTAGGTCTACGAGGGAAAAAAAGCTATACTACATCTGTAATCCGGATCGAAGGTATCACTATCATACAAACAAATGATTAGAGGCCAAAATTACAAATCCTAACGTGAGGAATCAAAAATAATCTCAAAATATGATGAACTCATCTAGATAGTCAATGTGAGGAATTCAACCATAGATTTTAAAAAATAAAGCGTTGATCAGATGAGAAACTTACTGATGTGTAGATTCCCCGACTAAAAAACACGAAATTGATGAAGAATCAAAGGCTCTAGAGGGTTAGGGTTTGAGGTGGAGAGAGAAAGAGAAAGAAAGAATGAGGGAGGAAGAAGAAAGAGGCTGGATGTGAGTCAGCCGCCATCGGTCTTTACCTGGCGATGTAGTCGGTATGGGCGGGTAGTATGGGCGTGTCCCGCCTGTACCGTGGTCGTCACCGTTGGATCAATATTAGGGTTTGCGATCAAACCTAGGGGTCTGGTACGGGTACCTCTGTCCGTACCGGTGCTCGTTACCGTGCCAGATACTTTTAGACAAATTGTCGAAGTTTGGTATGGGCGGATGGTACGGGCTATTCCGCACGTACCAATGGTCGTTTCAAACGCTGTTCTCGGCAGAATTCTTTGACTTGATTTGCTTCAGTGGTACATGCGGGTGGTACGACACCTCCCGTCGTACCGGTGCTCGTTATGTGATATGAACTCTATTTTATTCTTCTTTTAGACTTTCTTTCACATTTCTTTAAACTTCACGAGAGTATAAATTCTTAGCGAATCTAAAACTTGAACAAATTTATTAGAACACACAAAAATAAAATAAAATAAAATAAAAAATAATAAAAAACTTTACTACTAAGAATGGATTGACTTCTATTAAGTATTTTATTAAAGAGGATTGGCTTATCAACCAACCTCGGAGTCATTAGCGTTTACCTCAGGCTGTCCTTCCTCGATGGCATTTACCACTTGGATACGTTTAGGTGGTGGAATATATTTATCACATTGCTCTTGTTTCTTTGGAAAATAACGAACAATATGATCATCATAAATATTGAACACAATCTTACCACTAGAGCAATCAACATTAGCTCTAACAGAGCTAAGAAAAGGTCTTCCAAAGACAAATGAAAGTTTTTCATCTTCAGGAACATCTAGTGTGATAAAATCAGTGGGTATAACATGTTGGTCAATTCTAAGTAAAACGGCTTCGATCATACCGACAGGTTGTTTAGTTTTCTTATCAGCCATTTGCAAGGTAATTGAAGTAGGAGAATACTCTCCAAGGTTCAACTTCTTGAATAGGGAATAAGGCATGACACTAACACCTTTCCCTAGGTCACAAAGAGCATTAACTATGTTAGTTTTCCCAACTGCGTAAGAGATAGTTGGTATACTTGGGTCCCCAAGCTTAGCAGGCAGCTTGTCACCAAAGCTTGTCATCACTACTACAATCTTAGTTACCTTCTTATTTCTATTAAGAATATCTCACATAAACTTTTTATAAGTAGGAACTTGAATCGCATCAGTTAAAGGAAGTTCTAGTTGAAGGCTTCCCAAAGCTTTGGCAAAAGAATCATAGATAGCTTTATCCGATTCATACTGAACACGGTTAGGATAAGGAAATTTCTTTCTAGTGGGTATTACCTTCTCCTTTACCTTTGCCACTGGTTTAGCATTACTTTTAGTTTTCTTCTTCGCTGAAGGTTTTTGCTTATGTGTATGTTCTTCACTTGAGGTGATAGCTTGCTCTTCTTGTTCCTTCCTGAGATCGGTTTCTTCTCTTGAGTCGACCGTCTCAGCATCTGAATCATATTTTGTATGTTTAAGTCCTGCTTCTTCTTCTTATTTATCTTCTTCAGAAGCCTCATGCTCTCTTCTCTGAGATTCATAACCAAATATCATCTTGTGGATCGACGAGGTCCTCATCTTCTAGACTCATTTCTTGAGTCTCTTTTTCTTTGTGGGCTTGTTCTTCTTGAGACCATGGTGGCCCCTGGGATTCCTGTGTCTCTGTACCATGTCTAGTAATAATGTTAGTAAAAACAGTATTATAATTAGAATAATTTTAATCTAAAATCAGAGATTGAATTGCAACTATTTGATCGCATTGAGTTTTAACCATACTCAAGTATTTATCCAAATGCCTTGTGGCATGTCGTAAGTCATAAAAAACTTTAGTTAACTCTTTTATATTCTTTTCTTGAGTCATTAGACATTTATAATATTTCTCACGGAAGTGCTTCTGTTGATATCTAAACTTTTGCATTACAAGATTTAATTCATCTTCTACAACATAAGTTTGAAGGATATCCACTTTATTTTCAATAAGTTCTGCTGCTATCCCTTTTTCTTCCATGAACTTTTTAACTTCAGGCATAAGTTCTTGAGGTATGTGAAACATACCTTTTTGTGGTTTAACATCCTCAAATGGATTCTATTGTTCACCATTGAAGGATCTTACCTCAAAAAGCTTAATGCATTCTTGCAACATCAAATTGCAAATAGCTCCTCCTGCAGATAAGTCAAACATTTCTTTTGTATCCTCATTAAGCCTATTATAAAAGTATTGGATAATTAAATAATCATGGAAACCATGATTTGGGACTTTCATAATCATTCCATAAAATCTATTCCAAGCTTGATAAAAGTTTTCTCCAATCCCTTAAAGAAAGTTTGTAATGTTGCGTCTGATTTGCATGATTCTAGTAAAAGAACAATATTTATGCATAAACTCTCGGATGCAATCTTCCCAGTTTTTATAGTGTGGTTGGGTAACGATTGTAACCAAGTAAAAGCATTATCTTTTAAAGACCAGCGAAAAAGTTTAAGGAGTACAAACTCTATTGGTATATTAGGTGGTTCAAGAGTAGCACAAAGGTCGTAGACCTTCGTCAAATGATCACTAGGATATTCAGCTTCTTTTCCTGTGAAATTAATTTCTTTCATCATATAGATTAGTTCAGGATATATTTCAAATTCTTGACTCTCAAGACCAGGAGAAAAAATAGCCATTTTTCTTAGGTGCCTAGATGGATTTCCATATTCTCCCAATGATTGCTCAGGCTCTTCGCCCCCCTGGGTGATGGTCAAGTCTGCCATCGAAGGAATCAAGCTGTTCAACGTGAGTTAGAATTTTTTCACATGTTCGTTAGAGCATGTTTTCGCGGAAGTATTAATTCCAGTTTTTTATATTGATCCTAATAAGGAGCTTAGGTAAGTGTCTTTAGGCGGCGTTTCTGTCGCACTCAAGGTGTCACGTTGTCTTGAGTGAATTAACTGCAATTGTTGGAAGTGGAGGGGGTAAATAAATAATAGAGGAAACTTGAGTAAAGGAAAATGCTAGAAGTAAACAACATAAAGGTAAAAGGAAGGAAAGTGTTCGAGGTTCCTACAGATAAGAAGTTAGGCGCGGAGAGAAACGGTATATGGTAATAGTGAATGTGTCAGATGAATAAAATGGAATAAGTGATTGTGATATTTCTCATTTATAAGTTAGTAGGCAAGCAACCCATATACCGACAAGGAATCCTCATGGCAAATTTTTCCGAGTCCCAATGATCCATCTGCATGTTAGCACAGTAATGGTTAGCGTATTAATTATGGTCCTTCAACCATATCAAGGCTTTAATCTTGATGGTTACTTGTTATCCTCGAGTAGTACTAGCTCCTCATTGATATCGGCCGTGTCACTCGGAGGTTGCCGATTCGCTAGAATACTAGTTCATACCAATGAGATCTCTGGATCATGTTATCCGGACCCTTAAATTAGAAAACAAGCATTAGGCAAACATAGATATTCATTCTCACATATAATGATCACTACAAAAATAAAAAATGGATGGAATCAAAGGAGGGACAACACATCTTTACCAATCCCCTCTACATCTCCCACGCCTATGGGGATTTACTCAGACATGAAAGGAAGATAGATCAAAGACATATTGTATTGTAAATAAAAATCATCTCAAAGTTACTGTAGCAAGCCACAATACCATTTGAAGATCGAATGAAATAAAAACCAAGGTTGATCAAAGTATCAAACCCTAATCTTACAAGTACCAATCTCTCTCTCTCTCTAAGTACCAATGGAGATGATGGTGGAGTGAATGGTTTAGAGGCTAGAGATCATCGAAGAATGAGACGGTGTTCTTCTCCTTCTTCAGATCTAATCTCCCCTCTTGTAGATGTGTTTGCGGCCATTGTGTTGTGTTTTTCGTCTCCTTCTCTTCACGAAAGTTTCTTGTATTGATGTAGTGGAGCCGAAGGAGGGCCGTACGGGCGGACGGTACGGGCACACCCCGACTGTACCGGTGGTCGTTATGCACTCAGATCGCCTTAAATCAAAGAGGCTCCAATTGGGGATTTGTTTCTTCACGTGTAATTTGCCTATAAATGCTATTAGGTCTTCCAAAAATGCTCATTACCTAAAAGCTATCACAAGAAACCAAGGTTTCGCTAATTGCGATGTTATTATTAGTAAAAATGGTGAAATCTGGTGAAACCCAGCAATAATCAAGAGGAAAATCAATGATAAAAAGTGTCGAAATTTGGAGCTATCATTGGGGGAGACGAAGGAGGGGCTGCATGGGCGGGAGCTCGGGACTCGGGAACTTGGGTGGAGGGGAACGGGATTGAGATGGGGGTGGGAGCAGGGACGGGAGGGACCAACTCGTAATACTTCGGTCAATACCTGAAACTGCACGATTGAGATGACTCAAAGTGAAGATCGAACAGCCACAAACGCGCGCGTGGACAGATGGCCTCAATTGGCTTGTTTTTGCTCATGCTTAAGCCATAGTATAATTCCTCTCCATGCTTATAAGAACAAGGTCCTTATATGCTTTCCTATCCACATGTATACCCACAGTGGTATATATGATGTTCCCGATAAGGTCCATGGTCGCTGCACTCCATGGATTTTTTTTAATCAGTAATTACAACTTGAGTGCTATATAACTAAAGCTGAAAGATAGTACTTACCCATAATTCTGAAAGCTACCGCACATAATTCTGAAAGCTACCGCACACTAAATTCTAAAAGTACTAAAAGTAAATATATTACAATTTTCTACTTTGAATAGATCTGAAGACACTAGCTAGCAAATAACATAGATTATTCTGTCCTATATATTTCATCGGCATCGGCTCCACAGTGATGTAGGAAATATTTATTGAACTTCTCCGCGCGTGCAGTGTGCTGCTAGTATGTGGTCCAGACGGTAAAGTCTCGGTAAAAATTCCAGATCATAATGACCGGTGGGTAAGGCTAACGGTATTCATTCTTGTCCCTGGACTTACCAAATTTAGCTACCGTGTCGCGAGACGAAGAAGAAAACCAGACACGTATCACGCGCATCCTGGCGCAAATGGAAGCCTTCCGGAGGACATGCAGGCGAGCTCACCGGGTCAGTCTTCATGATCCTACATGCAACTGCCATTTCCTTTAGACGAAGTCTCTCAGTGGAACGAGTGGTGTCGCCACAGCCAGTTCATATATAGCAGTGAAACGAGTGGTGGGTACATCCTATATATAGCAGCGAACACCACGTCTCGCGACTGGTGTACGGTCCGGCAGTACAAGCTCACAGCTCCCTGGCTCCGTCATGAAAATGGCGTTCACGACCATGCCGAGCGTGATCTCCGTCGTGTTAATTGCTCTCGCCGGAGTTGTCACCGCGGCGCCTCCTCCGGCGGCAGGAGGGCCTCCTCCTGTTGCAGGAGGGCCGCCCAAGGTGCCCGTGACTCCTCCGGTTCCGGCAGGGCCGCCGACTGTCCCAACGCCTCCTCCGACAGGGCCGCCCATGGTATCTTCGCCGCCGCCGGCAGTAGCGGCGCCGCTTAAGTTCCCGGCGCTCCTTGCTTTCGGTGACTCGGTGGCGGACACGGGCAACAACAACTACGTGAGAACCATCGTCAGGGCCAACTTCCCGCCCTACGGCAAGGACTTCCCCGGGCACAAGGCCACCGGCAGGTTCTCCGACGGCAAGGTCAGCGTAGATTTCCTAGGTACGTAGTATCTCTCGAACGCATATTTACACAGCGACATTATTATTATACTTACCTCATTATTAGTTTCTTGTAGTAAAACAGTATACTACTACTAAAGAGAGAATCTTTGTTTTTTATGCAGCCTCGGCACTTGGCGTGAAGGAGTTGCTCCCGCCGTATCTCAACAAGGGCCTCAGCCTCGAGGAGCTCAAGACCGGCGTCAGCTTCGCGTCGGCCGGGAGCGGATACGACAACGCCACCTGCAGGACCATGGTATGTAATTAATCGTGCTATGCATGCGATGAGAGATATTATTGTAACTTGAATTTGTCTAGATCACGGCCTCATATATACTCCCTCCGATTTTAAAATATAAGATGTTTTAGCTTTGAAAAAAGAATATATATAGACTTCTTTTGATGCGTAGGTTCACTCTAAACTTTAACGAACCTATACATTAAAAGGAGTCTAGATACACTTCATTCATAAAGCTAAAACAACTTATATTTTGAAACGGAGGAAGTAGTTTCTAAGAGGTCGTTTGGTATCCATTATTTGGTCCTGGAATTCTGGAATTCATTTTGCAATTTCATCCCTATGCTGTTTGGTTGGCACGGAATTGGACAGTCATTTCATTTGTCAATCTATCGAAATATCCTCATGTGGAAACCCAATTTCTATCTCAGATCCATCATTTGCAAATTCCGATGTCAACCAAACATGTGGGTGCTTTTAAAATTATAATATAAATAAAATGAATCCATGTATTCATTTCATTCCGACAACTAGCAAATCCGAACAAGCAAATGAGGCGCGCTGATGAGCAATGGTCTGATCTATCCTTGTTTCAGTCGGCGCTGACGATGGAGCGGCAGCTGGAGCTGTTCCAGGAGTACAAGGCGAAGGTGGGCGGCACCATCCCGGACAAGGCCCTCTACATCATGGTCTGGGGCAGCAACGACATCGTGGAGCACTTCAACTTCGCCGACGGCCTCACGGCGGCCCAGTACAGCGACATCATGGTCCGCCGGGCCATCTCCTACATCCAGTCTCTCGCCAGCCTCGGCGCCAAGAGGATCGCTCTCACCGGGGCGCCACCCGTGGGCTGCGTGCCCTCGCAGCGCATGATCGCCGGCGGGATCCGCAAGCAGTGCGCCACCGACCGCAACCAGCTCGCCATCCTCTTCAACCGCAAGGTCAAAGAGGAGATGGCCAAGATCGGCGCCAACATGCCTGGCGTCACGCTCGTCTACATTGACCTCTACGGCGTCCTCGCCGACGTCGTCGAGCGGCACGATCAGTTCGGGTTCAAGAACGGCAAGGACGCATGCTGCGGGTACATCGGCCTGGCCGCCGCCGTGCTCTGCAACTTCGCAAGCCCGCTCTGCCCCGACCCCTCAAAGTACGTCTTCTGGGACAGTTACCACCCCACCGAGGCCGCCTACAAGGTCTTGATCGACATAATCGTCGAAAAATACTTCAAATTCATGCACTAGCTACCTACCTAGCTAGAGCTTTACATGTTCAAGCAAGACATAGTTTATGAGATTAACTTCATAGCCTACATATATAGGAATAAGATAGACGACATAATCTGTAATGGCTGGAAGAAGACATGACCATGCAACAGTTCGATGAACCGTTAGAATATCGTAAGGTTTCACCAAGAGAAAATAAACGACAAGTTTGACATCTGCTGGCTTCTATTTAAGGGTTTATTACGATACTCTGTTCTCACATAAATTATCACTGTTGCCACTAAGAGACGGGCAATTGGAGATGCCACACTACAGGAAACGGGGGAGCCGTCGGCACATCAAAGATATACCTATGACAGGAAAAAAATGTCGGCATAGCAAGGCCGTCGGCTTAGCCAGAGCTATGCCCGCGGCTACCATCGGCGCACCTCGACCCTCGGCTTAGCTCGATCTATGCGGACGGGCACCACCGACATAGAGAGGCAGTTAGCAGAGTTAGCGTCCACGTGGCGCTCCCGAGAGCCACCACTTGACGGTCGCCTAACACTGTAGTAGCTACGTCGACGGCCCTGATGAAAGGCCGTTTGCATAGCTTGCTTGAATCTATGCCGATGGCCATGTCGTTGGCTTATCTTTTTTTCCCATTTATCTTTCCGTTTCTTATGAGGAAGCTATGCTTAAATTTGCTTTTTAAGGTACTTTAACTTGTAATATATCACATAAAATGAAACAATCTTAAGGCATTGACTTTTTAAGAATTTCAAGATACATATTCTTTGCGCGGGTCTGTTCACATACAGTGGCCCACAGTATAGGGTTTCACTGGAAAGGGTGGATCAGAGCGTCGGAATCCCTGCAAAACTTGGATTTCACCCTAGCATATGTATAAAGTTGTGGTGGGATGTTGAGATAGCTGGAACCCTGCCCTTGGGAGCGTGCATATTCACATACATGTGATAACACTTAAGGTTCTCCTATAGCTAGTGTTAGCTTTTCGACAATCAAATAACGAAGAACGAAATCACAGCAAGGGGGACACAGATTTAACGTGAAAAACCCTCTCCAACAAAGAGAGGAGAAAACCCACGGGCGCCAGCCAGCAAATCTTTATTATAACAGGAAGTGTTTATACAACGCCGGAGATTTCACAGATGCAACTTATCCTAGCCGGCGGCTTACAAGAGGTATATATAACGGTGGCAACCTAGGTCATCAAACTTTGGCGACGGGCCTCGCTCCGTTCCGTCAGAAGTTAGCCTCCTTAATAGAATTTGGATCATACTTCAACAGCTAGAAACTCCAACGCCGGGTCAACCGGAGGGAATCTTTTAAAATCATGGGATCAAACTTTGTTTCCCATGTTGTTAAGACCTAAATTAACAATAAAAAATATAAAAATACATTGTTCAACTATCATTGGAGACCGGTAAAAGGGCTAGATCTACAGGACCCATGGTCTAAGGTTTGACTGGGAACAATGGATCCGAGCATTGGAATCCCTCTAAATATCGCATGTGTCCCTAGCGTATCTATAAACATGTGGTCGAATGTTGAGATAGCCGGAACCCAGCCCCCAGATGCGAGCATGCTCACACACATGTGATAACACTTAGAAAGGTTCTCACCTATACCTGAAAACTCCCGCGTAGAGTTAACGAGAGAGAATACTTTAAAATGTTGGACTCATCCTTGGTTTCTCATGTTGATCCGACCTAAACTAATAAAAATAAAGATAAATATTCATTGATCTTCTGTCATTGGTGGTCTGTCAAGGGGTAGATCTACGAGACTCACCGTCAGGGTTTCGTTGGAAACGACAGATCGAAGCGCTATAATTCCTCCAAATCTTACATGTGACCCTAGTATATGCATAAAAGTGTGGTGGTATGTTGAGATAGGCAGAACCTAACCATCAAGCTGCCCTTGTAGGCCGTACCACTAGGGCTGGTTTTTCCCTCGAATAAAAATAAATTAGTTGATGATGACATCCCATAGCTTTTAAACATACGAATAAAAATAATCTGTAATGGCCGGCTACAAGACCAAGACATGCAACATTTGGAATAAAAATAATCTGTAATGGCCGGCTACAAGACCAAGACATGCAACATTTGGATGCATGTATGTACCAAACTAGATATTCGATTTACTCGCAACTTTTCCTCATCAAAACTCAGTCGTGCTTTATACATAAAGCCACAATTATCAAACAGATATGAGTTAACAAGAGACTCCTTACTAAACAGATCAAGATAAGAATATAAATACACGGAAACCCAAAACTTTCCACCCAAAACACAAAACCGAGATCGCGTGGAACCGGAGCTACATGATGACGTCCCCAAAAGGGTAACGACGCATCTTACCGCTGTCGTCGAGACTGACGGTCAAGGGTTTTCACCCGGAATCCCAGCCTGGGATGATGGAAATATACCCTACAAGCAATAATAAATGTATTATTATTCATATTTCTGTTTCATAATTAAGTTTATTGCTCTATACTATAATTGTATTAGTTTTGAATAATGTGTACTTGGATGAAAACTCTAATACATGTGTGGAGTAATAAATATCAATAAGATATTCCTAATCTTGCGTCTGAGACTAGTTCAAGTATCAATGATTGTCCCGGTTTCCTGACTATGGGCAAGACGACAAAGTGTTGTGAAGTTGCCATTGATATATGAGATCGAAGTTGTTGGAAGAACAACAACAATGGATAGACCCAACATGATATACCGTAAAACGCATCGTCAATAATTGTTATGGTAGTTTCTCATAAACAATGTATTGTCTTTACTAAAAATTGTTAGATCATGAGACACAAGTGAATTTGAGTATAGTATGAATGTTGCATGATTCTTAAAATGTTGCTTCGAACATGAGTAATCATAAAATTGGTCTTTACTCTTACTGGATGGTACGTTAATAACTCACATGGTGTGCTTGCGGGAATTTCTACTCCTGACGATGGAGAGATACTATGTAAGCCCACTCATGTACTATAATGCTCATCATCGTCTGGCCGGACACTTGATCAAGTTGTTGATCACAGGAACATCGATAGTGCGGTATGAGTAAAGAGTATATGACAGGTAACGAGAATAACCTAGTGTCTCATCTCGGGCAACGTAAAGTATCGACGAAGCAATACGATATGTATCAGACCTAATACTATGGTTCACACGATAAAGATCTTCGTATTATTTGCACGGATTACTATGTGTATAGAGATATTAATAGTAATTATTGTCACGGAATGAGTTCCGGACATGTCCGTAGATATCCAAACCTACATGGTCACAAATTTAAGACGTTATTGGTATTTTAAACGTGAGTGCAATTAAGATATTTGAATGAAGAAATCCCGAAAGGATGTTTCGAAGTGTCTCATAATATTCCGGAGGAGTCCTGGATATCACTGAGAATGGACGGAATTGTTCCGGACATATTATGGAAGACATAGGGAATATTTTAGGAAGGTTCCAGAGTTAATTCGAAGGAGTTCATAATTTTCCGGAAAGCTTCGGAATAAATAATTCATAATTAAAAGAATTATCCCAGTGGGGGAACCATGGCCCGAAGGTGTTGCATGGGCCCCACCGGGCCGCGCACGTGTGGAAGGGGGGACCCTGGCCGAGTTGGCCAGGGCCTCCCCTAGGCCGGTGGGTGGAGAGGGTCAGTGGGGAGGTAGGAGTCCCTTTGGGACTCGTATTCCCTTCCTAGTCGAGCTGGAGGAGGTAGGAGGATTCCTACTTGGACTATGAGTCCTACTTCTACTCTCTCTAGGTATGAGTGGTGAAAAGGAAAGGGAAGTCCTACTAGGATTTGGAGTCCTACTTCCACCCTCTCTCGGAGGGAGATTAGCCGATCATATATATGGGGGCAAGGCCAGAGGCACACAACACAAGTTCTTGGAGAGCCACGCCCTAGCCCTGCCCACCGTCATCGTCGACCTGCCGTCGTGTCGTTGTCGCCGCACCGTCCCCCGCAATCGGTCGTCGTCGCCTTGGCATCTTGGAGATTGTCTTCCACCTCTCCTTTGCGTTGATGTCGTCTTCGCGGGGAGCTTCTTCTTCTTCACGCCGGAGCACTGCTTGTTGTCTACCTCCATCTAGATCCAATCTATCCGGATGACGAAGTGCTGCCAGGTCTTTAGCAACACATTCCCGCTTCGTCCGTGAGCTTGATCTCACCTCAACAAGGTGTCGTTCTCATTGGACGTGTGGATACTAGTGGAGGTGTGACGTGTGGAGCACTTGATCGTTGGAGCCGTCCGTGGGATAATACATCTCCTCATGACTCGCTAAGGCTTACTGCGGGGATCAACGCACGACCAACCTCTTCATCGGCAGATTTCCTCTAGTTCGGTCATCGATGGTATAATCCGTTACCTTCTCCCTCGCATTAGATATTTGTTATGCGCTAGAAAATTTTGTTTTGCGTTATGCGTTCCCCAACAAGGGAAGGTAACCACAATGACACCCTAAGAGGGTTATGACACCCGCATGCAACACCACCATTGGCATGTAAGCGCTTAGCTTTGGCCCGAAAAAACTTCGCGCCACTCCCAAACTCGGGTCGCCCAGGGACTCCGAGTTAGGCCTCCGACACATCACAATTGGGACCATCCTCTCCTTGCCATCCCCATGACCAATGAGAGAGGCCATCACCACTACCACATCGCTTGCCATAGTCAGCTGAGCAGTCCACCTTGCGAGGCCGTCGTCTCGGCATGCAAGATCTCCCACCCATGACACGGAAGACACAACGACAACAATCCCACCATGTCAGACGAGGAAGGTTGAAGTTAGCCAAGTAGACCTCGGACTACAGGGGATTAATGGGAAAGATGTCGTTCGCCGCTCAAGCCCATAGAACCCGATTCACTGGACTGGTAGGTAGACGCCAGTTCTAGGCCCCTGGCTTGGATCTAGCACCCCAACCACACCATGGTCACAGGTAGATTACTGATACGTCCATTTTGCATCACTATTCTATATCATAATTCACTGTTATTCATTGATATATTTCATATTAAGAGATGATACTTATGTTATTTCATCTGTTTTTGCATGGTTGATGACTTTTGGAGCATGGACCGCTGTAGTCAGGATTCTGACGGAAAAGGTGTTGTTTGGAGGCAAAATTCATGAAGATCAGAAAATCCGGGAAAATACATGGAAAATCCTATTTTTCTAGAAGACGAAGGAAGCCAGAAGGTGAGGCTGAGATGGGCCACAGGGGGCCCACACCACCCCCTGGCACGGGCCAGCCTAGGCCGCGCCACCAGGTGGTGTGGCCGCCCTGGTCCACCCCTGGCTCTCCCCTCTGGCGTATATTATCCTCCCGAAACCCTAAGACTCGGGGAGCGACCACAGAAAGATTTCGCCGCCTCTGCGGGGCAGAAAACACCGAGAGAGAAAGATCTCTCCGGCAGACAGAATTCTGCCGGGGGAATTCCTTCCCGGAGAGGGGAGATCGTCGCCATCAACACCACCATCAAGCTGGACTTCATCGGGATCATCATCATAATCATCACCACCATCATCTCCACCAGAATCCTCATCACCATCTCCATACCACTGTAACAATTGGGTTGAATCTTGCATAGTTCTTAGGGGAAACTTTCCCGGTGTTGATTACTCTTTGTAGTTGACGCTATTGAGTGAACCGTTGAATTATTGTTTATGTTAAGATTTTTATACATCATTATTCCATCTCTAATCATGATCCATATGATGTCTTGTGAGTAGTTCGTTTTGTTCTTGAGGACATGGGAGAAGTCATGTTGTTAGTAGTGGAATTGTGTTGAGAAAGATTCAATAGTTTGATATTTAAGTTGTGGTGTACTTCTTCTAGTGGTGTCATGTGAACATTGACTACATGACACTTCACCTATATGGGCCTAGGGGAATGCATTGTGTATTTTGATACTAATCGTAGGGGTTACCGGGGTGACAGAAACATGAACCCCCGTTAGGAAACCATTGCACAAGGGACATCAGGGTCTTAGAGTTTAAAGTTGTGGTTAGGTTTCTACCTTAATTACTTTCTTGTACTTGCGGATGCTTGCAAGGGGTATAATCACAAGTATGTATTAGTCCTAGGAAGGTCGGTACATTAGCACAGGTTCACCCACACAACACTTAGCAAACTAAAGAAGATTAATCAACTATATGAAGCGAAAGCACTTGACGATATTCCCATGTGTCCTCGAGAATGTTTGGTCATCTTAAGTAATACAACCGGCTTGTCCTTTGCTGAATAAAGGATTAGGCCACTTGCTGCATTTATTCTTATTGTCTTTTATTTACTCGTACTTTATTTACTTGCATTATCAAAAAACCCTAAAAATCCGTTTGCTAAGTATTTGCAGAGAATTCCTGATCCATACCACTAGCCAGCACCTTCTGCTCCTCGTTGGGTTCGACACTCTTACTTATCGAAAATACTGTGATACACCCCCTATACTTGTGGGTCATCAAGACTATTTTCTAGCGCTGTTGCCGGGGAGTGAAGAGCTATTGGAGAGTGGAACTAGTAAAGGAAACTTCTACTGTGAGTATTGTATATTTCTATTAGTTACTTTATTTTCAATATGGATAATTCGTTGAGTTTCTTATTTCGTAATGCTACTATCACTGCTAAGGTAGTAGATGAACCACCACCTATTGAGAATGATACTTTTAAAATACCTACGAGAATTATTGATCGTGTTATGGATAAATACTATGTTAGGGATAGAACTGTCCATCCCGGTGATCATTTGCTCTTTATACACGAATTATGCGGGTTGTTCAAGTGTGCAGGTATTACTACAGATCAAGTTAAGAAGAAGTTATTCTCATTATCACTGAAAGGAAGAGCTGAGGAATGGTATAAGCTGTTGAAGAATGGTCAAGCTCTTGAATGGGAGGAAATAGTACCTCTCTTTTATTCAAAGTTTTATCCTTCTAGTGAGATTCATAAAGATCCGAATCAAATATACAACTTTTGGCCTATTGATGGAGAGAGTATAGCTCAAGCTTGGGGGAGATTGAAGTTACTAATGCTCAAATGTCCCATTCATGAGCTCCCCAACAATATTATTATCAATAACTTTTATGCAAGGCTTTCTCTTCATGATAAGTATTTATTGGATGCTTCTTGTGATGGATCATTCACTCGCATAGAAGAAGCTAAATGGGATCTTCTGGACCGTATTCAAGATAATGCTGAAGCATGGGAGAATGAAAAAGGAAGAAAGTCAGGTATAAATTATGATTATGAATGCATTGAATCTTTTATGGGAACTGATGACTTTCAAAATATTTAAAATGCTTATGGTCTAGACTCTCAAGCTATTGCAACTTATTTTAAGGCTTTTGCTTCCTACATAGAAGTGCCTAAAAAGAAGTGGAATGAGTATAATAAACTTTATAAAGATGTTGCTAAGTGTGTTCCTGCAAGAAATACTGAAGTTTATACTGCTAACTGCTTTACCTGAACCTTACATTGAGAAAATGCCTTTCCCAGTTAAGATAAAGGAACATTCTATGATGGCTAGTATGGTTAGTGAAAGTATAAATAAAGCTGTTGAACCTGATAAACAAATGGATGATGAACCTATAATAGCAAATGTGAAAGACTTTGTCACTAAATATGTACAAGAGGGACACACTATCCTTTGTAAGGATACCTCTAATATTGTCTCACAAAGTAGTGTTATGAGAGTTAGTGTCCCTGTGTTTTCTGTTAGGATAAGTGATCATTGTTACAATGGTTCTTGTGATAGTTATATTGTTAAGTTTATGCATGATACTGAAAGTTACTATGATAGAGGAAAAAGTGTTCTTATGTATCTCAATAATATCAAGTGTCCTCGTTTTATGCTGAAAGTTTTTATGTTGCACTCCTTTCGCCTTCCTATGCTAGTGGTCTCTGGTTTCAACAACTTGTTTGTTTACAAAATTACCTTGCATAGGAAGTGAGTTAGACTTAAACGTGTGTATTTTTTTGCTTCTTAATTCTCTCTTTCATTTCAATTCATATTCCTAAATGAGCATCATCAAAATTAGCATGCCCATCTTAATGGCTATAAAG
Organism: Avena insularis; assembly: GCA_023614405.1. NCBI lineage: Eukaryota > Viridiplantae > Streptophyta > Magnoliopsida > Poales > Poaceae > Avena > Avena insularis. Next base: position 472,215,300 of record CM042696.1, on the reverse strand, counting down.
AAAGAGCTTTTTGGGAGACAACCCAATTTAGTTGTGTTTTCGGTTTGTTTTTGTTTTTCTTCGAGTCTTGGAAGTTATTACTTTGGTAATAACCTCTCCTTATCCTTTTTGTTTGGTTTTTATGTCAAGATCAACCTCTAATGAGAGAGAAGTAAGATTTGGGGAAGTTGCTATCCCGAAACAGATTTTTGTGCTTCACCGTAAAAATTCGTGAGAGATCTATGTACGTCGGATTGAGCTGTAATTTTTTGTGCTTCTGCCCCAGGTTGTTATTTAAATTTCGTTAGTTTTGCACTTTTTGATTTGAGCAACAGAAGATTTTCGAAAAAATTGATCTTTACCTTCTGGTCTGTTTTGACAGATTTTGTCACTCTTGCATTTGCTTCTTTAATCGATTTCCTTTTTGAATTATTTTTGGGTTTTCGGAAGGAGTTTCTGCAGTAGCTTATGTTTTAATGGTTTTCAGTTGAAATTGGACTCAAAAGGTTTTATCACTTCACTTGTACTAATGTTGCTAATGAGAACTGTGTGAAAGAAATTTACAGGTTAGTGGAGAAAATGGTGTAATGAGAAAGTGAAAGGTTTCATGACTCAAGCAATAAGTGTATGAAGATGAAGATATTGATGTTATTCAAGTGGTGACTCTAGAATAATCTACTAAATACCAAATTCAGAGACCTGCAGAGTCTGTTTTCAAATAGGTAACAGTTCTGGTAAGAAAAGTTCCATGAAAGATCTGTCCAGTTATATTTTTGCAGTTTTTAGCCAACAAGGAAAACTACGAAGCGAAAGAGGGATGGAAACTGAGCCAGGGTGGCTCACACCACCCTGTGGCGTGGGCCCACCCCTGGCCACGCCACCAGGTGGTGTGGCCACCTCGGCCTCCATCTCCGCCCCGTTTTCTCCCAGTACCTTCCTTTTGTTGTAAAACTTCGTAATATATAATTCCCCGGATCCCCCGAGGTTCGTATATCATGTTCTCGTCGTGTTTTCGTTTCGTTCTATTTCTGCCAGGAACTAATTTTGAAAGCTTATAAGCACAATGGTGTCCGCCAAGGATAAGGGAAAGGAGCCTATGGAGGAAGATCTCCAAGACCCTAGGCAGGAGAAGGAGACCAAGAGTGAAGATGAAGAGGAGGCAAATAAAAGCCAACATCCGCACACCGGCACTACCATTGCAAGCATTGGAGTGTTGACAAAACCTGCCAGGGTTAGAAGGACTGCACGGATGCAGACTGGAGGGAAAACTCCTCGTCACTGTTTGGCTCTGATGTCTACACACTTCTATTCTTGTAGACAGTTGTTGGGCCTCCAAGTGCAGAGGTTTGTAGAATAGCAGCAAGTTTTCCCTTAAGTGGATCACCCAAGGTTTATCGAACTCGAGGAGGAAGTGGTCAAAGGTATCCCCTCTCAAGCAACCCTGCAATCAAGATACAAGAAGTCTCTTGTGTCCCCAACACACCCAATACACTTGTCAAGTGTATAGGTGCACTAGTTCGGCGAAGAGATAGTGAAATACAAGTGGTATAGATAATTATAAGTGGTAACGGTGATAGAAAATAACTTGATGGCGTGGAAAAGACTAAAGTAAAACTGAAATAAAGATAGAATCAAGCAAACATGTAATAGATCTAATAGCAAACAGTGTTTCAGTGCTTAGAAAAAAGGCCTAGGGATCATACTTTCACTAGTGAACACTCTCATATAAATATATTCTTCTTTATGATACTATGTTGTACTACTCTTCGGTTGGACACTCTCATCGATGGTAGGGCTATAACAGCACACCTCAAAGTTCATCTTTCCCATCTAGATAACCCCACACTGTCACCTTGAGCACTAGATGGTTCCAACAAACACCACAATTTCATAAAGACATCCAACTCCAAATATAACTCATAACAAGTATTTGTAATCTCTAGCCTAAGTGCCACCATGGTGTGCACTCTGTCACTTTCACACACATGGTGAGAGCAGAGATCTATTAAAGCACTTGAGTAGCAAGGTAGATCTATAGATTACAAGCTCATGATCACAATATGATCATGCATAGATAGAGAGATGAACACATAGCTACCGGTAGAACCCTTAGCCTCGAGAGAGAACTACTCCCTCCTCATCATGGGAATCAGCAACGGCGATGGAGATGGTGGTGGGGATCGATGGAGATGGTTCCGGGGGCACTTCCCCATCCCGGCAGGGTGCCAGAACAGAGACTTTCTGTCCCCCGAATCTCCCCTTTGGTGGCGGTGGTGCTGTGGAACTTTTCGTGGATTTTTGATTGACCCTCTAGGGTTTATGCATCGGAAGGCTTCTTATAGGCGAAGAGGCAAGTTCGGTGGAGTGCCAAGGGGCCCACACCACCTGGTGGCGTGGCCAGGGCTAGCCCGCGCCACCATATGGTGTGGCCAGGCCCTGGCCCTCCTCCATCTCTGCTTCTGGCTCCGTGAGTCTTCCGGTAAAATAGGAACTTTGGCTTTTGTCCCGTCCAATTCCGAGAATATTCATTTTCTGACTTTCCTGGATCCAAAAATAGCAGAAAATAGGAAACTAGCACTGTGGCACTTGTTAATAGGTTAGTCCAAGAAATCATATGAAAAGTACTCCAAAGTGTGGACAAAACACAATAAAGTAGATAAAACCAAGCATGGAACATCAAAAATTATAGATACATTTGCAATGTATCAACATCCCCAAGCTTAACTCCTGCTCGTCCTCGAGTAGGTAAGTGATAAAAAGAAAGAATAATTTTTGAGGTGACATGCACCATCAAAGACTTGATGAAAGTATTTGCAAAACATTCAAAGCTAGGATCATAGTACTTCAATCATAACATGAAAGACAAAGTTCTAGCAATAAGACAAAGAAACTATGATGCAACATGAAAAGGCACAAAAAAAGATTCATGAATAACAATGCTTTGCAAGACGTTTGTTTGTTTCACATAAAGAAAACATAGCATAATAGTATTCAGCTTGTCCCTCAATAGAGTAGCAAATATAAATGCGTAGGACACCTTCAAAGTTCATAAGAGTGACTAGATACAAATAGTTTAAAACAAGCAATATCAAAGTATGCATCAATCAACTAGTCTTGGGACAATGCACATAGAACTAAGAATGGCCACTATGCTCTCAAAGTAGGTGCATAAAGGTAGAAGGTGGAGACTCAATATAATGGTGGAAGAAAGGCCTTTTTATAAAAGGAAGTAGGGATTCAAGTCTCATAAAGAGCTTCCAAAAATTATGGTACTTATAGCTTCCAGCTCTCATTGCCCCTAGCATAAGCATCTTTACGGTGATTAAGGTTAAAGTGACATAACTAAGAGGATATGCTTGACAAGTTATAAACCGAAATCTCATGCCCCATACTTACGAAGACCGATCCTCATGCTACTCAACTTCAGTCACGAGTAAGCTCTTGTCATTGTAAGTATATGTGTATCATAAAGAACCGCCAACGGGGTACCCCTTGCACATGATACGGGAGCTTTCCCATAATCAAAATGACAAGGCAAGTAGACAATGATCATCTTAGCGATCTTTTTATTTGCTATTTGCATAGGTTTTTATTGAGGATGCTTCATAGAGTGCTCATTATGGTGATGCTGCAAGTTTCCACCATGATTAGGCATGGCTTAGGCTAGCGGTCCAGGCGTTTCTCTAACACACATACAAACTCCATGATCTTACAAGTTCCACTTTTATTTCACACCGCCGGGATCCATAAGCAAAAGAACATGATATCAACGGGGTACAGAGTACAAGTGCAATGTTGAAAGCATTCCCCATGAAACATGGTTCTGCTAATTTCAACTTATAAAGCGCAAGCATATACGCAACAAAGAAGGACCCAATGGTTCAAGTTTATTAGATGCAAAAAAAAGTAAAGTGTGCCATCAAGTTCGTGAGAGCTTTAATCACTAGTTTTCTCATAACAAGTTTAATTTGGAAGGTAAACAAAAGCATAAATATACTTGGAATAGCATAAGCTAGTAGGTAGGTATGGTGGACTCTTTGGAATAACTTGGTTTAGGGAGTTGGATGCATGAGTGGAACTCATACTTTGTTGTGGAGGCTAGCAAAGATGGGGCGACAAACTAAGAGAGCAATAATGGCCATAATCATGCAGAGCGACAAGACATCATTGATCAAAGCATAAAGTGATACTACAAGTTGAAAACTAAAGGATCATAAAGGCTATGGTGACTTGAGATAGTCATAACATGGTGTGAGCATGTGCCAAATCAACCCAAATAAAGCATCAAAGGAGAATACCACTATACTATGCTTTAATATGCTAAAACAACACATGATTCATCCAAGGCACATTAAGCAATCTCAATTGTTTATAACAAGTCATGCTACAGCAAATAATACTAAGCATAAAGCCAAAACAATATTAAGCATGGCATGACAAAGCATAGGCCACAGTCAAAAACAAGCTCTTTTTACCACATAAGTATGAACTTTCCTACTCTTTTCCAAACCAAACCAAACTATTTGCAAACCAATGTATGAAAGAGGGGGTCCAACCAATTTATTCAGAAAACTAAGCAAACAAAAGCAAACAAAAAACCAAAACGAAAATGAAAAAGAAGACGCTCCAAGAACAACACAACTATGCATGAAACAATAAAAATGAAGCGTTTGGAAGAAACCTGGGATTTTTATTGATGAAGAAGGGGATGCCTTGGGCATCCCCAAGCTTTGACGCTTGTACTTCTTGGATATTTCTTGGGGAGACACGCGTGGCATCCCCAAGCTTGAGCTTTAGTCCATTCTTCATCTCATTACTCATTCCTTCCATACACCTGAAATTTTTCCTTCATACAAAACTTCACACAATCTTTATTAGCAACATTAGTGTACTCAAGATAAATAAGTCTTAAGGTTCAGTTCTAACACCAAATAAACTTCCACTAGAACACTAGCTACTGTAGAACTTCCCTCAAAAATCTCAATTCCCCAAAAGAACTCAAGAAGGAACCAACAAGAAGCAAATGCAGAAAATGGCAGAAATCTGTCAAAACAGACCAGCAGGTAAAGACAAATTGTGTCTAAGACCTTATGTTGCTCAAATCAAAAAGTGTTGAACTAACGAAAGTTAGATAACAACCTAGGGCAGAAGCACAAAAATTCAAGCCTCAAAAGGACGTTCAGAGATTTTACACGATTTTTTACGGTGAAGAACAGAAATCTGTTTCTGGACAGCAACTTTCCCAAGCATTATTTCTCTCTCATTAGAGGTTACTCTTGGCACAAAAAGCAAATAAAAAGGATAAGGAGCGGTTATGATAGAAGTAATAACTTCCAAGACTCATCTAAAACTTTTGGGTTATCTCCCAATAAGTACTTTTCTTTAACGCCTTTAAGTTAGGCATGATAGTTTGAGAAGATGCTCACATAAGAAATATTAATTGAAGTAAAAGAGAGAATCAAGAAGCAAATTCAAAACACATTTAAGTCTAACCCACTTCCTATGCATAGGAATCTTGTAAAGAAACAAGTCATGAAAGAACAAAGCAACAAGCATAGGAAAGCCAAACAAGTTCAACTTCAAGACTTTCAACATAAAGAGGGGAAACTTAATATTATTGAGACACAAAAAACCATGTTTCCCCCTCTCATAATAACTTTCCGTAGCATCATGAATAAAAGTAACAATATAACTATCACAAGAAACATTCTTATCATGAGCCACATGCATAAAATAATTAATACTTCCCACATAAACATAGTCATTCTTATTAATTGTAGTGGGAGCAAATTCAACAAAATAGCCATCATTATTATTCTCATCACCATAATCATCAAATATAGGAGGCATATTGTAATCATAATTTATTTCCTCCTCAATAGTAGGTGGACTGAAAATATCATACTCATCATTGTAATCATCATATATTGGAGGCATAGTATCATCAAAGTAAATTTTCTCCTCCATGCTTGGGGGACTAAAAAGATCATCTTCATAAAAAAAAGCTTCCCCAAGCTTAGACTTTTCCATAGCATTAGCAATAAAGGTGTTCAAAGAATTCATACTAATAACATTTCTATTAGCATGCAAATAAAGTTCCATAGGTTTTTTAATTTTCTCTTCAAACACTTCATGTCCTAACTCAAGATAAATACCATAAAGCTCTCTAATTTTTTTGTTGTTTTCCATTAAGCCTAACTAGTGAAAATAAAAACAAGAAACAAAAAGACAAAATTGCAGAATCTAAAGGAAATAACTTCGAGCACTCACACCAAAGGATGTGAGTACCTTTTACCTTACCTCCCCGGCAACGGCGCCAGAAAATAGCTTGATGTCTATGCACTTCTATTCTTGTAGACAGTTGTTGGGCCTCCAAGTGCAGAGGTTTGTAGAACAGCAGCAAGTTTTCCCTTAAGTGGATCACCCAAGGTTTATCGAACTCAGGGAGGAAGTGGTCAAAGGTATGCCCTCTCAAGCAACCCTGCAATCAAGATACAAGAAGTCTCTTGTGTCCCCAACACACCCAATACACTTGTCAGGTGTATAGGTGCACTAGTTCGGCGAAGAGATAGTGAAATACAAGTGGTATAGATAATTATAAGTGGTAACGGTGATAGAAAATAACTTGATGGCGTGGAAAATACTAAAGTAAAACTGAAATAAAGATAGAAGCAAGCAAACATGTAATAGATCTAATAGCAAACGGTGTTTCATTGGTTAGAAACAAGGCCTAGGGATCATACTTTCACTAGTGGACACTCTCATATAAATATATTCTTCTTTATGATACTACGTTGTACTACTCTCCGGTTGGACACTCTAATCGATGGTAGGGCTATAACAGCACACCTCAAAGTTCATCTTTCCCATCTAGATAACCCCACATTGTCACCTTGAGCACTAGATGGTTCCAACAAACACCACAGTTTCATAAAGACATCCAACTCCAAATATAACTCGTAACAAGTATTTGTAATCTCTAGCCTAAGTGCCACCATGGTGTGCACACTGTCACTTTCACACACATGGGGAGAGCAGAGATCTATTAAAGCACTTGAGTAGCAAGGTAGATCTATAGATTACAAGCTCATGATCACAATATGGTCATGCATAGATAGAGAGATGAACACATAGCTACCGGTAGAACCCTTAGCCTCGAGAGAGAACTACTCCCTCCTCATCATGGGAATCAGCAACGACGATGGAGATGGTGGTGGATATCGATGGAGATGGTTCCAGGGGCACTTCCCCGTCCCGGCAGGGTGCCGGAACAGAGACTTTCTATCCCTCGAATCTCCCCTTCGGTGGCGGCGGTGCTGCGGAACTTTTTGTGGATTTTTGATTGACCCTCTAGGGTTTATGCATCGGGAGGCTTCTTATAGGCAAAGAGGCAAGGTCGGTGGAGTGCTAGGGGGCCACACCACCTAGTGGCGCGGCCAGGGCTAGCCCGCGCCACCATATGGTGTGGCCAGGCCCTGGCCCTCCTCCGTCTCTGATTCTGGCTCCGTGAGTCTTCTGGTAAAATAGGAATTTTGGCTGTTGTCCCATCCAATTCCGAGAATATTCATTTTCTGACTTTCCTGGAACCAAAAATAGCAGAAAACAGGCAACTGACACTGTGGCAGTTATTAATAGGTTAGTCCAAGAAATCATATGAAAAGTACTCCAAAGTGTGAACAAAACACAAGAAAGTAGATAAAACCAAGCATGGGACATCAAAAATTATAGATACATTTGCAATGTATCAGGCTCCACGGTCACTTCCTCCATGCACCAAGAATCCTTTCCATACCCTTATCCATGAGCATCAATACCAGAATATGCCCAAGGGGAAACTACCCTCCAATTGGGATTTGCCTCGTTCTAGCCATGCAGGAAAAGAAGACTTCAAGGAGGAAGAGTGGGGAAAGAATCGCAAGAGCTGGAATTCTCAACCCGACATGATTATGAGCCGCATTGAGCAGAACTCACAGCTGATTCATAATCTCACCTTCGAGATCGAGGACTTGGGGAAACTGATCAAAGATCTCATTGAGAGGATACCACCACCACCGAAGGAGTAATTCGTTATCAGGTTTGGCATCCCCTTGGTTTGTTCCAAGCTTGGGCGAGTGTCGCGGTATCACATCACTATCTTCTATCTTTTTACCTTTTTAGTAGAGTCATATCATGAATAGAGAAGTTATCATGTAGGATGGTTTGCATTATGGAAGTGTCCCCTCTCTCGTTAGATATGTATCCCTTAGTGTGAGTTGCTGTTATGGAATATTAATGAGAAGTTCTATCATTTACTCTTTTGCATATCTTATATTAGTTTTCAATTCATGGTTTTATGATTGATCTTGTTGTTAGTATTGGTATCACTTTGGGATCATTGAGTTAATTTAGTTGGTTTTGGCAAACATGGCTTGGTCAGTAGCAACACTATTTTTGAGGGTTGAATAAAAAGATAAAAGTACTCTTAAATAAATATAATGTCATCATCTTTCTTTCTTGATTTGCTCATAAGTTTAGTATTCTCTGGTTAAGATGTTTTGTGCTTCCAAGGAAGATTGCATGTTTGTTTTTATCACTTGTATGTTTGTTTGTTTTCTTCAACTCTTATACTTGCTACCCAGCCTTGCTAGCCAAAAACCTGTACTGAGAGGGAATCCTTCTCGTGCATCCAATCCTTAAACCAAACCTATGCCATTTGTGTCCACCATACCTACCTATTAGCACTATTGCTATTCCAAGTAAATTCATGTTTTTATCTACCTTCCAAATTAAACTTGTTTTGTGAAAATTAGTGATTAAATCTCTCACGAACTTGATGGCACACTTTACTTTCTTGTACTTAATAAACTTGAACCATTGTGCCCATCTATGTTGCGTATATGCTTGCGCTTTGTGAGTTGTGAATTAGCAGAACCATGCTGTCATGGGGAACGCTTTCAACATTGCACTGGTACTTTGTGCCTAGTTGATATCATGTTCTTTTGTCTATGGATGTCGTCGGTGTGAAATGAAAGGGGATCTTGTAAGTCCATGGAGTTATGCATGTGTGTTAGAGAAACACCTGGGCCGCCGGTCTAATCCATGCTGTCATGGTGGAAACCTGCAGTGTAACCATAATGAGCATCTATGAAGCATTCTTCTTATAAAAAAAGAGATAGAGATTGAAAAAAAGAGGAAAAGAAAAAAAAGATGAGGAAAGAGAGAAAAAACACCATATTCCCATGTTAAATAAGAAGATTGCTGAGATGCTCGTTGGCGGTTCTCTATGATACACATGTGCTTACTATGACAAGAACTTACCGGTGACTAAACTTGAGTAGCATGAGGAGCGACCCCCGTATTCAAGGGACATGAGATTTTCAATTTACAACTTGTCAAGCATATCCTCGTATTTGATCACTTTAACCTTAACCACCTAAAGATGCCTATGATAGGGGCAATGAGAGCTGAAAGCTAATAAGTATCATAATTTTTGGGAGCTCTTTATGAAACTTGAAATCCCTGCTTCCCTCTGCGAATGGCCTTTCTTTTACTTTCTAGTTAAGTCAGTAAACCTATTCCTTTATATCTCAGCAAGTATTTTGAGTTGTTGTGTTTTATTCATTCATATGATGATTTATTCAATCATGTCCCTCATGTTCCTTGTTTTGCACTTTGCTCTTATCTTGGTGTTTACAACTTTGAAAGCTATCTTTGAAAACCAGTTATTTGTGAACTCCAGCAAATTATCAACTATTCTTCGACCAAGAGCTAAGTTTGCCATTACCAATTATGATTTACTTTATGTATCTTTATTGTGTTTCCTTTACTTATTGCAAGTAAAGTTATATAATACTGAGTTGTCTTCTATTATGATTTATGTATTAATGAATGTGATGCTTCTTGTCTGTATTCTTTTATCGACTCTTCACTCCATAAACATAAGGTCATGTTTATTGAGTTCAGTTTTCGCTTGGGGACAAGCGAAGTCTAAGCTTGGGGGGAGTTGATACGTCCATTTTGCATCACTATTCTATATCATAATTCACTGTTATTCATTGATATATTTCATATTAAGAGATGATACTTATGTTATTTCATCTGTTTTTGCATGGTTGATGACTTTTGGAGCATGGACCGCTGCAGTCAGGATTCTGATGGAAAAGGTGCTGTTTGCAGGAAAAATTCACGAAGATCAGAAAATCCGGGAAAATACATGGAAAATCCTAATTTTCCAGAAGACGAAGGAAGCCAGAAGGGGAGGCTGAGATGGGCCACAGGGGGCCCACACCACCCCCTGGCATGGGCCAGCCTAGGCCGCGCCACCAGGTGGTGTGGCCGTCCTGGTCCACCCTTGGCTCTCCCCTCAGGCGTATATTATCCTCCCGAAACCCTAAGACTCGGGGGCGACCACAGAAAGATTCTGTCGCCTCTGCGGGGCGGAAAACACCGAGAGAGAAATATCTCTCCGGCAGACAGAATTCTGTCGGGGGAATTCTTTCCCCGAGAGGGGAGATCGTCGCCATCAACACCACCATCAAGCTGGACTTCATCGGGATCATCATCATCATCATCATCACCACCATCTCCACCAGCACCCTCATCACCATCTCCATACTGCTGTAACAATTGGGTTGAATCTTGCATAATTCTTAGGGGGAAACTTTCCCGGTGTTGATTACTCTTTGTCGTTGATGCTATTGAGTGAACCGTTGAATTATTGTTTATGTTCAAATTTTTATACATTATTATTCCATCTCTGATCATGGTCCATATAATGTCTTGTGAGTAGTTCGTTTTGTTCTTGAGGACATGGGAGAAGTCATGTTGTTAGTAGTGGAATTGTGTTGAGAAAGATTCAATAGTTTGATATTTAAGTTGTGGTGTACTTCTTCTAGTGGTGTCATGTGAACGTCGACTACATGACACTTCACCTATATGGGCCTAGGGGAATGCATTGTGTATTTGGCTACTAATCGTAGGGGTTGCCGGAGTGACAGAAACCTAAACCCCCGTTAGGAAACCATTGCACAAGGGATGTCAGGGTCTTAGAGTTTAAAGCTGTGGTTAGGTTTCTACCTTAATTACTTTCTTGTACTTGCGGGTGCTTGCAAGGGGTATAATCACAAGTATGTATTAGTACTAGGAAGGTCAATACATTAGCACAGGTTCACCCACACAACACTTAGCAAACTAAAGAAGATTAATCAACTATATGAAGCGAAAGCACTTGACGATATTCCCGTGTATCCTCGAGAATGTTTGGTCATCTTAAGTAATACAACCGGCTTGTCCTTTGCTGAATAAAGGATTGGGCCACTTGCTGCATTTATTCTTATTGTCTTTTATTTACTCGTACTTTATTTACTTGCATTATCAAAAACCCCTAAAAATATGTTTGCTAAGTATTTGCAGAGAATTCCTGATCCATACCACTAGCCAGCACCTTCTGCTCCTCGTTGGGTTCGACACTCTTACTTATCGAAAATACTGCGATACACCCCCTATACTTGTGGGTCATCAATTACATGTGATGGAAACCTCTGAAGCCGGTGTAGGGTCAGCTCCGCCATCCACTATCCATGTGTTTGTCAGTCATCCCAACCTAGCCACCTCAAGCTTCGGTGGGGGCCAGCATCCTCGCAAACGTCATGACATGCTGGTCGAGATATCCTCAGCCCAAAAGGACCACCGTCGAGCTCCAGGCAAGTGAACGCATACATCAGCCCCAGCTGTAACTTGCCGGACCTAGATTATGCCCTTTCTGGCCTAGATCTAGACCCGAAACTAGTACTCCCTGAAAGAAGGATAGAGAGGGAGAGAGATTGGCGAAATATGTTGGATATAATATTGAGCCTCATGGGAGAGTATATATAGGTGTACAGAGAATTATCTTGGAGTATGAGTCAAGTTAGGCTAGAATCCTAACTATCCTAAGCTACCATAATAACCGTCTACGCATCATACTCTAACATCCCACCTCCCCCCGCAGTCGTAGCGGTAGCGTCGTGAACAACCAGAACGTCGTGGACGATCAGACTAGATATAAACCGAAGTAGCATCCAGTAGGCTGACATCACCCCGCAGTCGTAGCGGAAACGTCTTGGACGGTGTCGCGTCGCGGTAGCTTGAACTGTAGAGGAAGCTGGTGATGCTCAAGTGAGGTGGTAGCGCTTGTTCCAATGTCGAGGAAGCTGAGAGCATGAGGCGGTGCCATGGTCGAGGTAGCCGTGTGATGGGTCGCTGTGGTCAATGTTGTGATCGGGGATGCCCGTGTCGAGGTAACTGCATGTGAAGCCGCATGCGCATAGTGCGTGAGGAGGATGACGGAGACGCGTCGAGGCAGTCATTGAGGGTGTCGATGCCGAAGTCAATGCGGTCCGAGCCGTCGAGGACGAGGTGCGACCATAGTTTTGCCAAAACTAGGCGCACGTCGGGGATGAACGCACACTCCGGTTTTGCCAGAACCGAGTATGCAAAGAAGAACTTGTCGGTGACGCGATCGAGCCAGTCTTAGAGGGGTCGATGCCAAAGAAGACGTTGTCGAAGCCGATGAAGACGAGGCGCCGATCCGAGTTTGCCAGACTCGGGATCACGTCGGGTACGAAGGCTCTCCCGATGTTGCTAGTACCCGGCGTGCGGGGGCAGGGACCATCATGAACTTGTCGCCATGTCAGAAAGACTAGCAGAGGAAGCCTCCAGAGCGGTTGCGACACGCAGAGCGTCTAAGGGAGAGATGCCGGTGCTCTCCGTGGTTGTCGGAGTAGAGTAGCAAGTGGTGTAGTCGGCGATGAGGCGATGACGCTGGCGGTGAAGTTGTAGTGGACGAAGACATAGAAGGCGGCGAAACCAGCGGTGACCTGGGTTAGTCATGCTAGATGCCTAGAGTGGCGATGGGGTAGTCGGCGGGACCTGTGACGGTGAGAGGGCGCCCTGTAGGTTACCTTGTGAAGCGCGGCGGCGATGCTCGAAGTAGGCGAGGAAGACCCGGCGACGTGACGAAGACCATGTGCAGACGGCGGCGATCCGCGCCGTAGGATATGGCACGGTGAAAGTCGAGGCCGTCGATGCACGAGGACGGCAAAGTAGGCTGCGTGCAGCCACGCTATGACCCGAGGGGGCGGCATAGCTGTAGGGCGCAAGTCGGTGCAGTGGCTAGGTGCGGTGACCCAGCATACCACTGCATGATGTAGTACACTATAGTCGTTGACATAACACCAATGGAACACCGTTCACTAGTATTACATCCCTCAGAGTGGTACAACAGAAACACAGTAGGTCCAAGACATGTCTATAGATTACAACTCGACTCTTTACAAAAGATCCAGAGAACACTCGAGGTTAAAGAGAGAGAAAGAACTTCTTACAAAGAAGAACCAGAAATAATAACTCCGAACTATCTAGTAACTAAGTCTAGTATCTAAACTATTTGGCTTGCCATTGCTGCTATTGCAATGCTCTACAGAAATAGGTTTTATGGCTAGAGAATCTACTCCTATCTAAACCGATACCTTATCTTCACTTCAGCTAATGTATATGTTGACTTCATTGACTTTATTGAAGAACTTGAGTTATCGATTGTCAGGGGGACTGTCCCCGGGTACCACAAAGACTATCCAAGACAGACGAAAAAGGCAAAAACAAATAAAAGAATAAAAGAAAACTGCAACAGACAAGTTCTGGGTCGGCTAGAGCCTCCCAGCCGGCCCACGGCCGCATCACCCTCTTCTCCCGGCTAGGGCCACCACTGCCCGGCTGGGCCATCCGGCTCCCACCGCCTGGCTGGGCCAGACCCCCGGCTGGGCCGCTTCCCTCTCCCTAGATGGGCATCATCCACCTCGCCCCACATGGCCACATCAGGCCCTCCCGGCTCCGCCCAGCTTCCCTCGCCTGGGCGGCTCCCGCCCGGTTGGGCCTCTCCCGTGCTACCCCCGGCTGGACTCCTCTACCTCGGGTGGGCCGGATGCCTCGCTCGGCCCGGGTAGCTCCGAACCGGATGGGCCTCAGCCGGTGGCACGCCCACCACTGCCCTAGTCGGATCGCTGGGATCGTTCGATCCTAGCTGGTCGGGTCCTTCCTTCCGGCTCCAGCAGCTGCTCCGATCGACCAAGGTAGAGAAAAGACTCAGCATTGGATTCCAACGTACCAGAAGTACTAGAGGACAAGACCGACAAGATCAGAGACACTGAGGCCACGCTGCTTACCTATGCAATAGTAGACACTATGCATGACACCATGTACACTTTATCAGATGACATAGGCAATAGTACTAGTTAGGCAGCGGGTCCCACCTTTGTCCCTTGGGCCTCAATATAAGGCACCAGGGAGGGAACTCATTCAGAGATAAACATACATCGATCGTTAGCTAGCTAGCTCGCTCTCACTCTCTGCTAGCTAGCTCGTTCACTCGGGCACACAAAGACAGATACAGACATAGGTTGGTCATTGTGCATTTAAGACAAGTAGCTAGAGAATACAGCTCGAGGAGCACTTGTAGCCCGTATATCGCTCATAGTTAGATCGGCAAGAGTAGGAGTTTTACCTCACCACGAGGGCTCTGAACCTGGTACTTTCTACATCCAGCTACGTTTGCTTGTATCCAATCTCGCCTGCGGATGCTGCCGATAGATTCTCTGCTAGTCCCTACACCTCTATCTATCCTTCTTAGGTACTGCCGTTCCCAACACAACGACAGTTGGCTCCCACCGTGGGGCAAAAATATAGCTTCGGCCGGAGTTCCGTTCTGCACGGGACCACTTCGTCTTCATCGGCATTGACGCCGTCTCAAGTTTCTCGGGGGCTCGTCGCGGCCGCCCGCGCCTGTCGCCGCCGTCGCCACCTCACCGAAGTTTCTCGGGGCTCGCCCACAAGGCCGCCGCCTCCGCTTCACCGAATTTCTTGGGGGCTCGCCGAGTCCCCCGGGGGCTCGCCGCCGCGCTCGGGGGCTTGCCATCGCTCGCCGCGTTCGACCGCGCCGTCCTCGGCAGAGTCGCCATCACCTGCACCATCCACAGCGGCACCGAGCCGGCGCGTCTGTCTTTAACCTCTTTGGCAAGCTTCGCAAGCTCGTGGCTGTCCGCGCGTCACGTTCGCCCGCGTCGGTGGCGAGGTCGTCCACTGCAACCTCCTCCCTGCAGCCGGCGCCCGTGTGTGTCGGCCTCGTCGCCGCGTGCATCCCTATCGTCTCCCGCCCGCTGCTGTGGCAGCGCCGCCGCCTGTCACGGCTCATCGTTCCCTGCCCGCGGCCGCAGGTCCACGCACACGTGCTCCTCCTGGCCAAGAACGGCCGCGCGCATCCGTCCGTCACCGGTGCCCCCTCACTAGCAGGTCCTTCGCCTCGTGCCCCGACGAAGCCTTCCGCCAGCGCCGCCCTCGACCTCGCCATGAAGGCGCGTCCTTGTCTCGGCGCTTGCGCGAGCCGTCCTCAACCTTCCTGCGACGAGCCTGCCTTCGCGCGCCTCCTCCAAGATTTGCCAGCCCAAGGCGGTGCCCCGGCAGCGCGCTCTCCTCCTCCGCGTGTGTGTCGTCGCATGCACCCACGTGGCAGCCGTCGCGCCTCCGCCCTACGTATGCTCCGCCCCGCTCCGGCTGCCCCCTCTAGCGCCCGCGCGCTCCTCTCCGCCGCCTCACTGCGCTCCTCCGGCTCTGCCCGCATGCCGCTTGCGCGCCCGCGCGTGCCCTCGCGTACTCCCGCGCCCGTCCCTGGCTAGTCGGCAGGCGCCGCCGCGTGCTCCAGGTTCCTCTGGCTCCGCTCGCTGCGTAGGCCGGCTGGCTCCCAGGCCGTCGATAGCTTCTCTGCTAGTCCCACACCTCTATCTAACCTTCTTAGGTACTGCCGTTCTCAACACAACGACAGTTGACGCCCATCGTGGGGCAAAAATATAGCTTCGGCCGGAGTTCCGTTCCGCACGGGACCACTTCGATCACGGATCGGAGAAAAATACTTACAGGACAGCCGATCACGGATCGGCGGACGAACCCTGCATACGGGTTGCGCAGCCCCCGGCGAAGATCATGGAGATCGACCTCCTCGGGGACAGCGCGGCGGAAGATAGGGTTTGAGATCGATTTAGGCTGATACCATGAAAGAAGGATAGAGAGGGAGAGAGATCGGCGAAATATGTTGGATATATTATTGAGCCTCACGGACGAGTATATATAGGCGTACAGAGGATTATCTTGGAGTATGAGTCAAGTTAGGCTAGAATACTAACTATCCTAAACTACCACAATAACCGTGTACGTATCATACTCTAACACTCCCTTCGATCCATATTATGGAGTAGAGAGAGTAGTATTTTTTCAAAACATAAACATTTTCTTAATATAAAATAGAAAGTACAAGTGAAAAATAAAATAGAAAGTAAGATGAGAAAATAAAACAGTAGAAAATAGAAGAAAAATAAGAAGTAAAATACAGAAAAGAGAAAATAGGGAGGGGGAATTCCTTCATGCGGGAGGAAATCACTCCTGAGTTGAGCAGAAAAATAAGATTTCCACCTACATGTTCCTTTTTTTGAGCTTATGTTTTTCTTTTCTTTATTATTTTTCTTTTCCTGTTTTTCTTTATTTTACCTTTTTATGATTTTTTTGACTTTGAAAACTGTTCAGATTTCGAATACAGAAACTTCAAATTTTGGAAAAGAAAGTTTTTAAAAAATGTTCGGAATTTGAAAATATTACATTTTTAAAAATGTTTAGAACTGTAAATATCCATTTTAGAAATTTTTCAGATTTTTAAGAAAAATAATAAACAAAAACATAAAAGAAAACATAAAATAGAAAATAGGAAAATAAAAGCAATACTTCCTGTTGGTCCGTAATAGAGCGGCCCATGAGGATGCCGCATCAGGCGGAGCACCCCTCGCTCTTGCGTTGGCCGCTGAATAGGAGTTCCCCTCCACAGGCTGTCGAGGTGATGTGGGCCTTTTTCTTCAAGTTCAGGTGACGTGGGCCTTTTTTTTCAAGTTCAGGCCTCTACAAGACAAACGTCATAACTTTAGATAAAATTATTCCTAGTTTGGTATATACCCTTTTAGTCTCACAAATTTTTAGTCTCACATCTTGCAAAGAGAACAACATTAGTCCTACAACTTATAACCCGGTGGACCTGACGCAGTTGTTATATAAATAAGAAAATCCAAACATGTATTGTAAGAAATCGAACTCACTACCTACACTAGTGAAGAAATCAGCCTTGCCACTACAGCAGACAGGGCGCCCTTATTAATTGAAAAACGCTTGTTTATTATACTCCCTCCGATCGAAATTAGTTGATTCTGATTTATCTAGATTCAAATATATCTAGACATGTTTTAGTATAGATACATCCGAATCTAAACAAAACCGAGTCATCTAATTTGAATCTCGGAGGGAGTACATTACTTTCCTGGTGATGTGTCTACACGTACACACGGCTGATGTGTTCTTTATTTTGCACATCCAAAATATGTGTTCCAAAGTTATGATAAAACTAAAAAATGATGCAAGTTTTCAATCCGAAATAATTTGTGCTCTGAGCTAGTTACAACTCAAGTTTATTCTTTTTCTTTTTTGCGAATAAGAAAAAGTTCATGTTTATTCTAGACACTGCAACTAGCAACCAGGTTAACGACTAAGTTATACAGTAGATATTCTGAACCGTGCTAACATGCACATGACGAGATATTTTGGTACAGTTGACGCACAAGATTATGTTGGTAGTAGACGTGAGCACTTTTATGTGTCGTGTGTGCTTTTTATTATATAAATTAATTACGTCCTCCAAATTAACAAATAGCATCTACCGGCTTAGAGATTTAATGTGCGTGTGTGCTTACTAGCTTGTGCCGGCCGATTCCCTTCCCTTCCCTGCTTAGAGTTTACTTTTACGTCAACACCAAGAATACAAATGACACATAAAAATATACAGGAGTTATTTAAAAAAAATCGGTGTCATTTGTGAACGAATTTAATCAAACTTACTGAAATTCGATTAAATTGGACAAAAATACTCTCGGGATACAAGTTGTGGTACTAGTATTGTCTATTTTGTAAGATATGAGACTAAAACGATTGGGCGATGCAAGATGTGAGACTAAAGGTGTATATATCTCGTTAATTTACCATGTAAGTTGTATTAGTAATTTTCAATAAGGCCTCGTTTACTTGTCCTGTATTTGCTAGGCTGGACGAGTATTTTCCTGGCCCACCCGACAATCTTCGATTTTCCCTGCAGGCCCGTTTACTTCTCTGCTATTTCCGAGTTTTATCCCGGCCTTTTCCTGAAAATCCCCGTACCCAACCTGTCCGGGTATTTCGACACACGACCCAGACCACGCGTTTTGTCTGGGAAGAAAGAGCTGCCTCCTCTCGAGGACAGAGGCGACACCGACAGCGCGGACTGGAGGCGACGGCGAGGGCGCCGACGAGGGTCTAGAGACGCCACCGACGAGGAACGCCTACATCGATTAGCTCTCGCGGCTCGTCCCCTCCTCCCCTCGTTTTTAGGGTTTCTTGCCGCCGCCGCCGGCCCTTCCCCTCCCAGACCTGAGTGGCGGTGGCGACAGTTGAGGGCCTTGCGCACAGAATCCACCAATTTCCTTTTACCTGTTACAGTTTCGATTAGGGTCCTATCTGAGCTGAACAAAAATTATTTGTTTTCCAGAAATAAATTTTATTTATTTCAGCGTGTTAGTACAATGCCAGTTTCCCGACAGTAAGCTAGTACAATGCTATCAGAACTTGCAGTACAGGTGGCTTAGGGCCTTCAAGGTCTGCTGCAGATAAAAGAACATTTTTCAAGATGGTATCAGAATACTCGCACCAACTGTATCAACCAATACATTTATCCTAATACCCAACCCAGTACTTTATATCTGCAATATTAAAGTTGGGTCTATTTATATCTGTGTTCTGTTCCCCTCTGTTTCTTCCATTCAATAACTTATCAATTGCATTCATTTACCGAAATGGAAGACATACTATTATTTGCACTTGCAGCATCAGAAGAATCCTCTTGGTCACCTACTTCGGCTGATGGTACTTCATCTTATTCAGTCAAACTATCATTCACTGATTCCAGGCCTGTACCTACTCATTTCTTTCTTTCAAGGTTCCATGCCTAGGATATTTATAATGTGTCCTCATCGTACAAGAGATTGCGACCCCTTCCTTGTTGGTATTGTCTTGCCAAGATACTGTTAAAATCTGGTTGAACTATCCATAGGATTTGGGAGATCCTTTCTTCTATTCTGTCAACTAGAGGCAGGAGACCAGTTACTGTAGATCAATTGGCAACTTTATTTGCACGTTCAAGCTTAAAACTAGCTGCATGTTTTCATCTAAATAAATCTGACGCTACAAGATTATTTTGTATTTCTGGTTGCTAGTGTGTTCATACTGATCTTCCTCTTCACGCTCTTTTATTACTTTCTAGTGCTACTACTTTACCTAGTAGTGTTCAAATGATCCAACTAAAAATATTGAGCCACAAGTTCCTTTAGTGTGAAGTTAGTACTGCTGAATGAACTAATGTAAGATGGGTCTGTGCACAGGTGTATGTAGCGGTTTGAAGCAACACCTTTTGTTTTCATGATGCTTGTGCTTCAACAAGTGCTCCTCACCTTTTTTTTGTCGCAAATTAACCGTGGTGCCTCTGCTTAATGTAATGATGGAATAAGTATATGTTCATATAGTCAACATCTCGGCTCTGTTCATGTCATACTTGTGTCTGGCCTGTTGATTGTTGTTTTTTGATAGATACCTACCCCTTGGACTATAGTTGGAGTGGACGAACCACCACCTTCGTGGGATCCTGTGAGCACACCAAATTTCGGTATGAATTATATTTACTACTTCTACTAGCCCTTGAAATCTTTTTGTTTGCCTTAATTGCTATTTTCAGTGCTAAATGAATCCACCAAGGGTAGACCATATTAGAAAGAGGAGAGAGAAAAGATGATGAGGAGTTTATGTTTTTACTATTACCAATATTAAACTTTCACCAAATGGATAGTAGAGGACAAATGGAGAGAATTCAGTGGCATAGCTCTGTCTTATACGGCAAGAAGCATGTCGAAGGAATTCTTGAGGGACATGTGAAGAACTGTCGGGTTGCCTATAGGATGGAAGCACACATTTTCAGATCCTTAGCATCCTACCTTAGAAGAGAAAGGTTCTTAAATGACAAAAGGATTAAAGTTGAGGAAAAGCTTGCTATTTTTCTCTACATGCTATCACACAATGCCTCATTTCAAGATTTGCAATTGGAGTTCCAGCACAACATAAGTGCATAAAAGAATTCTTCAACATCATCCCTGTCCTAAGTAGGCGATTTTTGAAGCCTCCCATCATTGACCAACCACATCTGAAAATTGCGAATGATGATCGATTCTACCCATATTTCAAGGTTCTTATTTTGACACCTTGAAGCTCTTCCTTACCGCTCAACCATTAATATGTCAAAAATTGAATCTCATCTTCCCTTGCCATTCATCTATTTTTTTGCAGAACTGTATAGGAGCAATTGATGGATAACATGTTCCTGTTAGTGTATCACCCCACCTTGTTGCTCCTTTTCGCAATAGGAAGGGAACCCTCAGTCACAACATGATGATTGCATGTGATTTTGACCTAATTGTCACTTACATCTCTTGTGGTTGGGAAGGATCTGCTACAGATGCTAAAGTCCTTTGGTCTGCCTTGAACACTGGTTTTAAAGTACCCAACGGGAAATTTTACCTTGTTGATGGCAGTTATGCAAATACGTAATCCTTCCTTGCCCCATACCGTGGTGTGCGGTATCATCTAAAAGTATTCGGCCATGGCCGCCATCGCCCACAAAATTACATGGAGCTCTTCAATCACCGTCATGCTATGCTGCGAAATCATATAGAAAGGCTCCTAGGAATACTTAATAAGCGATTCCCTATTCTAAATGTCATAGCATTCCACCCAATGCGAAACCAAGTGAAGATAGTTGTAGCTGCTGCAGTTTTGCATAATATCATTAGAATGCAATATGGAAATGATGAGTGGCTTGATAACCAAGAAGACATTATACCTCCAGCTAACTATGTCGATCTGCCCAATGGTGATGATAACCACCAAGGAAACAACCACGCCGGCAATGCTTTAAGAGACCAAATAGCCGTGCAAATGTGGAACGATTTCCAACATAACTAGCTTTTGGTCATGTAATAGTGAAATTTGAATTTGTCTTTAGTTTGCATGTTTCATAATGGAATAAGTGTATGTTGGATAATATTCTTTATGTCATAATGGAACAAGTGTATGTTTCATATTTGAATGGAATGTGTGTATGTTGGTTGATATATGTCTTTAGTTTTTGTGTTATTTCTTTTCAAAACAGATATGCATCCAAAAGGTTCTCCTAAGTTTAACTTGCAAAAGGCTGCACTTGGCATGAAAAAAACACCATCAAACAATCAGAAAAGGAGATCTCCCAAACGTAACACATGATATGCATTCTTGTTCTACTGTTTATGTGTTCTGCTGTTTATGTGTGCTGCTGTTTATGTGTGCTTGTGTTATTCTATCATGCTGATAATTTGCACAAACCTGAGATGCCAATTCTCATGTTTCTTAGCTAGTTAGTTACTTTGCAGAAACCTAAAATGCCAATTCTTGCTGTCCATGCATGTCTGTCATACAATCACTTTAAATTGAATATCATGTTTTAACTTCATTAGCTTCTATAGGATCGAAACCAAGAGCTCAATGGAATATGGGACTGCGGAAATCTCTACTTGACATACTTCATGAGCACAACAATGACTACCATAGAGCTCAAAATGGATGGAGTGGGGACACATGGAATCTAATGACGAAAATATTCAAAGATCGAAATAAGCATGTGGATTTCACAAAGTCGCAGTTACAAGACCAAGAGAAAGAACTCAAGAGACAATATTGTATGCTGAAGGAAGCCCGCAAGCAAAGCGGTGCCGGGTGGTGTGAGAATAGTTGCAGAATACAAGTTGATGATGCACTCTGGGATAACTTACTAATTGTAAGTTTTTTCCATTCTTATACTTGGCCAGGATTTATATACCAAGGTGGCACTCATTTTTCCTCTCATGTTTGGTTGCGGTCCTTCCCAAAAATCGGGAAATTCAAGAAATATGACTTCCCTCTGTTTGATAGACTTGGAGATCTTTATGATGGTAACTCGACTTATGTTCATTGTTAGCACTAAGTCAGATACATAATAGTATTACTTGTTTGCATAACTACATTTGTTTTTTCAGGGCAAATTGCGGAGGGGATGTACAATTTCACATCTATCTCCGAACCATCACAAATTGATGAAGAATATGAAGAAATACAAAGTGTGGATACAAATGATGATGATGATGATCTACATATTGTAGATGGAGGGGTTCCTTCTCACCGAGGAGATGAGGTCAATCGAGTCATTGATGGTAAATTTAGCTCGCACAACACATCACATTCAGTCAAGAGTAATAAAATATACATGATTTGACAAATGCTGATATGTGTATCTTTACTAAATCCAGTGGATGCTGCTGAAAAGGACGAGTTAACAAATAAAGGGGGTCCTGCTATTGT
Organism: Avena insularis; assembly: GCA_023614405.1. NCBI lineage: Eukaryota > Viridiplantae > Streptophyta > Magnoliopsida > Poales > Poaceae > Avena > Avena insularis. The sequence continues at coordinate 472,192,773 of CM042696.1, read as the reverse complement.
ACCCAAGAAAAAACCAACAAATGGAGGGGGTCCTGCTATTGTATCCAAGGAAAAGCCAACAAATGAGTTAAAGAAACCTAACAAGAGCGATGCGATGGTAGCAGTGGTTGACAGATATGTCAAGATGAAAGAGAAGTAGGCTAAGAAAGAAAAGGCCGAGTCAAATATTTTCACTATTTCTAAGTGTATTTCTGCTGTGCAAAATATGAAGGAGCTCTCACGCGTGGAGAGAGTGAAGGCTTCAAAAGTGTTCAAAAATTGCTGAAAACCGAGAGACATTCCTTACTTGGGCTGCTCAAGATGAGGAGTCGGCTATCATGTGGTTACGGGGTGAACTGCAAGAGTTACCTTGAAGTAACCCTTCTATTCCTTCTATTCCTACTTGCTATTAACTGCCCTGCTTGCTACATACTAAGGATTTTTGATCAATATACCATTTTAAAATATACTATTTGAAGGATATTTGTCTCCACAATATTAGTAACCCTTCCAGCATGTCAATTCATTCAGAACGTGTTACATTTCCATGGTAATGCAAATGTTGTTGTCACCCTGAAACATTTTTTCATCACAAGTATTTATCCAGTTCCTCATCACAAGTATTTATCCAGTTCTAGATTGTCACCCTGAAACATTTTTTCGTGTGTTTGTAGATCGATGCTTTGAAAAACATTGACTTCTGCCCCAACCTAGTTGCTCGAGTGCATCTTTAGTATGATTACTATTTTCCTTATGTTTAGGTGGGAATAGCGTGCTTGTGGTTTATTCTGGAGTCTTGCAAGATCATGTAATAACAAGACCAACATGCTAATTGACAGCTATGTCAAAATGTACTCCCTCTGTTCCCGTAAGTAAGGCGTATATTTTTTTTGGCAAAAATCACCAGAAAATAAGGCACAGGCATTATAGAGTACTCTCTCCGTTCCAAATTGTCAGATTTGGTCTAGATACGTATCTAGACGCGTTTCAGTGTAGGTTCGCTCATTTTGGAAAAAAAAGGCGACAACTAATTTGGAATGGAGTAGCTAGCAATCCAGAATTACCCCTCCCTCGCTGTAGAGTAGAGGAGATGCTGTGTGTGCGTGTGCATGTGGGTGGTGACTAGCTGGTGGCTGTTTAGCTAGAATGGAGGAGGTGTTGCCCAACAAACAGGAGAGAGATAACCATTAGGAGCTACTCCCTCTGTTTCATAATATAAGATACAGTTATTATAATATTGATTCCATATGTGAATCAGTATGTTTTTCACACACGAAATTGCATATAATGTGCAGATACAGTTATCCAAATTTCCCTGTTTTCCTTCAGTAGTTGAGATACATTTGTTTCAACATGGTTCTAGAATTATAGTCAAAAAAGATTTAGTTTGAATTATTGAGAACTGGAGTATATGGATGTAAAATGAACACAGAAAATATTACTAGTATTAGTTTTAGAACAAAAACATCTTGTTAGCAAGTAAGATTCGACACACATGCAGCAAATGCTACAATACATTCAAATATCCCAATAAAATTTATCCGTTGAAGTTGGCTCCTTGGTCAGCTTAATCCCTGGAGTGTTTAGCGCAACATGACCTTTAACATCATGACATCCTTGGAGTGGGCAGAGTTCTTAGTTAACAGCTACTATGTAAGACAATTTATCACAGAATTACTTAATGAGCCCCTACTGTGTCTAAAAGACCATGAATTATCACATGAATTAGTTGACAGAGTCTGGAGTAGACAATTTTATCCATAGTTTTGATATATGTATTTCTCTAAAATTATAAAATACTACGACAAAATATGTAAAAGTTCAAATGTTTTTATATACATATTAATACCCGGTATATATAGATTAGTGCAGCTGCACATATTCTCCTTGATATACAGTTTTGTTCTTCATTGTCAATATATAGGTAACTAGTCTGATACAGGTCCCACACGCACCTGCTGGGCAGATTGGTCTAAGGCACGGACGATGGTGCACCAATCTATAATTTATAGTATTTACTCTAAGAATTTAGCAATATTTTTCTTTTGTATTGTATCATCTTACAAACAATTATAGACTTTAAATCATTATATTATATATTTCTTGTCGCTTGCCTTCATACTACTTTTCTAGATCTAAATTATTGTGCAGTTATTACAATACTAGTACATTAACCAGTTCTTCAAAGGCAAACCTCAGGGTAGTTGTAGCTCTAGGATTTGGTTTCTTTACATGTTAAAATACCGAATTGCATTAGCTACGGTGCTTGTTCGACCCGTTTGCTTACAAAATGAACTAACTTGTATATTTTGCCGTGTTGAACAGGTTGATGCTAATTATATCATCTGGCCGGAGCTTGAGGAAACAATGATCCCATCACCAGTAGTTTTATTTTTTTAGAACTCCAATTTGACAATATCCTTATGTAGTATCTATTGTTTGATATCATTTGCCTTTTTTAAACTGACATTCCACTTTTTGAGGGAGCATAACCTGATGTAATATTTCAGGCTCTTCAGGTTATGTCGAGTAGAGGTTGATTATAAATTTAAGCTCTAGTTTGTTGATCATATAGTTAATCATGTGTTCTTGTAGTCTATGTCGTGAGATTGAATTTATTTAGTTCAGAAATTGAATTTGATGCAGACATTCAGCTGTATTCAGTGCAAAGATTGATTTTTTTTGCTTCAGTAATTATGACCATTATCATGTCGATGGTGTAAAGTTCTATCTTCTATTGCCTGATCTAAATTGTCTTGCTTTCCCGTCCATCCTCTTCCATCCCCAAAAATCCAGTTACCAGAGAGGAGTGAGAAGTGAGGGGAAATACTGGGAATTGTTGGGAAATGTGGGGATTCGGTGACAGGGAGGGATTCACCAAATCCCCTCCCATCTCCAAACTCTCCGGGGGTAAAAGTACGAGAGAAGTAAACAAGGCCTAAGACAATAACACACAATAATAACAGAAAACACCCCAAATAGATCCTTGGCATGCTAAACTAATGCAACAGGCCGGATCTCCGATTTTATTTTCCCTACAAGTTGCATGTATGTTCCGTTGAGAGTCCATCAGAGACCAACCGAATTAGCTGCCGGCCGCCAACACACACATGTTCCCAACAACACAACACAATATGTTGAACAATTCTCGCGTATGAACAAAAAACAACACCAGGTTTTTTCATAAAACAGACAGAATTAATCATTTACATTATAATATTCAGTTCAATATTTTTCTGTGTTTTTTCCCAAAAAATAAATTTATGTTCTAAAATCTATTATACAATTAAATAAATTGTAGCTGTGTGTAACAGGTTGGGCTAAAAGTGGCCCATGCATGTGCAAGAGGGCCTGAGGCGGCGGCGTCATAACCGTGTTTGCATGCTAAACTAGTGCGACATGGTTTGTCTACGAGTAATGCTACAGTTACGGAGGGTTTTTTACGGGCTGGTTTTACGAAATGATGTGGCAACACCGGATTTGCATAGATTTTTAACAGTTCCGTGGTTTCAAGGCTACGGTCCATCCACGAATCAGCACGTCAGTCCGTAGGTTAAAATCCGTAAGAATTTGTCCCTAGGTCCAACATTTCATTTGTCTATCTTATTTCATTTTCTCTAAGTACAAGTTGAGAGTTCATCAGAGGCCAACCGAATTAGCTGCTGCCAACACATATGTCTGCAACAGCACAATACAATGGGCAGAACAGGATCCCCTCAGCCTCAGCACCAGCTAGCATCATCCAGCCTGTGGTTTTGCAATAACAAACCTCTCTGCGTGTGTAGCCAGCAGGCAGGCAAGGAAGGAAGCTGCAGAAATAAATACCCTGATACCCAGCTCTGGTTGAACCTAACAGCAGGAATTTAATCATGCATGCAAGGAAATTAGGAGGAGATCTCCACCAAGACAAGGACCCTTCATCCCATTCATCTCCTCGCTGTGCTAACGCTGTGCTGCTTCACGATCACATCTCTCGGGGACCCTACCATTAATTTCTCCGGGCACTATGTTCTCCAGTACACGAACCAGGAACCACCACACCATCCCAGCCACAAGATATTGTTCTCTCTCTGTTTTTAAATGGATTTCGTTAATTTTCATACTTCTTCCGTCCAGAAATAACTGACTTAGGTTTATCTAGATTCGAATGTATCTACACTCCCTCTGTTTCAAAATTTCAAGATGTTTTAGCTTTCTGAAGTGAATGTATCTATACCATTTTTACTCACTATAAAAATGGTCTAAATACATTAACTTTATAAAGTAAAACATCTTATATTTTGAAACGGAGGGAGTATATACTAAAATATTCTAGATACATTCGAATCTAGACAAAACTAAGTCAGTTATTTTTGGACGGAGGGAGTAGTATTACATATCAGTACATTTTAAAGCTATTTATTTATCTAGTTTGCTAGTTTATTCAAAATAAGAAGTTTTAACTTTCAACCATGCACAAACTAATAGAAGAGAAGTTTGAGTGCAAGATTTCTAGAAGGCAATTTTTTTTTTGAGGGATAACACCCAGGCTAGGGTACAACTCTGCATTTGCCTTGGATGCTCTGTCTAAGTTGGAGTCTTGACCATAATCGAGAGTGTCATGTGCACCACATGTACCCTGTCGGCCGGCCGGCCGGTGCATGTTACTGCTGAATGAATGAGTAGTATAGCAGCTGCAGTGCTGCGGACACCCAGATCCAGCCTCACCGAGAGGATGGATGGGTTTTTGTCTCTTGACCAGCTAGCTTTTTCAATTAATCTCTTGTCATTATTTTGGCAAGTGGCCCAATCTTGTTCCTGTTTACCTCTGGTTAACATGCACGTGCACTGTAAATTTTCTCCGGACAAAAAGTGCTTATTGGTAACAGAGGCAGAGAGATAAAATAATCATATTTGGACGCATTCACCAAGTGGTATATGTGTTTAGAGCATCCATTTGGATCTTGCTAGCTTTGTCTCATTCGTAATTTCGAACAAGGTTTGTATTAATCATCTTTGTTTAGTACAAGAGAGCAGAGGGTGTCTGATTTTGGTCTGTTTCCAGCAACATTATTTGAGGGACATGTATTTCTTGAGCTTGAGATCGCAAACACCGATATCTATGAAGGAAATTCTTGCAACCTTTGATAAAACACAAGGGAGAGACCAACCAGCCATTGACATATAGCTTAATGGGAAGCTGTTTCTTTGTACAAACACACATGGAGATCCGTTCAACTCGAACTAATCTCCACTCCTTTTGTGTTGCTAACACACCTATTGAAAACAAAATAAAAATAAAAGGAACTCCACTGGAATCTTGTATCTTCGTTTTCTTTCCTTGCCTTGAAGAGAGGTGATAACATGCACAAAAGAACAAAAGAATCCTTCATGTTGCACACATGCATGAATCCATGGCATGTTGCATGTTTGCATGTTCTTCTTAGATTTCGCTTCACTCCTTGGATGATCCTAGGCCTCTTGCTTCGGATCCCTTCATGATCCTCATCCTCTTGCAAGTGCTCATGAACATCCTGCAAATAACCAAAAAGCTCACCATAAGGCACCATATATATACACTACTGAGGTTTGAAAGTTGAAATGCGAACCAGAAGATACATGTAGATGTATCTTGGATGCGTGAACTTACTCGAAGGGCACGTCGCCGACGAGCATGAGGTCGCCGTCCTTGTCCTCGTAGGTGATGGCGAAATCTGACGGGTTCACGCTGGCGGCGGCGTCGCCGGAGAAGCCGAGGAACATGGCCTCCAGGGCCTCCCTGAGCTCGCGGTAGCCCTTGTACATCTTGAGGTCGATCTTCCTCAGGTAGGGGGCCCCGTCCATGCTCACCTTCACGTACAGTGATCCTCCGGCTCCGCTGCCTGCGGCTGCGGGCGGCGCCACCACCGCGGCAACGGCGACCTCCTCCTGCTTCTTCTCAGGAGCCGGCGCGGCCACCTTGCTCTTGCTGGTCTGCTGCTGGAAGCAGCTCTTCCTGTAGGACCTCACCGGCGGCCACCCGACCACCTGCGCCTTGGCGGCCGGCGGCGCGGTCTTGGGCTCCTCCTCGCGGTGGTCGCCGGCGAGGGCGCGCTTGTTGCTGGCCCTGGGAGTCGACGGAGGGGTCGGCATCTTTTCGGCCACCTCGGAGCCCGGCAGGCCGAGCGTCAGCTCGGTCGCCTTGAGGTTCTCCACGTCGGCGTGCGCGAAGCTCATGGCGGCGGCTGCCATTTCCTTCTTTCTCCGGCGAGGTGGTGTCTACCAACGAAAGGTGGTTGCAACTTGCAAGGACGACGACGATGATGGTGAGAGAGTTCGTCGCAGCTGGCTGTAGGTGAGTCTGTTGTGGGAGAGTTGTGGGCTGTGGAGGCTCTCCATGGAAATGTTTTATAGAGCTCCAACGAGGAGGAGAGAGAGCCGGGCGTGTGGCGCGCCCGTGTGAGGGGCTCTAGCTCCACATGCGTCCACATGCACACGTACGTGCCACAGGCCACGCGCATGTGCGGCGTACGTCCACACACTTGCCACAGGTAGCTCAGCTGGGGTGGTTGCGGGGTAGGGTGCAGACATGAGGGGATTGCCGGCCGGCGTCGACAGGCGACACGGCGGGCCAACCCAGAGGGGGAGCCCCCCTTGGCTCTGATAGGTGTACTAGAAATTTCTCGGTAACAGATAACGGGTTGGGTTATCCGATTAGTGATCGGAGCCGACTGATGATCTATTTATGTACACTTGGATTGGACCCGGTAAGCATAATAGAAACACTTTACCTCTGTTCCTACGAAATTTGACCAAAAGAGGATTGAAAATCACATTCCAATGATAGCAAATCTATATCAAATAGTACTCTTTATATATACATGAATTAATTCTTGATGATAGACAAATCTTCAAATCTGTGTTTGTGTGTGTCTTATTCATTGGAATGGAAGGAGTATGTTATCGGTACAACCGGGTTAGACACGGATCCCTTTGAGCTGTACCTAGACCCGTCATCCAGAAAGCCCATCCAATTAATCAGCACTGACGAAATTCAGCTTAATTAGATTAAGCAAGAGTACAATCAAAAAAATTAAGCAGGGGTTGCCGATGCCATGATTAGGATGCTATCATTAGAGATCTTGAGGGAGCATCTTTGGCAGATACAAAACTGCCTCCTCTCCCCTCTCCAATAATAAGATATGTGTATGGAACAATGTAACATGGAGTATATGGGCATTTGTCTATTGCATGCTCCTCATCATCGTATATCACCGCATCTCTCTCCACTACCTTTTGTTCCTTCTTTTCCCTGCCCTTGCTTCTTTTGCCTATGCAAAGGAGGCCTAGCTGGTGGGAGATTTGTTTAATTAGTCTAAAAGTTTATTTCCAAAGTGCACTGTTAACAAACTTCGACCTTTTTTTTCTTTGGAAACTGCAAAAGTATTGTTAACAGTGATGCTGGTGCCGCTCCTTTAACAAACCGATGCTTGCATATTGTTTTCTAGTGGGAGCAAGGTGGTCCCATGATTGAGCTAGATTAAGCTATTTCTCTCTCCTTTTGCTTTCAGGAAATATATTAAGATGAAATTGGCCTACGGGATATCATGAATGGTGGCCCAGCTTGAGAAAGCTCTGAAAATAACTTAAGCATTTTCCTTGTGGAAAAAATCTAGTGTTTTATCTTCAGGTATGTAAAAGGGAATTCATGTAAGAAAACACAAACATCTAACTACTGTGATTCAATCTGTTAACAATTGTTAGTCAAAAATGTCTATGCAAGTGGTTAATTAGAGAAAGTATCCATGGAGAAGACCCGTCAAAGAGCAGATCACTAGATGTCCCTAAGATTAATAAAGCCACCATGTCCAACTTTGTTCATACCATGACATTTCACTATGCATAGTCACCATCAATCAATCTATGCAAAGTGATCACCTCAAGTCGCATGTCCAGTGTGAACCAGCCTTCAGTAACTAGCTAACTAACTAAACAGCCTCGATTTGGTACGTGATGAAGTAGCATCAAACTTGGATTCCCTGCCCGAACATTGCACCGAAATTTCGACCACCATGTCCTTTCATTTGACTATCCCCAATTAGGGGTACCCTATGTTCCTGCAACCTCCTACAGTCTCAAGCTAAAATAATCACCAAAGAATCTCTCGAATACGCGGGAAAATATTGTACATGTCTTGATTACTTATTAATTATAGACTAATGTAGATGCAAGAAGCCAACCATAAGGTTTGGATTTAATTTGAGTCCTCGCATGTCCTGGATTTTTTTGCTAAAGTACTGTCCCTTCCTTTTGAAGTTTCTTGGACTCCAAGTGGGAAAATATGTTGTTAATAATTAAGAATATAAGTACAGTGAATCATGAGGTTTTAAGTTGGCAGTGGACAAGAATCTTTTGTATGATCAAGTTCTGAGCCAGGGAATTGGGGCGGTGCCTGCACGTTTGACTGTCTGTTACATGCATTTGCATAGGCTTGACCGGCTCCATATGCAATTATATTTATTTTATTTTTTGATGATATCGATCAAGTACACTACTGCACCAACTGAAAGTTGCACCCTCCCTAAAATCTGTTAAATTTTATTCGATGGGGTTATACGTATTAGTTTGTAGTTAGATTCCCCCAGAAAAAAAAGATTCCTCGGGGAAAAATTAATGTGCAAAACCCTTTTGCCTAGCTAGTTTTGATGCCTTGTGTTCCAATAACCCCCTACATCCAGAGGATTATCAGTTACAAGTGTTTGCTCATAACTGAGGTCAGATCAATTAGTAGGTTTGCGGTGGTTATGGGTTTTTCTTTTTTGGCGATTGCTCTTGTGATGAGTCAACTTAAGGATCATGGACATAAACCATTGCCACATGAACTTTTGCTTCGCACATAGTTACTATTGTTTGCACCATGTTTTCTCTGCTCAATAACCCGTTGGCCACAATATACATGCCCTTTTAACTATATTTCTTTGGCGGAAGATGTAATACTGCTCTCTTTGTCCCAAAATAAATACTACATATTTGTCTAGATTCGGGTGCGCATCTAGACAAATTTGTGTCAGGTAATTCGGGAGTATTTTATATGTGTTCGGTCTGTAAGAGCATCTCCACTCGGGGGGGGCTAAAGCACTTCTAAAGGGCTATCGGGGGTGCCGGCGCTCAAAATCATGCCCAACCCCCCCTGTCCCCCCAATTCTTTTTCGGCGCCGGCGCGGCCCATTTTGTTAGCCGGCTCCCCCAGGCCGAACCCAACCCACTGGGGCTAGCGGGGGCACCGGGTGGAGCTGAAAACGCCGCGGGGCAGCCCTGGCAGTGGGAGAAAGCCGCCTCGTCCACATAGACCCTTCGTTCCCACCCTTTCCGCCGCTTCTCACGTTGTCTTCCCGCCCTTTCCCCCGCTACATCTAGGCACTCTCCTTCCCTCCCTCGTCACCCCGCCACCACCATGGAGAGGCCCAATCTCAATTTCTACGAGGCCGTGGAGTTCGCCCACTATGACATCCTCGCGCCGCCGCGTGCGAGGCTTCCGGCTGGCTTCGAGTTCAGCTACACCGGTGTACCTGTAGCGCCGCTCTTGCGTGGCACCGAATTGGTGATGCAGATCGAAGAGCAACGCCGCGAGCTGCCGGGGCGGAAGAGGGCAATGGCCCGATACTCGCCCACGAGCGTGTAATGGCCGAAGCAGTTCAAAAAGGAGCGAACGACGGAGCTTGCGCTGTCCCGAGCTCACCGGCAGCAGCTCCACCCGGATCCGCGCAACCCCGAAGGGAGGCAGCGCTTCTGGACATTGGCCGGGCGTACGATCTACACCGCTATCGATGTGGCGCGCCATGAAGACTTCATGAAGAGGGCGGAGGCTGCCGGGATGGTCGACCTCGATTCCGACACGGAAGACGAGGACGTCGACACGACGGCGGCATCGATGAAGAAGACGATGACAACGGTAGTGGAAGCGGCATAGTCGATTAGGATTATCTTCATCACCCTGGAAGCGTGGCGTCTCTCCACCACCACCACCGCGCGCACACACACACACACACAAATTTAGAAAATAGCCGGCATCTCTCCTTATAGGCAAAAAAATACTGTCGCCGGAGCCCGGTCGAGTGGAGATGCTCTAAGCATGTGTGTCTCCATCAAGATGGTCCAAGCTAGCCAAAGTTGTATCTAGTAGTACTGTAGATGCATGCATGGGCGATGACCGTGATCGATAGCGTCAAGTGACAAGTGAGATGTCAGCGCAGCTGCAAACTCAATAAATTTTCGCAAGCTGGCTAAGCTAGGTTGTTGGCTTGTAGGTTGTAGCCCATGCATGTCAATGTCGATCAATGGCGCACGTACGTGTGCTTCCTTTTAGGACGTACTACCAGTTATAGGACGGAGACACACACGCGTGCGTGCGTGCGCGCGGTACGCGCTAGCTCACTGTCTCGGATCGAAAGATTGATTTTGACACGCCCCAGCGGAGGAGACAGGCTTCCACCCAGAATTTAGTTAGGTATACTGTGCATTGATGCTTGACGAAGTCGACGGCGATGGGTAGCGTTATTAATCTGGAATAAAAGAGAGCTTAATTTTGTTAGGACTTGTGTTTATATCTGGGGATAGAGATGAGGTTCTGTATACTTATTCAGAGAGGAAATGAAGCATGAGAAAGAGCCTAGCCTCTCCATCCAAAAAAAAGCGCCCAGCCAAGAAGTTCATTTGCGATCTCATCTGATCGCGAGTCCGTGACCGCATTGGACCCTCGGTAGTTTTTCTAGGAAATTGCTCGTCTCGGAAGATCGAAAACCAAACAAACGACACACTACCCAGTGGGCCCCCGCGCGCAGCTGGACGACGCGCCACATTGTTGCCGTCTCACCGACTCCTTTCTCTCTTCTCGTCACCATCCTGATTGCTGAAATTCTAGTCTTAGTACCCGATCGGGAGTTCCAATTTCAATCTTGGTATTTTACTTTGTTTTTTCCTAATTTGCCCTGTATTCTGAAGTTTTAAATTTCTTATATAATTCTCTACTAGAGCCGCATAACGCTAAGCGTTGGATTGTTGGTGCATTCACTTGGCTGCTCAAGGATGAGAACCACAAGCTCATCTAGGTTGATAAGGTGTTTGAGTTTCAGTCGCCTAATCATGAAAGTTTTCATGTCCTGCTCCACTGCGCACGCCACATAATTTTGTATGCTTAGTTCAAATATGTAACGTGGTGTATTTGTGGTCATGTGCTCTTTTATCATCAGTATTTGATATGTTCAGAAATACTGTAAGAAATAACAACTCATGATTTTTCAAATTTTAGAGCCTGATTTTATATTTTTGCACCGTGGCCTCCAATTTCTGGAGATGGCCCTGGATAAGACAATGGGCGTGAGTGCAACCTACGACGGGTGGTCGTATACTAAATACTAGAAAATTTGGAAGCGAATGGAGCCCCAATGTGTATTTTTGATAATTAATGATAATGTATAAGGACTTGTTGCATTGAGCTATGCTTCAAGAGATTTTTATAGCTAATGCTTGTAAACCATATATTATATGTTGGTTTCAAGGTAAAAAGAAAAAGAAAGCAAAGAAGATTAAGTGATGACCAAAGTGATATTCAAGAGGAGATCCAAAGAATTGCATGGTAAAGTTGAGCCTATTGCAAGTAGTCTTGGAAAAGAAAATTGTGTGAACATTCATGTTTACCTTTAGGACATCATATTATAGAGACAAGATAAGATATAATGTTGATCAAGACTAAGTGAAAAGTTCAAGATGGCCATGTTGAAGATACCCGTATGTTTGAAACAATGGAGAAGTGAAGATGTGCATTTGAATAGTGGATAATGGGGGAACAACTTGTGAGTCTTCATCAAAACAAGCTAATCGAGAAAGGTGTTCCAATTTGAATTCAATTCACTTAGTATTGTTCTAGTTCCACTTAGAACTAGTATTCATATGTATGTGTGTATATGAGTTGTTAACTAAATTACTTTGTTTTATTTAATTTTGAATTCCCTAAATCTGAAAATAAACAAAGGACATACAAAATTTTGGATCAATTCCTAGTGATAACTTGGCTCTAATGCCTCACTAGTCCAAATTTCAATCACTTTGTCAATTTCAAACAAATCCGCAAAATTTTCTCATATTTTCATGTGCATGCTATGCAAAATGCACATATCCTAAATCTTCCCTTCGTATATCCTATTTCTTCGAGCTGTTACATTCGCCATCCTCACATCCATATGGTGACCGGAGAAAGTCTGCCTCGCCGCCATAGTTCTCCTAGTCGAAGCAATCAAGCCGAAGTGCTTCCAATCTCTGCAATCGAGCTCATCATGCTCTCCTCTGGTCGCTACTCACCGTCGAACAACACGATGTCTCCGCACCTCGTCCGGCATCCCCAGCGACGAATTAGTCATCCCAGTGAGCACCCGGTGTGGAAGCAACCCTCCCCGAGCTTCATATCTACACCTCTCCTCGTCTCCCCTAGAGTGCCCGTTCTCCTCTTCTAGGGCATGTCACCGGCAATTTTCAGGCATCTCCCACCCAACCTCCCTCCGACGACCGGCAAGCCTCCATCCATCTAGGCTCCTCTAACTTGTGCGGCTCCCACCAGCGAGCAACCGGGTTGAGTTCCCACCTTCAGCTGCACTGGGAAGGAGGTCTCTGTTGCCGGCCGTTGAGCTTCGCCCCGGGGAGAGGCGATAGGAGCCTAGTTGGTGGCGGAGACCTAGCTGGTAGTGGGAGGGAGGCGCAGGATCTGACGCGAGAGAGAGGTCGAGGAGGAAGATGAGAGGCTGCATGTAGGCCCCACATCCACCTCAGCTCCCACTCCATGTGTGATGCCAGCCCAGACTTACAAATGAGCCTCACCGGTCAGATTTGCAACCAGAGCTGGGCCAATTTGTAATGGGCTGTCCCACACTTACATTGTTCGAATTGGTAACGGGCCGGGCTGCCCCATTCTTGGTGAAATTTTCGAAATAACATTTGAGAAAAGTAGTTTATTTGTCCGAATTCTTTTGAAGGGTTTTATTTGTGTAAACAAAAGAGCATTGGGAAGATAACCTTAGGGTCAGCAATTTATACACACCTCTAAATGAAATCTGCGGGTCACGATGCTGCTAGCTATGGGACGATGAACACCTACGGCGGCATCGTCTTTCTGTCCAACCGCCGCGCAATCGGCACTTTATCTCCGGCGACAAACGGGATTAATATAAGGTTCTGTATCCTGAATCACTATATCGAAATCGATTATGTAAGGAGAACGGGAAATCGGAGCTAATGTACAGATCGACGCATCGCTGTTCGCCGTACAATTCTTCCCTTTTCCTTGCACATTTATTCATGTTTACGGCTTCACTGGAACGCAGAGCGCGTCCTAGCTAGGTGCAGTGTATCTGGTCTCGCCTGTTTACAGGAAACATGCATGCACTCATAGATCGCGCGAGCTTCATATCATCCTGCGTGCGTGGATCGATGCATGTGGTGGATCAGGGTAACACAGATTCAGACACGTACACAAGTGAGCATATATTAAGTTTTGGACATATGTACTCCAATTGCCTCGATCACACGCACACGCTCGAGTGATGATCTGTGTATGCATGGGTTCATCGTACCTGGCTTGCTTGAACTTTTTTTTTTTTTGAATTTCTATTTTCGTGTCACTTCTTTCGTTAGCTCTACTTATTTTCCCCGGCCTCTAAAAGTTGAGGTGTGCTTCGGTGTTTTCCTAAAAATTAAGTTTGCATAGGCCAATTTTATTTTGACCAGTCGAAACCTATATTCAGATGTATACCTCCGTATAGCTGTACTTGGTCGAGCTGGGTATACTCCACGTTATTACCTGCCGATCCCACCTTCCGTTATCATGATCTACGCCTTTGCATGCCATGTTTTGAAATTTTGTTGTTCCTGCTATATACCTTAAGATTTCCACCTCCCGCAGACACGTGAGTATACGTGTACGGTGAATATATGTCTAAGAGGACCATACGGGTTCGGGTGAACTCATATGATCTTCGAAATGAATCGGTATCGAGTTTTTGTTGTCCAGGTTTGAAAACGAGGAGGGACACCGAAGCAAAAGTGCTAAAAGTTTGCTCACTTTTGTCCAAACTTTCGTCTCATACACTCACAAACTCTCAAAGTGTTGTCGTCGGGTCAATGGCACCATGACCATATCGTGCTAGCGAGTCGGGCCGCGTTGGGCGGGGTTCCGTAGTGACAACTTTGACCCACAATCTCTCTCATCCGGAGCATTTGACCGTTATCCGTCGACTAGTTAGCCACTTTATAAAGAGACGGTTAGGCCGCTGCAGCCAATGACATGTGGGGACGATGCATGGGTACGAGAGGATCTTGAGAGAGAGCTCCATAGCGATTGCATGGGCTCACAACAATCTCTCCCATTTCGACAAAGTTTGGTATGTCCTAAGCCATTAGCTAGCTAAACCCCATATATTGACCCCATGCTGACCACCCTTCGAGGTTAAAACTGAGTGTAACTAACTAACCAGGGATAGTAGTGAGCAATACAAGTGTGTTCGCAACGCACTGTGCAGTATCGTATGCATGTAAACCGTGCAGTACGGTACGTGTCTCCCCGGTGCGCTATGCATTAGGGTATGCATATCCGCGGGCGCACGAAACATCGACAATAATGTATGTATACAGACCCTCTCTTTCTTCGCCTCCCAACTCATCTCGTTCAATCATGCAACCGCTCCCCAATCTGCCAATAAAAAACCCTCCCTCACTCTCATTCGCTGTCGCTGCCGCTCCCCACCGCCAGCAACAGAGAACGCGGTGACCATTGCCGCCACCGAAGCTATCATCGCAACCGATGGAGTGCGTGAATTGAAGGCCCCCTTTATCAAACCCGCTGGAGTCCAAGCTCCCGTCCCCGCTACCGGTCATGCCGGCGCATCGGAGGCACCCGCTGGCGATGAAGAAGGTGGCCACGGGAAGCTACCGCTGGAGTTCGACCCATACGAGGAGGAACCATGCATCACGCTAATAATCCCCAAGAGCAGAGAATCACTGTATAGCACAATTTAATAAGTATTTGCGTGTCAAACCCACAAGGAGTTGAAGGTAAACTAGTTATTCTCTGAAGCCTTATAACCCACTTATGTGTCCTTTCATGCAAAGCAGTTAACTAGAGTGTGTAAGGTACTTTTTACTTATAACTAGAAAACTGTAAAGTGCTGAAAATAATACAGAAAATAAACTAGTGCAAGTAAAGTAAAAGTAAGAGCAAGTAAAAGTAAAAGCGAGTACTCAAGAAAGTAAATGTTCTGGTGAGTTGTTATTTCATTTGTTGTGGTTGTCACAATTAGTGAAACACATTTATATCAGTTAGATGCATAAGTACTAAATACCGTGAAGCCTAAAGAACTTGATGACTAAAACACCATGACTAGACATTATATACACAATGTTATTTAAGAAAAAGTGTCTAGCAACACACCTAACCATCACATCTAACTTTTATGAAGATAGTCTACTGTTTGTTCTGGAGAGGGGCCATAAATAGGTGCAGCCGTGCAACCGCGCAATTACACTCATAGTGATTGATCACAATGTCATTTATGCACAAGCAAGGGAGTTATTATTGGGAAACCATTTTATTGAAGAAGAAAATATATACAATAAAACACTCTTTTAATTTGTTTTGTGATGGGAAATTTTTAATTATATAAACTTTGCAATGGTTCCATTGGCATGAACAACACATGCTCAAGGTCGACCCCAACTTATCGATTGCTCATCCTTCTCATTTACTTTCCAAATTTTATTTTTAGTTAAACTCTTAAACTAACTGTTAGAAAACACTAGCTAAAGTTATTATACATGTTACAAGGATACAAAAGTGTACTCAAACTGAATAGTATTTGAAAGCACATGGAGCACACCACAAAACATATAACCATAATATTTTAAGTCTAACTCTCTCCCTATGGATTGACATTTTATATATATATGAATAAATAAATAACATCAAAGTTCTAGTGGCCAATGCATATAATCATCAGTAGATTGCATTTTAAACAAAGTGAAAACATATAGAGGGCTCTTATCTCATCCTCTTTTATAATATTTGCAAGCATTAAAGGTAAACTCAATTACATCATTTGAAATAGAATCACCATATAAAGACTTGTCATCTTATGAGCATAAGGGATCATCTAACTCAACTATATCACTTGCATCCTCCCATATATTAAACACAATTGTTCCACATGGAGGACTATGAGGCAATAAAGGATCATCATATATAGCAATGAAAACTCCTCATCTTCATTTGACTAGCACTAATAGAATCATTTTATCCTTTACAACTATCTTTGCTATCCAACTATCGTATGATTGTTCATAAAAAGCATTTATATCAAAAGATCCATCAAGTATGGGTTTATTAGAATATATATCATCATTACTTGAAATATATAACAAGGGTTATTCTTGGGAATTTGTTTGTTACCATTTTTGGAAGAAGGATTAATTTTTTTAGGCTTTCACCGAGGGGAGAGGATCCCCACCTGAATATATTGCATCAAATGGTAAGTTTACAGAGTACAAAGAGTGAGGTGGTCTCGCCACAAGTTGGCAGCCATGCGTGTCTCATTTTTTTTGAAACGGTGTGACCAGAGTGTAAGGTCAGATACCATATTCCTAATGGTTGAGGAGGTGTCCTGGTTGGTCGCCCTAAAGACCATAGCATTTCTAGCATCCCGGATTTTCCAAAGAATAATCAATGCAACAGAGTCCCATATGGACTGGTTCAGACCAGCGGGTAGTGCTGCTAACCAGACGTTGGTGAAGTTGTGGCCGCTAGGGGTGATCTTCAGCTTGTTCCACACGTCGGCCGTAGCGGGGAAGTCGAAGAAAAGGTGTTGTCGATCCACCACCTTAGCGGGGCACCTCGGGCAGTCTGTGGAGGGAATAATGTTCTTGTGGAAAAGGTTAGCCCATGTATTGAGTCGATCCAGTTGTAGAAGCCACCCGAAGACCTTGACCTTCATGGGCACCCTCGTGTCCCATATGTGGGAGGCGTTGTGGCCGAGGAGCGCCGTCTGAATTGCGGCGTATGCCCCCCTAGAGGAGAAGCATGATCCGTCCAGCAACATTCCGCTGTCTCCGTCGTCTGTTAGAACCACATCCTGCAAAAGAGTAGACAAAAGGGAAAGTTGCTCGGTGGCTGTGATACATTGCAAATGTATCTATAATTTGTGATGTTTCATGCTTGGTTTTATCTACTTTCTTATGTTTTGTCCACACTTTGGAGTACTTTTCATATGATTTCTTGGATTAACCTATTAACAAGAGCCACAATGCCAGCTGCCTATTTTCTGTTGTTTTTGGTTCCAGGAAGTTAGAAAATGAATATTCTCGGAATTGGACGGGACAAAAGACAAAGTTAATATTTTACCGGGGGAAACTTGGAGCCAGAATACGAGACGGAGAAGGGCCAGAGGGTGGCCACACCACCTGGTGGCACGGGCCAGGCGAGGCCACGCCAGGGGGTGGTGTGGGCCCCTCTGGCACCCCCTCGGTCTACCCTCTCGCCTATAAGAGCCTCCCGATGCATAAACCCTAAATCGTCAATCAGAAATCCACGAAAAGTTCCTTGGCCGTGCATACGAAGGGAGATTCGAGAGAAGAAGAGTCTGTTAGGCACCTACCGGGGGCAGGAAGTCTACGGCACCCTGCTTGAGACAGGGAAATCCCAGAGCCATCTCCACCGATCTCCACCACCATCTCCATCATGATTGGTGATTCCCATGATGAGGAGGGAGTAGTTCTCTCTCGAGGCTAAGGGTTCTACCGGTAGCTATGTGTTCATTTCTCTCTCTATGCGTGATCATATTGTGATCATGAGCTTTGTAATATATAGATCTACCTTGCTACTCAAGTGCTTTAATAGATCTCTGCTCTCCCCATGTGTGTGAAGTTGACAATGTGCACACCATGGTGGCACTTAGGCTAGAGATTACAAATACTTGTTATGAGTTATATTTGGAGTTGGATGTCTCTATGAAATTGTGGTGTTTTTTGGAACTATCTAGTGCTCAAGGTGAAAGTGTGGGGTTTTCTAGATGGGAAAAGCTTACTTTGAGGTGTGCTGTTATAACCCTACCATTGATTAGAGTGTCCAACCGGAGAGTAGTTAAGAGTAGTATCATAAATAGAATATATTTATATGAGAGTGTTCACTAGTGAAAGTATGATCCCTAGGCCTTGTTTCTAAGCATTGAAACACCGTTTGCAACTAGATCTGTTACATGTTTGCTTGCTTCTATCTTTATTTCAGTTTATCTTTAGTCTCTTCCATGCCATCAAGCTATTTTCTAGCACCTTTACCACTTATAATTATCCATCTAGAAAACCTCGCACTATCACCTTGAGTACTAGATGAGTCCAACAAACACCACAATTTCATAAAGACATCCAACTCCAAATATAACTCATAACAAGTATTTGTAATCTCTAGCCTAAGTGCCACCATGGTGAGCACGCTGTCACTTTCACACACATGGGGAGAGCAGAGATCTATTAAAGCACTTGAGTAGCAAGGTAGATCTATAGATTACAAGCTCATGATCTCAATAAGATCATGCATAGAGAGAGATGAACACATAGCTACCGGTAGAACCCTTAGCCTCGAGAGAACTACCTCCTCATCATGGGAATCAGCAATGGTGATGGAGATGGCGTGGAGATCGATGGAGATGGCTCGGGCACTTTCCGCCCCAGGTGCCGGAATGAGACTTTCTCGTCTCCCCGAATCTCCCTTCGATGGCAAGGCAGAACTTTTCATGGATTGATTGTGATTTAGGGTTTCATCGAGGCTTTATAGGCGAAGAGGCAAGGTCGGTGGTGCCGGGGGCCCACACCATGCCCTAGCGAGGCCTAGGTGGACCCGCGCCTATGGGTGGTGTGGCCACCCTGTGGCCCCCCTCCGGCTCTCCTTCTGGCTCCATGAGTCTTCCAGGAAAATAGTAACTTTGGCTTTTGTCCCGTCCAATTCCGAGAATATTCATTTTTCTGACTTCCTAGAACCAAAAACAGCAGAAAACAGGCAACTGGCACTGTGGCATTTTGTTAATAGGTTAGTCCAAGAAATCATATGAGAAGTACTCCAAAGTGTGGACAAAACATAAGAAAGTAGATAAAACCAAGCATGGAACATAAAAATTATAGATACATTTGCAATGTATCAATATCCCCAAGCTTAACTCCTGCTCGTCCTCGAGTAGGTAAGTGATAAAAAGAAAGAATAATTTTTGAGGTGACATGCACCATCAAAGACTTGATCAAAGTATTCAAAGCTAGGATCATAGTACTTCAATCATAACATGAAAGATAAAGTTCTAGCAATAAGCAAAGTAACTATGATGCAACATGAAAAGGCACAAACAAAAGATTCATGAATAAAAATGCTTTGCAAGACATTTGTTTGTTTCACATAAAGAAAACATAGCATAGTGGCATTCAGCTTGTCCCTCATAGAGTAGCAAACATAGATGCATAGGACACCTTCAAAGTTTATAAGAGTGACTAGATACAAATAGTTTAAGAACAAGCAATATCAAAGTTATGCATGAATCAACAAGTCTTGGGACAATGCACATAGAACTAAGAATGGCCACTATGCTCTCAAAGTAAGTGCATAAAGATAGAAGGTGGAGACTCAATATATAAGTGAAAGAAAGGCCTTCATAGAAGGAAGTAGGGATTCAAGTCTCATAAAGAGCTTCCAAAAATTATGGTACTTATAGCTTTCAGCTCTCATTGCCCCTATCATAAGCATCTTGAAGGTGATTAAGGTTAAAGTGACACCACTAAGAGGATATGCTTGACAAGTTATAAGCTGAAATCTCATGCCCCTTACTTACGAAGACCGAACCTCATGCTACTCAACTTTAGTCACAAGTAAGCTCTTGTCATTGTAAGTACATATGTATCATAAAGAACCGCCAACGGGGTACCCCTTGCCCGATGATACGGAAGAATCCCCATATCAAAATGACAAGGCAAGCAGACAACGAGCATCTCAGCAATCTTCTTATTTACCATGGGAAAATGGTGCTTTTTTCTCTCTTTCCTCTTTTCATAACATCTCTTTTTTTCTTTTTCTCTCTTTTCTCAATATAGGACTCTCTTTTTTTATAAGAAGAATGCTTCATAGACAGCTCATTATGGTTACGCTGCAGGTTTCCACCAGGTCAGCATGGATTAGACCAGCGGCCCAGGCGTTTCTCTAACACATATACAAACTCCATGATCTTACAAGTTCCACTTTTATTTCACACCGCTGGGATCCATAAGCAAAAGAACATGATATCAACAGGGTACAAAGTACAAGTGCAATGTTGAAAGCGTTCCCCATGATACATGGTTCTGCTAACTTCAACTTATAAAGCGCAAGCATATACGCAACAAAGATGGACACAATGTTTCAGGTTTATTAAATGCAAAAAAGTAAAGTGTGCCATCAAGTTCGTGAGAGCTTTAATCACTAGTTTTCTCATAACAAGTTTAATTTGGAAGGTAAACAAAAGCATGAATATACTTGGAATAGCATAAGCTAGTAGGTAGGTATGGTGGACTCTTTGGAATAACTTGGTTTAGGGAGTTGGATGCATGAGTGGAACTCATACTTGGTTGTGGAGGCTAGCAAAAGACTGGGAGCGACAAACTAAGAGAGCAATAATGGCCATAATCATGCAGAGCGACAAAACATCATTAATCAAAGCATAAAGTGGTACTACAAGTTGAAAACTAAAGGATAATAAAGTCTTATGGTGACTTGGGATAGTCATAACATGGTGTGAGCATGCGCCAAGTCAACCCAAATAAAGCATCAAAGGAGAATACCACTACTATGCTTTAATATGCTAAAACAACGCATGATTCATCCAAGGCACATTAAGCAATCTCAATTGTTTATAACAAGTCATGCTACAACAAATAATACTAAGCATAAAGCCAAAACAATATCAAGCATGGCATGACAAAGCATAGGCCACAGTCAAAAACAAGCTCTCTCTACCACTTAAGCATGAAATTTCCTACTCTTTTCCAAACCAAACCAAACTATTTGAAAACCAATGTATGAAATAGGGGGTCCAACCAATTTATTCAGCAAACTAAGCAAACCAAGCAAACGAAAAACCAAAACGAAAACGAGAAAAGAAGACGCTCCAAGAACAACACAACTGTGCATGAAACAATAAAAATGAAGCGTTTGGAAGAAACCTGAGATTTTTATTGATGAAGAGGGGGATGCCTTGGGCATCCACAAGCTTTGACGCTTGTACTTATTGGATATTTCTTGGGGTGACACGTGTGGCATCACCAAGCTTGAGCTTTAGTCCATCCTTCATCTCATTACTCATTCCTTCCATACACCTGAAATTTTTCCTTCATACAAAACTTCACAGAATCTTTATTAGCAACATTAGTACACTCAAGATAATAAGTCTTAAGGTTCAGTTTTAACACCAAGAAAACTTCCATTAGAACAGTAGCTACTGAAGCACTTCCCTCAAAAAGCTCAATTCCCCAAAAGAACTCAAAAAGGAACCAACAAGAAGCAAATGCAAATAATGGCAGAAATCTGTCAAAACAGACCAGCAGGTAAAGACGATTTTTTTCTAAGATCTTCTGTTGCTCAAATCAAAAAGTGTTGAACTAACGAAAGTTAGATAACAACCTGGGGTAGAAGCACAAAAATTCACGCCTCAAAAGGACATCCAAAGATTTTACACGAATTTTTACGGTGAAGCACAAAAATCTGTTTCTGGACAGCAACTTTCCCAATCATTACTTCTCTCTCATTAGAGGTTACTCTTGGCACAAAAAGCAAATAAAAAGGATAAGGAGCGGTTATTACTGAAGTAATAACTTCCAATACTCATCTAAAACTTTTGGGTTATCTCCCAATAAGTACTTTTCTTTAACGCCTTTAACTTAGGCATGATAGTTTGAGAAGATGCTCACATAAGAAATATGGATTGAAGTAAAAGAGAGCATCAAGAAGCAAATTCAAAACACATTTAAGTCTAACCCACTTCCTATGCATAGGAATCTTGTAAAGAAACAAGTCATGAAATCACAAAGCAACAAGCATAGGAAAGTAAAACAAGTGCAACTTCAAGACTTTCAACATAAAGAGGGTAAACTTAATATTATTGAGATGCATAAAACCATGCTTCCCTCTCTCATAATAACTTTCAGTAGCCTCATGAATAAAATTAACAATAGAACTATCACATAAAATATTCTTATCATGAGCCACATGCATAAAAGAATTAACACTCTCCACATAAGCATAGTCATTCTTATTAATGGTGGTGGGAGCAAATTCAACAAAATAGTTATCATTATTATTCTCATCACCATAATCGTCAAATATAGGAGGCATATTGTAGTCATAATTAATTTCCTCCTCAATAGTAGGTGGATTGATAATACCATAATCATCATTGTAATCATCATATATTGGAGGTTTGGTATCATCATAAGCAATACAATAGCTATCTTCCAGAGCTGGGGAACTAAAAATATCATTTTCATATAAACTAGCTTCCCCAAGCTTAGACTTTTCCATAGCATTAGCAATAATGGTGTCCAAAGAATTCATACTAAAAACATTGCTATTAGTATGCAAATAAAGTTCCATAGGTTTTTAATTTTCTTTTCAGACAATTCAAGTTCTATCTTAGGAAAAAGACTAAAAAGCTCTCTATTTTGTTGTTGTTTTCCATTAAGCCCAACTAGTGAAAACAAGAAACAAAAAGACAAAATTGCAGAATCTAAAGGAAATAACTTCGAGCACTCACACCATAGGATGTGAGTACCTTTTACCTTACCTCCCCGGCAACGGCGCCATAAAATAGGCGTTTGCCGTGGGAGGTTCTTCTTCTTTAATCCTCCGGTGTGAATACTTTTTACCTTACATCCCCGGCAACGGCGCCAGAAAATAGCTTGATGTCTACGCACTTCTATTCTTGTAGACAGTTGTTGGGCCTCCAAGTGCAGAGGTTTGTAGAACAGCAGCAAGTTTTCCCTTAAGTGGATCACCCAAGGTTTATCGAACTCAGGGAGGAAGTGGTCAAAGGTATTCCCTCTCAAGCAACCCTGCAATCAAGATACAAGAAGTCTCTTGTGTCCCCAACACACCCAATACACTTGTCAGGTGTATAGGTGCACTAGTTCGGCGAAGATATAGTGAAATACAAGTGGTATGGATAATTATAAGTGGTAACGGTGATAGAAAATAGCTTGGTGGCGTGGAAAAGACTAAAGACAAACTGAAATAAAGATGGAAGCAAGCAAACATGTAACAGATCTAATTGCAAACAGTGTATCAATGCTAATAAACAAGGCCTAGGGATCATACTTTCACTAGTGAACACTCTCTCATATAAATATCTTCTCCTTATGATACTACTCTTAACTACTCTCCGTTTGAACACTCTAGTCGATGGTAGGGCTATAATAGCACACCTCAAAGTAAGCCTTTCCCATCTAGAAAACCCCACACTGTCACCTTGAGTACTAGATGAGTCCAACAAACACCACAATTTCATAAAGACATCCAACTCCAAATATAACTCATAACAAGTATTTGTAATCTCTAGCCTAAGTGCCACCATGGTGAGCATGCTGTCACTTTCACACACATGGGGAGAGCAGAGATCTATTAAAGCACTTGAGTAGCAAGGTAGATCTATAGATTACAAGCTCATGATCTCAATAAGATCATGCATAGAGAGAGATGAACACATAGCTACCAGTAGAACCCTTAGCCTCGAGAGAGAACTACTCCCTCCTCATCATGGGAATCAACAATGGTGATGGAGATGGCGGTGGAGATCGGTGGAGATGGCTCCGGGGGCACTTCTCCGTCCCGGCAGGGTGCCGGAACAGAGACTTTCTGTCCCCCGATCTCCCCTTCGGTGGCGATGGCACAGCGGAACTTTTCAGGTATTTCTGATTGACGATTTAGGGTTTATGCATCGGGAGGCTTCTTATAGGCCAGAGGGAAAGGTCGGTGGGCGGCCAGGGGGCCCACACCATGCCATGGCGCAGCCTAGGTGGACCCGCGGCTAGGGGTGGTGTGGCCACCTTGTGCCCCCCCTCTGGCTCTCCTTATGGCTCCGTGAGTCTTCCGGGAAAATAGTAACTTTGGCTTTTGTCCCGTATAATTCCGAGAATATTCATTTTCTGACTTCCTGGAACCAAAAACAGGCAACTGGCACTGTGGCATCTTGTTAATAGGTTAGTCCAAGAAATCATATGAAAAGTACTCCAAAGTGTGGAAAAAACATAAGAAAGTAGATAAAACCAAGCATGGAACATCAAAAATTATAGATACATTTGCAATGTATCACTCCCATATGTGGTAATTCTGATGATACTTGTGATATTCTAAATCCACATACTGAAAGCATCCCTTTTAAAATACCTATAAAAATTGTTGAACGTGTTATGAATAACTGCTATTTTGGAGATGGAACTGTCCATCCTGGTGATCATTTACTCTTTATACATGAATTATGTGAGTTGTTCAAGTGTGCAGGTATTTCAATGAACCAAGTTAAGAGGATGCTATTCCCTATTTCACTTAAGGGCAAAGCAAGGGTGTGGTGTGAGCTACTAGATGATCCTCATCATTTGGAGTGGAAGGAACTTGAATCTCTCTTTTACTCTAAATTTTATCCTCCTGATGAAATTCATAAAATTATGAGTTATAGTTATAATTTTCATCCTCATGATGGAGAAAGTATTGCCCAAGCATGGGGGATATTGAAGTCACTAATGCTCAAATGTCCGATTCATGAGCTCCCCAGTAATATTGTTATTAATAATTTCTATGCAAAGCTTTCAGGACATTACAAGGACTATCTAGATACTTGTTTAGAGGGATCCTTCACGAGTAAGGAGATCAAAGCTAAGTGAGATCTCCTTGAAACAATTCAAAGCAATACCGAAGATTGGGATAACAACAAAGGTAAAGGACCAGGTATAAACTATGAGTATGATTGCATTAGGTCTTTCGCTGAAACTGCTGATTTTCAAGAGCTTAGTGCTAAATATGGTCTTGATCCTCAAATTCTTATTGATTGTTTTAGAACCTTTGCTTCTCATATTAATGCTCCTAAAGAAAAATGGGACATGTATCATGAGCCTTTTAAAGACACTTGCATGGAAAATGAAATTGTTATTAATGATAGCAATAAACATGCTCAAACCTCTGAAAGTACTATTTCTTATAAGCAGGTTAATTTTTGTGGAATACATAGACCTTGTGAGAATAATCAAATTGAAGAAGAATATTGTATCACCTGTAGGAATGAAAAAACTAGAATGTGGTATAGGGCTTTAAATGATCTTGGTAAAAAGGTTTGCGCCCGTTATCCTTTTATTTGTGAACTTTGCTTTGAAGTGGGTCATTTCAATTTTCAATGCTCAGGCCATAATAATAGCCCTTCTAATCCAATGAGTACTGCAAGTTTGTATTGTGATGACATGATCACTCCTAATCAGCATGATGAACTTACATTATTTTTGGTGTGTGAAGAGTTATCAAGAAAAACCTCTTTGGTAGATATGGGTGCTTTTGATATGAATAGTGTCCTGCATGGTTGTCATCTTTATTGTCTTGATAATTTCCACACAAATACTTACATACAGAATATTATAAAAGATGAGGTTATACCAAAATATGACATGACTAATATGTGTTTTGGTCTTATTAATGAAAAGGAGGAATCCTCCAAAGTTTCTTCTATTGTCTCTAACAATGAACCAGGGTATATGGAGAAGCTTCCTTTCAAGCCTCTTCCTCCTAAAGAGAAGAAGAAAAAGAAGAAGAGGAGGAGTAAAAGGAGAGAGGAAACAGTATTTTTCCCTAAGCATGTTGCTCCTATTATAGTTTTTGATGAGTCTGAACTCGATGATGTTCCTATGCCTATTACCTATAGTAGTGATCATGATTGGGAAAAGCACACTACCTTTGATATTGAAAATATCTTCAGTACCAATTCTGAAAATGATGATATTAATAATTGCTATACTATTAGTGCTATCCATGATCCTTCCAATGATGATACAAATGAACACACTTTAGAGGATAACTATTCTATTGTTTATGATGATTGCAATGATGATTATGATATTTTCAGTCCACCTACTATTGAGGAGGAAATTAATTATGATTACAATATGCCTCCTATATTTGATGATTATGGTGATGAAAATAATAATGATAGCTATTTTGTTGAATTTGCTCCCACTACAATCAATAAGAATGACTATGTTTATGTGGGGAGTATTAATTCTTTTATGCATGTGGCTCGTGATAAGAATGTTTCTTGTGATAGTTATATTGTTAATTTTATTCATGTTGCTACTGAAAGTTATTATGTTAGAGGGAAACATGGGCTTATGTATCTCAACATTATTAAGTTTCCCCTCTTTATATTGAAAGTCTTGAAGTTGCACTTGATTTGCTTTCCTATGATTGTTTCTTTGTGCTTTCATGACTTGTTCCTTTACAAGATTCCTATGCATAGGAAGTGAGTTAGACTTAAATGTGTTTTGACTTTGCTTCTTGATGTTCTCTTTTAGTTCAATTCATATTTCTTATGTGAGCATCTTCTCAAACTATCATGCCTAACTTACAGGCATTAAAGAAAAGTACTTATTGGGAGATAACCCAAAAGTTTTAGATGAGTCTTGGAAGTTATTACTTCAGTAATAACCGCTTTTTATCCTTTTTATTTGCTTTTTGTGCCAAGAGTAACCTCTAATGAGAGAGAAGTAATGATCAGGAAAGTTGCTGTCCCGAAGCAGATTTCTGTGCTTCAGCGTAAAAATTCATGTAAAATCTCTGTACGTCCTTTTGGGGCGTGAATTTTTGTGCTTCTGCCCCAGGTTGATATATAACTTCGTTAGTTCAACACTTTTTGATTTGAGCAACAGAAGGTCTTCGAAAAAATTCGTCTTTACTTGCTAGTCTGTTTTGACAGATTTCTGCCATTATTTGCATTTGCTTCTTGTTGGTTCCTTTTTGAGTTCTTTTGGGGAATTGAGATTTTTTAGGGAAGTGCTACCATAGCTTGTTTTTAATGGAAGTTTTATTGGTGTTGGAACTGAACCTAAAGACTTATTATCTTGAGTGCACTAATGTTGCTAATAAAGATTGTGTGAAGTTTTGTATGAAGGAAAAATTTCAGGTGTATGGAAGGAATGAGTAATGAGATGAAGGATGAACTAAAGCTCAAGCTTGGGGATGCCACGCGTGTCACCCCAAGAAATATCCAAGAAGTACAAGCGTCAAAGCTTGGGGATGCCCAAGGCATCCCCTTCTTCATCAATAAAAATCTCAGGTTTCTTCCAAACGCTTTATTTTTATTGTTTCATGCATAGTTGTGTTGTTCTTGGAGCGTCTTTGTTTTGGTTTTTGGTTTTTCATTTGCTTGGTTTTCTTAGTTTGCTTGAATAAATTGGTTGGACCCCCTCTTTCATACATTAGTTTTCAAATAGTTTGGTTTGGATTGGAAAAGAGTAGGAAAGTTCATGTTTAAGTGGTAAAGAGAGCTTATTTTTGACTGTGGCCTATGCTTTGTCATGCCATGCTTGATATTGTTTTGGATTTATGCTTAGTATTATTTGCTGTCGCATGACTTGTTATAAACAATTGAGATTGCTTAATGTGCCTTGGAAGGATCATGCGTTGTTTTAGCATATTAAAGCATAGTATTGTGGTATTCTCCTTTGATGCTTTTATTTGGGTTGACTTGGCACATGCTCACACCATGTTATGACTATCCCAAGTCACCATTGCCTTTATGATCCTTTAGTTTTCAACTTGTAGTACCACTTTATGCTTTGATTAATGATGTTTTGTCGCTCTGCATGATTATGGCCATTATTGCTCTCTTAGTTGGTGGCTCCCAGCCTTTTGCTAGCATCCATAACCAAGTATGAGTTCCACTCATGCATCCAACTCCAAATAAAACCAAGTTATTCCAAAGGGTCCACCATACCTACCTATTAGCATTTGCTATTCTAAGTATATTCATGTTTTTATCTACCTTCCGAATTAAACTTGTTATGAGAAAACTAGTGATTAAAGCTCTCACGAACTTGATGGCACACTTTACTTTTCTTGCCCTTAATAAACTTGAACCATTGTGTCGTCTGTGTTGTATAAGCTTGCACTTATTTGTTGGGGATTAGCAGAACCATGCTGTCATGGGGAACGCTTTCAACATTGCACTAGTACTTTGTACCTAGTTGATATCATGCTCTTTTGTCTATGGATGTCGTCGGTGTGAAATGAAAAGGGGAGCTTGTAAGTCCATGGAGTTATGTATATATGTTAGAGAAACGCCTGGGCCGCTGGTCTAATCCATGCTAGCATGGTGGAAACCTGTAGCGTAACCATAATGAGCTGTCTATAAAGCATTCTTCTTATAAAAAAGAGTCCTATATTGAGAAAAAAAGAGAAAAGGAAAAAAAGAGATTACGAAAAGAGGAAAGAGAGAAAAAAGAACCATATTCCCATGGTAAATAAGAAGATTGCTGAGATGCTCGTTGTCTGCTTGCCTTGTCATTTTGATATGGGGATTCTTCTGTATCGTCGAAAAAGGGGTACCCTATTGGCGGTTCTCTATGATACACATGTACTTACGATGACAAGAACTTACCGGTGACTAAACTTGAGTAGCATGAGGAGCGGCCCTCGTATTCAAGGGACATGAGATTCCACTTATACTTCGTCAAGCATATACACCATAGTTTGTTCACTTTAACCTTAATCACTTCAAGATGCTTATGATAGGGGCAATGAGAGCTGAAAGCTATAAGTACCATAATTTTTGGAAGCTCTTTATGAAACTTGAATCTCTGCTTCCTTCTATGAAGACCTTTCTTCCACCATTATATTGAGTCTCCACCTTCTATCTTTATGCACCTACTTTGAGAGCATAGTGGCCATTCTTAGTTCTATGTGCATTGTCCCAAGACTTGTTGATTGATGCATAGATTTGATATTGCTTGTTTTAAACTATTTGTATCTAGTCACTCTTATGAACTTTGAAGGTGTCCTATGCATTTATGTTTGCTACTCTATGAGGGACAAGCTGAATGCCACTATGCTATGTTTTCTTTATGTGAAACAAACAAACGTCTTGCAAAGCATTGTTATTCATGATCTTTTGTTTGTACCTTTTCATGTTACAACATAGTTTCTTTGTCTTATTGCTAGATCTTTGTCTTTCATGTTATGATTGAAGTACTATGATCCTAGCTTTGAATGTTTTATAAATACTTTGATCAAGTTTATGATGGTGCATGTCACCTCAAAAATTATTCTTTCTTTTTATCACTTACCTACTCGAGGACGAGCAGGAGTTAAGATTGGGGATGTTGATACATTGCAAATGTATCTATAATTTTTGATGTTCCATGCTTGGTTTTATCTACTTTCTTATGTTTTGTCCACACTTTGGAGTACTTTTCATATGATTTCTTGGACTAACCTATTAACAAGAGTCACAGTGCCGCCTGCTTTTCTGCTGTTTTGGTTCCGAAGTCGAGAAAATGAATATTCTCGAATTGACGGACAAAAGCCAAAGTTATTATTTTACCGGGGGACACTTGGAGCCAGAATACGAGACGGAGAAGGGCCAGAGGGTGGCCACACCACCTAGTGGCACGGCCAAAGCCACGCCAGGGTGGTGGCCTCGGCACCCCTAGGTCTCCCCTCTCGCCTATAAGAGCCTCCCGATGCATAAACCCTAAATCGTCAATCATAAATCCACGAAAAGTTCCGCAGCGCCGCCGCCACCGAAAGGGAGATTCGGGGGATAGAAAGTCTCTGTTCTGACACCCTGCCGGGACGGGGAAGTGCCCCCGGAGCCATCTCCATCGATCTCCACCACCATCTCCATTACGATTGCTGCTTCCCATGATGAGGAGGGAGTAGTTCTCTCTCGAGGCTAAGGGTTCTACCGGTAGCTATGTGTTCATCTCTCTCTCTATGCGTGATCATATTGTGATCATGAGCTTTGTAATCTATATATCTACCTTGCTACTCAAGTGCTTTAATAGATCTCTGCTCTCCCCATGTGTGTGAAGTTGACAGTGTGCACACCATGGTGGCACTTAGGCTAGAGATTACAAATACTTGTTATGAGTTATATTTGGAGTTGGATGTCTTTATGAAATTGTGGTGTTTGTTGGAACCATCTAGTGCTCAAGGTGACAGTGTGGGGTTTTCTAGATGGGAAAAGCTTACTTTGAGGTGTGCTGTTACAGCCCTACCATTGATTAGAGTGTCCAACCGGAGAGTAGTTAAGAGTAGTATTATAAAGAGAATATATTTATATGAGAGTGTTCACTAGTGAAAGTATGATCCCTAGGCCTTGTTTCTAAGCATTGAAACACCATTTGCAACTAGATCCGTTACATGTTTGCTTGCTTCCATCTTTATTTCAGTTTGTCTTTAGTCTCTTCCACGCCATCAAGCTATTTTCTAGCACCGTTACCACTTATAATTATCCATACCACTTGTGTTTCACTATCTCTTCACCGAGCTAGTGCACCTATACACCTGACAAGTGTATTGGGTGTGTTGGGGACACAAGAGACTTCTTGTATCTTGATTGCAGGGTTGCTTGAGAGGGGATACCTTTGACCACTTCCTCCCTGAGTTCGATAAACCTTGGGTGATCCACTTAAGGGAAAACTTGCTGCTGTTCTACAAACCTCTGCACTTGGAGGCCCAACAACTGTCTACAAGAATAGAAGTGCGTAGACATCAGGCTGCATTAGTCAAGTGGTTCCGTAGCCTGCTTTCGATCCCATTAAGCAGAACATCATGAATGAAAGCATGTTGTTGGGTGTGGTGTGTGTATAGAGCGGGGAATGCAGTGGCTAGGGGCTCTGTGAGGATCCAAGTGTCTTGCCAAAACAATACAAACCTACCATTGTGGACCGAACATCTGGATATCTGGGAAAGGAATGCAGTGTGCTTGGAGATTATCTTGGATAGGTAGGAAGGAGTGGAAGAAGTGTGTGGAAATGGTGAGCTGGTCTGAATCCAATGTTTCCAAGGTAGGTTGTCGTAATGCAAAAATTTGTAACAAAATTTCAGAAGAAGACAAACATTCTGTGCATTTAATTTTTTGACTCCCATCCCTCCTAGGTGCGTAGGCGTGCAAACTTTGTCCCACGCAACCAAACATTGTGCTCCGGAGCACGACTCTTCTGCGATCCAGAAGAAATCACGATGGCGTCCATCGATGGTTTGGAAGACTGAGGCGGGGAGTAGGAAGGCCGACATGAAATACGTGGGTAAGCATTCTAACACCGAAGAAAGTAGGACAAGGCGGCCCCCTTTAGATAGTAGGGAGGCACACCAACCAGCGAGGTAGCGGTCACATCTATCTATGATCGGTTGGAAGGCCGATGCGGGCAGTTTGGTGGAGGAGAGGGGTAGACCTAGGTATGTTTGGGGGAAGGAGGAGATGGACATTCCAAGGGTAGAGTTGATGGATGTTGCAAGTTCATCTGTAATGTTCTTGGGTACGAAGGTAGTCTTTTGGAAATTGATTGATAGGCCCGTGGCATCTGCAAAGTTTTGGAGGATGTTCTTGAGCACGCCCACTACTGTGGATGTTGCTCATAAGATGATTAGTGTGTCGTCTTCATATTGGAGGACAGGGCAAGGTATATCGTCGGAGAGAGGGTGGGCAAGGAGTCCGTTTTCGCATGCCAGGATTATTAGTTTTTGGAGGACGTCAGCTACAATGATGAAGAGGTAGGGAGATAGTGGGTCTCCTTGGTGAAGTCCATTTCTGCAGTTGATCCGCGCTCCCGGAACCCCATTTAGTAGTACTGCCGTCCTTCCGGAGCATAGGAGGAGTTCCATCCATGCACATAATTTGGGTGGGAATCCTCTGTGTTTCAATAGTTTTCGCAGTGAGTCCCAGCAGACAGAATCGAAGGCCTTGCGAAAGGTTAGCTTTATGGTGAGAGTTGACGCTTTTCTTTTGTGGCAGCAGTTGAGGATATCGGTTGCGAGGACGAAGTTCTCCGCAATGCATCGTCCTCTGATGAAACCTGTTTGGTTTGGGTCCACGATGGATGGGATCAACTTTTGAAGTCTGTTGGCGAGGAGCTTGGATATGGCCTTTATTGGGCAGTTTTGAAGGGAGATGGGCCTAAAGGATTCTCGGGTCCTAGCGTCCCCATTTTTTGGGAGTAGAATCATGTAGGCACGATTAATACCCTCAATGTTTGATTGGAGGTTGTAGAACTGGGAGAAGAAGCGTAGGATTTTTGGTTTGACTGTCTACCAGAATTTCCTGTAGAAGCCGGGGCTGAAACCATCAGGCCCTGAGCTAGCATAAATATTTTGTCCGAGAAAAGCGGTAGCTATTTCGTCCGTGGTAAAGGGTTCATCGAGATGGGATAGAAGATGGTCGATGGGTGTGTAAATTGAGGCTAGGTCAAAGCGCCAGGAGGGTGTAAAAGTTCTGCCAAGTAGTTCAGAGTAGAATGAGGTGAGGATTTTGATTTTGTGGTCGTGGTTTTTGAATTCGGTCCCGTTGTGTTCAATAATAGCAATTTTGTTGTTTCTCGGGCGATTGGAAGCGCATACGTGGAAGTACTTCATATTCTCGTCGCCGTCTATGGCGAATTTTGTCTTGGACCTAATTTTCCAGTGGTCAACGCGAGAGCGGATGGC
Organism: Avena insularis; assembly: GCA_023614405.1. Taxonomy (NCBI): domain Eukaryota; kingdom Viridiplantae; phylum Streptophyta; class Magnoliopsida; order Poales; family Poaceae; genus Avena; species Avena insularis. The sequence goes on along the minus strand of CM042696.1, from coordinate 472,160,060 downwards.
ACGGCGTAGGGTAGCAATAACCACGCGTCTGAGATGGAGCTCTTGTTGTGATAGGGGACGGCATTCCTCGATTAGATCTAAGAGCGTGATTACAATTTTGCAGTTGTAAGAAGGGCTATTCATGCAAGAAGCTAACTTAATTTGAGTTCTTGCATGTCTTGGATTTCTTTTTGCTAAAGTATTGTTCCTGCCTTTTGTAGTTTCTTGGATTCCAAATGGGAAAACATTTTGCTAATAATTAAGAGTATAAGCACAATGAATCGTGAGGTTTTAAGTTGGGAGTGTACAAGAATCTTTTGTATGGCCAAGGTTTGAGCCGGGGAATTAGGATGGTGCCTGCACGTTTGACTGTCCATTACATGCATTTGCATAGGCTTGACCGACTCCATATGCAATTTTTTTAATGATAGGATCGATCAATTACACTATTGCACCAAATGAATGTAGCACCCTCCCTGAAATTTGTTAACTTTTATTTGATGGGGTCATACGTATTAGTTTGTAGTTAGATTCTTCTAGGAATAATTAATGTAAAAACCCCTTTTGCCTAGCTAGTTTTGATGCCTTGTGTTCCAATAACCCCCTACATTCAGAGGATTATCAATTACAAGTTTTTGCTCATAACTGATGTCACATCAATTAGTAGGTTTGCGCCGGTGATGTGAGTTTTTTCTTTTTGGCGATTGCTCTTGTGATGAGCCAATTTAGGGATCATGGACATAATCATAACATTGCTAGATGAACTTTTGCTTGGCATAGTTATTGTGTGCACCATGTTTTCTCTGCTCAACCTCTTGGCCACAATATGCATGCCCTTTAACTATATTTCTTTGGCGGTAGATATAGCAATCCCGCTGTCCTAAATTAGATGTCACATGTTTGTGTAGATTCGTATATATATGTATACACCAAAATGAGTGTAGAAACATGTATATCCGACAAGTTATTCGGGACAGACGTAGTAATATATTTCATATATATGGGTTCGGTCCGTAGGCATGTGTCTCTCGATCAAGATGTACCAAGCTAGCCAAGGTTGCATCAAGCACTGTAGATGCATGGATGGGCAAGGACCGTGATCGAGCGTTGAGTGACAAGTGAGATGTCAGCGACGCTGCAAACTTAATAATTTTCGCAAGCTGGCTAAGCTAGGTTGTTGGCTTGTAGCCCATGCATGTCAATGTCGATCAATGGCGCACGTACGTGTGCTTCCTTTTAAGACGTACTACACGCTCGCTCGCACGGTGCCTCTTGATTTTGACACGCCCCAGCGGAGGAGACAGGCTTCCACCCAGAATTTAGATACGATTGATGAAGTCGATAGCGATGGGTAGCGTTAATCTAGAAAAAAAAGCGAGCTTAATTTAGTTAGGACTTTTCTTTTGCGAGCGTTAATTTAGTTAGGACTTGTGTTTATATCTGGTGATAGAGATGCAATCTAGGCACGGTTAGTTTGGCGCATGTTACTGATTCATTCATATAGGAGTAGGCACTTATGTATGAAGCATATTCTAAATTTAGAAATAATAAAACACTGCACTAGTTTAGCTTGAGATAAGACAATGGCGTGAGGGAAACCTACGAGGGCGTGTTGTATTCTAAAATACTAGAGAAAACAATTAAAAGTGAATGGAGCCCCCACGTGTGTTTTTGATAATTAATGACAATATATAAGGACTAATATTTAGATTGAGCTATATTTCAAGAGATTTTTCATAGGCAATGCTTTGTAGACCATATATATATATGTTGGTTTCACGGTAAAAGAAGAAGAAAGCAAAGAAGATTAAGTGATGGCCAAAGTGATATTCAAGAGGAGATCGAAAATGCTCATGGTAAAGTTGAGCCTATTGCAAGTATGTCTTGAGAAAAAAAATTGTGTGAATGATTCATGCTTACTTTAAAAAAAGTGAGCTTGGCTCAACTGGTTGGGGAGTGAATGTATAAACCCAACACCTGAGTTCAAATCCTTGTGGATGTGAATTTAGGTTTCCTATTTATACTTGAGGACCATGCTCTCCTGATACTCATGCAATGTATCCTGAGAACCATGTTTCGTGCTTTGCCAAGATTAAAATCATGGTACTTATGCTTAATGGTTGTGTGCATCCTGAGATGGTGCAGAGGCCCGGGAACTGAAATTCTCCCCCAATTTTATAACTAGTAGCCACGGGCAATCGAAAATACATCGCACCCATGTCGTATCTGGAGTGGGACACCGGGGCGAAACCCTAGCGCTGCCAAAGACAAGGCCCCTATGGCCTCCCCTTCCGTCGCTGCCGCCGATGAAGTCCTCAGTGGTGGTGGGCCTGACGCCAAAGTGGCCGGGGGTTGAAGATCGTGGAGGTGGCTCCCTAGTGGCAGCTCAGGATGGCGCCCGTGGAGATTGTCTGCATGGTGGCTGACGTGGTGCCCCTGGTCGTGTGGAGGCGACAGATTTTCCTTGGTGTGGCGTCCGCACATGGGGTGGAGATCGTCTGAGTGTGGCAGCTGGGACAGCCCTCCTGGTCGTGTAGCGGCGACAACTTTTCCTTGGGCATCCGTGCATGCGGTGGAGGCTCAGTCGTAGGTCTAGGATCCTGCATGGATCCTCCATCGGCGTGGATTTTGGTCACCCAGAGGTGCGTGGGTAGGCGACGTGGTGCACGTTGTTGGCCTTGCTGCGACGTGCTAGGCGTCTTGCACGGGTCGATGACCAGAGGGCCAGCAGGTGCACTTGGTTCATGTGCATTCTTGCCTCCTCTTGTGTCAAAGGGGGTCGGCATGCAGGCAGCAGTGTGGGGGCCTACCGATATTCAAATAAAGCGGTGATCCTTGGGTTGTTCTCATTCTAGGACGGTGTTCTGCTTGATGCCAGCTCTCTTTGATCTGGCCGATGAGGGGGGCTAGAAGTCTCCGCCGGCGATGTAGTTTTCTGGATCAGATGGAATTCGGCCGTGGCCACCTGTATTCCTGGCCGTGTGGCTTCATGAGGGAGTACCTCGAAGCTTCGCTGTTTGTGGCCATCATGGGACATCTCGGTTTTTGATTTCCATGGAGAAGATAGTGGCGGAGAATGTTAGGTAGCTGAGGTCTGAGGCTAGTAATGGCGGACGGTGTGTCTTCATGGCGATGAGAACCTTCCTTGTTGGTTCTGGACTTCCAGCAGTGACATAAGCAAGCAGAGGTGGCAGCATAGGAGGAGTACAATGTCTTATCTTTGAGGGTGAAATCCAAGGTCTGGCCGTAATTAGTTGTTCATGGCAATGACCTTGCTGAAGGCATTGTTTTGAGAGGGCGGACTTGCTCCAGGGAGAAAATCTAACATCTAGCCTTAAGTGGTTGTGTATGGCAATGATATTGTTGAAGAAATGATGCCCTGCAAGTGCACAAGTTTGTCAGAGAATATTTTCGCGGAAGTATTAATTCTAGTTTTTATATCGATCTCGATAAGGAGCCTTGGTAAATGTTTTTATGTAGCATTTCTGTCGCACTCAAGGTGTCACAGGTCTTGAGTGAATTGACTGCAACTACTGGTGGTGGAAGGTTTTGCGTGAAAGATAGAGGAAACTTTCTTAGGAAATAAATAAGGATTAAATTGCATAAAAGTAAAGACGAGAAAGGTGTTTAGAGGTCCTGCAGATGAGAAGTTAGGCGTGGAGAGAAACGGTTCATGGTGATGGTGAAAGTGCCAAATGGATAATGTGGAATAAGTGATAGTGATATTTCTTATTTCTAAGTGAGTAGGCAAACAACTCATATACCGACTAGGAGTCCTCATGGGCAATTCTTCCGAGCCCCAATGATTCGTCTGCCTGTTACCACGACAATGGTCAGCACATTAATTAAGGTCTTGCGACCGGGTCTAGGCTTTAATCTTGATGAATCCTTGTTGTCCTCGAGTAGTGCTAGCTCATCATTGATATTGTCCGTGCCAGTCGGGGGTTGCCGATTCACAAGCATAGAAGTTCATACCTATGAGATCTTTGGATCATGTTACCTGGACCCTTAAATTAGATAACAAGCATTATGCAAAAAATAGATAATCATTCTCACTATTTAATAAACACTACAATAATCAAAAATGGATGGATTTAAAGAAGGCACGATACATCTCACCAATCCCCTACATCTCCCACGCCTATGGGGATTAACTCAGACATGAGAGGAAGACAAATAAAAAACATAATTGTATTGCAAATAGGAATCATCTGAAAGCTATTGTAGAAACCACAATAGCGATTGAAGATCAAATCAAATATAAACCAAAGGTAGATCAAAGTATCAAACCCTAATCTTACAATTTCCAATCTCTCTCTCTAAGTAATGATGTGGATGATGGTGGAATGTCTGGTTAAGGAGTTGAAAATCGTCGAGGAACGAGGGGAGGTTCTTCTCCTCTTCCAGATCTGATTTAACCCTCTCTGGATGAGTTAGTGATGGCTCTGAAATATAGCCATCTACATCCACATTCAAACTGGATATTATTCATATTTTCGATGAAATATCTCTCTAAACCCTGCCACTAATGCCTAATATTCAAAGGGGTATGGAATCCTCTCCTTCCATTTTTGATAACAGACCAACGAAAATAACAACTATAGTAGGAACTAATTTTTTATATATTTTTGATAAAAAAGAACAAGCAAACAAAGCAGAAATAAACTAAGCAAAACAATAACAACAAAGTAAAGAGATTGGTTATGAGGGACTCCCCTTGTGAAGATGTCCTTGACTCCTCGGCAACGGCGCCAGAAAAATACTTGCTGACTCATGTATTAACGAGCTCGTTGGGGAACCCCAAGAGGAAGGTAAGATGAGCACAACAGTAAGTTTTCCCTCAGTTATGAAACCAAGGTTATCAATACTTGCTGACTCATGTATTAACTACTCTTTTCCTACTCTTTTCCAAAAAATTTATTCACAAACTAAGAAAACCAAGCAAACAAAAAACCAAAAACAAAAACAAAAAGAAGACGCTCCAAGAACAATACAACTATGCATGAAATAATAAAAATGAAGTGTTTGAAAGAAACCTGGGATTCTTATTGATGAAGAAGGGGATGCCTTGGGCATCCCCATGCTTTGACGCTTGCACCTCTTTAATATTTCTTGGGGTCACGCGTGGCATCCCCAAGCTTGATCTTTAGTCCATTCTTCATCTCATTACTCATTCCTTCCATACACCTGAAATTTTTCTTCATACAAAACTTCACACAATCTTTATTAGCAACATTAGTGCACTCAAGATAGTAAGTCTTTAGGTTCAGTTCCAACACTAATAAAACTGCCATTAAAACATAAGATACTGTAGCACTTACCTCAAAAAGCTCAATTCCCCAAAAGAACTAAAAAATGAACCAACAAGAAGCAAATGCAAATAATGGCAGAAATCTGTCAAAATAGACCAGCAGGTAAAGACGAATTTTTTCGAAGACCTTCTGTTGCTAAAATTAAAAAGTGTTGAACTAATGGAAGTTAGATAACAACCTGGGGCAGAAGAAAAAAAATCAGGCCTCAAATGGACATACAGAGATTTTACACGAATTTTTACGGTGAAGCACAGAAATCTGTTTCGGGACAGCAACTTTCCCAATCATTACTTCTATCTCATTAGAGGTTACTCTTGGCAAAAAAAGAAAATAAAAAAGGATAAGGAGCGGTTATTACTGAAGTAATAACTTCCAAGACTCATCTAAAACTTTTGGGTTATCTCCCAATAAGTACTTTTCTTTAACGCCTTTAAGTTAGGCATGATAATTTGAGAAGATGCTCACATAGGAAATATGAATTGAAGTAAAAGAGAGCATGAAGAAGCAAATTCAAAACACATTTAAGTCTAACCCTCTTCCTATGCATAGGAATCTTATACGCAAATAAATTCACAAAGAACAAAGCAACATGCATAGGACGATAAAACGAGAGTAACTTCAAAACTTTCAGCAAATAGAGAGGTGTTTCAGTACCATGAAAACTTTTACAACTATATTTTCCTCTCTCATAATAATTTTCAGTAGCCTCATAAATAAACTCAACAATATAACTATCACATAAATCATGCTTTTCATGATCTACAAATACTAGAGCTTTATTATAAACATTTTCAAAAGAATCCTCAGGAACATGACATTCGTCCTTCGTTGGCAAGCATGGGGGACAATCAAATAATGTAAGGGGTAAAGAGTTACTCTCATTAGAAGGTAGGGATGTGTAGATCCATTCTTCCTCCTCTTGATCATCACTCTCCTCCTCTTTTTCATCCAATGAGCTTCGAGTTTCAGCAATTTCTTCTTCCATAGGCTCCTGCAAGGCATTAGTCTCTTCCATTGGTGGAGAGCATCTATTAAGATATTCAAGAATATAGCCATTTTTTACCTTGTAATTATCAAAGCAAAATTTAAGTATATCATAAACCTCATATTTATAAGGTGAATCATCAGTATTTTCAAGCAAACTAGCAAGTTCAAATGCACCCTTCCAAGCAATAAATTCTTCAATTTGTTCCACATCATAAAAGTCATAATTCCATTTAACATAAGAAGATATGGTAACATTATCATTATACTCACATTGAAAAGGGAGGTGTTTATACCTCCTACAACAACAAGATTTATCAAAGAAATAAGTAACATTATAAGTAGAGCACACATTTATAGCAATGTTATACAATTTATCAATTTGTTCCCATAAGTGTTTCCCTTTTTATGACAAGCGGTGTTCCTTATAATAATATTTTTGTTGTTCCGTGAACCCACCTTGCCAATAAGATTCAGTTTCAAAGAAACCAACCATTGATAGAAAGCATGATAAAGCAAGACAATAACAGACCAATGAAAATAACAACTATAGTAGGAACTAATTTTTTTATATTTTTGATAAAAAAGAACAAGCAAACAAAGCAGAAATAAACTAAGCAAAACAAAAATAACAAAGTGAAGAGATTGGTTATGAGGGACTCCCCTTGTGAAGATGTCCTTGACTCCCCGGCAACAGCGCTAGAAAAATACTTGCTGACTCGTGTATTAACGAGCTCGTTGGGGAACCCCAAGAGGAAGGTAAGATGAGCACAGAAGTAAGTTTTCCCTTAGTTATGAAACCAAGGTTATCAATCCAGTAGGAGCAAGGAAACACCTCCAAGGTGTTGCTAGCTGGACTTTGGCAGGGCACAATACCGGCGCCAGCAGCAACGTGGAAACCTGCACAACACAACCATAGAACTTTGCCCCCAACTTACAGTGAGGTTGTCAATCTCACCGGTTTTGCTGAAAACAAAGGATTAAACGTATGTGTGGAAGAAAGTAATAGTTTGCAGAAAGTAAACAGAAAGAAGTAAATAGTTGATTATAGATTGATGATAAAAGAAAGGACCGGGGTCCATAGTTCACTAGTGGTGGCTCTCCTTAAGATAGATAACATGTTGGGTGAACAAATTACAGCGGGGCAATTGACAAACATCGAGAAAGCAATAAGCATATACTAATCATCTTGACTCCTTTGAGATTTGATTGGGCATTACAACATTATACATAGACCGTAATCCAACTGCATCTATGATTAATAATCCACCTTCAGGTTATCATCCGAACCCCCTCCAGTATTAAGTTGCAAGCAACAGATAATTGCATTACGCATTGCGTGTAAAGTAAACAATACGATTGTTCTATGAACAAAGGATTGTTGTTTTCTCCCTAGTAGCAACAACACATCTAGTACCTTAGAGATTTCTGTCACTTCCCCAGATTACTAGAGGCATGAACCCACTATCGAGCATAAATAGTAACTCTTGGAGTTGCTAGCATCTACTTGGCCAAGATAGATACTAACAACGGAAAGCATGCAAGATCACAAATAACAAAGACATGATAGAATCAATAATCAATCTGAAATAGCATCTCAAGAACGGAGCTCACAAGATGTAAACATGATAGCACAAAGGAGGAGAACCAGCCATCTAGCTACTACATGGACCCGTAGTCCAAGGATGAACTACTCACGCATCACACTAGAGGCTTGCATGGTGATGTAGAAGGCCTCCAGGGTGAATTCTCCCCTCCGGCAGGGTGCCGGGAAGAGCTTCAGATCCCTCCCGATCTAGGGATGGAGATGATGGCGGCTACAGACTCTTTCGTGGAATTTTTGATCGATTACTTAGGGTTTCTGTATTGGAGGCATCTTATAGGCGAAAGGGGAGGCCGAGGGGGTGTCGGAGGCGGCTAGACCACCCCCTGACACGGGCCAGGCTGGGCCGCGCGACCAGGTGGTGTGGCGGCCCCTGGCCCCTCTCCATCTCGTATTCTAGCTCCGTGTGTCCCTCGGTGAAAAACTGACTTTGGCTTTTGTCCTGTCCAATTCCGAGAATATTCATTTTCTGACTTTCCTGGAACCAAAAATTACAAAAAACAAGCAGCTGACACTGTGGCTCTTGTTAATAGGTTAGTCCAAGAAAGTGTATGGAAAGTACTCCAAAGTTGGAATAAAACATAAGAAAGTAGATAAAACCAAGCATGGAACATAAAAATTATGGATATGTTAGCAACGTATCAAGCCGTCGGAAGAATAGACTTAGATATAATCTCCAAAGCCCTTCTCCATCTCCATAGCCATATTCCACCACTTGTAATAGTAGATCTCATCTTTGATTGGCGACATTGTAAGACTATTTGCTATAAATCTCATGATTTCCATTACAATATTTGTGATTGTTGATCTCATACCTATGTGTGAGTAATTCTCCTTGGGCTAAGGGCTTCGGCATATCCATGTAGCTTTTTGTGCATGTTATTTATCATAGATGGGATCATGTATTAGTTTGTATGACATGATGATTATTGTATCCTCTCTTGAGTCAATCTAAGGACTTGTCAGGTACCCAAGACACCGAGGATTGAGCCAGGTATATGGAGTATGAGTAATGACTAATCTGTAGGTTGGGAACCCCAATGACAGAAGGGGCAGTACGACTGTATGTGAGGGATTTACTTGGGATTAACGGTGACATCACTATGCATATCATTAGTTCTCTTTCTTCTATGGATGAGACTAGTAGGTTATTGCTATAAGCTGTTGCAGAGGCAATAGCAATTATGGATGCACTGCCCATATATAATTTATCTTGCTCTAACAATTACATGCATACTTTATCTTTATCTTTTATTCCCTTCAGATGTTTTGCACAGCTATAGGTGAAACCGAATGCCCTAGGCCATCTATATCCGTCATCGACAACAACAAAAAGACGCAAACTCTTGGTCCGGTAAAAACACAAAAGGAATTCTAAAACTTCCGAAGGTTCGTTAAAGTAACTTCACTACGCATCTGCTTCCCGAGGATTTGATAACCTAGGTCTACTAGGGAAAAAGAAGCTATACTATATCCGTAATCCGGATCGAAGGTATCAGTTAGCAGCTACTGTGTTCTCCTTTTTGTCCTCTTCCCTTCACGAAAATTACTTGTGTTGATAAAGCAGAGCTGGTGGCGTGTAGTATGAGCAGACAGTACGGACGCATCCAGACCATACCAATGGTCCTTAAGCTCTCTGAACGCCTCCAATGAAAGGGGTTCGAATTGGGGATTTACTTATTTAGGTGCAATTACCCCAAAAATGCTATCAGATCTTTAATAAATGTTCATTACCTGAAAACCATCACAAGAAACCAAGGATTCGCTAATTGCGACATTAACGTTAGTAGAAAGAAGTAATCTCGAGTGAAATCCGGCAATAAACAAGAGGAAAATCAATAGTAAAAAGTGATGAGATTTGGAGCTATCAACTTCCCCAAGCTTAGAAGTTACTCTCCCTCGACTGACAAATCTATAATGAGTAATAGCGAGTTATTGAATCAAGACGAAAAACTTACAATTTGAGGTTGTATCATATTCCATTGTCTCAAATCCTGCAACCTTGAACATGAGCATAATATATCTGAACAATTGCACTAAAGTTCAATTCCTTAATGCAAGTAACTCGCTAGCTAATAGTTCTTACAATTCAAATAATATTGTTTAAAGTTTGGCTAGGCTTGCAAATCAATTTCTTGCAGCGCATCTCTTATTATGAGAGTGAAAGTTTTTTAAGCAAGGTCGGTTGAGTCAGAATTAAGGGTGCACAAGTAGATGTCAAAAGAAGGATAAACTTAGAGCTTTTTCATTAACACCCACTTCGACAATCGTGGCAATAAAATACCTCTTCTTTTCCTTGTCTTTCAGGAACTCGAATGATTCAATTTAGGTGGTGAGGTGATGCCAAAGTGTAAAATGTTTTCAACTCATATCTTGGCGGCAGTTCTACTTTCTTCCCCCTTTTTTCTTCCTATTTTAAGGATTAATGAGTGTTTCTTTTTATAAATTCTTACAAAACCTTTAAGAGTGCCAATAATTTTGCCCACATAGAGGCACATATGCCGCTCATGTCATCAACTCATAGCCAAAATCCAGGGTTATACCATAGATCGTTCAAAGGCCCGCGGAGTTGTTAGCATCCTAAAGGTGTGTATGAGAAACATAGAACTGTTTCCTCTCTCTCCATTTTTTAGCTAGGAAAAAAAAGGTTTTAGTGTTGGGTTCGCAACATAGAAAACAAAAAAATTCCTACGATGGGAACTACTAAGCACCAAGATCTATCTACTATATACAAGAAACTGGTGGATATACATCCATAGACCCTTGAAGAGCGACAAAGCTTTATTAACGAATCTGATTTAGTGGTTGATGTAGTCGTACACTTGCCGATCTCAAGATCGTGAGGAAGTCCTACAAGTCTAGCAGGTCTAGCACCCGCAAGTCCATCAGGTCCAGCACCAGCATGTCCGGCACCGTAAAGAAGTGGTGCGTCCATGATCACACACATGTCTGGTACCCCGACAACCTCCGTGTCCTCGCTCCAGCGATACAGCAGAAGCAACAACTCCTTTCTAGATAAAGCCACTAGGAACATGTATCTCACTAATCCGAGACCATGGGGAATAATTTCTAGAGAGGGAGAGAGATCCTTCACGAGGAGGTGTAAGTGAGATGGTGTGAGAAGGGTGCATTTTATAGGAGGAGGGGGCAACCAAGGGCCATGGCGTAGCAGCCATGGTGGGTGCCCCCACCTCTTCCTCATTCATTTGGGTAGAGCACCCACTCACATAAAAGACCTCCACTCAAAATTCCACTCACACATGCATTAATTTTCCACCAAAATTAGTGTATCTCTCATTTAATAAAACTATTTTATCTATTTTATTAAGAATTTTGTTAATTACTTTAATTAACAAACGTTGACATAAAATCCCATGCATCATTTGAAAATCACAAGCAGAACCAGTTTCTGCAATTTCACCCGAAACAATTCCGGTTTCCATCGAAATGATTCCAGCGCTTTCTTAATGTTTATCTGAAACATATTTGCTCCAAATGGTGTCGGTATCCCTTAAGTGTGTCACCCTATGGTTCACGAATAATGCAAACATGATTGAGACCCTTCTCCAATCAATAATCAGAAGCGGGACCTGGAGATCCGTACTGACTCCCACACATTCAATGATGACTCTAGTGATCGTGCGAACCTTTAACGCTAGTATCTAAATCCATTTGTCTCGAGATATATTACATTTCCGAGATTCGATCATCGTTATATCCATACCTAGTTTGATCTCGTTACCCACATGCACTCTTTTCTCGTTCCCGTGGTATAGCATTCTAGTGATCATATCACTTGCTTCCAAGCTATCTTAATGTGATATCATCGAGAGGGCCCAGCATATATCTATCCATCCTCACGATGGACAAATCCCACTCTTGATCCATGAGCCTCTACATAAAACCTTCATAGCACTGAACCCACCTTTATAGCCACCCTATCACAGTGTGAGGTTTGATGTAATCAAGATACTCTTCCAGTGTTAGTGCTTGACATGATCTAATGGTCTAAGGATTAGGATTACTTCGTATGATGTTATAGAAATATAAACATAATGACTTTGATCGCAATGCTATACTTCGGATGCATGTTCATCACATCATTCCACTAATGTTGTGACCTCGTTATTAACAACATCCAATGTCCATGATTAGGAAACCTTGATCATCTTGTTAATCAATGAGCTAGTTTATAAGAGAGGCATAAATATGAACCCTTTATTTGTTTATTAAACACACATGTATTAACTTTTCCAATTAATACAATTAAAGCATGCAAAATAAACATTTATCATAAACAAGGAATAATATAATAACCACTTTATTATTGTCTCTCGGGCATATTCCCTTCAGTCTCCCACTTGCACTAGAGTCAATAATCTAGTCTATAAACTTGCGCATTCAACACCTATGGCTTTCTGGTGTTGTATGTACGCGTTTGCTAGTGGTTAACACAATCTCCGGATCTGACATTTTCAGGTACGCATGCATTTGCATGTCTTTGCGTCTCTATGCATCACTCATTCTCTAATGAGGTGACATTGTATAAATTTAGTCCTTTGGTGAGACCTTTAGTTCCTTTGGGTTAAAACAAGTTGATATAATTGTCGCACAATATATCTTCATAGTACTAGCCCACTGTGAACCACATCTAGTTTGATAACAAACTACATAACCAAATTCCCTCCTTTGCTGCTACTATAGCAGTCATATACTTAGCCTTTTGTTGTAGTATCCGTCACAATGTATCAACTTTGGAACTCATCCAAATCTATCATGGAACCTCCTTTTCATTACATTGTGCCACCGATAGTTTAAATTGAGATAAATTTAATTTGTATCATGGGACAAACTAGTATCAATGTACACTTTACAATGAACTATTTGTCACCTCTACATAAATATATTCTTAGTTCTTCAAAAGATCATAAGAATATCCTTATTATTTTCCAATGATCATCTTATGATTCATTTTGGTATATGCACATCACATTTAGAGCATAAGACATATCTGGATATGTACATATCATGGTATACATTATTGATTAAAATATTCATGTGATTTCACTCACCATGTGTCAAAACACTTTCATCTCGTTTGACTTACCAAGTGTCAATACACTTGACTCTTCATTCAACCCTTTCCATGCGGCAAGAACCTTTCTTGTCATTTCCATATTGAACCCTTTTAATATCTCATATGTGTACGTCTGGCATAACCATATTAGAGCCTCAATCTATCCATATAGACATTGCTGCCTAATATTCTAGTTTTGCCCAAGTCTTTCATCAAAATCTAATTTTAATGAAATGCTTAACCTGTGTCTGTAAAATATACATCATTTCCAATCAACACCATGTCTTCTACATAATGTATTAGAAATATATCACAGCGCTCCCACTTAATTTCTTGCAAATGCGAGCATCTTCATCGTCTCCGAAGAAATTAAACACTTTTAACATTTTCATCATGGTGAAGATTCCAACTCCGCTATGCTCACTTCAACCATTGAAGTTTGCATGCCCTTTTAGCATCCTTTGAATTAACAAAACCCTTCAGACTGTGTCATGTACACATCCTAGGTAACAATTGTAGCACCCCGCTAAAACCAGTACTAGAAAATCGCTGTGTTTTGTCTCTGTGCATCATCATGATAGCATGCGCATGTCATCATGCCACATTGTATTTGAGCATCGTCATGTCATCATGCATGGTTTGCCTAAAACTATTTTTTAAAAGCCTACCTTTGTTTTCTAAAATGTCCCCTGTCTTTATTTCAAATCAAAACCTGGTCCTTCCGGATATTTTATTTTTATCTAAAAACTATTTATAAAGGTCTTTTAAAATAAAACTATAGTCTCTTATAATAAAATATTTTTTATTAACTGGAAGAGGTAGCCAGCCAGGACAAAAGGCCCAGCCAGCCAGCTTACAACACCAGGCCCAACTAACACCGAGCTCAAACCCTAATCCATCCCTCACCACCAGACCCTGCCGCCACCAACCCTCCATGTGACCCGTGCCAGTAGTGCGCGCGTGCCCCACTCCCCACCACCGACGGGCCGGCCCCACTACCACCTACCCCCGAGAACGATGCACAACCACCCTGCACTTCTCTCTCTCTCGATCTCATACCGACGCCATCCCGTGACCCCACCCACCCCGTCGCTACCCGACACGGACCCCCGATCCTCCCTACACGATTCCCTCCTCCCTTTCTCTGCTTTCTTCCCAGAGCGCCAACCACCGCCACCTGCAGGCTCTTCCCTGCGCCGTCGCTGCAGATTCCCACCCTGGCACTCTTCTCCCCGGCACTGCCGCTCGAGGCTAACCAACGAACCCCTTTGTCGTGTCCCCCTCTGCAAGGAGCACCTCCAGCCGCCTCCATCCTCTGCGGCCAAGGGAACCTCAGCGAGTCGTCATCCCCGCCGTAGAGCCGCTGCAGGCGTCTTCGTCCCCAGCACCCCGAGCTTCCTCGTCGGTGTCTCACAGGAGCCCTGCCGCTGCACCAAGTCCGACCGCCCCAGCACCTGCTCGACCTCCCCGACGGCGCCACCGTCCGAAGCCTCATCCGTGTCGCTCCGGCTCTGCCTCACGGGCCTCCACCGCCAGGAGCTCCACCCGTCGCCCTGCATCCCCCGTCCCACCGTTGAGCTTGGCCTCGACCCCGAGCCCGTCCTCGACCTTGTCCTGCTGCGCCGGCCGCCCTCTGCTCCGGTACGGGTCGGCCCGTCCTCAAGATCAGCGCCCCATCTCCAGGGCCCCACCTCACGAGCCCCCGCGGGCCTCTGCAGCCGCCGCCTTGCCATGCCCCTACATCGCCATGAGCACCACCCTCTCCTGTCATCCATCATCCTCGTACCCGTGTCTGCTACTGTGGTGTGTTAGGTGCTACCGTGGTGGTTTCCTCTAGTACCAGTGGGGTTGCTTCATGTGTTGCGTTTTGATTCTGATCGCGAGAAGATGGAGTGTGATGTTTGTTAGGGCGACAGTGTGAAGATGGATTAGTGGCGATGCTCTGTTACGCGAGTTAGACGAGTACCTCACCAAGAACGACAAGACTGGCTCGATGCCGATGAGTCCGAGGGATGCACATGGTGACACCCAAGACCCCAAGCCCGATCTTGGATCCGAAGCCGAGGATTGTTGCCCCGGAACGCAAGGTTTCCTTCCCGAAACGCCATGACCCTCGATCACGGAACCGAAGACCACCAAGCTCTCCGACCCGGTATCCGAAGACACCGAGACCCCGGACGCCAAGACCTCCTCACGATTCCTAGAGCCCCATTCCCGGAGTCCGAAGGCCGATCTCGCCAAGACCGAACCTCATCAACCCCAAGTTCGTCGGACCCTAATGTGTGACCCCTTTCCGAGCCTCTATTTTATAAATGCTAAATATATATATATATTGTTGCATATTAAATTGTTCATGTCGCATACATATTGTGTGGTTTGGGGGCATTATGCCGATTCACCCCATAATTAAATATGGAGGCCATATGCGGGCTAATCCTGTCTATTAGCGACTCCATTTAAATTTGCGTAGCAAACCGATGCCATGTTTTGCCTTGTTAAGACAATATTTAAATTGCGGGGTAACTAAACAACATGAACCTTCTAATTAATTGTCGGGACCCCGGTTCCGCTTAATATTGCCTAATTGCATCGCATATTTGCCATGTCATGCACCATACCTGCATCATGCCCGATCTTCTGCCGTAGTATTAAATAGTGCATCCTATGTTTTTTATAGTGTTTCGCTTCTTCATGGATTAGGCCGATGAGTTGACGTGAGTGCCAATTCGATTTTCGGATGAACCTTCGGTAGTGTTTCCTAGGCGAGCATTCTCCCCCTTTCTACCTATTTTGCATTTATAGTCTTTATTTCCTCCTGTTGATCTATTGCTATCCGTGTCACGATGCTTTAGTGTTCCGTACCAGATATATTCCGTGTAGCCTTTATATTGCCTTGGGCACCTCCTATTACCTGTTGTTTGGTAGATAGATGGTCTTGCGAGTCGTAGTCGCTTGCTCAGGTGCGATCCCGTGTCATGAAGTACCACACAGTTGTTGGAATGTTGTCATATGCTTTACGGTGGAGAGGATCATGATTTTAAATACAACTATTAAATTGCTAGGATAACGAATGAAAGAGGCACCGGTGGGCAGTATATGCTAATTGGTTTTTCATGTCCACTTGTGTAACGTAAGCCCTGAGTACTTGATACCTGTTCCTTGATTATTCGCACTATCCACATTCGGGAGACCCTATGGATCCCCCTTAGCCAGAGCTTGATTCATTTCTTATTTCTTGGGGCCACAAGTAGTTTGGGGCTTTATTACTATCCTGTACTTATGCCATGTTTTACTGCTTTATTTATGATTGTGCGTGGAGCACCTGTACTGTTTTGGAACATGGAATGTTTTCGCGGTATCGAAAAGCCCAGTCACACTTTCGGGTTCCCAGTCATTTACAGCCATTGTCACAAACCCTGGGCCCATCTCGGAGCCGGCCAACTTCGTTGCGGGTAGCTTAGTGGGGTGGCCCCCTGAAATGTTTTATAAATCCTGTGATTGCTTTGTCGTGAAAGCCTCGTTGGGTTTTGATTTGGTTTTTCTGAGGTTGATCGTGTGTGTGTTGCTATTTGTGCACCCCTGTAGGGTAAATCTTTCTGAAAGCCGTGTCCGCGGTTATGGACGACTTGGAGCACAGTATCTTGATCATAGACAAGCATAACTAAAGTAGTGCTATAAATTTGACTTAATATGTGACTAGTAATCAGCTTCACTACAATGGAATGGATAATAAAAGTGCCAACAATTGGTGGAACTGGGGTGTATCGTGTCATGTTATACCTGCCTAGTAAGTATCACAACTCCAATGGAATGAAATAAAAGGGCCAACAACCGCTGGGTTTGGGATGTCACATGCTAATTGTATCTGACTAGTAAGTGCCACAACTATAATGGAATGAATAAAACTGCCAACTGTGTGAGTTCCTTGGTTTGACTTCCTCGTGTGGTCTCGAGGGGGAAATACCAGGATGGGTATGACTGGTGTTAGTATCAGGTTGGTCCTGAATAGGTCTCTCTTATCCCTCTCTAATAGCCGACAGTTGTATCGAGTCTCTATAGGTTGTTTAGTGCATGCTTCGCTACCACTTCAGTCCACCATACCTATGTAGGCGAGAGCCGCTAAATTCTAGCCTCGCCGTGTACTAGCCTCAGTACTGACGCTCCTCTTTTTCCTTCGCCCTTTGTCGGCACCCCCTTTTGTTTTAGCAGGTTTGCGATCGACGTCGTTAGAAGGGTTACCCTTTTAGCTTGGCCTGGGAAGGGTTATGGACGCCATTGGTTATTATTCAGGGCTCTTAGCCCCATTTGCTTCTTATCTGTACTCGGATGTTGTATCGATTTCAAGGTGATTTGGATCTTTGTATTGTATATCTGTATTCTTGAATCATGGAGTCGTTGTTGTATATATATCTTCTGTGGGTTCCATCATGGACTAATGCGTAATGGTATTACTTTGTTTTCCACCCGCACGCAAGTGCCTGGTGGGCGTCCTTGGATCGTTTCTATGCGGGTTTGGCGGGAAGCGCTAAAACGTGCATAGGGCCAATTCGAGGGTGTTACAACAATTCTATTAGAAGAACTTTTTTTGTTTGTTCAACTACCATATACCAAATTATATGTAGTGGTTGCTACATTAATCCGTCAAGACTAAATATCGCTATGAAAGATCAAATCTTGTCATAGTCAACTCCTTGAACATTGTTGTAAACTCCTTTCCGAAATGTCGACTATTTCATAGATGTCAAACATCCATGTCTATTTTTTTATAGATCCAAATACGACCGATAGGCTTCATGCCTATCTGGAGGGTCTTCCAAGTTCAGAAACTTGATTTCCCGTGTATGGATACTATCATGGATTTTATGACTTCTAGTCATTTTATGGAGTCAGGGCCCATCATCTCTTCTTTGCATGTAGTCAATTCATCACTGTTAAAACAATAACGACTTCTGTTTCAAATCTTACTATTTGATTCTTACCTGACCCATATGGTTCAATAGGAACTATAATCTCCGAGATCACAACCTTTGTAATCACGGGAGCCATGAGCATTTTAGCCACCTCCGGGACACTTTCCGGTGCTGCGCTAGTTAGCACATGTTGCTTAGGTTCATCAACCTAATCAAAGTTCTATTGTTCTCCCACTTAACTTTTGTGAAAAATTCCTTCTTTAAGAAACTTCACGTGCCAAGCGACAAACTCTTGTCTTCGGTGTTATGGAGGAATACCCAACAAATTCTTTGAGATTACCTACAAAGATGTTCTTATCCGACTTTGGTTGTAAAATTTTACTTATTCCTAGCATACCAAAATTTAAGAAAAGACAACTCTGGTTTTATCCCAAACCATAACCCATATGGTGTCATTTAAACGGATCACGATGGTGCTCTTTTCAGTGTAAAAGCGGTAGTCTCTAAAGCTTTAATCCTTAAAACATAATGGCAGTTTTATAAATGACACATTTGATCTTATCATGTCAAACAAGGATTGATTTCATATCTCGAACATACCATACTCCTATGGTTTATTGGGAAATGCAAATCCATGGAATAATTCCTCAAATCTTAGGTGTTTTGCTAAACATGCAACTCAAATATTTTCCTTTATGATCGAATCATAAACTCTTTATTTTCTTCTTACAATGATTTTCCACTTCATCTTGAAAGTCTTTGAACAATTTTCAATTGTTTCATACTTCTTCCTTATCGAGTAAATATACACGTATATTCGCTCAAATTTCTAGAGAAAGCATATGAAGTTGAAAGATCCACCACACATGGCTACACATAATGGCCCATATACATCAATATGTACAATGTCCAATAAGTTAGTCACTCGTTCCCCTTTGGCCTATGAACAGAGTTTCAATTATCTCGAGGAAAGTCTCATAAGCGTCAATTAATCAAAATCAAAGACTCCAAAAATCCATCAACATGGAGTTTCTTCATGTTTTCTTTCCAATATAATTTAAACGACGATGCCACTTTGTAAGTGATATTTCAATCATTTGTCTTGCGATATTTTAGCATTAGTTTTATGGACGTGATTTCTCCAACTAGACTTGTAAAAGTTCATCCATCTTCTATGAAATACGGTAATTATTTAAACAACCATTTTTCTCATAATACCGGAAAAAATAACAATTATTTAAACAAATCTTGAAGGCAAGCTTTGATGCCAACGAGAAACACTATAACACTTTATTTGTTTTCGATGAACATCATCACATATTCTCTTGCTAGTTATTTAGGCCATTGTAGTTCATGAATTGCATTGTTCTGTATGACATTTCATACCAACCAATTCGGTATCCAATACCCAAGAACCACATTGTTTAACAAGCAAAGAATACAACCATAACATGTATGTCATCTATATTCCTTAGCTGGACATTTCTAGTCTTTTCTTTTCTGCCAAATATTTTATAGATTCTATTTGAGCATTTCCTTTTCCTTTTAAAAGAATTTATCAACATCAACAGTCGTTCCATACATATGACACATAGTCCAAAGCGTGTATAGTCAAATACTAATACCTTTGGACTTGCACTTTGAAGTTGATCACCATCATCAAATGTTTAGCGTTCTTTCAAAAATCCATTCTTTAGTAATCTATTAGTGTAGTAAACATTTTACCTTCATCTTCTATTCATCCTTATCATGACAACTTTCATGATCAAGCTACTATAGCCTATAAGGACGAATCATGAGTATAATGTCAATTCCCAATTTTTTTGGGAGATTAGGACATCTAGCATCTCCAACCTTCGCAAATTATCATAAAATATGAGAAGGTGTATTTTTACAAATTATACTCTATCATATTGCAACCATAAACATTGTTTCAGATATCACAATATCTTCCACACATGACAGTTTCTGAAACAATCCTTTCAGCTCCTAGATAACCTCGATATTAAAACAAATTTTGAATATCAAGAATCATGGAGGCAAAACATGATACTTTAGATACTAACACTAGAATTATTACTCTTGATTTAATATAACTTATTAAACTTCATGGAGTAAATAGAGTTTGTTGAAAGTTTGCAATAAGACTTCTAAACTTTAAATTGACATTCAAAACAACACGATACCAGTTCGTAAAGTAAATATCCAGAATTCTATAGTTCTATTATCTCAATTAAAACTAAGCGCAAGGTAGTAAACGGATGCCAATGACTACAACAAATTATGCAAATTCACTTTGATTATGATAAATTGAGTTCAGCTAATCCGAATTACAAATGAACTCCCACTCAAAAAGAACATCCCTCGTATCTTTTTGGTGATTATATGAACCAAATCCACTACACCAAGTCTGATCATCACCTGTGTTGGTGTAGCTTCAAAGGAGAGCATCTATATGGGCATCACATCTACCATATGACTCATGCTTAACCTTTTGGTTTGTATTCTGAGGCCATGTCTATACATGCTAGGCTCGCCAAGTAAGAACCTTAATACTCGCGTGTGTAAAACTGTCTTACACCTGTTATACAAACATGGATTCAAGTACACCCGATCATCACATGATGTCTTGAAGCGACGAAACATAAAACGGTGTGTACTTAAGGAAGAACACATTTTTATATTGATATATAAATGAGGGATCATCATATAATGATACTAAAATGCCAAACAAGCAATATAAGATGCAAACAAACATCATATACAAAAGGTGATATGATATGATTCCTGCACTTGATCACTATCTTGTGCATCATGGTATGATCTTCATCATTCCTATATGTATAAGGCCAAGGTCTATGGAACTTACACTTTGTTATGTTATAATTTCCAAGAGTATCAATCCATACTACAAATTATAACATTACCTTATCATGACACTTGCCTAATACATTGCAAATGTATCTATAATTGTTGATATTCCATGCTTGGTTTTATCTACTTTCTTGTGTTTTGTCCACCCCTTTGGAGTACTTTTCTTATGATTTCTTGGACTAACCTATTAACAAGAGCCACAGTGCCAGCTGCCTATTTTCTGCTGTTTTTGGTTCCAGGAAAGTCAGAAAATGAATATTCTCGGAATTGGACGGGACAAAAGCCAAAGTGCCTATTTTTTCGGAAGACATCTGATGCCAGAATACGAGACGGAGAAGGGCTAGGGACGGCCACACCACCTGGCCGCGCGGCCAGGCCTGGCCCGCGCCAGGGGGTGGTCTGGCCGACCCTAGTACCCCCTCGGCCTCTCCTTCCGCCTATATATTGCCCTCGGTACCAAAACCCTAAGTACCCAATCAAAAATCCACGGAAGAGTCTGTAGCCGCCGTCATCTCCATCCCTAGACCAGGAGGGATTTGAAGCTCTTCCCGGTACCCTGCCGGAGAAGGGAATTCACCCTGGAGTCCTTCTTCATCACCATGCAAGCCTCTGGTGTGATGCGTGAGTAGTTCATCTCTGGACTACGGGTCCATGTAGTAGCTAGATGGCCGGTTCTCCTCCTTTGTGCTTTCATGTATAGATCTTGTGAGCTCCGTTCATGATCAAGATCATCTATTTGTAATCCATACATGTTGTGTTTGCAGGGATCCGATGGATATTGAGATGCTATTTCAGATTGATTATTGATTCTATCATGTCTTTGTTATTTGTGATCCTGCATGCTTTTCGTTGTTAGTAGCTATCTTGGCCAAGTAGATGCTAGCAACTCCAAGAGTTAGTATTTATGCTCGATAGTGGGTTCATGCCTCTGGTAATCTGGGGAAGTGACAGAAATCTCTAAGATACTAGATGTGCTGTTGCTACTAGGGAGAAAACAACAATCCTTTATTCATAGAACAATCGTATTGTTTACATTACACACAATTCGTAAAGCAATAATCTGTTGCTTGCAACTTAATACTGGAGGGGGTTCAGATGATAACCTGAAGGTGGATTATTAGTCATAGATGCAGTTGGATGGCGGTCTTTGTATAATGTTGTAATGCCCAATCAAGTTCCAAAGGAGTCAAGATGATTAGTATATGCATGTATTGCTTTCTCGATGTTTGTCAATTGCCCCGCTGTAATTTGTTCACCCAGCATGTTATCTATCTTAAGGAGAGCCACCTCTACTGAACTATGGATCCTGGTCCTTTCTTTTACATACAATCTACAAACTGTTTACTGCTTTGTGTTTACTTTCTGCAAACTATTACTTCCTTCCATTCGATACATTTAATCCTTTGTTTTCAGCAAAACCAGTGAGATTGACAACCTCATCGCAAGTTGGGGATAGAGTTCTGTGGTTGTGTTGTGCAGGTCTCCACGTTGCTGCTGGCACCGGTAGTGTGCCTTGCCAACGTTCAGCTAGCTACACCTTTGTGGTGTTTCCTTGCTCCTACTGGATTGATAACCTTGGTTTCTTACTGAGGGAAAACTTACTATTGTGCTCATCATACCTTCCTCTTGGGGTTCCCCAACAAGCTCGATATATTTTGGGCCATCATTGCCCAGAAACAATCTAAACTAGACGCCTCTAATTTATCAATTGCAAGTTTTACATGGCTTATGGCTTTCAAAGATAGAACAGTTCATACCTACGAACATGGAACCACAACGATGATAATCAAATTATTAGCAACTCGTTGTAAATCAGATATTGACTAAAGTAGGAGAGACATACACGTGCTAGCCACTTATGCAAAACTAGTTGCATGTCAAGCGTGGACAAGTCTCATGTGTGACGACATGTAAAGTTAGTCCGGGCCGCTTCATCCCACTATGACACCAATATCCAAAATACATAGAAGATGCAATAAAATGATCATCAACGCCCACATACTCATATGTGTTCTAACCGTGCAAAGCATCTACGCATAGATCAGGCTCTGATACCACTGTTGGGTTCGCAACATAGAAAACGAAATTTTTCTATGATGGGAACTACTAAGCACCAAGATCTATCTACTAGATACAAGCAACGAGTGGATATACATCCATAGAGAACATACCCTTGAAGAGCAACAAATCATTATTAATGAAACTGATTTCGTGGTTGATATAGTCGTACACTTGCCAATCTCAAGATCGTGATGAAGTCCAGCGAGTCCAGCAGGTCCAGCACCCGCAAGTCCATCAGGTCCAGCACTAGCAAGTCCAACAGCACAAAGTAGTGGTGCATCCGTGATCGCACACATGTCACGGACCCCGACAACCTCCGTGTCCTTGCTCCAGCGATGCAGCGGAAGCAGCAACTCCTTTCTAGATAGAGCCATCGGGAACATGTATCTCGCTAATCCGAGACCATGGGGATAATTTCTAGAGGGGAGAGAGATCCTTCATGAGGAGGTGTATGTGAGATGGAGTGAGATGGGTGCCTTTTATAGGAGGAGGGGGCAGCCAAGGGCCATGGAGTGCAGCCCTGGTCGGTGCCCCCACCTCTTCCTCATTCATGTGGGTGGAGCACCCACTCACATAAAATACCTCCACTCAAAATTCCCCTCACACATGCATTAATTTTCCACCAAAATTAATGTATCTCTCATTTAATAAATCTATTTTATTTTTTTAAGAATTTTGTTAATTATTTTAATTAACAAAAATTCACATAAAACCCCCTACAACATTTCAATATCACATACAGAACCAGTTTCTGCAATTTCACCTAAAATAATTCCAGTTTCCATTGAAATGATTCCAGGGCTTTCTTAAATCTTTACCTGAAACATATTTGCTCCAAATGGTGTCGGTATCCCTTAAGTTCGTCACCCTACAGTTAGTGAATAATGCATACATGATCGAGACCCTTCTCCGATCAATAATTAGAAGCGGGACCTGGAGATCCGTATTGACTCCCACACATTCAACGATGACTCTAGTGATCGTGTGAACCTTTAATGCTAGTAACTAAATCCATTTGTCTCGTGATATATTACATGTACAAGATTCGATCATCGGTATATCCGTACCTAGTTTGATCTCGTTGCCAACATGCACTCTTTTATCGTTCCGTGATCTAACATTCTAGTGATCATATCACTTGCTTGCAAGCTATCTTAATGTGATATCACCGAGAGGGTCCAGAGTATATCTATCCGTCATCAAGATGGACAAATCCCACTCTTGATCCATGAGCCTCTACAGAACATCTTCGTAGCAATGAAACCACCTTTATAGCCACCCTGTCACGATGTGACGTTTGATGTTATCAAGATACTCTTCAAGTGTTAGTGATTGACATGATCTCATGGTCTTAGGATTATGATTATTTCGTATGATGTGATAGCAATATAAACATAATGACTTTGATCATAATGCTATATTTCGGAAGAATGTTCCTCACATCATTCCACTAATGTTGTGACCTCATTATTAACAACATCCAATGTCCATGATCAGGAAACCTTGATCATCTTGTTAATCAATGAGCCAGTTTATAAGAGAGGCATAACTAGGAACCCTTTATTTGTTTATTAAACACACATGTATTAACGTTTCCAATTAATACAATTATAGCATGCAAAATAAACATTTATCATAAATAAGGAATAATATAATAACCACGTTATTATTGCCTCTCGGGCATATCCCCTTCATTTAGTATCATCCTCTCCCACCGTAAAAGTTCATTCTATCAAACAATTCTTTTTCAGAAGGTATCATCAAGTCAACGGTCAGTATGTGGATACTACTAAGATTAAGCCCTTAATACAAAAACATGGCACCAAAGTTATCGATGGACACTTTCTCCTATTCTTAAAACTTTTGGAATTTAATCCAAGGGGTTATTTTTCAAACTGATATAAATTGTCGTAAGTCTCAACCAAAGTAGTGACAAAAACCTTTGAGCTCAAGTCGTAAGAGATAACGAGTTAAGCGCGGAGTAGAATGCAAGTGCAACATAACAGATATAAAATGTTCAGGAATAAACTTACATGAAGAGGGAAACACAAAAATGTAATGCCTCATCTTACTTGCTCGTCTCCTTCTTGATCTAACTCTTTGCGTTCATCTCCATATCTTAAATCACTAGAAATGAATAGCCTGCAGAAAAATCAACAAGACCCGAGAGAAATTTGCACAAATGAAGATAAAAGCTAGTCTAAATTTTTTTGGGTTTTCTTTTTATCAATGCAAAACTGAAAGTAAACATGCGCTGAAATTAAAGAAAAATAAATCAAAAGAAGAACGAAATATATGAATGCAAAAAGGTGGGAGGAGTTTAACCTCCCCAAGCTTAGGCTCCTGGCCTATCTGGAATCAAAAGTTGCCACCATCAGGTGGCGTCTACTGGTATGGGGAGTTCGGGCATCGATTTGGGAAGTCTGTTATAAAAGACGGGAACTCCTGAGTGAGGTTACTATGTTGGCGTTCACCTCTTGCAATGTATTTTTTATGTTGTCGATGTGATGTACCACTTGGTCAAAATCACTTCTTGGGATATAGTCGAACCACGGCTATGGTGAAGGCATACCTTGCTGCTGGTACTGAGGGAAAGGCTGCTGGTGATGGTGCTGCTAACCATAGTCATCCCACCCTGCTGTGTTCCAATCTTCTCCACCTTGTTCCTATTGTTGTTGTTGTTCTTGTTGGCTAGCTGCTGCATTTTCCCAATTGGGGGGACCTCCTTGCTACCAATCCTCCATGAGAGGACCAGTGCTTACTGGAACTCCTCCTCAGTAAGGACCCAACTCTGTTTACCTAGCAAACCAAAAGCTTGGACAAAAGGAAGCAAAACTTGGTGGAGATCACCAATAGGATCAAATAAAACTGGTAAGTACGGAGGGAGCGTTGGGGTCTATAGACCCCCATGAATTTGGTGCTAGCCATATGGATATCATCCAGAATCTTAGTGCCTGCCACAACCCTTTCCTATGGTGGGAAAAATCCACTTGCGTAAGCAATCTATGTGATCAAGCCACCACAACGGATGTCCCTAGAGAAAGCTTCCCTTTGGCGGCAAAAATGCTGGATGAGTAAGGGACCTAAGTTTACCTTGTGCTCCATCTCGGGGTGCAAAGCCATATGAATTACGCTTATCTCGGGGCCTACCATTGCCCCAACATAACCTTTCCCAAAAATAGAATTTACTAGGAAGGTGTGAAAATAATGTATAGTGGGGTTCTGGATGGTTGAGCTCTTCTTACGCAAATAATCAGTGTTCCTATGGACAGAAATCTGCTCCCAAGAATGCATTGCCTCTATGTGCACATTTTCATTAATATCGAGCTCCCCCTCATGAGAGAATCCGAAACAATCACAAAATTCATAAAAGGAGAGGCCACGGAGCTGCCCATTGACTACAAAACTTATAGTGAAATTACACTCTTGGGCTTCGAGATCTTTATGGAATTATGACAGGAACTCAAACATGGAGAGCTTGTAGGTGTCTACGGAGAGGTAGGAGAAGGGGACCATGGCTGCTTGCATAGTCATCTACTTGAAGTCCTCCAAAATACCTTGGCAGGAGAGGAACTCATGATCTACCCACTTGGTGGGTAAAACCTTGCAGTTGCTCACCCTCTCATAGTATCGGCTCATGGCGTCCCTCAAGTTATGATGGGGATATGCTGAATGGGGTATGCCCAGTAGAATGTTCCAGGTGGACCGAAGGCCTTGTGAGTGGGCCTGCAAGATGGCCACTGGAACGCGACTGAGAAGAAGGCCTGGCGACTGGAGACTGAAGGCCTAGGAGCATAACCGAAGCCCAGTAGGATTAGGTCAAAAGCCTCTGAATCCATAACTAGTTCGGTTGTATACTGTAAACCCTAGCGAGGTACCCCCTATATAAGCCTCCCTAGGGTAGCTTGAGCACTAACGTTCCATCATACACCCCTTCGAGCGACTCGCTGCTTAGATGTCGAGCTCGTCACCCTTGTAACTCGCTCTCCATCAATCTAATCTAGTAGGAGTAAGTCATTACCCTCCAGGGGGCCGAACCTAGGTAAATCCATGTGCATCTGCCCCCATCTTGCACCGTAAATGGCCGCCAGCTCTCGCCCCTGATTCTATCAATCGCTGCCCATGGCAGCGTCTGCCGTGGCCATTCCCATGACAAGTTATCCATCTCTGAACGCCTCTTCTTAGAACCCGGCGGCTTAGTGGAACCGAGGCCCCTTCCGTACCCGAGCCCTTGCCTGTGCGGAAAATATTTTCAATATTATGCATTGTGCTGCAAAATTTTCAAAGAAAAATATAGGCATCAAGTTTCTATCACATGAACAAACGATTACAGGTAGAAGTTACAAATCCTAACGTGAGGAATCAACAATAATCTCAAAACATGATGAACTCATCTAGATAGCCAATGTGATGAATTCAACCATGGGTTTCAGAAAATAGAGCATGGATCAGATGAGAAACTTACCCATGTGAAGATTTCCCAACTCAAAAGCACGAAATCAATGATGAATCAAAGGTTCTAGGAGGCTAGGGTTTGAGGTGGAGAGAGTAAGAGCAAGAAACAAAGAGGAGGAAGAAGAAGAAGGGTGGCTGGGAGCCAGCCACCATCGGCCTTTACCTGGCGATGCAGTCGGTACGAGCGGGTGGTTCGGGCGCATATCGCCCATACCGGTGAACATCACCATTGGATCAAGGTTAGGGTTCGAGATCAAACCTAGATGGTCTGGTACGGGCGTGTCCTGGCCATACAAATGCTCGTTACCGACACTGTGAACTCTGATCATATTCATCGAGGTTTAGAATAGGCGCGCGAGCTCCCGTACCATAGCTCGTTATTGGTACGGCGACCTTGGGTGAAGTTGTCGAAGTTCAGTACGGGCGCACGGTACAAGCACATCCGATCGTACCGGTGCTCGTTACGCTGTCTGAATCCTATCTTATTTCTTCCCTTCTTTTTTCTCCTGCTTCTTAACTCCTCTAGGGTAAGTCCTCTGAACAACTCAGGACTTGAAATAAATTTATTAGTACACACAAAATAATAAAATAAATAATAATAATAAAACATAAACTTAATTTACTGAGAATGGGTTAACTCCCATTAAGTATCTTGTTCTAGAGTTTAGGTTCTAGCCAAACTCCATACCATTAGCGTTTACCTCAAGCTGCTCTTCATCTTTGGTTCTTGTTGCTTGAACACGCTTAGGCGGTGGAACATATTTTCCATTATGTTTCGGTTTCTTTGAAAAGTATCAAACAATCTGATTATCATATATACTGAAGACAATCTTACCACTAGAGCAGTCTACGTTAGCTCCAATTGTGCTAAGAAAAGGTCTTCCAAGGATGATAGAGAGTTTGTCATCCTAAGGAACATCAAGAATAATAAAATTAGTGGGTATAACATGTTGGTCTATTCTAAGTAGAACATCTTCAATCATACCAACATGTTGTTTAGTTGTTTTATCCGCCATTTGTAAGGTGATTGAAGTGGGAGAGTACTCTCCAAGGTTCAATTTTTAAAATAGGAAATAAGGCATAACACTAACACATGCTTCTAAATCACAAAGATCGTTAAATATATTAGTTTTCCCAGTTGCGCAGGAGATGGTTGGTATACCTGGGTCCCCAAGCTTAGCAGACAGCTTATCACCAAAGCTTGTCATTACTACTACAGTCTTAGTTACCTTCTTCTTTCTATTAAGAATATCTCGCATAAACTTTTTATAAGTAGGAACTTGAATAACATCAGTTAAAGGAAGTTCTAAGAGTAAGCTTCCCAGTGGCTCAGCAAAAGAGTCACAAATAGCTTTATCCGGTTCATATTGAACTCGATTAGGATAAGAATTTTTTTTGGTGGGTATTACCTTCTCCTTTACCTTTGCTACTGGTTCAGCATTCTTTTTTGGTTTTCCTTGTGGCTAATTTTTTCTTATTGGTGTGTTCTTCACGCGGGATGATAACTTGCTCTTCTTGCTCCTTTCTGATATCAACTTCTCTCCTTGAATTGATTGTCTCAGAGTCTGAATCATATAGATTATGTTTATCCCCTGCTTCCTCTTCTTCTCTAGCTTTGGAAGCCTGATGCTCCCTTTTTTGGGTCTCATAATCAACGTCATCTCGAGGATCCACTAAGTCCTCTTCTTCTTAACTCATCTCCTGAGTCTCTCTTGCCTTGTGAGCTTGTTCTTCTTGATACCAAGGTGGTCCTTGCGGTTCCTGCGTTTCTGTACCATGTCTAGTGACAATGTTAGTAGAAACAGTATTGAAATTTCCTTGGTTCAAAATCAAAGTTTGGGTTTTGATTATTTGATCATATTGAGTTTTAAACATACTTAGATATCTATCTAAATTTTTTGTAGCATGACCCAAATCATCAAAGACTTCTATTAGGTCTCTTATATTATTTTCTTGTGCCATAAGACGTTTGTAGTTTTTCTCACGGAACTGATTTTTTTGATATATAAACTTTTGCATTACAAGATTTATATCATCCTCCATTACATAAGTTTGAAGAATGTCAACTTTATTTTCTTTAACAAGTTCTGAGGCTATACCTTTTTATTCCATGGACTTTTTGACTTCGGGTATAACATTTGGTGGTATGTGAATCATACCTTTTCGTGGTTCAACATCCTCACCTGGATTGTATTGTTCATCAATAAAGGATCTTACCTCGAAAAGCTTTACACATTCCGGCAGTGTTAAGTTGCATATAGCTCCTTGATACATTGCAAATGTATCTATAATTTTTGATGTTCCATGCTTGGTTTTATCCACTTTCTTTTGTTTTGTCCACACTTTCCAGTACTTTTCATATGATTTCTTGGACTAACCTATTAACAAGAGCCACGATGCCCACTGCTTTTCGCTGTTTTGGTTCCGGAAAGTCGAAATGAATATTCTCGAATTGGACGACAAAAGCCAAAGTGCCTATTTTCCGAAGTCATCGATGCCGAATCACGAGATGAGAAGGGCCGGGGCCGCCACACCACTGCCACATGCGACCAGCTCGCCTGTGGGGTGGTAGCTAACCCAGCACCTCGGCCTCTCCTTCCGCCTATAAGATGCCCCCGGGACGAAAACCCTAAGCCCGATCAAAAATCCATGAAAGAGTCTGTAGCCGCCGTAATCTCCACCCCTAGATCGGGAGGGATCTGAAGCTCTTCCCGTCAACCTGCCGGAGAGGGGAATTCACCCTGGAGGCCTTCTTCATCACCATGCAAGCCTCCGGTGTGATGTGTGAGTAGTTCATCCTTGGACTACGGATCCATGTAGTAGCTAGATGGCTGGTTCTCCTCCTTTGTGCTTTCATGTCTAGATCTTGTGAGCTCCGTTCATGATCAAGATCATCTATTTGTAATTCTGCATGTTGTGTTTGCAGGGATCCGATGGATATTGAGATGCTATTTCAGATTGATTACTGATTCTGTCATGTCTTTGTTATTTGTGATCTTGCATGCTTTCCGTTGTTAGTAGCTATCTTGGCCAAGTAGATGCTAGCAACTCCAAGAGTTAGTATTTATAATCGATAGTGGGTTCATGCCTCTGGTAATCTGGGGAAGTGACAGAAATCTCTAAGGTTCTAGATGTGCTGTTGCTACTAGGGAGAAAACAACAATCCTTTGTTCATAGAACAATCGTATTGTTTACATTACACGCAATTCGTAAAGCAATAATATGTTGCTTGCAACTTAATACTGGAGGGGGTTCGGATGATAACCTGAAGGTGGATTATTAGTCATAGATGCAGTTGGATGGCGGTCTATGTATAATGTTGTAATGCCCAATCGAATCTCAAAGGAGTCAAGATGATTTGTATATGCATGTATTGCTTTCTCGATGTTTGTCAATTGCCCCGCTGTAATTTGTTCACCCAACATGTTATCTATCTTAAGGAGAGCCACCTCTAGTGAACTATGGATCCCGATCCTTTCTTTTACATTCAATCTATAAACTGTTTACTGCTTTGTGTTTACTTTTTGCAAACTATTACTTCCTTCCGTTCGATACGTTTAATCCTTTGTTTTCAGCAAAACCGGTGAGATTGACAACCTCACCGCAAGTTGGGGATAGAGTTCTATGGTTGTGTTGTAAAGGTCTCCACGTTGCTGCTGGCACTGGTAGTGCGCCCTAGCATCGTTCAGCTAGCTACACCTTTGGGGTGTTTCCTTGATCCTACTGGATTGATAACCTTGGTTTCATACTGAGGGAAAACTTGCTGCTGTGCTCATCATACCTTCCTCTTGGGGTTCCCCAACGAGCTCGATATATTTTGGGCCATCACTCCTCCTGTAGATTGTAAAAATATTGAATAATTAAATGCTCTTGGAAACCATGATCTAGGACTTTCATAATCATTGCATAAAATCTATTCCATGCTTGATAAATGTTTTCTCCAACTATTTGGAGAAAGTTTGTTATGCTACGTTTAATCTACATAATTTTAACGAATCAACAATATTTATGCATGAATTATCGGATGCAATCTTCCCAGCTTTCTATAGTGTGATTAGGTAATGATTATAACTAAGTAAAAGTGTTATCTTTCAGAGACCAGCGAAAAAGTTTAAAGAGTACAAACTCTATTGGTAAACTTGCTGGTTTAAGAGTAGCACAAAGGTCATGGACCCTTGTCAAGTGGTCACTAGGATCTTCCTCTTCTTTTCCTGTGAAAGCAATCTTTTTTATCATATAAATTAGCTCAGGATATATTTAGAATTCCTGGCCTTCAAGTTCAGGACAAAGAATATGAATTTTCCTTAAGTGCCTAGATGGATCCCCATATTCTCCCAATGGTAGCTTAGGTTCAGCCCCTTGGGTGATGGTCAAGTCTGCCATCAGTGGAATCAAACTATTCACGTCTACAGTACGTGAGTTAGAAAATCTTTCAATAAATTCTAGGCGTCTCTCCATCGGAACACGATCAATATACGGATGTAGATAAGTTTTTCCTGATCGAGTGGTACCTCTGTCTTCAATGGAGATCATGAATGGTGTCAACAACTGCTTTTGTCAAGAAACAACACTTAGCGCTTAGCTTCCCAGCAACAGCGCCAGAAAATATCTTGATGCCCTGCAAGTGCACATGTTCGTCAAAGAATGTTTTCGTGGAAGTATTAATTTAAGTTTTTATATCTATCCCGGTAAGGAGCCTTGGTAAATGTTTTTATGTGGCATTTCTATCGCATTCAAGGTGTCATAGGTCTTGAGTGAGTTGACTGCAACTACTGGTGGTGGAAGGTTTTGCCTGAAAGATAGAGGAAACTTGCTTAGGAAATAAATAAGGATTAAATTGCATAAAATTAAAGACGAGAAAGGTATATAGAGGTCCTGCAGATGAGAAGCTAGGCGCGAAGAGGAACGGTTTATGGTGATGGTGAAAGTGCCAAGTGGATAATGTGGAATAAATGATAGTGATATTTCTTATTTGTAAGTGAGTAGGCAAGCAACCCATATACCGACTAGGAGTCCTCATGGCCAATTCTTACTAGCCCCAATGATCCGTTTGCCTGTTACCACGGCAATGGTTAGTATATTAATTTAAGGTCTTGCGACCGGATCAAGGCTTTAATCTTGATGGTTCCTTGTTATCCTCGAGTAGTGCTAGCTCAACATTGATATCGGACGTGCCACTCGGGGGTTGCCGATTCGCTAGCATACAAGTTCATACCTATGAGATCTTTGGATCATGTTACCTGAGCCCCTAAATTAGATAGCAAGCATTAGGTGAATATAGATAATCATTCTAACTATTTAATAAACACTACAACAATCACAAATGGATGGATTTAAAGGAGGCACGACACATCGTACCAATCCCCTACATCTCCCATTGCCGTCGGATTGATGACAAGTACGCCATGAGGGGGTCCTCGAGGCGTGCGGAAGAGAGGGGTGTGAGACGTACGGTGTTCCGGGACGGTGAGCACACAAGTTTACCCAGGTTCGAATCCGCCGGCTTTGGACGGATCCTACTCCTGCTAGCAATCCAGTAATACGGCAGAGCCGGAATATGGGTTACAAGGGTTCGCTTGTGCGAGTTGAGGGTCTAAAGTATTGGTTGTGCCCTAATGGCTCTCCCTAGGACGGCTTATATAGATATCCGGCCTAGGGTTTATAGGAGAGATGTATCCGGCTACGACTAAGAGTCGGTTACAGAGTACATCTTGAACTACAAGTAACATTATGGGCCTAAGTCTTCTGGGCCTTCCCATAGCCGGATTGGACTCCGTCTTCTCTCCCTGACTGGGCCACCCATGAAGCAAAGCTCTAACCCGAAGGGGGCCTCTTGTCAGTGAGGAACTATGAGGATACCCGGAAAGTATATCCCCAACAGCATCCCCCGAAGGCCTCCAAGATCCAAAGTCGGATTTATCATCGTCTAGCTTAATCTTCGGCTTGCAGAATCTTGAAGGGTTCCTGAAACTTCAAAACAAGAAATATGATCCGGGTCTTAAAAATAAGTCGGACCTATCAACAGGTTACTCGGATTTTCCAGCTTGATTTCAAACTAAGCCGGAACTTGGTCTCTAACGCCACCTGACACAAGTCATGGTCAAGTCACGTTATCTGACAGGCATTCCGTCAGCACGACCATTGGTGGGTACGCGGTTCGTGGAACCGAGGCGCCGTTTCAATGCGTGCGCAGAGATCTAGGCGACGTAATCATCGCGTGGGGTCCTTCCCAGTTCCTTCCATGACGCGTGGCGGTTACACTGTAGCTTTTGCACGAATCTTGGCGCAGTTAGGTGGATATAAGGGGTTAGGATTTTCTCCTTCTCCTTTCACCAGTCCTTTGCCTTTTCCTCTCCTCCCAATCTCTCTACGCGCACAGAGCTCCCTCGTTCCTCCCCAAAGAACTCCCAGCGCCGCCCATTCTAGGTCAACTGCTCACCGGAGAAATGGCTTCATCTTCCTCTTCCGGCTTGGAGGCAGCGGCGGCGGCAGCGACGGAAGCGGTGGCGGAGAAAGAGAGCTTTCGTGGGCTCTGTATTCCCTGCACGCTCAACGATGAGGGTCTCAAGAACATGGAGACAGAAGGGCTCCTCCGCACCAGCGACTGGCGGAGCGGCTTCGAGGAAACCGTCCCCAACCCATGTGCCGGCGAGCGGGTCCACTTCGGCGCCCACCTCGACAGAGGTTTGTCGTTTCCTCCCTCGGAGTTCTTCTCCGAGGTCATTGATCATTACGGAGTTCAAATCCATCATCTTCCTCCCAACTCTCTCTTAGAGATGAGCACGTACGCTTTGTTGTGTGATGGCTTTCTCGGCATTAGGCTGAGTTTGACTCTATTCCGGTACTATTTTCATGTCCGGAGAAACTCCATTACCGCTAGTGTTCCTTACATCACCGGTACTATTAGTTTTTCGCTTAGACGCGAGCGCGCGTATCCCAAAATTTTAGCTAGTGACTTGGTCAAACAATGGCCAGCCACGTTCTTCTATCATAGGGATATTCTGGCTCCCGGCAAAGCCACTGCTTTGCCGGCTTTCATCAACGGAGCTGCCACGGCCCAACCATCCTGGGACGAGGCTGCTCCAGCTCTCATCGATGATCTGATCCTCGCTAAGAGGTGGATCGAATACTTGATCAAACACAAAGGACTGAAGGGATTCGACTTAGTCCAATGCTGGGTCTCACGTCGGATCTAGCCCCTTCAGTACCACGGGGATCGACTGATGCACTCCATCATGTCATCCAAGAAAGACTCCCTCTGCATCATCCCCAAAGCCTACACCACACAGGGTTACATAAGCCAGGTCAAGTGGCTAATTAGGGAGCAGATCGAGAGGAGAATCCCGGAGGTTTCTCTGGATATGCACACGACGGAAAACCCTATAGTGCTGGTAAGCTTCCATCAGTACACATTTTTATGTGTTTCAATCTTTGAGTTACACTACAATGCTGATATGTTTTCTTATTTTCAGCTTGCTGACCTCCCCAAGTCAGAAGTTGCTCCGCTTGAAAAATATCCTCCTGAGTTTTCTCAAGAGACTAAGGTGGTCCCATTACCGGACCTTGCGCTCAAGAAGCGCAAAGCTCGGACAGTGGCTGTTGGCACAAAGGAGGTGCCTGTCGTGAAGAGGTAACTTTCAATCACAACTTCCGCCTTTATACTTTACTCGAATTTCTTTCCGAGATGTAATGTTTCCGACTTTACTACATTCTCAGAGCAAAACCGCTCATCAAGGGCAATGGGAAGGGAACTTCTTTGAAGCCCCTGCGGTAGACGAAGCTTACCATTGCTTCCCTTGTCGTGGGTCCTCCGACTCCTGCCCCTCAACCTTCTGCAACGCCGGTGACCATTCCTTCTCCGGTCATCGCAGAAGATCCGGCTCCTTCGACGGAGCCTGCGATCATTGAATCGCGAACTGACGTCACCATGGGTGAGTCAGATCTAGATAAGGGTGAACCCTCTTTGGGTAATGATCCCTCAGTAGAAACCTTCGCCGAAAACCTTATGAGCAATCCGGGACTTGCCAAGTTTGGCATGTCCCGAAAATCTGCTGAAGATATCCAGCGGCTAGCCAGGCAATGCCTAGAGAAAAGAAACTTATCTGCCGAAGAAGAAGCACAAGAAGCAGAGGACGTCAAGTTCTCCGACCTTCTCGCCCAGGTGCGCCTTCGCGATGAGAGGATTAGGACTGGTGAGCTTCCAACAGCCCCAGTGATTCCTCTGACTCTCGCCAAGAAGGTTGCCGTTGAAGTGAACGCGAGTTTGGATAAACTCACTCGCGAACAATATGTAAGTCGGAATTCCAACTCCTGCTTTTCCTTTATTTTATATCATATCCTCTAGCCCCCAAGCATGAAGTAGGATAAACAATCCGGGTTTATGCTTCATTAGGATGCCAAAGAATGAACTAGTGTAGCCCCCAAGGCTCGTGCTGATATTAGCAAAAATATTAGCCCGAGTCTTTAGTAGCTTTCTCACTTTGGGTATTCTGACTTACAGAAAGTATGTTCCTATAACCAGGATTTATTGAAGAGTGTCTGTGATAAGCAGAGAGAGATCAAGGCTCTCCGACTTAAAAAATGCTGAACTTAGAGTTGCGAAGGATGAGGCCGAAGGTAAACATTCTAAGATTTAAACCTTGTCTTTGTATTTTTAATGTCGAATTTTTCCTGAACTGTTGTTCTTTTTGATTTACAGCACTGGTGAAACAATCCTGCGCCATGACTGAAGAGGCCGAGAACCTCAAGACCTTGGTGGTGGAGAACTAGGAGCTTCGCCAAGAGCTGGATCAGCTCAAGGCAAATCATGAAAAGAGCATTGCTCAAGTCCTTGAGTCCTCCTCCATGGCTACTCAAGAGCGTGATCGCAAGATCGCTCCTCAAGATAAAACAATATCGGACCTCAAGAATGAACTTAGCAGAGAGAGGGACCTGTCCCAGGCGCTCCGGGCTGAACTCCAGAGTCTCCGGGAGGAGAAGACCAAAATTGACGACGTCATTTTCGGTACGTTCCATCTGTCTGATTTGTCTTTTTCTTCGACTTCTACCAATGTTGGATTTTTCTTAACTTGTTTTATGTATAGGTCCTCTGAACTTGACGGACTCTTCCTCCACCGAGCCCCACACCCACTGGCTTACCCAAGTCGGTGACCTACTTCATGACTTCCGCCAATCCCTTGAGGACATCGGCGAAGCTCTCAAGATTCCGGACATGCATATCATGTCAGATTTTCAGGTGCGGGACAAGGCAAAGGATATGCCGCAGCTTGTTCAGGATTGGAACATGTCCTACGCGCGGACCGCGACACAGAACGCTCTCACCATGGTCATGAGCCACCATGGAAACATGGAAATATGGCAAGTGACCAGAGGGTACTGCAAAGTAGATGAAGACGGCTAGGAGCAGGACCTTCAAGCCATCATGCACTCCTGCACCGGATATGGGTGTCACGTGGTTGACCTGACCAACTACGAGACCCCTTTCTTCACCCGCGTGGACACTCCACCTCCTCCTCCAAAAGAATCAGCAGAAGTTTCCGACGATGGACGCACCACCTCGGATGCGGACATCTCGGAACGATACCAAGGCGGCGCATCCAGCGAGCCAGCAGCTCCTTCATCTCCTCCTACATCATAAATTGCCAGAAATATTTGTATTATCCTGAAAAAACATGATGCGTCTGTAAATATGAAGTACTATGACTTTGTTAGTGTTAAGCTTTTGATCTATTCAGCACTTTTGGCTTTAATTTTTTGTGTGCTTGAAATGTTTACATAAGCACTTGTATTTTTTCGCCCATACTTATCGTTTATCTGGCTTTCCGCCTCATCCCTTTCATGAGCCGGCTAAACCTTCTGCCAAAAACTTTGCCGAGCAACGGAGGTCAATTGCTAAACCAGTTTAAACTCGGAAACAAAGCCGGCTTCCAGTACCAACAATTCACTACTCGGAAAATGCCTGCATCTAGCAATCAGACAAATAACCAAAGTAAAGACTAGAAACTTTAGAGTTATACCCAAAGGTAGCAATTTTAGAATCGAAAATCTAAACCAAAACGAGCATGAGCATAAAGTACTTTCAAGCATTCTGGGATTTTCGACTATGACATGATCATTCGGAAATAAGATGGTAAGAACTTCTCAGAAAAAACTTGAGGCAACCAAAACTTTTATTTCTCACAGAACATGTACATATATATGATTACAAAGAAGGATAAACTAAGAATAAAAGGGACGTAGCTGAGCAATATTCCACGGTATGTCTAACTCATCCGGATTTGTACTGCCTCCAGCTCTCTTTCTCTTCTTAGTAGCAGGTCTATCTTTGACTGGCCTCATGTCAATTAAGTAGTACGATCCATTGTGTAATACTCGACTAACTAAAAAGGGCCCTTCCCATACTGGGGAAAGTTTGTGCTTTTTTTGTTGCACAAGCCGGAGAACCAAATCACCTTTATTGAAAGATCTATTTCAGACTCTTTGGCTATGATACTTGCGTAACTTCTGCTGATAGGCTGTAGATCTCATTTCAGCAACAACGCGAACTTCTTCCACTAAGTCAAGATCATTTTGTCGAGAAATCTCGGCATCCTCCTCAATATACGCGGCCACTCTAGGAGAGGTGTGAATCAAATCACTAGGAAGAACTGCTTCTGCGCCATAGACCAAGAAGAAAGGTGTGTATCCAGTTGACCTATTCGGAGTCGTTCGTAAACTCCATATTACAGAGGGTAATTCCTCTGCCCAAGCCCCCGCAGCACGTCGTAGTGGTGCTTCGAGTCTCGGTTTTAGGCCTTGTAGGATTAAACCATTTGCTCTTTCGACTTGTCCGTTAGCCTGTGGATGTGCGACTGACGCAATGTCAAGCCGGATATTTTGCTCATTGCAGAATTCAGCCAATTCTCCCATAGAAAAGTTACTCCTGTTGTCCGTGATAATGCTATGTGGATAACCATACCGGATTATAACATCCTCGACAAATCTTTTGGCTGTTGCTCCATCACAACTAGTGACAGGTTTAGCCTCAATCCATTTGGTGAATTTATCCACCATTACTAAGAGGTGAGTAAATCCACTTGGAGCTCGCTTAAAAGGTCCTACCATATCAAGCCCTCAGACCGCAAAGGGCCATGTTATAGGTATTGTTCGCAACTGATCAGCCGGAATATGAGCTTCTTTGGCGTACTTTTGGCAGCCTTTACACGTCTTGACTAATCGTTCGGCATCTGCCCGAGCTGTAAGCCAAAAAAATCCATGTCTAAAAGCTTTTGTCACTAAAGATTTGGCTGCAGCGTGGTGACCACACTCGCCTTCGTGGATTTCCCTTAAGATTTCCACTCCTTCCGGAGACACACAGCGCTGAAAAACCCTAGAAACACTCCGTTTATGCAACTCACCTTTAACAATAGTATAGGCTTTTGCTCGATGGATAATCTGCCGGCTCAGCACCTCGTCTTCAGGTAATTTGCCATCTACCAAATAATCGAGGTAGGGTTGAGTCCAGCTGGGAATTACAGCCAGAACTGCTATCAAAGGTGAGTCGGATTTTGTCGGATATTCCTCATCTACTCCCTTTATTGAGGGAACTTTGAGGTGCTCTAAAAAAGCGCCATTCGGGACCTCTTTCCGTGCAGAACCTATCCGAGATAGTGCGTCTGCTTCCTCATTTTCTGCTCGAGGGATGTGTTGAACTTCAAACCCTTCGAACGATTTAGATAGATCATCCACGACAGCTTTATATGCTGCCATGTGTTTATTTGCGTTACAAATATCCGACACTTGTTGAGCAACAAGATCCGAATCTCCGTAACACATCAAATGTTGGATCCCAATATCCTTAGCAATCCGGATTCCATGTAGTAGTGCTTCATACTCGGCAATATTGTTTGTCGCTGTGAAGTGGATCTGCAACACGTATAAAAGTTTATCTCCTTGGGGTGATTTGAGCACCACGCCAGCCCCCGAGCCCCCTCGAGCCTTAGATCCATCGAAGAAGAGGGTCCAATATTCCGACACAGGGAGGATCATATTCTCCTTCATCTCTGTCCAATCAGCGACAAAGTCGGCAAGGATCTGGGATTTGATTGTTGTCCGAGGTTTATACTCAATATCAAAAGCTGAAAGCTCTATGCCCCATTTGGCGACGCGTCCTGTGGTGTCACTGTTGTTGATTATATCTCTCATGGGAGCTGTGATCACCACGGTAATTGGATGCTCCTGAAAGTAGTGTTGTAACTTACGAGATGCTAGAAAAACACCGTAAGCTAATTTTTGATAGTGCGGATACCGCTGTTTTGACTCTGTTAGGACTTCACTGACAAAGTAAGTCAGACGCTGCACCATGTGCTCCTGATTTTCCTCCGGTCTCTCCACTACCATGACGATACTAACGACCTTATTTGTCGCAGCAAGATAAAGCAACATCGGTTCATGAGGTTCCGGCGCTGCAAGGATAGGAGAAAATGAGAGTACTTTCATCAGGTCTTGTAGTGCAGCTTCAGCTTCATCAGTCCAAACAAAATCCTTGGTCTTTTTTAGGAGTTTGTATAATGGTGCAGCTCTTTCACCAAGTTGGCTTACAAATCGACTGACTGCAGCAATGCAACCAGTTAATCTTTGTACGTCCTTCAGGCGAGTTGGCCTGGAAATATTGAGTATAGCCTTGATTTTGACCGGGTTCACCTCTATGCCTCTTTGAGACACGATGAAACCTAACAATTTTCCGGCTGGTATTCCAAAGAAGCACTTCTTTGGGTTAAGCATGATGTTGTATTTTCGTAGGTTGGCAAATGTTTCCTCCAAGTCGGAAATCAGCATTTCCTTCTTTTTGGACATTACTACAATATCATCCACGTATGCATGTACATTGCGTCCGAGTTGGTCATGGAGGCAACACTGCATCGTGCGCTGGTATGTAGCTCCTGCGTTCTTCAGCCCAAAGGGCATCATAACAAAACAGAAGGTTCCGAAGGGGGTTATGAATGAAGTTTTGACTTTGTCAGATTCCTTCATACGGATTTGGTGATAACCGGAATATGCGTCGAGAAAACAGAGGAGTTCCGAGCCTGCCGTAGAATTGATAACTTGATCAATTCTAGGTAGAGCGAACGGATCTTTTGGACAAGCCTTGTTCAAGGCAGTATAATCAACACACATCCTTAAATCAGTGGTGTCCTTTTTAGGGACCATTACAGGATTAGCCGACCACTCAGTGTGGATGACCTCTTCTATGAATCCGGCTAACTCGAGCCATGCTAGTTCCTTAGATATTGCCTTACGCTTTTGATCGACAATTCGTCGTAGGGACTGTTTGATGGGTTTAGCATTCGGGTTTACATTTAGAGAGTGCTCGTCAAGTTCCCTAGGTACTCCGGTCATGTCAGATGGCTGTCGTGCGAAGATATCTTGATTTGCTTGGAAGAACTTGACGAGCGCGCTTTCCTATGTGCTACCTAGGCCTACGCCTATCTGGGTCACCTTGGAGGGGTCATCATCCTTCAATGGCGTCTTCTTCGTCTCTTCTGATGCCTTGAACTCCGGATTTGGCTTTGTCACCTCCTTCTTCATTGCGGGCATCTCAGACGGATCTATGCTCTTCTTGATCTCCTGGTACTCCTGGGCGTGTAGCACGGCTTCAGCAAAGGCAGCATTTCCATCCTAGCACTCTCGCGCTTTCTTCGGGTCTCCCCTGATGGTGATCACGCCGTTGGGACCTGGAATTTTCATCATATTGTAAATGTAACACGGATGAGCCATAAAAGCCCAGTAAGCCGGACGTCCGAATATAGTGTGGTACGCGCTCTTAAACGAGATCACTTCGAAGGAAAGTGCTTCCGTCCGATAGTTCTTTGGAGTTCCAAAGGTGACATCCAAAGTAATCTCTCCCAGAGAATTAGCTTGTCTTCCTGGGACGACTCCATGAAAGATCACAGAGCTATGGTTCAGCTGAGTTTCCGAGATCCTCATCCGGCGTAGTGTTTCGACATAGAGAATATTGATACTACTACCACCGTCCATGAGGGTCTTGGAGAAACCATAACCGTCAATTAGTGGATTGACGATTAAGGCAAATTTTCCTCGCCTATGCAACTTAGGCGGATGATTAGCACGGTCAAATGTGATTGCCACTTCCGACCAGTCCAGATATTGGGGGACAGCCGGAACTATTGCATTTAGTTCGTGCAGAACTGCTTTCTTGACCTTTGCTGGTTGAGATCCGAGGAAAGTGACATAAGTGTCCTTCTTGGTGGGAAAAGTTTTCTTCCCTTCCGGCTTGGGATTTGAAGCATCGGCTTCCTCCATGTCGGAATCTTCCTTGGCCTCTTTTTCTTTTTCGGGATTCTTCTTTCCCTTCTTCCGCTTAGCTTTGTAGCCCGTGGTGTCATCTCTTTTGATGTCGTCATTGAAACGGCATTCGGCGTTGGTGTGGGGCGAGCCCCCATTGGTGTCTAGGTGATGCACACATGGGTTGTTGGCAATGTCGGCCCAAGAGTAGGTTTTGCCTGGTTGCTGTTCTCCTCTACCTTGGACCCTTGAAGTCCCACGACCACGCCCGCGGTCTCCGCCGCGTCCTCCTCATCCTCCAGACCCGAAAGTGGCAATGACCACTGCCGTTTTGGTGTTGGGTTTCTCTTCCGAGGTATTTTTGCGCTTCTGAGCTTGTTGCTTTGGTTGTTTTGCCGAATGAGGTACAACTAGGGCATTGAGCAATCCCTCTGCATCGTCGTCAGCGTCTGCATACTTGCTCGTTGTTTCTATCATCTCCATCAAGTCAGTGACCTTGTCACACTTCAAGCGGTGACGTAGTAGACCAATTGGGAGTCCTTCGATGAAAGCTTCAATCGTGGTTTGATCGTTTACTCCTTCGCAGGAGTTTTTGGTGTCGATCCATCATCCGAGGTAATCTCGGCAAGTTTCTCCGGCCTTCTGGGTGCAACGCTGTAGGTCTCCGACCGTACAGGGCCTCCGATACGTGCCTTTGAAATTCCGAAAGAACGCACTTTGCATGTCATACCAGTTGTGGATGGTGTTCTCCGGAAGTTCATTGAGCCATGATCGTGCCGTCTTCCGCAACATAAGTGGGAGATATCGGGTTGCGACCAGGCTGTTTCCGCCTTTGGCGATGCAGCAAGCTTGGAAAAAATCCTGTAGCCAAGTATCTGGCCGAGCAATGCCGTCGTAGGCTTGGATATGCCTTGAGATAGCAAATCCTTCCAGGAATCTTGTAGCTCTGATGCGTGGTCTGAAGCACTTTGGGCCCACATAGATATCATCGTTTTCGTAGCGCCGCGCCTCTATGTTGGAGTCGATCCTGTGCCTTGCGTCGTTCGGGGATAAAGATCGTCCTAAATGCCGGCTGTGGCTGCGGTGCCTTGGAGCCAGACTTTGGCTTCTACCACCACCTCCTCCACCATGTCGTCCTCCTTGTCCCCCTTGGGAGCCGTTATGATGACTGCTTGGTGGAGAGGGTGGGGCAGCTAGATAATTTCTGGCTGATCGCCGGCCTCCGTCCGGAGCGTCATTATTCTGGTTCCGGGGAGGGTCTTGGCTACGACGAGCCCCCTGCCGGCTTGTCCCGGCATGGTTTCCGTCCTTCCTTCGTCCGTTGTTCCCACTATGGTGAGGCTCAGCCGGACGGCTTGCATGTCTAGGAGGTGGCATTTTTTGACGATCCTCCTCCTGGCGTTTCTCTTTATCATCATCCTTGCGGTCTTTTGAATCTCGCCAGGGCTGGTTCCTCGGATTCAGTGCAGCAATTGCCTCTTGCTATGCAACTGGGTTCACGTTACGCCATGCACGAGCAGCTTTGTGGTGCTGTCCCGAAGATCCGGTTCTTGAATAATTGTCTTCTCGGCGTTCCGGGCGGTAGTGCTGCTCCGGGACGCGCTGGGTTCTTACGTTAGCCCATGCCGGATCTGTGCGACATTAGTGGAATCCGAGACC
Organism: Avena insularis; assembly: GCA_023614405.1. NCBI lineage: Eukaryota > Viridiplantae > Streptophyta > Magnoliopsida > Poales > Poaceae > Avena > Avena insularis. The sequence goes on along the minus strand of CM042696.1, from coordinate 472,116,863 downwards.
AGTTTTTGACTTCCGGACAGGGCGACCTTTTGCTGCTCCAGTCCCTTGTTGAGTAGTTTGATACCCAAACGGACCTCCTCCGGTCCTGGATTAGCCGATAGAATTTCCCGGGCCGCCACGGTGTTCTGTACTGGGGTTGGATATACCCAATCTCCTTTGCTGTCTTTCCGTGGCTTCCCCATCTCATCTCCGAAAAGGACGGCACGGATGTGTGGGAACTGGTCGTCATTGGTGTGACGCTTCCGTGTCTTCTGATGTAACCGAGACATGTAATCCTTAGTTGCCATGCGTTTCTTCTCCTCCTTGATGTTTTTGGCTTCATCCAGGAGTGGTTGACGACGCGCTTCTAGGGCTTGGGCCCTTTCGTCTAGATCTTCAACAGTAAGTTCTGCAGCTGTAGGGATAGGTGTGGTTAATGCAGCATCGATGAGTTTACGCGCACCTTCGGTGATCACGTGTCCATCCACCGATTCTTCTTTTTTCGGCTCTTATGGGATAAGCGCTCCATCCGAGTCTTCTTCGTATTCCTCGTCAATCACCCCCTCTGCCTGAGGGTCTTTTGACGGGGTCTTGTTCTTCTTATTCTTCTTCTTTGCCTTCTTGGCAGCGCCGGTAGCAAAGACGGCTTTGGGTCCGTTTCCTAGAGTCAAGCTCTGATCGGTACTTTCGGACATCTGTACTTTGGGATTATCTCCGACGTCCATGTCATCCTGCGCTTTGGGAGAGTGTTCCCCGAATCCTTCATCCATGGATTCTCCTTCTTCTGCAGCTTTGGAGTTATACTCCTCTTCATATTCCGCGGAGAACTTTCGGAAATCTGCTGACGTCATTGATTCATCCGAGGATGCGGGTACGTCGGCGTTTGTTCCAATTGCCTCCAGCACAGAGTCGGTGTTTTCTCTAGCATCTCTACATATCCGACAAAGTGCGACCCATGCTTCCTGAGGTACCTGCGGCTTTCGCGGTCAGCCATATCGAAACTTTTGATGGTTTCGAGGATTGCATCTACGCTTGCGTCTTGCAGTATCATACATCGCAGTGTGTACCTGAGGAAAGGCCTGTCTGTCCCGGCGTCATCAAAGACGGAATCAGTGTTGTTGATTTGCTCCTCCTGAATTTCGACTTCCACGGGTGGGTCGATCTGGGATCCGGCTCCTCCAGGGAGATCCACTCCAGATTCGACTTGGACCGCTAGGTCTTCTTCAGGATCGGATTTCTCCACTATCTCCACAACTGGTGCGGGCTGGGTGGGATTAGGGTTTTCTGAGTTCCGGAACTCTGCCACCTCCACGGACAAAGGGGACCCAGAAGATTCTTCTTCCTCTATTATCACCACTGGGGTGGGTGGGACAGGTTCAGCGAAACCGATGTAAACATCGATCTCAACAAAGGACATGATTGTGTAGGCAGTCACAGTCTCCCTAGCCGGGATCCAAGTCTCGTCAAGAACGATGAGAGGGACGTCGCTGCCATAGAGGATGCAACCGACGACGATAGTCTTGCCGATTCCGATTCTTGCAGATTCCGCTCGGAACGCAGATCCGAAGCTCACTTGCCCCATGGTGGGCGCCAACTGTCGTCGGATTGATGACAAGTACGCCATGAGGGAGTCCTCGAGGCGTGCGGAAGAGAGGGGTGTGAGACATACGGTGTTCCGGGACGGTGAGCACACATGTTTACCCAGGTTCGAATCCGCCGGCTTTGGACGGATCCTACTCCTGCTAGCAATCTAGTAATACGGCAGAGCCGGAATATGGGTTACAAGGGTTCGCCTGTGCGAGTTGAGGGTCTAAAGTATTGGTTGTGCCCTAAAGGCTCTCCCTAGGACGGCTTATATAGATATCCGGCCTAGGGTTTATAGGAGAGATCTATCCGGCTACGACTAAGAGTCGGTTATAGAGTACATCTTGAACTACAAGTAACATTATGGGCCTAAGTCGGTAAGACTTCTAGGCCTTCCCGTAGCCGGATTGGACTCCGTCTTCTCTCCCTGACTGGGCCGCCCGTGAAGCAAAGCTCTAACCCGAAGTGGGCCACCCTGGTCAGTGAGGAACTGTGAGGATACCCGGAAAGTATATCCCCAACACCCATGCCTATGGGGATTTACTCAGACATGAGAGGAAGACAAATGAATTGTATTGCAAATAGGAATCATCTCAAAGTTATTGTAGCAAATCAAAATAGCGATTGAAGATCAAATCAAATACAAACCAAAGGTAGATCAAAGTATCAAACCCTAATCTTACAATTGCCAATCTCTCGCTCTCTAAGTAATGATGGGGATGATGGTGGAATGTCTGGTTGAGGAGTTGAAAATCTTTGAGGAATGAGGGGAGGTTCTTCTCCTCTTCCGGATCTGATCTAAGCCTCTCCGGATGACTTAGCGGGGGCTGTGTTGTCCTTTTCGTCCTCTTCCCTTCATGAAAATTACTTGTGTTGATATAGCGGAGCTAGCGGCGTGTAGTACGACTGGACGTACGGGATCATCCGACCATACCGCTGGTCGTTAAGATCTCTTACCGCCTCCAATGAAAGGGTTCCAATTGGGGATTTACTTCTTTAGGTACACTTAGCCCAAAAATGCTACCACATCTTTAATAAATTTTTATTACCTGAAAACCATCACAAGAAACCAAGGATTCGCTAATTGCGACATTAACATTAGTAGAAAGAAGTAATCTCTAGTGAAATTAGACAATAAACAAGAGGAAAATCAATAGTAAAAAGTGATGAAATTTGGAGCTATCAAGGCACTATTTTGTGAGCGCAGACTTCGGATGTTGTATTGTCGGTGGTTTGTGTTTCAACTACAAGGTTTTGATCACCATAGTAGCTGGATCTTTTGTTTTTTTCTTCTTGTTTTGGAAATGGGGTTGTCTGTATCCATAATGTCATTAGGATATTTCGTTGTGCAGGTAACGGTTGTAATTTGTATCATTACGATATTAATATATTCTCTTTGTTGAAAAATAAGATATAATGTTGATAAGACAAAGTGAAAGTTCATGATGTCCATCTCGAAACATATGTTTGAAACAATGGATAAATGAAGATGTGCATTTTAGAGCTCTCCATAGTGGATAATGGGGGAACAACTTGTGAGTCTTCATCAAAACAAGCCAATCAATAAAGATGTACCAACTTGAATAATTCAAACCTCCAATCTGATTTCACTTTATTTTGTATTATTCTAATTCCACTTAGAACTAGTAGTCATATGTATATGTATACATGAGTTCTTAACTTATTTACTTTGTTTTATTTAATTTTGAATCCGCTAAATCTAAAAATAAATAGATGTCATGCAAAATTTTGTATCAATTCCTAATGATAATTGGGCTCTAATACCTTAGTAGTCCATATTTCAAACACTTTGTCAATTTCAAACAAAATCTTAAAAATTTCCCATATTTTCATACACATGCTATGAAAATGGACATATCCTAAATATACCCTTCTCGTGTCCTATTTCTTCTCGTTGTTACATCCACCCTCTCCGCGTCCATGTGGTGACCGGAGAAATCGCACATCACCTCCATGGTTCTCCTGGTCGAAGTAATCGAGCTGAAGCGCTTCCAATCTCTGCAATCAAGCTCATCCTGCTCGAGTTGTTCTGACCTCAACAGTTCCAAACTATGCAGCCGAGCACCCTAGTATGAGTATAAGATTGTGACTTCTAAACTTTAATAGTTTCTATATACTTGTCTATCTATTATTTGGTTGAGATCATTAATTTTTTGTCAAATATGCTAGTATTGATACACTACAAGAACAAGACAAGGTGTTAACAGCCATAAGCGTCAGCATAGGCCAGTTTTGCCATCGGTATAGGCTATGTCGACGGCTATGGTTGACATAGATTTTCCAAAAAAATCATTTTTAATTGTTTTTAATTTTTTTGGATTTGCTTGACTCGTTAATTTCACAATTGACATTTTTAACTCTAACCACGGTTAATCTCATATCAAATTGCACTCATGGTCAAACTTTCCGGTCGATCACCCATCCTCACACTACTCTAGCTCCATGATGGCTCGTGATTGATGAGCTCATTGGGGAACCCCAAGAGGAAGGTATGATGAGCACAGAAGTAAGTTTCCCTCAGTTATGAAACCAAGGTTATCAAACTAGTAGGAGCAGGGAAACACCCCAAAGGTGTTGCTAGCTGAGCCTTGGCAGGGCACACTACCGGTGCTAGTGGCAACATGGATACCTGCACAACACAACCACAGAACTTTGTCCCCAACTTACGATGAGGTTGTCAATCTCACCGGTTTTGCTCAAAACAAAGGATTAAACGTATCGAATGGAAGGAAGTAATAGTTTGTAGAAAGTAAACACAAAGGAGTAAACAGTTTGTAGATTGTATGTAAAAGAAAGGACCGGGATCCATAGTTCACTAGAGGTGTCTCTCCTTAAGATAGATAACATGCTGGGTGAACAAATTACAGCGGGGCAATTGACAAACATCGAGAAAGCATACAAGCATATACTAATCATCTTGACTCCTTTGAGACTTGATTGGGCATTACAACATTATACATAGACCGCCATCCAACTGCATCTATGACTAATAATCCACCTTCAGGTTATCATCGAACCCCTCCAGGTATTAAGTTGCAAGCAACATATTATTGCTTTACGAATTGCGTGTAAAGTAAACAATACGATTGTTCTATGAACAAAGGATTGTTGTTTTCTCCCTAGTAGCAACAACACATCTAGTACCTTAGAGATTTCTGTCACTTCCCCAGATTACCAGAGGCATGAACCCACTATCGAGCATAAATACTAACTCTTGGAGTTGCTAGCATCTACTTGGCGAAGATATCTACTAACAACGGAAAGCATGCAAGATCACAAATAACAAAGACATGGTAGAATCAATAATCAATCTGAAATAGCATCTCAATATCCATCGGATCCTCGCAAACACAACATGTAGAATTACAAATAGATGATCTTGATCATGAACGGAGCTCACAAGATCTAGACATGAAAACACAAAGGAGGAGAACCAGTCATCTAGCTACTACATGGACCCGTAGTCCAGAGATGAACTACTCACGCATCACGTCGGAGGCTTGCATGATGATGAAGAAGGCCTCCTGGGTGAATTCCCCTCTCCGGTAGGGTGCCGAGAAGAGCTTCATATCCCTCCCGATCTTGGGATGGAGATGACGGCGGCTACAGACTCTTTCATGGATTTTTTGATCGGGTACCTAGGGTTTTGGTCCCGAAGGCAATATATAGGCGGAAGGAGAGGCCGAGGGGGTGTTAGGGTCGGCCAGACCACCCCCTGGCACGGGCCAGGCCTTGCCGCGCTGCCAGGTGGTGTGGCCAGGCCCCAGCCCTTCTCCATCTCGTATTCTGGCTCTAGATGTCTTCTGATAAATTAGCAACTTTGGCTTTTGTCCCGTCCAATTCCGAGAATATTCATTTTCTGACTTCCTGGAACCAAAAACAGCAGAAAACAGGCAGCTGGCACTATGGCTCTTGTTAATAGGTTAGTCCAAGAAATCATATGAAAAGTACTCCAAAGTGTGGACAAAACATAAGAAAGTAGATAAAACCAAGCATGGAACATAAAAAATTATAGATACATTTGCAATGTATCAACATCCCCAAGCTTAACTCCTGCTCGTCCTCAAGTAGGTAAGTGATAAAAAGAAAGAATAATGTTTGAGGTGACATGCACCATCATAAACTTGATAAAAGTACTTGTAAAACATTCAAAGCTGGGATCATAGTACTTCAATCATAGCATGAAAGACAAAGTTCTAGCAATAAGACAAAGAAACTATGTTGCAACCTGAAAAGGCACAATCAAAAGATTCATGAATAACAATGCTTTGCAAGAAGTTTGTTTGTTTCACATAAAGAAAACATAGCATAATAGCATTCAGCTTGTCCCTCATAGTGTAGCAAATAAAATTGCGTAGGACACCTTCAAAGTTCATAAGAGTGACTAGATACAAATAGTTTAAAACAAGCAATATCAAGTTATGCATCATTCAACTAGTCTTGGGACAATCCACATAGAACTAAGAATGGCCACTATGCTCTCAAGGTAGGTGCATAAAGATATAAGGTGGAGACTCAATATAATGGTGGAAGAAAGGCCTTCATAGAAGTAAGTAGGGATTCAAGTCTCATAAAGAGCTTCCAAAAATTATACTTATAGCTTTCAGCTCTCATTGCCCCTATCATAAGAATCTTGAAGTGATTAAGGTTAAAGTGAACAAACTATGGTGTACATGCTTCACGAAGTATAAGTTAGGAATCTCATGTCCCTTGAATACGAGGGCCGCTCCTCATGCTACTTAAGTTTAGTCACCGGTAAGTTCTTGTCATCGTAAGTACATGTGTATCATAGAGAACCGCCAATGGGGTACCCCTTGCCCGATGATACGGAAGAATCCCCATATCAAAATGACAAGGCAAGCACACAACGAGCATCTCAGCAATCTTCTTATTTACCATGGGAATATGTTGCTTTTTTCTCTCTTTCCTCTTTTCATAATCTCTTTTTTTCTTTTTCTATTTTTTCTCAATATAAGACTTTTTTTATAAGAAGAATGCTTCATAGACAGCTCATTATGGTAACACTGTAGGTTTCCACCATGTCAACATGGATTAGACCAGCGGCCTAGGCGTTTCTCTAACACATACACATAACTCCATGGACTTACAAGCTCCCCTTTCATTTCACACCGACGACAACCATAGACAAAAGAGCATGATATCAACTAGGTACAAAGTACCCATTGAATGTTGAAAGCGTTCCCCATGACATCATGGGTCTGCTAATCCCCAACAAATAAGTGCAAGCATATACAACACAGACGACACAATGGTTCAAGTTTATTATGGGCAAGAAAAGTAAAGTGTGGTATCAAGTTTGTGTGAGCTTTAATCACTAGTTTTCTCATAACAAGTTTAATTTGGAAGGTAAACAAAAACATGAATATACTTGGAATAGCATAAGCTAATAGGTAGGTATGGTGGACTCTTTGGAATAACTTGGTTTAAGGAGTTGGATGCATGAGTGGAACTCATACTTGGTTGCGGAGGCTAGCAAAAGACTGGGAGCGACAAACTAAGAGAGCAATAGTGTCCATAATCATGCAGAGCGACAAAACATCATTCATTAAAGCATAAAGTGATACTACAAGTTGAAAACTAAAGGATCATAAAGGCTTATGGTGACTTGAGATAGTCATAACATGGTGTGATCATGCGCCAAGTCAACCCAAATAAAGCATCAAAGGAGAATACCACTATACTATGCTTTAATATGCTAAAACAACGCATGATTCATCCAAGGCACATTAAGCAATCTCAATTGTTTATAACAAGTCATGCTACAACAAAGAATACTAAGCATAAATCCAAACCAATATCAAGCATGGCATGACAAAGCATAGGCCACAGTCAAAAACAAGCTCTCTCTACCACTTAAGCATGAACTTTCCTACTCTTTTCCAAACCAAACCAAACAATTTGAAAACCAATGTATAAAAGAGGGGGTCCAACCAATTTATTCAGAAAACTAAGCAAACCAAGCAAACTAAAAACCAAAACGAAAACGAAAAAGAAGACGCTCCAAGAACAACACAACTATGCATGAAACAATAAAAATGAAGCGTTTGGAAGAAACCTAGGATTTTTATTGATGAAGAAGGGGATGCCTTGGGCATCCCCAAGATTTGAGGCTTGTACATCTTGGATATTTTTTGGGGTGACACGCGTGGCATCCCCAAGCTTGAGCTTTAGTCCATCCTTCATCTCATTACTCATTCCTTCCATACACCTGAAATTTTTTCCTTCATACAAAACTTCACACAATCTTTATTAGTAACATTAGTGCACTCAAGATAATAAGTCTTTAGGTTCAGTTCTAACACCAATAAACTTCTATTAGAACACTAGCTACTATAGTACTTCCCTCAAAAAGCTCAATTCCCCAAAAGAACTCAAAGAGGAACCAACAAGAAGCAAATGCAGAAAATGTCAGAAATCTATCAAAACAGACCAGCAGGTAAAGACGAATTTTTTCGAAGACCTTCTGTTGCTCAAATAAAAAAGTGTTGAACTAATGAAAGTTAGATAACAACCTGGGTAGAGGAAAAAACATTCACGCCTCAAAAGGACGTTCAGAGATTTTACACGAATTTTTACGGTGAAGCACAAAAATCTGTTTCGGGACAGCAACTTTCCCAATCATTACTTCTCTCTCATTAGAGGTTACTCTTGGCCCAAAAAGCAAATAAAAAGGATAAGGAGCGGTTATTACTGATGTAATAACTTCCAAGACTCATCTAAAACTTTTGGGTTATCTCCCAATAAGTACTTTTCTTTAACGACTTTAAGTTAGGCAAAAGAAGCAAGAAAAATAATCAAGTGTTCTCAAATGAATAAGCATTAAGATTAATATCAGAAATATCTTCAATAAGGCAAGGTATCTCATCCAAATAAGTTCTAGAGGATCCTCTCTCAATGCTCTTAGGTTCACTATTTTCATCAAACGGGTTTTTGGGAACGATCCAATCAAGATTCTTTTCTATGGCTTCATGCATTGCTACCAGTTTAAAGGGTATTGGTATCTTAGTTTCCTCCCCATTAGGTTCAGTTTTATTCATATTTTCTGGTGTACCAACAACATCTACACATGAGCCTAGCATATTGAAATGTTCAAAGACTTTTCTAGCTTCCTTGGCAACATCATAGAATTCCTTAAACAAAGTTTCTAGAATAAAATCCCTCTTTTCAGGGTCCTCAATTTCTTTAAGCTTAAGAAACATTACTTGCATTAAGGGGTTGAGGTTAACAAACCTAGCTTCCAACATGTGAACTTAAGAAGCTACAGCAATCTCATAGGTGGGAGCAAGTTCTGCAAAGGATCTATCCTCAACATCCTCATGTTTGCTAGCATGATTAAAGAATTCTTCAATATTATCTTTTCCAATTATTGAACCACTACCTATTGAAAGGTATTTCAGGGTGAATTTAGGGATCAACATAATGAGCTAAAGAAGAGGCAAAAACTAGAGGAGACTTATTTTTTTTGTTTTTTAATAAATAAAACAAACTACTAAAACTAATTTTTTTGTGTTTTTGATAACAAAACAAGCAAACAAAACAAAAAGAAACTAAGCAAAACAAAAATAACAAAGTAAAGAGATTGGTTATGAGGGACTCCCCTTGTGAAGATGTCCTTGACTCACCGGCAACGGCACTAGAAAAATACTTTGATGGCTCGTGATTGATGAGCTCGTTGGGGAACCCCAAGAGGAAGGTATGATGAGCACAGAAGTAAGTTTCCCTCAGTTATGAAACCAAGGTTATCGAACCAGTAGGAGCAAGGAAACACCCCAAAGGTGTTGCTAGATGAGCCTTGGCAGGGCGGACTACCAGTGCTAGTAGCAATGTGGAGACCTGCATAACACAACCACAGGACTTTGTCCCCAACTTACGATGAGGTTGTCAATATCACCGGTTTTGCTGAAAATAAAGGATTAAACGTATCGAATGGAAGGGAGTAATAGTTTGTAGAAAGTAAACACAAAGCAGTAAACAGTTTGTAGATTGTATGTAAAAGAAAGGACCGAGATCCATAGTTCACTAGAGGTGGCTGTCCTTAAGATAGATAACATGCTGGGGGAACAAATTACAGCGGGGCAATTGACAAACATCGAGAAAGCATACAAGCATATACTAATCATCTTGACTCCTTTGAGACTTGATTGGGCATTACAACATTATACACAGACCGCCATCCAACTGCATCTATGACTAATAATCCACCTTCAGGTTATCATCCGAACCTCCTCTAGTATTAAGTTGCAAAATGATTATTGCTTCTGAATTGCGTGTAAAGTAAATAATACGATTGTTTTATGAACAAAGTATTGTTGTTTTCTCCCTAGTAGCAACAACACATCTAGTACCTTAGAGATTTCTGTCACTTCCCCAGATTACTAGAGGCATGAACCCACTATCGAGCATAAATACTAACTCTTGGAGTTGCTAGCATCTACTTGGCCAAGATAGCTACTAACAACGGAAAACATGCAAGATCACAAATAACAAGACATGATAGAATCAATAATCAATCTGAAATAGCATCTCAATATCCATCGGATCCCCGCAAACACAACATGCAGAATTACAAATAGATGATCTTGATCATGAACGAAGCTCACAAGATCTAGACATGAAAGCACAAAGGAGGAGAACCAGCCATCTAGCTACTACATGGACCCGTAGTCCAGAGATGAACTACTCACGCATCATACCAGAGGCTTGCATGATGATGAAGAAGGCCTCCAAGGTGAATTCCCCTCTCCGATAGGGTGCCAGGAAGAGCTTGAGATCCCTCCCGATCTAGGGATGGAGATGACGGCGGCTACATACTCTTTCGTGGATTTTTTGATCGGGTACCTAGGGTTTTGGTCCTGAAGGCAATATATAGGTGGAAGGAGAGGCTGAGGGGGTGCTGGGGTCGGCCAGACCACCCCCTGGCGCGGGCCAGGCCTGGCCGCGTGGCCAGGTGGTGTGGCCGGGCCCCAACCCTTCTCCATCTTGTATTCTGGCTCCAGATGTCTTCCGGTAAAATAGCAACTTTGGCTTTTGTCCCGTCCAATTCCGAGAATATTCATTTTCTGACTTCCTGGAACAAAAAACAGCAGAAAATAGGCAGCTAGCATTGTGCCTCTTGTTAATAGGTTAGTCCAAGAAATCATATGAAAAGTACTCCAAAGTGTGGATAAAACACAAGAAAGTAGATAAAACCAAGCATGGAACATAAAAAATTATAGATACATTTGCAATGTATCACTCCATCATGCTTAACTTCTCCGTTCCTTCCGGATGAGCTCCCAATAAAAAAATATACATTGTTGATAATACTACCATATCAATCCTATTAACCCTTGGACTGTGATGTCACACCTCTTTATTTTTGTTGAATTTCAAACAAATACTTAAGTAAACTTGCCTTTTTTATTTAATACGGAATAATTAATACCTTTAAGTCTGTTAATCGAAATTTAACAAATAATATGTCTAAATCAATCAGAAAAATGAGAGGATTCCAAGTTTGGAATTTTTCGAGTTTAGAATTTTTCCTTGCAACTATGTCACATAATATGACACCACGCGGAGATTTTACATTGTTTGAATCATTTTTGAATTTCTTATACCCATTTCAAACCATGGTCAAAACGACAGGAATGAAGATTCTTAGCTCGGGACTGGGCCTCGCTAAACTTGCAGCCAAGATCTGATGAAATAAAATATTGTGAACCTAAAAATGATTTCAAAAAATCATGAGCATTATATCATGTACTTGTTGAAAGGACATTTACTGTCATAATCACTTTCAGTGTTTGTTAACAACAAGTAGAGCCTTTTTATAGTTTGCTATTGTCTACATGTTGATATATTACAAAGTGAAAAGGACCCTTGGCCTGTGAAACATTCCCTGCATATTTACTTGTCTCCTGTAAATTCCAGACCGGAGTCTCCGGTGTGGTCTGGAGTTTCCCCAGGAGTCTTCGGAGGGGGTTCCTGTTTCCTACCTGGGTCAGCCAGAGAGGTGGTCCGGAGCTTGGTCCGTAGGAAGGTCCGGAGTCTCCGGTCCTTGCCTCAGACCAGAGTCTCCAATGTAGAGGGACCGGAGTCTGCGGTCCACTTGGCTCACAGAAGGGCTGGGTCATTCTGTTCGACGGTCCGGAGGCTAGTCCGGAGATTGACCGAATTCTCTGGTGTAGACCGGAGTGTCCGGTGTGCAGACTGGAATCTCCGGTCTGACTTTTCTCCAATGGTCAGAAAGCGGTTTACTGGAGTGAAGGGCTATAAATAGAGGACCTTATGCCCTTCCTCCAGTTGCTCGTCTAGCTCAAGAACACAATGCCCGTTTGAGCCACCAAATAAACAAGATCTCTTCATCCAACCATCCAAAGTCATATCTTTGGAGAATCGAAGGAGGAGGCCTTGATCTACAGCTTCACCAAGAGAGATCTTCATTTCCCCCTCATTCACTTGAGGGCCCCCATGCTCTAGTGTTTCTTTGGAAACCCTAGCTTTTGATTTGGTTCTTTCAAGCTTGTCTTTGATTGTTTGGCAGCTTACTTGTATTTGGGAGCCTCCAATTAAGTTGTGGATGTGTGCCCCCGAACTTGTTGTAAAGGTGCCGTCTTCCACCTCGAAGGTTGCCGTATAGTGGAAGAGGTGAATCGAACCCCTTGGGGTGAGGTTCATCGGAGAACAAGGGAGGCCTCTTGTGGCATTGGTGGTTTGAAACCACCTTGATGACCCACAAGTATAGGGGGTGTATCGCACTATTTTCAAGGGAAGTGAAACCCAATTTATTGTTTCGAGAGAACAAGGGGAGCCAAAGAATATTTATAAGCCTTAAGAAGTGAGTTGTTAATTCAGTTGCACCTAGAAACAATCTTGATCACAGTAGTTTATCAGTAGCAACAGTTTTGTAGTAGCAATAGTAAAGTAATAGCGGTAGTAAAAGTAAAGACAGTAGTAACAATTGTAGTAAACAGTGGGATTAAAGCGTGGTAGGCATAGGGATGGATGGACGGGCATTGCATGGACAAGCCAATTCATATGGCAATCAAGACATAGGGAATTTGCAGATAAATAAGATAAAGCATCCAAGTACAAAATAATCATAGGCATGTGTTCCATATATAGTCATACGTGCTCGCAATGAGAACTTGCACAACATCTTTTGTCCTGCCAGCCCGTTTGCAGCGGGGCCTCAAGGGAACTACTGGCAATTAAGGTGCTCCTTTTAATAGGGCACCGGAGCAAAGCATTAACACTCCGTGAACACATGTGATCCTCACATCAAAGCCATTCCCTCTGGTCATCCCGATTGCTGTCACTTCGGGGCCTTTGGTTCCGGACAACAATATGTGTATATAACTTGCAGGTAAGACCATAAACAATACAATCATAATGAATCAATAACATGTTCAGATCTGAAATCATGGCACTCAGGCCCTAGTGGTAAGCATTAAGCATAACAAGTTGCAACAAAGTCAAAAAGCACTAATAATGGATACTAAGCACCATGCCCTAACAATCTGATGCCATTACATGAACAATCTCATCCAATCCCTACCATCCCCATAGCCTACAGCGAGGGATTACTCACTCATGGATGGGGGAAACATGGATGGTCGATGGAGAAGCAATGGTGATGATGATGGCAATGATCTCCTCCAATTCCCCGTCCTGACAGGGTGCCAAAACGGAGTTTCTGGTTACAAATCGCGGAATCTGGTGGTGGCGGCGCAGTGGAACTCTTTCTAGAAAAACGTCGAACCTCCCCTTGGTTTTTAGGTCAAGAGGTGACTTATAGGCGCAGAGGGAGGCCGAGGGGGCAGCTGAGGCGGCCACACCACCCCCCAGGCGTGGTCTGGCCTGGCCCGCACGACCAGGTGGTGTGGGCTCCTCGTGGCCCTACTCCGTCTCATCTTCTGGCTCCGTGAGTCTTCTGGTGAAATAGGATTTTTGGCATATTTTCTGGGATTTTTCCTGATAGTTGATTTTCTGCACAAAAACTAGACATCAATGTAATTCTGCTTAAAATAGCGTCAGTCCATGTTAGTTGTATCCAAATCACACAAGTTTAGAGGAAAAACAATAGCAAAAGTGTTCGAGAAAGTAGATACGTTTTGGACGTATCAACTCCCCCAAGCTTAGCCTATTGCTTGTCCTCAAGCAATTCAGTTGAAAACTGAGTGCGATAAAAGAAACTTTCACGAACACATTTGCTTCATAAGATGTATATATTCTCAGCATATGGTTAACTACTCAGGCAATTCATAATAAAGAGTATGCAACTAAGTTTACTTAATAGTCATTGCAAGCCATGAAGAGATTCCAACTCAAAAATAATAAGTAGCATGAAACATAAACATAAGAAACATTGCAATGCTCATAACAAGGTATGATAGAGTGGTATCTCACTTGCCTTTGATTGTAGAGCAAACATACATGCCAAGGCACCTCTGAAGTTCAAGTGAAGACTAGAAGTAAAGATATCAAAGATACAAGCATCAAAGTCATGACACAATTAATCCAGTTTTGAGATAAGCACATTACACTAAGAATGACAACTATGCTCTCAGGAAAGTGCTCATAGAATATGTGGAGACTCAACAAGGAAATAAAAAGGTTTTGAAAGGCTTCCAAATGCTGAAAGTATGGTACTCATTAGTTTTGAGCTCTCATTGCCCTATCATAAGCATCTTTAAATGGTTAAGTTTAAAGTGACACAACTAAGAGGATATGCTTGACAATTATAAGTTAAAATCTCATGCCCCTTACTTACGAGTACCGAACCTCATGCTACTCAACTTCAGTCACAAGTAAGCTCTTGTCATTGTAAGTACGTATGATCATAGAGAACCGCCAACGGGGTACCCCTTGCACATGATACATGGGATATCTCATAATCAAAATGACAAGGCAAGCAGACAATGAGCATCTCAGCAATATTTTTATTTGCTATTTGCATAGGTTTATATTGAGGATGCTTCATAGAATGCTCATTATGGTTATGCTGCAAGTTTCCACCATGATTAGGCATGGCTTAGGCTAGCGGCCCAGGACTTTTCTAACACATATACAAACTACATGATCTTACAAGTTCCCCTTTTATTTCACACCGCCGGGATCCATAAGCAAAAGAATCATGATATCAACGAGGTACAAAGTACCAGTGCAATGTTGAAAGCGTTCCCCATGATACATGGTTCTGCTAACTTCAACTTATAAAGCGCAAGCATATACGCAACAAAGATGGACGCAATGGTTCAAGATTATTAAGTGCAAGAAAGTAAAGTGTGCCATCAAGTTCGTGAGAGCTTTACTACATAACTTTCTCATAACAAGCAAACATTTTATTCGGGAGAAAACAAGGCATACTGAATATGCACGGAATAGCAGATGATGCTAATAGGTAGGTATGGTGGACACTTTTGGCAATATTGGTTTTGGTGAATTGGAAACACGAGTAGAGCTCATACTTAGTGCAAGTGAAGGCTAGCAATAGTAAGGGAGCGACAAACGAGAGAGCAATAACTGTCATAATCATGCTTGCAACAAAACAGGACTAATCATGGCATGAAAGTGATGCAAGACCCCTGAGGAAAAATAATTCATCGAGGCTTAACTGATTATTGTTTCAGTCATATGCATGCGTGAACATGTGCCAAGTCAATTCAAATAAAACATTCATAGGAGGATACCACAGTGTCATACCAAGTTATGAATAGAGCAATGCAAGCAAACATTCATACGACATGCTACAAACTATTAGCGAGCTGGAGCTAATCATAAGAAAGCAAGAACTACTAAGAATCCATAAATAACATACACCCTACATGAACAGACCAAGCATGCCCACAATGATGAGTATATGTACAAAAATGAAAACAAATAGAGTTCGTTACCAGCCTCTTACCACACCTCAAGTTGTCATTAATCCTCATTATTGCCCTTCACTTGTGTAGCTTGGATAATAACATGAAGCCAAATTCCACTGAGGACTGCTGAACCCTGCAACAAACTTCACAAAACCAAAGAAGAACAACAAATATTTTTGGTGTTATCAATTTTTAAAAGCAAGAACCAAAAGGAAAAACAAGGAAAGCAAAATCTTTTAGGGTTTTTTGAATAGTTCAAACAAAGAAAAAAAAGGAAAAAGCAAACCAAGGCAAAAATAAGAAGAAGAAAACATGAGAAACAACAGAAATATTTTTGGTCTTTTTGTGTTTTAGAAAGTGAAAGTAAAGAAAGAGCGAAAACCAAAAAAAGAGAACGAAGCATGGATATACAAAGTACCGACTAAACATGATATGGAGATGAGTGTGATGTCGGTGTACCTCCCCCCAAGCTTAGGCTTTTGGCCTAAGTGGGTAACAACCCCAATGAGGGTAAGGGTTCCAAGCAGGCGGGTCATTGTAAGAATGATCGTGGTTAGGCCCTTGGGAAGAAGAAGAAGCTCCCCAATCATAGGTAGGCTGCTGATATGAAGACTCCCCCTTATTCGAGGGCTGGACCGAATCATCTGTAACCTCCCTTCTAGTATCCTGCTCCTGTTGGGAGAGCTCTCCCAGGTACGTATCAAGTTCTTCCTCAGTGAGTGACCATCCTACCCTAGTATCAAGGTTAAACAAAAAAGGTGCAGGCAAAAGAACAAATTGCTCGGACTTACTCCTTCTCCAACCAGCCTTGAGAAAGGTTATTTCATAAGACAAATAACTCAAATTAGCCCAAGAAGAAACAAATTTATGTTGTATCATGGAATTAAGGTCAAGCCTTTCTATGGGAAACTGTAAGTCTAGATGATGAGGCACTACACCATGCAAAGCTAATAAACGAGAGGCGATGAGGCCTCCACAAATTCCACCTTTCTCGTGGTTAGCAGCAAGACGGAAAGCTATCAAGGCACCCAAGTTATAAGTCCTATCTCATTTTAAAGCAGCTGAGATGAATGCTAGATCATATGAGGATAACTTATTAGCAGTTTTCCCAGCGAGAACACACTTGGCAATAAAGTAAGCAAAGTAGCGAATAGACGGGAGATGAATGTTACGGATTTTCCCGCTCTCCTTTGATAAGATGCTCCCTTGGCAAATCTCTGCATACAAGTCCATGAGTGGTGCAGGTCGCTCTTTAATCCTTCCACACGATCCCCACTGAGGTACCTTAATAGCTGCACAAAAGTCATCAAGAGGAAGGTCGACAGCTATATTGTAAATTTTGTAGTGAACCATGGGGTTAGGAAAAGAGCAACTAAATCGAAAGTCCTGCACTACAGACATAGTTAGTTTCACAAATTGACTAGGTTCATCTTCCACAAAGTGCTCCAATCCTGCATTAGCAACTAAAGTATGGAATTCCTAGGAAATTCCTGCAGCCCTCATGAATTCAGAGCATGGATAGATGGAAGGAAAAACTTCCTCCTCTCGGTGAACCTTCATAACCTCAGGCACCCTCAGTTCATGTTGGTTGAGTTGATGTTCATTCATCTTCTATTCTGAAATTTAAACATCCATTATACAAGTGATTGCAAAGTGAATACATAATGAAAGCCACTACTCATAGGGACTTGTAAGAGGCCTAAACATGCATCAAAACAATATCTCTAAGCATTGAACAAGATTACAAGCTCTCATCACCTGTCACCTACAGCAGCAAAATACTCAAGGTATAAACCACTAATCACAAATCTACTTGCACAAGCGGAGGAGTTACATACCAGAGAATAAATGCTCCAAATTTCAGCAGCAAAGATGGGCTGAGCAAGGAGATCGAAACAGCAAGAATGCGATTTCGTGCATAGAACTGATGTTTTCTCGGGAGAGAGAAACAAGTGGGAAGTGAGAGAGTGAGTGGAGGGCCAGGGGTGGCCCACACCATGGCCAGGCGCGCCCTTGGGTTGGCCACGCCACCAGGTGGTGTGCCTGCCTGGTGGGTCCCCCTGGTACTCTCCAGGCACTTCTCTGCCCCTTTTTTCATGTAAAAATTTAATATGAATTTTCTGGAATTTTCCGAGACACTTTATTTTGAGCAATTTTCAGGTATAGATGAATGATTTTCTGACAGAAAAAAGTTTCTAGCATGATGCAATGACAAAACAAAGCTAAAACTTTAGAAGTTCTAAGACACTCTAATATGCAAGAAACTAACAACAGAAAAGTAAACTAAATGAAAGCAAAAACTAAAATGGATAAAATAAAAGTAAGCAAAGATAATCACGGTGAAAACATTGTTTTGTTCATTAAAATCCCTTTGTTAACAAGGTTGATCAGGTCTTGTTACCAAAACAATTTTATATGAAACAAAACTTTGTATTCCACTAATGATTATGTTACCTCAATCTTGATAGCAATGGTCCCAATCATAATAGTTTCATATTTTTCTCGTGGTATGGGACAATATATTTCTCCAACTTGAATGCCCTCAACATGTTCAATTGAATTCAAACCATAAGTCCTATCAATCTTCTTGGAGAAATAGACTGTATGTTCCTTGTCATTAAGATTGAAAGTCACCTTTCCTTGATTACAATTAATAACAACTCTTGCAGTGTTAAGAAAAGGTCTCCCAAGAATAATAGACATATTATCATCTTCAGGCATTTCAAGCACAACAAAATCAGTTAATATCAAGAAATTATGAGCCACTTGAACAGGTACATCCTCACATATACCAACAGGAATAGTAGTAGATTTATCAGCCATTTGCAAAGATATATTAGTTGGTATAAGTTTTTCCAGTTGAAGTCTCTTATAGAGACAAAAAAGGCATAGCACTAACTCCTGCTCCCAAATCACACAAAGCAGTTCTAACATAACTATTTTTAATAGAGCAAGGAATAGTTGGAATCCCTGGGTCTCTAAGTTTCTTAGGAACCTTACCATTAAAGGAATAATTAGCAAGCAAAGTAGAAATTTCTTCATTAGGGATCTTCCTTTTATTCGAGACAATATCCTTCATATACTTTAAATAAGGAGGCAATTTAATAGCATCAGTCAAAGGAATTTGCAAGCATAAAGGTTTCATCCACTCATAAAACTTATTATAGTGTTCATCTTCCTTTGACTTGTGTTTCTTATCAAGGAAAGGCATAGGTTTTTGGACCCAAGGCTCTCTTTAACTACCATGTTTCTTAGCAACAAAATCTTCTTTAGTGTATTTAGTATTCTTAGTGTGCCTTTCGGGTTCTTCTTCAACTTTTTCTTTATCAGGAGCATCATTTTATTCATTACCACTTTCAGTTTCAGCATCAGAGACAGATATACTATTAGGATCTTTAGCAGGTTTAGAGGGTTCTACAATAGTTTTATGTTTCTTTTTTCTTTTCTTAGGAGTAGTACCACTATTTTCAGCTTGTTGAGAATCCTGCTCAATTCTTTTAGGATGCCCCTCAGGATATAGAGGATCCTGGGTGGCAGCACTACTTCTAGTTCTAATTTCATAAGCATGTTTTTCTTTAGCAGAATTAAGTAGCAAGTATTTTTGTACCTTAATAAGCTGATAAATTTGAGTTTGAACCATTTGAAAATGTTTAACAAGCATTTTAACATCATTAGAGGTTCTTTCCACAATATCTTTTAACTCAACAATAGCTCTAGAGTTTTCCATTAGATGATTTTGCACCATTTTATTAAAATTATCTTGCTTAACAATAAAAACATCAAATTCTACTAAGCATTGATCAGGAGGTTTAGAGTATGGAATATCATCTTCATCAAAATGTTGGAGAGAGTGTACCTCAATAGTGGATGAATGGGGAATTGGCTTACATAATTCTTCTATAGGAGGTAAATTCTTCACATCTGCAACTTTAATTCCCTTCTCATTAAGACATTTCTTAGCTTCCTTCATCACTTCATCATTTAGTTCAATAACTCCCCTCTTCTTTGATGTTGGTATAGGCACAGGAATAGCTGGTTCGGGTATAGTTGGCTCAGGTATAGCTGGTTCAGGAGGGGTCCAATCTTCATAATTCTTGCTTATTTTAGCCATTAATTCCTCAGCTTCCTTGGGAGTCCTATTCCTGAAAACACAATGAGCACAACTATCCAGGTATGTCCTAGATTCTTCAGTTAGTCCATTATAAAATATATCAAGAAGCTCATTCTTAGGTAATGGACATCCAGCCTGTGCATGAATCAAAGCATAAAACCTTGCCCATGATTCAGTCAATATCTCTTTTTCTCCCTGTTTAAAATCAAAAAGTTCCCACAAAATAGCATGTCTAGCACTAGGAGGAAAATATTTCTGGAGGAAAGTACTAATCAAGCAATTAGGGCTATCAATAGATCCAAGAGGTAAATTATTAAACCAAGTTTTAGCTTCTCCTTTCAGTGAAAAAGGGAAAATTTTAGCAACAAAGTAGGTGCACATCTTAATATCATCAGAAAATAAGCCACTCATGGTAGAAAGCTTAGTCATATGTGCTACCGCACTTTCATTCTTAGTCCCACAAAAAGGTTCTTCTCAACAATAGCTATGTAAGATAGATCAAGAGAGAAATCATAATCCTTATCTTTAATGTTTATGGGAGATGCATCAAACTTAGCATTAGGAGCACTCCTATCATGGGTGTTTTTACATTCTTTAATAAATTCATCGGTCATCTCTATATAACCGTCCTCAATATCATAGCTTTCTCTAGACTCAGGTGAACGGACAGGTGTAGTAGTGTCTTCATTAGGTGTTTCAGTATTTCAAGCTATAGTTCTAGCAATCTTAGCATCTAGGAAAGGACCTAATGAATCACTCTTATTGTAAGTATCAGAAGTTTCAGATTCAGCAGTAGTAGCAGTGTGTGTAGCATGTGTATGTGTTGGTGTAAGGAGCTTACTCATAACAGATGGTGAATCAAGACAACAAAGGTGTTTAGAACCATACCTCTTCTTGTAGTGGATGGTAAAATAGGAACCTTCCCATCACCAGACTTACCCATGATGGATGGATGGCAGCAAACAATAGTGATTCCAAGAGAACTTGATAAATAAAGCTATGCTCCCCGGCAATGGTGCCAGAAAATAGTCTTGATGACCCACAAGTATAGGGGGTGTATCGCTGTATTTTTGAGGGAAGTGAAACTCAATTTATTGATTCGACACAAGGGGAGCCAAAGAATATTTATAAGCCTTAACAACTGAGTTGTCAATTCAGCTGCACCTAGAAAAAATCTTGCTCACAGCAGTTTATCAGTAGCAACAGTTTTGTAGTAGCAATAGTAAAGTAATAGCAGTAGTAAAAGTAAAGACAATAGTAACAATTGCAGTAAACAGTAGGATTAAAGCACGGTAGGCATAGGGATGGATGGACGGGTGTTCCATGGACAAGACAATTCATATGGCAATCAATACATAGGCATTTGCAGATAAATAAGATAAACCATCCAAGTACTAAATAATCATAGGCATGTGTTCCATATATAGTCATACGTGCTCACAATGAGAACTTACACAACATCTTTTGTCCTGCCAACCCGTTTGCAGCGGGGCCTCAAGGGAACTACTGGCAATTAAGGTGCTCCTTTTAATAGAGCACCAGAGCAAAGCATTAACATTCTGTGAACACATGTGATCCTCACATCAAAGCCATTCCCTCCGGTTATCCTGATTGCTGTCACTTCGGGGCCTTTGGTTCCGGACAACAATATGTGTATACAACTTGTAGGTAAGACCATAAACAAAACTATAATAATGAATCAATAACATGTTCAGATATGAAATCATGGCACTCGGGCCCTAGTGACAAGCATTAAGCATAACAAGTTGCAACAAAGTCAAAAAGCACTAATAATAGATACTAAGCACCATGCCCTAACAATCTAATGCCATTACATGAACGATCTCATCCAATCCCTACCATCCCCATAGCCTACAGCGGGGGATTACTCACTCATGGATGGGGGAAACATGGATGGTCGATGGAGAAGCAATGGTGATGATGATGGCAATGATCTCCTCCAATTCCCCGTCCCGGCAGGGTGCCAGAACAGAGTTTCTATTTCTGAATCGCGGAATATGGTGGTGGTGGCGCAGCGGAACTCTTTCTGGAAAAAACATTGAACTCCCCTTGGTTTTTAGGTCAAGAGGAGACTTATAGGCGAAGAGGGAGGCCAAGGGGGCAGCCGAGGCGGCCACACCACCCCCAGGCGCGGCCTGGCCTGGCCCGCGTGGCCAGGTTGTGTGGGCCCCTCGTGGACCTACTCCGTCTCGTCTTCTGGCTCCGTGAGTCTTCTAGTGAAATAGGATTTTTGGCATATTTTCCGGGATTTTTCCTTATAGTTGATTTTCTGCACAAAAACTACACACCAAGGTCATTCTGCTGAAAACAGCGTCAGTCCATGCTAGTTGTATCCAAATCACACAAGTCAATAGCAAAAGTGTTCGGGAAAGTAGATATGTTTTGGATGTATCACACCCCCTCTCCAAACGTAGACGTACTTCCCCTCACAAGGAAGGAACTATGGAAACAAATCCTTGTGTCTCCGAGTGCTCCACTTTGGTTACTTCTATACTTTACCACACTTTACTTATCTAGTTCTTGCTTAGTACTTGTGCTAGGTTGACATATAGGTAAATTCACCTTAGTTGCATAATCTAGAGAATTTACCTTTTGTGTCAAACCCTAAATTGAAAAAAGAGTAAAATTTGGAGGACCACCTATTCACCCCCCCTCTAGGTGCCCATACGATCCTTTCAATTGGTATTAGAGCCTTGGCTCTTTATTCGGGCTTAACCGCCTAAGATATTATGGGCAACACAGAGGAGGGAGAAAGTGAGACTAGCCATTCGGTGACCATGGTAGATCTCAAGAAGTTGGAAACAAGCTTGAGCTCTTCCTTGGGCAACGAAGTCCAACAGTTGCGCCAACTCATTGAGAAACTTGTTAGGGATAAGAAAACCTCACCTCCTCCCTCTCAAGAGGAAACACCATCTAACCCAAAGGCTAATGCTACGGCTAGGCCTTTAGAGGAAGTGGCGGGGGATGAACATAATTCCACAAACTCCACCACCAAAAAGGGTGGTGGGAAGGAAGAGCACCATGCGGTTCTCGAATGGTACTCTCCCGACCCTCCTATCCCTCACCCACATATAAATAATAGAGGCGATCCGCCTAAGTTAGTTGCACATACTTTTGCTCAATGGCAAGTTTTAATGAAATCTCATGTGCGCAGCTCTTGCATTGATTTGTGGAATATTATTGAAGAAGGACTCAAAATTGAGGATCCAACCAACTTGACTAGAAGATAAGTGGTCAATAGCCAACTCAACGCCACTGCCTTGCACATGATCCAACTTGGAGTGGGGCCAAAGGATTTTCCCCACATTGAGCACTACAACACCGCCAAGGAAGCTTGGGATGCTCTCATTGACTTGTTTGTTGGCAATGAGAGTATGAGAAGAAATAGATATGATGCCTTAAGCAATGAGGCCGAAGGTTTCTTCATGAAGGATGGTGAGGATCATGAATACATGTATCGAAGACTCAAATCCACAGCCACCGCCTTAAGGAATGTTGGTGACTCTCACATTGATGATGCTTGGATCAAGAGGAAGTATGTGAGTGCACTCATGCCCTTTGAGCCTACTGACTTGAAGAGTCTCCAGGGAAGACACAACTACCATCTCATGACCTCAAATGAAGTGATGCAAGAGATGGCCGCCTTCAAGGTTGCTACCAAGAATGCCAAAGACGCCCGTGCTTGTGCCATTGGAATGAGTAGTGGTGTCAATCTTGCCTTGAAGGCCAAGGTTGTGGAGTATGATGAAGATGAAGGAAGTGATGAGGGACTTGCAATGGGCCACCCTAAAGATGTCAAGGTTGCTCATGGTGAATACATGGCCTTCTATGCAAGTAACTTTTGGAAAGATCCCGCCATGTCCAAGATGGAAATGCAACGAAGAAGCAACCCCAATGGAAGAAGAGATAATGGGTCCAAGTTGAGAACTTGCTTCAATTGTGGTGACTGCTATCACTTTGTTGCAGCTTGTCCCTATGAGAAAAGAGAATATCATGGGGCTAAACTTGTGTTGAAGAAGACCTCCAAAGCTCCCTACAAGAAACCCTTCATCAAAAGAAATTCAACCAACAAGAAGCCAGGATAAATTGTCTTGATCACACATGAAGAGTTCTCCTCCGATGATGATGATGAAGATGAAGAAGAGGATACATCAAGTGGTGTGGCGGCTCTTGCCACTACCTCTACCCCTTCATTCTCACTCTTCGATTCTCCAAATGAGAATATCTCCAACAAGAACGTCACTTGCCTTATGGCAAGAGGAACGGAGACCTATGCTTCCGGAGGGTCAAAATGGGTGCTTGATAGTGGATGCACAAGTCATATGACCGGAAGCACGTCTAGTGTCAAGGAGTTGAGACCAAATGTTGATCAAATATCTATGACGTATGCCGACAAGTCAAAGTCTAAGGTAATGGGTTTCGGCAAAGTTGTGGTTGCACATGATATCACTCTCGTGGACGTCATGCTTGTTGAGAACCTTGGCTATAATTTACTTTTAGTCCGTGCTCTTGGAAAGATGGGCTTTGCCGTCTTTATTGATAATGATATTGTGATCCTCATGTGGAGCAAGTCTCTAAAGGTCGCTTTAGTTGGGTATGTCGAGAATGACTTGTATGTGGTGGACTTCTCGGGGAAAACCACTACAAGTACGATGTGCTTATTCGGAAAGGCCGATGTGGGTTGTCTATGGCATCACCGTCTAGCCCATGTCAACATGAGAACTTTGCAAAGCCTCCACAAGGATGGTCATATTGTTGGACTAAAAGAAAATGTTTGCTTTGCCAAAGATCGTGTTTGTAGGGCATGTGTTGAAGGAAAGATGCATGATTCTCCCCACAAGCCAAAGAACTACATCAAGTCCAAGAGGATCTTGGAGCTCCTTCATGTGGATCTCTTTGGTCCTCCTTCTCATGCAAGTCTTGGTGGGAAGAAATATTGCTTGGTGATTGTTGATGACTACTCAAGATACACTTGGGTATATTTTTTCAAGCTGAAAAGTGAGACACAAGAGAACTTCATTGACTTCATCAACATGGCTCAACGTCAACACAATGTCCCATTATTGACAATAAGAAGTGACAATGGTATCGAGTTCAAGAACTACACATTGAATGGATTTCATAGTGATGAGGGAATAAAACATCAATATTCCGCTGCATATACCCCTCAACAAAATGGTGTAGCTGAGAGGAAGAACCGGACTCTTATTGATATGGCAATGACCATGTTGGTGGAGTTTAAATCTCCATACAATTTTTGGGCTGAAGCAATCTCCACCGCATGCCATGCATCAAACCGCCTCTACCTCCGAAAAGAATTGATCAAGACTCCATATGAAATTCTTACCGGTAACAAGCCCAACGTTTCATACTTCCAAGTGTTTGGTTGGAAGTGTTTCTATCGCATTAAGGGCATTTGTTTGTCCAAGTTTGATTCCAAAGCATTATAGGGTATTTTTGTTGGTTATGGTCTCGAATCCCACACTTATAGAATCTATGACAAGCTCTCTGGAACTGTCATAGAATCTTGTAGGGTGGTGTTCGAAGAATATGATGGTCCCCAAGCGCGGTGTGTTGATGTTTGTGATGTAGATGATGAAATGCCTCAGGATGCCATAGGAAGAATGGGTGCGGGTTTCATCCGTCCCCCCTTATGGTGGTTCGAGAAGAACTATGCTCTACTCATGTGGAGCCCTCATCTTCACAACATCATCAAGCTCCTATCGAGGGAGACAATGATCCATGCCGAAGACAAGCTGTGAACCCTCAACTTGTTGATCAAGTTGAAGCATCTAGCCAGGAGGTACTTGAGTCACCATTTGACAGAATGTTCATTGGGGCTAAGGCTATTACACAAGGAAGATCTATAGAAACTGCCATAAGGGAAGCTCAATGCCTATCTAGAAGTATGCTTGATCAAGACCAAGGTCAATCTTTGCCTCTTGTAGAAGCAAATGATTCCAATGATGATCAAGGTCAAGTTGATGGTCAAGATGAGGACCAGAATGATGAAGTGATCCCCACAAGGAACAACAAGGAGATCGAAACTCGTCGCCAATCTAGAATGGATAGAATATTGGAGTTGAGAGACCACACTCTTGAGAATGTGGTAGGAGATCTAAGAAGAGGGATATCCACTCGAGCTCAATTGAAGAACTTTGGTGAACACCAAGCTCACATTTCCATGGTGGAACCAAAGAAAGTATGGGAAGCTCTTGAAGATTCGGATTGGTTGGATGCAATGCACAAAGAGCTCAACAACTTTGAGAGAAACAAAGTATGGAAGTTAGTTTAAAATCCAAAAGATTGCCGCAATGTTATAGGCACCAAGTGGATTTTCAAGAACAAGCAAGATGAGCATGGAATTATGGTGAGAAACAAGGCAAGATTGGTTGCACAAGGGTTCTCTCAAATTGAAGGCATTGATTATGGAGAGACTTATGCTCTCGTGGCTCGCCTTGAGTCCATCTGTATCCTTATTGCTTATGCGGCACATCATAAATTTAAATTGCAACAAATGGATGTAGAAAGTGCATTTCTTAATGGTCCCTTGCATGAGTTGGTATATGTGAAGTAACCCCTGGGATTTGAGGATCCCAACTTTCCAAACCACGTCTACAAACTCGATAAGGCACTCTATGGGCTCAAACAATCCCCACGCACATGGTATGATCACCTTAGAGAGTTATTGTTAGATCGTGGGTTTGAGGTTGGGAAAATCGATCCCACTCTTTTTACTAAGAAGGTCAATGGGGAAATTTTTGTATGCCAAATATATGTAGATGATATTATCTTTGGCTCATCTAACAAGGCTTTTAATGATGAATTCTCAAAGCTTATGACTGACAGGTTCATGATGTCTATGATGGGAGAATTAAGAGTATTTCTTGGTTTTGAGATCAAGAAAGTGAGAGGAGGAACATTCTTCAACCAAGCCAAGTATACTCAAGATATTCTCAAAAGATTCAAAATGAAAGAAGTTAATGGAGCTCCCACTCCCATGGCAACAAAGACTCATCTTGAACTAAACCCAAATAGTAAAGATGTGGATCACAAGGTATATCGGTCCATGATTAGCTCTTTGCTTTACCTTTGTGCATCTAGGCCCGATATTGTGTTGAGTGCAGGAGTGTGTGCAAGGTATCAAGCGGCTCCTAAAGAAAGCCATTTGATGGTAGTCAAGAGAATCTTTTGATATTTGGTTCATACCCCAAACTATGGTATTTGGTATCCTAGGGGCTCAACTTTCTCTCTTTGTGGATACACGGATTCGGATTGGGCTGGTGACAAGGATGATAGGAAATCAACCTCCAGGGCTTGCCAATTCCTTGGGAGGTCCTTGGTGTGTTGGTCTTCTAAGAAGCAAAATTGTATATCTCTCTCCACCGCCAAAGCCAAGTATGTGGCAGCTGCTAGTGCTTGTACACAATTACTATGGATGAGGCAAACTTTGAAGGAATACGGTGTCCATTGTGACAAAGTGCCACTTCTATGTGACAATGAAAGTGCTATGAAGATTTCCTATAACCTAGTGGATCATACAAGGACAAAGCATATTGAGATTCGTCATCACTTCATTAAAGATCATGTTGCTCGAGGTGATATTGAGCTTTCCTATGTGTCAACCAAAGACCAACTTGCCGACATTTTCACGAAGCCACTTGATGAAGCAAGGTTTTGTTATTTGAGGAATGAACTAAATATCGTAGATTCTAGGAGCCTGACTTGATCACCTTGCATACACACCTATATCTTGACCCTTGTTTGGTTTAGGTGCAGGCATGGAGATAGGGGGAGTGCGGTCCTAAATACATTGGACTATCCCTCCCCCATCATGCCAACATTAAGAAATTGAATCCTCTTAATATCATTTAGTGATATGTGAGCTTCATTGATGAGTAGTGGCTATGAACCCAAGGATAATTCATCACGGTGTCATGCCACAAACTCTTACATGGTGGCCTCGGCCACCACCCTCTTCTCATTGAAGAGTTGGTTCTTAGTTCGGGTTTATTTTGCGTGTTAATGAACAATCAATCGGATTTCTATGGTTTCCTTGATTTTTCACAGTATGTCATCTTAACCCAAGCCTACTCTCTATCCTATAAACACACTCTCTCTCTCATATATGTCCTCATACACAAAACCTAGAATTTTTGGTCAAGGAGGACCGGAGTCTCCGGTGTGCTCACATCAGAGTCTCCGATGTACGCCGGAGTCTCCGGTGTAGACCAGAGTCTCCGGTCCGGACGGTTTTAGGCCACATAGAGGGAGGACAGGGTGAACTGAAACAGATAGTTTCATTCATCCAACCCCGTCCTCCCCTCTCTACCCTGTCGCCTCCTCCCCCAAATCTCCTCCCCGGAGGTCAAGAAGCCCCTGGGATCCGCCGTGCCGCCGGCCAATCTTCTCCCCTCCACCATTGGGTGATTCCCAACGGTGGAATCAATCCCATGGACAGATCTGGTACCTCTCCTCCTCTTTTATCACCTAGGGTTCATCCTTTGCTTTGTTTTTGAGGATTGTTACTATTTTTGCCCACGAGAATCTCTTGTTTGCATGCACACGAGCACTTTACCCTTGTTGCCCTGCCCGATCTGTTGGATTCAGCACTACTAGAGCCTCCCTGGTCTTCCCCCGAGTCTCCTGACCGGAGACTCCGGCCTCAGGGCCGAAGACTCTGGTGTGGACCACGGAGTCTCCGGTGTGGTTTGGATCAGACATATCTTGCAATGCCTCAAGGGTGTTGTGATGCCTCCTTGGGACATATATACTTACCTCCATGCTATTTCCCTCGCTGCTGTTCATAGGTTCTGGCTCTCGTCGTCCTCCTCGCACCAAGGCCAAGATGAAGAGAGCGGATCCTCGCTATGATGAGTCTGAGGGTCAGTACATTGTGCCCTTGTCCAACCAAAGATAGCAGGCCCGTGATGCAGCCCATATGAGGAGGGAGCAGGAAAGGGTTGAGGAAGAGAACCGTGCCAAGAGGGCAAAATACGACAACCTTCAGTCTTTGGCCCGCATGTCAAAGCAGGAGTACCGTGAGCTGCGCAAGACTTCTTTCTATGCATTACCTCGGAACAGCGAGGACCCACGCTATTGGAGGAAGGAACAAGATGTCTTCATGAAAGACATTTACAGCATGCTCAAGAGATCACCTGTGTGCCCCAGAAGTACCTGAGTGTTGAACATATGAGGAAGAGCCCCTACTTCTCGGATGCACTGTGGATTAGTGATAAGTTGGGACTATTCAACTTGATGGAGCTCCGTGAAGACTACAACATCACCCTTGTGCATCAGTTTTATGCCACAATTGTATTTGGGACTGACCAAGCTAGGACTATGACTTGGATGACTGGAAATCACCGTAGTTTTGCAACTTTCTATGACTTTGTTGAGGCCATATTTGAGACCTTCCAGGGTGTGTCCACTCATGTTGGGGTACGCATGCACTCAGCAGCTCTTGGAGTGAACAAGAACAAGCTTGCCCCTTTGGATGGCAGCGAGGGTGTTGTGGGCGGATCCAAGGGACTCAAGCCTCTCTATAATCTGATGTTGAGGATGTTCCGCCAAACCATTTCCCCTAGTGCTGGAAATGATGATGCCTTCAGATGTGGTTTGGTCAACTTGCTATATCACACTCACAGAATTTACATGGCTGGCCCCGAGGCGGATGCAGATCCTATTGATGTTATGGATTACATATTTGAGTAGATGTACCATGCCATTTTATACAAGAAGGCTCCACCATATGCACCACTTGTCATGAGACTCATCAACACCCAAGAACATGGTTCTCCACTTCCCTTGCCTCCAAACCTTACCGAGCACACTCTTGTATCTCTGCAGCAGAAGGGGGACATGAGGGCTCCTCCTAGACGCTCCCATTCCCATGTGGAGGAGGAGATCTCAGAGACCGAGAGGGCCCCCTCTCCTACTAGGGCCCGGAGGAAGAATGCTTCTAGTGCACCTCTTCCTCCCATGACACGTGACTATGTACATGAGAAGGTCAAGAAGGCCTCATTCTGGGAGAGGACCTTGTGTTGCATGAATGTGGACATCCGTAAGCAACAACATGCCTCCTACAAGAGCAACCGTCGCATAGAGAAACTCCTCAAGGAGATCAAGGCTCAGGGTGCAGCAGATGATGAGGAAGGAGAGGATGAGTACACTGATGAGCATGGCGCCCAACCATCCACTGAGTCTGATTACACTCTTTCGTTTGGGGCATGGAATGCCCAACAAGACAGCTTGGTGGATTGGAAGACCTTTTCTGATGTGACTTCTAGATATGGGTACCAAGGTACCTCCTCTTCTCGCCCTCATGGCAAAGGACCTGCAGCTCCATATGGTGACGAGGACTATGATGATGATGATGAGGATCAGGATATGGATGAGGAGGACAAGGAGGATGGTGACAAGGACTACTGATCCATTGGGGTGCTAGCTTAGGTCTTTTCCCTTTTCGGCGTTTCGATGCCAAAGGGGGAGAAGACACTCTCATCAAGATTTGCATGGGCTTGAGCTATTTGATTCTTATTTTCTATCTCGATCCTCGTACCTATTTGCCTTAGATTATTGCGAGACACTATTTGCTATTTGTGGGTGCTCCTACATTATTGTAACTCGTGTGAGAACTATGTGTTTTATCCATGTACTACCTACCATGCTTGCTTTACATGTTTATCTTTGTACACATTATCAGGGGGAGTATGTTCATACTCTGTCAAAAGTCATTGCAAACTATTTTTCATGCAAAATCACTTGTTGTCATCGAACACCAAAAGGGGGAGATTGAAAGGACATTTACTGTCATAATCACTTTTGGTGTTCGTTAACAACAAGTAGAGCCTTTTTACAGTTTGCTATTGTCTACAGGTTGATATATTACAAAGTGGAAAGGACCCTTGGCCTGCGGAACATTCCCTGCATATTTACTTGTCTCCTGGAAATTCCAGACATGAGTCTCCGGACTGCCTAGACCAGAGTCTCCGGTGTGGTCCGGAGTTTCCCCAGGAGTCTCCGGAGGGGGTTCCTATTTCCTGCCTCGGTCAGCTAGAGAGGTGGTCCGGAGTCTCCGGTCCTTGCCTCAGACCGGAGTCTCCAGTGCAGAGGGACCGGAGTCTCCGGTCCACTTGGCTCACAAAAGGGCTAGGTCATTCTGTTCGACGATCCGAAGGCTGGTCCGGAGATTGACCGGATTCTCCGGTGTAGACCAGAGTCTCCGGTGTGCAGACCGGAGTATCCGGTCTAACTTTTCTCCAATGGTCAGAAAACGGTTTAGTGGAGTGAAGGGCTATAAATAGAGGACCTTATCGCCTTCCTCTAGTTGCTCGTCCACCTCAAGAACACCATGCCCATTTGAGCCACCAAATCAACAAGATCTCTTCATCCAACCATCCAAAGTCATATCTTTGGAGAATCGAAGGAGGAGGCCTTGATCTACAGCTTCACCAAGAGAGATCTTCATTTCCCCCTCATTCACTTGAGGGCCCCCATGCTCTAGTGTTTCTTTGGAAACCCTAGCTTTTGATTTGGTTCTTTCAAGCTTCTCTTTGATTATTTGGCAGCTTGCTTGTATTTGGGAGCCTCCAATTAAGTTGTGGATCTGTGCCCCCGAACTTGTTGTAAAGGTGCCGGCTTCCACCTCGAAGGTTGCCGTATAGTGGAAGAGGTGAATCGAACCCCTTAGGGTGAGGTTCATCGGAGAACAAGGGAGGCCTCTCGTGGCGTTGGTGATTTGAAACCACCCCTCTCCAAACGTAGACGCACTTCCCCTCAAAAGGAAGGAACTACGGGAAACAAATCCTTGTGTCTCCGAGTGCTCCACTTTGGTTACTTCTATCCTTTACCGCACTTTACTTATCTAGTTCTTGCTTAGTACTTGTGCTAGGTTGACATATAGGTAAATTCACCTTAGTTGCATAATCTAGAGAATTTATCTTTTGTGTCAAACCCTAAATTGAAAAAAGAGTAAAATTTGAAGGAGCACCCATTCACCGCCCCCCTCTAGGTGCCCATACGACCCTTTCACCTGTAGTTCAAATCTGACCGACTCCCTACCGTTTTGGCAGGAATTTATCTATTTTCACAAGGGGTGGACAAAAAGGTTTAAGGTACTCTCGTTCGAAAATTGTTTGTGGAAGGTCATCTAGTATTTTATAAAAATAGGGTGGTACCATTTTGAATCTTTCATTTGATGGTTGCTTCAAAAAACCCGTTTTTGGCACTCAAAAAATGGAAAATGGCTTTTTGTTGTGACGAAATGGAAAACTTCCTCCTGAAATATTGTTTGCCATCCCAAGATGCACATTTTTGCACAATATGGACATTATCATAAACTATGACGCGATCTAGCCATACCATTGGTCGTTTGGCCTAAAAGCCATGAAACCTCGAATATGATACCTCAATTCTGAGAAGTTTTTTTGAGATATTTGCAATAATTCAAGTTTTTAATTTTTCTTGCAACTATGACATCTAATATGACACCACACGAAGGTTTTACATTGTTTGAATTGTTTTTGAATTTCTTATGCTTGTTTCAAACTATGGTCAAAACGGCAGTCTTGAAAATTCTTAGCTCGGGACTGAGCCTCGCTAAAATTTTAGTGGATCTCCAATGAAATAGCATATTGTGAATCTAAAAATGATTTTTCCAAAAAATCATGAATATTATATCATGTACCTGTAGTTGAAATCTGACCGACTTCCTACCGATTCGGCATAAATTTGTTTTTTTACGAGGGGTGGGCGGAAAGGTTTAAGATACCCCGGTGAGACATTTTCCATGGAAGGTGGTCTAGTATTTTATAAAAATAGGGTGGTACCATTTTGAATATTTCATTTGGTGATTGCTTCAGAAAACACCCCCTTTTGACACTCAAAAAAGGAAAACTTCCTCCTACAATATTATTTGTCATCCTAAGATGCATATGTGTGCATAACATGGGCACATTATCACAAATTATCGCACGATTCTAGCCATAATATTGGTCGTTCAGCCTAAAATCCATGAAACCTCGAACATGATACCTCATTTCTGAGAAAGAGTTTTTGAGATATTTGCAATATTCCAAGTTTGGTATTTTCCTTACAACTATGTCACATAATATGACACCGCGTGAAGTTTTTACATTGTTTGAACATTTTTTAAATTTCTTATGCCCGTTTCAAACTATGGTCAAAACGGCGGGCACGAAGATTCTTAGCTCGGGACTGAGCCTCGCTAAACTTGCAGTGGATCTCTGATGAAATAGAATATTTTGAACCTAAAAATGATTTTTCTAAAAAATCATTAGCATTATATCATGTACATGTAGTCCAAATC
Source organism: Avena insularis (assembly GCA_023614405.1). Lineage (NCBI taxonomy): Eukaryota > Viridiplantae > Streptophyta > Magnoliopsida > Poales > Poaceae > Avena > Avena insularis. The sequence goes on along the minus strand of CM042696.1, from coordinate 472,083,946 downwards.
TGACCGAATTCCTACCGATTTAGCAGAAATTTATCTTTTTCATAAGGGGTGGACGGAAAGGTTTAAAATACCCCGGTTGGAACATTGTCCATTAAAGGTGGTCTAGTATTTTATAAAAATGGGGTGGTACCATTTTGAATCTTTTATTTGGTGGTTGCTTCATAAAACACCCTGTTTTTGGCACTCGTAAAATGAAAATGACTTTTTGGTGTGACGAAAAGGAAAACTTCTTCCTGCAATATTGTTTGCGATCCCAAGATGCCCATGTGTGCATAATATAGACATATTATCACAAACTATACCGCGATTCTAGCTATAACATTGGTCGTTTGACCTGAAAGTCATGAAAACCTAAAACATGATACCTCATTTATGAGAAGTTTTTTAAGATATTTCCAGTATTCCAAGTTTGGTATTTTTTTCTTGCAACTATCTCACATAATATGGCACCACACGAAAGTTTTATATTGTTTGAATCGCTTTTGAATTTCTTGTGCCCGTTTCAAACTATGGTCAAAACATCGGTACTGAGCCTCCCTAAATTTTTAGTGGAAAACAAAGGATGTGACCATTTTACCACAAGATTCGCTCCGATGCCCTGTGGTAGGATTTTTTGAGGCATTCCACCATATTTTCTATTTTACATATCTTTTAAAATGTGTTATATAAAAGTAAATGTAATATTTTTATATTTTACTTAATTTTTATTCAACACAAATGTGTAATCTTCGAGTGTAGATAGATAGATCTTATTTTTTGCAAATTTTTATATATTATTTATATTTTTCTGAAATAGAATGATTTTTTTAAGATTAATGTGGTAAATGGGAAAATAGAGAGCCGAGGACATTGTCGTCGACGTAGCTCTGACGCCATCGCATCGCCGCCACGGCCAAGTCCCTATGCCGACGGCTTCCCTTGGCCTAGAGTGCCCTACGCTGACGACTATCTTGTGCCGATGGTCGGTTTGGTGGGCTGGCCCGACCTGGGCCCGACGGCCCCAACAAATTGCTATCAGCATACACCCTGGCCGTCGCCCGTTGGCACCTTGTCTTATTGCTGTAGTGATAAGAAATGTGTGATGAACTATGGGTATCAAGCATATTCTACAACGATCTTCATATTTGTATTATTCAAGAAAACATACGGTCAAGTGCCTTTCCCAAATCATATCCTTAACTAGGATGATACCAATGCAGACAAGCAAAGTGAGTATCTACCAAATGGACAAATGTCTTGCCCATATATACTACTATACACCAAAGTATTTTCAAATTTAAACCATTGATATACAAATTTCAAAGGATAACGCCTTTTGCAAGCAGAGCCGATTGAGCTTTTCATCCACCCTCTCTCCTGTCCGGCCGGAGGGAACTGCTATGGGGCAAACGGTAGCGAGTCTCTTACTTGATCTAATCCCTCATCCTTCTCTTGCCTTGGGCCGTCCATTGGCAGGGTCCTTCTCGCACATGTACGCAGTACGCACGCCAATCTCATGTGTGAGACCTGAAGTTTCTGTGAACTTGTCAAGTGGGACCTGAACTTCCAGAGCTCCACTCGAATCTTGCATCCAGCATGGCCTCACATATCCACCATAGATTTCATTTCACTCCTTTAATGATACAAGGCCTCTTACTTCGGATCCTTTCATGATCCTCATCCTTTTGCAAGTGCTCAAAAACATCCTGCAAATCAACCAGGAAAATCATCATAAGACACCGTACTGAAATTACAAGTTCGAGCCAAATCATGATCGAAAACATAGCTAGCATAGGTATCTGGGATATGAATGAACTTACTCGAAGGGCACATCGCCGACGAGCATGAGGTCGCCGTCCTTGTCCTCATAAGTCACGGCGAAGTCCGACGGCTGAACCCTGGCGGCGGCCTCGCAGGAAAAGCCGAGGAACATGGCCTCCAGGGCCTCCCTGAGGTCGCGGTAGCCCTTGTACATCTTGAGGTCGATCTTCCTAAGGTAGGGGGCTCCATCCATGCTCACCTTCACGAACAGTGATCCTCCGCTGCCTGCCGCAGCGGGGGCCGCCTCGGTGGCAACGGCGACGGCGACCTCCTCCTGCTTCTTCTCCGGCGCTGGCGCAGCCGCCTTGCTCTTGCTGCTGGCCTGCTGCTGGAAGCAGCTCTTCCTGTAGGACCTCACCGGCGGCCACCCAACCACCTGCGCCTTGGCGGCCGGCGGCGCTGTCTTGGGCTCCTCCTCATGGTAGTCTCCGGCTAGGGTGCGCTTGCTGCCGGCCCTGGGCGTCGAGGGCAGCGTCGGTATCTTGTCGGTCTCCTCGGCGCCTGGAAAGCCGAGCCTCAGCTTAGTCGCCTTGAGGTTCTCCACGTCGGCGTGCACGTAGCTCATGCCGGTGGCTGCCATTTCCTTCTTTCTCCGCGGAGGAGGTTGCAACTTGCAAAGACGACGACAATGATGATGATGGTGAGCTCTTCTTAGCTGGCTGTAGTGAGTTGTGGGCTGTGGAGGTTCTCCATGGAAATGTTTTATAGAGCTCCGATGGTATGCGAACAAGGAGAGAGAGCCGGCCGGGCGTGTGGCGCGCCCGTGTGAGAGGCACACGTACGTATGTGCAGCGTCCGCACGCTTACCACAGGTAGCTGTGGTGATTGCGGTGTAGGGGGGCAAAACATGAGGGGGCTTGCCGTTGCCGGCGTCGTCCCGGGGCAGCGAGGGCCGACCAAGAAGTGGGCCCCTCGTACAACTTGAGATTTCTTCAATAACGGGTTACGAGTTCGAGTGTCTGACTGATTATTTTGCTCGCCGATGAATCGGATTATCGATGTTACTGGAGCATTAGAATGATATATACCGCCTTAGTAAGTACAAATTAGAATGATATATACCGCCTTCGTCCCTATTTATAATGCATTAGAATGCTATCGTCCATATTTGTATGGCTCCCTCGTTTGGTAATTTTAATTTAACAAGCACATTAATTAACAGATAATCCATGAATTATCTGGCATAAAAATTATACCATTAGAATGTTTATTCGAATACAAATCTGATTGTATAAATTTTATGGCATTATCATCCAATTTTTTGTCAAATCAATGGCCAAACGAAGATCTCGATAAATGTATGCACCACGTAAATGGGGATAGAAGGAGTACATACACAGTTTGTACAATCGTGTTGGGACCAGGCGTGCTCCTTTGCCCTGTACCATCCATGATCATCTGGAAGGTTCAATCAGCGTAACCAAATATAACTTAATTAATTTCAACAAGAGTGTGTTGAAAAAGAATCAAGCAAGCATGCCAAGGCCATGATTAGGACGCTATCATTAGAGATCTTGTGAGAGCATCTTTGGCAGATACAAAAATGTCTCCTCTCCCATCCCCAATAATAAGAGATGTGCATGGAACAATGTAACATGGAGTTTATGGGTACTTGTCTATTGCATCTCTTCATCATCATATATCCTAGAATCTCTCTCCACTACCTTTTGTTTCTTCTTTTCCCTACCCTTGCTTCTTTTGCCTATGAAAGCAAGCATGGTGGGAGCATGCTGGTTTAATTAGTCTAAAAGTTTGTTCGCAAAGTGCAGTGTTAACCACTTCGTATTTTTTCTTCGGAAACCACAAAGTATATTGTTAAGCGCAGTGCTGGTGCCAACTCCTTTAACTAACCAATGCTTGCATATTCTTTTTCTGGTGGGATCAAGGTGGTCCCTAGTTTAAGATCTCTCTCTCCTTGCTATGAGAAAATAAATTAAGCCGAATTTGGCTTATGGGATATCATGGATGGTGCCCAGCTTTACAAAGCTCCAAAAGTAACTTTTTTATTTCGATAAAAAATAAGATTTTTTTTCATAGTTAAACAAAAGTATTTTTCTTATGTACTAGCTACATGGAATCCATGTAAAAAACCTGAATATTTAACTAGTGCAGTTTACTCCATTTTATTATACGATAGTTAATTAAATCGTTTACTAGAATGATCATGGAAAGGATCTAGAGATAAGACCCATCAAAGGGCAGAGCAGAAGATATTCCCAAAATTGATATATAAAGCTACCTTGTCCAACTTTGTTCCTACCATGAGATTTCCTTATACATTGTCACCATCAATCAATCTATGCAAAGAGATTTGAAGTCTCATGTTCAGTGAACTAGTATTCTCCCTCGTAACTAACAAAACATCCTCGATTTGCTATATTGTGTTAATCAATGAAGTAGCATCAAACTTGATTCCCTGCCATACATTGCACCGAAATTTCGATCACCATGTCCTCTCATTTGACTATACTCAACCAGGGGTACCCTATGTTCCAGGAATACTCTACAATCACAAGCTAGAATAATCACCAAAAGGATCTTTGGTATTTTCAAAATTAAAGAAAAGTATTTTTCTTCGGCTATGTACTACATGGAAACCATGTAAAAACCCTGAATATTTAGTTAGTTCAATTTACTTCATTTTATTATATTGTCAATAAAGTTGTTTACAAGAGTGATCATATAGAAAGGATCTAGCTAGAGATAAGACCTATCAAAGGGCAGATCAGAAGATGTTCCCAAAACTGATATATAAAGCTACATTGTCCACCTTTGTTCCTACCATGACATTTCCTTATACATTGTCATCATCAATCAATCTATGGAAAGTGATTTCAAATCTCATGTTCGGTGAACCGGCTGTCTTCTCCCTCGTAACTAACTAACTAAACATCCTCGATTTGCTACAGTTAATCAATGAAGTACCATCAAACTTGATTCCTTGCCAAACATTGCACCGCAATTTTGACCACCATGTCCTCTCATTTGACTATCCTCAATCAGGACTCAGGAGTACCGTATGTTCTTGCAACCTCCTACAATCACAAGCTAGAATAATCACCCAAAGAATCTTTGGTATTTCTTGATTAATTAATTGTAAAAAAACTAGATGCAACCAGCCAACGATAAGGTCTGAACTTAATTAGAGTCTCCATGCATTTCTTGGATTTTTTTTGCTCATGTAATGTGCATGTCTTGTGAAGTTTCTTGGAATCCGGATGAAACATATTTTGTTAATAATTAGAAGCATAAAGTATAATGAGTTATGAGGTTTTAAATTAGGGTGGACAAGAATCTTTTGATGATCTAGATTTGAGCCGGGGAATTAGGATGGTGCCTGCACGTTTGACTGTTTGTTGCATGCATTTGCATGTTTGACTCTCTCTACATATGCAATTATGAAAAAAAAAATGATGATGTGATCGACCTAGTACTACTGCACCGACTGAATGTTGCACCCTCCTTGAAATCCGTTAATTTTCATGTGATGAATATATGCATTGGGTTGTAGGTAGATTCCTCTGGGATTAACTAATGAACAAAACCCTTTTCTCTAGCTAGTTTTGATGCCCTGTGTTGCGACAACCCCCTACAGCCAGAGGATTATCAATTCCAAGTGTTTGCTCACAACTGTGGGCCAATCAATTAGTAGTTTTGCTCTTGTGCCGAAGTATTTTTAGGGAATGCAATTGTGGTGAGTTAAATTAATTAGTGATCATGGAATATATAACATTGGCAATTGATCACTTTTGCTATCATAATTATTAGTGATCATGGAATATATAACGAGCATGGATGTTAACCACTCACGTGTACACCCGCTGTTTTCTCTCTGCACAACCTGTTGCCACTGTATGCTTTTATTTTTGGCGGGTAGGCCACTATATGCTTGCCTCTACATGTTTTTGGTGGTAACTATACATATGAGTTTGGTTTGTAAGCATGTTATATGTTTAGATCAAGATGGACATGCATGGATGGCCAATGGCCGTGATCGTAGATCAAGATGCACATGCATGGATGGGCAATGGCCGTGATCGTCCATCTAGTGACAAGTGAGCTGGCTAAGATAGATTGGTACCCATGTCAATGTCATACGTGTGTGTCATGTTAAGACGGACCAGCCATAGGACGGAGACACCCGCGGCATGCGCACCCGGGTGCGTACATGGATCCCCCACACGCATGTTTGCTCACTGTCTTGATTTTGACACGCCCTTGCAAAGGAGACATATCATTCCATTCAGAATTGAGTTACACACCTAACAAAGTGAAAGTAATTAGATGACACATGATTAATTTGGCCATGTCAAAAATTTCGTCCCACGCTCATGTCTATCCAAAAACCCTAAGCAAAGGAAGCGAAATTGGTTAAACGGAGTAGACAAACATTATAAGGCTAGAAATCACATAGGTGCTTCATCCTTATGTTGGTCAATATGAATATGCAGAAACGACATAATCTTTAGAATGACCAGAAGTTTTAACTTTTTGCAAGTTATTCATACGGTGGCACACATTGCGTAGCTATTGGCGCTCATTCTATAGAAGGACCATCGTGATACTATGTTTATTGGATGCAACGGTTTACTGACGGTCGCTGGGGATATTTTCAGCGCTGGCCAAGAGTATATTAGTTGATATACTAGTTTCGAAAATACATTGCTTATAATTGTTTCAAAGGCAAATTTTGTAAAGCTCAACAGTATATAAAAAGGATCACAATTGACAATATATAATCGGTATTGTAATCATGAAATATATTTTCGTATTGTATGCATTGTGTATTATAGATGTTGGTACTTCTGTATATGATCGGTCAAAATTTTAAAAAGTTTGATATAAAAAAGTATAATCATTTTATTTAGGGAAGAATGAAGTACGATTTGTGCTATATATGGTTGAATTCCTTGTCTTTCCTTCTGACCGAAAAGCCATTGGCACTTCTCCCACGACAATGGGAACGGGGTAAATAAGGGTTATGTAACCTGAACTACTAGAGACAAGACGATATAACGACGAGCAAGAGGGAGCATACCGTACGTACAATACACTAGTAAAAAACAGGGCTTCCGTTCGGAGCTGCCCGGAGCATCAGCCCGGGTCGCGACCCGGGCTGATGCTCCGGGCAGGGCTAGCAGTAGTCCTGGTTTGAATGAGACCTTTAGTCCCAGTTGGAGACACCAACCATGACTAAAGAGGTTGAGGCTGGCGCTCTTTAGTCCCGGTTGGTGTCACCAACCGGAACTAAAGGTCCATGTTCCTATATATACCCCAAGCCCGACATACTTGTGCGTGAGCTGTTTTGCTTTTCCCTTCTTATACACAAGTGGTGTATGTTGTTTTGTTTTTTCCCTATATACACAAGAGGTGCTCGATGAAATCCGTGAGAGCATGATGCCACTTGAGTTCACACAAAACAAACATGATATGAAGTGCTTGAGCCACATTTAAGCTTTCTTCTCTTTCTTTCCTCCTCGATCGAGGTTAGCAACTTTATCCTTTCATCTGTCAATGACAGACTAGTGAAAAAACTGCCTTTCGTTCGCAGCCTCCCAGAGCTTTTGTCCCGGTTCCTCCATGAACCAGGACTAATGGTCGCATTTGTCCCGGTTCGAGGGGCCCGAGCGACGCACGGGAGACCGGGGGCATACGTCCCGGTTCGTAAGGGACTATTCGTCCCGGTTTGTAATACGAATAGTCCGCCTAAATGTGCCGGCCCAGCTAGCCCTCCCTCTGTTTTTTCTCTTGGTGAAAGGAGTGAGGTGTGTGTGCTAGTTTTTTTTCTATGCACATTAGGTGTTCGACGAAATGTCTGAGAGAATGATACCGCTTGATTTTACACAAAACAAAAATGATATGAGGTGTCCGAGCCACACTTAACCCTTTCTACTCTTTTTTTCCTTCTTGATTAAGGTTAATTACCAACCTTATCCTTCATCTACCATTGATATAATAATGCATGTATCGACGTAAATTGGTCATCTTACTATACATGATGTTCTGTAATGATGCAGATGAACCGGCAGGGATGGATGTACGGTGACCGACATGAATCCGTGTACATTCAAGGCGTGTATATATTTATCGATGTGGCTAAGGCAAACAAAGAGAATGGATTTATGTGTTGTCCATGTGTTCAATGTAGGAACATCAAGGAGTACTCTTCCTCGAAAATCATTCGCGGCCACCTGGTTCGTAGAGGTTTCATGCCCGCCTATAATTGCTGGACCAAGCACGGAGAAAGAGGGGTTATGATGGAAGACAATAAGGAAGAAGAGGACGATGACAACTATTGTCATATGTTCCCTAAGTACGATGATACTACAATGGAAGAGAATGAAGAAGAAGAAGGAGGTGAAGAACGGGCATCAGATGATTCCGTTGATGATCTTGGTCAAGTCATTTTTGATGCAAAGCGAGACTGTGAAACAGAGAAGGAGAAGTTGAAGTTGGAGGGCATGTTAGAGGATCACAAAAAATTGTTGTACCCAAATTGCGAAGATGGCAACACAAAGCTCGGTACCACACTGGAATTGCCGAAATGGAAGGCACAGACTGGTTTATCTGACAAGGGATTTGAGAAGTTACTGAAAATAATGAAGACGAAGCTTCCAAAGGATAACGAATTGCCCGAGTGTCGTCGAATTAAGGACAAGTACGCCATGAGGGGGTCCTCGAGGCGTGCGGAAGAGAGGTGTGTGAGACATACGGTGTTCCGGGACGGTGAGCACACAAGTTTACCCAGGTTCGAATCCGCCGGCTTTGGACGGATCCTACTCCTGCTAGCAATCCAGTAATACGGTAGAGCCGAAATATGGGTTACAAGGGTTTCGCCTGTACGACTTGAGATTGTAGACTATTCAGGGTGCCCTAAAGGCTCTCCCTAGGACGGCTTATATAGATATCTGGCCTAGGGTTTACAGGAGAGATCTATCCGGCTACGACTAAGAGTCAGTTACAGAGTATATCTTGAACTACAAGTAACACAATGGGCCTAAGTCGGTAAGTCTTATGGGCCTTCCCGTAGCCGGATGGGACTCCATCTTTTCTCCCTGACTGGGCCGCCCGTGAAGCAAAGCTCTAACTCGAAGTGGGCCACCCTGGTCAATGAGGAACTGTGAGGATACCTGGAAAGTATATCCCCAACAGCAGCCCCCGGTGGCCTCCAAGATCCAAAGTCGGATTTATTGTCGTCTAGCTTGATCTTCGGCTTGCAGAATCTTGAAGGGTTCCTGAAACTTCACAACAAAAAATATGATCCAGGTCTTAAAAATAAGTCGGACCTATCAACAGGTTACTCAGATTTTCCAGCTTGATTTCAAACTAAGCCGGAACTTGATCTCTAACACCACCTGACACAAGTCATGGTCAAGTCACGTCATCTGACAGACATCCTGTCAGCACGACCGTTGGTGGGTCTGCAGTTCGCGGAACCAAGGCGCTGTTTCAATCCGTACGCAGAGATCGAGGCGACGTAATCATCGCGTGGGTCCTTCCCAGTTCCTTCCACGACGCATGGCGGTTATACTGTAGCATTTGTACGAATCTTGGCGCGGTTAGGTGGATATAAGGGGTTAGGATTTCCTCCTTCTTTCTTCACCTGTTCCCTTGCCTTTTCCTCTCCTCCAAATCTCCCCCGCACGCACAAAGCTCCTCTGCTTTCCCCCAAAAACTCCTAGCGCCGCCCATCCTAGGTCATCTGCCCACCGGAGAAATGGCTTCTTCCTCCTCTTCCGGCTTGGCGGCAGCGGCGCCGGAGAAGGAAAGCTTCCGTGGGGTCTGGATCCCCTGCGTACTCGACGACGAGAAGCTCCAGAACATGGAGACAGAAGGGCTCCTCCGCGCCGGCGACTGGAGGAGCGGCTTCGAGGAAACCGTCCCTAACCCGCGCGCCGGCGAGCGGGTCCACTTCGGCACCCACCTCGACAGAGGTTTGTCGTTTCCTCCCTCGGAGTTCTTCTCCGAGGTGATTGACCATTACGGTGTTTAACTCCACCATCTTCCTCCCAACTCTCTCCTGGAGATGAGCGCTTACGCTTCTTTGTGTGAGGGCTTTCTCGGCATTAGGCCGAGTTTGTCCTTATTCCGGTATTACTTTTATGTCCGGAGAAATTCTATCACTGCCGGTGTTCCTTATATCACCGGTACCATTAGTTTTTCACTTAGACGCGAGCGCGCATATCCAAAAATCCTAGCTAGTGACTTGGTCAAACAGTGGCCAGCCACATTCTTTTATCATAGGGATATTCCAGCTCCCGACAAAGCTACTGCTTTGCCGGCTTTTGTCGACGGAGCTGCCACGGCCCAACTGTCTTGGGACGAGGCCGCTCTGGCTCTCAGTGATGATCTGATCCTCGCCAAGAGGCGGGTCGAATATCTGATCAAACACAAAGGACTGAAGGGATTCGACTTGGTCCAATGCTGTGTGTCACGTCGGATCCAGCCCCTTCAGTACCACGGAGACCGACTGATGCACTCCATCACGTCGTCCAAGAAAGACTCCCTCCGCATTAGCCCTAGAGCCTACACCACGCAGGGCTATATAAGCCAGATCAAGTGGCTGATAAGGGAGCGGATCTAGAGGAGGATCCCGGAGGTTTCTTTGGATATGCATATGGCAGAAAACCCCGTAGTGCCGGTAAGCTTCTAACAGTACACCTTTTTATGTGTTTCAATCTTTGAGTTATATTGCAATACTGATATGTTTTCTTCTTTTCAGCTTGCTGACCTCCCCGAGTCGGAATTTGCTCCGCTCGAAGGCTGTCCTCTAGAGTTTTCTCAGGAGACATAGGTGGTCCCATTGCCAGACATTGCGCTCAAGAAGCGCAAAGCTCCGACAGTGGCCGTTGGCACAAAGGAGGTGCCCGTCGTGAAGAGGTAACTTTCAATCACAACTTCCGCCTTTGCACTTTACTCAAATTCTTTTCCGAGATATAATGTTTCCAACTTTATTACATTCTCAGAGCTAAACAGCTCATCAAGGGCAAGGGGAAGGGAACTTCTTCAAAGCCCCTGCGACCGACGAAGCTTACCATAGCTTCTCCTGCCGTGGATCCTCCGACTCCTACCCCTCAACCTTCTGCAACACCGGTGATCATTCCTTCTCCGGTCATCGCAGAAGATCCGGCTCCTTCAACGGATCATGCGATCCTTGAATCGCAAACTGACGTCACCATGGGTGAGTCAGGTTTAGATAAGGGTGAACCCTCCTTGGGTAATGATCCCTTGGCACAGACCCTTGCCGACAACCTTATCAGCAATCCAAGACTTGCCAAGTTTGGCCTGTCCCGGAAATCTGCTGAAGAGATCCAGCGGCTGGCCAGGCAATGCCTGGAGAAAAGAAACTTATCTGCCGAAGAAGAAGCACAAGAAGCAGAGGACATCAAGCACTCTGATCTTCTTGAACAAGTGCGTCTTCGCAACGAGAGGATCAGGTCCGGTGAGCTTCCAATTGCTCCAGTGACCCCTCTGACTCTTGCTGAGAAGGTTGCTGTAGAAGTGGATGCGAGTTTGGCTAAACTTACTCGCGAACAATATGTAAGTCGGAATTCTAACTCCTGTTTTTCCTTTATTTCATATCATATCCTCTAGCCCCCAAGCATGAAGTAGGATAAATAATACAGGTTTATGCTTCCTTAGGATGCCAAAGAAAGAACTAGTGTAGCCCCCAAGGCTCGTGCTGATATTAGCAAAAATATTAGCCCGAGTCTTTAGTAGCTTTCTGACTTTGGGTATTCTGACTTACAGAAAGTATATTCCTATAACCAGGATTTGTTGAAGAATGTTTGTGATAAGCAGAGAGAGATCAAAGGTCTCCGACTAAAAAAATGTTGAACTTAAAGTTGCCAAGGATGAAGCCGAAGGTAAACATTCCGAGACTCAGACCTTGTCTTTTTTGTTTTCAATGTCGAATTTTTTTGTTGAATTGTTGTTCTTTTTGACTTACAGCACTGGTGAAACAATCTTGTGCCATGATTGAAGAGGCCGAGAACCTCAAGACTTTAGTGGTGGAGAACAAGGAACTTCGCCAAGAGCTGGATAAGCTCAAAGCGGATCATGAGAAGAGCATAGCTCAAGTTCTCGAGTCCTCCTCCATGGCTACTGATGAGTGTGATCGCAAGATTGCTACTCAAGATCAGAAAATCTCGGACCTTAATAACGAGTTGTGCAGAGAGAGGGATCTTTCCGAGGCGCTCCGGGCTGAACTCCAGAGTCTTCGGGAAGAGAAGACCAAAATTGACGATGTCATTTTCGGTATGTTCCATCTGTCTGACTTTTCCACTTTCTTCGACTTCTTTCAATGTCGGATTTTCTTAACTTGTTTTGTGTATAGGTCCTTTGAACTTGACGGACTCTTCCTCCACCGAGCCCTGCACCCACCGGCTTACCCAAGTCGTTGACCTGCTTCATGACTTTCGCCAATCCCTTGAGGACATTGGCGAAGCTATCAAGATTCCGGACATGCACAGCATGTCGGATTTTCAGGTGCGGGACAAGGCAAAGGAGATGCTGCAACTTGTCTAGGATTGGAACATGTCCTATGCGCGGACTGCGGCGCAAAACGCTCTCACCATGGTCATGAGCCACCATGGAAACATGGAAATATGGCAAGTGAACAGAGGGTACTGCAAAGTAGATGAAGACGGCCAGGAGCAGGAGATCAAGGCCATCATGGACTCCTGTGCCGGATATGGGTGTCACGTGGCTGATTTGACTAGCTATGAAACTCCCTTCTTCTCCCGCGTGGACACACCGCCTCCGCCTCCCGGAGAATCAGCAGAAGTTTCTGATGATGACCACACCGTATCGGATGTGGACATCTCGGAATGATATCAAGGCAACATATCCAGCGAGCCGACAGCTCCTTCTTCTCCTCCTGCATCATAGATTGCCAGAAAAATTTGAATTATTCTGAAAAACATGATGGGCCTATAATATACAGTACTATAATTTTGCTAGTGCTAAGCTTTTGATCTATTCAGCACTTTTGGCTTTAAATTTTGGTGTGCCTAAAATGTTTTACATGAGCACTTGTATTTTTCCGTCTATACTCATCGTTTATCTGGCTTTCTGCCTCGTCCCTTTCGTGAGCCGGCTAAACCTTCTGCCGGAAACTTTGCCGAGCAACGGAGCTCAATTGCTAAACCAGTTTAAACTCGGAAACAAAGCCGGCTTCCAGTACCAACAATTCACTACTCGGAAAATGCCCGCATCCAGCAATCAGATAAATAACCAAAGTAAAGACTAGAAACTTTAGAGTTATACCCGAGGGTAGCAATTTTAAAATCGGAAATCTAAACCAGAACGAACATGAGCATAAAGTACTTTCAAGCATTCTGGGATTTTCGACTATGACATGATCATTCGGAAATAAGATGGTAAGAACTTCTCAGAAAAACTTGAGGCAACCAAAACTTTTATTTCTCACAGAACATGTACATATATATGATTACAAAGAAGAATAGACTAAGAATAAAAAGGACGTAGCTTAGCAATATTCCACGGTATGTCTAACTCATCCGGATTTGTACTGCCTCCAGCTCTCTTTCTCTTCTTAGTAGCAGGTCTTTCTTTGACTGGCCTCATGTCGCTTAAGTGTCTGAACCTTGTGTAATACTCGACTAACTAAAAGGGCCCTTCCCATAGGGGAAAGTTTGTGCTTTCTTTGCTGTCGGAGAACCAAATCACCTTTATTGAAAGATGCATTTCGACTCTCTGGCTATGATACTTGCGTAACTTCTGCTGATAGGCTGTTGATCTCATTTCAGCAACGACGCGAACTTCTTCGACTAAGTCAAGATCATTTTGTCGAGAAATCTCGGCATCCTGTTCAATATACGCGGCCACTCTAGGAGAAGTGTCAATCAAATCACTAGGAAGAACTGCTTCTGCGCCGTAGACCAAGAAGAAAGGTGTGTATCTGGTTGACCTATTTGGAGTCGTTCGTAAACTCCATATTACAGAGGGCAATTCCTCTGCCCAAGCCCCCGCAGCACGTCGTAGTGGTGCTTCAAGTCTCGGTTTTAGGCCTTGTAGGATTAAACCATTTGTTCTTTCGACTTGTCCGTTAGCCTGTGGATGTGCGATTGGCGCAATGTCAAGCCGGATATTTTGCTCGTTGCAGAATTCAGCCAATTCTCCCATAGAAAAGTTACTCCCGTTGTCTGTGATAATGCTATGCAGATAACCATATCGGATTATAACATCCTCGACAAATATTTTGGCTATTGCTCCATCACAACTAGTGACAGGTTTAGCCTCAATCCATTTGGTGAATTTATCCACCATCACTAAGAGATGAGTAAATCCACTTGGAGCTCGTTTAAATGGTCCTATCATATCAAGCCCCCAGACCGCAAAAGGCCATGTTATAGGTATTGTTCACAGCTGATCAGCCGGAACATGAGCTTGTTTGGCATATTTTTGGCAGCCCTTGCACGTCTTGACTAATCGTTCGGCATCTGCCTAAGCTGTAAGCCAGACAAATCCGTGTCTAAAAGCTTTTGCCACTAAAGATTTGGCTGCAGCGTGGTGACCACACTCGCCTTCGTGGATTTCCCTTAAGATTTCCACTCCTTCTTCCGGAGATACGCAGTGCTGAAAATCCCCAGAAACACTCTGTTTATAGAGCTCACCTTTAACAATAGTATAGGCTTTCGCTCGTCGGATAATCTGCCGGCTTGGAACCTCGTCTTCGGGTAATTTGCCATCTATTAGATAATCTAGGTAGGGTTGAGTCCAGCTGGGAATTATAGCTAGAACTGCTATTAGAGGTGAATCGGATTTGGTCGGATATTCCTCATCTACTCCCTTTATTGAGGGAACTTTGAGGTGCTCTAAAAAAGCGCCATTCGGGACCTCTTTCTGTGCGGAGCCTATCCGAGATAGTGCATCTGCTTCCTCGTTTTCTGCTCGAGGGATGTGTTGAACCTCGAACCCTTTGAACGATTTAGATAGATCATCCACGACAGCTTTATATGCTGCCATGTGTTTATTTGCATTACAAATATCCGACACTTGTTGAGCAACAAGATCCGAGTCTCCGAAACACATCAAATGTCGGATGCCAATATCCTTAGCAATCCGGTTTCCATGCAGCAGTGCTTCATACTAGGAAATATTATTTGTCGCTATGAAGTGGATCTGCAACACGTATAGAAGTTTATCTCCTTGGGGTGATTTGAGCACCACGCCAGCCCCCGAGCCCCCTCGAACCTTAGACCCATCGAAATAGAGGGTCCAATATTCTGACTCAGGGAGGATCATGTTCTCCTTCGTCTCTGTCCAATCAGCAACAAAGGCAGCAAGGATCTAGGATTTGATTGCTGTCTGACGTTTATACTCAATATCAAAAGATGAAAGCTCTATGCCCCATTTGGCGACGCGTCCTGTGGTGTCACTATTGTTGATTATATCTCTCATGGGAGCTGTGCTCACCACGGTAATTAGATGCTCTCGAAAATAGTGTCGTAACTTACGAGATGCTAGGAAAACACCGTAAGCCAACTTTTGATAGTGCGGATACCGCTGTTTTGATTCTGTCAGGACCTCACTGACAAAGTAAGTCGGACGCTGCACCAAGTGGTCCTGATTTTCCTCCGGTCTCTCCACCACCATGACGATACTAATGACCTTATTTGTCGCAGCAAGATAAAGCAACATTGGTTCCTGAGGTTCCGGCGCTCCAAGGATAGGAGCAGATGAGAGTAC
Organism: Avena insularis; assembly: GCA_023614405.1. Lineage (NCBI taxonomy): Eukaryota > Viridiplantae > Streptophyta > Magnoliopsida > Poales > Poaceae > Avena > Avena insularis. The sequence goes on along the minus strand of CM042696.1, from coordinate 472,068,433 downwards.
TTTCTTCAGGTCTTGTAGTGCAGCTTCAGCTTCATCAGTCCAAACAAAATCCTTGGTCTTTTTCAGGAGTTTATATAATGGTGCAGCTCTTTCACCAAGCCAGCTTACAAATCGACTGACCGCAGGGATGCAACCAGTTAATCTTTGTATGTCCTTCAGGCGAGTTGGCCTGGAAATATTGAGTATAGCCTTGATTTTGTCCCGGTTCACCTCTATGCCTCTTTGAGACACGATGAAACCTAACAATTTTCCGACTGGTATTCCGAAGAAGCATTTCTTCGGGTTAAGCATGATGATGTATTTTCGTAGATTGGCAAATGTTTCCTCCAAGTCAGAAATTAGCGTTTCCTTCTTTTTGGACATCACTGCGATATCATCCACATATGCATATACATTGCGTCCGAGTTGGTCATGGAGGCAACGCTGCATCGTGCGCTGGTACGTAGCTCTCACGTTCTTCAGCCCAAAGGGCACTGTAACAAAACAAAAGGTTCCGAAGGAGGTTATGAATGGAGTTTTGACTTTGTCAGATTCCTTCATCCGGATTTGGTGATAACCGGAATATGCGTCGAAAAAACAGAGGAGTTCCGAGCCTGCCATAGAATCGATAACTTGATCAATTCTAGGCAGAGCGAACAGATCTTTTGGACAAGCCTTGTTCAAGGTAGTATAATCAACACACATCCTTAAATCAGTGGTGTCCTTTTTGGGGACCATTATAGGATTGGCCGACCACTCAGTGTGGATGACCTCTTCTATGAACCCAGCTAACTCGAGCCGTGCTAGTTCCTCAACTATTGCCTTACGCTTTTCATCGCCGAAACATCGTAAGGACTGTTTGACGGGTTTAGCGTTCGGGTTTACATTTAGAGAGTGCTCGGCAAGTTCCCTAGGTACTTTGGTCACGTCAGATGGCTGCCATGCGAAGATATCTTGATTTGCTTGGAGGAACTTGACGAGCGCGCTTTCCTATGCACTACCTAGGCCTACGCCTATCTGGGTCACCTTGGAGGGGTCATCATCCTTCAACAGCGTCTTCTTCGTCTCTTTTGATGCCTTGAACTCCGGATTAGGCTTTGTCACCTCCTTCTTCGTTGCGGGCATCTCGGACGGATCTATGCTCTTCTTGATCCCCTGGTACTCCTGGGTGTGCAGCACGGCTTCAGCAAAGGCGACATTTCCATCCTCACACTCTCGCGCTTTCTTCGGGTCTCCCTTGATGGTGATCACGCCGTTGGGACCTAGAATTTTCATCATATGGTAAATGTAACACGGACGCGCAATAAAAGCCCAGTAAGCCGGACGTCCGAATATAGCGTGGTATGCACTCTTGAACGGGACCACTTCGAAGGAAAGTGCCTCCGTCCGATAGTTCTTTGGAGTTCCAAAGGTAACATCCAAAGTGATCTCTCCCAGGGAATTGGCTTGTCTTCCTGGGACAACTCCGTGAAAGATCACAGAGCTATGGTTCAGCTGGGTTTCTGAGATCTTCATCCGGCGTAGCGTTTCGACATAGAGAATATTGATACTGCTACCACCGTCCATGAGGATCTTGGAGAAACCATAACCGTCAATAAGTGGATTCACGATTAAGGCGTATTTTCCTCGCCTGTGCAACTTAGGCGGATGATCAGCATGGTCAAATGTGATTGCCACTTCCGACTAGTCCAAGTATTTGGGGACAGCCGGAACTGTTGCGTTAAGCTCGTGCAGAACTGCTTTCTTGACCTTTGCTGGTTGAGATCCGAGGAAAGTGACATAAGTCTCCTTCTTGGTGGGAAAGTTTTTCTTCCCCTCCGGCTTGGGATTTGAAGCATCAGCTTCCTCCATGTCGGAATCTTCCTTGGTCTCTTTTTCTTTTTAGGGATTCTTCTTTCCCTTCTTCCACTTAGCTTTGTAGCACGCGGTGTCATCTCTTTTGATGTCGTCATTGAAACGACATTCAGCGTTGGTGTGGGACGAGCCCCCATTGGCGTCTAGGTGATGCATACATGGGTTATTGGCAATGTCGGCCCAAGAGTAGGTTTTTCCTGGTTGTTGGTCTCCCCTACCTTGGAATCTTGAAGTTCTACGCCCACGCCCGCGGCCTCCGCCGCGTCCTCCTTGTCCTCCAGACCCGAAAGTAGCAGTGACCACTGCCGTTTCCGCGTTGGGTTTTTCTTCCGAGGTATTTTTGCGCTTCTGATCCTGTTGCTTTGGTTGTTTTGCTGACTGTGACACAGCTAGGGCATTGAGTAATCCCTCTGCATCATCGTCGGCATCTGCATACTTGCTCGCTGTTTCTATCATGTCTCCCAAATCAGTGACATTGTCACACTTCAAGCGATGGCGCAGTAAGCCAATTGGGAGTTCTTGGTGTCAATCCATCGTCCGAGGTAATCCCGACAAGTTTCTCCGGCTTTCTGGGTGCAACGCTGTAGGTCTCCGACCGTACAGGGCCTCCGATATGTGCCTTCAAAATTCTGAAAGAACGCACTTTGCATGTCATACCAGTTATAGATGGTGTCTTCGGAAGTTCATTAAGCCATGATCGTGCCGTCTTCCGCAACATAAGTGGGAGATATCAGGTTGCGACCAGGCTATTTCTGCCTTTGGCGATGCAGCAAGCTTGGAAAAAATCCTGTAGCCAGGTATCTGGCCGAGCAATGCTGTCGTAGGCTTGGATATTGTCTTGAGATAGCAAATCCTTTTGGGAATCTTGTTGCTCTGATGCGTGGTCCGAAGCACTTTGGGCCCACGTAGATATCATCGTTTTCGTAGCGCCGCGCCTCTATGTTGGAGTTGATCCTGTGCCTTGCGTCGTTCGGGGATAGAGATCGTCCCGAATGTCGGTTGTGGATGCGGTGCCTTGGAGCCGGACTTTGGCTTCTGCCACCACCTCCTCCGCCACGGTGTCCTTCTTGTCCCCCTTGAGAGCCGTTGTGATGACTGCTTGGTGGAGAGGGTGGGGCAGCTGGATTGTTTCCGGCTGATCGCCGACCTCCGTCCGGAGCGTCATTATTCCGGTTCTAGGGAGGGTCTTCACTATGACGATCCCCCTGCCCACTTGTCCCGGCATGGTTTCCGTCGTTCCTTCGTCCGTCGTTCCCACCGCGGTGAGGCTCAACCGGACAGCTTGCATGTCTAGGAGGTGGCATTTTTTGACGATCCTCCTCCCGACGTTTCTCTTTATCTTCTCCCCTTAGATCGTTCGACTCTCGTCGGGGAAGGTTCCTCGGATACAGTGCAGCAATGGCCTCTTTTTCGGCCGCTGGGGCGACGTTGCTCCAATCACGCGCAGTTCTGCGGTGCTGTCCTGACGATCCGGTTCTCGAATAATTGTCCTTCCGGCTCTCGGGGCGATGATGCTGCTCCGGAACGCGCTGGGGTCTTACATCAGCCCATGCCGGATCTGTGTGACATTGGTTGGATATACCCAATCTCCTTTACTATCTTTCCGAGGCTTCCCCATCTCATCTCCGAAAAGGACGACATGGATCTGCAGGAATTGGTTGTCACTGGTGTGACGCTTCCTGGTCTTCTGGTATTGCCTGGAGTTGTACTTCCCCGCAGATGGCATGCGCTTCTTTTCCTCCTCAATATTTTTGGCTTCATCGAGGAGTACTTGACGACGTGCTTCTAGGGCCTGCGCATGCGCCCTCTCGTCCAGTTCTTCAGCAGTAAGTTCTGCAGTTGTAGGAATAGGTGTGCTTAATGCAGCATCGATAAGTTTACGCGCACCTTCAGTGATCACGTGTCCATCCACCGATTCTTATTTTTTCGGCTCGTCTGGCATAAGTGCTCCATCCGAGTCTTCTTCGTATTCCTCGGCAATCACCTCCTCTGTCAGAGGGTCTTTTGCCAGGGTATTGTTCTTCTTGTTCCTCTTCTTTGCCTTCTCGGTAGCGCCAGTAGCAAAGACGACTTTGGGTCCGTTTCTCGGAGTCAAGCTCTGATCGGTACTTTCGGACATCTGGACCTCGGGATTACCTCCGACTTCCATGTCATCCTGCGCTTTGGGAGAGTGTTCTCTGGATCCTTCATCCATGGCTTCTCCTTCTTCTGTAGCTTTGGAGTTGTACTCCTCTTCATATTCCGCGGAGAACTTTCGGAAATCCGCTGACGTCATCGATTCATCCGAGGATGCGGGTACATCGGCGATTGTTCCAATTGCCTCTAGCATAGAGTCGATGTTCTCTCCAGCATCGGCAGAGCCGGATCTGGATCCCACATATCCAACAAAGTGCGACGCGTGCTTCCTGAGGTACCTGCGGCTCTCGCGGTCAGCCATGTCAAAACTTTTGATGGTCTCGAGAATTGCATCTGCGCTTGCATCTTGCATTATCATACGTCGCAGTGTGTACCTTAGGAAGGGCATGTCTATCCCGGCGTCATCAGAGCCAGAATCAGTGTCGTTGATGAGCTCCTCCTGGATTTCGACTTCTGCGGGTAGGTCGATCTGGGATCCGGCCTCTCCAAGGAGATCCACTCTAGATTCAACTTGGACCGCTCGGTCTTCCTCAGGTTCGGATTTCTCCACTATCTCCGCAGCTGGTGCGGGCTGGGTGGGATTAGGGTTTTCTGAGATCCGGAACTCTGCCGCCTCCGCGGACAAAGGGGACCCAGAAGATTCTCCTGCCTCTATCATCACCGCTGGGGTGGGTGGGGCAGGTTCAGCGAAACCGATGTAAACATCGATCTCGTGAAAAGACATGATTGTGTAGGCAGTCACGGCCTCCCTAGCCGGAATCCATGTCTCGTCGAGAACGATGAGAGGGACGTCGCTGGTGTAGAGGATGCGCCCGACGGTGATAGTCTCGCCAATTCCGATTCTTGCAGATTCCGCTCGGAACATAGATCCGAAGCTCACTTGCCCCATGGTGGGCGCCAACTGTCGTCGGATTAAGGACAAGTACGCCATGAAGGGGTCCTCGAGGTGTGCGGAAGAGAGGGGTGTCAGACTTACGGTGTTCTGGGACGGTGAGCATGCAAGTTTACCTAGGTTCGAATCCGCCGGCTTTGGACGGATCCTACTCCTGCTAGCAATCCAGTAATACGGCAGAGCCGGAATATGGGTTACAAGGGTTTCGCCTGTGCGAGTTGAGATTGTAGACTATTGAGGGTGCCCTAAAGTATCTCCCTAGGACGACTTATATAGATATCCGGCCTACGGTTTACATGAGAGATCTATCCGGCTATGACTAAGGGTCGGTTACAGAGTACATCTTGAACTACAAGTAACACAATGGGCCTAAGTCGGTAAGTCTTCTGGGCCTTCCCGTAGCCGGATGGGACTCCGTCTTTTCTCCCTGACTGGGCCGCCCGTGAAGCAAAGCTCTAACCCGAAGTGGGTCACCCTGGTCAATGAGGAACTGTGAGGATACCTGGAAAGTATATCCCCAACACCGAGAGTACTTACGAAGCAAATAAGATTCTCTGCACTCTAGGATTAGATGTGCAGAAGATACATGCATGCATTAATGACTACATCCTCTACAGCGGTGAGGAGTACGAGAATTTAGATAAATGTCCGGTATGCACTGCACTGCGGTATAAGATTAGATGAGATGACCCTGGTGATGTTGATGGCGATCATGATCCCCCCAGGAAGAGGGTTCCTGCTAAGGTTATGTGGTATGATCCTATAATACCAAGGTTGAAACGTCTATTTAGAAACAAAGAGCATGCTAGGTTTTTGCGATGGCACAATGAAGACCGTAAGAAAGATGGGAAGTTGAGACACCCTATTGATGGGTCGCAGTGGAGAAAACCGAGAGAGAGTTCTCGGACTTTGCAGGTGACACGAGGAACTTATGGTTTTATGTAAGTAAAGATAGCATGAATCCTTTAGGGGAGCAGAGCTGTAGTCACAACACCTAGCTTGTGAATCTATGTATCTACAACCTTCCTCCTTGGCTGTGCATGAAGCGTAAGTTCATTATGATGCCAATTCTTATCCAAGGCCCGAAGTAATAGGGCAATGACATTGATGTGTACCTAGGGCCATTAGTTGAAAAACTCTTACGGTTGTAGGGAAAACCAGGTGTACGTGTGTGGGATGAGCACAAACAGGAGCCATTTGACCTACGAGCGCTGCTTTTCGTAACCATCAATGATTGGCCTGCTCTTAATAACCTTTCAGGACAGAAAAACAAGGGATACAAGGCATGCACACACTGTTTAGATGATACTGAAGCTACATATTTGCATAAATGTAAGAAGGTTGTGTACCTGGGGAATCGTCGATTTCATCCGACCAATCATCAAGTAAGAAAGAAAGGGAAGCATTTCAAAGGTGAGGCAGATTACCGGAAAAGGCCTGACCTCCCTACTGGTGATGATGTATTTGGTATGGTCAAGGACATAGAAGTAGTCTTTGGAAAGGGTCTTGGCGGTCAACCTGTTCCGAACGACGTCGCTACCGGACACGTGCCCATGTGGAAGAAGAAATCTATATTTTGGGAGCTACCCTATTGGAAAGTCCTACGTGTCCGCTCTTCAATCGACGTGATGCACGTGACAAAGAATCTATGCGTGAACCTGCTAGGATTCCAGAAGTACGGGAGGACCAACAACCTATGAAATACAAACAAAACATGCATCCACGGAACAAGACGGATAAAGGTCGTCACTTAAGTCCTGCCAGCTACGCTCTTACGAAAGCAGAGAAGGAAATCTTTTTTGAAGGCCTTTACAGTATCAAGGTCCCGTCTGGATTCTCGTCTAACATAAAGGGGATAATAATATGGCAGAGGAAAAATTCCAAAACCTGAAGTCTCATGACTATCACATGATTATGACGCAGTTGCTTCCGATTGCATTAAGGGGGCTTCTACCGGAAAATTTTCGAGTACCCATTGTGAAGCTATGTGCATTCATCAATGCAATATCTCATAAGGTGATCCATCAAGATATTCTGACAAGGTTACAGAAGGATGTGGTTCAATTTCTTGTTAGTTTTGAGTTGGTGTTCCCACCATCCTTCTTAAATATTATGACGCATCTCCTAGTTCAACTAGTCGAAGAGATTTCCATTCTCGGTCCTGTATTTCTACACAATATGTTCCCCTTTGAGAGGTTTATGGGAGTGTTAAAGAAATATATTCATAACCATGCTAGGCCAGAAGGAAGCATCTCCAAGGGCTATGGAACAGAGGAGGTCATTGAGTTCTGTGTTGACTTTATTCCTGACCTTAAGCCGATTGGTGTTCCTGAATCATGGCATGAGGGGAGACTGAGTGGAAAGGCACGCTGGGAAAGAAAGCAATGATATGTAGGGACGGACAATCTTTCACTCAAGCACACTACACGGTTCTACAGAATTCCACCTTGGCAGCTCCGTATATCGGGGAACACAAGAATATTGTACGCTCCAACAACCTAGGAAAGCCAGACTCCTGGATTAGAGATGAACACATGAAGACTTTCGGCAGTTGGTTGTGAACACATATAATGAATGACACCATTGTTGGAGATCATCTCTACTTGTTGGCTGGGTCACCATCTTCTACTATATTGAATTACCAAGGGTACGAGATAAATGGGAATATATTTTAGATGATCGCCCAAGATAAAAAGAGCACTAACTAGAACAGTGGTGTCCGCTTGATGCAACAGACGAGAATGGCAAAAAGGATACATACTATGGTTACATAGAGGAGATATGGAAACTTGACTATGGAGTTTCTTTTAAGGTCCCTTTGTTTCGGTGCAAATGGATCAACCTGAATGGAGAAGGGGTAAAGGTAGACTAGTTGTACGGAATGAAAACAGTAGATCTCAACAATCTTGGTTACAGAGACAAACCATTTGTCCTAGCCAATGATGTGGCATAGGTTTTCTATGTGAAGGACATGTCCTCCATAACAAAAAAGGAAAAAATAAGCAAACGAATAGATCACGCGATGAGCCAAAGCGTCACATAGTTATTTCAGGGAAAAGAAATAACGTGGGAGTCGAGGATAAGACAGACATGTCAGAAGATTATAATAAGTTTGATGAAATTTCGCCCTTCAAAGTGAAAACTGACCCAAGCATCCCGTTAAGCAAAGAAGATGTTCCATGGTTACGGCCGAAGCGACCATAAACAGGCATACGAAATTCAAAAACGGTCCAAACAATGTAAATCCTTCACGTGGTGTCATACTATATGACATAGTTGCAAGAAAAATACCAAACTTGGTATATTGATTATGTCTCGAAAAAACCTTCACAAAATGACCTGTCATGTTCGAGGTTTCATGGCTTTCGGTCCAAATGACCAACGTTATGTGCATAATCGAGGAATAGTTTGTGATACTGTGCCCATATTGTGAATTCATGTGCATCTTGGGATGGCTAACAATGTTGCAGGAGGAAGTTTTATTTTTCGTCACATGGAAAAGCCATTTTCTATTTCCCGAGTGCCAAAATCGGGGTGTTTTGTGAAGAAACACCAAACGTTAAATAAAAAAATGGTACCACCCCATTTTTCAAAAATACTAGACCACCTTACATGAACAATGTCCCAACTAGGGATTTTAAACCCTTTTCGTCCACCCATGGAGAAAAAGACAAATGTCTACCGAATCGGCAGGAAGTGGGTCCGGTTTGACATACAGGTACATGATCTAATGCTCGTGATTTTTTGAAAAAATCATTTTTAGACTCATAATGTGATGTTTCTTCAGAGATCCATCACCTATGGCCAGCTTTAGAGAGATGCCTGAGGACTAGATCCTTAGGCATCTCCCTGAAGCTGGCCGTAGTATTGTCCCTGCTTTTGCACACCATCTTGTCGATAGTCCCGGTTGGAGCCACTAACTGGGACTAAAGATATTTCCTGCCACTTCCCACCACTTTCCGCTATGCTTTCCCGCCCTTTTCCTCTAACCGGGCCTTTTAGTCCCAGTTGGAGCCACTAACCAGGACTAAAGATATTTCCCGCCATTTCCCACCGCTTCCCGCTATACTTTCCCGCCCTTTTCCTCTAACTTGGCATTTTAGTCCCAGTTGGAGCCACTAACCAGGACTAAATATATTTCTCGTCATTTCCCACCACTTCCCGCTATGCTTTCCGCCCTTTTCCTCTAATCGGGCCTTTTAGTCCCAGTTGGAGCAACTAACCGGGACTAAAGATATTTCCTGCCATTTCCCATCGCTTCCCGCTATGTTTTCCCGCCCTTTCCCTATATATCTAGGCCAACCGCACCGTGGCTATCTACACATCCACACCTTCCTCCCTCAACAATGGATACCACATACTGGGCCATTCTCACACTCGAAGCTACCCATGCACGACGGGCTACCGGGTGCCTGTTGACTGGATACTGAGCGTTGGAGGAGTTCCTGTCCCTCCTGTGCCTCAAGGTTCCGCCCGCCAGGCGGCCATCACTAACCACTTCTACCTAGAGCTCACGCCGGAGCAGTGGATAGATCCCAATTGGGATCCCGACAACTACGACACCTAGAATGCCTTCTTTGCTAACCGGCAGGAAAGGGAGCTCCCTAGGTACGAGGGTGATGGCCCGCCCCCGATGAACAATAATGAAACCGGTCGTTGCCTGTGGTGGGTGAACCGGACTATCGCCAGTGTGATGCGCTACATCGCTGAGAGAGATCATCCTCGCCTACGGTACCCACACTTGCACCCACTGCAAAGCCACAATAAGGGTGGTTGTGGTGAAGAGGCATGTTCGTCTGCTATACCAAAGTTCGCAGGCCAGCGCATGGCGGTACCTAAGTTGCCTGAAATTGCCGCGTTTTGAAAAGTTGGGCCGCCAACTACTGAGAGGGGACATTTCGAGGCAAACTCATCTCACCCCTGCCAAATTCAAACATTCCGTTAAACTGCCCCGTGAAGTAGACGACCGGGACCCTCATGTAGGTCATCTGTCCGTGACGCGAGCGCCAACGCGGCAACCTCTTAGGAAAATCGAGTAGCTAAGTGGATTGGATGCATTGACCAATTTCACAAATCCATTCCCACCTTTCCCCTAGCACCGGCAGCGTCGGAATCCACCCTCTAGGCAGGACGATCCCTTCAGACATTTGACTTCCGGCGTCAAGTTGCTGCGCCCAGTTGCTGTGCCCAGTCGCTGATCCTGAGCTCCAATGGTGCATGTCGTAGCCACCGTTGCGAGGCTCTAGCCTGCCTCCGCCGCCGACGAGCCGAGCAGATCGAAGGATGGCAAATCCTATTATCAAGGAAGAAGAAGTTCTGGCTACAAGCGAGTGAGCTACCCTTCTCTTTGCTATTCGCACTAATTATAACTGCTAGCTAGCTACTGAACCTCAAATTGTTTGTTAGCCCAACGCTGACAAACATATTTTGTCCACAGTTTTCTGTCAAGTGGGATCTCCGCGGACCCCCCTTACCTGGTTACGATAGTCCTCTACAGGTATGACTCTAAGGGCAAGTGGTATGGACACCATAGTTTCACGATGGAAGAAGCGCCTGCGCAGATCTGCACTATATCTGGTATGGTTGCTGCTCTGTGGAATCATGATGAATTATGGCTGAAGCAGACTGCAAAGTTCAGCTTTATGGATGAACGTGGCATCATGGTTCCTTTAACGTGTGACAGTCAGCTAATTGGGTTGATGAAAAGGTATGCTTCAGCTGCCATGTTTGAGCTGAAATGTGATGTACTAGATGTGGAAGCTGCTGCAACTGGGAGTCGCCCTTCTATTCTTGGACAGGGTGGTTGCTCGAACCCAATTAGCTCCTGGTAAGCAAAGGTCTCTTGGGATTCGCATGTTTGTGCTGAATTTTAATTTTTGTTTTATTTACTTTGTAGATATTGGGCAGTTATGCAACAGTCTTGTTTCTTTGACAGGAAGCGCCACAAGGTTAGAAACATGACTGCCGGATCAGTCATTTTGCTGCCCGAAGAAATTAAAAACGAGTGGAAAGATGATGCTGGACACGATTCTGGTGCCCATTGTCCTGGTGATGCAGAGTACGTGAAGCTAAAAAAATTAGCACCGAGGAAGAGGAAGAAGGCAGGAAATGAAGAAGCCAGTGGACGTGAAGGCTTGGCACCCAGGCTGCGGAAGAAGGCTGCTGGCAATGAAGATGCATAGTAATGTGGTTAACTTGAAGCTATATACGTATGTAATTCTGTTAAATTCTGGAGCTCCGTGTGTGGCACGTTGCTGGGTGAAACAATCTACCCATGTTCTCTGAGTAAAATGTACCGCGACTTAGGGTTTGGAAACGCCCGAGTCAGTAGTTGAATCCGAAACTGTGATTGCACCACTGCTATCTGAAAAAACGCAGCACCGGTTCCACGATTGCTGAGGGGCAGGAGGTCTCCAAATACGACGGAATGCAAGTGACACAGAAATAAATTATTTAAGCTGCCACACTCCATGAAGCAGCAATTTATTTCAGATGCTGCACAACAACGTGGCAACATAAACAACAATGGCAACTGATAATGCCCAGATGAGGAGGAAATCGGTACCACTTTCTGGCCTAATCTTGAGCCCATCTATCTCACCGCCTCTCTGCTCCTGCATCCCCTGCATCTGGCGAAGCTCCCGGATCTCCAGTAACCGGGTGTACGTGCCTCCACTTTATAAATTGTGGTTGTGTCATTTGCATGCGACACAATCCACATAGATTACGTTTAAATAAACCACCAATATCAGAATACACTAGTAGAAAAGGGGTCTTTGGTCCACGGTCAAGTTCCCAATTCGGGACAGAGATCTAAATCGAGGCAGAAATTGATCTAAATCACAAATCCTTCCACAAATTAATCGAGACAGAGATCTAAATCGATACATTTCATTAATTCAACCACAAATTCTTCTAAACAAAGGTGCGATTTCACATCCTACATTAATTCAACCACTAGTCAACAATTTCACTTCCGCTGCCACTGTCCTCCGAGCCGCTGGCTTCCTCGTCGTCGTCGGACGGAACCTCCACGATTTCCGCATTGTTCGCGACACGGAGCACCTCTTCACGGCGAGCGGCAGCGATGACGGTGTACTTGGTCCGTCCAGGGACGGACCAGAACCTCTCCCGCCCTTCTCGGTTGCGGAGATCCTGATGCACCACGCGCCCGTCAACGATGCGGTTGCCAATCTTGGACTTCCGCTCCTTCTTGAACAGCTCCGGCCAGTACGGGCAGGCAGCCACGTACCGGGGCAGCGCCCTCTTCCACACGGGCATCTGGCGGTGGCACACCACAATTTCGCTCTCCATCTCGGCTTGGCCAGGGAGCGGAGCCACCAGCACCCCCGCATAGTTGATGCGCCATCCGTGGGTCACCGTCACGGCCGGCGGCGCGAGGATGTCGAAGTGTGCGAACATCACCGCCTCGTAGAAGTTCAGCGAGGTCATCTCCATGGCGGTGCGGTGGAGATTGGAGAGGGAGCGAGGGGATGGACGATGAAGCGACGACACGGTGGAGATTGGAGAGGACGAGGGGATGGGCGACGAAGCGATGCACTGTGGCGCCTCCTATTTGTACACGAGGTCGACGCAGCGAAGGGTGGAATATCCAAGGGGCATTGGTCAGACAAAAGAAGTAATGCGGGGTTAAGTCAGACTAATGGGAGAGCAATTTTTTCCTCCCTAGACTCCAGGACCAATAGTTCAGACCGCTAGGTCAACAAGTAGAACTATTACAACTTAAAAAGGCACGGATCTTAAGCTAAATAGAACTAGTTATCACACATCTCCTTGATCTTCCTAATCTTAGCCCGATGCACATCTTCCTGTGAGAGCAAGGATCGAATCGTTTGCTCCTTCCTTTTAGCATCTTCCTTGCACAACTTCAATTGTTTCTCTGCATTTTTCCTCATGCACTTGTCAATACTCATAGTTGTGAACTGCAGGACTTTGGCCTGGTGAAGATCATTCCTTGCTTGAGTCAGTTCTTGTTCTGCTTTAGCCTTCAGGGCCAACATCGCGTCCCTCTCCTTCTCGACTTTGCTAACATTGTCTTGCACCCACCTGAGATCTTGCTTATACTTGGTCGTGTCAACTGGTTCCCATAGCTTCATCTCAACACTGTCAAGAAGTGAGCTGAATACGGATTCTTTCAACTCAACAGTCATTTCCCATAGTTTGTCCAGCGTTTTCTGCATCGATTTGGGCCACTCTGTATCTACCCATTTGACAACACCGCAACTTCCGCCTTGCATCATTGCATGATGTCCTTGACACCGTAGAAACCTCCTGCCTGCGTTTCGTCCTTCGTACGCTACAAATTTAGCAGGCACATATCCATGTTTAGATAGCAGAGGACTGTCTTTCATCCACTAAATCGTGATAGTTAGAGTCATACATCGTTTGGTTGGCCTAACACATCATACGCGCATGAGTAAACAGATTAGATCTAGCTCAAAAAATAGATAACTGGCCACAGATGATAGAGATAGAGATGAGACGACTCACATCGAAATCACCGTCCCTGTCGTCACGACGCGTTTCCTCGTCGTCTCCCCTTGAATCCATGGTGAGAAGGGAGGGGGGTGGCTGCCGGAGAGGGGATTGGGAAGGAGGTGCCGTCAGCTTGCGGCTACGGAAGGATGGGAGTGAAGTGGGGAAGTGGCTTCGAGGGGAAGGAAGAGAAGTACGGGGAGAAAGAGAAGTAATGGGGACGTGAAATTGGGATATGGCCCACTAAACTCGTGAGTCGTGACACTCGCAACAGTGGAGCGCCCGGTGTTGCCAGTTTGTACAGAGCAAGCGTGGCTAATCATGCCGTAGAACAGCCTACTCACGGATCGCTCTCACGAAGACCATCCCAATCGTCCAAGTGCCCCGATCGAACGGTATGTAACAATCGTCAAGCAGAACAACTGTGTTAGGGCGTGCCTTCTAGAAGACTCGGTCTAATGGCCACCCATGCAATGACACTGGTGTATCCATGTGTGGTTTTTGAAAAGAACAGACATGCAATCACACTAGGTGGATCCATGTGTGGTTTGTTTAGAAGAACACACATGCAATGACTCTAGCTGTAGTTCATGAAAATAACACACATGCAATGACACTAGTGGATCCATGTGCGGTTCATGAAAAGAATAGACATGCAATGACACTGGTGGATCCTTATGTGGTTTGTTTAGAGGAACAGACATGCAATGACACTGGGTGTGGTTCATGAAAAGAACAGAAATGCAATGACACTGCTGGATTCATGTGTGGTTCATGAGAATAACACACATCCAATGACACTGGTGGATCCTTATGTGGTCCATGAAAAGAACAGACATGCAATGAGACTGGTGGATCCGTATGTGGTTTGTGAAAAGAATACACATGCAATGACACTGGTGGATCTATGTGTGGTTCCTGAAAATAACAGACATGCAATGATACCGGTGGATCCTTATGTGGTTTGTTTAGAGGAACACACATGCAATGACACTAGGTGTGGTTCATGAAAAGAACAGACATGCAATGACACTGGTGGATCCATGTGTGGTTCATGAGAAGAACAGACATGCAATGACACTAGTGGATCCATGTGTGGTTCATGACAAGAACAGACATGCAAGGACACTGGTGGATCCTTATGTGGTTTCTTTAGAGGAATATACATGCAATGACACTGGGTGTGGTTCATGAAAAGAACAGACATGCAATGACACTGGTGGATCCATGTGTGCTTCATGAAAAGAACAGACATGTAATGACACTGGTGGATCCATGTGTGGTTCATGAGAAGAACACACATCCAGTGACACTGGTGGATCCTTATGTGGTTCATGAAAAGAGCAGACATGCAATGGCACTAGTGGATCCATGTGTGGTTCATGAAAAGAACGCACATGCAATGACACCGGTGGATCCTTATGTGGTTTGTCTAGAGGAACACACATGCAATTACACTAGGTGTGGTTCATGAAAATAACAGACATGCAATGACACTGGTGGATCCATGTGTGGTTCATGAGAAGAACAAACATGGAATAACACTAGTGTATCCATGTGTGGTTCATGAAAAGAACAGACATGCAATGACACTGGTGGATCCTTATGTGGTTTGTTGAGAGGAACATACATGCAATGACACTAGGTGTGGTTCATGAAAAGAATAGACATGCAATGACACTGGTAGATCCATGTGTGGTTCATGAGAAGAACACACATCCAATGACACTGGTGGATCCTTATGTGGTTCATGAAAAGAACAGACATGCAATGACACTAGTGGATCCATGTGTGGTTTATGAAAAGAACTCACATGCAATGACACTGGTGGATCCTTATGTGGTTCATGAAAAGAACAGACATGCAATGACACATGTGGATCCTTATGTGATTTGTGAAAAGAACAGACATGCAATGACACTGGTGGATCCTTATGTGGTTCATGAGAAGAACAAGCATGCAATGACACTGGTGGATCCTTATGTGGTTTGTTTAGAAGAACACACATGCAATGACACTGGTGGATCCTTATGTTGTTTGTTTAGAAGAACACACATGCAATGACTCTAGCTGTTGTTCATGAGAAGAACACACATGCAATCACACTAGGTGGATCCATGTGTGGTTTGTGAAAAGAACAGACATGCGATCACAGTAGGTGGATCCATGTGTGGTTTGTGAAAAGAACAGACATGCGATCACACTAGGTGGATCCATGTGTGGTTTGTTTAGAAGAACATACATGCAATGACTCTAGTTGTGGTTCATGAAAAGATAACACATGCAATGACACTGGTGGATCCATGTGCGGTTCATGAAAAGAACAGACATGCAATGACACTGGTGGATCCTTATGTGGTTTGTTTAGAGGAACAGACATGTAATGACAATGGGTGTGGTACATGAAAAGAACAGACATGCTATCACACTGGTGGATCCATGTGTGGTTCATGAGAAGAATAGACATGCAATGATACTGGTGGATCCATGTGTGGTTCGTGAAAAGAACTGACATGCAATGACTCTAGATGTGGTTCATGAAAAGAACAGACATGCAATGACACTGGTGGATCCATATGTGGTTTGTGGAAGTAACAGACATGCAATGACTCTAGCTGTGATTCATGAAAAGAACAGACATACAATGACACTGGTGTATCCATGTGTGGTTCACGAAAAGAATAGACATGCAATCACACTAGGTGGATCCATGTGTGGTTTGTTTAGAAGAACACACATGCAATGACTCTAGGTGTGGTTCATGATAAGAACACACATCCAATGACACGGGTGGACCCATGTGCGGTTCATGAAAAGAACAGACATGCAATGACACTGGTGGAACCTTATGTGGTTTGTTTAGAGGAAAAGACAAGCAATGACAATGGGTGTGGTTCATGAAAAGAACAGACATGCAATCACACTGGTGGATCCATGTGTGGTTCATGAGAAGAACAGACATGCAATGACACTGGTGGATCCATGTGTGGTTCATGAAAAGAACTAACATGCAATGACTCTAGCTATGGTTCATGAAAAGAACAGACATGCAATGACACTGGTGGATCCATGTGTGGGTCATGAGAAGAACACACATCTAATGACACTGGTGGATCCTTATGTGGTTCATGAAAAGAACAGACTTGCAATGACACTGGTGGATCCTTATGTGGTTTGCTTAGAAGAACACACATGCAATGACACTGGGTGTGGTTCATGAAAAGAACAAACATGCAATCACACTAGGTGGATCCATGTGTGGTTTGTTTAGAAGAACACACATGCAATGACTCTAGTTGTGGTTCATGAAAATAACACACATGAAATGACACTAGTGGATCCATGTGTGGTTCATGAAAAGAACAGAAATGCAATGACACTGGTGGATCCTTATGTGGTTTGTTTAGAGGAACAAACATGCAATGACACTGGGTGTGGTTCATGAAAACAACAGAGATGTAATGACCCCCTGGTGGATCCATGTGTGGTTTGTTTAGAAGAACACACATGCAATGACACTAGGTGTGGTTCATGAAAAGAACATACATGTAATCGCACTAGGTGGATCCATGTGTGGTTTGTTTAGAAGAACACACATGCAATGACTCTATCTGTGGTTCATGAAAAGAACACACATGCAATAACACTGGTGGATCCTTAGGTGGTTTGTTTAGAAGAACACACATGCAATGACACTAGGTAGATCCATGTGTGGTTTGCTTAGAATAACACACATCCAATGACTCTAGCAGTGGTTCATGAAAAGAACACATATGCAATGACACTTGTGGATCCATGTGTGGTTTGTGAAAAGAACAGACATGCAATCACACTAGGTGGATCCATGTGTGGTTTGTTTAGAAGAACACACATGCAATGACTCTAGCTATGGTTCATGAAAAGAACACACATGCAATCACACTGGTGGATCCATGTGTGGTTCATGAAAATAACAGACATGCAATGACACTGGTGGATCCTTATGTGGTTTTTTTAGAGGAACAGACATGCAATGAAACTGGGTGTGGTTCATGAAAATAACAGACATGCAATGACACTGGGTGTGGTTCATGAAAAGAACAGACATGCAATGACACTGGTGGATCCATGTGTGGTTCATGAGAAGAACACACATCCAATGATACTAGTGGATCCTTATATCGTTCATGAAAAGAACATACATGCAATGACATTGGTGGATCCTTATGTGGTTCATGAAAAGAACAGACATGCAATGACACTAGTAGATCCATTTGTGGTTCCTAAAAAGAACAGACATGCAATGACACCGGTGGATCCTTATGTGGTTGATGAAAAGAACACACATGCAATAACACTGGTGGAGCCTTATGTGGTTTGTGAAAAGAACAGACATGCAATGACACTAGTGGATCCTTATGTGGTTCATGAGAAGAACAAACATGCAATGACACTGGTGGATCCTTATGTAGTTTGTTTAGAAGAACACACATGCAATGATACTGGTGGATCCTTATGTGGTTTTTTTAGAAGAAGACACATGTAATGACTCTAGCTGTCGTTCATGAGAAGAACACACATGCAATGACACTGGTGTATCCATGTGTGGTTTGTGAAAAGAACAGACATGCAATCACACTAGGTGGATCCATGTGTGGTTTGTTTAGAAGAACACACATGCAATGACTCTAGCTGTGGTTCATGAAAAGAACACACATGCAATGATACTGGTGGATCCATGTGCGGTTCATGAAAAGAACAGACATGCAATGACACTGGTTGATCCTTATGTGGTTTGTTTAGAGGAACTGACATGCAATGACAATGGGTGTGGTTCATGAAAAGAACAGACATGCAATCACACTAGTGGATCCATGTGTGGTTCATGAGAAGAACAAACATGCAATGACACTAGTGGATCCATGTGTGGTTCGTGAAAAGAACTGACATGCAATGACTCTAGCTGTGGTTCATGAAAAGAATAGACATGGAATGACACGGGTGGATCCATATGTGGTTTGTGGAAGTAACAGACATGCAATGACTCTAGCTGTGATTCATGAAAAAAACAGACGTACAATGACACTGGTGTATCCATGTGTGGTTCATGAAAAGAAGAGACATGCAATCACACTAGGTGGATCCATGTGTGGTTTGTTTAGAAGAACACACATGTAATGACTCTAGGTGTGGCATGATAAGAACACACATCCAATGACACTAGTGGATCCACGTGTGGTTCATGAAAAGAACATACATGCAATGACACTGGTGGATCCTTATGTTGTTTGTTTAGAGGAACAGACATGCAATGACAATGGGTGTGGTTCATGAAAAGAATAGACATGAAATGACACTAGTGGATCCATGTGTGGTTGCTGAAAAGAACTCACATGGAATGACACTGGTGGATCCTTATGTGGCTCATGAAAAGAACAGACATGCAATGACACCGGTGGATCCTTATGTGGTTTGTGAAAAGAACAGACATGCAATGACACTAGTGGATCCTAATGTGGTTCATGAAAAGAACACACATGCAATGACACTGGTGGATCCTTATGTGGTTTGTTTAGAAGAACACACATGCAATGATACTGGTGGATCCTTATGTGGTTTGTTTAGAAGAACACACATGCAATGACTCTAGCTGTTGTTCATGAGAAGGACACACATGCAATGACACTTGTGTATCCATGTGTGGTTTGTGAAAAGAACAGACATGCAATCACAATAGGTGGATCCATGTGTGGTTTGTTTAGAAGAACACACATGAAATGACTCTAGCTGTGGTTCATGAAAAGAACACACATGCAATGACACTGGTGGATCCATGTGCGGTTCATGAAAAGAACAGACATGCAATGACACTGATGGATCCTTATGTGGTTTGTTTAGAGGAACAGACATGCAATGACAATGGGTGTGGTTCATGAAAAGAACAGACATGCAATCACACTGGTGGATCCATATGTGGTTCATGAGAAGAACAGACATGCAATGACACTGGTGGATCTATGTGTGGTTCATGAAAAGAACTGACATGCAATGACTGTAGCTATGGTTCAAGGAAATAACAGACATGCAATGACACTGGTGGATCCATATGTGGTTTGTGGAAGTAACAGACATGCAATGACTCTAGCTGTGATACATGAAAAGAACAGACATACAACGACACCGGTGTATCCATGTGTGGTTCATGAAAAGAACAGACATGCAATCACACTAGGTGGATCCATGTGTGGTTTGTTTAGAAGAACACACATGCAATGATTCTAGGTGTGGTTCATGATAAGAACACACATCCAATGACATTGGTGGATCCATGTGCGGCATGAAAAGAACAGACATGCAATGACACTAGTGGATCGTTATGTGGTTTGTTTAGAGGAACAGACATGCAATGACAATGGGTGTGGTTCATGAAAAAACAGACATGCAATGACACTGGTGGATCCATGTGTGGTTCATGAGAAAAACAAACATGCAATGACACTGGTGGATCCATGTGTGGTTCATGAAAAGAACTGACATGCAATGACTCTAGTTGTGGTTCATGAAAAGAACAGACATGCAATGACACTGGTGGATCCATATGTGGTTTGTGGAAGTAATAGACATGCAATGACTCTAGCTGTGATTCATGAAAAGAACAGGCATGCAATGACACTGGTGGATCCATGTGTGGTTCATGAGAAGAACACACATCCAATGACACTGGTGGATCCTTATGTGGTTCATGAAAAGAACAGACATACAATGACACTGGTGGATCCATGTGTGGTTTGTTTAGAAGAACACACATGCAATGACACTAGGTGTGGTTCATAAAAAGAACAGACAGGCAATCACACTAGGTGGATCCATGTGTGGTTTGTTTAGAAGAACACACATGCAATGACTCTAGTTGTGGTTCATGAAAAGAACACACATGCAATGACACTAGTGGATCCATGTGTGGTTCATGAAAAGAACAGACATGCAATGACACTGGTGGATCCTTATGTGGTGCTGACATGGTGGAAACCTGCAGCATAACCATAATGAGTTGTCTATGAAGCATTCTTCTTATAAAAACAAGAGAGTCCTATATTGAGAAAAAAGAGAAAAAGAAAAGAAAAAAAGAGATTATGAAAAGAGGAAAGAGAGAAAAAAACACCATATTCCCATGGTAAATAAGAAGATTGCTGAGATGCTCGTTGTCTGCTTGCCTTGTCATTTTGATATAGGGATTCTTCCGTATCATCAGGAAAGGGGTACCCTGTTGGCAGTTCTCTATGATACACATGTACTTACGATGACAAGAACTTACCGGTGACTAAACTTGAGTAGCATGAGGAGCGGCCCTCGTATTCAAGGGACATGAGATTCCTAACTTATACTTCGTTAAGCATATACACCATAGTTTGTTCACTATAACCTTAATCACTTCAAGATGCTTATGATAGGGGCAATCAGAGCTGAAAGCTATAAGTACCATAATTTTTGAAAGCTCTTTATGAAACTTGAATCTCTGCTTCCTTCTATGAAGGCCTTTCTTCCACCATTATATTGAGTCTCCACCTTCTATCTTTATGCACCTACTTTGAGAGCATAGTGGCCATTCTTAGTTCTATGTGCATTGTCCCAAGACTTGTTGATTGATGCATACCTTGATATTGCTTGTTTTAAACTATTTATATCTAGTCACTCTTATGAACTTTGAAGGTGTCCTGTGCAATTTTATTTGCTACTCTATGAGGGACAAGCTGAATACTATTATGCTATGTTTTCTTTATGTGAAAGAAACAAACGTCTGGCAAAGCTTTGTTATTCATGAATCTTTTGTTTGTGCCTTTTCATGTTGCATCATAGTTTCTTTGTCTTATTGCTAGAACTTTGTCTTTCATGTTATGATTGAAGTACTATGATCCCAGCTTTGAATGTTTTACAAGTACTTTGATCAAGTTTATGATGGTGCATGTCACCTCAAAAATTATTCTTTGTTTTTATCACTTACCTACTCGAGGATGAGCAAGAGTTAAGCTTGGGGATGTTGATACATTGCAAATGTATCTATAATTTTTGATGTTCCATGCTTGGTTTTATCTACTTTCTTGTGATTTGTCCACACTTTGGAGTACTTTTCATATGATTTCCTGGACTAACCTATTAATAAGAGCCACAGTGCCAGGTGCCTATTTTCTGCTATTTTTGGTTCCAGGAAGTCAGAAAATGAATATTCTCGAAATTGGACGGGACAAAAGCCATAGTTGCTATTTTACCGGAAGACATCTAGAGCCAGAATACGAGACGGAGAAGGGCTAGGGCCCGGCTAGATCACCTGGCCGCGCGGCCAGGACTGGCCCGCGCCAGGGGGTGGTCTGGCCGACCCCAGCACCCCCTTGGCCTCTCCTTCCGCCTATATGTTGCCTCTGATACGGAAACCCTAAGTACCCGATCAAAAATTCACGAAAGAGTCTGTAGTCGCTGTCATCTCCATCCATAGATCGGGAGGGATCTAAAGCTCTTCCCGACACCCTACCGGAGAGGGGAATTCACCCTGGAGGCCTTCTTCATCACCATGCAAGCCTCCAGTGTGATGCGTGAGTAGTTCATCTCTGGACTACGGGTCCATGTAGTAGCTAGATGACTGGTTCTCCTCCTTTGTGCTTTCATGTTTAGATCTTGTGAGCTCCGTTCATGATCAAGATCATCTATTTGTAATCCATACATGTTGTGTTTGCAGGGATCCGATGGATATTGAGATGCTATTTCAGATTGATTATTGATTCTATCATGTCTTTGTTATTTGTGATCTTGCATGCTTTCCGTTGTTAGTAGCTATCTTGGCCAAGTAGATGCTAGCAACTCCAAGAGTTAGTATTTATGCTCGATAGTGGGTTCATGTCTCTCATAATCTGGGGAAGTGATGGAAATCTCTAAGGTACTAGATGTGTTGTTGCTACTAGGGAGAAAACAACAATCCTTTGTTCATAGAACAATCGTATTGTTTACTTTACACACAATTCGTAAAGCAATAATCTGTTGCTTGCAACTTAATACTGGAGGGGGTTCGGATGATAACCTGAAGGTGGATTATTAGTCATAGATGCAGTTGGATAGCGGTCTATGTATAATGTTGTAATGCCCAATCAAGTCTCAAAGGAGTCAAGATGATTAGTATATGCTTGTATGCTTTCTCGATGTTTGTCAATTGCCTCGATGTAATTTGTTCACCCAGCATGTTATCTATCTTCAGGAGAGCCACCTCTAGTGAACTATGGACCCCGTTCCTTTCTTTTACATACAATCTACAAATAGTTTACTGCTTTGTGTTTACTTTCTGCAAACTATTACTTCCTTCCATTCGATACGTTTAATCCTTTGTTTTTAGCAAAACCGGTGAGATTGACAACCTCATCGCAAGTTGGGGACAGAGTTATGTGGTTGTGTTGTGCAGGTCTCCATGTTGCTGCTGGCACTGGTAGTGCACCCTGCCAACGTTCAACTAGCTACCACTTTGGGGTGTTTCCTTGCTCCTACTGGATTGATAACCTTGGTTTCATAACTGAGGGAAACTTACTGATGTGCTCATCATACCTTCCTCTTGGGGTTCCCCAACGAGCTCGTTAATACACGAGGCAGCAACAGCAATCATGGGACTAATGCCCTTCAAGTCCTCCATTGAGTACCCAAAGGCCTAGCGATGCTCCTTAAGTATCCTTGTGAGTTCTTGATGGGGATATGCCAAAGGGGGTATGCTCAGCAGTAGGTTTCGAGTGGGCCGGAAGGCCCGCGAGTACGCTTGAAGGACAGCGACTGGACTCTGAGGAAAGAAGAGGCCCATCGACATGCATCGAAGCCCAGGAGCGAAAGGTGGCCCAGTGGATTAGGTCAAAAGCTCCCGGATCCTTATCTTGTTCGGGGATAACTTGTAAAACCGGGGAGGTGCTTCATATATAAACCTCCCTAGGGTATCGTAGGGACTCACGTTCCATCATACACCCCCTCAAGCGACTCGTTGCCCAGCCGCCGAGCTCGCCACCCCTGTAACTCGCTCTCTCATAATCTAAACTAGCAAGAGTAGGTCTTTACACTCTAGGGGGCCGAACCTAGGTAAACCCTTGTGCATCTGCCCCCATCTCGCACCACAGATGGCCGCCAACTCTTCCTCATGAAACTCTCAATCGCTGCCTATGGCAGCAACTGCCGTGGCCATTTCCACGACAGTGGCGCCCACCGTGGGGCATAGCGGGACTGGCCTGAGTTCTGCGGGGAGACCCTACTCGCCGATCGAGCGACCGTTCGCCACCAGACACATGATCGCCTTCGGTGGGATCTTGCAGATCCTGCCCAACAGCTACATCCCGGTGTTGCGCCCGGTCACGCACGCCGCGGTGATGCCGGTCGGCTCCATCAACCTCTTCGTCGGCTTTACCGGCGCGGTCGACCCAGCCGTGACCATGATCATCGGCGGATCGCCTCCACACCACGATCTGCTTTCGGAGGAGCAGGTCCGCTCCATCAAGGGCCTTGTCACCGAGTATGACTCGGCCGCTAGCGACGCAGTCGAGACCAACGTCGCCACCAAAGACGACACCCTAAACGACGACGCCGACTCTGCGACCCCTGCATCGACCAACGGATCCATCACCGCCGCGTCACGGGAGGACTCCATCACGCGAGTCTCCAACCCCGAAGATTTCGAGGATCCTTCCATACTGGGGATCTTCGTCTCCGACTCCGGCTCGGAATCCCTCGAGGATCTTCATGCCAGATCCAATCGCTTCAACGCGATTTAGATGGCGGGTAGCACGGCCGCCCCGCCAGATCCGTTCTCCACGCCGATTCCGCCGACCGCAATGTTCACGGAGGTGGAACAAGCCTGCCTGCGGCTCCAGGAGGCGCAGCGCAAGGAACTCGCCGAGCGCGAGAAATACCGCCTCGAACAAGAGACGGCGAAGGAGCTGTCACTCTATCACCAGTGCCGATCAGGACCCGCCTGAACCCCGATGTTCAGGGCCGCATCCTGAACTTCAACGACGAGGGCGACCTCACACGCGCCACCGAGCGCGAACACAGCGAGAACGCGCCGCTAGGAGGAGGCAACCCCACAAGACCACCACCTGGAGCACCGGTGAATGGGGCCCCTCCACCACCCATGGGCCGTGCGCCCCCACCTGACCAACCACGGATCATCATCTCGCGTCAAGCTCGGGACGCTAACGGGCTACCACTGTACTCCACCCCGATGGACAACGTCGTCGCGGCCGACGCCGCGATCGCCAACCTCGATGTCCAAGGCGACGGCGTGCTACATATCCAGTACGCCAAGGCCCTACTTGTCAGGGCCGTCGAGCAACAAGCCACGGGAGTCGATCCGCGTGGGCGGATGTATTCCCGCTCGTCAGCAAGCAGGGCGACATCAAGCGGCCACCCAACCGTGGCGAACGCGATAGTTTGCCCACCACCCTAACCCCTGGCAAACCAACCGTGGGCCGCCAAACCTGCGTTGTCGACCAGTGAACCGCGACCTGCGAACAACACCGTCGCTGCAAACGGGAAACCATGACACACCCTCGCCAACCGCGGCGACCCGGAGCCAAGAGGCTCGCTCAGTCGAGTCGGGCCACAATGCTTTGGAACCATGATCCTCGGTGAAAAATACCCTGCTAACTTCAAGGCCCCCAAGGAGATCGAGAAATACGACCCGACGTACGACCCCGCCGTTTGGCTGGACACATATCTCATGGAAATGGGGATCGCAGGCCAAACCGACCTGCTCGCCGCTCGCTACCTCCCCCTGATGATGGAGGGTGCGACCCGGCAATGGATCAATATGCTACCCACCGACAGCATCGACTCTTGGGAAGAAATGCGAGACGCCTTTGTCAGGCACTTCGAGGGTTCCTACACCCGCGCCGCCACCATCGAGGACCTAGAGCGATGCATCCAGGGACAACACGAGTCGACCCGCCGATGGATACAAAGGTGGCAAGAGCTGTGGATAAACGCCTCTGGCATCCACCCAGACACGGCGATACACTGCTTCAAGAATGCGTGCCGGTACGAACCTCTGGTCGCCAAGATCACGAGGGTCTACCAGACGCTCGATAACATCCCCGACCTCCTCGAGATGGCCAAGCGCTACGCAGAGGAAGACCCCAACCAAGACTCTGACGACGAGTTGGGAGGAAGACGGCGCACCAGCATCCATGACAGCGGGCGACTATGCGACATGCGCTACAGCAACACCCGCATCACCGGCAAGTGTCGGACAGACGGGCGAGTCGACTTCGTCGCCAACGCCGGCTACGGCCAACGCGACTCCAAGAACTACCGCCGCGATAGAGGAAACTACCGCGACAGCGGGAACTACCGCGCCAACAATGCGACGAGGCCGAAATTCGACCCCGCTGCCCTGCTTAATCAGCCCTGCATCTACCACTGCAGGGAGGGAAAACCAGCCACCCACACCACCGCCGACTGCCACTCTCTCAAAGAGATCGAAAAGGCAAGACGTGCAAGGGAGGACCCCAACAACAACCAACCGCGGGACAACGGGAACGGCGGCGGCTTCGGAACCACTGTCGGGTCGCTACATACCTTCACCGGGCTCGACACCAAGCGTGATAAGAAGGTACTCGCCCGCGCGGTCGCCGCCAATGCGGTGACGCAAGTCGACATCCCTCGCTTCCTAAACTGGTTCGAACAGAGCATCACCTGGAGTCGCCAGGACCACGCGCCAAGAATCGAGTATCTATGGCGAGTCGCCCTGCTGGTCAGGCCAAAGGTGGCCGACTACTGGCTGCCCAAGACACTGATGGACGGTGGGAGCTCCATCAACATCCTGTACCTCGACACCTTCAAAAGGCTCCAGCTCCCAGAAACAGCCATCGAGCCAACACTGACGACCTTCCACGGCATCGTCCCTGGTCGGAAGGCATACTCGATCGGGAAGGTGACGCTGCCAGTCACCTTCGGCACCCTGGCAAACTACCGCACGGAGAGGATCGTCTTCGAGCTGGTAAACTTCCGCAGCCCCTACCACTGTGTCCTGGGCCGCCAGGCATTCGCAAAGTTCATGGCAACCCCACACTACGCCTACAACATGATGAAGCTCCCTAGGCCGAGCGGCATCATCACCGTCCACGGCGACCCCAATATGGTCGTGGAATGCGAGGAAAAAGGCGCCGAGCTCGCTGACGCCGTCATCGCCGTGGAGACTGACCACGCGGAGGAGATCGCGAAATACGCGGGCAACATCAACAAGGACGATCCCACCATCCTGAAGAAACCGATCGCCACGAACTCCAGGTTCGAGGCGACCACGCACACCCGCACCGTCGAGCTCGTCCTAGGCGAGTCCAGCCAGACGGTCACCATCGGGGCGCATATGAGCCCTGCATAGGAAAGCGCGCTCATCGGGTTCCTCCGTGAGAACCGCGACATCTTTGCATGGAAGCCATCTGACATGCCAGGTGTCCCGAGGGAACTCGCTGAGCACAAACTCAATGCCGACCCCAAAGTACGACCAGTAAAACAATCTCTATGGCCCTTCAACGAAGAGCGCCGTCGAGCAATCGCCGAGGAGGTCTAGCGCCTGCTAGCCGCAGGCTTCATCCGGCCAATTAAGTACTCCAAGTGGCTGGCAAACCCAGTCCTGGTCCTCAAAAAGAACAACACCTAGAGAATGTGTATAGACTACACCAACCTCAACAAATGATCGCTCAAGGAGGAGTTCGTCCCATCACAAGATGAATCAGATCATCGACTCGACCACGGGATCAGAGTCGCTGTGTTTCCTCGATGCTTACTCTGGTTACAACCAGATCAAGATGGCGGTCGAAGACGAGGAGAATACGATGTTCATCATGCCATTCGGCGCGTTCTGCTACATGGCCATGACATTTGGCCTCAAGAACGCAGGCACCACAAATCAGAGGTGCATGCAGGAGTGTCTAGCGAGCCAAATTGGCTGCAACATCCACGTCTACATCGACGACATGGTGGTAAAATCCTTCGGGCACCTTCGGCGTACCCACCGGACAACTTCTGGGGTACGTAGTCTCCAAGCGAGGCATTGAGGCCAACCCCACCAAGATCGACACCCATCGCGCGACTCGGGAAACCCGAGTGCCTGCGCGACGTCCAAAAGTTGGCAGAGAGAGTCGCGACTCTTAGTCGCTTCATCCCCCGACTAGGCGAAAAGGCAATGCCCCTATACCGCCTGATGCGCAAGAACCCAACGTTCCAATGGGACGCAGAGGCCGACAACGCACTGAAAGCACTCAAAGAAGTGCTACTCGCGGCACCACTACTCGCCGGTCCACTCGACAGAGAGCCAATGCTCGTCTACGTCGCGGCCTCCAACCGGGTCGTCAGCGCCGTGATGGTCGTCAAACGACCAGAAGAGGGCAAGGAGCGCCCCATACAGCGCCCAGTATACTACATCAGCGAAGTCTTAACAGACTCACGACAGCGGTACCCGCAATACCAAAAACTGGTGTACGCAGTATTCCGAGCACAGAGGCGACTCTCGCACTACTTCCAGGAGCACCCAATCACGGTGGTATCCTCCGTGCCCCTGCAAGAATTCATACGCAATCGCAATGCGACTGGGCGAGTCGCCAAGTGGGCCGTCGAGATCGGCATCCACAACATCAAATACGAGCCCCGAAAAGCAATCAAGTCGCAAGCCTTGGCCGATTTCCTCGCCGACTGGGAAGAGGCACATCAGCCAGAGAAGCTCCCATACCTCCACTACTGGTCGCTCCACTTCGACGACTCCAAGAACGCCGATGGCGTGGGGGCTGGGGTCATACTAACCTCCCCCAAAGGAGACAAGCTCTGCTACGTACTCCACCTCAACTTCAAACCCTGCACCAACAACGTGGCGAAATACGAGGCCTTCCTCCACGGCATGAGAGCCGCCAAGGAGATGAACATCAATCGCCTACGATGCTACGGTGACTCCGACCTAGTCGTCGGCCAAGGGGCCGGGACATGCGACGTTGTTTCCCCAACAATGATAGCGTACCGCCAGGCCGTCGACCAGCTGGGAGGACACTTCGACGGCTACTCCGTCGAGTGGATCGACAGGCGTAAAAACGAGGAGGCAGACGCCCTGTCCCGCATTGGGTCGGCTCGACAGGCGCCACCAGTAGGCGTCTTCCTCGACATCATCCACAAGCCCTCCATCAGCCCACCGAAGGAGATCGACGTCGGGATCCCACTGCAACTAGAACCGGCCTTAGTCGCCATGGTTGTGGAACCTAGCGACTGGACAGCGCCATACGTCGCCTTCCTGGAACACAAAATCCTACCGAGCAGCGAGACAGAGGCGCGAATGATTGTACGCCGCTGCAAATCCTTCGTCATCATCAACGGCGAGCTCCACAAGCACAGCGTGACCGGCGTGTTCCAGCACTGCGTACAGCCAGAGGAAGGCCGCAAGATCCTCCAGGACATCCACGCCGGCGACTGCGGCCATCATGCCGGCGCCAAGTCGCTAGTCGCCAAGGCCATGCGGCACGGTTTCTACTGGCTCACCGCACACGCCGACGCCACCGACGTTGTCCAAAGATGCGTCGGATGCCAGAAGTACGCCAACCAAACACACCTTCCTGGTTCGGCGCTCAAGACAATCCCCATCACGTGGCCCGTCGCCGTATGGGGCATGGACATGGTCGGCCCGTTCAAGAAGGCCCCATCGGGCTTCACTCACCTCTTGGTCGCAGTCGACAAGTTCACCAAATGGGTGGAGGCCAAGACGATCAAGAAGTGCGATGGCAAGACGGCTACCAAGTTCCTTTGTGAACTCATCTACCGGTACGGCTACCCACATAGCATCATCATAGACAATGGCACCAACTTCACCAAGGGGGCCATGGCGGAATTCTGTGAGGAGCACGGCATACGACTCGACCTTGCATCAGTCGCCCACCCGGAATCAAACGGCCAAGCAGAGCGCGCCATCCAGAGCATCCTCCACGGTCTCAAGCCGCGACTACAGGTGCCCCTCGAGCGCACCCCAGGATGCTGGGTCGACGAGCTCCCCTCTGTGATATGGGGGATCCGCACCTCCGCCAACCGGTCAACCGGGTTCATGCCTTTCTTCATGGTGTATGGCGCCGAGGCCGTAATGCCAACAGACCTGGAGCATGAATCCCCTCAGGTCGCCAACTACGTCGAGGCGGCCAACAAAACTGCCCGCCAAGACAGCGTCGATCAACTCGACGAAGCACGCGACCTGGCTCGCTCCCGCACCACCATATACCAGCAAGGACTTCGCCGCTATCATAGCCGCCGAGTGCAAACTCGCACCTTCCAGGAAGGTGACCTGGTCCTACGACTGGTCCAAGACAAGAAGGGCATGCACAAGCTATCCCCCCCATGGGAGGGGCCATTCGCCATAGTCCGAGTCCTTGGCAATGATGCCTACTACCTCATCGACATACGGGGTGACGGCCAATTGGAGGTCAGGAGGCCATGGAATGTAAACCTCCTCAGAAAGTTCTATACTTAGAACCTCACACTGTACTCCATCGGCATATATAATGAAATTCATTCGGATCGCACAAATTGTGTCCACTCGCCATATTCTTGTGCCACTCGCACTCGTACATGCTAGCAATACACTACTTACGGAAGTCAACCTCTGGTCGAGCGACCGGCACGGCCACGTAGTGCGGCACAAGGGCACCGGAAAAATTCGGGCCTTGGGTCGTCCACGAAAAATGCCAACCCGGAGCCACCATTGGGGTCGCCTAGCCCGACTGGCCAGCCGGGCCAAGACATCCGATACACGCTTCTCAAAGCGATCTGTCCCTCCCACCCTCGCGCAAAGTGACTCGAATGGTTAAGTACCACGCACGGGGACTCCACAAAACGGAGACCCCACGCGGCTCGAGAACACACCTAGTAAGAGAGCTGCCTAGGGCTCGCCAAGCGACTGGCTCTCCGGGCCAGGGGAGGAGACGCATTACAAACAACGCATTCATAACCTGCAACAGGATCACGACCAATACGGTCTAGCACAATGCTCGGGGACTCGTTCACAAATGAACCTCACTCGCACTTGGGGACTCGCCGCTCAGACGACGCGAGGGACAAAAACAAACACGAAAACAAAGCAAACACATAGAAATACAATGAAGTTATACCCCATTAGATGGACGCGCCGGGACTCGCTCAAATTGATGAACAAAACACTGCCTTAATAATAACACAAGTCGACCAAGTCCCTGCGACACGGATTACAAAAATCATACAAACGTTCGCCACTTGGCATCTATTACAACTTTTACATTTGCTCAATCTACAGGCCCAGACGAAGAAGAAGCGCCACCACCCTTGACGCACACAAAGGGCTGCCACGGGTTCGTCGGGTACGTGGTCAGCGACTTCGCCAATGATGACCGGAAGGGCTGCTCCGACTTCATGTCGCGGTGCTCCGGCTCAGGATCGCAGGCACCAACACCGTCTCCTGGTACGGCAGCAGATCCCCCATCGCCAAGACACGATCAGCATAAGGAGTGGCCTTCGCGGTCAGCTTCAGCACCTCCAACATCTCCACCGTGCCGGTCGCCGAGGGATAGCCACTCGTGACATCGTCAAGATTGAAGTCGTCGGGGAAATGCACGAGACCCAAGCTCACCGCCGTGGCTCTTCGCCTAAACGCCGAAGGCCATCCACTCCACAATCGGGCACCTCCTCCAGATAGCGCCACACCTGCGTGAGCCCCTGTGGATGACTTCGTGGAGACATGCCCAAGAGCCGCCGACACAACGCCGAGGTCGTGGCCGCATTCACCACGGCGCTACGCACCACGAAAAGTATAAGTCTACACCACCGGTCGCTGGCCTACCACAACTGCAAAGTTAGACGTCGGTGAAACAATGAAACCCCCAAAGCGGGGACCCGACAAAAGGCTAAGGCAATGATAGAAACTCACCAAGCAGCTTGCGGCAATTCTCCTTGACGTGCTTCTCCAAGGCGGCCTGGTCGTTATGTAGTCCCACAATGATGGAGTCCGCGGCCTTGCGTTCCTCTTCAGCGGCAGCGACGGCAGCCTTCGCCTGCTCTTCCGAAGAAATCGAAGCCGCCTTAGCATCCTCCAACTCCTTGACCAAGGAGGCCACTCGCTCATTCGCCGTGTCCAGTTCGGCCAGTGGGACATACCCCTCACGCGCTTTGGAGACCTCATCCAGAAATCTGTCTGCAAGTGGAGATGTCAGAGTATTGCATAAAATCAGCTCACAACAAGCAAATAAGAACAACGCCAAACACTCACCGATCCTCTCCTGAAGCCGCCGGTTCACCTCGTGCGCCTCGCGCAAGTCACGCTCCAGGCGCTCTCGCGTAGCCTACCGATCAGTCGACTCCCGCTGCAACCCCTGCAAAACAACAATACCAGCTAAGCATCGGAGAAGGAAGAAAAAAATTAAACCAGTTCCCAGCCGCTGAAACTCAGCGACTACGAACTCGGGGACTGGAGCAAGAAGAAAAAATTAAGACCAGTTCCCAGCCGCTGAAATTCAGCGACTAGGAACTCGGGGACTGGAGCAGGAAGAAAAAATTAAGACCAGTTCCCAGCCGCTGAAATTCAGTGACTAGGAACTCGGGGACTGGAGAATATAGGAAGATAAAGACAATTCCTAGCCGCTGAAATTCAGCGACTAGGAATTCGGGGACTGGACATACCTGAATGGTAGCGCCGAGCATCTTGTGAAGTTCAGCAGCGTTAGTCGACGGGGCCATGAAGGAGGTGCACCCGCGGCGGGCCTCAATCTCCGCGTCCACGATTTCCGGGAACTACGAAGATTGTGCATCCGCACCACCTGGAAACCCCCTCGCCATAAAGCGAGGGAACGTCGTCGATGCCCTGGCTGGGGCGCTGGCCGCCGAGACTGGCACCTCCGGCGCGGATGCAGGTGGCGCTGGCTCTGACTGTGTCGCCGCCCCCTCTTCGACGAGTGGCATAGCGACTGGTTCCGCGGCGCTCCCTCCGGTCGCGGCAAAGTCGATGCCGCCCTTCTGTTTCTTCGCGACCTCAGCAGACGCGACATCCTCGGAGGCCTTCCTCTTCCTGGGGAGATCACCTTCTCCCGCGATAGTGGCCGAGGGAATCTTGGCCACCGAAGGGCGACCGATCTTCTTAGCCCCCGACCTGCACGAGCCCTTCTAGTCAGCACAACCACGACACGAAAGGTGCAAAGCAAATTGGGACAAGGAAGTATAACTTACTTGGCGATTGGAAGAACGCAAAGACCGATACTGATATGGGCAGGCTTGTCCAACTCGGGACCCAACTTGCGACTGAGCCCCCGCTCGAATACGTTCGAAGCCCACGAAACCGAAGGCTTCCTTGACAACGAAGTCGCAGTCGTCGGGATCTCCGGCTCCGACGCCGCTGCATTCGACGGCAACGGTGACTTGGGCGGCACCACGTCAGTGGCTTCTTGGCTTGGGACCCCCGAGGTCGACAGCGCGATTGAAGCCAGGGGCGCCTCTACCACCACCTCCGTGTCCTTGCCCTCCAACCCCTTCGTCGGGATTGAGGCCCTCGGGACCTTGTGTGATACTTCAGGAGACCCTTCGCCGTCGGAGTCGTCGTCCGACCCGAACACCACTGACGACCTGACAGGTGACGTGGGCCTTTTTGCCGGAGACTTGGGCCGGCGTGAGGGCTTCGAAGGCATAGCGGTGCGCCGGGACGTCTGCTCCTGGGAGACCTCATTGCCTTTTTCGAACTCATCCAGGCTGCGGCTCGCTTCGACCTCTCGCTGTTTCTGCATTCGGGTCTTGCGAGCCACAAAGGCCGGGGAGCGAATTCTTCGTTTTCCCTGTCGCCGGAAGGATCCTCGAATCTTCCTCCAGCTCTGGGGACTTCTTCATCGAGCGGAGGAGCCAACCCTCCAATACCTGAAAAAGCTGAGAACCATCATGAGTCGTAAACGCGATGTTTAAAAGAATGAAATTGGAATACGAACGGAGCGATTGGAAAGAAGACTTACTGTAGGGGCTTCATTCTTCACGGGAGTATACGGGGCGACTCCGACCGCCGCACCTGTGAACTCCGCGTCTGTGATCTTCTTCAGGGCGGCCTTGTAATCTTCGGCCTCCCACGACTCCTTGCTGGTTCGAGATGGATCAAGCTTCCCGCTGTACTCGTACATCTAGTGTGGACGAGCCGCCAGCGGAACCAGGCGCCGCCCGAGCCAGCAATTGTAGAGGTTGATCGGAATCAACCCCTGGTCCTTCAGCTTTTGGATCTGATCCATCATTTCTGCGACAGCCATCCGCTGATCTTCAGGGCGCTTCTTTGGCGCCAGTCGACGGGGCTCGCTCCTCTCGATAATGAATTCAGGAAGGGAGACCTCGCCGGAGGGAGTAGCTTCCTTGACGTAGAACCATCTTTTCTTCCACTCGCTGGCGGCCTTCTTCGGCAGGAGGAGCTTGACGAAGTTGGCCTTCGGCTTCAGCTGGAAGGTAACCCCGCCTGCGGCTAGCATCAGGCCGCTGGACGCCTCGCGCCCGATGCGCTCGTGGAAGAGCTCCAGCCACAGCGGGAAGTATGGCCTGCAGCCGAGGTAGCACTCGCAGAAGGCGACGAAGATCGCCAGCTGCTCGATGCTATGCGGACCAAGATCTGAGGGCTTGATCGTGTAGTACGCACAGAAGCGGCGGAAGAAGAGCAAAGTGGGGAACCCTAAGCCCCTCTCGAGATAGCTGGTGAAGCATATGAACTCGCCGGACCGCGGTTTCGGCTCGGTCTCAGAAGAGGGGGGAACTCGCCAATTCCCCTTGCGGAGCACCCCGGCGTCCTCGAAGGATTTCAGCTGAGCTGTGGTGCACTTGGATTTTCCCCACGAGCCTTTGGGAGGCGCCATTGAGTGAAAAGTGGAATCGCGCGATGTGAGGAGAATAGGTCGGGGGTGAGCAGAGAGGAAGGGCAAATGAGAAAGGACGAAGAATGTGAAGCAGGATCATGAAGCTGATCCATCACTCCCCTTAAATGGGAAGGGTCACCCGCCAAAATCGGGATAGCCGTTACCCATGGTGATTGCGCCGTAGTTACCGTTGGAAATTCCAATGGATAGTTTGACTAAGGTTGACGGTCCAACTCTGGTGATCCACTCGCCACCCGCTAATCTCTCTTCTTGCCGAAATGACGACTGGGCAGCAATGATGTTCATTAAAGTGACGAGTGGAGCTGTGGAGAAAATTCTCTTCGGCATTAATAGAGTCCACCGCCGATTCGACTGGGCGCCCAAATTGGGCTCGCCTACTTCAAGCACCAAAGAACGCTCATTGCAAGATCAACGATGGCCTCGGGGACTACTGATGGGGATATGCCAAAGGGGGTATGCTCAGCAGTAGGTTTCGAGTGGGCCGGAAGGCCCGCGAGTACGCCTTAAGGACAGCGAGTGGACTCTAAGGAAAGAAGAGGCCCATCGACTGGCGACTGGAAGCCCAGGAGCGAGAAAGCCCACCGGATTAGGTCAAAGATCCCGGATCCTTATCTTGTTCGGGGACAACTTGTAAACCCGGGGAGGTGCTTCATATATAAACCTCCCTAGGGTATCGTAGAGACTCACGTTCCATCATACACCTCCTCAAGCGACTCGCTGCCCAGCCGCCGAGCTCGCCACCCCTGTAACTCGCTCTCTCATAATCAAACCTAGCAGGAGTAGGTCTTTACCCTCCGGGGGGCGAACCTAGGTAAACCCTTATGCATCTGCCCCCATCTCGCACCGCAGGTGGCCGCCAACTCTTCCTCACGAAACTCTCAATCGCTTCCTATGGCAGCGACTGCCGTGGCCATTTCCACGACAGTTCTTCTTCTTATTCTCCTAAAATTTTAGCACTAATAATAAGAGGGAATTTATTGGTATCATCTAAAAACCTGTATTTAAGATTTTCTGGTAGAGTCTTCAACTCTAGGGGTGGTAATTCCTTGTCCCCTGTCTTTTCTGGCTCTTCAAAAGCCTCATCATTTGGAGGTCCCAAAACGGGAAGTGAATCGAATTCATTTTCTAGTTCTCCCAGGGACTTGTCCTCCATAACTATTTCTTCATAATTTGGATCTTCATCTATTTCTTCTTCTTGATTACTAAATAAAAGAGCCACCATTTCCTCAATAGTTCTCTCTTCTTCTTGTATTTGTGGAGGTATGTCTTTAAATTTGGAGAAATGGAATTTGTATTCCATTCCCCGAGCTTAAGAGACACAATCTCCTTCTTGAAATTAACATAGGCACCTATATCACCCAAAAAGTTCCTTCCAAATATAACTGGGCAAAGAGTGTCAGCTGGCATATCAACAACTACAAAATCAATAGGAAAGTCTTTGTTGCCAATTATGACAGTTGCATTGTCAACTACTCCCATTGGAATTCTAAGGTTTTTATTGGCTAACATAATTGTTATATCAGTATTTTCAATTGTAGCCGGTTCTATTTATTCTTTTATTTCTAAGCAGAAATCATAAGATATAACATTAACTTCGGTGCCAAGATCACATAAACCATAATGAGAGGTTTCTTTGAAGATGCAGGAAGAATAGGCTTACCCACATCTTTTACCTTTGTTTTACCTTCAACCAATACGGAAACTCTTCATCAAGTTCAACTATATTACAATGTGAGTACATAGCCATAATTGCTTCCTTGGTTACCTCTTCATCTCTGGTTTCTTCCAGATGTTCCACGACTTCTAGCATGCTTCCCTCTTCCCTCTTTTCCTGTACTGCTTTGACCTGCTCATATTCAAAAATATGCTTTTGCGCAGTGTTATGGAAAGGCACTTCATATATTGGTTCTACGGAGGCCAGTGTTGCTTTATCTTCTCCTTTCTTTTCTGGTTCAGGTGGTGGGTCATACTTGATTGGTTCCTCCTTTGGAGCTTTAATATGTTCTGTAAAAGCTTTAGCAACTTGGAACACAAGAGCTGAATCCAAATAAAGTTCTTTAGATAATTCTTTAACATGGCCTTTTTTATTATAGTCATGAATACGATCATGCTCTATTTCTACACCTCCTTCACTTCCTAGACCAAAATTCCATGAAACTCTATAATCACGAATTCTATTAAGTAAAGCCCAAGCTTTAGGTATAGGAAGATTCACAAAGGCTCCTTCCACGAAAGAGTCTAGTTCAATTTTATTAGGTTCAATTAAACCGCCATAAAAGATATGTAGTAAATACCATTCAGGCAACTCATGATGAGGACATAGTCGTAGTAAATCTTTAAATCTAATATAAGCTCTTGCTAGTCCTTCATTAGAACGATTCTTCCAAGTCATTATAAGACGCCTGATTTCAAAAGATTTTGATAATGGATAATATTTTGATAGAAACTCACAAGCTAGATTATCCCAAGTAGTAGTGGCTTCAGGGGATAGAGATCTATACCATGAGAGAGCTGTACTTGTCAAAATTTGACTAAAATGTTTAACCCTTACCTCATCGGCGGTATATCCCGTCAATAGAAAAGTGCCACATATATCCTTAAAACATGCAATATGCTCATATGGATCAGGATCTTCTTCATTTTAGTAAATTGCTTCTTATGTAGAATACTAAGTAGCAGAGGATTTATTTCAAACCCCTTTGTATTCTCATTGGAGTTGTCTCTTTTATAAATATCATAGGGCTTCCCAAAGTGGTTGAGTGGGTTAGTGATACGTCGTAAATGTATCTATAATTTTTGATGCTCCATGCTTGTTTTGTATCAGCTATCTTATGTTTTATCTACACTTTGAGGCATTTTTATACATATTCTGGAACTAACCTATTGACAAGATGCCACACTGCCAGTTGCCTATTTTTTGCTATTTTTGGTTTCAGAAAAGCCAGAAAAGAAATATTCTCGGAATTGGACGAAACAGAAGCTGAAGTTCCTATTTTTCCTGACACGACATGGAGTCCAAAGGGGAGACGGAGGGGAGCCAGGGGCAGGCACACCCTAGGGTGGCACGGGTCACCCTGGCCGTGCCACCAGGTGGTGTGGACATCCTGGCCCACCTCTGGCATCGCCTCTTCGCCTATATATTCCCTCGGGACGAAAACCCTAAGTACCAGATCAGAATTCCATGAAAAGTTCTGCAGCGCCATCACCACCGAAGAGGAGATTCGAGGGACAGAAGTCTCTGTTCAGACACCCTGCCGGGACAGGGAAGTGCCCCCGGATCCATCTCCATCGACTCCACCGCCAGCTCCATCGCCGTTGCTGACTCCCATGATGAGGAGGGAGTAGTTCTCTCTCGAGGCTAAGGGCTCTACCTGTTGCTATGTGTTCATATCTATCTCTATGCATGATCTTATTGAGATCATGAGCTTTGTAATCTATAGATCTATTCTGCTACTCAAGTGCTTTAATGAATCTCTGCTTATCCCCATGTGTGTGAAGTTGGCAGTGTGCATACCGTGTGGCACTTTGGCTAAGATTACATAAATACTTGTCATGAGTATAATTTGAGTTGGATGTCTCTATGAGATTATGGTGTTTGTTGGAACCATCTAGCACTCAAGGTGATAGTTAGGGGTTATCTAGATGGGGAATACGAACTTGAAGGTGTGCTGTTATAGCCCTACATAGTCCAACCGGAGAGTACTTCAGGGTAGCATCATGAACAGAAGATATTTATATGAGAGTGTCCACTAGTGAAAGCATGATCCCTAGGCCTTGTTTCTAAGCATTGAAACACCGTTTACAATCAGTTCTGTTACATGTTTGCTTTCTACCACTCTTATTTCAGATTGTAATTACCACTTAGAATCATCCATATTACTTGTATTTCACTATGTCTTCACCGAACTAGTGCACCTATACACCTGACAAGTGTATTGGGTGTGTTGGGGACACAAGAGACTTTTCATATCTTGATTGCAGGGTTGCTTGAGAGGGATATCTTTGACCACTTCCTCCCTGAGTTTGATAAACCTTGGGTAATCCACTTAAGGGAAACTTGCTGCTATTCTACAAACCTCTGCACTTGGAGGCCCAACACTGTCTACAAGAATAGAAGCGTGCGTAGATATCAAGCTATTTTCTGGCACTGTTGCCGGGGAGGTAAGGTAAAAGGTGCTCACATCCTCTGGCTACTAAGCTATCTTCTAGTACTGTTGCTGGTGTGTGAGTGCTCGAAGTTATTTCCTTTAGATTCTGCAATTATATCTTTTTGTTTCTTGTTTTTCTTTTCACTAGTTAGGCTTAATGGAAAACAATAAAAAAATTAGAGAGCTTTTTAGTATTTTTTCCTAAGGTAGAACATAAATGGTTTGAAAAGGATATTAAAAAACCCATGGAACTTTCTTTGCGTGCTAATAGCAATGTTATTAGTATGAATTTTTTTAACACCTGTGTTACTAATGCTATGGAAATGTCTAAGCTTGGGGAAGTTAGTTTTTATGAAAATGATCTTTTCAGTTCCCCAGCTTTAAAGAAGAAAATTTTCTCTGATGATACTTTATCTTCTATATGTGGTAATTCTAATGATACTTGTGATATTTTAAATCCACATACTGAAAGCGTCTCTTTTAAAATACCTATGGAAATTGTTGAACGTGTTATGAATAACTGTTATTTTGGAGATGGAACTGTCCATCCTGGTGATCATTTACTTTTTATACATGAATTATGCAAGTTGTTCAAGTGTGCAGGTATTTCAATGAACCAAGTTAAGAGGAAGCTATTCTCTTTATCACTTAAGGGCAAAGCAAGGGAGTGGTATGAGCTACTAGATGATCCTCATCATTCAGAGTGGAAGGAAGTTGAATCTCTCTTTTACTCTAAATTTTATCCTCCTCATGAAATTCATAAAGATAGGAATTATATTTATGATTTTCATCCTCATAATGGAGAAAGTATTTCCCAACCATGGGGGAGATTGAATTCACTAATGCTCAAATGTCCTATTCATGAGCTCCCCAGTAATATTGTTACTAATAATTTTTATGCGAGGCTTTTAGGACATTATAAGGACTATCTAGATACTTATTTAGAGGGATCCTTCACAAGTAAGGAGGTCAAAGCTAAGTGGGATATTCTTGAAACAATTCAAAGAAATGCCAAAGATTGGGATAACGACAAAGGTAAAGAACCAGGTATAAACTATGAGTATGATTGCATTAAGTCTTTCACTGAAACTGCTAATTTTCAAGATCTTAGTGCTAAATATGGTCTTGATCCTCAAATTCTTGTTAATTGCTATAGAGCCTTTGCTTATCATATTAATGCTCCTAAATAAAAATGGGACATGTATCATGAGCCTTTTAAAGACACTTGCATGAAAAATGAAATTGTTATTAATGATAGCAATAAACACGCTCAAACCTCTGACACTATTTCTTATAAGCATGTTAATTTTTGTGGAATACATAGACCTTGTGAAAAGAATCAGATTGAAGAAGAATATTGTATCACCCACAGGAATGAAAAAACTAGAACGTGGTATAGGGCTCTAAGTGATCTTGGTAAAAAAGTTTGTGCCCTAAATCCTTTTATTTGTGAACTATGCTTTGAGGTGGGTCATTTCAATTTTCAATACCCAGGCCATAACAATAGCCCTTCTAATCCAATGAGTACTGCAAGTTTGTATTGTGATAACATGATCACTTCTAATCAACATGATGAACTTACATTATTTTTCGGGTGTGAAGAGTTATCAAGAAAAACTTCTTTGGTAGATATGAGTGCATTTGATATGAATAGCATCCTACATGGTTGTCATCTTTATTGTGTTGATAATTGCCACACAAATACTTACATACAAAATATCATAAAAGATGATATTTTATCAAAATATGACAGGACTAATTTGTGTTTTGTTCTTATTAATGAAAAGGAGGAATCCTCCAAAGTTTCTTATATTGTCTCTAACAATAAACCAGGGTATATGGAGAAGCTTCCTTTCAAGCCTCTCCCTCCTAAAGAGAAGAATAAAAAGAAGAAGAGGAGGAGTAAAAGGAGGGAGGAAACGGTATTTCCCCTAAGCACGTTGCTCCTATTATATTTTTTGATGAGTCTAAACTCGATGATGTTCCTATGCCTATTGCCTATAGTAGTGATCATGATTGAGAAAAGCACACTACTTTTGATATCGAAAATCTCTTCGGTACCAATTGATACGTCCAAAATGTATCTACTTTCCTGAACACTTTTTCTATTGTTTCTCCACTAAACTTGTTTGATTTGGATGCAACTAACACGAACTTACGTTGTTTCAGCAAA
Organism: Avena insularis; assembly: GCA_023614405.1. Classification (NCBI taxonomy): domain Eukaryota; kingdom Viridiplantae; phylum Streptophyta; class Magnoliopsida; order Poales; family Poaceae; genus Avena; species Avena insularis. The sequence continues at coordinate 472,027,876 of CM042696.1, read as the reverse complement.
ATTGCCTTGGTGTCTAGTTTTTGTGCAGAAAATCAACTATCAGGAAAAATCCCGGAAAATATGCCAAAAATCCCATTTCACCAGAAGACTCTCGGAGCCAGAATACGAGACGGAGTGGGGCTGGGGCCCAGCCACACCACCTGGCCGCGCGGGCTGGGCCTGGCCACGCCAGGGGGTGGTCTGGAACCAATGGCCATGAAGTGACAGAAATCGGGATAACCGGAGGGAATGGCTTTGATGCGAGGATCACATGTGTTCACGGAGTGCTAATGCTTTGCTCCGGTGCTCTATTAAAAGGAGCACCTTAATTGCCAGTAGTTCCCTTGAGGCCCCGCTGCAAATGGGCTGGCAGGACAAAAGATGTTGTGCAAGTTCTCATTGCAGGCACGTATGAGTATTTATGGAACACGTGCCTGGGATTAACTAGTACTTGGATGCTTTATCTTATTTATCTGCAATTGCCCTATGTTCTGATTGCTATGTGAATTGTCTTGTCCATGCAACGCCCGTCCATCCATCCCTATGCCTACCGCACTCGAATCCTACTGTTTACTACTATTGTTACTACTGTCTTTGCTTTTACTATTGCTGCTACTTTACTATTGCTACTACAAAACTGTTGCTACTGATAAACTGTTGTGAGCAAGATTGTTTCCAGGTGCAGATGAATTGACAACTCAGCTGTTAAGGCTGATAAATAATCTTTGGCTCCCCTTGTGTCGAATCGATAAATTGGGTTTCACTTCCCTCGAAAATACTACGATACACCCCCTATACTTGTGGGTCATCAAGACTATTTTCTGGCGCCGTTGCCGAGGAGCATAGCTTTATTTATTAAGTTCACTTGGATTCTCTATTGTTCGCTGCTATCCATCCATCATGGGTAAGTCTCGTGATGGCAAGGTTCCTATTTTACCATCCACTACAAGAAGAGGTACGGTTCTAAATACCTCTGTTGCTCTTGATTCACCATCAGTTATGAGTAAGCTCGTTACACCACCACATACACATGCTACACACACTGCTACGACTACTGAATCTGAAACTTCTGATACTTATGATGCTGCTTCTACTGTGCTTGATAAGAGTGGTTCATTAGCTCCTTTCCTAGATGCTACGATTGCTAGAACTATAGCTGGAAATACTGAAACTCCTAATGAAGACACTACTACACCTGTTAGTTCACCTGAGTCTAGTGAGAGTTATGATATTGAAGACGGTTATGTTGAGATGACCGATGAATTTATTACAGAATGTAAAAACACCCTGTTGGGGGGATAATCCCGGGTAGGGTCACTCCGGGGTATAGAGGCCGAGTTAGCCGAGGTTCGGCAAGGCCAAAGCGGATGCTGGTCGGGTCAACTCCAGGCAGGCCGGATCACAGGGTATCCCGGACCAGGAGGGGGTCGCCTAACACTGTCTCAGACGACTTAAGGAGTAAGTCGGAAGTGCCCGTCTAACTTTTATGCAGGAATAGGTATGGTCGGATCTGCTATGATCCGGGTCCCCAGTTAGCTTCTGGGAGAAGGAAGGAATCTCTCTGGTCAAAAAGAAGGTCCGACACGCACTGCATGAGCGAAGCAAGCAAGGGCAGGACCACCAGGTCATGGCCGGCAAGGGTGACGACGCCTATGTCGGCTGACGCAGGCGCCGCAGAGGCTTACGTAGCTAAAGCATGTATGACGCGGGGGAAAATCACCCCGGTCGGGTTACCACTTTGAGAGGAGGCATATTGCTAAGAATATGCCTCCACGTATGCCCTAGGCAGAGACCGAGCCCCCTCTATATAAGGGGGGCTAGGGTTTCAATAGATAGGGTTTTTTTTGAGGCCATAGGGTTTCGGTAAAAGTTCTAGAGGTGAACTGTGGGTGAGAGTAAGAGAGCCCCTTCTTCCTCCTCTCAGCAATACAGCTCAAGGAGCACTTGTAATCTTGAAGGAAAAGCAATACAAACTTCTGTGTGGAGAATCACTCCACTATCCCTCCCTGGATTCCCCTAGCGTGTATTAGTCCCCACCTTTAGCCTATCCATGGCATCTGCCGTGACACCACCACGACAGTTGGCGCCCACCGTGGGGCTAGCGGCGCTAGCAGGGGTGAAGATCCAGACGGGAAACTTCATCGGCACCGGCGAACACATTGTCTCTAGGCTCGTTCAGCGCTTTGGAGCGCTGGACTTCGTCAGCGACAATGCAGGCTGCTTCAGCACGCGCCCACTTCCGCGCAACGGCCTCTTCGTCAAGTTGGGTGCACACAAGGTCTACGTTGTTGTGGATGTATCATGCGTTCACCCGCAGCGCGTCGTCGAGGCAGGGGAACCACCCCTTAGCGTGGTTCACGGGGCGCGTATCACTTGCTCCCCGGACCGTGTTGAAGTGATGATGACTGCGCCGGGGGCAGGCGCAAGCAAGGATCCAGCACCGGACCCGGAGGTAACACCTAAGGCACCGAGGAAAGGTAGAGGGCCACCACTAGAGAGGCCTGAGAACGTACTGAGAGAAGCTATGGATAGCTTGGCTAACCCGGTAGCAGCAGTGGTAGATCCGGCTCAGGCACAGGCCGAGCTAGAGGAAACTAGGCAAAAGATACTAGAGGGCGCAAAGAAAATAGTCGCGGCTCAGTAGTCGCTGAACATGACGCTGCGTGAGTATGCAAAGGCAAACAAAGTTGATACGGTAAAAGTAAAAGGAAGAAATCTCATGAGCGAGATGAATAGAGAAGGTGATGATGGAGCCGAGGGATCAGAAAACTATTTGTCTGTGGGGTTGCCGAAGTATAGTACCCCGGCGAAGAACCTTAGAGCAGCGGATGCGGCTGCATCCGAGTTAGAGAGTCTGACGGCTGAGGCCCGTCAAAGACAGCAAGATAAGGTTAACGAGCTGGTTCGGTTCGCGAACAGACAGAATGAAGAGCTACTGAGAGCTAACCCGGAGAAAGCTGGATCTTCCAAAATCGTCCATTCGGCGATGGGTAACCCGGAGAAATCCGCTGGAGCCGCATCGTCACCTCATGGTGGTCCAAGGAGAGAAGAGGTAGTAACCTCGGCCAGACGGAACAAACAGATCGTCCTGTACGACCCGACGCGTGCGGGAAAAGAAAAAGAAACGCGGAAAAATGATGATCGACGGAGTGTGAGCCGAGGTGAAGCTGGCCGAGGCAACCATGACCAAGGCAATGCCGGTCAAGGGAACACTGCCAACGGCAATGTCGGACAGCGAAACTCGGCACGGGTAGGACAACCACAGCAGCAGAATATACCAAGGCAAGAGAAAAGTGTCGGCCGAGGTATGCAACAGAGAGATGCGCAACGAGAACAAAACCGATACAACGACGGCGATTCAGAGATGGTGAACGCGGGGTACCCCAGACCGGACTATCATGTGATAGGGTCGAGATGGGGAAGCAGGGATTTAATGCCGGATGACGCCAGGTTGAAGCTGGATCGCTTGTATAGGTCGGAACAGATCGAATGTCAAGGTCCCCCGGGTCCAGCGTGCTTCGGACCCCGGATCATGAAAGAGCCACCGGTAACCAACTTCCAGCTGCCCAGAGGCACGAAGACGTATGACGGCAGTACCAAGCCAGAGGATTGGTTGATAAACTATGCTACGGCTGTGAAAATTTCCACTGGCAACTTGAGATGGGCTGTACGATACGTACCCCAGATGTTGGAAGGTCCGGCCAGAGTATGGCTGAATAATTTACCACCCGGAAGCATCAACTGTTGGATTGATTTTGAAGAAATGTTTATCAGCAACTTCTCAAGTACATATCAGAGGCCGAATAGACCGCAGACCCTAGCAATGTGCAAGCAAAGACCTAACGAGACGGACCGTGAATTCTTGACCCGGTGGTGTACCGTGAGAAACTCGTGTGAGGGTGTCATAGAGTCATAGGCCATAGCATGGTTTGCACAAGGGTGCAGATATGGCAGCGAGTTGTGGATGAAGTTGCAAAGGAAAATGCCAATTACGTTGGCAGAGATGATCCGGATTGCAGATTCGTATGCTTTGGGTGATCCGACTCAGCCTAGGATCGCGTCAAACGAGTCGAACAAGGAATACTATCAGAGGGATGGAGCCGGGTCATCTCGGAGGAACGATTATAGAGGAAAGAGAAGAGATGATAGACCGGATCATCGCTACGGTTCCCAACAAGTTGCAGCTGTGAATCAAGATTAACCCAGGGCAGGGAGCAACCAACGACAGAGAACGGGAGGGAAATGGACTCCAAGAAACGATGGCAAGAAAACATGGACTCCGGAGCAAAAGAAACAGTGGCAAGAAAAGAAAGACCGTCCGAGGTATACCTATGAGTCGATGTTGGACCAGCCGTGTAAGTTTCACACGCCAAATCCGAATAGCCCGGCGGGTCACACAACAAGGCAGTGTGAGTGGATGCGTAAGATAGAACAAGGTGGTTCGGGGAATGCTCAGGCACCCCGGAATAATCAACTTCGGCAGGAGTTACCTCGGCAGCAATTGCTTTCCGGGGCAAACACGCAACAGCTAATGTTTCCTCCCCCTCCGCCGAGGTATGACAACAATGAGAGAAGGGACGCAGTGCATCAGATGGAAAATCAGCAACAGCCGGATCAGAGGTACCCCGGAAACGAGGGAAGGAATGAGTACAGAGAACATCACCAGAGCTATTGTGTGTTCACAACTGAGGAAACAGATAGGAAAAGCTTGCAGCGCCGACCTATGGAGGTTAATGTGGTAATGCCAGCAGTGACGAGGTACATGCCTTGGTCCGACCAGGAAATCACCTGAACATCAAAGATCATCCTAAACTTATGCCGAGTCCAGGTTCGTATGCGCTAGTGCTAGATCCGACATTCATTGGACCGAACATCAATGTGAGGTTCTCCAAGGTACTGATTGATAATGGCAGTAGCATTAACATAATGTATGCGGATACGATGCGCAAGTTGGGCATCTCGGAGAATATGCTCCAGGCTACGAGAACAACTTTCCATGGCATCGTACCAGGCATTTCTTGTGAGCCCATAGGCAAAGTCCGGGTCGACGTGCTATTCGGCACAAGGGATAACTGCCGAACTGAGAATCTGGAGTTTGAGGTGGTGAACTTGGAAAGTGCATATCACGCGTTACTCGGAAGACCAGCATTGAACAAGTTCATGGCAAGCTGCCACATCAGTTATCTGAAGATGAAGTTGCCCGGGCCAAATGGAGTGATTACCAGTGCTGGAGATTTCCGACGTTCCATTGAGTGTGCTTTAGCCGGGTCTAACCTAGCCGAGTCACTCGTGATTGTGCAAGAGAAAAGAAAAATCCAAGAGGTGGCGGCATTAGCTCAGTCCGCACAGCAGTATATACCGGCGTTGAGTAACCCGCATGGCAGCGTTTCATTCCAAGCCGCAAAGGACACCAAGAAGGTTCCAGTTGATGACATGTTCCCGGAGCGCACCGTAACAATTGGTGCCGGGTTAACTGACAAATAGGAAAGCGAGCTTGTCAACTTCCTCCGTGAGAATCGGGACATTTTTGCTTGGTCCGCACAGGATTTGCAAGGTGTTCCGAGGGAGTTGGCCGAGCACTCTTTGAACGTAAGACCCGGAGCAAGGCCGGTGAAGCAACCTCTCCGCCGCTTCGCCGAGGATAGGAGAAAAGTCATTGGAGACAAGATAGCTCGGTTACTAGCAGCAGGATTTATCATGGAGGTGCTGTATCCGAATTGGCTCTCTAATCCGGTGCTGGTAGAAAAGAAGAAGGACGATCCGAACGTGGCAGCGGTTTGGCGTATGTGTATCGATTACACGAACCTGAACAAGGCGTGTCCAAAAGATCCATTTCCATCGCCGAGGATAGATCAGGTCATAGACTCAACCGCGGGATGTCAACTGTTGTCATTCATTGATGCATATTCTGGTTTCCACCAGATACCTCTGAACTCGGATGATCAAAGAAAGACTACGTTTATTACCCTGTACGGGGCTTATTGCTATCACACTATGCCGTTTGGTTTGCGTAATGCAGGTGCAACGTACCAAAGATGTATGCAAAAATGTTTGCACGACCAAATAGGTCAAAACATACAAGTATACGTGGATGATGTGGTTATCAAGACCAAGGAAAGCAAAACGCTCCTTGACGACATCAGGCAGACATTCGCGAACTTGAGAAGGTTCCGGATGAAGCTTAACCGAAAAAATGTACCTTCGGTGTCCCGGATGGAAAATTACTCGAATTTCTCGTCTCCAGCCGAGGTATCAAAGTTAATCCAACTAAGATACGATCCATCGAACGAATGGAGCTGCCGAAGTGTATTAACGATGTCCAGAAGTTCACTGGGTGCCTGGCATCGTTGAGTCGGTTTGTATGTCGGTTGGGAGAAAAGGCACTGCCTCTCTACCAACTCATGAAAAAGTCGGATAAGTTCGTTTGGACGCCATAGGCCGATGAAGCCTTTGTCCACTTAAAAAAGATGTTGGCCACTGCACCAGTGTTAGCCTCTCCACTATCAAAGGAGCCAATGTTGCTCTACATAGCCGCAACCAACCGAGTTGTAAGTGCAGTGATTGTAGTAGAGCACAATGAAGAGGGTAAGTCGTTGCAGAGGCCAGTATATTACTTGAGAGAGGTATTGTCTACATCAAAACAGAACTACCCGCACTTTCAAAATGTGGCATATGGTGTCTATATGGCGGCAAATAAGTTAAAGCATTACTTTGAGGAGCACCCCATCAAAGTGATATGTGAAGCTCCCATATCCGAGATAATGGGTAACAAGGATGCGAGTGACAGAATTGCAAAATGGGCAATTGAGCTAGCCCCTTATGCGCCTCAATATGACAGAAGAGAAGCGATCAAATCTCAGGCTGTGGCGGACTTTTTTGTAGATTGGGCCGAGGTACAATACGAACCACCGCCACCAGATCCGAACTACTGGAGGATGCACTTTGACGGGTCGAAAACCAAAACCAGATTAGGCACCGGGGTTGTGCTTACCTCGCCAAAGAAGGACCAGCTAAGATACGTATTGCAGATCCATTTTGCGGCATCAAACAATGTCGCTGAGTACGAGGCTCTTGTGCATGGGCTCAAAGTGGAAAAAGATATTGGCATACATCGGATAATATGCTTTGGCGACTCGGATTTGGTGGTGCAACAAGTGTCCGGAGTGTGGGACGCCCTGGATCCAAACATGGCACTATACAAATTTCACGTGCAGAAGATATTTGGTTACTTTGAGGGATGCGAATTTCACCATGTACCCCGAGTGGAAAACGAGGCTGCCGACATGCTGTCGAAGCTCAGATCGACCCGACAGGCAATTCCACCGGGTGTAGCATTGGAACACCTCAGAAAACCGTCTATCAGGCCATCCCCAGGAACCGACTCGATCTATGTCCCGGAAGATACGGAATCTGGAGCTGAGCCCATGGACATCGACGCGGGAGGTAGTACGCGAGACCCGGTGACTGCATCAGCCAACCCGGGGATTGCCTCAGCAAACCCGGGGACTACCTCGCTTGACCCGGGGACTGCTCAGCGTGATCCCGTGGATGTTATGCCGGTAGATCAGATGGAAATTGATGAGGACGTATTCCCTCCACAAGCGATACCAGCTTGGGCATTACCTATATTCCAATTCCTGAAAGACAGAATGTTACCCGTTGAGGAGGTGTTAGCCAGGCAAACTCAGAGGAGAGCGAAAGCTTACACGATTATCAATTCCGAGCTGTACAAACGGAGTGTAACCAACGTCCTCCAGCGATGCGTTGACCCGGAAGAAGGGCTTGACATCCTCCGAGATATTCACCAAGGAGAATGCGGGCATCATGCCTCATCCCGAGCCTTAGTGGCCAAAGCATTCTGGCATGGATTCTACTGGCCAAGTGCCTTAGAACAAGCGGAAGATCTGGTGAGAAAATGCAATGGTTGTCAAAGATATGCCACTAAAACACATATGCCAATGTCGGAACTCAAGACCATACCAATTACGTGGCCATTTGCCGTATGGTGCTTGGATATGGTTGGCCCGTTCAAACCGGCGAAGGGAAACATGAGACACATTTTGGTCATGGTGGATAAGTTTACAAAATGGATTGAAGTGAAGCCCATAAGAAAATGTGATGGAGTTACGACCGTAACATTTCTCAAAGACATTATCTTGAGATACGGTTATCCTCATAGTATCATAACTGATAATGGCACAAATTTCGCTGAAGGAGCGTTTGCGCGATTCTGCCGGGATAAGAAGATCCGGCTGGACGTAGCCTCGGCAGCCCACCCCGCATCGAACGGACAAGTAGAAAGATCCAACGGATTAGTATTATCCAGGATAAAACCCCGGCTCATTGAGCCGCTGCAAAGATCAGCGGGGTGCTGGATAGAAGAACAATCAGCGGTACTGTGGAGTTTAAGAACAACTCTGAATCGATCAGCAGGCTATACGCCGTTTTTCTGGTATATGGGGCAGAAGCTGTATTACCAGCCGACATAGAGCATGATTCGCCTAGGGTCACCCAATACACAGAAGCCGAAGTGCAAGAAGCCTAGCAAAATAATGTTGATCTGCTGGAAGAAGCGAGAGAACTGGCACTGTCCAGATCCGCCATATATCAGCAAAATCTCCGACGCTATCATAGCCGGAAAGTGTGCCCTCGAGTCTTTCGGGAAGGCGATCTGGTGCTCCGTTTGGTACAACGTACTACTGGCATGCATAAATTATCCCCTCCATGGGAAGGGCCATTCATTGTGAGCAAAGCATTGTACAATGATTCTTACTATCTTATAGATGCAAAGCCACAGGAAAAGAACAAGGCGGACAGGTCCGGAGAGGAATATAAGCGACCGTGGAATGTAGTACTACTTCGTCCCTTCTCACTTAGCTAAGAAGTGTATGTATCCGAGTCGTCTCATATGTCGGTATGTATGTCGGCAATGAGCTTATCAATGAAATAGCAGCGCCTCGAGCAGTAACTCGGGGACTGCCTTAATAATTATTGTTATTTTCTCTCGTACGTTAGCTGGAATAAGTTGTTCTACTTAACCCGGATTAGTAATGTGTGAGCACCAAAAACCCAACTCTTCGACTTGCTGCTGTCCAACAAGAATTGGCTTCATGGCAAGCAAGAGAACAAGTTTGGAATTGCGTAGCACATGAAAAACGAATTTATTTGAGCTAACGTTTGTTTTTTGGACTAACTCTGTATTTATTTTCAAGTTATTATGCCGAATTATTTTGAGCTAAGCCTAAAAGTTTCTAAGTATTGTTAAAACAATTTTTGAAGCTCGAATTTGTAAGTCGTAAAACCGAATCAAGGTAGACACAGACCGAGCCAGAGGATTGGACGAACAAGAAAATGAAACTCGGGACTACGCCCAAGTTAATCCGCATAGAAACATAGTAGCAAAATATCACATATACAGCATACAGTTGCACCCGGCATACCGGGGATCTGATAAATTTTCAAGTTTTTTGACCTAAGGAGCAGCAGGAGGAGGAAGTTCGACGTCGTCGTCGCTATCTTTAATATCTGAGGCATCACCTTCTCCGTCCTCATCCGACCCATTTTCAACGTTCTCAACGTGCTCGTCCCTAGCGGATTCCAGGAAGCTCGGTCCTTCAACCCAGTCATGGATAGGAGAATATTCGACGAGGCTGTAGGCGCAAGCCTGGTGCCGAGCTACCCACTCCGGATCATTGGTCCATCTGGATCCGGTGTGCCGGCGTGTAAGGAGGCTGAGGTCGATCTTCTCGTACCATGTGAGAATATGGTAAAGGATAGTATCAGTTGTGGCACGCCTAGCGGACTCCCTCCAGAGGTCAAGCTGGGTCTCGATATCCGACAGCTTTTCAGCAAGAAGTGTGATCCTCTTCGGAGCGCTCTCACTGGGCCAGAACGTGTTGAAAATCCGGACTGAAACATCGAGGAGATCTTTGCCGTAGTTCTTGATGATTTCCACACGAGATGACAGGCTGACCAATAGGTCCTCCATGTCTAAGGGAATGCTCTCACCGTCAAGAGCGACGGGAGTACCCCTCTCTCGGCGGAAATTAGCAACAGCAGCGCTCGCAATAGGAGTACCCTCTAGAAAGTGGCCTAGAAACAAGGCAAAGGAAGAAGCTGAAGAAAAGACATATGAAGTAACCCGGAGAATTATGTCGGATAAGGGAAAGGAATTTATGTGAAATGTGGCTGTGAATCCGGGTCAACTCCTTGACACAGTCATCGCGTCTCTTGCGAAGCTGTTCAAGCTCAGCGTTTGCCGACCCAAGCTGGGCGTCAAATTATTTAAGTAGGTCCTGGTCCTTGGAGATCTGGAGAGTAAGGCGCTCAGCTCTTCTATGAAGTTCTGGCCAACCTTTTGGAGCTCGGTTTGGTGTTGGGCCTTCATCTTCTCCATCTCAGCCTTGAGCTTGGCAATCTCGTTGTCCTTAGTCCGGAGGAGAGCGAGCTCATCATCCTTTTTCTTTAGCTCGGCTTGATGCTGCCCTGCTTGTTTGAGAAAATGCAGCATCATATCAGGCACGGGCACACTATCCTCAAGCGATGCTGAAATAGTATGTTGACCCGGCAGAGCCGAGGAGTGAATGTTTGCCGAGCCAAGGAGAAGGGGAAATGGAAAACACTACGAGGTCGGACAAAAGAGGACATACCCCTGATTTCCTCCAAGTTCTTCCACATGATCTTGTTCTCAGCCTCCACCCGAGCTGCAGAAACCGAATGAGGAGATTAGTTCGGCAGAAGAAGGTGAAGAAAAACGGAGAAGTGCCGAGGGAGAAAATTACCCCTCTTTTCATGTTCTGCAATAAGTGCAACATGTTTTGCGCGTAGCATCTTGTGGGTATCCAGCAGGCGTTGGAATTCAGCACTCCGGCGATTGGTGGTTACCTGAAAAAAGTATAGAAGTGTAAAATTAGCTTGGTGCATATTCGAAGTGTACAAGATCCGGGCCGAGTGGAACTTAACCCGGCTCTAGGTGTGTGCATATTCGAAGTGTACAAGATCCGGGCCAAGTGGAACTTACCCGGCTCTAGGTGTGTGCATATTCGAAGTATACAAGATCCGGGCCAAGTGGAACTTAACCCGGCTCTAGGTGTGTGCATATTTGAAGCGTACAAAATCCGGGCCAAGTGGAACTTAACCCGGCTCTTGGTGTGTGCATATTCGAAGTTCACATGGAGCTACGTTAGTTTTCTAATGAGCATACGGCCGAGTAACAAGCTACTCCACCGGAGGCTCGGGGACTAATGGTTATTATCTACAGCATGTAAAGGAGAAACGACATACCTCCATCATTTGCCTCGCGAGGTTAATTGCCTTAGTGGCGGTATTCATTTGGGCGGAGAATTCTGCGGGGCCGAACTTTTACGGGAGATCGTCGTTGTGGACGAACTCCGCCTTGTTCCAGTTCATGACGAACTCGATAAGGCTCGGAGGGTACCGCTCACCGGTGGGCATATGGGGTGCCACCAAGCCCTTCGCGTGCGCTTCTTTCCTCCCAACCAAGGAAAGAGCTGGGCCGGTATGCAGAACCATCTGCTGCGCATCAGTTGGCTCGGCAGGAACATCCTCCACTGCTGGAGTTTTCTTGGGAAGCATCGACGATAGGGTTCGCTGCCCACCCTCAACAAATGCAGACTTGGTGGCATCCGGAGCCTTTTTGCCCTTAGCTTGGTGGGAAGAAGTAACTGTAGTGGATTTCCCCTTAGAAGCTGCTGGAGTAGTTCCTCGCCGAGGTTGAGATGACTCGGACGAGGCGGAAGAACTTGGCACTGGAGCTCTTGTAGCTGGACTTGGAGCTGTTGTTGGTTTTCTTGGTGCCGGAACAGTGCTTTGGTGCTGGCTCCGTAATCTTTGAACCGCTGTTGGTGCTGGTGTTGAGATAGACTCGGTGGCTGCTGGTTGCGGCGATGCCGAAGTGGTGGACGCCATCGCTGGACCGACCCCTCCCGCTCCGAGGTCGCGTTCCTCTCGACGAGGTAGTGCGGAACCCGGAGCAGCCGCAGAACCCTCCGGAATAGGGCTCAGCGGACGTGACTCGTCATCACGAGGAGGAGAAGGGCCAGATCGAAGGGGTGAAGAGATGCTTGATCCGCTCTGAGGGACCTCCACCGGAGCCCTGAAGAAGAGAATAATGTCAGAAGAGAAATTACCACGATGCAAGGAGAAGTGAGTTACGCAACGAAAAATGACTTACGCATCCGAGGTTTCGGCCCCCTTAGGTTTCCGGTCCCTTCGTGCTAGGGCTTTGCCTGCCGGCTTGGAGGCAGTCTTGTCTCTGGCCTTCTTTCGCCTTTTTGTGGGCTGAGAAGGTTCGGAAGAAGAACTTGATGCGGCTCCGCGCTTCTTCTTCGATGCCACCGGAACCGGCTCGCCCGTAGCAAGTGGAGGATTCTCGTGGATATGCCTACCAGGGTTAGCTGATGCCGGAAAGGCAAAAGAAAGAGGAACAGCATCAACAGGTTCAATCACGTCGACATCCGAGTCATCCTCATCATCGGGCCAGTCTCTAAGAGAAGAGAATTTACCGCTGGGTCGTTTTGTAGCGTCGGTCATAGGGAGAAACATCTCCTGGTCCGGCTCCTCCTCATCCGGGATTTTTCGGTCCGGCGCCCACTTAAGGGTCGGATCCGTACCATCCTCGAGAGTTTGCTGAAGGAACAGCTAAGAGAAAGCATGAAGAACAGAGTCAAAGATACAACAAAAACCGACACATATTTGATCCAAAATAAGTTTGCCCCGCGAAGCTTACCGTGGGAGGGAGCCTGTCACGACAGAAGTGCTCCATTCCCCATGTCCATTCGGTGGAGAAATCCTTGTGGGTGGTGAAAAGAGCCTTCACCCGGCGAAAAATCTCCGTGTTGCTCAACTCAAAGGAGGAGGTTCGGTTGGGGTTGCGGCTGAAACTCATGTGGCACACCTTGTGGGTGCGCTTCTGGAGGGGAGAGATTCGGTTGCGCACGAACGTGATCATAGCATCCTCGTTGCGCAATCCGAGTTTCTTCAGCTCCGCGAACCTCTTGTTAACTTCGTTGGCCAGAGCTGTGGGCTTCTTGGAGACCTCCTCCCAGAATTCCGGGTCAGGTGGACCCGGAGCGTAGGGCAGCAACCGAATCAAATCTTTAGTGCCCGCATTCCAGACATAGAAGAAGGTCCGGGCCCATCCTTCGCAGGAGTCAAGCCCGGTGACCCGAGGGAAAACGGAAAGTCTCCAGGGTGAGATGGAGGCAGCTCCGAATTGGGTGAGCTGCTTATCCTCCGACTCTACTTGGATGTTGGGGATGACGTTGCGATGAAGGCCGAAAAACCGGATCCACAGCTCCTTCGTGGGCCATAGTCCGGTGTAGCCTTCGATCGTAGAGGCTAAGGCAGAGACAGAGGTGATAGAATTGGCTGGGAGATGGTGCGGCTGCAGGTGGTAGGTGCTAAGCCAATCCTGGAAAAAATCGCTCACCGGTAGGCCGAATCCCCGCTGAAAGTGGGACAAGAACACGACGAACTCACCCGGATTGGGTGAGGGGGGCAGTTCGACGGAGGGGAGACGAGCGACGACGCCGGCAGGAATGCGTCTGGTCTGGTAGAGCCAGTCAAGGTCATCTTGACAGACCCACGATCCGGCCCACGCGCCACGGTCCGCCGCGGCGACGTCCTCCTCCATTTCTTGCTCGGCGATGGCGAGCTCCTCCTCCGTCATCTCGTGCTCGCTACCCTCGCTGGCGCTGGCGGCGGCGGGAATCTGAGGCCTGGATTGGCGAGGACCCGTAGCGAAGAAGTTGCGCAGCGGTGGCTGCGATGCAGAAGCACGGGGAAAGTGCGGCGGCGGCGCTGCTGCTAGAAGCACTGGCGGCGGCGCGGTCGCTAGGAAGACGAAGGAGAAGAGCAATGAGCAGAGGGGCGCAGAAGTGGGAAAAATGCTAAGGGGTGCGCCCCTCCGCTACTTAACCACCCCTTGAGAGGGTGACTGGGATCGCGATGTGCCAACGAGCCACATGACGTGGCCGTGTATTACCTGCATTAGCCAATCGGAGAAGACCCACACAGAGGGCCACAAATCGGGGGCAATCCCGTGATGTGACGCACAGATGCGGTAAACGAGGAAGCAGGCATGACGTGACCCACGCATAGTGATAACTGACACCATCGTCTATGTGGCGGTTCGGGCCCTTAAAATAAGACAACGTAATGATTAGCCTCCACGTGGGTTGGCGTATGAAAGAAGGAAACGAGGCCCGGATCAAACCATGGTAACCATGGGATCCGAGCCAAAGTGGTAACCCGGCCGGCAAGTGAAAACTTGGAACATGTGAAGGGAACGTAAATCCATATAATCCGAGATAAAGAGCTGACTTGGAAATAACATCCAAGGCTCGAACATAAATGAACCTGATGTGGCCTTAGCGGCCAAGGCAGCTAAGACCGCACCAGCTTCGGGGACTAATGTTGGGGGGATAACCCCGGGTAGGGTCACTCCGGGGTATAGAGGCCGAGTTACCCGAGGTTCGGCAAGGCCAAAGCGGATGCTGGACGGGTCAACTCCAGGCAGGCTGGATCACGGGGTAACCCGGACCAGGAGGGGGCCGCCTAACACTGTCTCAGCCAACTTAAGGAGTAAGTCGGAAGTGCCCGTCTAACTTGTATGCAGGAACAGGTATGGCCGGATATGCTATGATCCGGGTCCCCAGTTAGCTTCTGGGAGAAGGAAGGAATCTCTCTGGTCAAAAAGAAGGTCCGGTACGCACTGCATGAGCGAAGCAAGCAAGGGCAGGACCACCGGGTCATGGCCGGCAAGGGTGACGACGCCTATGTCGGCTGACGCAGGCGCCGCAGAGGCTTACGTAGCTAAAGCATGTATGACGCGGGGGAAAGCACCCCGGTCGGGTTACCACTTTGAGAGGAGGCATATTCTTAGGAATATGCCTCCACATATGCCCTAGGCAGAGACCGAGCCCCCTCTATATAAGGGGGGCTAGGGTTTCAATAGATAGGGGTTTTTTTTGAGGCCATAGGGTTTTGGTAAAAGTTCTAGAGGTGAATTGTGGGTGAGAGTAAGAGAGCCCATTCTTCCTCCTCTCGCCAATACAGCTCAAGGAGCACTTGTAATCTTGAGGAAAAAGCAATACAAACTTCTGTGTGGAGAATCACTCCACTATCCCTCCCTGGATTCCCCTAGCGTGTATTAGTCCCCACCTTTAGCCTATCCATGGCATCTGCCATGACACCACCACGACACACCCATGATAGGAGCGCTTCTAAGAGTCTCCTTGAGAGGCATACTATTAGACCCAAATTGTCTCCTATTGCTAAATTTGCTGCTTCTCCCATAAACATTAAAGATAAAGATTATGATTTCTCTCTCGATCTCTCTTACATAGCTATTGTTGAGAAAGAACCTTTTTGTGGGACTAAGAATGAAAGTGCGGTAGCACATATGAATGAACTTTCTACCATGAGTGGCTTGTTTTCTGATGATATTAAGATGCGTACTTACTTTGTTGCTACGATTTTCCCCTTTTCACTGAAAGGAGAAGCTAAAACTTGGTTTAGTAATTTACCTCCTCGATCTATTGATAGCCCTGATTGCTTGATTAGTACTTTCCTGCAGAAATATTTTCCTCCCTGTGCTAGACATGCTATTTTGCAGGAACTTTTTGATTTTAAACAGGGAGAAAAAGAGATATTGCATGAATCTTGGGCAAGGTTTTGTGCTTTGATTCATGCACATGCTGGAAGTCCATTACCTAAGAATGCGTTTCTTGATATATTTTATAATGGACTAACTGAAGAATCTAAGACATACCTAGATAGTTGTGCTGATTGTGTTTTCAGGAATAGGACTCCCAAAGAAGCTGAGGAATTAATGGCTAAAATAAGCAAGAATTATGAAGATTCAACTCCTCCGGAACTAGCTATACCTGAAGTAGTTATACCTGAACCAGCTATACCTGCGCCTATACCATTATCAAAAAAGAGGGGAGTTATTGAATTAAATGATGAAGTGATGAAGGAAGCTAATAAATGTCTTAAGGAGAAGGGAATTAAAGCTGCATATGTCAAAAATTTACCTCCTATAGAAGAATTATGTAAGCCTATCCCCTACTCATCCACTATTGAGGTACACTCTCTCCAACACTCTGATGAAGGTGATATCCCTTACTCTAAACCTCCTGATTAATGCTTAGAAGAATTCGATATCTTTATTGTTAAGCAGGATAATTTTAATAAAAGGGTGCAAAATCATCTAATGGAAAACACTAGAGCTATTGTTGAGTTAAAATATATTGTGGAATGAACCTGTAATGATGTTAAAATGATTGTTAAACACTTTCAAATGGTTCAAACTCAAATAGATCAACTCATTAAAGTGCAAAAATACTTGCTAGTTAACGCTGCTAAAGAAAAACATGCTTATGAAATTAGAACAAGAAGTGGTGTTGCTACCCATGATCCTCTATATCCTGAGGGGCATCCTAGAAGAATCGAGCAGGATTCTCAACAAGCTGAAAATAGTGGTACTACCCATAGGAAAAGAAAAAAGAAACATAAAACTATTGTAGAACCCTCTAAACCTGCTAAAGATCCTAATAGTATATCTATCTCTGATGCTGAAACTGAAAGTGGTAATGAAGAAAATGATGTTCCTGATAAAGAAAAAGTTGAAGAGGAACCTGAAAAGCATACTAAGAATACTAAATACACTAAAAAATATTTTATTGCTAAGAAACATGGTAGTGAAAGAGAGCCTTGGGTCCAAAAACCTATGCCTTTCCCTGATAAGAAACACAAGTCAAAGGAAGATAAACACTATAATAAGTTTTGTGAGTGGATGAAACCTTTATTCCTGCAAATTCCTTTGACTGATGCTATTAAACTGCCTCCTTACTCAAAGTATATGAAGGATATTGTCTCGAATAAAAGGAAGATCCCTAATGAAGAAATTTCTACTTTGCTTGCTAATTATTCCTTTAATGGTAAGGTTCCAAAGAAACTTGGAGACCCAGGGATTCCAACTACCCCTTGCTCTATTAAAAATAGTTATGTTAGAACTGCTTTGTGTGATTTGGGAGCTGGAGTTAGTGTTATGCCTTTCTCTCTCTATAAGAGACTTCAACTGGAAAAATTAATACCAACTTATATATCTTTGCAAATGGCTGATAAATCTACCACTATTCCTGTTGGTATATGTGAGGATGTACCTGTTCAAGTGGCTCATAATTGCTTGATATTAACTGATTTTGTTGTGCTTGAAATGCCTGAAGATGATAATATGTCTATTATTCTTGGGAGACCTTTTCTTAATACTGCAGGAGTTGTTATTAATTGTAATCAAGGAAAGGTGAATTTCAATGTTAATGACAAGGAACATACTGTCTATTTCCCCAAGAAGATTGATAGGACTTATGGTTTGAATTCAATTGAACATGTTGAGGGCATTCAAGTTGGAGAAATATATTGTCCCATACCAAGAGAAAAATTTGAAACTATTATGATTGGGACCATTGCTATGAAAGTTGAGGTAACATAATCATTAGTGGAATACAAAGTTTTGTTTCGTATAAAATTGTTTTGGTAACAAGACCTGACCAACCTTGTTAACAAAAGGATTTCATTGAACAAAGCAATGTTTTCACCATGATTATCTCCGCTTACTTCTATTCTATCCATTTTAGTTTTTGCTTTCGTTTAGTTTTCTTTTCTGTTGTTAGTTGCTTGCTTGTTAGAGTGTCTTAGAAATTCTGTAGTTCTAGCCTTGTTTTGTCTTTGCATCATTCCAAAAAAAATCTTTCTGGCAGAAAATCATTCATCTATCCCTGAAAATTGCCCGAAAATAAAGTGTCTCGAAAAATTCCAGAAAATTCATATTAAATTTTTACGTGAAAAAAGGGGTAGAGGAGTGCCTGGAAGGTACCAGGGGGGCCCACTAGGAAGGCACATCACCTGGTGGCGCGGCCTGCCCTAGGTGGCGCCATGCCATGGTGTGGGCCACCCCTGGCCCTCCACTTACTCTCTCACTTGCCACTTTCTTCTCTCTCCCGAGTAAACTCTAGTTCATTTCTCAAAATCGCGTTCTTGCTGTGCTTGCTCTCGATTTTTCGATCTCCTTGCTCAGCCCATCTTTGCTGCTGAAATTTGGAGCATTTGTTCTCCGGTATGTGACTCCTCCGCTTGTCCAAGTAGATTTGTGTTTAGTAGTTTATATCTTGAGTATTTTGCTGTTGTAGGTGACGGGTTATGAGAGCTTGTAAGCTTGTTTGATGCTTAGAGATATAGTTTTGATGCATGTTTAGGCCTCTTACAGGTCCCTATGAGTAGTGCCCTTCATTATATTCACTTTGCAATCACTTGTTTAATAGGTGTTTAAATTTTAGAATAGAAGATGAATGAGCATCACCTAAACCAGCATGAACTATGGGTGCATGAGGTTATGAAGGTTCACCGGGAGGAGGAAGTTTTTCCTTCCATTTATCCATGCTCTGAGTTCATGAGAGCTGCAGGAATTCTCCAGGATTTCCACACTTTGGTTTCTAATGCAGGATTGGAGCACTTTTTGGAAGATGAACCTTGTCAATTTGTGAAGCTAACCATGTCTGTGGTGCAGGACTTTCAATTTAGTTACTCTTTGCCTAACCCCATGGTCCACTACAAAATTTACAATATTGTTGTCGACATTTCTCTCGATGACTTCTATGTAGCTATTAAGGTACCTCAGTGGGGATCATGTAGAAGTATTAAAGAGCGACCTGCACCACTCATGGATTTATACGTAGAAATTTGCCAAGGGAGCAGCTTCTCGAAGGAGAGTGGGAAAATCAGTGACATTCATCTCCCCTCCATTCGCTACTTTGCTTACTTTATTGCCAAGTGTGTTCTTGCTAGGGAAAATGCCAATAAGTTATCTTCGTATGATCTAGCATTCATCTCTGCTGCTCTTAAACGAGATAGGGCTTATAACTTGGGTGCCTTGATAGCTTTTCGTCTTGCTGCTAACCGCGAGAAAGGTGGAATTTGTGGGGGCCTCATTGCTTCTCGTTTACTAGCATTGCATGGTTTATGCCTCATCATCTAGACCTACAGTTTCTCATAGAAAGGCTTGATGTTAATTCCATGATACAGCATAAATTTGTTTCTTCATGGGCTAGTTTGAGTGAGTTGTCTTATGAATTAACCTTTCTCAAAGCTGGTTGGAGAAGGAGCAAGTCCGAGCGCGTTGTTCTTTTGCCTGCACCTGTTTTGTTTAACCTTGATAACAGGGTAGGATGGTTCCTCATGGAGGAGGAGTTTGATACGTACTTGGGAGAGCTCTCCCAACAGGAGCAGGATACTAGAAGGGAGGTCACAGATGATTTGGTTCAGCCCTCGAATGAGGGGGAGTCTTCATATTAGCAGCCTACTTACGTCCCAAGGGCCTAACTAGGATCATTCTTGCAATGACCCGCCTGCTTGGAACCCTTACTCGTCTTTGGATTGGTACCCACTTAGGCTAAAAGCCTAAGCTTGGGGGGAGGTACACCGACACCACACTCATCTCCATACCATTTTGCGTCGGTAATTTGTATATTCATGTTCCGTTCTTTTTTTAGTTTTTGTTCTTTCTTTGCTTTTGCTTTCTAAAACACAAAAGACCAAAAATATTTCTATTGTTTCTCGTTGGTTTGCTTCTTCTTTTTGCCTTGCACTACTAGGAAATAGCTTATCAGTGGCGCACCTTTTTTCACTATCCGTGGCGCATTTCCTAGTCTCAAACTTCAGTGGCGCATATGGCCAATATGCGCCACAGAAGTTTTTTTCCAAAATTAAAAAAAAAGGCGGGCCAGATCTCAAACTTCTGTGGCGCATATGGCTAATATGCGCCACAGAACTTTTTTTCAAATTTCAAAAAAAAAACCGAGCCAGATCTAGATCTAGTCGGAGTTGGTGGTGGTGGTGGTGGTGGCTAGAGGAGGGCTAGGAGGAGGTTACCGGAGTTAGTGGTGGAGGAGGAGGAGGAGGTTGCCGGAGTTGGTGGTGGAGGAGGAGGTTGCCGGAGTTGGTGGTGGTGGAGGAGGAGGAGGAGGTCGCCGGAGTTGGTGGTGGAAGAGGAGGAGAAGGAGGTCGCCGAAGTGGTGGTGGAGGAGGAGGAGGAGGTTGCCGGAGTTGGTGGTGGAGGAGGAGGAGGAGGTGGTGGTGGTGGTCGCCGAAGTTGGTGGTGGTGGAGGAGGAGTAGGAGGAGGAGGAGAAGTGGGGAGGGGAGAAGTGTGGAGGGGAGGAGAGAAGTGGGGAGGGGAGAAGAAGTGGGGAGGGGGAGAAAAAGGAAAAAGGAAGGGAGAAGGGCGCCGACGGGATTCAAATTTCGAATCCCGCCCAAGACTTCTGTGGCGCATATGGGGGAAATGCGCCAGAGAAGTTTCTCCCCCTATTTTATTTTTTTGCAGTAAAAAATCTTCTACCCTAAATAACTTTTTACTCTTTTCGAATTTGGGGATTCTGTAAAATTCAGAACGACCCTGGGTCGTTGAATTCGAGTAGGAAATTTCGAGATGATCATTTTGATAGGTTAAAGATTTTTTCGACATCGTATGCAAAAGTTAGAGCTATTTTACGGTGCCATGACCTATTTTTGCAAAATACATCGAAATTCATGTTTTTCAATTTTGTCTAGATCTATACCTTAAAATCTAACTACAACTTAAAGGAATTTTTTTTGAAGTTTCTAGCATTTTTGTTTATTTTTAACAAAACTGAAAAGGCGATCCACGGGGGGGTCTGTTTTCCCCCCTATATGCTTGTTCTGTGGCGCATACACCTATATGCGCCACGTAATTATCACTGTGGCGCATATGGACACATGCGCCACAGAAGTTTCTCCCGCTTTTTTTGCTGCTTGGTCCCATCAACCTTCTGTGGCGCATATGTCTATATGCGCCACAGAAGTTTGGCACTTCAGTGGCGCACACGAAAATATGCGCCACAGAAATATGGACTTCTGTGGCGCATATTGGTTTCGTGCGCCACTGAAGTGCCAAACTTCTGTGGCGCATCTTTTCTAGTGTGCCACTGATATATATTTGTGGTGCCGTTTTACATATGCGCCACTAAATGTCTTGTCTATCTATAAGATGTTTCCTAGTAGTGTTGGTTTGTTTTTCCCTTTTTGCTTTGTTTGAACTATTCAAAAAACCCAAAAAGATTTTGCTTTGCTTGTTCTTCCTTTTTGGTTCTTCTTTTAAAAATCGAAAACACCAAAAATATGGTATGTTCTTGTTTGGTTTTGTGAGTTTGTTGCAAGGTTCAGCGGCTCTCAGTGGGATTGGTTTCATATTATTATTCAAGCCACACAAGTGAAGGGCAATAATGAGGATTAATGACAACTTGAGCTGTGGTAAGAGGCTAGTAACGAACTCTATTTGTTTTCATTTTTGTACATATACTCATCATTGTGGGCATGCTTAGCCTATTCGTGTAGGGTGTATGTTATCTTTGGATGCTTAGTAGTTCTTTCTTTCATATGATTAGTCCCAGCTTGCTAAATAGTTTGTAGCATGTCATATGAATGTTTGCTTGCATTACTCTATTCGTAGCTTGGTATGACACCGTGGTATCCTCCTCTGAATGTTTCATTTGAATTGACTTGGCACATGCTCACGCATGCATATGACTGAAATAATCAGTTAAGCCTCGATGAATTATTTTGCCTTGAGGGTCTTGAATCAATTTCATGCCATGATTACTCCTGTTTTGTTGCAAGCATGATTATGACAGCTATTGCTCTCTCGTTTGTCACTCCCTTACTATTGCTAGCCTTCACTTTCACTGAGTATGTTTTACTCATGTTTCCAACTCCCTAAAACCAAATATTGCCAAAGTGTCCACCATACCTACCTATTAGCATCATTTGCTATTTCCGTGCATATTCAATATGCCTTATTTTCTTCCGAATAAAATGTTTGCTTGTTATGAGAAAGTTAGTTAGTAAAGATCTCACGAACTTGATGGCACACTTTATTTTCTGCACTTAATAAACCTGAACCATTGTGACTGTCCATCAAAGTTATATGCTTGCAAATTATAGGTTGGGGATTAGCAGAACCGTGCTGTCACGGGGAACACTTTCAACACCTGTAAATATATACCCAGTTGATACCATGCTCTTTTGTTTGCGGATGTCGTCAGTGTGAAATAAAAGGGGAGCTTGTAAGTCCATGGAGTTATGTATGTGTGTTAGACAAACGCCTGGGCCGCCGGTCTAATCCATGCTGTCATGGTGGAAACCTGCAGCGCAACCATAATAAGTATCTATGAAGCATTCTTCTTATAAAAAAGAGAGAGATATTGAGAAAAAGAAAAGAAAAAGAGATTTGAGAAAAGAGGAAAGAGAGAAAAAACACCATTTTCCCATGGTCAATAAGAAGATTGCTGAGATACTCATTGTCTGCTTGCCTTGTCATTTTGATATGGGGATTCTTCCGTATCATCGGGCAAGGGGTACCCCGTTGGCGGTTCTCTATGATACGCACATATTTACGATGACAAGAACCTATAGGTAACTAAAGTTGAGTAGCATGAGGAGTGGCCCTCGTACTCAAGGGACATGGGATTTCCAGTTTATAGTCTGTCAAGCATATAACTCAGATTGGACCTCACTTTCACCTTAAGCATATTAAAGATGCTTATGATAGGGGCAATGAGAGCTCAAAGCTAATTAGTACCATACTTTCAGCATTTGGAACCCTTTCAAACTATTCAAAACCTTTTCATTTCCTTGTTGAGTCTCCACATATTCTATGGGCACCTTCTTGAGAGCATAGTTGTCATTCTTAGTGTAATGTGCTTGTCTCAAAACTTGATTATTTGTGTTATGACTCTGATGCTTGTATCTTTGATATTTTTACTTCTAGTCTTCACCTGAACTTCATAGGTGCCTTGGCATTCATAATCAAAGGCAAGCGAGATACCACTCTAGCATAGCTTGTTATGAGCATTGTAATGTTGCTTATATTTGTGCTTCATGCTACTTATTATTTTTGAGTTGGAATCTCTTCATAGCTTGCAATGCCTATTAAGTAAACTTAGTTGCATACTCTTTATTATGAATTGTCTAAGTAGTTGATCACATGCTGAGAATATATACATGATATGAAGCAAATGTGTTCGTGAAAGTTCTTTTATCACACTCAGTTTTCAACTGAATTGCTTGAGGACAAGCAATAAGCTAAACTTGGGGGGAGTTGATACGTCCAAAACGTATCTACTTTCCCGAACACTTTTGTTATTGTTTATCCTCTAAACTTGTGTGATTTGGATGCAACTAACACGGACTGACGCTATTTTCAGCATAATTGCCTTGGTGTCTAGTTTTTGTGCAGAAAATCAACTATCAGGAAAAATCGCGGAAAATATGCCAAAAATCCTATTTCACCAGAAGACTCCCGGAGCCAGAATACAAGATGGAGTGGGGCTAGCCACACCACACGCCGCATGGGCTGGGCCAGCCGCTGGGGTGGTCCGCCGCCTGCACACCCCCTCGGTCTCCCTCTTCACCTATAAGATGGCTTCTGACCTAAAAACTCAGGGGTTTTTGACGTTTTTCCAGAAGGAGTTCCGCTCCGCCACCACCACCAGATTCCACGATTCGGAACCAGAAACTCCGTTCTAGCACCCTACCGAGACGGGGAATTGGAGGAGATCATCGCCATCATCATCACCATCGCTTCTCCATCGACCATCCATATTTCCCCCATCTATGAGTGAGTAATCCCCCGCTGTAGGCTATGGGGATGGTAGGGATTGGATGAGATCGTTCATGTAATGGCATCAGATTGTTAGGGCATGGTGCCTAGTATCTTCTATTAGTGCTTTATGACTTTGTTGCGACTTGTTATGCTTAATGCTTGTCACTAGGGCCCGAGTGCCATGATTTCAGATCTGAACATATTATTGATTCATTATGATAATATTGTTTATGGTATTACCTACAAGTTGTATACACACGTTGTTGTCCAGAACCAATGGCCCCGAAGTGATAGAAATCAGGATAATCGGAGGGAATGGCTTTGATGTGAGGATCCCATGTGTTCACTGAGTGTTAATGCTTTACTCTGGTGCTCTATTAAAAGGAGCACCTTAATTTCCAGTAGTTCCCTTGAGGCCCCGCTACAAACGGGCTGGCAGGACAAAAGATGTTGTGCAAGTTCTTATTGCGAGCACGTATGACTATTTATGGAACACATGCCTAGGATTATCTAGTACTTGGATGCTTTATCTTATTTATCTGCAATTGCCCTATGTTCTGATTGCTATGTGAATTGTCTTGTCCATGCAACGCCCATCCATCCATCCCTATGCCTACCGCACTCGAATCCTACTGTTTACTGCTATTGTTGCTACTGTCTTTGCTTTTACTACTGCTGCTACTTTACTATTGCTACTACAAAACTGTTGCTACTGATAAACTGCTGTGAGCAAGATTGTTTCCAGGTGCAGCTGAATTGACAAGTCAGTTGTTAAGGCTTATAAATATTCTTTGGCTCCCCTTGTGTCGAATCAATAAATTGGGTTTCACTTCCCTCGAAAATACTGCGATACACCCCTATACTTGTGGGTCATCACCAATTCTAAAAATGATGATGTTAATAATTGCTGCACTATTAGTACTATCCATGTTCCTTCCAATGATGATATGTTTACAAATGAACACACTTTGGAAGATAATTATTCTACGGCTTATGATGATACTATACCTCCAATATATGATGATTACAATAATGATATGATATTTTCAGTCCACCTACTATTGAGGAGAAAATTATTTATGATTAAAATATGCCTCCTATATTTTATGATTATGGTGATGAGAATAATAATGATAGCTATTTTGTTGAATTTTCTCCCACTACAATTAATAAGAATGACTATGTTTATGTTGCGAATATTAATTCTTTTATGCATGTGGCTCATGATAAGAATGTTTTATGTGATAGTTATATTGTTAATTGTATTCATGATGCTACTGAAAGTTATTATGAGAGAGGGAAACATGGTTTTATGTGTCTCAACAATATTAAGTTTCCCCTCTTTATGTTCATTTTTTTGAAGTTGCACTTGTTTTGCTTTCCTATGCTTGTTGCTTTGTGCTTTCATGCCTTGTTTCTTTACAAGATTATTTTTCATAGGAAGTGGGTTAAACTTAAATTTGTTCTATATTTGCTTCTTGATGCTCTCTTTTACTTCAATTCATATTTCTTATGTGAGCATCATCGAAATTATCATGCCTATCTTAATGGCTATAAAGAAAGAGCTTTTGGGAGACAACCCATTATATTTTTACTTTCAGTTTATTTTTGTTTTGTTGAGTCTTGGAAGTTATTTATTCAGTAATAACCACTTCTTATCCTTTTTGTGTGGTTTTTGTGCCAAGAATAACCTCTAATGAGAGAGAAGTAAGACTTGAGAAAGTTGTTGTCGTGAAACAGATTTTTGTGCTCCACTATAAAAAATCGTGCAAAATCTCTGAATGTCGGATTGAGATGTAATTTTTTGTGCTTATGACGCAGGTTATTATCTAAATTTCTTAGTTCAGCACTTTTCTATTTGATCAAAATAAGGTCTTCTAAAAAATTTGTTTTTACCCGCTGGTCTGTTTTGACAGATTTCTGCCATTATTTGCATTTGCCTCTTAATCTCTTTCTCTTTGAGTTCTCTTTGATCACTTGAGCTTTTAGAAGGAATTGCTACAGTAGCATGTGTTTTAATGGAAGTTTTACTTGTGATGAAACTAAACCATAGGACCAATTATCTTGAATACACTAATGTTGCTAATGAGGATTGTGTGAAGTTTTGTATAAAGGAAATTTTGAAGTGTAGGGGAAGAATAATGTGATAAGATGAAGTATGGACAAAAGCTCAAGCTTGGGGATGCCACCTGTGTCACCCCAAGAAATATTCAAGAAGTACAAGTGTCAAAGCTTGGGGATGCCCAAGGCATCCCCTTCTTCATCAATAATCTCAGGTCTTCTTTCAAGACACTTTATTTTTATTACCTTATGCACTATGTGTTATTCTTGGAGCTTCTTTGTTTTTAGTTTTATTTTGTTTGGTTTTATTAAATAAGTTGGTTGGATCCCAACACACTTCTTTTGGAGAGATACACACCCTGTTATTCATTGCCCAGAACACTCTAATTTTCACTCTTATTGTTCTGCGAGTGTTCTCGTTTGCTAGCACTGCGTTTAGCTTTAGTTTTTGATTGGTGTTGGAAAAGAGTAGGAAGTTTCATGCTTATAGTGGTACAAAAAGAAGATTGTTTTGACTGTGACTTAGACTTTATCATGTCATGCTAGATGTTACTTTGACCATATGCTTAGTGATTATTGTTGTAGCATGACTTGTTTCAAACAATTGATATTGCTTAATGTGCCTTGAAAGAATCATGTGTTGTTTTAGCATACAAAGCATAATATTGTGGTATTCTCCTTTGATGCTTTATTTGGGTTGACTTGGCACATGCTTATACCATGTTAATACTATAAGCAAGTCACCTTAGCCTCTATGATCATTTAGTTTATGACTTGTAATATCACTTTATGCTTTAATTAATAATGTTTTGTCGCTTTGCATGATTATGACCATTAGTGCTCTCTTAGTTGATCGCTCCCAGTATTTTGCTAGCCTCCACATATAGCAAGTATGAGTTCCACTCATGCATCATACCCCCAAGAAAACCAAGTTGTTCCATAGAGTCCACGATAAATTCATATGCATGGTGTGTTACACCATTCCAAGTATATTCATGCTTTTATATACCTTCCAAATTAAACTTGTTATGTGAAAATTAGTGATTAAAGCTCTCACGAACTTGATGGCACACTTTACTTTCTTGCACTTAATAAACTTGAACCATTGCATCCATCTGTGTTGCGTATATGCTTGCACTTTATAAGTTGAGAATTAGCAGAACCATGCTGTCATGGGGAACGCTTTCAACATTGCACTTATTATTCAGTTGATATCATGTTCTTTTGTTTATGGATCCCGGCGGTGTGAAATAAAAGGGGAACTTGTAAGCTCATGGAATTTGTATATGTGTTAGAGAAATGCCTGGGCAGCTAGCCTAAGCCATGCCTAATCATGGTGGAAACTTGATGCATAACCATAGTGAGCATTCTGTGAAGCATCCTCAATAAAAACCTATGCAAATAGGAAATAAAAAGGTCACTTAGATGCTCATTGTCTATTGCCTGGTCATTTTGATATGGGATAGCTCCTGTATCATGGGGCAAGGGGTACCCTGTTGGCGGTTCTCCATGATACACATGTACTTATAATGACAAGAACTTACTTGTCACTAAAGTTGAGTAGCATGAGGTCCGGTACTCGTAGGCAAGGGGCATGAGATTTTCGACTTATAACTTGTCAAGCATATCCTCATAGTTGTTCACTTTAACCTTAATCACCTAAAGATGCTTATGATAGGGGCAATGAGAGCTGAAAGCTAATAAGTACCATAATTTTTGGAAGCTCTTTATGAAACTTGAAATCCCTCTTCCCTCTTATGAAGGGCCTTTCTTTTTTACTTTTATGTTGAGTCTCCATCTTCTATTTTTATGCACCAACTGAGAGAGCATAGTGACCATTCTTAGTTTAATGTGCATTGTCCCAAAACTTGTTGATTGATTCATAACTGTGATATTGCTTGTTCTTAAATTATTTGTATCTAGTCACCCTTATGAACTTTGAAGATGTCCTATGCATTTTTGTTTTGCTATACCATGAGGGACAAGCTGAATACCATTCTTATTATGTTTTATATATGTGAAACAAACAAACATCTTTTATTGCATTGTTATTCATGAATCTTTTGTTTGTACCTTTTTTATGTAACAACATAGTTGCTATGTCTTATTGTTAGAACTCTGTCTTTTATGTTCATGTTAGAGTACTTTGATCCCATCCATCAATGATTTACAAATACTTGATCAAGATTATGATGGTTCATGTCACCTCAAAAATTATTATTTTTATCACTTACCTACTCCTGGACGAGCAGGAGTTAAGCTTGGGGATGTTGATATGTCTTAAATGTATCAATAATTTTTGATGCTCCATGCTTGTTTTGTATCAGCTATCTTATGTTTTGTCTACACTTTGAGGCATTTTTATACATATTCTGCAACTAACCTATGGACAAGATGCCATAGTCCCAGTTGCCTGTTTTCTGCTGTTTTTGGTTTTAGAACAGCCAGAAAAGAAATATTCTTGGAATTGAACGAAACAAAAGCTAAAGTTCCTATTTTTCCTGACACGACACGGAGTTCCAAGGGGAGACGGGGGGATCCAGGGGCCAGGAACACCCTAGGGTGGCATGGGTCACCCCTGGCCGCACCACCAGGCGGTGTGGCCACCCTGACCGACCTATGGCATCGCCTCTTCGACTATATATTCCTCCCGGGACAAAAACCTTAAGTACCAGATCAGAATTCCACGAAAAGTTCCACAGCGCCGCCGCGACCGAAGAGGAGATTCGGGGGACAGAAGTCTCTATTCCGGCACCCTGTCGGGACGAGGAAGTGCCCCCGGATCCATGTCCATCGACTCCACCGCCATCTCCATCGTTGTTGTTGACTCCCGTGATAAGGAGGGAGTAGTTCTCTCTCAAGGCTAAGGGATCTATCGGTAGTTATGTGTCCATCTCTCTCTCTATGCATGATCTTATTGAGATCATGAGCTTTGTAATCTATAGATCTATTCTGCTACTCAAGTGCTTTAATAAATCTCTGCTTATCCCCCACGTGTGTGAAGTTAATAGTGTGCACACCGTGTGGAACTTTGGCTAAGATTACATAAATACTTATCATGAGTATAATTTGAGTTGGATGTGTCTATAAGATTGTGGTGTTTGTTGGAACCATCTAGCGCTCAATATGATAGTGAGGGGTTATGTATATGGGGAATGCGAACTTTAAGGTGTGTTGTTATGGCCCCACATCGTCCAACCGAAGAGTAGTTCAGGGTAGCATCATGAAGATAAGATATTTATATGAGAGTGTCCACTACTGAAAGTATGATCCCTAGGCCTTGTTTCTAAGCATTGAAACACCGTTTACAATTAGTTTTGTTACATGTTTTCTTGCTGCCACTCTTATTTCAGATTGAAATTACCACTTATAATCATACATATTACTTATATTTCACTATCTCTTCGCTGAACTAGTGCACCTATACACCTGACAAGTGTATTAGGTGTGTTGGGAACATAAGAGACTTCTTGTATCTTGATTGCAGGGTTTCTTGAGATGGATACCTTTGACCACTTCCTCCCTGAGTTCGATAAACCTTGGGTGATCCATTTAAGGGAAACTTGCTGTTGTTTTACAAATCTTTGCACTTATAGGTCCAACACTATCTACAAGAATAGAAGCGTGCGTAGACATCAGTTAGCACTAGTCATATGCTCAAACTCCATCATGTTGGTGGATACCTGTAACTCAAAACAAAATTTAGCAAGACAAAAATAAATAAGCAAAAACTAAAAGACCTACAGCGCTTAGCTCCCTGGCAACGGTGCCAGAAAATACCTTGATGACTGCAAGTGCACAGATCCTTTGTAGCTAGTTTCGAAATAAAGATATCGATCCCAAAGGGAGCAGGAGTCTGAAGTCTAATAACTCTTGAAATAAATATTACGATAAAAATGGTAGATAAAGTTCTAAGTGACAAGATAAAATGCGAGTATTGTGTAAAAAGGTGTTTTGGGGTTTTGGGTATAAGAGCAATAAAGTAAAGTAAAACAACTGAGTACAGAAAGTAAGTATCTCGTATATAAGAGAGATTGGAAGTGCAGTAGGGAAAAAGTGTTCTTAGGGAGTAGCGGATACACCACTAGTATTGTAAAGATCTAAGATAAAGATTATCATCATAAATATTCTCAACTATGTATGTGTGGGAGAAACTCCGTATTTGGACGAATAGGCAACAACCTCTGCTCATAGCATCCTCATAACCACATCAGTCAGCAATCGACATCAATCGAATTACTGCACTATTAAGGGACGTAATCCCGTAGGACATATCCCATGGCATAAATAGTGTTTCGTGAGTTTCCTCGGTTTCCCAAGTTGATACGTAAGGGGTGCCAATAACTTTATAGTCACTATAAGTGCTAACACACCTCCGACTACCAATAAGTAGTTTCCTCTATCAAGTCCCTACAAGAGGCAAATATTGAGAGGTCGACTTCTCTCAACATCAAGATGTAGAAAATCTAACACATGGTTATAGCGATGAATATCATAATAGACTTTATCTTATTTCAATCTCATACTAGAGTTTCTCCATCTCCCCAAGAACTAATGATCTACTCAGACATAGAGGCAATCAACATCATGGCAATGGTAATGGAAACAATCATAGATGAATAGTACTTGTATAAATCCACAACGAGTATAGGAATTACAACAAGATCTAGACAAGATGTAGATGGGATGGATGGAGATGGTGGTGATACAGCGGTGGATGATGAAGATCGATGCCTTAGCCTCCCGGATCCGCGCAGGGCGAAGATGGATCCCCTGTGGATGAGTTCCCCCTCCAGATGCCTTCCGGAGGTGAGGTTTCTGAGATTTCTGGGTGTTCTATATGTCGTCTCCTCGAACCAATTGCACGGAGTGAATCTATTTGACGAGGCGGAGGCGGCGCCAACTATATGGCCGGAAAAATTGCTCCACACGTATGGTTGGTCGTTGAGCTCTCTGCCTCCCTTGTTCGCTTCCGGTTTTCTTTTGGTATTATTAATATTTTCCAAATAAGCGATTTACATTATTTTTGACTCCTTTTCTCCATAGTACAACTGCTCCAAGAATTGTATCCATTGGATCCACCATCTGTCCTGATTCTGGTGAAAACAGACATAAAATGTGCGCGCGAACACCGTAAAATACCAAGATCCTACATCTAAAACGCAAAATAGTAATGTAAAACATAATGCAAATATGCACTCATCAAGCTCATGAGGCGTTTTCCTGGCATCGCCTTTTTTATGATAAAGGGCATTTTATTAGTTAAAAGGTTTAAGTATTACACCCGGCCTCTGCATAGCTAGGATGCACACAACCGACATAGTTCACACGTCCAAACAAAGAAATAAAAATAGGCGGATTACATATCAAAAAGAGAAAATGTAGAGCGCCTAAGATGCTAAAGGAGGGCCGATCCGTAGATTATGCTTCCATCCATTTCGGGTAAATAGATCCTGCGTCATATCCTCCAGTCGCGTACACACCTCCGTAAAAAGGTCGCGATACTCCGCACGATGTAGGGCCAACCAAGAGCGTAGGGTGTGGGTACACCGGTAAATAACCTGCAAGAGAGAGCAATTTATATCGTTAAAAACTTTATCATTTCTACATAGCTATAGTGACCATATAATGGCAATCGCTCCAACACGAAGAAGTAACTTATACTTGTGATCTATATCATGTAACCAATTCTCAAAGATGTTGGCAATACTACGTGGTGGATACAATCCTGAAACTGCTTGGGTAACTGACCATATAGACCTAGCAAAGTTGCATTGGAAAAACAGGTGTTTGATTGTCTCATTATGGTGACAGAACACACATATTGGATTTCCATATAAATTCCGTCTAATAAGATTATCTTTAGTAAGGATAATCCCTGGACGAAGATACCAAGCAAAGATTTTGCTTGTAGAGGTATCTTCATCTTTCAGATCATCCTATTATCTAAAATTGGTATGACTGGTTAGACTAGTGCATTGTATAAGGAACTGCCAGAGAATGAACCATTCTCACTTAAGTTCCATCAAAATTCATCAGGTCTAGTTGAGAATTGAACATTTGCTAACCAATGCAACAGTTCTATCCAAGAGTCAAGTCTGGTTCCAATCATATCTCTCCTAAAAGTCACGTTGGAGGGAACGATTCCAATATGGTGGAGATCGTTTCCTCCTTATAACGAACAATAGAATACAATGCGGGATATTGTTCACGGAGTGTAGCAGTGTCAAATCACTTATCCTCCTAAAATCTTATCTGAGATCCGTCCTTAATAGAAAATGTTCCGAAGCAGAAGAAATATTTCTTCGATGTCATCAGACCGGCCCAAAAGTGAGAGTCAACGGGTTTCGAAACCATTTCGGACAATGCTTTTGTACCAACGTATTTTTTTTAAGTAGAGTTTTCCATGTCTCATCTTTAGTTAATAACTTGAAGAGCCGCTTACTAAGTAGGGCTATATTCTTTATCTCCAGATCATGAATATCCAGCCCACCCTGTTCTTTGGGTTCACATAGCACACTCTATTTAGCTAGTCTATACTTTTTTCTTATTGTCCCCCTGCCAAAAGAATCTTTTTTTGCGAAATCTTGATCGGAAATAATCCAACCTTTGTAAGACACCTTTTGGAAGTTGGAAGAATGATATCATATACAATACCATATTACTTAATACTGCATTGATGATTACCAGTCTTCCCCTATGGAGAGAAATTTACCTTTCCAGCTGCTTAATCTTAACTATGGTCTTTCCTTGACGATTTTCTATTCAACATTTTTAAGCCTCCGGTAGTGAACTGGAATACCCAAATACGTAATCGGAAAAATGCCTTGACTACAGCCAAAGAGCTCGTCATAGAGTTCAGCCACATCTTTAGCCTCACCAAAACAGAACAATTTATTTTTATGGAAGTTAATTTTTAATCCTGAAAGTTGCTCAAAAGCTGAAAGTATGAGTTTCATGTTTTTTGTCTTTTCAAGATCGTGTTTCATAAAAAGAATTGTATCGTTGGCGTATTGAAGGACAGATAAACCCCATCCACAAGGTGGGGAATCACCCCTTGCACGCTCAATCATGATAGATAACATATCAACCACTATATTAAATAGCATTTGTGATAAGGGATCCCCCTGTCTTAGCGATTTTTTGGTCTGGAAGTATGTGCCAACATCGTCATTGAGTTTGATGGCAATACTACCCCCGGCCACAA
This sequence comes from Avena insularis, assembly GCA_023614405.1. NCBI lineage: Eukaryota > Viridiplantae > Streptophyta > Magnoliopsida > Poales > Poaceae > Avena > Avena insularis. Next base: position 471,994,927 of record CM042696.1, on the reverse strand, counting down.
AGCTATTGATTAAAGCACGCCGCTCATCTGAAAAACCTTTCATTCTAAGAGTCTGCTGAAGAAAAGACCATTTGACTTTATGATAGGCCTTCTCGAAATAAATTTTTAGAATGACCCCATTCAACTTCTTCATATGTAGTTCATGCACAGTATCGTGTAGGGTAACCACACCATCAAGTATGTTACGACCTTAAATGAAAGCTGTTTGAGATGAACGAACTACATGATCGGCCACTGAATTTAATCTGATAGTACCGACTTTGGTGAAAATCTTAAAACTAACATTAAGAAGGCATGTCGGTCTATATTGTTGGATTCGTTCTGCTTCACTAATCTTAGGTAATAAAATAATCTCTCTAAAATTCAGCCTACACAAATCTAATTGTCCGGCGTGTAGAACACTAAACAACTCGAGAAGATATACATCCCAAAAGGTTTGGTAAAACTCAGCTGGGAAACCATCAGGACCAGGGGCTTTGTTGTGTTCCATTTGGAAAACAACGTTCTTGACCTCCTCCTCAGTATAGGGGCAGTCAATAGATTTTTTTCCTCAACAGAAACCTGGGGTATATCGTCTATTTGGAACTCATCCATAGAGAACTTACCTACCTTTATAGTAGTTTGTAATATAAGACTTCAGCTGGTCATGTCCTTCAATTGTTCCCTCATCTTGCACTAAGGATCGAATAAGCTTCTTCCTGTGTCTGCTATTGGCAACACTGTGGAAGTATCTTGTATTTAAGTCCCCATGCAGGATAAATTAAGCTTTGGGACGTTGATACCATTTGAATTCCTCTTCACGCAAAAGCCGTGCTAACTTCATTCGATTGGCTCTTGAGCTCAATCTCCTACATAGTCAACAAACGAGATTCTTCTAACGCTTAGAGTTCATCTATGGTAGACACAAGCCATTGCTTCTGTTTTTTAGGAATACAAATCGTGTGTCGTGCCCAACCCCCAAGGTGTTTGCGTATTGCCTCCACTTTATTGTTGCACCTCTGGATTGAAGTACACCTCATAACCGGTCTTTCCTATACTGCTTTGACCATATCCCGGAAACCTTCATGTTGTAGCCATCCAAGTTCAAATTTGAATGGTCTAGCGTATCGTGTCATAGGTAATCCGGTAGTCATAACAATGGGAAATATGTAAATATTTAGCCATGTCACGAAAACTTCTGCTATTTAAAAACATGCCATTCGTTGGGAAACTATAACAGATTTTGGAGCTAAGTCTCGTTTCTGAGACTTACTACATTTCCTACCAGAGGCTGATTTTCGACTAGACGCTGTTAGTTCATATATAGAACTCAGCCTATCATCATCAAGAACCACTTCTAGTACTTCACCCACTGATGTGAAAGAAGCTGACAATCAGTTGTGGCACTCGTATCTTCATCATCTACATAGGTGGTATCCAACACGATCGAAGTTTTTGGAATAACCGTTAGACGGTCAAATTCCATCCGCCTCAAGACCTTTGTTAAAATAGAAATACCAGAAGCATTCAAACCAAGACTAACCCCTACACTATTCAGCTTAGAAGAAATATGCGTAGAGGAAAAAGAGAGGAGGGCTTTAGATGATGAAACAGTACCAGATGTGTCCAAATTTATCTCTGCCTTGCGACGCATTGCCTTCGTCGTAGAATCCTCTTATGTAGCAGTGGATCCATCTGCACCCACTGGATAACGCCCACTCCACCTCAGCACAGGAGCCTCCATAAGTGCCTTGGACGGGATACTAGTGGAGGGCAGGGAGATCGTCGAAGGAGCAGCCTCTCCTGCCGCCACGCATGACGTAGTCGAAGTAGCATCCGCTGTGGCCACTAGGCGAGAAAACATCTCGACCCCAGAAACCACATCACCCCATCGCTCTCCATCCGGTCCATGCATGTCGGCCGACTCCAGCATATTGTCGAGGCCTAGCTGACCGGCCGTCGAGAGGTAGCGGCCTGGCATCGCCTGCCTTTTACGGTTAAATCAGTTGCTTTGCTTACTGGCTGAGCACACGGTAATTCCTGAAATTTTCGTTGGTTAGGGATCGCAGAGGAGTAAAATTTATTAGTTAGCGCAACAGGAGTAAGTGACTCAACTACGGAGGGAGTACCCAGCTTCTTCTTGAATTACAACAAAATAAAAAGCTTCTTCTTAAATTGCAAGCAAGCGGAAACTATAGCTAGACCTAGGCATCAACTTAATTAGTTACAGTTAGCATGCATGCATCGGTCAGCTGACGGATCATGCATTACATCGATCACCAACTAGTCAAGCCACCAGAGGGGCCGGGGCAGGAGGGGGGACACCACACGTGTGGGTTGATGTGATGCTTCTTGATCACAAACGACTAATTCTCGGTCGAAAAAACGACTGCTGAACTAATTAACTATATCGACTATACTACCTATTAGCTAGCTTTCCCGCAAAATCAAAAAATCGTTAGCTAATCCTTGGATGCTCTCGCGTCAATGGGCTACGGTGATGCTGCTGGCTAAGTGGCTAGCTTCGTAGAGCTTCCTATGCCGTGCCCCATACTCAAACGGACGCCATCAACCATATGGACGTCTATCTTGTACTGTAGTACGCTCGATTCCGGTACTTCCTCCGATCCATATTACTTAGCACTAAAATATGTCTAGATACATCCATTTCAATGACAAGTAATATGGATCGGAGGAAGTAATATTTTGGTTATCTCACTCTTTTTTAAAAACAAACGTTCGCACATCATTTTAGTTATCATTGTGTACGTGCGGAGAGCGGCTCGTCGGAAGCGCGGTATGCAAGATAGTCCGACGAGCGCTTTTGATATTTGAAACCGCGCTCGCTCGGAAGGTATCCGTCAGCGCAAAGCGGTGGTTATGGGATTCCCTAGGTCGGTCTGACCACCCCTAGAGCCAGGTGGATTCATAGCCTACAATCTCGAAAAATGATGAAGAACGAGAAGAAAGATATAAGAAAAAAAAGATGAAAAGTAGATGAACACAAAAAAAAAATATAGATGTGTTTGTTCGATTGGTATTGTTTCAACTGATCTGCACCCCTCACGTATATAAGGACCAGTTTGACTTTCCGTGCAAGAAAAATATGGTTAAATTCATGTCGAAAACCCTAATTTGGGTCCAATTTGGATGGTTTGGGCCGAACTTTCAAAAACTGTTCGGTTTAAAAGTTATATGAACCTTTCGAACCCTTTTTGAGGCAGTAACGACTTCAGATCAAAATCTCGTAAATATCAAACTTGTCGCCTCGCAAAGACGAAGAAGTTATTGATGGTCTTTTACACTTGTTTTCGTCTCAAACTTAGATTTTGACCAAACTATTTTAGTTATGTTCTGTAGTATTTTAGTTATGTAGGTCGTATTCTTGCTCTATTGAAGATGACTCTAAAATCAAACTTGATCGTCTCGCAGAAACAGAGAACTTTCGTGTTTAATACTTTTTTATCCGGGTTGATCTTAACTGCTTATTCCAGGTCGTAAGCAGATAGATTAAATTAGGAGTTTTTCTGGGTCGCCGGGAACCATTGCTCGTGCCTAGGGACATACATTGTCTGTGGTCCAGCGACGCCGGTTCCGACCCTACTAATTTGGCCTCTGGCGGTATTTTAGTTCTCAAATTTGCATATTATATCGAATCGCGATGACTCAAAAAACAAAGTTGTTTGTCTTGATGAAACGCACAACTTCATCTTGCGCACTTTTTCATTTGAGGTCATCTTAAGAAAATCATAGTTGAAGCCTCCATATGTGAGTCTTCGTGTCTTCTCTGAAAGCAAGCATAATCGGATATCAAGCCTAGTCATACCACGACTTGATTGTGATGGACATGATGCATCTTCAGTGACCAATAATAACCTAAATTCTCATCAATCTTAATAGGTCATCGGTCCAAAACGAGTGCCAACACCAAACTTCAAGCTCACTATCTACATCCATGTACTCGGGAGCACTTGACCTTAGCTTAAGTCAATCCAGTTTGAATTTGATCAAGTCTATCGAAAAGTATCATAATGACAAAATACAATTATCAAATATATCATGTCATTGAGTTTTATAGATGTTGGTACTTCTTACTATAAACTTGGTCAAACTTAAAATAGGTTTAACTGATGACAAGACTAAGTGACCCTGCATACATATATACCCGAGAAATATCTATTCATGGTTAGGAATTTTTGTTGTTGGTACATGGTTAGTATTTTTGTGTCACATGATCAATATATCTTTCATTTCGTTTCACGGGTAGATTAACCATATATGAACAAAGTAATTATTAATCCAAGCATTATCTGTACAATAGCTGCAACCAAAATATGCCATGTAATTTCTTCAGAAGAAGATACGAGAGTACGTTGCAGCATAATACAAGACCACAACTGGATACATGCCAATAGAGAGGATCGACCGATTAAAAATAAATAATAGATGACGTATACTCAGATTTCAGAGGGACGGGTCGATCGGGCAGCGCATGTGTGCAGTGTGTACAGATATAGTATATACTCCCTCCGTTTAAACATCTTATATTTTGAAACGGAGGGAGTACAAGCAATACGTATTACTGCATGTATATTGATGTGTATGCATGCATCTGCCATGGATCGACGGCAGCCGTCTCTCTCAGCGCAGCTATATATATCTCGTCAGTCGCCACTCTGTCCGCTGACTTAATTTCGAAAGCAGGCATTCATATGCAGCATGGGTTTGCCCGGTCGCCCATGAAGCGCCCATTTTTGCTGGAGCAAAATCCAAATCTGAAACTTGTTCGATCCATCTGGCCAACTCCTGTACCTTTCGAGTGCCAGCTCGAGCCCATTAGAGCAACTCTAGCTGATCCCAAAAAACGCGCCTCGTAAAACAGCGTATACATGAGTGCAGAAAACGTGTTTTACCATCTGATATGGTTACAGAATCTATTCCGCGCGAGTCAAACCGGCATAGTATACTTCTATTTGAACATTTTCATGAAACATGACAATAGGCAACCAATAGATGGAATAGTCAAGGAAAATGATACGTATCGTCCCCGGACGATGGAATGATTCCATCGTCCGGGTGCGTCTCCGCTCTCGTGTGGTGGAGCCTTATCCTCTCCTGCCTATCGTCCTCCTTCCTGCCGCTTCCCGTATCCTGCTCTTCTCCACCTCCAGCCTGGCTTACCTACTTTAGCCGGTCCCGACTCTGCTCCGACGCCGGCGCCCACACGAGGCTGCCCTGTACATGCTCCCATCGCCGCGCGCCCGACCACCTCCTGTGCTCCCGCCGGCGAACGCCCCTGCCCCTAACTCCTTCAAGGGGCCTCGAGCCTAGCACACGCGATGCCTGCTACACTGCCTCCCATGGCAGCTGCCCCTCCCAGCAGTTCCCATGGTGCCTGCCCCATAACTCTTCCGGGGCAAGGGCGATGAGCCTGCCGCACGCGCTCCGACGCCAAAACTCCTCCGCCACGGTCGTGTCGATGATGACCATCTCCCCACAGCGTCCGAGGGGATTTTTGCTACAGTAGCATAATTTGCTATCGGCTGCTTGGGTTGTTGCTACCGAAGGCCCTGGATTTGCTACTCTGAATTTTGAATTTTATAGAATTTTTGCTGGAATGGGATTTTGCTACATACCAAAATGGTTTTTGCTTAAATAGTTTTGAGGTTTTGCTACAATTTTGCAAAGTTTTTGCTACGAGATGTCCGACGATGTTTGCGGGCGAGAGTCTCTGGCGATGTCTCCGGCAAATTTAGTTTTTTGCTACATTAGAAGAATTTTTTTGCTACAATCGTCTTGTGGTTTTGCTACAACAGTGTCAACTTTTTGCTACAAGGTCTCAGACGAGAGTCACCAGCACGTTTTTTTCGACGATGTCTCCGGCGAAGTCGGGTTTGCTACATTAGCACAACTTTTTTGCTGCATGGTCTCCGGCGAGGTTTCCGACGGGACGTTCTATTTTCTGAAACGAACCATTTGTTTGCTTCGGAAGCAAAAGCGGAGACATTTGTAGAAAATGGTGTTTTGCAGCAAAACAGGGATTTGGGGCATTTTGGGAGACACGTAGCATGCAGGGAAGCGGGACGATGGGAAACCTCCTATCGTCCAAGGGACTCCTAGCGTTGGCCAATAGTCAGTGGTTTTACTTCTAATTGTTGCAATCAAAGTGACACAAAGCATGGACAATTTTCAACGCATGTGCCTAAAAAGTTGCAAGTAGTAAGAAAATTTCATCAAGTCGTCACCGAGCTCACTGCAGGCACCTCCACTGCCACCACCACTCATCAGAGACTCACCAAGACCACTAGCCGATCCACTTCCACCTCCACTACCGCTTGCTGAAGCACCACCACCTTGAAGAGATTGCCTTCTCATTTCCAAGAAGTCCATACTTGCCATTTTCCACGATTCTAATGTGCGCCCATCCATGTTTTTTGGATCTATCATCATGGTCATGTTCTCCTCGGCTAGAAGGTCCATCATTGCCTTCCTCAACTTGAGTTGGAATCTCCTATCCTCCAAGTAGGCATTGCGCTTCTCATTTTCCGTGGGAGTGCTTGCCACCTTGCAAATTTCATTTTATTATTCTTCTCAGTCATGACCATCTCTGCTTCCAATGTCTTGGTCATCAACGTTTTCTTTCACTTCACCATTTCATCAATTTTGTCCCTCAAGCTTGATGCTTCATCAACCTTTCTTCACTTCTCATTCGCCTTCTTTATTCCATTGGACTTGCCTTTTTTCTTCCACCCTCATTGTTATCATCATCAACATCCAATTGGAGCATGGCCCCTTTCTTGATGGAGCTTCTTGCTCTCCCTCAAACTTCCACTTCTCCCTATTCTCAAGCAACTTCCAACAATGTTGAGTCACAAATGTTTTATATCCTACAATCAAAAGTTGCATATGTTTTTTTTTTCCACGAACAAAAGTTGCATATGTGAGCAATATGATCATTTACTCACAAGTATTTGAGATGCACAAATTACAAAGTACTCACATAGTCATCAATGGAGACACCGTTTGGAGATGCATTTCACATTTTCTCCAGACATCCACTCTAAAAGCTACAACAAGCTTTGATGATATCCCAATGGTCTTGGAGTGATTGATACGAGCGAGGTGTCGAATTGGCAAGCAGAGGCATGGGTTGGAATAACTTTTCTTCAATCCTTTGCCAATAATTCTCCCAGTTTGATCATTGCTAGACACCGCATCGAGTGACACATGCTCCCATCGAAGTATCTTTGATTTTGGTGAAGTTCACGATTGTTGTTCTTTTCTTCCATTGAGAGGCATTGAATACCCCTTCTCTATCTCCTCCACCTCCACCTCATCCTCACAATAACCCTCCCCGCCATCCTCGCTGTACTTGCCATCAAACTCCTCACCATTCTCACCATCAAATGTTCCGAGTGGTGTATCGGCAATGTCAACCGAGCTGTCATTCAACACATTGACAAACAAGGTTGGAACCTCATGCAAATTGTAACTACATTACCAAATAGTAACATTACAATTAGGTAGAGCTAATGAAGTTTGAACTGTGTCGGAGAAATATGAATACCTTGCGGGCTTTTCCACAAACACATTGCGGGTGTCAGGAGAGTTGGCCGGCCCACTGGCGGGGACGACTAATGTGGGTGGAGTGGGGGCAGGCAAGCCGTTGCAGTTCACCGGCATCTCCTTCGATGTGAGATGACTCTCTTTCAGACCAACAATCCCCTACTTCCGCATTCGAGGATGCGGCGCGACCAATGCAGATGCGACAGTGGGAGCTTTTGGACAGTGACTCGAGGACGCGGAGGCGCCTCCCTTAACGATGTGGTGGCCAGCGTGCTTGCGCCTCGAGCCGCCGGTGGTGGAATTGGCATGCACATTGGCGTCAGCGGGTGGGTACCCACGCCAGATGTCGGAGCCATGAGGGGCATCGACTAGGGCCGCGCGTCGTGGAAAGTGACTGGTAGGAGCTCAAAGGGGTCCATGGCGACGATATGCGTATGGTGTGAGGTTAGACTAGGAGTGGAAACATAGATCGACAGCTATGGAAGCTGGGAAGCAGAAAACAACTGAGGTAAAATGTCCCTTCCGCTAAACTATCGAAGCGAGCATAGGGCACCGATATTTGGCCGCGAAACCTGCGCATGTATGGGTTGCTGGGCCATAATCAGTGGTTGTTTTAAGGGTTTCACGTTTTTACCGCATCTGCTAAAGTTTTTTTTACGTGACTAAAGTTGCTCTTACACATACGGCTCAGGAAATCTGATAAATCATGAATTATTTGACACCAAGCCGATTCGGTCAAAAGCAAATATATCACTTAACAATCTAGGCAGAGAACAGTTATTCTTTTCACACTCGGAACATATACATCCATCCATCGCGAGAAAATTGCACAAACAAGGGTCATTGTTGCACAGTGACTTAAATATTTTGTTGCACAAACCGGTGACTCTAGACGTAATTATTTGCAAAGAGTTAGAATGATCTGTTTAGACCGTTTAATAACGTATTAGAACATGGGGATACCTTAGGGAAACTCCAACACTGCCTCCTATTTCTGAATTGGTCCGTTTACATTGGTCCATGGACAAGCCAGAAACTCATGTCCTCCGAGGACATGCTACTGTACCCAGCGGCATCCCCCGTTCGTCCGCGGCTGGGCAATTTTTGCCATTTTCATTTTGCACATTACACACATAAGTATTAATGTGTAAGACCCCTCAGATGATGAGGTAGTGGAAGGCAGGGTTGTTCATCGTCATCGGATTGTAGGCCCTCATAGGGCGAGGGAGCGGAAGGAAGCCTCATTAAGCTGGTGTCATGTTCGAATGAGGCCTACGCCTCGTTGGGAGCTGATTTTTGCCTTTTGTCTGTCGAGCTCCTCCCGAGCTTCTTTGACGCAGACGCGGGTGGCTGCGTCTGCGGAGTTCGTGTGCACCTCGCGGAGGTGCTCCAAGTGAGCTTCGTAGAGGGCTCGTAGCCGATTCATCTCCGACCGGAGGACTTCACTGAGCATGTACCACCTGAAGGGGCGACTGGTGGTCTGGGAGACGGGTACTCGCTGCCTTGCAGGACGAAGCCCCCGGCCACTGCGCCATTGGAGAGACCGTCATACCCACAACTTGCAACAAAACCAACTTTTCCCTTGCCTGCTTTCTTTCTTCTAAAGCGACGATGGCTCGATGAGAAGGCTAGGCGGCGATTGCTAGCGACCAGCGACGAGGATTATAGCATTACTCCATGATGAAAATACATTTTGTATCTATAGATATTAATTTTGTATTTTACATGTTAATAAATTATTCAAAAAACATGGTCAACTTTACATAGTTTGACTTTTCAGAAAAAATGTAGGTCTTATTCATTGAAACAGAAATAGTATTATGTTACATCTATAAATGTGACAAATCTGGAGGAAACATTTCACCATAGCTGGCAGGATGTAAGATGTGTTGTGTAATTGTGTAATCTCCTCATTAGAGCTCCTTGCAATGAATTACCACTACAATCACTGGTTTGTGCAACGAAAATTTTGAGTCACTGGTCCATGCAACAATGACACAAAGAGTTAATGATTTGTGCAATTTCCTCATCTATCGGTTACGTGCTGTAAATATTGTGGAAGTACACCTATCTCTGAGCCATGGGCGGACACAGGGTGTGAATTTAACGACGTACATTCCTGCACGTATTCACTTGATTAAGGAAAATGATACGTATTCCCTGGACGATTCCATCGTACGGCTCGTCGCTCGCGTGACACGTGGAGGTGTGGCCCACCCACGACATAGTCTCTTCTCCCTCTGGCCTTCTTCGTTGTCCTCTACTAGTTACCAAAGAAATGTTTCCCCATCCCTGTGTAGGAACCCAGGCCGCTGAGAGATGAGGCTGGCACCGCGCTGCCAAGAAATGGACCACGCACCGCTTGGCTGTAGTTAACCTAGGCCCTAACGCCACGCCGCTCTCTAGCTCGTCTCCCAAAACCCTACATGGTGGCGCTCTATCTGTGCCATGGAAAGGTAGAGGTCCGCTATCGCGGGCCCCTTGCCACAAGATTCCGGAATGGCCGCCCCGCTGCAAGCCCTTGCCGTCGCCGCCGCTGCTACAAATGGTGCCTTCCTTTCCTACAGAGGCAGGCCGGCACCGCTACAGGAGACGACCACATCTACTACAAGCTTGGATTCCATGGCCGTCGTTCCTCGAATCAGGATTTCGCCGCGCTATGTTAATATAGCAACCAACCGATAAATGCAAGTCCAAACAGTGGCAAACAGCACAACCAAGCCCAAAAAAGAAAGAAAAAGAGAAACAGAAGAGAAACAAACACCGACACTGGTAGATTGATGAAAGCTAAGATGATCTGCAACCGTTGCACCCTCCGAAGAAGTTCCACCATAAACCTAGCACTCCAAAGTGTCGCGTACCAAGCAACACCTTCAAGAAGGACCGTGAAGACAACGACGCTGCTACCTGGCCAAGGCCTAGGGTTTCCCCTGATACACGGAGGGGAATGGAGAGGGGATACACCCGACGCCCTCCAGGAAGGATAGCGACACCTGTAGGCATCACCGTGTCAGTGATGAACGAGCTAGCAGGGATTTCTCCCGACCCACAAAACAACACACGCCTCGCCACTCCGAAGCACTCCACAAGACTTGCCTCCCACGAGCACGCGCCACCACGGTCTTGCGATCATCTTTGTCATCTCAATGCAGCACCAGAAACGAGATTGATCGGCCCAGAGAACACAACAGTCAAAGGGCGGTAGATTAGCAGCCACCCGGGAGGGAACAACCTCCAACACCGAGGTAGTAGCCAACTGGATGTAGAAGTCGGGGCAAACTAGGGTCAAGGGGGAGCGGCAGAGCATCAGCATGCGGGAGGGACCAACCTCCACCCCCAAAGGCGGTAGCCAACTGGATGCATCAGCAGGGGCAAACCTAGCACGGGCGGGTCCCATAAAGCCCTCTGTTCCACTGCAGCAGGCGTGCCATTGTCACCGCCACCCCTGATATTAGGCCCGGTCGGGCCTAGAGAGGACCCGCAAAGCCCCACCGCCACATTGCAATAGGGGCGACGCCGGCAGAGCCACCCCAAGTCAGCGTCTTCCATGGGCTACCAGAGGAGCAACTGAACTGAGCCAGCCTGCCTCAGACCCATATCCTGTTGGAATTATGCCCTAGAGGCAATAATAAAGATGTTATTATTATAATTCTTGTTCATGATAAACTTTATATTCCATGCTAGAATTGTATTAAGCGGAAACTTTAATACTTGTGTGGTTTGTGAACAACACTGTGTCCCTAGTACGCCTCTATGGACTAGCTCATTGATCAATGATGGTTAAGGTTTCCTAACCATAGACATGAGTTGTCAATTGATAATGAGATCATATCATTGAAGAATGATATGGTGGATAGACCCAAACTAAGCGAAGCAATTAGATCGTGTCATCGTGTTCGTCTTTGCGAAGTTTTTCTTATGTCAAATATTGTATTCCTTAGACCATGAGATAATACAACTCCCTGGTATCGGAAGAAAGCTTTGAGGTCATCAAACGTCATCCTATGAGAGGGTGATCATAAAGGTGTCTCTCGGTGTCGGAAAGTATCATTGGGTTGTATGTATCGAGATGGGATTTGTCCCTCCCAAGTCGGAGAGATATACTTCGGGCCCACTCGGTAATCGATATCAACACCGCTTGCAAGCATGTGGTTAAGGAGTTAATCACAAAGTGATATCGGATTATGGAACGAGTAAAGTACTTGCTGTGAACGAGATTGAACTAGGTATGACGATACCGACGATCGAATCTCGGGCAAGTAAAATATCGCGAGACGAAGGGAATATATATATGGGATTGATTGAATCCTGGCATCGTAGTTCATTCGATATGATCATCGATGAATGTGTGGGAGTCAATATGGGTGCCCAGACCCCGCTGTTGATTATTGATAGAAGATCATGTCTGCATATTCTCGAACCCGCAGGGTCACACACTTAACGTGTCTCGACGCTAGGATAGATTGGATAATTGGTTTATGAATTTTTGTTCGGAGTCTCGGATGGGATCCGGGACATCACGAGAGGTTCCGGAATGGTCCGGAGAATAAGATTCATATAAGGCAGTGCAGTTTTTGGAGTTCGGAATTGTTCCGGATTAATCGGTATTGTACCGGAAGCTTCTAGAACCTTCCGGAAGGGGGCTAACGTGGTCCCACCTTCCAGGAGGGGGCATGGGCCTATGAGGGAGTGTCCTGGCCGCATTGGGCCAGGGGCACAAGGCCCCATAGGGCCCAGCCGATCCTAGATAAGTTTAAACTCGTTTAAACTAGAGATAGGATTTCTAGATAAGGGAGAGTTTAAATTGTTTAAACTAGAGATAGGATTTCTAGATAAGGGAGAGTTTAAATTGTTTAAACTAGAGATAGGCTTGGAGGATGGGCAAGGGCTGGCCGCACCCCCCCTCTATATATAGAGGGCTGGTGCGCCCCCTCCCCCCTACACATCTCCCTCCAAGCCCTAGTAGCCCTGCTGCCTTCCTCTCTCCCTCCCGACTGTTTGCAGGCGAAGCCCTGCTGCAGAAATTCTCCACCAAATACACCACGCCGTCGTGTTGTAGATCCAATCCATCTCTCCACCATACTTGCTGGTCCAAGGAAGGAGGAGACGTCGAGGTGCTGCATGTGTGCATCTCACGGAGGCACCGCCACTTGTGGTGCTAGATCGGATCGGATCGCGAGGAGGAGAAGCGAAACGACTACATCACCCACGCCGATTAACGCGAGCGTTCCATTGCGAATCTTCAAGGGTATGAAGATCTAATCCAATCTCTCTCATTGTTTGCATCTCCTAGATTAGATCTTGGCTTTCCCTCCGCTCGCCTGCATACAAAATTTTGATTTACTATGCTGTAAAACCCTTCAGTGGTATCAGAGCTAGATCTATGCGTAGATGTGTTTCACGAGTAGAACGCAACATGGTTGTTGCGGGCGTTGATGTTTTCTGTTGCAAGCCTCTTGTTTGTGTTCTTCTTATGACGTGGGATAGTGAGATTGAAGCAGTCCAGGCCAACCTTACGCGACGTCGTTCGCGAGACCGGCCGACTTGACGTGTGGCTTGTACCACACATTCGGCTGGTGGATGCCGGTTTCTCTCACTAGTTGTCATGGGATTAACACCGAGTTTGGCAACCATAATATCACCGTTGTGGCTTTCCGTAGGTAAGAATCGTTCTTAGCATCTACTCCCATAAGCCACGTAAAACATGCAACAACAAAGTAGAGGCGTCTAACTTGTTTTTGCAGGAGTGTTTTCGTGATATGGTATGGCCCAAGATGTGATGTGTATAATGTATGCGATGATCATGTTTTGTAATGTTTCACGACTTGCATGTCGATGAGTACACAACCGCAGATCCATATGGTTGTCTTTATAATTGTGTATGACCTGAGTCAACTTCTTATACGCCATGTAATAGCTTTTACTTTATCGCTAAGTAGTTAGCAATAGTTGTAGTTGCTATTCGTGGTGGAGGCAATCATGGTGGAGTGATGGAGATCATGCCGGAACGCACAAGATGGAGATCATTGCGCGAAGATTGGCTATACCATGTCACATAAAGTTATATGCATATGATGTTTATCCTTTTATGTATCTTATTATGCTTAGATCGCGACGGTAGCATTATAAGATGATTCCTCACTTAAAGATCAAGATAAAACTGTGTTCTCCCCATGTATGCACCGTTGCGAAAGTTCGTGTCCAAGCATCACGTGATGATCGGGTGCTATAGACTCTACGCTAACATACAACGGGTGCAAGCCAGTTTTGCACACGCTGAAATACTTGGGTTTGACTTGACGAGCCTAGCATGTACAGACATGGCCTCGGAACACATGAACCGAAAGGTTAAGCATGAGTCATATGAATGATATGATCGACACTTCGTTGTCCACCATTGAAGCCACATCTCTTCTCGTGAAGATCGGATTAGGTGTGGTGAATTTGGATCGTGTTCACTAAATAACTTGAGGGATGTTGAATTTAGTGGGAGTTCATCTAGTAATTTGATTAAGTTGAACTATTTATCATGAACATAGTCTAAATTGTACTTGCAAATACTGTAGATCACATGGCCAAGTCCAACTTCAACTTCAATGTTTTTTGAGAAAGAAAAGCTTAGAAACAATGGGTCTAACTTCACCAACTGGTTCCAATCTAAGAATCATTCTGTCATGGACAAAAGGACTATGTCCTTGGGAAAGCGTTAGGTGACCCCCTCTGAATCAAGCGCCGATCGATGAGAAAGCTGTCTATCGAAGCAAGAAAGATGATTATGGTGTGATTAAGAGCACCATGTTGTTTGCTATGGAACCGAACTTCAAAATCGTTTTGAAAACTATCCCGGCCCTTTGAGATTCTCAAGAGCTGAAAACCATGTTTCAGACTCAGGCCCGCTCGAGAGATATGAGATCTCCGAGAAGTTCTTTAATCGCAAGATGGAGGAAGGAGTTCCGTTAGTGAGCACGCCATTAAGATGTCGGGCTACACTCAACGCCTTGAGCAATCTGGATGCAAGATTCCAGAGGAGCTCAAGATTGACAGGTTCTGCAATCACTCCCTCCCAGCTACAAAAGTTTTGTAGTGACTCATAATCAGATTGGTTCCACTTATACGATCACCGAGCTCTTCGCAAAGCTCAAGGCTGCGGAGGTGGACATCAAGAAGGATAATCATGTGTTGATGGTCAACAAGCCCTCCTTTAAGAAAGGTAAAGGTGCAAAGAAGCCCTTCAAGAAGGGCGGCGAAGCGCAATGCCCCTGAGAAGAAGCTCAGTCTGGTCCCAAGCCGGAACCGAGTGCTTCTATTGCAAGGACAAGGGTCCTGGGCGAATAACTGTCCAAGTACTTAGCGGACAAGAAGGCCGGTACCATCAAAGGTATATTTGATATACATGTTATTGATGTTTTCCTTACTAGCCCTCGTTGTAGTGCCTGGGTATTTGATACTGGTTCAGTTGCTAATATTTGTAACTCAAAACAGGAGCTGCGGAATAGACAGCGGCTAGCGAGGGATGAGGTGACGATGCGCGTTGGCAACAGATCAAGAGTTGATGTGATGGCCGTCGGCACGCTCTCCTTAGTTTTACCTTCGGGATTAGTTTTAAACCTTAATAAATGTTATTGTGTGCCTGCGTTGAGCATGAACATTATTTCTGGATCGTGTTTATTGCAAGACGGTTATTCATTTAAATCGGAGAATAATGGTTGTTCTATTTATATGAGTAACATCTTTTATGGTCATGCACCTCTTGTGAGTGGTTTATTTCTTCTAAATCTCGAAAGGATGAAACACACATCCATAACATTGAGGCTAAGAGATGCAAAGTAGATAGTGATAATACTACTTATTTGTGGCTTCGTCTAGGTCATATTGGTGTAAAGCGATGAAGAAACTCCATTCGATGGACTTTTGGAGTCTCTTGATTTTGAATCATTTGACACATGCGAACCATGCCTCATGGGCAAGATGATCAAAACCCCGTTCTCGGTATGATGGAGCGAAACAACGGACTTGTTGGAAATCATACATACCGATGTATGCGGACCGATGAGTGTTTTGACGCACGGTGGATATCGCTATTTTCTCACTTTTACCGATGACTTAAGTAGATATGAGTATATCTATTTAATGAAACATAAATCTGAAACGTTTGAAAAGTTCAAAGAATTTCAGAATGAAGTGGAGAACCATCGTAACAGAAAGATTAAGTTTCTACGATCCGATCGTGGGGGCGAATATTTGAGTTATGATTTTCTCACGCATCTCAAAGCAAGTGGAATCGTTTCACAACTCACGCCACCCGGAACACCACAGCGCAATGATGTGTCTGAACGCCGGAATCGAACCCTATTAGATATGGTCCGATCGATGATGTCTCTTACTGATTTGCCGTTATCATTTTGGGGTTATGCATTAGAAACCGCTGCATTCACTTTAAATAGGGCTCCATCTAAACTGCTGAGACGACACCGTATGAACTATGGTTTGGTGCTAAACCTAAGTTGTCGTTTCTTAAAGTTTGGGGATGCGAAGCTTACGTCAAGAAGTTGATGCCGACAAGCTCGAACCCAAAGCGAGAAATGCGTCTTCATAGGATACCGTAAGGAAACTATTGGGTATACCTTCTATCACGAACCGAAGGCAAAGTGTTTGTCATGAAGAACGGTTCCTTTCTTGAGAAGGAGTTTCTCTCGAAAGAAGTGAGTGAGAGGAAAGTAGAGCTAGACGAGGTTATTGAACCTTCTCTTGAATTGGAGAGTAGCGCAGCACCTGAAATTGTTCCATGCCTTTGCACCAACAATAGAGGAAGCTAATGACAAGGATCATGAAGCTTGGACGATGTTGCTCTTGAACGTCGCAGTCGACAAGGTCGCGTGCCCCTCTGAGTGGTACAGCAACCTGTCTTTTTGTCTTGTTAGTAAAATACATGTGAACCTCGAACTATGAGGAAAGCGATGATGAGCCTGGACTCGAGAAATGGCTAGAAGCCATGAAATCCGAATTGGGATCCATGAGCGAAAACCAAGTATGGACTTTGGTGGACCCTCCTAGCGACCGAAAGGCCGTTGAGTGAAAATGGATCTTCAAGAAGAAAACGGACGCGGATGGTAATGTTACCGTCTATAAAGCACGGCTTATTGCGAAAGGTTTTCGACAAGTTCAAGGTGTTGACTACGATGAGACTTTCTCTCCCGTAGCGATGTTTAAGTCCATTCGGATTTTATTAGAAATTGCTGCGTTTCATGATTATGAAATATGGCAAATGGATGTCAAGACTGCTTTCCTCAATGGCAACATTGATGAAGAGTTGTATATGATGCAACCCGAAGGTTTTGTCGATCCTAAGGATGCTTATAAAGTATGCAAACTTCAGCGTTCCATTTATGGACTGAAGCAAGCATCTCGGAGTTGGAACCTTCGTTTTGATCAAGTGATCAAGAGCTTTGGATTTGTTCCAAATTGCTACGAAGCTTGCATCTACAAGAAAGTGAGTGGGAGCTCGGTGACGTTTCTGGTACTATATGTGGATGACATATTGATTATTGGAAATGACATCAACATGCTTAACGATGTGAAGAGTTATTTGAACAAGTGTTTTTCAATGAAAGACCTAGGTGAAGCTGCTTATATATTGGCATCAAAATCTATAGAGATAGACAAAGACGCCTGATAGCTTTAAGACAAAGTACATACCTAGACAAAGTTCTGAAAAGGTTCAGAATGGATAAGGCATTGAAAGGTTCAGTGCCTATGTTGTCAGGTAAGATATTGAGCAAGGCTCGGTGTCCACTGATGAAATGATAGGGAAGCTATGAGCAAAGTGCCTTATGCCTCGGCCATAGGTTCCATCATGTATGCCATCTTGTGTACTAGACGGATGTGTCCAATGCTCTTAGTTTGACGAGGATATCAAAGTGATCCAGAGTGGAACCTGGACAGCCGTGAAGAACATCCTAAGGTACCTAAATAGGACTAAAGAAATGTTCTTAGTCTATGGGGTGATGAACAGCTGTCAGAAAAGGTTACGTCGATGCTAGTTTTAATCGACAAGGATGATTGTAAATCTCGAAGGATACGTGTATATTTTGAATGGAGGAGCTGTGAGTGGAGAAGCTGCAAGCAAAGCGTGATCGCGGGATCTATGAGAAGCGGAATACATGGCTGCCGCAGAAGCGTCAAGTGAAGGAGTTTGGATCGAAACTTAATCATCGAGCTTGGCGTGGTTCCAAGTGCATTGGACCTTGGAGATATTGTGTGACAACACTGGCACCATAGCACTCGCTAAGGAACCAAGATATCATCCAAAGACCAAGCATATCAACCACAAGTTTCATATAATCCGAGATTATATAGCAGATGGAGATCTGAAGATTAGCAAAGTACATACAGATCTGAATGTCGCAGATCCATTGACTAAACCTCTTCCACGTGTAAAACATGATCAGCACCTCAGTGCCATGGGTGTGAGATTGTTGCGATGTAAACTAGATTATTGACTCTAGTGCAAGTGGGAGACTGTTGGAATTATGCCCTAGAGGCAATAATAAAGATGTTATTATTATAATTCTTGTTCATGATAAAGTTTATATTCCATGCTAGAATTGTATTAAGCGGAAACTTTAATACTTGTGTGGTTTGTGAACAACACCGTGTCCCTAGTACGCCTCTATGGACTAGCTCATTGATCAATGATGGTTAAGGTTTCCTAACCATAGACATGAGTTGTCAATTGATAATGAGATCATATCATTGGAGAATGATATGGTGGATAGACCCAAACTAAGCGAAGCAATTAGATCGTGTCATCGTGTTTGTCTTTGCGAAGTTTTTCTTATGTCAAATATTGTATTCCTTAGACCATGAGATAATACAACTCTCTGGTATCGGAAGAAAGCTTTGAGGTCATCAAACGTCATCCTATGAGAGGGTGATCATAAAGGTGTCTCTCAGGTGATCGGAAAGTATCTGTTGGGTTGTATGTATCGAGATGGGATTTGTCCCTCCCAAGTCGGAGAGATATACTCCGGGCCCACTCGGTAATCGATATCAACACCGCTTGCAAGCATGTGGTTAAGGAGTTAATCACAAAGTGATATCGGATTACGGAACGAGTAAAGTACTTGCTGTGAACGAGATTGAACTAGGTATGACGATACCGACGATCGAATCTCGGGCAAGTAAAATATCGCGAGACGAAGGGAATATATATGGGATTGATTGAATCCTGGCATCGTGGTTCATCCGATATGATCATCGATGAATGTGTGGGAGTCAATATGGGTGCCCAGACCCCGCTGTTGATTATTGATAGAAGATCATGTCTGCATATTCTCGAACCCGCAGGGTCACACACTTAACGTGTCTCGACGCTAGGATAGATTGGATAATTGGTTTATGAATTTTTGTTCGGAGTCTCGGATGGGATCCGGGACATCACGAGAGGTTCCGGAATGGTCCGGAGAATAAGATTCATATAAGGCAAAGGATTTTGGAGTTGAATTGTTAGGATTAATCGGTATTGCATGGAAGCTTCTAGAACCTTCCGGAAGGGGGCCAACGTGGTCCCACCTTCCGGGAGGGGGCATGGGCCTATGAGGGAGTGTCCTGGCTGCATTGGGCCAGGGGCACAAGGCCCCATAGGGCCCAGCCGATCCTAGATAAGTTTAAACTCGTTTAAACTAGAGATAGGATTTCTAGATAAGGGAGAGTTTAAATTGTTTAAACTAGAGATAGGATTTCTAGATAAGGGAGAGTTTAAATTGTTTAAACTAGAGATAGGCTTGGAGGATGGGCAAGGGCTGGCCGCACCCCCCCTCTATATATATAGGGCTGGTGCGCCCCCTCCCCCCCAACCTACACATCTCCCTCCAAGCCCTAGTAGCCCTGCTGCCTTCCTCTCTCCCTCCCGACTATTTGTAGGCGAAGCCCTGCTGCAGAAATTCTCCACTAAATACACCACGCCGTCGTGTTGTAGATCCAATCCATCTCTCCACCATACTTGCTGGTCCAAGGAAGGAGGAGACGTCGAGGTGCTGCACGTGTGCATCTCACGGAGGCACCGCCACTTGTGGTGCTAGATCGGATCGGATCGCGAGGAGGAGAAGCGAGTACGACTACATCACCCACGTTCCGAACGCTCAGCTTGAATCTTCAAGGGTATGAAGATCTAATCCAATCTCTCTCGTTGTTTGCATCTCCTAGATTAGATCTTGGCTTTCCCTCTGTTCGCTTCCGTAGAAAATTTTGATTTACTATGCTGCGAAACCCTTCATATCCAGCCCACAGGGCCTAGATCTAGGCCTCAAGAGCACCACCAGTCGCCATGGCTAGCACCTCACCTCCAGGGGAGGTGCCCTTGTCTTTGATACGTTGCAAACGTATCGATAATTTTTGATGTTCCATGCTTGGCTTTTATCTACTTTCTTATGTTTTGTTCATACTTTGGAGTACTTTTCATACACTTTCTTGGACTAACCTATTAACAAGATGCCACAGTGCCAGTTGCCTATTTTCTGCTGTTTTTGGTGCCAGGAAAGTCAGAAAGTGAATATTCTCGGAATTGGATGGGACAAAAGGCAAAGTCAGTTTTCCACCGAGGGGGACACAGAGCCAGAATACGAGACGGAGAGGGGCCAGAGGGCCGCCACACCAACTGGTCGCGCGGCCAGGCCTGGCCCACGCCAGGGGGTGGTGTGGCCGCCTAGGGCACCCCCTCGGCCTTCGCTTTCACCTATAAGATGCCTCCGATACAGAAACCCTAAGTACCCGATCAAAATTCCACGAAAGATTCTGTAGCCGCCATCATCTCCATCTCTAGATCAGGAGGGATCTGAAGCTCTTCCCGGCACACTGCCGGAGGGGAGAATTCACCCTGGAGGCCTTCTTCATCACCATGCAAGCCTCCGGTGTGATGCGTGAGTAGTTCATCCTTGGACTACGGGTCCATGTAGTAGCTAGATGGTTGGTTCTTCTCCTTTGTGCTATCATGTTTAGATCTTGTGAGCTCCGTTCATGTTCAAGATCATCTATTTGTAATCATACATGTTGTGTTTTCGGGGATCCAATGGATATTGAGATGATATTTCAGATTGATTATTGATTCTATCATGTCTGTTATTTGTGATGTTGCTTGCTATCCGTTGTTAGTAGATATTTTGGCCGAGTAGATGCTAGCAACTCCAAGAGGGAGTATTTATGCTCGATAGTGGGTTCATGCCTCTAGTAATATGGGAAAGTGACAGAAATCTCTAAGGTACTAGATGTGATGTTGCTACTAGGGAGAAAACAACAAACCTTTGTTCATAGAACAATCATATTGTTTACTTTACACGCAATGCGTAATGCAATTATCTGTTGCTTGCAACTTAATACTGGAGGGGGTTCGGATGATAACCTAAAGGTGGATTATTAGTCATAGATGCAGTTGGATTAGGGTCTATGTATAATGTTGTAATTCCCATCAAACCTCATAGGAGTCAAGATAATTAGTATATGCATGATTCCTTTCTCGATGTTTGTCAATTGCCCCGCTGTAATTTGTTCACCCAACATGTAAACTATCTTAAGGAGAGACACCACTAGTGAACTATGGACCCCTGTCCTTTCTTTTACCATCAATCTACAACTATTTACTGTTTTCTGTTTACTTTCTGCAAGCTTTTACTTTTTTCCACACAATACGTTTAATCCTTTGTTTTCAGCAAAACCGCTGAGATTGACAACCTCACTTTAAGTTGAGGGCAAAGTTCTGTGGTTGTGTTGTGCATGATTCTAAGTTGGCAACAACACCTTGGAGGTGTTTCCTTACTCCTACTGGTTCGATAACCTTGGTTTCATAACTAAGGGAAACTTTCTGATGTGCTCATCATACCTTCCTCTTGGGTTCCCCAGCGAGCTCGACATCAACCACGAGTCAGCAAGTATTTTTCTGGCGCCGTTACAGGGGAGTCAAGGATATCTTCACAGGGGGAGTCCCTCGCAACCAATATCTTTACTTTGTTTTTTTGTTTTGCTTAGTTTATTTTTGCTTTGTTGCTTGTTTCTTTTTTATCAAAAATACAAAAAAAAATTAGTTCCAACTATAGTGGTTATTTTTATTGGTCTGTTATTGTCTTGCTTTATCATGCTTTCTATCAATGGTTGGTTTCTTTGAAACTGAATCTAATTGGCAAAGTGGGTTCACAGAAAAACAAAAATATTATTATAAGGAACAGCGCTTGTCACAAAAAGGGAAACACTTATGGGAAAAAATTGATAAATTGTATACCATTGCTAAAAACGTGTGCTCTACTTATAATGTTACTTAATGCTTTGATAAATCTTGTTGCTGTAAGAGGTATAAACACCTCCCTTTTTAATGCGAGTATAATGATGATGTTACCATATCTTCTTATGTTAAGGAAAATTATGAGTTTTATGATGTGGAACAAATTGAAGAATTTATTGCTTGGAAGGGTGCATTCGAACTAGCTTATTTGCTTGAAAATACTGATGATGCACCTTATAAATATGAGGTTTATGATATACTTCAATTTTTCTTTGATAATTACAAGGAAGAAAATGGCTATATTCTTGAATATCTTAATAGATGCTCTCCACCAGCGGAAGAGACTAATGCCTTGCAGGAGCCTATGGAAGAAGAAATTGCTGAAATTGGAAGCTCATTGGATGAAAAAGAGGAGGAGAGTGATGATCAAGTGGATGAAGAATGGATCTACCCATTCCTACCTTCTAATGAGAGTAACTCTTTACCCCCTACAATATTTGATTGTCCCCCATGCTTACTAAAGGAGGATAAATGTTATGTTCCTGAGGATTCTTTTGAAAATGTTTATAATAAAGCTCTAGTGTTTGTAGATCATGAAAAGCATGCTTTATATGATAGTTATATTGTTGATTTTATGCATGAGGCTACTGAAAATTATTATGAGAGAGAAAAATATGGTTGTAAAAGTTTTCATGGTACTGAAACACCTCTCTATTTGCTGAAAGTTTTGAAGTTACTCTCGTTTTATCGTCCTATGCATGTCGCTTTGTTCTTTGTGAATTTATTTGCGTATAATATTCTTATGCATAGGAAGAGTGTTAGACTTAAATGTGTTTTGAATTTGCTTCTTGATGTTCTCTTTTACTTCAATTCATGTTTCCTATGTGAGCATCTTCTCAAACTATCATGCCTACCTTAAAGGCATTAAAGAAAAGTACTTATTGGGAGATAACCCAAAAGTTTTAGATAAGTCTTGGAAGTTATTACCTCTGTAATAGCCGCTACTTATCCTTTTTATTTTCCTTTTGTGTCAAGAGTAACCTCTAATGAGAGAGAAGTAATACTTGGGAAAGTTGTTGTCCCGAAACAGATTTTTGTGCTTCACCGTAAAATTCATGTAACATCTCTGTAAGTCGTTTTGAGGCATGAATTTTTGTGCTTCTGCCCCGGGTTGTTATCTAACTTTCGTTAGTTCAAACTTTTTGATTTGAGCAACAGAAGGACTTCGAAAAAATTGAGTTTTACTTGCTGGTCTGTTTTGACAGATTTTTGCCATTATTTGCATTTTCTTCTTGTTGGTTCCTTTTTGGGTTCTCTTTGGGGAACTGAGCTTTTAAAGTAAGTGCTTCAGTAGCTTGTGTTTTAATGGAAGTTTTATTGGTGTTGAAACTGAATCCAAAGACTTATTATCTTGAGTGCACTAATATTACTGATAAAGATTGTGTGAAGTTTTGTATGAAGGAAAAAAAATTAGGTGTATGGAGAGAATGATGTAATGAGATGAAGAATGGACTAAAGCTTAAGATTGGGGATGCCACCCCATGTCACCCCAAAAAATATCCAAGAAGTACAAGCGTTAAATCTTGGGGCTGCCCAAGGCATCCCCTTCTTCATCAATAAAAATTCCAGGTTCCTTCCAAACACTTCATTTTTATTGTTTCATGCATAGTTATGTTATTCTTGGAGCGTCTTCGTTTTTTGTTTTTGGTTTTTGTTTGCTTGGTTTTCTTTGTTTTCTAAATAAATTGGTTGGACCCTCTCTTTCATGCATTAGTTTTCAAATAGTTTGGTTTGGATTGGAAAAGAGTAGGAAAAGTTCATGCTTAAGTAGTAAAAGGAGTTTGTTTTTGATTGTGGCCTATGCTTTGTCATGTCATGCTTGATATTGTTTTGCCTTTATGCTTAGTGATATTTGTTGTAGCATGACATGTTATAAACAATTGAGATTGCTTAATGTGCCTTTGAAGAATCATGCGTTGTTTTAACATATTAAAGCATAGTATTGTGGTATTCTCCTTTGATGCTTTATTTGGGTTGACTTGGCGCATGCTCACACCATGTTATAACTATCTCAAGTCACCATAAGACTTTATGATCCTTTAGTTTTCGACTTTTAATATCACTTTATGCTTTGATTAATGATGTTTTGTCCCTCTGCATGATTATGGCCGTTATTGCTCTCTTAGTTGGTTGCTCCCAGTCTTTTGCTAGCCTCAATAACCAAGTATGAGTTCCACTCATGCATCCAACTCCTAAAACCAAGTTATTCCAAAGAGTCCACCATACCTACCTATTAGCATTTGCTATTCCAAGTATATTCATGTTTTTATGTACCTTCCGAATTAAACTTGTTATGTGAAAATTAGTGATTAAAGCTCTCACGAACTTGATGGCACACTTTACTTTCTTGTACTTAATAAACTTGAATCATTGTGTCCATCTTTGTTGCGTATATGCTTGCACTTTATAAGTTGAAGTTAGCAGAACCATGTATCATGAGGAACGCTTTCAACATTGCACTTGTACATTGTACCTAGTTGATATCATGTTCTTTTGCTTATGGATCTCGACGGTGTGAAATAAAAGGGGAACTTGTAAGATCATGGAGTTTGTATTTTTGTTAGAGAAACGCCTGGGCCGCTAGCCTAAGCCATGCCTAATCATGGTGGAAACTTGCAGCATAACCATAATGACCACTCTATGAAGCATCCTCAATAATAACCTATGCAAATAGCAAATAAAAAGATCGCTGAGATGCTCATTGTCTGCTTGCCTTGTCATTTTGATTATGGGATAGCTCCTGTATAATGTGCAAGGGGTACCCCGTTGGCGGTTCTCTATGATACATATGTACTTACAATGACAAGAGCTTACTTGTGACTGAATTTGAGTAGCATGAGGTTCGGTCTTCGTGAGTAAGGGGCATGAGATTTCAACTTATAACTTGTCAAGCATATCCTCTTAGTTGTGTCACTTTAACCTTAATCACCTAAAGATGCTTATGATAGGGGCAATGAGAGCTGAAAGCTAATAAGTACCATAATTTTTGGAAGCTCTTTATGAGACTTGAATCCCTACTTCCTTGTATGAAGGCCTTTCTTTTACTTTTATGTTGAGTCTCCACCTTCTATCTTGATGCACCTATTTTGAGAGCATAGTGGTCATTCTTAGTTCTATTTGCATTGTCCCAAGACTTATTGATTGATGCATAACTTTGATATTGCTTGTTTTTAAACTATTTGTATCTAGTCACTCTTATGAACTTTGAAGGTGTCCTATGTATTTATGTTTGCTACTCTATGAGGGACAAGCTGAATGCCACTATGCTATGTTTTCTTTATGTGAAACAAACAAACGTCTTGCAAAGCATTGTTATTCATGAATTTTTTGTTTGTGCCTTTTCATGTTGCAACATAGTTGCTATGTCTTATTGTTAGAACTTTATCTTTCATGCTATGTTGAAGTACTATGATCCCAGCTATGAATGTTTTACAAATACTTTGATCAAGTTTATGATGATGCATGTCACCTCAAAAATTATTCTTTCTTTTTATCACTTACCTACTCGAGGACGAGCAGGAGTTAAGCTTGGGGATGTTGATATGTTGCAAACGTATCTATAATTTTTGATGTTCAATTGCTTGGTTTTTATCTACTTTCTTATGTTTTGTCCACACTTTGGAGTACTTTTTATACACTTTCTTGGACTAACCTATTAACAAGATGCCACAGTGCCAGCTGCCTGTTTTCTGCTATTTTTGGTTCCAGGAAAGTCAGAAAATAAATATTATCGGAATTGTACGGGACAAAAGCCAAAGTCAGTTTTTCACCGAGGGGGACACGGAGCCAGAATACGAGACGGAGAGGGGCCAGGGGGCCTCCACACCACCTGGCTGCACGGCCAGACCTGGCTCGCGCCAGGGGGTGGTGTGGCCGCCTAGGTCACCCCCTCGGCGTCCCCTTTCGCCTATAAGATGCCTCCGATATAGAAACCCTAAGTACCCGATCAAAATTCCACGAAAGAGTCTGTAGCCGCCGTCATCTCCATCCCTAGATCGGGAGGGATCTGAAGCTCTTCCCGGCACCACGGAGGAGAATTCACCTCGAGGCCTTCTTCATCACCATGCAAGCCTCCGGTGTGATGCGTGAGTAGTTCATCCTTGGACTACGGGTCCATGTAGTAGCTAGATGGTTGGTTCTTCTCCTTTGTGCTACCATGTTTAGATCTTGTGAGTCTGCTCATGATCAAGATCATCTATTTGTAATCATACATGTTGTGTTTGCGGGGATCCGATGGATATTGAGATGCTATTTCAGATTGATTATTGATTCTATCGTGTCTTTGTTATTTGTGATCTTGCATGCTCTCCGTTGTTAGTAGATATGTTGGCCGAGTAGATGCTAGCAACTCCAAGAGGGAATATTTATGCTCGATAGTGGGTTCATGCCTCTAGTAATCTGGGGAAGTGACAGAAATCTCTAAGGTACTAGATGTGTTGTTGCTACTAGGAAGAAAACAGCAATCTTTTGTTCATAAAACAATCATATTGTTTACTTTACTTAAAGCAATTATCTATTGCTTGCAACTTAATACTGGAGGGGGTTCGGATGAAAACCTGAAGGTGGATTATTAGTCATAGATGCAGTTGGATTACGGTCTATGTATAATGTTGTAATGCCCAATCAAATCTCATAGGAGTCAAGATGATTAGTATATGCATGATTGCTTTCTCGATGTTTGTCAATTGCCTCGCTGTATTTTGTTCACCCAACATGTTATCTATCTTTAGGAGAGCCACCACTAGTGAACTATGGACCCTGATCCTTTCTTTTACCATCAATCTACAACTATTTACTGTTTTCTATTTACTTTCTACAAGCTTTTACTTTCTTCCACACAATACGTTTAATCCTTTATTTTTAGCAAAACCGGTGAGATTGACAACCTCTCTGTAAGTTGGGGGCAAAGTTTTGTGATTATGTTGTGCAGGATTCTAAGTTGGCAATAACACCTTGGATGTGTTTCCTTGCTCCTACTGGTTCGATAACCTTGGTTTCATAACTGAGGGAAACTTGCTGCTGTGATCATCATACCTTCCTCTTGGGGTTCCCCAACGAGCTCGACATCAACCACGAGTTAGTAGTCTCCTCGCCACCCAGCACGCGCCGGACCAGCACGAGCACCGCCTGGACGGTGCCCTCCACCTTCGGCAAGATGTATGAGGAAGGTGGACGAGGAGAGGCGGGAGGAGCCCGGCCATGCCAGCAGAGGCGGCGGCTGGGAGATGAGGTGGGACTCGAGCAGGTTTCCTGTCGGTTCCCCTCCACAGGGCTCTTGAATCACCGAGCCATCGCCGCCGCCGCCGGACCAGCACGAGCACCGCCCGGACGGCGCCCTCCGGCGGCGGCAGGAGAGAATGAGGAGGCAAGGACGAGGAGAGGGAGTAGTGGGATGAGCCCCGGCCCCCGCGAGCGGGGCGGCGGCGCGGGGAGAGATAAGGTAGGGATCGAGCGGGTTTCTTGTCGGTTCCCCTCCACGGGGCTCTTGAATCGGCAGGCATTTGAACTCTGAAGGACCATGGCCGCCGCTACAAATACTACTCCCCTTTGCTACATAGGCCAGCCGACGATGCTACGAGAGATTTCCAGAAAAGTCTTCCGTGAGGTCTCCGACGAGGTGCTTAGAATAGTCTCCGGCGAGGTCTCTGGCGAAGTAGGTTTTTCGCTTTATTAGCGAAAAAAAATTGCTACCATCGTTTACTGGATTTGCTACAATAGGTTAAAAAAGATTGCTACATCGTCTTTGACGAGGTTTTTCCCGCGAGTTTTCTGGGCCGAACTATTTTTTGCTACTGCAGCAAAAGCGGGCCTTGCTTTTTTTACTGCAGCAAAAGCGGGATTGAAGGCAGTTTTTCTATTTTCTGCACCGAACCGTGTTTTTGCTTTTTTTGCTACTGCAGCAAAAGGGAAACTTAGGACGATTTTAGGGACACACACTAGTGGAAACGAGGCCTTTGGTTGAGCCTAGAAATGGGCTTTAACACCGGTTCTTCTACGAACCGGTGTTAAAGGGGGGGCCTGTACCAGCATGGCCCGTGCAGTAAAAAGGAGCCCCCTTTAACACTGGTTCATGGCACAAACCGGTGTTAAAGGCCCCTGCACCAGTGGCCCGCGCATCCCCCACCCCTTTAACACCGGTTCGTGGCTTGAACCGGTGTTAAAGGGGGGGCTATATAAGACACCGCAGCCCACACCCCACTCTTCCATTTTTTCACTATCTCATTTTGGAGCCTAGCAAGAGGGTGTGAAGTGTGCTAGTTTGTGTTTTTTTCGTATGCACAAGAGGTGTTCGGTGAAATGCCCGAGAGCTCAAAATAAGTTTTCTCGTTGCTCTTTCCTTCTCGGTTGAGGTCGGCAACTATCCTTTCATGTGTCATTGATGTACTATATATATAAATGGTCATCTCCCTATTATTTTTTGATATATACCATATATTAATGCAGATGAACCAGCAATGGATGTACAGTGACCGCCGCACTTCCGAGTACATTATGGGCCTCCAAAATTTCATCGTTGTGGCTAATGCAAACCGTGGTCACAATGGTTTTATGTGTTGTCCGTGTGTTCACTGTCAGAACAAGAAAGACTACTCAAATACCAGAACCATTCACGCCCACCTGCTTCGATCCGGTTTCATGCCCAGCTATAATTGTTGGACCAAGCACGGAGAAAAGGGTTGTGATGGAAGACAACGAAGAAGAAGAGGATGATGACAACTATCATAATATGTATCCTGAATATGATGATACTGAACGGGGTAGATAATGAAGATCAAGAGGTGCAGATGGGCCCGCTGATGACGATCTTGGTCGGGCCATTACTGATGCAAAGGAAGAATGTGAAACTGAAAAGGAGAAGGAGAAGCTGGAGCAGATGTTAAAGGATCACAAAACATTGTTGTACCCAACTTGCGAAGATGGCCATAAAAAGCTAGGTACCACACTAGATTTGCTGCAATGGAAGGCAGAGAAGCAGTGTGGTGACAGCAAGATTTTCAAATTTGTTGATAAAAATGAAGAATCTTCTTCCAAGAAATAATGAGTTGCCCGACAGTACATACCAAGCAAATAAGGTTGTCTGCCCTCTAGGATTAGACGTGAAGAAGATACATGCCTGCATTAATGAATGCATCCTCTACCGCGGTGAGAAGTATGAGAATTTGGATGCATGCCCGGTATGCATCTTGATCAGGTATAAGATCAGACGAGACGATCCTGGTGATGTTGAGGGCAAGGCCCCTAGGAAGAAGGTTCCTGCCAACGTTATGTGGTATGCTCCTATAATACCACGGTTAAAACGTCTCTTCAGAAATAAAGAGCATGCCAAGTTGTTGCGATGGCACATGGAAGACCGTAAGAAAGACGCGATGTTGAGACACCCTGCTTATGGGTCACAGTGGAGAAAAGTCGAGCGAGTACTTCGGGACGTGACGCAAGGAACTTAAGGTTTGGTCTAAGTACAGATGGCATGAATCCTTTTGGTGAGCGAGTTGCAGTCCACAAAGACCTGTCCTGTGACTCTATGTATCTATAACCTTCCTCCTTGGTTGTGTATAAAGAGGAAGTTCATTATGATGCCAGTGCTCATCCAAGGCCCGAGGCAACCCGGCAACGACATTGATGTGTACCTAAGGCCATTAGTTAAAGAACTTTTACAGCTGTGGGCCAAACCAGGTGTACGTATGTGGGATGAGCACAAAGGGGAGCCATTTGACCTACGAGCATTGCTTTTCGTAACCATCAATGATTGGCCTGCTCTTAGTAACATTTCAGGCACAAACAAGGGATACAATGCATGCACACACTGTTTAGATGAGACTGAAAGTGTATATTTGGATAAATGTAAGAAGGTTGTGTACCTAGGGCATCGTCGATTTCTTCCGAACTCGCATCCAAAGAAGAAAGAAAGGCAAGCATTTCAAACGTCGCGTAACCGGAGGAAGCCTGTCCTCCGGACCGGTGAGGAGGTATTTGGTATGGTCAAGGACCTAGAAGTAATCTTTGGAAAAGGTCCTGGCAGTCTATCTGTTCCGAATGACGATGCCGGACACGCGCCCATGTGGAAGAAGCAATCTATATTTTGGGACCTACCCTATTGGAAAGTCTTAGAGGTTCGCTCTTCAATCGACGTGATGCACGTGACGAAGAATGTTTGCGTGAACCTGCTAGGCTTCCTAGGAGTGTATGGGAAGACAAAAGATACACCGGAAGCGGCAGACCAGCAACGTCTGAAAGACCTCGAGAGCCTATGCATCCCGAGAACGAGAAGGGTAAACGATGCCACTTAACTCCTGCCAGCTACGCTCTTACCAAAGCAGAAGGAAATCTTTTGAATGCCCGAGCAGTATCAAGGTCCCGTCTGGCTTCTCGTCGAATATAAAGGGAATAATAAATATGGCAGAGAAAAGATTCCAAAACCTGAAGTCTGATGACTGCCACGTGATTATGACACAATTGCTTCCGATTGCATGGAGGGGGCTTCTACCTGAAAATGTTCGAGTACCCATTGTGAAGCTATGTGCATTCCTCAATGCAATATCTCAGAAGGTAATCGATCCAAAAGCCTACCAGGTTACAGATGATGTGGCCCAATGTCTTGTCGACTTTGAGTTGGTGTTCCCACCATCCTTCTTCAATATTATGACGCATCTCCTGGTTCACCTAGTAGAAGAGATTGCCATTCTCGGTCCTGTATTTCTACACAATATGTTCCCCTTTGAGAGGTACATGGGAGTCTTAAAGAAATATGTTCATAACCGTGCTAGGCCAGAAGGAAGCATCTCCAAGGGCTATGTAACAGAGGAGGTCATTGAGTTCTGTGTTGATTTTATTCCTGACCTTAAGGCGATTGGTGTTCCATAATCACGACATGAGGGGAGACTGCGTGGAAAAGGCACCCTAGGATGTAAAGCAATGATATGTAGGGACGGGCATTCTCTCAATCAAGCACACTACACGGTTTTACAAAGATCTATCTTGGTTGCCCCATATATCAATGAACACAAGAATTTAATACGCCTCAAACACCCGGGACAGTCTGATGAATGGATTATAAGTGAACACATGGCGAGTTTTGGCGGCTGGCTGCAAAGACTTCTCACGAATAACACCACTGTTGGGGATCAGCTGTACTTGTTGTCTAGGACACCATCTTCGACTATATGTACTTTCCAAGGGTACGAGATAAATGGGAATACATTTTACACGATAGGCCAAGATAAAAAGAGCACCAACCAAAATAGTGGTGTCCGCTTCGATGCAGCAGAAGACAATGGGCAAAAGACCACGTATTATGGGGTTCATAGAGGAGATATGGGAACTTGACTATGGACCTAATTTTAAGGTACCCTTCTTTCGATGCAAATGGGTCAAGCTAACAAGAGGGGTGTTGAGATAGACAAGAAGTACGGAATGACAACGGTGGATCTCAACAATCTTATGAACGTAGACAAGAACTTAGACGAACCATTCGTCTTAGCCAATGATATGGCTCAGGTTTTCTATGTGAAGGACATGTCTACCAAACCGGAAAAAAGAAAAAAAATAAGCAAACAGATACATCACACGATGAGCCAAAGCATCACATAGTTCTTTCAGGGAAAAGAAACATCGTGGGAATGGAGGACAAGACAGACATGTCAGAAGATTATAATAAGTTTGATGAAATTCCGCCCTTCAGAGTGAAGACTGACCCAACCATCCTGTTAAACGGTGTAGATACTCCATGGTTATGGCCGACGCGATCATAAGATTGACTATATGTATTAATTGAGCCATTTTTGGCACACATGTATCTCAACATGGAAATCAATGTCATATTTCTTCTGTTAACAGTATATGTATTAAATTATCCATTTTTCTTCCTTCTATTTCTTCCCTCCATTTTTCTTCCCGCCATTTTTCCCGCCATTTTTCTTCCCGCCATTTTTCCCCGCCAGTTCTTCCTGCCAGTTCTTCCCTCTAGTTCTTCCCGCCAGTTCTTCACTATATATATGTAGGGTTAGCCTCCATTGTCATTGCACATCTCTAGACTCATATCTGCAACGTCATCACTCTTTCCCATGGCTTCCACCGTAGCACTAACCCCCAGGGAGGTGGAGGCGCTTTGCGCCTCGAACTACCCTCGCCGCCGGGCCATCGTGTCCCGTAGGCTGGATGCCGAGCGCCGAGGCGCGTGCAGTTCCTCCTGTCCCTCTAGGTGTGGCGCGCCGGATGGCCATCACGAACCACTACTACTTCGAGCTCACGCCGGAGCAGCGGAGGAATCCTAGATGGCATCCCGACTATTTCCCTACTTGGGAAGCCTTCTTCGTGGATCGGCGTGAGAGGGCGCTCGCCAGGCACGAGGAGGACGACCCACCTCCTCCGAACTTCAACGAGGCCGGCCGTCGGCTATGGTGGCGCGGTCGGACTCTCCAGAGCGTCATGGCCTATGACACTGCCGTCGACTCTAACCCCCGTCTGTGCTACCCTCAAGTCTAGCCCACGCGTACTCAGCCTTCAAGGTTCAATTACGGCGACCCCGACGACAACAGCGATGACGGCGGCGGCGAGTACGACGACTACAGTGGCGAGTATTACAGGTGTAGGCAGGAGCATGACTGAATCACTCCAACATTCCGAAACAAGTTCGGCCGATTGTTACTTAATCTGGCCATGTATCTTAATTTTCAGTTCTTTTATGTATCTTAATTTTCAATCGTGCTTTATGTAACTTACTATTAGTTGCATTCTGTATTTTAATTCCAGTTCTATCTCCTTCACAAAATGACCTATCTCATTCGAGGTTTCTTGGCTTTCGGGTCAAATGACCAATGTTATGGCTAGAATCAAGGCATAGTTTGTGATAATATGGCCATATTGTGCATACATGTGCATCATGGCATGGCAAACAATGTTGCAAGAGGAAGTTTTCCTTTTTATCGCACCAAAAAGACATTTTCCATTTTCCGAGCATAAAAAACGGACGGTTTTGTGAAGCAACCACCAAATGGCTAATTCAAAAAACCACCACCATATTTTACAAAAATACTAGACCACCTTATATGGACAATGTACCAATAGGGGGATCTGAAACCTTTCCGTCCACCTCTGGTGAAAAAGACAAATTCCTGCCAAATCGGTAGGAAGTGGGTCAGATATGAACTACAGGTACATGATACGATGCTCATGATTTTTTACAAAAATCATTTTTAGGTTCATAGTATGCTATTTTATCAAAAATCCAATGCAAGTTGAGCGAGGCTTTGTCAGATTCAAGTGTATACAAAAGATGCGGCATTTAAATATCCAATCAATTCAAAAATGTTAATACAAAATAAATTATGATTTGCTCTAATAAAATAGGGTTAGATTCCTTTTTAGATGCTTAATATTTCTTATGTTCAAAGTTTTAGGATTTGACAATTTATTTTTGTTTGAATTGAATAATCAAAATATATATGTAAGTGTTTTAATCATTTTGAAAAATTTCATCTAAAGTAAATATAAAATGTTTTTACATGAATGGATAGATATTATTTTTCTGAAAATTATGATATATTATTCATATTTTTCTGAGTTGAACTGAATAAGATATGAATTTTCTAAATTCATATCCTATTTTTTGAATTATAAATGCCCCCACCCCTTTAATGCATGAAATAATGCCCTTTAACACGGTTCCAGCCATGAACCGGTGTTAAAAGCGATTATTTCTTTCTGTACCCCTCCTTTAACACGGTTCGTGGCTGGAACCGGTGTTAAAGAAATCTTAACGTAATCCCCTTTAACACCGGTTCCAGCCACGAACCGGTTTTAAAGGGGGGGGTTATAACGCGCGCCTTCCCCTTCCTTCTTCCCCCTAGCCAGATCGAAAGCGCGCGCGCAGAGGAGAGTCGGCGCCATCCAGCCGTCGCCGTCGCCCGCCCAGCCTCGCCGCCGCCCGTCGCCATCGCAGCCAGCGCCATTCGCCCCCCACGCCACATCCGTCATGATGCCCGCCCGCCAGCGCCAGCACCGTCCGCCACAGCGAGCGCACGCGTCGCCCGCCACCCCCAACGCCGCCGCCCTTGACCCGTTCGCGAGAGTTGCCACCGTGTGAGAGCTCTCTGTTTGTGTTTTGGAGATATTGGATATTGGTGATAAATGTTATTTGTGTGTATATTGGATAAATGTTGCATATATGTATCTATATTGTTGTGTATGAATAATTTTATTTGTGTGTAATTGCATATATATATATATTGTTGCATATATGTTGTATATATTGTTGCATATATGTATATAATTAGTTATTAGTATTTTATAAGTGTGTAGTTTAGTGTGTATTATTAGTAGTTTAGTGTTAGTATTAGTTTAGGGTTTATTGAGTTTAGGGTTTATTTAGTTTAGGGTTATTAGTTTAGGGTTTATTTAGTTTAGGGTTATTTATTTAGTGTAGTTTAGTGTATTTAGTTTAGGGTTATTTAGTGTATTTTATAGTTAGTATTAGTTTAGGGTCGTCACCTCGCTGCTCTGCAAGCGTCACCGCTGGCCGTCGTCGTTAACGTCGCTCCGGTGACCCCTAGGTAGTGGCACCGCCAGTTTTAGGTAGGCCGCATCACGCTGAGGCGAACCCGCTACCTCGCGCGCCCTAGGTCGCTCTCCAGTGCCGCCAGCCGCCGCTTTCTGGAGCATCCTCCGGTCAGCCACTGTAGCTAGCCCCTCTCATATGCATCCGGGATTTCTCCGAATTAGGGTTTGGACCCCTCGGAACTCGTTTAAAATGATCAAGCATTCTCAGGGTTTTAATTTCATTTGTGTATTTATTTGTGTATTTTTGTATGAATAATATGTATATTTGTGTATGAATCCAAGTCCACTTGAATGTTTACTCTCTTACTCTAGATACTTATGTGGGTACTATCATTCGCAACACGATATGTGCGACGGGCCAAGCCGCACTAGAACAACTTAGAGTAAGTAAACAAAGTACACAACATTATTTTATTACCATCAAGTGTATTGAGTTTTATTCTTATATATATATTGACCCCATTCATCATATATATTCAGATCGAACGGATGCGGTACCAACTCCTACCATTTGACCGCATACGAGCCATTCAAGAGGAATTGACGGGGTTCATACTTGATGAGGTCGTCACGCCTGGCGGAGAACTCTTTAGATATCCACCAAAATGAATGTTGTATATATGCTTGAACGTGTTTGTCTTGTACTTGATGCTTCAACGTTTACGGAGAATAACACACAATGACGATGTTGTGTATAATAATAGTTGCTTAATTATTCATGTACTCGTATGTACCGATGACGATGTATGTGTATACCGCTCCCGATCGATTCCCCCTCCCCCCTCCCCGTCCCCACACGTCCCGTCAGTAAATACGCCCGAACGGGGCGAGAACTTCTGCCCGCGGCGTAGATTTAGGCCGTTTTCTGCGCGGCGAAGATTTATCTCCTTTTCGCGCTGACAGAATTTAACACCGGTTCGTGTACGAACCGGTGTTAAAGGGGGGGTGGGGGGCCTGAGCCCTGCGGTAGCCCCACGTGTAAGAACCAGTGTTAAAGGAGGGCCCCTCTAACACCGAACCCTCAACAGAGGTTCTACAACCGCTGTTAGAGGGTCCTCCAAACCGGTGTTAGACGGGGGTGCACTAGTGACATGTCGCTCACGTGACTGTTCCCATCGTTCAGGTGACGCCTAGGCACGGGCCTTTTATTAATTATTAGTGTAGTAAGTAGCTGTTGTCTGCCTTTAAATATCTATAAGGCTAGCTAGCCAGGTACGATGAACCATGCCTGCAGATCACCCGAGTGTGCGTGCGATCAATGTAATTGTACGCACATATCTCCACTTACTTAACATTAGTTGACTATATATATATATATATGCCCACTTCTGTACGTGTGTGAATCTGTGTTACCTTGCTCCACGGCATCCATGCAGTGTAGGATCTGGCGTGCATGCATCCATGTTTCCTGTAAACATTCGACAGACAATACACTGCACCTGGCTAGCTAGCCAGCGACCGTAAATGTGTACTCTGCTGGTACTGTACGGCATGCGCTCTCTGCTGCTCAGCGTTCCATCGATCTGCATGGTGATGAGCAGAAAGCCGATCCTGTCCGACGTTTCCATCAAGCCGTGTAGTATATTTCATACACTGGGCCATCGCAAGGTGCAGGGAATGCGTCGTACAAGGTTCGGCCAAACAATCAACGTCGTGTGCACAGCAATTTCATTATGGCTGTTCAGGTCGAGTTTACTGAGAGTGTAGCAGCACGACACGTACGGAAATCCTAAATTGAAGTGGAGACGGTCGAGTAGATGGATCAGACCACCACCCGCTGGCCATAAATGCACGGTCGAGACCGATCACCGGTGTACATGCATGCATGGAGTAGCTTTGCTACAGTGTGCAGTGTATCTAATTAAGGCCTCGGTAGACGTAGTTAAGTGAATCGATGTGAAAGAAACCAAAGAAAGCGCGTGCATGAGTTAGTTGGGGCAATCACGCATGGATCCTTTCATTATTTGGAGTTATATAATTGAAGTTATGAATTTCCAAAGTTTTGATAATTAATAGAAGAAATTTTAATTGTTTGCATATTTTAATTATCCGAAATAGTGAACCAAGTTTGTATTCGAAATATTCAAACATTTCTAAGCATTTTTTGTATTAAATATTTTTCTCTAGTTGAATTTGTATTCAGAAGTTATGGACGTTCACAAATAAATAGAAGGTTTTTTGAAAAGTGATAGTTTTCCGAATATTAAGCAGAAGAGTGGTGGTTTTTTGAAATTTACATATAAAATGGTGCCCCACGGTTGCCGTTAACGGCCGGTATCGGCCATCGTCTCATGTTGCCACATCAGCACTGCAGGTGGGCCAGCCATATCAGAAATTGTATCAATTCACGTAAAGTGGTAGATTTCTGGAATTGTGCATAGATTGTGGCAGTTTTATGCTAACAACTCGTCATAGCAAGATACCTGGTGCCATGTGGCTTGTTCTTCATGAGGTGGCTAAGAGTACGGTGTATCGCAGTCGTAGTGATGAGCTCTGTGGGAATACGAACATCATAGCATCTGAGCATAGTTCTCGATGGGATTCTTGATTATCTCAGTGTCTTTTGGATGAGCGTACGAGAGAACATAATTAGTTACGATGTTTCTCTCGTATGTGAGCTTACGAACAATTGAATGTACTGATGCTAGTGCAAAATTATCCTACCTTAATGTTTCATAGTAGTGCTTGTCGTCTATCATGACAGCATAGACAGCTCACATTTCCTCCACCCAACGTAGACCCTCGAGCCTTTTCATTTTCAGCACCTGAACCAACCTAGATCTCCAGTAACTCAAATGGTCTAAGATCTGACTCGAGGTAACTGTCTGACCATAAAACCTGAAGGCATTATCTGCCATAGCTTTCATGTCCTTCTCTTTGAATCTCTGATCCCCATCCTGGTTTGATCCATGAACTTCGTTTTCACGTGGGCCAAGTTCCCTTGAAAAATGATGTCTCTGGATAATTAGACGAACGTACACAGATTAGGAGAGCTAATCCCAGGTCTCTTTCGACTCTGCCATGTGTAGATTAGGTCTTGGTGGAAGCCTGTCCCCTGTGCTGGAACGTGTCAAGATCAAGTTCCTCATCCCCGACAGCGGAAAAAGCGAGCGAGCGTGCGTGTGGGGAATGGATCCATCATCCATGTACTCATGCACGCGCGTGTGTCTCCGTCCTATAGCTGGTAGTTCGTCTTAACAGGACGCACACGTACGACATTGGCATGGGCACCAACCAAGCTTAGCTAGCTAGATCGCGAAATTTATTGAATTTGCAGCAACTGACACTCACTTGTCACCGGACGGATCGATCACGGTCATTGCCCATCCAGGCATGCATGTATCTACAGTTCTAGATGGAACCCACGTATGCTTGGTCCATCTTTTTCTAAACTAGCACCGTGGCCCTCGCAAATACGAGGGCACCATCTTTTTTTACTTGGAAATCCATACGATTTCATTGAGAAGGATCATTAAACTTGTTTGCCTCCAGACAATTTATAAAATCAGGCATTATAAGTGTCTTGCAAAACTCCATCATAATGCCATATTTGGATTAGTGTGATTTGCAATTTTTGAGTATATTATATTATATATATACTTTGAATACCTATATCCTATGATCCATTGATAATTAGGTTCCACAGTAATTTGGTATACATAATTTAGATAATGTTATGAGATATGGTCCATTTTATATTTTTTGTGGGTAAGAGATATGGTCCATTATAGCTAGAATTTTATTATGTTTATGTACATACATGAAATTATATATGTCGAATGTGGTGCATTAGGTAATAATAATAATATCCAACTGACAAAGCTCGGATACTATTTAAATACATCTAACAAAGAAGTTTCTACCATGTTATTACTTAGACGTTTTGCTTTATTTTTAAGTTTTTGGCTCTGGTCATACTTTCTTGGTTCATCACGACAGATTTTTTTAACAAATAGACATGGTGTGCTATATCATGAGAACATAACATTAGTTGAAATAAAATGGGAGAAAATGTGTAAACTTTACAATATTTTTCGAAGTGCTTAGGCTGACCCTGAGTTTTTTTATAAGCTTTTGAATTGAACTACATAATATATAGAAAATACAATACAATAATTCACCCACAACGACATGGATGCCTGTTAGAAGTTAAAGAAATATTTTTTATTATTCACGATATTGACATCCATACTGATTGGATGTGAAATAAAATAGTTTTTATTTGTGCATACCTTTACTCCCCCATTTAATCTCTTTATTCCAAAATACCCAGCGTTTTTAGACATGGTTAGAATCACCAACATGTAATTTTAACCGATATTTTTGCATGGGTATGTAGCAAGTAAATTTATTACAATTAGTATTTCATGGTAAAAGTATGATTAAATTAAAAGTAGACATCTACTATTATGTTTCTATGATTTCATTTAGTCTTTTGCTCCTTTGCACCACTTTTCAATCGAGCTGTTGTACACTCTTGTTCTCATTTAATGGTTGTCGATGTAAATGATACATGTCCTTGGATAACATAGTCACTAAAGATGTTTCTTCTTAATCAATGTTCTATTTTGCTTTGCTATTAACTCAACCATTGGCATTTGGCAATACTAAATTCAACCCAACAAAGAAGGTTCTACCATGTTAGTAGTCAGGTGTTTTGCTTTATTTTCTATTTTCCGTCTTAAGCATAAAGAATGGTGTGCGAGATCATGAGAACAAAAGATCAGGTAAACATAAAATGGGTGAAAATGCATGAACTTTAGAATATATTTCGAAGTGCTTAATAGACTGACCTGAATTCATGATGGATTTTCTGAATTCAAGTACATAATACTTTGTATGAAAAAGCAAATACAACAAAATAATTCACCTGTATTTATATGGATACCGATTATAAGTTAAAGAGATGTTTTTTAATTCACGGCATTGACATCCATACCAATTGGACATGAAATAACAGTTTTTATTTTATGTGTACGTTTGCACCCACATTTACCCTATTTGTTCCAAAATACACAACACTTTTACACATGGATAGAATCTCCAAGGTGTAATTTTAACCGATATTTTTGCATGTGTATGTAGCAAATAAATACATTACATTGTAAATGTATGATTAACGTAAAAGTAGACATGTACTATTAAATTTATATGTTTTCATTTACTCTTTTGCTCCTATATGACACTTTACAACAGTAATGTTGTACACTCCGACTTACATGTTAATGGTTTTCCATGTAAATGATACATGTTCTTGGACGGCATATTCATTATTGACAGTATTCGATTTTAATGTATGTAACAAATAAATACATTGCATTGTAAATGTATGATTAATGTTTAGACATGTACTATTAAATTTATAAGTTTTCATTTACTCTTTCTTGCCTAGTGATTAAGGATTTTCACACTCGTTGTGTTTAGGATGCTAAGATTTTCTCATAAAACACTAACAAATGTGTTAGAGGGATTGATTCACTTTCGATATGAATCCAAAAGCAAGTTCCCTATACTACCTTCTTTCTCTCCTCTGTTTCTATCTTCAGGAGGCTATGCATCCGACAGTTTGCTCCTATATGCCACTTTTCAACCGTAATGTTGTACACTCCCACTTACATGTTAATGGTTTTCCATGTAAATGATACATATTCTTGGATGACATATTCGTCATTGGCAATATTTGATTTTAATCAACTCACATCATTGGCAACTCAATCATTGGCAATACAAAATTTGGATTTTGATTTCCAGTAGTAAAGAGCTTTATTATTAATCAATATTTGATTTTACTAAAGAGCTTTGTTTTTAACCAATATTTGATTTTGCTTTCCTATTCAACCCGATCATTGGTAATACCAAATTGAACCCATGTAGTCAGAAAATTAGGCTTTCCAGTAGTAGCATCATAGCGCCACAATTTTTCATTACAAACTCGCGGTCCATTTTTTTGTTCTAGACACAAACTGATTTTTTCCCTTATAAATATAGTACCAAGCAAACTATTTTTTTTATATAAATTAATCTATTGAAAAAATTCTAAGGATTTTTGGCATGCATAATTTTTATCTTCTAATTCGCTTTTCTTTTTCTCATGGTTTTTAGTCGATTTACTATGTATTCTGAAGAGATAGTTTCCTAGACAGTAACATGCATGTGTATGTACTTATCTTGTAATCAAAATATATTTTATCATGTTGGCTACAACGTAAATCCACACCAACGGAGAATAGTTCATGTCTAGATGTGAATTAGATGTCACAGTAACAACGCAACAATTGACTAAGAACAGCGACCGGCTCAGGTGCTTACTTAAAAAATACTCCCTTTGTCTTAAAATAGATGTCGCAGATTTGTCAAATTTTGGATAAATCTAGACACTATTTAGTATATAGATACATTCAATTTTTTTACAAATTTTCAACATCTATTTTGAGATGGAGGGAGTACATCAGATCAGTTAAGTAGACTCAGAAAATAA
The DNA here is from genome assembly GCA_023614405.1 of Avena insularis. Classification (NCBI taxonomy): domain Eukaryota; kingdom Viridiplantae; phylum Streptophyta; class Magnoliopsida; order Poales; family Poaceae; genus Avena; species Avena insularis. Next base: position 471,954,020 of record CM042696.1, on the reverse strand, counting down.
GTCGGTTAGATTAAGTAGTTGACCTTCTCTCTTGCCAGTTGCTATATATCAGGATGCCTACATTGAAGGAATGCAGCTACATAATCTATCATTGTCTGGATACTCTGAGAAGAGATTTAAAATTAATAGTGAAAGTAACCTCTAATGGAAGCACATCGCCTCTATCAACGGATCAACATAGACCAAACTATGCATGTGTGGGTATGTCCTAGGGAGCACGTAAGGCACATGGTACTAATTCATCCATCTATCAGCCAGCTATACCTCCGGCAGGATCATACTGAACAAACGTAAATTTTAAGGTGCATGAAAGAGCAGGCGTACTTACGGGTGAGTTGTTGTTGCAGTATCTCTAGCGGCAAAGCGTGTGGATCGCTGGACCTAGGCATTGCCTATTTGTGCCGTCTGGGAGGAGAAGAGCCTTTAGCGACTGCCTCCCTTGACCACAGTGCCGATACATGCAGAGGAGCAAGGCGCGAGTCACGGATCTTAAAGAGAGCATGGCGGCGGAGAAGGAGCTTAGGGCGGTGCACCTTTTTTCCTAGTTACGCTCCGACCAGATACGGATGGTGGCTAACTAAATCGAATCGTACGACCGGATACCGGACAATAGCTAATTAAATCCTGAGAGGAGTCGTGACATGTTGGAACCTCGTTGTACGTAACATAATACAAATTAAATCATAGCCTTGAATAATAGATCTAATGGTTAATATAATTTAGGTGATGTGGATCAACCAGGTGTCTCGAAACACACTCTTATATTGCTTTTAGTATATAATAGATAGATGCACAAGAGGAAACATACTACTCCCTCCGCCTAAAATAAGTGACTTACTTTTTCTAAATTCGAATGTATCTATATATAAAATGTGTTTAGATATATCCGAATTAAGACAAACTCAAGCCACTTATTTTGGGACGAAGAGAGTACTAATTGATCTATCTGAGCGAACACTTGTAAATTGCAATTGATAATCCTCTGGATGTAGGGGGTTATTGCAACACAAGGCATCAAAACAAGCTAGGCAGATGTTCTGTTCATTTGTTAATCTGTTCTACACACTAAGGCATATATTCATGGCATGGAAATTCAACGGATTTCAAGGAGGGCGCAACATGCATTTAGTCGGTGCGGTAGTACTTGATCGACGTATCATCAAAAACTAAATAGGGAGTACAATATTATTGCATATGAAGCGGACAAGCATGCAACAGACACTCAAACGTGCAGACACCGCCCTTATTCCCCGGCTCAAAACTTGATCATAACCAAAGATTATTGTCTACCAAATTAAACCTCAATTTAAAACCTCACGATTCTTTGTACTTAAGCTCCTAATAGTAAGACCTGGACCTTGAGCAACCTCCTTTTAAAAAAAAAAAAATGGGAATTACTTGAGAAAATATACTTTGTCGAGACATGTATGAAACTCAATTTAAGTTCAAACCTTATGATTAGCTTGTTGCATCTCGTTTTACAATTAATCAAGACATGCACACTTATTTATTCCTACGGATTCGTTGAGATTCTTTTGATGATTATTATAGCTTGTGAATGTAGGAGGTTGCAGGAACATAGGGTACCTCTTATTGGGGATAGTCAAATGAGAAGACATGGTGGTCGAAATTTCGGTGCAATGTTTGGCAGAGAATCAAGTTTGATGCCACTTCATTGATTAACAGAATGTGGCAAATCGAGGCTGTTCAGTTAGTTAGTTAGTTACTGAAGACGTACTGGTTCACCGAACCCGAGACTTGAGATCACTTTGCATAGATTGATTGATGGTGCCAATGTATAAGAAAATGTCATGGTAGGAACAAAAGTTCGATAAGCCATCTTTATATATCAATGTGAGGAACATCTGCTGAACCTTACCTTTCATGGTCTTATCCATAGATCCTTTCTATGATCACCCTGGTAGTCATTTTGACTCACAAATGCCTTGCAAAGTAAAATGCCTCAGTCAAAATAAAAACTTATTTCATATCTTTCGTAAGATGTGCCCACCATCCATGATATATCCTATAGGAAAAATTCAGGTCAATTTATTTTTCCTAAAAGAAGAGAGAGAGAGAGAGAGAGAGAGAGAGAGAGAGAGAGAGAGAGAGAGAGAGAGAGAGTTATATCTTTATCTAGCTGAAGCCAGGGACCATGGTGAGGCACCAGTTAAGAATACGTTGTAGTCTCCAAAGAAAAAATCGAAGTGGTTAACAATGTACTTTTCAAGGAAGCTTTTAGACTAATTAAACAAGGCTCCCACTATGCCTGCTTTTCATAGGCAAAAGAAGCAAGGGCAGGGAAAAGAAGAAACAAAAGGTAGTGGAGAGAGATGCTTTGAAATATAATGATGGGGAGCATGCAATAGACAAGTACCCATATACTCCATGTTACATTGTTCCATACACATATGTTATTATTGGGGAGGGAAGAGGAGACTTTTGTATTTGCAAAAGATGCTGCCCCAAGATCTCTAATGATAGCATCCTAATCATGGCATTAGCACCCTTGCTTAATTTTTGGAACACACTCTTAATCTAATTAATAAGAAAATTGATAGTGCTTAGCGGATCAGGTAGAACGCGAAGAATCCATACCTGCAACGCGGTTGTAACGACTATATGTCATTTGAGCGTGCTTAATGTTTCCAATGCAATGTACTTGTTCATCGGGTTAATATGTCCGCTCAGTTAACCCGATTCATCACCAAGCGAGCAATCAGTTCGAGACCTGTGTTACCCTATCGGAGCCACCAGGGCCCCGTGGGTCGGCCCGCCATGTCGCGGGTTGACGCCGGCGAACCCCTCATGTGTGGACCCTACTCCGCAAGCACCCTACCAACCTGCACATGCGCGTGGCCTGTGGCACGTACGTGTGCACGTGGAGCTGGAGCCTCACACGGGCGCTCCACATGCCCGGCTCTTTCCTCGTTGTCCTATCATCGGGCTCTATAAAACATTTCCATGTGGGAGAGGAGAACCTCAACGTCTCACACACAACCCTCTCACGACTCACCTAAATCCAGCGGAGAAAGAACTCTCATCCTTGTCGTCGTTGCAACTTGCAACCACCATCTCGCCGGACAAAGAAGGAGATGGCAGCGACCGCCATGAGCTACGTGCATGCCGACGCGGAGAACATCAAGGCGACTGAGCTCAGGCTCGGCCCGCCCGGCGCCGACGAGACCGAACAGATGCCGACGCCGCCTTCGACGCCCAGGGCCGGCAGCAAGCGCGCTCTCGCCTGCGACCACCGCGAGGAGGAGCCCAAGACCGCGCCGCCGGCCGCCAAGGAGCAGGTGGTTGGGTGGCCGCCGGTACGGTCCTACAGGAAGAGCTGCTTCCAGCAGCATCAGGGGAGCAGCAAAAGCAAGGCGGCCGCGCCTACGCCAGAGAAGAAGCAGGAGGAGGCAGCCATCGCTGTTGCCGCGGCGCCAACCGCGGTTGGCACCGGAGGATCTGTATACGTGAAGGTGAGCATGGACGGAGCCCCCTACCTGAGGAAGATCGACCTCAAGATGTACAAGGGCTACCGCGAGCTCAGGGAGGCCCTGGAGGCCATGTTCCTCGGCTTCTCCGGCGACGCTGCCGCCAGCGTGAACCCGTCGGACTTCGCCGTGACCTACGAGGACAAGGATGGCGACCTCATGCTCGTCGGCGACGTGCCCTTCGAGTAAGTTCATGCATCCAAGATTCATATACCACACACGCATATCTTGTCGATCATGATTTTATTCCAGTTTGAAATTTCAGTACGGTGTCTTATGGGAATTTTCTTTTTGTTGATCCGCAGAATGTTCATGAGCACTTGCAAGAGGATGAGGATCATGAAGGGATCCGAAGCAAGAGGCCTAGGATCATCAAAGGATTGAAATAATGAAATCTATGAAGAACATGCAACAACACATGCCATGGATGCAATATGTGTGCTGGATTGTTTTGTTCTTTGGAGCAAGGTAACCAGAAAAGGGAAACAACCAGAAGCTAGATGCAAGATTTGACTGGATCGGAACTCCTGAACAGGTGTGCTTCAGACTCCAGAGCATTACCATGCCAACACCCAACCGAGAACTCGTTTGACCACTGAAGAAGACGTCGACAGATCCGCTATTCCGGCCAAGCCCGACCGCAGCATGTGAGATGTGACCGCCTGGGAAAGAATGAACCCACCGATGTCTCAAAAGATCGATCGAATCTGGCCTCCCAGCTGGGGTCGCCAAGATCGGAGAAATGCAGTTCATTGTATACATCGAATTAATAGTGCAAATTAAATGTGAATATTTTCTTCAAGGATTTTTTTGCTTGACAACCACAGGGCCGCAACCCACATGTTTCTTGCCAAATTGTACAAATCCACGAGAAACGTTAACAGCCTTTGGTTTGGTTGGTTGTAACGAAGGCAGTTGTACCCCCTAGCCCACAAGGATCAAACATGAGATTTGGTACCCTATGTCTATGTGTCTCGTTAAATCAGATTATTCTTGGGTTGAGATTGTGCATTGTACTCGGCGTTTCTCAACACGAAGTAAGCCCGATCCAAGAACGCCGGCTGCACCCCTTCTGGGCGCCCCATTAGTTTGCATTTGCCGTATTAACCTAGATTTTCCAATTTTCACCCAATTTGATATACGGAATAATAGAGCCATAAATAGTTTACAATGAAATAATAGTTCACAAGAAAATAAACAACATAGTTCGTGAACAAACATAGTTTACAAGCCAATAAAAAGAAAAGAAAATGAGAGGGGGTGGCTACTTCTTTCCTGAGTCCACATATGCTCAATCAAATCAACTTGAAGTTGATGGTGAGTGTTCCGATCACGGATCTCATGTTGAATATTGAGGAACTGCTCAAATGATGTTGTCCCATGCATCGACTCAACCAATTCACCCCGAAATTGCCACCCATTGTCAAAGAGCCTATTATCACGCTCGTCTTCAATGATCATATTCCGCGTCATATCACAAGCAATCATCACCTCTCACATGGTCACATGGCTCTATGTTCTAGCAGGATGACGAATAACAGCCCACCCCACCGAGATTGAAGCAAACAAAATGATCACTCCACATCGTTCAGACAAGCCTCTTGTTCTATCACAAATATCTTATATTTCTCTTCTTCATGATTCTGGATTGTCTTTACAAATGTTGACCACTCAGGATAGATGCCATCAGCTAGCTGATAATACTCTTTGTCGTATGCGTGGCCATTGATCTCATAGTGAACCTCAGGAGCATTGCCTTCTGCAAGCCTAGAGAATACCGGAGAGTGCTGGAACACGTTGATGTCATTGTTAGAACATATCATACCAAAAAAATGTCAGATCTAAAGTTCTTGTAGTGCAACAACATCAAGTATAATTGTGCACCCATCCACATGCCCATTGTATTGTTCCTACGAAGCAAAGGGACAGTTCTTCCACTCCTAATGCATGCAATCTATACTTCCAAGCATGTTAGAAAACCCCTTGACTCGTTGATCGATAACAACCAGGCAGGCAGTGTCGGCAACATTTGGTAGTCTCAGGTAAACTTTGCCGAACACCGCAACCACAAGTTTGCAAAAGTTACATATCGACTAAAGGCATGTGGTCTCGCTCATGCTCATGTACTCATCAACCCGATCTCCTGCATCTCCATACGCAAGCATCCGAACAACTGTAATGTATTTTTGTTAACAAGGAGTGAAGCCAATCCTACCAGTGACTTCGGTCTTGCACTCGAAGTACGGATTGGAGTCCCTCACAACATATAAAATATCCACGAACAACTTTCTTGACTTCAAAAGCAATGCTAGAATACATACTCCGAATATAGTGGCCCAGTGGGATGAAATTAGTCATTGTAGAGTCAGACATGGCCACCTTCCCGATCATGCTTCAAATTGGTCTTGCGTCGTTGCCTCGTCGAACCCCTAAACTTTGGCAGCTGACTCTTGTGCTCATGGATAAGGGTTGTCGCAACAATTAATATTTCAGTATCCTCGTCGGACAGGTCGTCTGATGATGTACATGTTGTAAGAAAATTGATCGAGTTAATGTCCATCTATGTACAGTTAATCTCCATCTATGTACAACATAAGACAATGGTCATATAATGGTCACTATATCAATGTCTATGTCGGCACTAGCCGATCTGCATGAAAGAGAGGCCGAGTTCATACCTCAAAATCATTCACGCAATTGGCCGAATAGGTTCTAGGGGCCGTGGTTGACAGACGGGTCCGATTCTACAGCCTATGAAATCGACATGTCCTAGCCAGATCCTAGAAGAAAGGCGTGAAATCCGACCACCCCGGCAACATCGTGGACTGAGGTGCTTTGGCGAGCGGCACGAAGGAACGAGATGGAGGCATGTACGGCTGATTCTCGAGCTCCGGACGCAAGTACACAAACGTTGGCAAGAGTCCTGGCCTCCGGCAAGCAGCGGCAGACATGGGCGACCCCAACAACTACAAGGAACGGCGCAGGCGGCGGCACGGTGGTGTTGTGGAGGAGATGGAGGGGATCTAGATCGGTATGTGACGCTTGATCTGATCGGGTCGCACAGTTGGGTTGCGTCCCCTGTCTGTGCAGACTTTCAGATAGCATCGGTCTATGTCAGCCCGTTGAAGATGCCCTTAGAGCAACTCTAGAAGATCCCATAAATCCGCGCAAACCCGCATCTTTACAGTTTAAGAAGATACAGTAAACACGGTGGACACAGTAATTTTTTTTGGTGGACAGAAAATAACGCCCCGACCCGTACATACGCGGGCTGGTCAGCCGAACCGAGTATGGCCTGTACTCGTGAAGATATTCACGCGGGAGGGACATTTAAGCTAGCCTTGTTCCTGCTTCCACGCCTCTACCACCGTCGATCTACCTACCTATCTCCTCTCTAGCGCCGCCATGTCCCAAATTCGAAGGGATGAACTAGAAGGAGCTGTCGGCCGCTCGCAAGGTCGTGGGCTCTCAACCGCCGCCTCCCCCAACTCCAACATATGGCCCTGGTGCCCCGCCCGCCCACTCTGTTTCTCACAACATTGCTGCTGCCGAGGGAAAGAAGAGGAATCACGTAGGCACCCATGTCGTCCCTTAAAGCCCCTCGGTCGCCAATGCTGCCTCAGCGGGCCAGCCAATCTCCATCGGTGCTTCGAATCCCCAGCCTCGACCTCGCACGTGGAATAAGATATCCAGAGAGGGGCCAAATAAGATACCCCACGGTGGTCATCCTCCTGCCACAACCCTGACCCATGCCACCGCTATCGACGCACAAGACAACCCGGACACCGCGGGCAACATGTTCATCGAAAATCCCCAAAGGTATGTAATTTCCCCAATGCCATGGCCAAATTGTGTTGAATGCTCGTCATGATTTGCGATTTGTGCGGATGTAGGGTCGATTCGTTCCAGATTTCGGCCTCGTTTATGATTTTTTTAACGAGAATGAGGTCGACGATGGCGACACAAATCATTCGATGGGGATGGGGATGAGATCGAGGATGGCATGGAAGGAGATGAGGTCGAAGAGATCAAGGAGGAAGAGTTTCATTCATCTCAAAATGGAAGGAAAATGAGCAGTGAACTACACTAAAATCGAAGACACTTGCTTGGTGCGGGCCTAGTCATCGATGTGCATGGATGCGGTGAACATCACCGATCAAACCGGGAAGCGCTATTGTCAAAGGATCGAGGAAAAATTCTTCAAACTCTTGTATCGGCTTGCTTCACTGGTTACTCGCTCGTATAGTTCCCTACAAGGACGATGGGATGTGATCAAGGCACATTGTAGCCGGTGGAGTGGAGTAATGGAGGAAGTGCGAACATCACCACCAAGTGGCATATCTATCGATGACTATGTGAGTTGGTTTTGCATATCTCTTGTCCACAAATTCTTGTACTTTTTGTTCATGATGCTAACAATTGGATTTATGTTTTTGTTGGATCGTGTTGCAATGGAAAAGTACAAAGCAATGGGTGGCTCAAAGAATAGACCATTCACACTTCAACATGTTTACAGATTGCTAGAGCATATGGACAAGTGGAGGTTGAGAGAACAAGAAGTACAACCGAAGAAAGGAGCATTGCTTGAATTGGATGATGTTAGTGATGATGACAATGTAGGAAGCAACATGGGGAAGCCGGATGGAAACAAGAGGTCCAAAGAGAAGCTAAACCTCATAGCCGAAGCACCTAGTTTGAAAGATGGGATCGATGAAATGACCAAGTCCAAGGAATCAATGGCGATGAATACATTGGATACAAAGATGATGTTGGCCGAGAAGAAGAATGAGGTCAATCGTGAAAGGTGAGAATCACTTGGTGATTTGGAGGAGAGGATATTTCTCATCGAAGAGAATAAGCAAATGACGGAGCTCATGGCCGAGTGAGAACAAGACAATAATGATGGATCCAACCAAAATGGAGTCATATCAACTAGAGTAGTGGAAGCTTGCAAGAATGGATATATTAGAAGGATGGAAGCAAGTTCTTCTAAGTGGCGGTGCGTCAGCATATGGTGGTGGTGGATCGGCATGTGGTGGTGGCGGTGGATCGGCAAGTGGTGGTAGAGGTGGAGATGCCTACATATTCGGCTTCGGTGACCTCAGCGACAGCGGTGTTGTTTGATACCATCATGAAATCCAAGGTGAGATGATGTGCAAATTTTTGATCACTTGTGGTGATGTACTCTTATTTTGCATGACATGTCCATTGCAAAAAACTATGAACTATTGCATCTTTTGATTGTTCATTTGCAACTTTGTTGTTGAATATCTATTGAAAACTATCAACATTTCATATTTTACGGTTTTGCGAGGGCCTGCGCTGAGCATATCCCATATTCCCGGCTCGTAAAAGATATATTTCATGAACCATAAACACAATTTACGGGAAGGGGATGTATGGGATCTACTAGAGTTGCTCTTATATTTGTGCGCAACACGTGTCATGAGCGGTGGGGATAGAAACAAACGGGTCCGTGAGGCATGGGATAGGGTTCGAAGTGGAAACAACAGACGACACCAAGGAAAATAATTATATACGACCTTGTCCACAAATTCACCTCTGTGGAGCAACTCCACAACTCCTACTATTGACACGTGGTAAGGAGAGAGAAAAATCACAAGATTTGATTTTCTATTTTTAGATCTAAACTATCACGCATGCCATGTGTAAATTACAGGAGTTAGTCCAGATAGGTGAATAGGACCTAGTTTACAAATTCACTTGTTGGGACCAACTCTTGCGATTGACACATGGTTAGGAAAGAGAAAAATTACATGATTTGATTATCTATTTTTAAGATCTAAACTACCACAATGTGAGGCAGCTGTGGTGTCTCCCCCACCAGCACCAATTGCCACATACACCCCAAGGTGTATGTCGCTCGATCTAGCACTCCCTGCAAAAGTAGGCCCGACTCATAGGCCTCTCGCCTTTCGCCTGCTAGCGAATCCCGCATCTTTTTTGTTTATGGTTCCTTTGCTTTGAATCGATGTCACGCCTTAAGATCAACTTCGACAAGTGCAAGGTTATGATATTGGTGTTTTCTGATGAAGACAGATAATGGATCGCTGACAACCTCAACTGTAAACTGTGGTGTTCCCCATGACATATCTAGGGATGCTGGTACGTGATACTAGAGTTTTGATTAAGGATCATGCTCCCTGGTTACTAGGATTCGGTCTAAAGTTGAACCCTAGCGAGAAAGACTCATGATCAAGGGTAGCAAAATAATCTTGATCAACTCCTGTCTATCTAGCCTCCCCATGTATCATATGGGGATGTATCTGCTACCTAAAGGGACTCACGCGGACTTCACTAAAGAGTTGTCCCGGTTCTTTTGGGTAGCCTAGGATGGCCTCAAGAAATACCATATGGTGAAATTGGAAGATATTTGTGTGCCCCCCGGATTCTTGGGGCATAGGGATCTAGACTCACGTCGTTTCAACGTGGCTCTCATGCTAAAATTGTCTAGCATATCCTCAAGGACGACGGAGGGTTGTGGCTCCAGCTCATTAAAGCCAACTACTTCTGGGGCCACCCTCTTCTTGCATGTGAGCGTCAGGAAGGATCGTAGTTCCGGAGATCCATCCAGGATATCAAGCATGAAATCCAACTAGGTGCCTCTTTCTCTATTGGCAATGGGAGAGAGGTGCTTTTTTGGCTGGACCCGTGGTTCTTAGACTCCCCCCGATGCTCTATGTTTCTTTCCATCTTTGCCATATGCGTGTCCCCTGTGATGTTAGTGGATGAGGCAGCGCAAGAGGGACTCTAGAATATCCCGTTTCGGTGAACCACTTAGCATCAACGAGGCCACAAACTTCGATAGACTACAGGGATCCCTACCGGGTACCTCTTAGAGGTGGGAGATTCGGTAACCTGGTGGCCCTCCCCTCTGGTAGTTTTTAGTGACTTCGGCCTACCGAACCCTCTTCCATGGTCCGAAAGTGGAGTGGATGAACCCACTCTCGAAAGAACCCCTTCCTCTTAGCCTGAGGATTTTTGTGTGGCAGCTACTCCGGGACCGTCTACCCTTAGGGGTGGACGTGTCCAAATGTAATAGTCTTGGTAGTGGACCGTGCAGATTATGTGGGACACCGGAAACGTTCCCCCATTATGTTGACGGGTCCTGCCACTTAGTTTTTATGGAGCTTTGTTCATGAGGCTCTAGGGCCCGCATGGAAGTCTCAAGACCTTGGGAAGTTTCTGGAAGCGGAGGCAAACCATACCGGAAGGATGCACCGCCTCTTCTGGTTAGTATTTGAGGTCCTAACATGGATTTTGTGGAATGCACGTAATAGGATGGTGATTGAGTAGATTTTCTCTAGACGTGCTTCTGACTCTATTTTTTCTTTCTAACCTATATGTAGAATAATATTTGTCTCTTGATTGATTGCATAGTTTGGAGATTACAAGGGGTATATGATACATTGCAAATGTATCTATAATTTTTGATGCTCCATGCTTGGTTTTATCTACTTTCTTGTGTTTTGCTTCAACTTTGGAGTTCTTTTCATATGATTTCTTGGACTAACCTATTAACAAGAGCCATAGTGCCAGTTGCCTATTTTCTGCTGTTTTTGGTTCCAGGAAGTCAGAAAATGAATAATCTCGGAATTGGATGGGACAAAATCCAAAGTTACTATTTGCCCGGAAGACTCACGGATCCAAAAGGAGAGTCGGAGAGGGGCCACAGGGTGGCCACACCCCCTAGGCGCGGGTACCCCCAGGCCACGCCAGGGCATGGTGTGGGCCCCCTGGTTGGCCACCGACCTTGCCTCCTTTGCCTATATATTCCTCCTGAGGCAAAAACCCTAGACCGTCAATCAAAAATCCACGAAAAGTTCCGCTGCGCCGCCGCCACCGAAGGGGAGATTCGGGGGACAGAAAGTCTCTGTTCAAGACTGCCGGACGGGAAGTGCCCCCGGAGCCATCTCCATCGATCTCCACCACCATCTCCATCACCATTGTTGATTCCCATGATGAGGAGGGAGTAGTTCTCTCTCGAGGCTAAAGGTTCTACCAGTAGCTATGTGTTCATCTCTCTCTCTATGCATGATCTTATTGAGATCATGAGCTTGTAATCTATAGATCTACCTTGCTACTCAAGTGCTTTAATAGATCTCTGTTCTCCCCATGTGTGTGAAGTTGACAGTGTGCACACCATGGTGGCACTTAGGCTAGAGATTACAAATACTTGTTATGAGTTATATTTGGAATTGGATGTCTTTATGAAATTGTGGTGTTTGTTGGACTCATCTAGTAGTCAAGGTGACAGTGTGGGGTTTCTAGATGGGAAAGACGAACTTTGAGGTGTGCTGTTATAGCCCTACCATCGATTAGAGTGTTCAACCGGAGAGTAGTTAAGAGTAGTATCATGAAGAGAAGATATTTATATGAGAGTGTTCACTAGTGAAAGTATGATCCCTAGGCCTTGTTTCTAAGAACTGAAATAACGTTTTCTATTAGATCTGTTACATGTTTGCTTGCTTCTATCTTTATTTCAGTTTTACTTTAGTCTTTTCCACGCCATCAAGCTATTTTCTATCACCGTTACCACTTACAATTATCCATACCACTTGTATTTCACTATCTCTTCGCCGAACTAGTGCACCTATACACCTGACAAGTGTATTGGGTGTGTTGGGGACACAAGAGACTTCTTGTATCTTGATTGCAGGGTTGCTTGAGAGGGGATACCTATGAGCACTTCCTCCTTGAGTTCGATAAACCTTGGGTGATCCACTTAAGGGAAAACTTGCTGCTGTTCTACAAACCTCTGCACTTGGAGGCCCAACAACTGTCTACAAGAATGAAGTGCGTAGACATTTGTATATATGAGGGGCCGACGGCTAACCCTAACTTGAATTACAAGCAAACTCTAAACCAAGTCGTAACGGACTCTTATTGTAACATCCGCCTGCAGTGTCAACATGGGGTTCACCAACGTTGAGACTGAAACGAATGTCGGTAAACGATGATGTAGTCAGCCCCTTGGTGAAGATGTCTGCAAACTGCACAGTAGTAGGAACATGTAGAAATCGAACTTGTCCAAGAGCCACCTTCTCCCGAATGAAATGGATGTCAATCTCGATATGCTTGGTCCGTCGATGCTGTACAGGATTGCTGGACATATAAACAGCAGAAATGTTATCACAATAAACCACAGTAGCCTGCTGGACAGGACAACAGAGATCCGAGAGAAGCTGACGCAACCAAACCGTTTCGGCGACATCATGTGCCTGCATCGAGACGATACTGAAGCGTAACCTGCCGTTTCGAAGACCATGAAATCAAGTTGTTACCAAGAAAAACACAGTATCCGGATGTGGATCGACGATTATCCGGGCAACCAGCCTAGTCGGCATCGGAGTATGCTGTCAAAGTGTGTGGAGATGATGAATAAATGTGCAGACCATGGTCTAAGGTACCTTTGAGATAGTGAAGGACACGTTTGACATGATTATAATGGGGAACTCGAGGATCATGCATATATAGACATGTTTGTTGGACAACAAAGGAAATTTCTGAGCGAGTAAGGGTAAGATATTGTAAAGCACCAGTTATACTACGATAAAGAGTGGCATCGGAGAAGACATCACCAGAAGAAGAAAGCTTAGTTGTAGTGTCTACAGAAGTTTTAGAAGGTTGACAGTCAAGCATGTCAGATTTAGTGAGGAGATCTAAAATATATTGACGTTGTGAAAGAAATAAACCATGAGAATCACGAGTGACAGCTATTCCTAAGAAGTGACGGAGAAGTCCAAGATCAGTCATGGAGAACTCAGATCGTAGTAAAGAGATGATGTGATCAAGAAATTGTTGAGAAGAAGCTGTTAAAACTATATCATTGACATATAAGAGAAGATAGGCAGTTTGAGAGTTGTTGTGATAAACAAAAAGAGAGGAATCAGAGGGTGAAGGATGAAATCCGATAGTGAGAATAAAGGTAGAGAAACATTGAAACCATGCACGAGGAGCTTGTTTAAGACCATATAGAGATTTTTTAAGGAGGCAAACATGATTTGGATTAATGGAGTCTTCGAATCCTAAAGGTTGCTGGCAATAGACAGTTTCATTGAGTGATCCATGTAATAAAGCATTTTTAACGTCAAGTTGATGAATAGGCCAAGAGGAAGTGACTGCAAGACTAAGAACTGTTCGAATTGTGCTGGGTTTAACTACAGGAGAAAAGGTTTCATCGTAATTGAGACCGTGTCGTTGAGAGAAGCCTCGACAGACCCAACGAACTTTATAACGAGAGAGAGAACCGTCGGAGTGAAAATTTTGACGAAAAATCCATTTACCAGAAACAACATTTGCACTAGGAGGACGACGGATGAGTTGCCAAGTTTTATTAACTATAAGAGCTTGAAATTCATCTCGCATAGCGGAAGTCCAGTGGGGATCAATAAGATCTGATTAAGATTTGGGAATGGGAGATATAGATGGAGTAACATTAAGATTTAATTTTTGAGTAGGCAATTTAAATCTGGATTTTGCACGTGTGCGCATGACATGTTCATTAGTGGGATTAGTGATAGGAACAGCACGTGCAGGGGGTTGAAGAGGGGACGGGGAAGAATTGCCCGGCGCAGCGGAGGATGCGGGCATTATAGAGGCAGGGTCGGGAGGCGCGGCAGGAAAGTCTGCCGCGGCAGCATTTTCAGCCAAATCGGTTGCCGCGGCAGGATTTGCAGCTGTTTCGGCTGCCGCGGCAGGGGTCGGGGAGGAGTGTGGCGGTGTTGGATTTGGTGTGATGTAGAGAGGATTGAAGGTGGGTCGGCGAGGTGAGGAAGTCGTGGTAGAAGTGTCGGTCTCGGATGACGTGTGACGTTGTGAAAAAGGAAAAACATTTTCAACAAAAGTGACGTGTCGAGATATGAATTCTGACGGAGAGGAGATCAAGGCAACGAAAACCTTTATGTTCATCGGAGTAACCAAGAAACACGCAGGAGATGGATCGGGGGGCTAGTTTATTTGGTGATTGGGCATACATGTTAGGGAAGCAAAGGCAACCAAAAACACGAAGCTCGCAGTAATCGGGATGACATCTAAAAAGAGAAAAATAGGGAGTGTTATGGAGATTGGATTTAGTTGGTCGAATATTGAGAAGATAAGTTGCAGTGCGTAGGGCCTCAGCCCAATATCTAGGAAGCATAGATGAGTGAATTAAAAGTGTACGAATAATATCATTAATTGTTTGGAGAGCTCGTTTGGCCTTGCCGTTTTGGGGAGAGGTATAGGGACAGAAAAATGAAGGAGGATGCCATGACTAAGGAAGAAATTTCTATTTCGATTATTGTCAAATTCTTTACCATTATCACATTGAATAAATTTTATAGGAAAAAAGAAGTGAGTTCCTACATATCGTTGAAAATTGAAAAATATTGTGTGGACATCAGATTTGTTGCACATAGGAAAAATCCAAATAAAGTGTGTGAAATCATCAAGAATAACAAGATAGTATTTGAAACCAGAAAAACTTTCATGTGGAGAGGTCCATAAATCACAATGTAGTAATTCAAAGGGAAAAGTGCTAGAAGATTGGGAGGTACTAAAGGGAAGACGAACATATTTGCCTAATTGACATGACTCGCAAACTGAAGTATCATGATAATCTTTATTACATAAAATTGAAAATTCACTAAGAAGATTGGATAGTGTGGCAGTGATACATTGCAAATGTATATATAATTTTTGATGTTCCATGCTTGGTTTTATCTACTTTCTTATGTTTTGTCCACCCTTTGGAGTACTTTTCATATGATTTCTTGGACTAACCTATTAACAAGAGCCACAGTGCCAGTTGCCTGTTTTCTGCTATTTTTTGGTTCCAGGAAGTCAAAAAATGAATATTCTCGGAATTGGACAGGACAAAAGCCAAAGTTACTATTTTCCCGAAAGACTCACGGAGCCAGAAGGAGAGTCGGAGACGGGCCACAGGGTTGCCACACCCCTCCTTGGCGCGGGCCAGCCCACGCTATGCCAGGGCATGGTGTGGGCCCCCTGGCCGGCCACCGACCTTGCCTCCTTCGCCTATAAGAGCCTCCCGATACCAAAACCCTAGATAATCAATCAGAAATCCACGAAAAGTTCCACAGCGCCGCTGCCACCGAAGGGGACATTCGGGGGACAGAAAGTCTCTGTTCCGGCACCCTGCCAGGACGGGGTAATGCCCCCGGAGCCATCTCCATCGATCTCCACCACCATCTCCATCACCATTGCTGATTCCCATGATGAGGAGGGAGTAGTTCTCTCTCGAGGCTAAGGGTTCTACCGATAGCTATGTGTTCATCTCTCTCTCTATGCATGATCATATTGTGATCATGATCTTGTAATCTATAGATCTACCTTGCTACTCAAGTGCTTTAATAGATCTCTGCTCTCCCCATGTGTGTGAAGTTGACAGTGTGCACACCATGGTGGCACTTAGGCTAGAGATTACAAATACTTGTTATGAGTTATATTTGGAGTTGGATGTTTCTATGAAATTGTGGTGTTTGTTGGAACCATCTAGAGCTCAAGGTGACATTTTGGGGTTATCTAGATGGGAAAGGCTTACTTTGAGGTGTGCTGTTATAGCCCTACCATGGATTAGAGTGTCCAACCGGAGAGTAGTTCAGCGTAGTATCATAAAGAAGAATATATTTATATGAGAGTGTTCACTAGTGAAAGCATGATCCCCAGGCCTTGTTTCTAAGCATTGATACATTGTTTGCTATTAGATCTATTACATGTTTGCTTGCTTCCTTCTTTATTTCAGTTTGCCTTTAGTCTTTTCCACACCATCAAGCTATTTTCTAGCACAGTTATATTATATCCATACCACTTGTATTTCACTATCTCTTCGCCGAACTAGTGCACATATACACCTGACAAGTGTATTGGGTGTGTTGGGGACATAAGAGACTTCTTGTATCTTGATTGCAGGGTTGCTTGAGAGGGAATACCTTTGACCACTTCCTCCCTGAGTTCGATAAACCTTGGGTGATCCACTTAAGGGAAAACTTGCTGCTGTTCTACAAACCTTTGCACTTGGAGGCCCAACAACTGTCTACGAGAATAGAAGTGCATAGACATCAAGATATTTTCTGGCGCCGTTGCCAGGGAGAAAAGGTAAAAGGTATTCACACCGGAGGATTAAAGAAGAAGAACCTCCCACAGCAAACGCCTATTTTCTGGCGCCGTTGCTGGGGAGGTAAGGTAAAAGGTACTCATATCCTCCGGTGTGAGTGCTGTAAGTTATTTCCATTAGATTCTGCAATTTTGTATTTTTGTTTCTTGTTTTCACTAGTTAGGCTCAATGGAAAACAACAACAAAATTAGAGAGCTTTATAGTATTTATCTTGAGTTAGGACATGAAGTGTTTGAAGAGAAAATTAAAAAACCTATGGAACTTTATTTGCATGCTAATAGCAATGTTATTATTATGAATTCTTTGGAAACCATTATTGGTAATGCTATGGAAAAGTCTAAGTTTGGGGAAGCTAGTTTTTACGAAAATGATCTTTTTAGTTCCCTAGCTTTTGAAGATAGCTATTCTATTGCTTATGATGATACCAAACCTCCAATATATGATGATTACAATGATGAATATGATATTTTCAGTCCACCTACTATTGAGGAGAAAATTAATGATTACAATATGCCTCCTATATTTGATGATTATGGTGATGAAAATAATAACGATAGCTATTTTGTTAAATTTGCTCCCACTACAATCAATAAGAATGACTATGTTTATGTGGGGAGTATTAATTATTTTATGCATGTGGCTCATGATAAGAATGTTTTATGTGATAGTTATATTGTTAATTTTATTCATGATGCTACTGAAAGTTATTATGAGAGAGGGAAACATGTTTTTATGCATCTCAATAATATTAAGTTTCCCCTCTTTATGTTGAAAGTCTTGAAGTTGCACTTGTTTTGCTTTACTATGCTTGTTGCTTTGTGCTTTCATGACTTGCTTATTTATAAGATTTCTATGCATAGGAAGTGGGTTAGACTTAAATGTGTTTTGAATTTGCTTCTTGATGCTCTCTTTTACTTCAATTCATATTTCTTATGTGAGCATCTTCTCAAACTATCATGCCTAACTTAAAGGCGTTAAAAAAAGTACTTATTGGAAGATAACCCAAAAGTTTTAGATGAGTCTTGGAAGTTATTACTTCAGTAATAACTGCTCCTTATCCTTTTTATTTGCTTTTTGTGCCAAGAGTAACCTCTAATGAGAGAGAAGTAATGCTTGAGAAAGTTGCTGTCCCGAAACAGATTTCTGTGTTTCACCGTAAAAATTCGTGTAAATTCTCTGTACGTCCGTTTGAGGCGTGAATTTTTGTGCTTCTGCCCCAGGTTGTTATCTAATTTTTTTTAGTTAAACACATTTTTATTTGAGCAACAGAAGGTCTTAGAAAAAATTCGTCTTTACCTGCTGGTCTGTTTTGACAGATTTCTGCCATTTTCTACATTTGCTTCTTGTTGGTTCCTTTTTAAGTTCTTTTGGGGAATTGAGCTTTTTGAGGGAAATGCTACAGTAGCTAGTGTTATAATGGAAGTTTATTTGGTGTTAGAACTGAACCTTAAGACTTATTTATCTTGAGTGCACTAATGTTGCTAATAAAGATTGTGTGAAGTTTTGTATGAAGGAAAAATTTCAGGTGTATGGAAGGAATGAGTAATGAGATGAAGGATGGACTAAAGCTCAAGCTTGAGGATGCCACGCGTCTCACCCCAAGAAATATCAAAGAAGTACAAGCGTCAAAGCTTGGGGATGCCCAAGGCATCCCCTTCTTCATCAATAAAAAATCCCAGGTTTCTTCCAAACGCTTCATTTTTATTGTTTCATGCATAGATTGTGTTGTTCTTAGAGCGTCTTCTTTTTCGTTTTCGTTTTGGTTTTTCGTTTGCTTTGTTTTCTTAGTTTTCTGAATAAATTGGTTGGACCCCCTCTTTTATACATTGGTTTTCAAATAGTTTGGTTTGGATTGGAAAAGAGTAGGAACGTTCATGCTTAAGTGGTAAAGAGAGTTTGTTTTTGACTGTGGCCTATGCTTTGTCATGCCATGCTTCATATTGTTTTGGCTTTATGCTTAGTATTCTTTGCTGTAGCATTACTTGTTATAAACAATTGAGATTGCTTAATGTGCCTTGGATGAATCATGCGTTGTTTTAACATATTAAAGCATAGTATTGTGGTATTCTCCTTTGATGCTTTATTTGGGTTGACTTGGCGCATGCTCACACCATGATATGACTATCTCAAGTCACCATAGCCTTTATGATCCTTTCGTTTTCAACTTGTAGTATCACTTTATGCTTTGATCAATGATGTTTTGTCGCTCTGCTTGATTATGGACATTATTGCTCTCTTAGTTTGTCGCTCCCAGTCTTTTGCTAGCTTCCACAACCAAGTATGAGTTCCACTCATGCATCCAACTCCCTAAACCAAGTTATTCCAAAGAGTCCACCATACCTACCTACTAGCTTATGCTATTCCAAGTATATTCATGCTTTTGTTTACCTTCCAAATTAAACTTGTTATGAGAAAACTAGTGATTAAAGCTCTCACGAACTTGATGGCACACTTTACTTTTCTTGCCCTTAATAAAATTGAACCATTGTGTCGTCTATGTTGTATATGTTTGCACTTATTTGTTGGGAATTAGTAGAACCATGCTGTCATGGGGAACGCTTTCAACATTGCACTTGGTACTTGTACCTAGTTGATATCATGCTCTTTTGTATATGGATGTCGTCGGTGTGAAATGAAAGGGGAGCTTGTAAGTCCATGGAGTTATGTATATGTGTTAGAGAAAGCACTTTGGGCCGCTGGTCTAATCCATGCTGACATGGTGGAAACCTGTAGCGTAACCATAATGAGCTGTCTATGAAGCATTCTTCTTATAAAAAAAGAGTCCTATATTGAGAAAAAAAAGAGAAAAGGAGAAAAAAAGAGATTATGAAAAGAGGAAAGAGAGAAAAAAGCACCATATTCCCATGGTAAATAAGAAGATTGCTGAGATGCTCGTTGTCTGCTTGCCTTATCATTTTGATATGGGGAATCTTCCGTATCATCGGGCAAGGGGTACCTCGTTGGCGGTTCTCTATGATACACATGTACTTACGATGACAAGAACTTACCGGTGACTAAACTTGAGTAGCATGAGGAGCAGCCCTCGTATCCAAGGTACATGAGATTTCTAACTTATACTTCGTCAAGCATGTACACCATAGTTTGTTCACTTTAACCTTAATCACTTCAAGATGCTTATGATAGGGGCAATGAGAGCTGAAAGCTATAAGTACCATAATTTTTGGAAGCTCTTTATGAGACTTGAATCCCTACTTTCTTCTATGAAGGCCTTTCTTCCACCATTATATTGAGTCTCCACCTTCTACCTTTATGCACCTACTTTGAGAGCATAGTGGTCATTCTTAGTTCTATGTGCATTGTCCCAAGACTAGTTGATTGAAGCATACCTTGATATTGCTTGTTTTAAACTATTTGTACCTAGTCACTCTTATGAACTTTGAAGGTGTCCTATGCATTTATGTTTCCTACTCCATGAGGGACAAGCTGAATGCCACTATGCTATGTTTTCTTTATGTGAAACAAACAAACGTCTTGCAAAGCATTGTTATTCATGAATGTTTTGTTTGTGCCTTTTCATGTTGCATCATAGTTTCTTTGTCTTATTGCTACAACTTTGTCTTTCATGTTATCATTGGAGTACTATGATCCCAGCTATCAATGTTTTACAAATACTTTGATCAAGTTTATGATGGTGCATGTCACCTCAAAAATTATTCTTTCTTTTTATCACTTACCTACTCGAGGACGAGCAGGAGTTAAGCTTGGGGATGTTGATACATTGCAAATGTATCTATAATTTTTGATGTTCCATGCTTGGTTTTATCTACTTTCTTATGTTTTGTCCACACTTTGGAGTACTTTTCATATGATTTCTTGGACTAACCTATTAACAAGAGCCATAGTGCCAGTTGCCTGTTTTCTACTGTTTTTGGTTCCAGGAAGTTAGAAAATGAATATTCTTGGAATTGGACGGGACAAAAGCCAAAGTTACTATTTTCCCGGAAGACTCATGGAGCTAGAAGGAGAGTCGGAGAGGGGCCATAGGGTGGCCACACCCCCCCTTGGCGCTGGCCAGCCCAGGCCGTGCCAGGGCATGGTGTGGGCCCCCTGGCCGGGCGCCGACCTTGCCTCCTTCGCCTATAAGAGCCTCCCGATACCAAAACCCTAGATAATCAATCAGAAATCCATGAAAAGTTCCGCAGCGCCGCTGCCACCAAAGGGGAGATTTGGGGGACAGAAAGACTCTGTTCCGGCACCCTGCCGGGACGGGGAAGTGCCCCTGGAGCCATCTCCATCGATCTCCACCACCATCTCCATCACCATTGTTGATTCCCATTATGAGGAGGGAGTAGTTCTCTCTCGAGGCTAAGGGTTCTACCGGTAGCTATGTGTTCATCTCTCTCTATGCATGATCTTATTGAGATCATGAGCTTGTAATCTATAGATCTACCTTGCTACTCAAGTGCTTTAATATATCTTTGCTCTCCCCATGTGTGTGAAGTTGACAGTGTGCACACCATGGTGGCACTTAGGCTAGAGATTACAAATACTTGTTATGAGTTATATTTGGAGTTGGATGTTTCTATGAAATTATGGCGTTTCTTGGAACCATCTAGAGATCAAGGTGACAGTGTGGGGTTATCTAGATGGGAAAGGCTTACTTTGAGGTGTGATGTTATAGCCCTACCATGGATTAGAGTGTCCAACCGGAGAGTAGTTCATCGTAGTATCATAAATAAGAATATATTTATATGAGAGTGTTCACTAGTGAAAGCATGATCCCTAGGCCTTGTTTCTAAGCATTGATACACTATTTGCTATTAGATCTATTACATGTTTGCTTGCTTTCTTCTTGATTTCAGTTTGCCTTTAGTCTCTTCCATGGCATCAAAGTATTTTATAGCACCGTTATCTTATATCCATACCACTTGTATTTCACTATCTCTTCGCCGAACTAGTGCACCTATAGACCTGACAAGTGTATTGGGTGTGTTGGGGACACAAGAGACTTCTTGTATCTTGATTGCAGGGTTGCTTGAGAGGGAATACCTTTGACCACTTCCTCCGTGAGTTCGATAAATCTTGGGTGATCCACTTAAGGGAAAACTTGCTGCTGTTGTACAAACCTCTGCACTTGGAGGCCCAACAATTGTATACAAGAATAGAAGTGCGTAGACATCAGGCAGCTTGAGGATGTCCAAGTCGTTGATGCCATAAATCCACTGAAGCAGCCATGGAGGAGGGCTGAGCGGTGGTGGATGCGCCGTTGACAGAGTGTAGGTCTCCAGAACTATTGAAGCGTACGATCTCTACCTTGGTCATGTAATCCTTCATAGATAAGCCAAAACGATCAAATTCGACGGAGACAGGATTATCACGTGTAAATTGGCGAACGGAAATTAAGTTTTTAATTAGGGCAGGGGCAACAAGAACATCGCGAAGAACAAGTGGTTTGGTGGTGGATGGAAGATGGGTTTGACCAACACAATGGATAGGGATTAAAGAACCATCTCCAAGAGTAATAGAGGAAAAAGGTGAAGAAGTGCACGATGACAGCATATTACGCGAATTAGACATATGACTAGATGCACCAGAATCGAAAATCCAATCCATACCTGAATTTCCTTGAGCAGCAAAGTTGTTCATGGCCTGGAGGAACGCGGCTTGGTCCCAGCTAGGGGTTGTCGCAGGAAACGAGGTTGGTGCAGTTGGCGGCGCTGAAGCGAGCGGTGGCGGCGGAAGCTGGTACATCGGATAGTTGCCACCTGTTGAGGTGTTGTAGTTCATTGGTGATAGTGCGCTGTAGGGATAGTAGGATGGAGCAACGACGTAGGCCTGCGATGGAGGGCACAGACCAAGCAGTCCGGGGGAGCCGGTGTGCGGGCGCATGCCCGGCATCCAGGAGCCGATGTAAGCGGGTGGAGCGCCGACTAGAGACGGAGCCACCCAGGGCATGGTCCAGGCCTGCACAAGGACGGTCCACGGGTCATGGGGTGGGCGGTAGTTCGGCGATGCTGGAGGTGCTGGAGCCGGTGGAGGAGCCAGAGCTGGTGGCACGCCTGAAGGAGCCGATGGTGCCGAGGGTCGTGGAGGACGGTAGATCGGCCGTGTGCCACGGTAGTTGGGGCTGGGACGCCATCCTGGAGGTGGTTGCGCCGGTGCAGGAGGAGGCGGCGGTGGTGCTGGAGCCGGAGGGCGTTGGATTGCCGCAAAGACTTGGGGACGAGCCTCCTTGGTGGTGATGGCGCGATCGGCCCATTGAAGCATGGAGCGGACCTCGGAGAAGGAGGGTCGCGGGCGCATCATGGGGATGAAGGAGGCTTGCTTCTCAAAACGTTCACCGAGTCCGACAAGAAGAACATTGATGAGTTGGCGGTCGTCGATGGGGTCGCCGAGTTTGCGGAGCTCGTCGGCGAGGGACTTGAGCCGCTGACAATAAATCCCCACGGGGGAGTCACCTTGGACGGTGTTGCGGAGCTCGGTGTGCAGGGTGTTGACGCGGGCGTCGACGTTGTCTTGAAACAGTTGACGGAGGGCCACCCAAAGCGTGGCGGCGTTGGAGGCGTCGCGGAAGACGAGATTGAAGATCTCGGTGGACACCCGTTGGTAGATCCATTGGATGATGGCGAGGTCGTCCTTTACCCAGCAAGGATCCGAAGGCTGGGGAAGGGAGTTGGCGTCGACGTGGCCGAGGAGATTGCAGCGGCCTAGATGAACTTCGAAGAGGTGGCGCCAATGATAGTAGTTGTGCTTGGGAAGATCTAAAGTAACAGGGATAAAAGGACTAACATCTTGAATTGTATCGGAATATTGGATGGTGGGTGGGGTAGGATTTGCTAGGTTTTGGGTGGGGATAGAGCAGGAGGATTGCGCCATAGCGGCGGCGAGTTTGGAGGCGGCGAGCTTTGCACGCCGCTCGAAGTAGCCGGGCGGCGGCGGTGGTGGCGGGGTGGGCGGCGATATGCCCTAGATCGGTTTAGTCTGATACCATGTAGAATAATATTTGTCTCTTGATTGATTGCATAGTTTGGAGATTACAAGAATATATATGAGAGGCCGACGGCTAACCCTAACTTGAATTACAAGAAAACTCTAAAACAAGTCGTAACGAACACTTATTCTAACACTATATTCATCAGTGGTACCAGCTATCTACCCAGCAGGGCCAGGAGCACTGCACACCACTCTTCGGGCTCAGAGTGACGGTGCATCACTTCTGGGCACCTGCCCCCCTTGAGCGAACCAGAGGAGCTGCCTAGCATCGGCCTAACTTTTTTCCTTTTCTTATTTTGGACCGTGTTTTGCTAATGCCCCTATCTATAAAGGGCGCCGAAAGCCTGTTTCGAGTTGTTTACTGGCGAAGCAAACGGTTAATCATACGGAGGAAATCTCTGGTAGATGCTAATTTAGAGGTGAACTTTGTCTAGTTTTTGTACTCGTCGAGGTTACATTTTTTAAATAAAAAACAGGGCCATATCCTAGAATAAATCGAGTTAAAACCCATGATTCCATATAGACGTGTCGGGCAAGGGATCGATTTCTGGGTCCGTTTCAAAATATAAGATCTTTTAGCTTTGTGAAAGGAGTGTATCTAGATCCTTTTAGTGTGTAGGTTCACTCTAAAAATAGATGAATCTACACACTAAAATGAGTCTAGATACACTTCATTCACAAAGTTAAGACACTTATATTTTGAAATAGATAAGTCTACAAATTAAAATGAGTCTAGATACATTTTATTCACAAAGTTAAGACACTTATATTTTGAAACGGAAGGAGTAAAATGTAGCGAGTCAACGTACTTCCTCCGCTTCATATTATAAGATGTTTTCGTTTTGTCAAAAGAGTGTATCTAAACTCTTTTTATCTACATACTCCTTAAAAAAAAACTACACTCTTTTTATAAAGATAAAACATCTTATATTTTAAAAAAAAGGGAGTACAACAAGAGGACGGGTGATCCAACTTAATTAATTATACCTACTGTAGTTAGGATGCATGCATCGGTCGATTAGCTAGCTGGTGGATGGATCACCAGCTAGTCAAGCCATAGTCATGCACCAAGGGGGCACGAGGGGTACCACACGTGTGGGTCTGATGTGATGCTTCTTAATCACAAAAGACTAATACTCGCACAAGTGAAAAAACGACTGGTTAACTAACTAGTAGCTATACTCACTAGCTGGCTTAATTAGCCGGTCGACACGATCGATAACGACGTTGAAGTAATTTTATTCCCATGTTTTCTAGATATCTCACACTCGTCATTGTATAGATCTATTCGTACGTAGCAGTAGCAGGGGATTGTTATTTAGGTAGCTAAATTTTCCCGCAAAAGGAAACAAGTTAGCTGAGTTGGGTGCTCTCACTTCGGGTAACAGTGATGATGGTTAGCTTCCCATGTCGTGCGCCATACTCAAACTTGCGCCATCTAACATAGTACAATCAATTCCTACAATAATTTGGTTGTCTCCCTGGCTCACTATATGTCGTTGTTAGAGCATCTCCCCTCGGCGGACCCTAAAACCTTTTTAAAGGGCTATGGGGCGCCGGCGTTCAGAATCGCAACCCATTTATGCATCCAGCGCCCCTAGACCGAACCCAACGGGTGGGGTGGGGGGGGGGGGGGGGCTAGAGGATGCACCGGATGGATCTGAAAACGGCGCGGGCCAACCCTATTGGCGACACGCACACGCAAACTCGCCCATTCCGCATTTCCACCCCCCACGACCACCACCCAGGAGCTCGCCGCCGCTGGCCGTTCTATTCGGTAGAAATACCCACATATTCACGCCCTCCCAAGCCGCCACCCCATCCACATTGCCGTCACTGTTCCGCCTCCTGGTAGCCCTAAGCCCGTCGCACAACCGCCCTGCCCTCTAGGTGTTCGGCAGTTTGCCAACGACATGGATTCGAACAAGGAAGAGATGCTAGCCGCTCTGATGGACGATGAATGGTGCTGGCGCCAAAGATACCGTCGACGGCGACTATCATCTCATGATCGTCAGTTCCCTCCTGGGCATGATCACCAGTGCCGATGAGAAGCCGTCTGCTAGAGGTTCGAAGCCTGGGTGGGACAAGACCAAGCTGAGGAACAGGATGGAAGGATATTACATGCTCTACGCCAACTACTTCGCCGATGACCCATTGCACCGACATCATATTTCGGCGTCATTTCAGAATGAGCCGGAAACTTTTTCTGATGATCGTCGAGAACTTACGAGAGTTCGACGACTACTTCAAATTGAAGGGAGACGTCGTTGGCTTGCTAGGTTTCTCCACAATTATTCAAAAATGTACAATTGCCATCCGGATGCTTGCATATGGAATTTCTGGAGATACACAGGACGACTACCTCCGCATAACCGAGTCCACAACCATCGATTACATGTACAGGTTTTGCAGGACGGCAGTTTGCCAACGACATGGATTCGAACAAGGAAGAGATGCTAGCCGCTCTGATGGACGATGAATGGTGCTGGCACCAAAGATACCGTCGACAGCGACTATCATCTCATGATCGTCAGTTCCCTCCTGGGCATGATCACCGGTGCCGATGAGAAGCCGTCTGCTGGAGGTTCGAAGCCTGGGTGGCGCAAGACCAAGCTGAGGAACAGGATGGAAGGATATTACATGCTCTACGCCAACTACTTCGCCGATGACCCATTGCACCGACATCATATTTCGGCGTCATTTCAGAATGAGCCGGAAACTTTTTCTGATGATCGTCGAGAACTTACGAGAGTTCGACGACTACTTCAAATTGAAGGGAGACATTGTTGGCTTTCTAGGTTTCTCCACAATTATTTAAAAATGTACAATTGCCATCCGGATGCTTGCATATGGAATTTCTAGAGATACACAGGACGACTACCTCCGCATGGCCGAGTCCACAACCATCGATTACATGTACAGGTTTTGCAGGGAAATTGTGGCTGTGTATGGGAAGACTTACCTTAGAGCACCCAATGAAGAAGACACAACTCGGATCCTGACACAAAATGCAGCAAGGGGATTTTCAGGATGCTTGGAAGCATCGACTGTATATACTGGGCATAGAATAATTTTCCATTTGCGCACCAAGGCATGTACAAAGGTCACAAGGGATCATGCAGTGTGGTGCTTAAGGCTGTGGCAGATCAGGATCTATGGATTTGGCATTCTTTCTTCGGTATGGAAGGATCACACAATGACATCAACGTGCTGCAGTGTTCTGATATGTTCGCCAAGCTTGTTGAAGGCGGCACTGCTCCTGCAATTGAATTTGAGATCAATGGCCACCACTACGACAAAGGATACTATCTAGCAGATGGTATATATCTGAGATGGTACCTATTTGTGAAGACAATCCCAAACCCCGTGGCTGGAGAAAAGAAATCTTGGTTTGCGACACGGCAGGAGGCTTGCAGCAAGGATGTGGAGAGGTATTCTGTGTGCTACAAGATCGATTTGCCATTCTTAGGTACCCTGCACTTACCTGGTCAAAAGATCGGATGTGGGATGTCAGGACAACCTGTGTGATCTTGCACAACATGATCATTAAGAGTGAGCGTGAGCCTCCAGTGTTTGACACTGAACCATATTATCGTCAAGGTCCTCTTTAGGTGTTGATCATCAAGTGCCAGTCGCGTTTGCTATTTTCTCGCCAGGCGGCAAGAAGTTCGAGAAACCAATACTTATAATCAACTGCAAGATGATCTGGTGAAGCATTTATGGAGGCTCAAAGGAGGAGCCCTAATTTGTTTATTTGTTTTCCTTTGTGATCTAATTAAATTGTTGAATTATTTATTTGATTTGATAAACTTGTAATAAATCTATATATTGAATTATTTATTTTATTTTCAATTATGTGTATGGGGGGGTGTGTGGGAAGGGCGGCTAGGCGCCCCACATCCGCGCCGACACCCCCCATACGGGAAAAATGGCCATGCCGGATGCCGTACGGGGAGATGAGTGGAGATGCTCTTTTCTTTTTACCATTAGTTTGATACTTTGAACTGCACCTAATGCAACTGATCTTGGGTATATTAGTCAATATTGCTCTCACCATATGACTTGTACGTATTGTCAAAGTGAAACTTACATTTTTTTTCTAAATATATAGAAAAAATGCATACTCGTGAAATTATATTTCCTGATGTTTCTAATTCTATTGATTTGATATGATAGATGTTCATATTTTCTGATATTTTTGGTTAAACTTTATAAAGTTTGACTTTGACCAAAGTTATATGCCATGTAATGAGAAACAAAGGGAGCATGTTTTAAATTTTAAGACGTGTGGTTGAGAATACAAGGCATGGAAAAATAGCTTCTCTATGCAATATATACGACATGCAGTTGTGAAAAGTCCTTTTGGCTCACATGTGCATTCTCACCCATTGCGAGAAAATATATTTCAAAATGTAAAAAAATTCAAAAAAATTTCTACATGTATATTTAAAAAATTTATGTCCATTCACAAGTTTTCGGAATGAAAGCACATTTTATGAGTGATGTATAAAAAATACCAAAAAATCACGTAAATAAGACTATCCATAGGTTATTTTTTGTCTTTTTGCACGGGACAGGTAGAATGTTATTTCATACCGAAATCTTGTGAAGAACATAAAATGTTTGAATGTATATGTAGATATTTTTTTAAATTTTTGTTAACATTTCAAAATATGTTTTCTCACAATAGATATGTAAATGCATGCGTGAGCACAATAGCCACCTCATGAAGTTGATACTATTTGATTAAATTTAGGGGTAGTCCCTATGTCCATCTGTTAAAGTTCAATTAATTTCATATTAAGTCAATCTGCTCAAATTTGCTCACGTGTATACACACTACAATAGATGTGATATTTATTGAGAAAATGGTTTGTTGACAAAGTTGTGAACCGTTATATATTATCTTAATCGTTGACGGTTTGGCTATGGCGTCAAGGATTAAGCGTAATGCATGACGGTTTAGTATTTTGTCATTGTTATATCGTCATGGATTACTCTTCTGGGTGATTTATCGATGTTGGTGATAAAATTTTATCGTGGCGCATTTAAATTGTCACTGAAAATCACGCGAGACCAAGTTGTCAGTAGGGGAAAATAGTTTATCAAAAACAATGAGGCAAAGAAATTAAATGTAAAATATTGTCTTACACGGGGTTTAAACTCGAGTTGATTAGTGCTTCTACGAGTTGATTAGTGCTTCTACCGCTACGAGTTGATTAGTGCTTGTACCGCTATGGTAGATGTAATGTTTTTATCATGTAAAGTTGTTGATTAGTTTTAGGGTGGTTTGGTGCGTATTTGTTGGGCCGCATTTTTGGTGCACCGGCAGGCCACTGTGCACCACCGTGCGTGTGAGAACTGTGCAGTACCATAGGCATGTCCGAGGAGCACCGTCCGCCTGTGAACAGTGTACTACCGTAGGCATGTCTACGGTGCACTGTGCGAGTGGTTTTTTTAGGACAAGCAGTTTTTTTAGAGAACTGTGCGAGCAGTTGCGCGTGCATACGCACCGTACACGTGTATGCCTCTCATATTCCCATCCCTCTCTCTATGCCTTCTCATCATTCACTTCCTCATGCCACCGGTTCCAACTCCCCTTCCCCACTCCTCTCTCTCCCGGCCGAACAGGAAAGACCCTCTCCGCTTTCGCTCCCCTTCCCATTCCGGCAATGGAGCACCCATCTGACGCTATCACCGCAGCGAAGGAAAAGGCCGCAACGCTGGCCTTAGCCGCGCAGGAGGCGTCCATGGCCGTGACGGAGGCGCGCAAAGCCGCAGTGGCTGCTATCGCAGCCGCAGCGGAGGCCAAATATGAAGCAGACGCCCTCGCCGAAGGACGGCCCGTCAGTCCCTCGTCTGCTCCGGGTGCTACCAGCAGATACATCTACAATTATGGCACGGAGCCACAAGAGGTTGACGAGGACCTCAAGATCATCATCATCCCCCCGCCGCCGTCCTTCGACGAGAACGTCGTCGACGAGCAGGAGGAGGTAAGTTCCAAGTAATACATGTTTATGATTGATTCCTAGGGTTTTCAATTAGCGACAAGTTCCTAGCGTTTCAATTAGCTTCAGATTCGTTTTATATCTGTTACGACTACTCCGTAATTAATGGATCTGTTGTTATTGCTAGCTAGTGTTCGATTATGGACAGATTCGATTAATATTTGTGGATCTATGTGTTGACACGCTCAATAAGTTGTACGTTATTTCTTTAACCATCATAGTCTGCCCACGAATGACTTCTGGTACTTGTACTCGCTGTAAACAAAACAATCTCATTGAGAATAATATCATAATTCTGCTCTATGGATAGTTGTTTTCATATCTATGGATTAATGCTAGTTTATTGGCTAACGGAATTGGATTTTCTGCTTGATCCCCTTATTAATTTCTATTGTTACTAGCTGTATGAGTGTTATTTGTTGCTTCCTTTGTTAGACATTAAATTTTAGTTGCAGTTTTTACATATTTGCTTCACATGTGTAGTTTGCATGTTTATGTTGTACGTTATTTCTGTAACCATCTTAGTCTGCCCACGAACGACTCCTGGTACATGTACTCGCTGTAATCATTGAGAATTATATCGCAATTCTGCTCTATCGATTGTTGTTTTTAAGGATGCAAATGGGTATCCTCTACGGTACCCTCTTTAGTACAAAAATGAACTACATTTTCACAAATCATCACTTTTTTAGAAAACTAGTTCATTTGTTTGATCTAGACTAAAATAGAGGGTACCCTAAAGGTTCTAAACTTGCATCTCTAGTTGTTTTCATATCTATGGATTAATGCTATCTTATTGGACGAAGGAATTAGATTATCTACTTATACCCCTGATTACTATCTGTTGTTGCTAGCCGTCTGAGTGTTATCTCTGTTGCTTCCTGTGTTAGGAATTAAATTTTATTTGCAGTTTCTACATTTGTGCTTCGCATGTGTATTTTACATGTTTCAGGAGGCTACTGATCATGTTGACAGCAATGTCGAATCCAGCCACAGGAAGACCAGGGCCACTCTGAAGAAGCTGAGGGTGGGGACGTTAGACGCCTTCTAGAGTGAACCCTGGACTCATGCCATGAACCGCTGCCCCTTCTGCCAAAGGAGCATCAACATGGACTTCCAAAGCATCCTCTAGCATGTCGATGGCTGTGGATCTGGCCATGTGAAGGTCAGTGAAACTGTCAATGTCCACGGCTTCCGGGCCAATCACAAGGCCTATGGCATCTTCCTCAGGGAGAAACTGAACCGAGCTATCGAGCTCGGTTGTGTGCCTGCTCCCGTGCCCAGGCCGCTGAAGGTTCCGGGTATGGGCAGCAAGAAGCAGAGGAAGCGGGACCGGGAGGAGGCGGCGACGGTGGCGAGTAGGCAGGTGGCGGCGAGGAGGTAGTGAATTAGTGATGTGCTGGTTGTTTGTGTACTGCTACTGCTTTAAGCAGCATGTTTTGTTGAACTATGTTTCTATTGGCTGCTGAGCAGCGTTTATGTGTTGGGTCCGCAGCATAGAAAACAAAAAAATTCCTACGATGAGAACTATATGCCAAGATCTATCTACTAGATACAGAGCAATGGGTGGACATACATCCATGGAGAACTTACCCTCGAAGACAACGAGCTTTGTTAACGAGTAGGAACTCGTGGTTGATGTAGTCATACACTTGCCGATCTCAAGATCGTGAGGAAGTCCGAGCACCGCAACTCAGCAGCGCATCCGCTTTTCACTTTTGCGTTCAAGCCACGGACAACCTCCACCTCCTCGCTCCAGCGATCCGGTGAGCAGCAACTCCTTCCAGACGAAATGCCACCGGGAACATGTATCTCGCTAATCCGAGACCATGGGGGAATAATTCTAGAGGGGGAGAGAGATCCTTCACAAGGAGGTGTGTGGATGAAGGAGGGAATGGGTGGCCTTTTATAGGAGGAGGGGGGGTGCCCCCTCTCTCCATGGCCGGCGCATGGGGTGACCCTCACCTCCCCCATTCATGTGGTGGTAACCCCTCCACATTAAAATGCCTCTTCACATTCCCTTTTAAAGTCTCCACTTTAAATGCATTAAATTTCTCTAAATTTAATGCTCTCTCATTTAATAAAACTCTTTTTATTAAATTTATTCAGAATTTTTGTTAATTAATTTAATTAACAAACATTCATATATATACTGCAATATTTCAATATCACATGCAGAACCACCTTACGCAATTTCACCGGAATAATTTCGGTTTCTATTGAAACAATTACTGCGCTTTGCAATTCTTTAAATGCGAAACATATGTGCTCCAAAATGGTGTCGGTAACTCTTAAGTGTGCCACCCTATGGTTCATGAATAATGCAAACATGATCGAGACCCTTCTCCGATCAATAATCAGCAGCCAGGACACGGAGATCCGTCTTGACTCCTACACATTCAACGATGACTCCTGATCGTGAGAACCTTTAACGCTTGTAACTAAATCCCTTTGTCTCTCGATATATTACATGTCGAGATTCGATCATCGGTATCTCCATACCTAGTTTGATCTCATTCGACATGCACTCTTTTCTCGTTCACGTGATATTACATTCTAGTGATCACATCACTTGCTTGCAAGCTATCCTAATGTGATATCACCGAGAGGGCCTAGAGTATATCTATCCGTCATCTGGATTGACAAATTCCACTCTTGATTCATGAGCCTCAACATAACACCTTCGTAGTACTGAACCCATCTTTATAGTCACCCTGTTACGGTGTGACGTTTGATGTTATCAAGATACTCTTCCGGTGTTAGCAATTAACATGATCTCATGGTCTAAGGATAAAGATTACTTCGTATGATGATATAGCAATATAAACATAATGACTTGATCGTAATGCTATACTTCGGATGAATGTTCATCACATCATTTCACAAATGTTGTGACCTTGTTATTAACAACATCCAATGTCCATGATCAGGAAACTTTGATCATCTTGTTAATCAACAAGCTAGTCTATAAGAGAGGCATAACTAGGAACCCTTTTTGTTTATTAAACACACATGTATTGATGTTTCCTATCAATACAATTATAGCATGCAAAATAAACATCTATCATATACAAGGAATACATAATAACAACTTTATTATTGCCTCTCAGGGCATATTTCCTTCAATCTCCCACTTGCACTAGAGACAATAATCTAGTTTATATAGTGATAAATCTAACACCCATGGAGTTCTGGTGTTGATCATGTTTTTCCCTAGGGAGTAATTTAGTCAACGGATCTGCTACATTCAGGTCCGTGTGCACTTTACAAATCTTTATATCTCCATCCTTGACATGCTCGTGGATGGAGTGAAACCGGCGCTTAATATGTTTGGAATTCTTGTGAGACCTTGGTTCCTTTGTGTTGGATATTTCTCCATTGTTGTCACAATAGATCATCATCGGGTCCAACGCACTGGGAATCACACCCAGTTCCGTAATGAACTCATCATCCAAAGCGCCTCTGCTAGCTCAAGCAGCAACATATTCCGCCTCTGTTGTTGATCCAGCCACCACAGGTTGTTTGGAACTCCTCCAACTAACTGCTACTCCGTTCAAGATAAATACGTATCCGGATTAAGACTTAGAGTCATCCGGATCAGTGTCAAAGCTAGCATCAACATAACACTTAGCGACTAGCTCTTCTTCACCTCCGTATACAAGAAACATATCCTTAGTTCTTCTCAAGTACTTAAGGATATTATTGACTGCTATCCAGTGTTCCGAACCTGGATCAGATTGGTACCTACTAGTCAAACTAATAGCATGTGCCACATCCAGTTTTGTACATAGCATGGCATACATTATAGAGCCTATGGCCGAGGCATAGGGGATATTATCCATCATCTCTCTTTCTTCCGCCGTAGCCGGACTATGAGTCTTACTCAATGTCTTGCCTTGCAACATAGGTAAGAACCCCTTCTTACTTTCGTCCATATTAAACTTCTTTAATATCTTATCAAGGTATGTACTCTGCGATATCCCAATTAGGCATCTTGATCTATCTCTATAGATTTTAATGCCTAATATATATGAAGCTTCACCAAGGTCCTTCATAAAAAATTTGCTGTTTAGATAACTTTTAACACTGTTTAAAAGATCTATATCATTTCCAATCAATATTATGTCATCCACATATAATATCAGAAATGCCACATTGCTCCCACTCACTTTCTTGTAAATACAAGCCTCTCCATAAGTTTGGACAAATCCAAACTCTTTGATCACCTCATCAAAGCGGAGATTCCAACTTCGGGATGCTTGTTTCAGTCCATAGATGGATCGCTGAAGTTTGCACACCTTATCAGCATCCTTAGGATCGACAAAACCCTCAGGTTGTATCATATACAACTCTTCTTCAATATTACCATTGAGGAACGCAGTTTTGACATCCATCTGCCATATTTCATAATCGAAATATGCAGCAATTGCTAACATAATCCTAACCGACTTAAGCATCGCTACGGGAGAGAATGTCTCATCGTAGTCAACTCCTTGAATTTGTCAAAACCCCTTTGTGACAAGTCGAGCCTTATAGATGGTTACATTACCATCAGCATCAGTTTTTCTTTTGAAAATCCATTTATTCTCAACGGCCTTTCGATCGTGAGGTAAGTCCACCAAGGTCCAAACCTGGTTTTCGTACATGGATTCCATCTCGAATTACATGGCTTCTAGCCATTTGTTGGAATCAGGGCTCATCATCGCTTCTTCATACGTCGTAGGGTCATCTATTTCATCAATCATGAAATTCATAACATGATTGCCGTACAGTTCAGGAGCTGCACGTGTCCTGCTTGACCTGCGAGGTTCGGTAGTGTCCTCTTTCGGAGTTTCATGATCAATATCCTTAGCTCTCTCTTCATTAGGTGAAGTCAACTCCGAAACAACTTCTGGAGGTGCGCTACTCGCCATTTCATGAAGAGAAGGTTCAATAACCTCTTCGAGTTCTACCTTCCGACTACTCACACCTTTCGCGAGAAACTCCTTCTCAAGAAAGGATCCATTCTTGGCAACAAAGACCTTGCCCTCGGATCTGTGATAGAAGGTATACCCAATCGTTTCCTTAGGGTATCCTATGAAGACGCATTTTTCCTCTTTGGGTTCGAGTTTATCCGGTTGAAAGTTTCTTCACATAAACATCGCATCCCCAAACTTTAAGAAATGACAGCTTAGGTTTGTTTCCAAACCATAATTCATACGGTGTCTTTTCAATGGATTTAGATGGTGCCCTATTTAAAGTGAATGCAGCGATTTCCAGTGCATAACCCCAAAATGCCAGTGGCAAGTCAGTCAGAGACATCATAGATCGAACCATATCCAATAAAGTACGATTACGACGTTCTGACACGCCATTACGTTGTGGTGTTCCGGCAGGCGTGAGTTGTGAAACTATTCCACAGTCTTTCATATGTGTGCTAAA
Organism: Avena insularis; assembly: GCA_023614405.1. NCBI lineage: Eukaryota > Viridiplantae > Streptophyta > Magnoliopsida > Poales > Poaceae > Avena > Avena insularis. The sequence goes on along the minus strand of CM042696.1, from coordinate 471,919,011 downwards.
CTCGTAACTAAGATACTCTCCTCCACGGTCGGACCACAAAAAATTGATCTTTCTGTTACGATGATTTTCCACTTCATTCTGAAATTCTTTGAACCTTTCAAAGGTTTCAGACTTATGTTTCATCAAATAGATATACCCGTATCTACTCAAATCATCCGTGAAAGTAACAAAATAACGATATCCACCTCGCACCGACACACTCATTGGTCCACACACATCAGTATTTATGATTTCCAATAAATCTGTCGCCTGTTCCATTGAACCGGAAAACGGCGTTCTAGTCATCTTGCCCATAAGGCATGACTCACATGTATCAAATGATTTAAAATCAAGTGATTCCAAAAGTCCATCAGAATGGAGTTTCTTCATGCGTTTAACGCCAATATGACCTAGACGGCAGTGCCACATATATGTAGATATATCATTATCAAGTTTAATCCTTTTAGCATCAACATTATGAATATGCGTAATACTACTATCGAGATCCAACAGAAATAAACCATTCAACACAGGTGCATGACCATAAAGGATATTATTCATATAAATCTAACAACCATTGTTTTCAGACTTAAACGAATAACCACTTTGCATCAAAACACGATCCGGATACAATGTTCATGCTCAGTGCAGACACCAAATAACAATTATTTAGGTTTATAACTAATCCCGACGGCATATGGAGAGGCAGCGTTCTGACGGCGATCACATCAACTCTTGATCCATTGCCGACCCGCATCGTGACCTCATCCCTTGCTAGTTGTCGCTTGTTCCACAACCCCTGAACTGAGTTACATATATTAGCAACCGATCTCGTATCAAATACCCAGGTGCTACTGCGAGTACTAGTCAAGTACACATCAACAACATGTATATCACATATACCTTTGTTTGCCTTGCCAGCCTTCTTGTCCATAAATACTTGGGGCGATTCTTCAATGGCGATCCTTGCAATAGTAGCACTCGGTGTCAGACTTAGGGCCAGCTCGGGGTTTCTTTTCAGGCGCGGCAACAGATTTTCCGCCCTTATTTCCCTTCTGCTTTCCTTTCTTGTCCTTCTTGAAACCGGTGGTATTATTGATCATCAACACTTGATGTTCTTTCCTAATCTCCACTTCTGCAGTCTTAAGCATTGACAGAAGCTCGGGAAGAGACTTCTTCATGCCCTGCATATTATAGTTCATCACGAAGCCCTTGTAGCTAGGTGGCAGAGATTGGAGAACACGATGTATGCCTAAGTCAATGGAAATCGTTATTCCCAAGGACACAAGCTTATCGTACCCAGGACATTTTGATGCGTGCTCACTAACGGAGCTGTTCTCTTCCATCATGCAGCTAAAGAACTTTTGAAGCATTATAACTCTCTCTGGCATGGGTATCGAAAATACTTTTCAGTTCTCCTTGGTATCAAAGGCATTGCCATTTTCAAACGTTTTGAAGTTACGGCTCTAGCCCATACGGTATGCGCAATGAACTAAGTTGTGGTCCTCGACAAGTTATATAGACGTTCTTTTCCTCGTCAGGGGCATCAGGAGCTGGTGGGGGGCCTAGCGGCGCCTCTAGCACATATTGCTTTTGTGCAGCAGTGAGGAGAATCCTCATATTCATAGCCCAGTTGGTGAAGTTGCTACCATTCGCAGCAAGCTTCTCTTTCTCCATGAACACATTGAAATTAAAAGCAGGTGGTGACATCTACAACAGAATTTGTAAAATATATTTAGACTAAGTTTATGATAGATTGAGTTCAACTAATCCAAATTACTAATGAACTCCCACTCAAAAATGACATCCCTCGTGTCCTTTTGGTGATTACATGAACCAAATCCACTACACCAAGTCCGATCATCACGTGAGTCGGTGTAGCTTCAAAGGCGAGCATCTATATGGGCATCATATCAACTATATGACTCATGATTAACCTTTCGGTCCATGTTCCGAGGCCATGTCTATACATGCTAGGCTCGTCAAGTAAGAACCTTAGTATTTGCGTGTGTAAAACTGTCTTACACCCGTTGTATGAAAGCGTAGAGTCGAGAACACCCGATCATCACGTGATGCCTCAAAACACGATCCATAAAACGGTGCATACTTAAGGAAGAACACATTTTATCTTGATATCTAAATGAGGGATCATCTTATAATTCTACCAAAAGCGCCAAACTAGCAATATAAGATGCTAATGTGTGAAGTGAGGTGATATGGTCCATGTATTTGATCTCTATCATTTGCATCGTGGTATGATCTCTATCATTCCTTTGTGTGTAAGGCCAAGGTCTATGGAACTTACACGTTAAGTGAGTTGTAAGAGTATCTATCATACATCTACTTACAACAATACTATATCAATACACTTGCCCAGCAACGATCTAAACTAGACGCCTCTAATTTATCAATTGCAAGTTTTACGTGGCTTAGGGCTTTCGGAGATAGAACCGGTCTTACCTACGAACATGAACCACAACGAGGATAACCAAGTTATTAGCAACTCGTTGTAAATCAGATATTGACTATAGTAGGAGAGCGGACACCCGCTAGCCACTTATGCAAAACTAGTTGCATGTCGATCGTGAAACCGGTCTCATATGCGATGACATGTAAGGTTGGTCCGGGCCGCTTCATCCCACTATGCCACAAATATCCAAAGTACATAGAAGATGCAATAACATGATCATCATCGCCCACATATAAACATATGTGTACTACCCGTGCAAAGCACCTACGCATAGATCTGGCTCTAATACCCTTTGTTGGGTCCATGACATAGAAAACAAAAATTTCCTATGATGAGAACTATCGCCAAGATCTATCTACTAGATCTGAGCAACAGGTGGACATACATCCATGGAGAACTTACCCTCGAAGACAACGAGATTTGTTAGCAGTAGGAACTCGTGGTTGATGTAGTCGTACACTTGCCGATCTCAAGATCGTGAGGAAGTCCGGCGCCGCAACTCAGCAGCGCATCACTTTTCGCACACACGTTCAAGCCACGGACAACCTCCACCTCCTCGCTCCAGCGATCCAGTGAGCAGCAACTCCTTCAGACGAAATGCCACGGGAACATGTATCTCTAATCCGAGACCATGGGGAATAATTCTAGAGGAGAGAGATCCTTCACAAGGAGGTGTGTGGATGAAGGAGGAATGGGTGGCCTTTTATAGGAGGAGGGGTGCCCTCTCTCCATGGTTGGCACATGGGGGTGACCCTCACCTCCCCATTCATGTGGTGGTAACCCCTCCACATTAAAATGCCTCTTCACATTCCCTTTTAAAGTCTCCACTTTAAATGCATTAAATTTCTCCAAATTTAATGCTCTCTCATTTAATAAAACTCTTTTTATTAAATTTATTCAGAATTTTTGTTAATTAATTTAATTAACAAACATGCACATATACCCCATTGCCATATTTCAATATCACATGAAGAACCACCATCTGCAATTTCACCCGAAACAATTACCGCTTTCTATTGAAAAAATTCCTGCGCTTTGCAATTCTTTAAATCGAAACATATGTGCTCCAAAATGGTGTCCGGTAACTCTTAAGTGTGCCACCCTACGGTTCGCAAATAATGCAGACATGACCGAGACCCTTCTCCGATCAATAATCAGCAGCGGGACCTGGAGATCCGTACTGACTCCTACACATTCAACGATGACTCCTGTGATCGTGAGAACCTTTAACGCTTGTAACTAAATCCCTTTGTTTCTCGATATATTACATGTCCGAGATTCGATCATCGGTATCTCCATACCTAGTTTGATCTCGTTACCGACATGCACTCTTTTCTCGTTCCCGTGATATAACATTCTAGTGATCACATCACTTGCTTGCAAGCTATCGTAATGTGATATCACCGAGAGGGACCAGAGTATATCTATCCGTCATATGGATTGACAAATTCCACTCTTGATCATTGAGCCTCAACATAACACCTTTGTAGTACTGAACCCATCTTTATAGTCACCCTGTTACGGTGTGACGTTTGATGTTATCAAGATACTCTTCTGGTGTTAGCAATTAACATGATCTCATGGTCTAAGGATAAAGATTACTTCGTATGATGTTATAGCAATATAAACATAATGACTTGATAGTAATGCTATACTTCAGATGAATGTTCATCACATCATTTCACAAATGCTGTGACCTTGTTATTAACAACATCCAATGTCCATGATCAGGAAACTTTGGTCATCTTGTTAATCAACAAGCTAGTCTAGAAGAGAGGCATAACTAGGAACCCTTTTTGTTTATTAAACACACATGTATTGATGTTTCCTATCAATACAATTATAGAATGCAAAATAAACATCTATCATATACAAGGAATACATAATAACAACTTTATTATTGCCTCTCAGGGCATATTTTCTTCATTATGTTGAACATTATCGTACATAGTTTATGTTGAACCTTGGTATATTATTTGCCTATCATGTTTCTAGATTGTAGATGTTTAATTATGTCTGCACTTGTTTTTGTACATGCTGGTGGGTTGTGGGATTTCGTATTTGGGTAAAGGTAAGGTGAAGGGAAATAGTTAAGCAATTGAGATATAGAAGCTGGTGTAGATTTCCTACCAGATTGGGCAAAAATGAATGAATGAGGTGAGCCAGGCAGAGATAGAGACACAAAGTGGTGCATCGATTTGTTTCCAGAAGGAGACAAAAAGAGAGTATAGAAGCTGGTGTAGATATCCTACCAGATTGGACAAAAAGGAATGAATGAGGTGAGCTAGGCAGTGCTAGGGACAGAAAGTGGTGCATGGATTTGTTTCCATAAAAAGACAGACAGAGAGAGAGAGAGAGCATAGAAGCTGGTATAGATTTCCTACCATATTGGGCAAAGAGGAATGAATGAGGTGAGCCAGGCAGAGATAGAGATAGAAATTGATGCATGGATTTGTTTCCAGAAGGAACAGACAGAGAGAAGGTTGTCTGATTTGATGCTCTTCTTTCCCTTTTTCTTATAGTTTTTTATTTACAAATTTTTATAGTGGTGCATCTACATAAGTTTTACTAGAAAATCGAGGTAAAGAAATCAATAAAATGTAAAATATTGTCGTTTTTCACAGTGATCAAATTCGAAGGTTTCAATAGATTTTGAGAATTTCTCATTTTTTTTATGAATTTCATAAGGTTTGGTCAAACTGGGGTTGACCAGAGACTTTCGAGAGATTGCGAAAGCATCTGAAAGGTACAACTGATGTTATGTGGTCCCAATATGATGTACAAGCACTCAAGAATGCAAATTGAAGGTCTCAAATTGTTGTTTTGGTACTTGCTTCACAAATGGTTCCATATTTATGAGTTTGAGGGTTAAAATTTGGAATTTTTCAAACCATAACGGCTAGATACAATCGTTCACCAAACTACACCACATTTGAGAGTGAACTGCTAGGGGACATGTTTTTCAATTTTTATCATTTTTCATGCAAAGTATTTGCCACACCATGATCAAATTCGAAGGTTGCAATAGATTTTGAGAATTTCTCATTTTTCTATGAATTTCACAAGGTTTGGTCAAACCGGGGTTGACCAGAGACTTTCGAGAGATTGCGAAAGCATATGAAAGGTACAACTGTTGTTATATGGTCCCAATATGATGTACAACCACCCAAGCATGCAAATTGAAGGTCTCAAATTGTAGTTTTGGTACTTGCTTCACAAATGCTTCCATGTTTTTGAGTTTGAGGGTTAAATTTTTGAATTTTTTAAAGCAAAAATGGCTAGATACAATGCTAGCATCACTAGCCACATGGTGATACACCCTTGTGCCAAATTTGAATCCATTTGAAGATTGGTAGATGAAAACATGGTACACAAGTGGCTCTTTCTAGTATTCGGACATGATCGTTGACCAAAGTACACCATATTTGGCAGTGAACTGCTAGGGGACATTTTTTTCAATTTTTCTCATTTTTCATGCAAAATATTTGCCACACAGTGATCAAATTCGAAGGTTTCAATAGATTTTGAAAATTTCTCATTTTTCTATGAATTTCACAAGGTTTGGTCAAACCGGGGTTGACCAGAGACTTTTGAGAGATTGTGAAAGCATCTGAAGGCTACAACTGCTGTTATGTGGTCCTAATGTGATGTACAACCACTCAAGCATGCAAATTGAAGGTCTCAAATTGTAGTTTTGGTACTTGCTTCACAAATGATTCCATGTTTTTGAGTTTGAGGGTTAATTTTTTGAACTTTTCGAACCAAAACGGCTAGATACAATGCTAGCATCAGTAGCCACCTGGTGATACACGATTGTGCCAAATTTGAGTCTGTTTTAAGATTTGTAGATGAAAACATGGTACACATGTGGCTCTTTCTAGTATTTGGACATGATCATTGACCAAACTACACCATATTTGAGAGTGAACTGCTAGGGGGTCATTTTTTCCAAATTTTCTTATTTTTCATGCAACGTATTTTTCACACAGTGATCAAATTCGAAGGTTTCAATAGATTTTGAGAATTTCTCATTTTTCTATGAATTTCACAAGGTTTGGTCAAACCGGGGTTGACCAGAGACTTTCGAGAGATTGCGAAAGCATCTGAAAGGTACAATTGTTGTTATGTGGTCCCAATGTGATGTACAACCACTCAAACATGCAAATTGAAGCTCTCAAATTGTAGTTTTGGTACTTGCTTCATAGATGGTTCCATGTTTTTGAGTTTGAGGGTTAACTTTTTGAATTTTTCAAACCAAAATGCCTAGATACAATGCTAGCATCAGTAGCCACCTGGTGATACATGATTGTGCCAAATTTGAGTCCATTTTAAGATTGGTAGATGAAAACATGGTACACAAGTGGTCTTTCTAGCAGTTGGACATGATCGTTGACCAAACTACACCACATTTGAGACTAGACTGCTAGGGGGACATTTTTCAAATTTTCTCATTTTTCATGCAAAGTATTTGTCACACAGTGATCAAATTCGAAGGTTTCAATAGATGTTGGGAATTTCTCATTTTTCTATGAATTTCGCAAGGTTTTGTTAAACCGGGGTTGACCAGAGATTTTCGAGAGATTGTGAAAGCATCTGCAAGGTACAACTGCTGTTATGTGGTCCCAATGTGATGTACAACCACTCAAGCATGCAAATTGAAGGTCTCAAATTGTAGTTTTGGTACTTGCTTCACAAATGGTTCCATGTTTTTGAGTTTGAGGGTTAAATTTTTGAATTTTTCAAACCAAAACGGCTAGATACAATGCTAGCATCACTAGCCACATGGTGATACACCCTTGTGCCAAATTTAAATCCATTTGAAGATTGGTATATGAAAACATGGTACATACGTGGCTCTTTCTAGTAGTCGGACATGATCGTTGGCCAAACTACACCACATTTGGGAGTGGACTGCTAGGGGGATATTTTTCATGCAAAGTATTTGCCACAAAGTGATAAAATTCGAAGGTTTTAATAGATTTTGAGAATTTCTCATTTTTAATGAATTTCGCAAGGTTTGGTCAAACCTGGGCTGACTAGAGACTTTTGAGAGATTGCGAAAGCATCTGGAAGGTACAAATACTGTTATGTGGTCCCAATGTGATGTACAACCACTCAAGCATGCAAATTGAAGGTCTCAAATTGTAGTTTTGGTACTTGGTTCACAAATGGTTCCATGTTTTTGATTTTGAGGGTTAAATTTTTTAATTTTTCAAACCAAAACGGCTAGATACAATGCTAGCATCACTATCCACGTGGTGATACACCCTTGTGCCAAATTTGAGTCCATTTGAAGATTGGTAGATGAAAACATGGTAGACAAGTGGCTCTTTCTAGTAGTCAAACATGATCGTTGATCAAACTACACCACATTTGAGAGTGGACTGCTAGGGGGACATTTTTTAAAATGTTCTCATTTTTCATACAAAGTATTTTCCACATAGTGATCAAATTTGAAGGTTTCAATAAATTTTCATAATTTCTCATTTTTCTATGAATTTCACAAGGTTTGGTCAAACCGGGTTTGACCAGAGACTTTCGAGAGATTGAGAAAGCATCTGAAAGGTACAACTGCTATTATATGGTCCCAATGTGATGTACAACCACTCAATAATGCAAATTGAAGGTCTCAAATTGTAGTTTTGGTACTTGCTTCACAAATGGTTCCATGTTTTTTTGTTTGAGGGTTAAATTTTTGAATTTTTCAAACCAAAACGGTTAGATACAATGCTAGCATCACTAGCCACATGGTGATACACCCTTGTGCCAAATTTGAGTCCATTTAACTTGCATCAATATATCAAAACATGGCTTATAAACTTGTAATTTAAACAATATGAATATTTCACTTTTCTTATATATGATTTAGGGACGGGTAATGTATGCATCATTCAGGTCTAATAATAGGACTTTGTAATATAATATTAATTTTCAACTTGTCAGTACTTCATTTCATTTATTTATACTAACTGTGTAAAACTTACATATACGAAGTAAACCAAATTTTCAAGAAATGTTTTTCCTCTAACATCAAAATTAACAACTAAACAAAACCTCCCTCCAAAATTTTCGACACATTTTCATTCCCTCTTTTTTCCGCCTCACCCCATAACCAAAATTTAGAACCCCGCAACATTAGAGTGGCGCACGAATCCCTCCCACGATCTGTGTCTCATCTTAACTCCCAAAACCCATCCCCCTCTGGCGCCTCATCCTTCTCCTCCCCCGAATCCGATCTCATCCACGGAGGATCATAACTCATCGCCACATCTGATCGGCGATCTCCTAGGTCAACGCCATGATCAGGACACTTTGAAGCGGTAAGGCACGCAAACCATTGAGGTCTACACTGAAGAAGAAGCCCAACGCAAAACGACCGTCATGTGATAATTCAATCCCCCGATCCTTCTCACATGCAGTAGATCTACTAGAACCATTCATTACAAAGTGGTTAAACATCTTGTTTCTATCATTCCAGTTATAATATTAGCGATCTACTCCCTACATTGTTTACCCGCACACACGCAATGATATTGTTTCGCAGTAGACATATTGAGTTCAGTCTACTCCCTACATCTACTCCCTAGAGTAAATCACATTTGTAGAGATAAAAACAGTATAGCTCACTCCTGTGCTCATAAGGTATAGTTAACTACTTCTATTGTACCTACTTTAGTTTGCTTTTCAACAACAAACTCTTAATATGTATGCCCTTGGGTAGGTTATTTTAGAAATAAAAATTGTCGGGACTTTGTAATTCATGATGTAATCTACTATTGAGGTGTAATAGTTGTTAGGAACTGAAAAAAATCAAGTAATGCATATGAGGTAAAAAAGTAAAAAAATTTGGAAGAAAATAAAGCTCGTATGATGGGAATTTTGAAAGAAGCGCAAGCCGCCAGAGGTTTGTCTATAGAAAATATAGAAGAGGTAGCACATAAATTCGGGTATAGCAGCATCTGCAAAGTGACAAACGCCACCAAAAAAGATAAACAAAAAGATGCAAACCAAACACAACCAGACCCTAAGTATGAACTCAATGTATAAGAAATCACCACAGCTAATGACAAGTCGACTTTAGATGACGAGGTCCATAACTACGGAAACTATAAAACAAAGGTTATCATATCTAGCTATGTAACTATATAATAGATATTTATATTGTCTACCTATGTAACTACATAATATGCATCTCCATTTTTCAAGGTAATTTTGAAATGGACAGAAATGATGTATTTACCAAGAGAGTGTGCACTAATATTATACAGAGTAGTATGCGTCATCTATGCTACACGCTTAAGAAGGAGAATTAGGACAAGATTAAAGATATGAGCCCCCAAGAAGCATATAAGATGAAGTCAGCAAATGTAGTAGAGAGAAGTTAGAAATATCTTGTGGACAGATGGTTTGATGCCCACTATCAGATACTAACATTTACACTTACAAATACTCAGCACATAAAACTCTGCTGCACAGAAAACTCACAAGCTCATACTCAACTTTAGGAAATGTGTGTGAAGAATCAAGTGAACAGAGAAACTGTGAAGAAGAACCATACAACTGGATCGAGATGCTTTGTTGCACACTACGAAGCTCTTGTACGTTTTTAAGTTCATATATGAAACAATTGTTCTACCAAACTCAGTATAAATTTTCCAAACTCATGTCCGTAATTCCAATTTTTCTGTAGAACTCGGAGAACTTGGAGGAGGTGACATCTCCAATTGAATTCTATAGACTTACACAAACTAACAAGGAAGGCATCATGACTACGGAAGCCAAAGATGCTTATATAAGACATTTTTAATACTGCTAATATTTTGTAATGAGTAAGCTTTCTACTTCAATATTTCTTATGCTTTCATTTGAACTTATTTGTAGGATTCAATGATGACCATGAAAAATATTCCACGCCTAGAAGATGAGACTGAAAAAACAAAATTGTAGATTATTGAAGAAGTCTTGAAGGAGAAGAGTACAACGAGCTCAAGCACAGGCACGTTCCTCTCAAATTTGGGAGTTGGATCAATCTCAAGGAAGAGCTCTGTGTCCACAAAACGCATCCGAGAACTAGAAAACAAGCTTGCTGAACAGGAGGAATAATCACTCCTCGCAGCTGAAAGGTACAAACAAGAGATGCAAGAAAGGATGGAAACCCAGGATAAAAGATTTGAAAAAATGAAAAAGAAACATGAAGAGGACCATGCAGCTCTAATGAAGGCACAGAAAGAGAAAAACAGAGCAACTAAAAAGAAGCAGCAAGAATTAGAAGCCACACTTAGTTTCATCTTAAGGACATCACAGCAGCAAGGACAGGGCAACAACTCAACAACACTTCCATCTTGATGAAATTGTTCATCAATGTGATTTACTTAGTTGTATCTTCATGTTTAAACCATTGCACAAAATTTTATCGCCGCTATTTTATATATTGGTTCTAAATTTTATTTGTGTGTATGATATTTTTTATTTTCTTCATAATTATTAACATGATGAAATTACTGACATTGTCATCAACACGTGGACTCACATGTCAGAACCATGTCGATCCCACATGTCTGAAGCGTCTTGGTCCCACCTCTCCAAACCCTACGGGTTCCACCTATCAGAACCCTCTTGGTCCCACTTGTCATAACCCTATGTGTCCCACCTGTCCAAACCCTCTAGGTCCCACCTGTCCGAGCCATCTTGGACCCGTCGTTGGTTCACCTGTAAGAACCACTGGGTCCCACTGGTCATAATGCCATATCAGTAAATTGCACTAAATTAACAAAATGTCGCGTCTATCATGATGACCTGTCGTACACTTCCTTCTATTTTACGATGACAAACTTTTCATATATATCATGACAAATATTTCAGTCACCGATTGAACAAGATTGTTGACAAAACTAACATCGTCAACTAATATAAGTTATACAATGTCAAAAAAATGCAAACCGTGGTTATAGATTTTTTATGACGCGGCTTTCATGATAAAATTAGCGATAGCCCATTTTTGTCAACAACATATATTCATTGACAAAATACGGATATTAAGTGATAAAAGGAGTCTGTCAAAAAATACCATTTCTGTTATAGTGACAAAATTCTATCAATATGTTCAATATCTAATACATGGGTCATGGAAAGGTTAAATAGGTTTAGCATACCACACGAGTATTGTAGATTCTAGAATAGAAAAGATGAGGGCCACACTTCGGGGAGCGCTTTATTTAAAAAAATTTAAAACATATTTACATCTTAATTAATTTTTGAAGAAAACTTTGGCCGTAGCAAGTAATATATCCTACTCAATGCGGATTGTTCTGTATTATGGTCTACACAAAACTATTAAAATATGACAAATTTTATAGTTTTGAAATATGCACTATTAACTTTACATAGATTCATACTTTTGTCATCTTTGTGTAGCCTAGAATATAAATAATTCCACATGAATATTTTGCACGTTTATAGTATACCTCATTGACTACACTAAAAAAAATAGAATATTTTGAAACTTTGAAATATGATTCTCATATTTTTGAAAGTAGGCCTTCATTTGGGATTTCCGTTAATATTATTTCTATAGATTTGGTGAAACTTCGATAGATTCAACCTAAATGACCTTGTAATCCAGACAGAGGGACGAGTGAGTATGATGTGTTTTTGATTATAGTTTATGTCATATGAATCATATTTTTTTTTTGCAAAAAGATAAACCATATAACAATAAATTACTTGTTAATTAAAGCATTTCTAAATGATGGCTTAATGGGACATATATATCTGCAACAGACGAAATATATCAGCAAATAAAAACATAAACCACAACTAGATCCATGCCTATGGAGGATCGATCGATCAATAACAATAATATCTAATTGATGCATATATCGAGATGTTAGGTCATCTCTAGTGGACCGATCCATTTGAGGCATTGAATGTGTTATTTGGGCCTGCTGCTGGTCTGTTTGGGGCCGGAGGTGCACCCAGCGGCCTGACACATTTGGTGGCCATTTTGGTCAGTTTTTCACATTTCAACCAATTTTACAACATATATTCAATGAAATATTAATCAAAATAAATTTACTAGCAAATAAATTACCACTAATTATATAAACATGGAGTTGACACACCATAGTACCGAATCAAAGTGCAAAATGACCAAAGTGTCATTCGGAATACACAAAAATAAATAGGCCAAATGGATCACACATCGTGGTCTCAAATATCCATTTGCTTCTTCTCAAACCAAGCCCTTTCGGGTGGATCCATGATGCTCAAGTCAATCATGATGATCTAGATCTCCTTAGCCATTACTTTGGCGCCTACCTCCATGGATCTAGACCGGACATTGCTCTCTTCAACCTCAAGAGCTTTCTTTTGGAGGTCAAGAAATCTTACCATTGTGGCCTTTTTTATCTTGGCGTCACCTCTCATCCCTCTTGGCATTTCCCTCCTCCTTCTCGGTGATCATACTAGTGGTAAAACCGTGAGAATCTTTTACTATATTGGAGATATGACTAGTACGTACTGCTATGATATATCTGTATCTATATGACGGTTCATTATACGACTAACTATTATGATAATGATTGTGTTCCATATTAATTTGTATTTTGCCATGGGATCTGCTGGAGAATAAATATAGTGAACTCTGAGGCAAACTATCTGCGGGCCAAGGTTTTTACAACTGAAACAACTGATTCTCTCCGAAACAGTTTTTATAAACACAAGCCCCAAATAAATTCAGCCCCCCCCCCCTCCCTTTTCCATTCAATGCTCATCGGTTTTTCACTACGTTAGGTGTGTAACTCAATTCTGGATGGAAGGATATGTCTCCTCTTCTAGGGCGTGTCAAAATCAAGACTCGGATCCATGACAAGCAAACATGCGTGCGTCTTACGGCTGGTCCGTCTTAACATGACACACACGTATGACATTGACATGGGACCAACCTATCTTAGAGCATCCTCACTCGTTGGGCGTTCTCAGGCCCGGCACTATTTAGCGCTGGACGGACGGAACATTCGGTCGGGGAATAGCCGTTTTCTCACTCGTGTTCCCAAGCGGCGTTCCCAAGCGACGCAAAACCAGCGACAAATTTTGAATATTTTTGTTCCCGCCGGCGAAATCTCGGCCAAAGGTGTTCGACAGAAGTACATCCAAAATGTTTCGGCAAAAAAATTATTACAAAACAGTAACGAAGATCGGCGATCAGACGTCGATGGGGATGACCTCCTCCGGCATGTCAGGTGCGACGGGATGGGCTCCTCGATCAATACAGGGGCAGTCGACGGGTTGTAGGAGGTGGAGGCAGAGCTCGGCGAAGGGGTTGTGGCCAAAATGGTAGGCGCAGGTCTCGGCGTGCTGGCAGGGACGTCCTCGTCGAGAATGGCGGTGCGTCGCGCCATGTACCAGGCCTTGACCTGGGGGCTCATTGTCGCCGAGGAGTCTTCGCCGCCCAAGGGGAACTGTAGGTTTATGTTCCTCTTCTTTGCGGCGAAGTTCGCCTTGATCAGGTCGAGCTTCCTGTCGTGGTTCTGTAGCAGCTACGTCCACCTCTCCTCGGCCTTCTCCTCCCTCTTCACGGCATGATCCTTGGAGTCGGCGATGCACTTCTTGATCGACGCCTGGAGGCGTTCGGCGGGAGGTCCTGTAGCTTTCAGCATCTTCACCTTCTTCTGGTCGATTTCTGGCCTCCCTTCGCTAGTAGCTGGGGGGAGCCTCCGGGTTGTACACGTCGTCCTTGTTCTTGCTGAGGCTCATGCGAATGTCTGTCCATTTCGGGCAGTTTTGAATCTTTTCGAACACGTGGTGGAACTTGAACTCCGTGCCGGTTTCATCCCTGTACATGCCGAGCACACGGAGGAGCTGCATGGAGAACACGAAATGTGTCAGGACAGGCATAGATTTAAGCTTGAAGTCGGTGACCTACCTTGTTTTCTATGCTTTCGCCGCTGATTGGTGTACGTCTGATCTCTTCCATAATGCCGTGCCACTTGCTGCAAGCCTGCTGCACCAACCCCAGTGATTGGTCATGGCCTTCTCTCCATGCTCCATATGGATCTTGTTGAACTTTGGGTCCATGAGATTGCGATGGTCGAACGCCAGCTTCACACGCTTCCAGTAATTATTCGAGTTTTGGTTTGCACCTGTGATGGGATCCATGCTCACCGACATCCATGCCTCGGTGAGGCAATGGTCCTTAAGCATCATCCACTTGATGCGGAGCTCCTCTATCTTCGCCTTCTACTTGCCCTTGCAGTTTGCCGCAGCCAAGGCGTCCTCTTCGACCTGCGTCTGGTCAGTGTTGTCCTCGGCCTGCTGATGGCTCTGAAATATAGCCATCTAACATCCACATTTAAACTGGATATTAATCATATTCTTGATGAAATATCTCTCTAAACCCTGCCACTAATGCTAATATTCAGAGGGGTATGCAATTCTTTCTTTTGTATTTTTTCCTACGCAGATAATGTCATTTAAAGGAGGGAATCACTACATTAAAGTCAAAGATATAAGATTTTCAAAACCAGAAGAAACCAGGAGCATTACAATGGAGGCAGAAGCTTTAACGACCAACTATATGACCGGAGCAAAAATTCCGACCATATAGCTCTGGTCGTATAGTTGGCGTCGCGACTATTAGGTTAAACAGAATAAATTTCATGAAGGGACCCCTATATAAAGAAGCCTCAGGCGACGGAAAAATGAGAGACGCTCCGCCCTGAAGAAGCCAGACTCCGCCAAAAGCCGCCTCCAGATCTCCAAACCCTTCTCCATCTTCATAGCCATACTCCACCACTTGTAATAGTAGATCTTTTCTCTGATTGGCGACATTGTAAGACTATTATTATCAATCTTATGATTTTTACAATGTTTGTGATTGTTGATCTCATCTCTATGTGTGAGTAATTCTCCTTGGGATAAGGGCTTCGGCCTAGCCATGTAGCAATTATGCATATGAATTATCATAGATGAGATCGTTTATTAGTTTGTATTACATGATGATTATTGTATCCTCTCTTGACTTAATCCAAGGACTTGTCAGGTACCCAAGACCCTGAGGGTTGAGCCAGGTATAGGTAGTATGAGTGATGACTAATTTGCAAATTGGGAACCCCAGTAACAAGGGGTAGTACGGCTATATGTGAGGGATTTTCTTGGGAGTAACGGTGATATCACTATGCATATCATTAGTTTTCTTTCTTCTATGGATGAGACTAGTAGGTTATTGCTATAAGCGGTTATGGAGGCAATAGCAATTATGGATGAACTATCCACATATAATTTATCTTGGTCTAACAAGTACACGCATATTTTATTTCTATCTTTTATTTCCATCAGATGTTTTACACAGCTACAGGTGAAACCGAATGCCCTAGGCCCTCTCTCTCCATTATCAACAACAACAAAAAGACGCAAGTTATTGGTCCGGTAAAAACACAAAATGAATTTTAAAACTCCCGAAGGTCCGTTAATGTAACTTCACTGCGCATTCACTTCATGAGGATTTGATAACCTAGGTATACTAGGGAAAAAAGAAGCTATACTATATCCGTAATCCGGATCGAAGGTATCAACCCTTTTTCTAGAGCCGTTGCCGGGGAAGCATTAGCTACCCTGGTGAGGTTATTAGGAACCTTGCTAGTTTTAATTCTTGTTTTTAATTTTGTTAGTTTGATTTTAGTCTTTATTTGACAAACCAAAAAATTAGTTAGTCTTTAAATTCTTGTTTTTACTGTTATAATTCTTTATCTAAGAAAACCCAAAAACATAGGAAGTATGGCTGAAAAGAAGCTTGGGGAGTTTGCTACTCCCAATAATTATTATTTGCGTATTCCTATTACTTAGCCAGCAATCGCTGCTGATGACTATGAAATTAAGCCCCATTACTTGGGGAGTTCAACAGAATCAATTTGGAGGCTCTGTTGTTGAAGACGCATGTATGCACTTGAATACTTTCATTGAAATATGTGATATGATGCGTATAAAAGACGTTGACCCTGATGCGGTCAAATTGCGTCTATTTTCTTTCTCTCTAAGAGGGAGAGCTAAGGAATGATTGTTATCTTTGCCTAAAAATACCATTACATCATGGGTGGGATGTACTTATTTATTTATGACTAAATTTTTCTCACCTGCAAAGACTATGCAACTTCGATCTAATATTACTGGCTTTAGACAGGAAGAGCGTGAGCCACTAGCGCTTGCATGGGAGAGGATGAAAGAATGCCTAAGAAACTATCCTAGTCATGGGATGAAAGATTGGTTAATCCTCCATTTATTTTACAATGCTTTTAATCTTGTGTCTAAGTCTATGCTTGATATTGTAGCTGGAGGAACATTTATGGGTAAACATATTACCGAAGCAAAGAACCTGCTAGAAAAAATGCAAGACAACCATGCCCAATGGCATGTGGAAAGATCAAACACGAAGAAAGTGAACTCTGTCTCACCAAAAGAGAACGAAGATCTCAATGCTAAGTTGGATGAGTTCATACTAGCCGTAAAAGGTAAGGAAACTCAGGTAAGAGCCTCCCCCGAAAAAAATATTGAAGAAATAGACTTCATAGCTCGTAATGATTATAATCCTGCTTGGAAGAAGAGTTACAATCCTAACTTTCAGAAACATTATGCTAGTCCTGCAGGTAACTCTAATAATAATATGGGAACTAGTAATGGTAGTCTCCAAGAAACACTTAAGTCTTTCATAGAGTCACAAAATGAACAAAACAATATTTTAGTTAAAATTACGGAGAACCATGATGCTATGCTTGGTAAATTATCTAAAGCTGTTAGTTTGAGAAATTATTTGCAGGCCCTTCAAGAAAGAATAAGGATCGTTGAGGCACAACTAGGTAAGATAACCGAGAGTCAAACTCTCATTCTAGCTAAATTTACAGGTAAAGTTGAGCCCAATCCTGTTGAGGAACTCAAAATGATGAGGATCCAAAGGGAGCAGCCTGAAGAACTTGATTATAGTAATGCTCCTTCACCAAGTTACACCGTTGAAGATCTCGTAAAAAGGATCAATGTCAAGATTCCGGTAAGTGAAGGTAGTGAGGAAGCTATGTACCAACATTTTGTCAATCAAGTAGGAATAAAGGTACTTGATCTTGAAGAAGAATACAAGCAAATTGCTGAAAAATTACCTGTTAAACTAGATGACATATTTGAGCCTACTATTAACATTAAAATTGGAACCAATGAGATAGCTGCACTTTGTGATCTAGGTGCAAGCATCTCAATGATTCTAAAGAGTCTTTTTAACAAGTTAAATCTTGGCTCCTTTGAAATTACTGAGTTAAAATTGCATCTAGCAGATTCTACCTACAAACAAGCTGTAGGGATTAAGGAGAACACTTTAGTATACATTAAAGGATGTCCTGCTCTCATTGATTTTGTTATAGTTGACATGCCTGAAGATGCTACTTCTCCTATTATATTAGGCCATCCTTTCTTAAGAACTATTAAGGCTTTGATTAATCTGCATGAAGGGAATGTGCAGCTGCAATTGCTGATGTCTACGCACTTCTATTCTTATAGACAGTTGTTGGGCCTCCAAGTGCAGACGTTTGTAGAACAGCAGCAAGTTTCCCTTAAGTGGATCACCCAAGGTTTATCGAACGCAGGGAGGAAGTGGTCAAAGGTATCCCTCTCAAGCAACCCTACAATCAAGATACAAGAAGTCTCTTGTGTCCCCAACACGCCCAATACACTTGTCAGGTGTATAGGTGCACTAGTTCGGCGAAGAGATAGTGAAATACAAGTGGTATGGATATAAGACAACGGTGCTAGAAAAGAGCTTAATGGGAGGAAAAGACTAAAGGCAAAAAGATGGAAGCAAGCAAACATGTAACATATCTAGTTGCAAACGGTGTTTCAATGCTTAGAAACAAGGCCTAGGGATCATACTTTTGCTAGTGAACACTCTCATATAAATATCTTCTCTTTATGATATTACTCTGAACTACTCTCTGGTTGGACACTCTAATCCATGGTAGGGCTATAACAACACTCCTCAAAGTTCGCTTTCCCCATCTAGATAACCCCACACTATCACCTTGAGCACTAGATGGTTCCAACAAACACCACAATTTCATAGAAACATCCAACTCCAAATATAACTCATAAGAAGTATTTGTAATCTCTAGCCTAAGTGCCACCATGGTGTGCACGCTGTCACTTTCACACACATGGGGGAGCAGAGATCTATTAAAGCACTTGAGTAGCAAGGTAGATCTACTTGATTACAAAGCTCATGACCACAATATGATCATGCATAGAGAGAGAGAGATGAATGATGTCTACGCACTACTATTCTTCTAGACAGTTGTTGGGCCTCCAAGTGCAGAGGTTTGTAGAACAGCAACAAGTTTTCCCTTAAGTGGATCACCCAAGGTTTATCGAACTCAGGGAGGAAGTGGTCAAAGGTATCCCCTCTCAAGCAACCCTGCAATCAAGATACAAGAAGTCTCTTGTGTCCCCAACACACCCAATACACTTGTCAGGTGTATAGGTGCACTAGTTCGGCGAAGAGATAGTGAAATACAATGGTATATATAATTATAAGTGGTAACAGTGATAGAAAATAGCTTGATGGCGTGGAAAAGACTAAAGTAAAACTGAAATAAAGATAGAAGCAAGCAAACATGTAATAGATCTAATAGCAAACGATGTTTCAGTGCTTAGAAACAAGGCCTAGGGATCATACTTTCACTAGTGAACACTCTCATATAAATATATTCTTCTTTATGATACTACGCTGAACTACTCTCTAGTTGGACACTCTAATCCATGGTAGGGCTATAATAGCACACCTCAAAGTAAGCCTTTCCCATCTAGATAACCCCACATTGTCACCTTGAGCACTAGATGGTTCAAACAAACACCACAATTTCATAAAGATATCCAACTCCAAATATAACTCATAACAAGTATTTGTAATCTCTGAAGGAAATATGCCCTGAGAGGCAATAATAAAGTTGTTATTATATATTCCTTATACATGATAGATGTTTATTTTGCATGCTATAATTGTATTGATAGGAAAGATCAACATATGTGTGTTTAATAAACAAAAAGGGTTCCTAGTTATGCCTCTCTTATAGACTAGCTTGTTGATTAACAAGATGATCAAGGTTTCCTGATCATGGACATTGGATGTTGTTAATAACAAGGTCATAGCATTTGTGAAATGATGTGATAAACATTCATCCGAAGTATAGCATTACGATCAAGTCATTATGTTTATATTGCTATAACATCATATGAAGTAATCTTTATCCTTAGACCATGAGATCATGTTAATTGCTAACACCGGAAGAGTATCTTGATAACATCAAACGTCACACCGTAACAGGGTGACTATAAAGATGGGTTCAGTACTACGAAGGTGTTATGTTGAGGCTCATGGATCAAGAGTGTAATTTTTCAATCCAGATGAAGGATAGATATACTCTGGGCCCTCTCGATGATATCACATTAGGATAGCTTGCAAGCAAGTGATGTGATCACTAGAATGTTATATCACGGGAACAAGAAAAGAGTGCATGTCGATAACGAGATCAAACTAGGTATGGAGATACCGATGATCGAATCTCGGACATGTAATATATCGAGAGACAAAGGGATTTAGTTACAAGCGTTAAAGGTTCTCACGATCACAGGAGTCATCGTTGAATGTGTAGGAGTCGATGACGGATCTCCGTGTCCCGCTGATTATTGATCGGAGAAGGGTCTCGATCATGTCTGCATTATTCGCGAACCGTAGGGTGGCACACTTAAGAGTTACCGGACACCATTTTGGAGCACATATGTTGCAGACGAAAGAATTGCAAAGCGCAAGAATTGTTTCAATAGAAACCGGAAATTGTTTCGGGTGAAATTGCAGAAGGTGGTTCTGCATGTGATATTGAAATATTGCAAGGGGCTATATGTGAATGTTTGTTAATTAAAGTAATTAACAAAATTCTGAATAAATTTAATAAAAAGAGTTTTATTAAATGAGAGAGCATTAAATTTGGAGAAATTTAATGCATTTAAAGTGGAGACTTTAAAAGGGAATGTGAAGAGGCATTTTAATGTGGAGGGTTACCACCACATGAATGGGGAGGTGAGGTCACCCCCATGCGTGACCATGGAGAGAGGGGGCACCCCCCTCCTCCTATAAAAGGCCACCCATTCCCTCCTTCATCCTCACACCTCCTTGTGAAGGATCTCTCTCCCCCTCTAGAATTATTCCCCCATGGTCTCGGATTAGCGAGATACATGTTCCAGTGGCATCTCGTGCGGAAGGAGTTCTTGCTCATTGGATCGCTGGAGCAAGGAGGTGGAGGTTGTCCGATGGCTTGAACGTGTGTGCGGGTGCCGATGCGCTGCTGAGTTGTGGCGCTCCGACTTCCTCATGATCTTGAGATCGGCAAGTGTACGACTACATCAACCACGAGTTCCTACTCGTTAAGAAAGCTTGTTGTCTTCGAGGGTAAGTTCTCCATGGATGTATGTCCACCCATTGCTCTATATCTAGTAGATAGATCTTGGCGTATAGTTCTCATCGTAGGAAATTTTTTGTTTTCTATGTTGCGGACCCAACAGTGGTATGAGAGCCTGATCTATGCGTAGGTGCTTTGCACGGGTAGTACACATATGTTTATATGTGGGTGATGATGATCATGTTATTGCATCTTCTATGTACTTTGGATATTGGTGGCATAGTGGGATGAAGCGGCCCGGACCAACCTTACATGTCATCGTACATGAGACCGGTTCCACGAATGACATGCAACTAGTTTTGCATAAGTGGCTAGCGGGTGTCTGTCTCTCCTACTATAGTCAATATCTGATTTACAACGAGTTGCTAATAACTTGGTTATCCTCGTTGTGGTTCATGTTCGTAGGTAAGACCGGTTCTATCTTCGAAAGCCCTAAGCCATGTAAAACTTGCAATTGATAAATTAGAGGCGTCTAGTTTAGATCGTTGTTGGGCTAGTGTATTGATATGGTATTGTTATAAGTAGATGTATGATAGATACTTTTACAACTCACTTAACGTGTAAGTTCCATAGACCTTGGCCTTACACACAAAGGAATGATAGAGATCATACCACGATGCAAATGATAGAGATCAAATGCATGGACCATATCACCTCACTTCACACATTAGCATCTTATATTGCTAGTTTGGTGCTTTTGGTAGCATTATAAGATGATCCCTCATTTAGATATCAAGATAAAATGTGTTCTTCCTTAAGTATGCACCATTTTGTGGATCGTGTTTTGAGGCATCACGTGATGATCGGGTGTTCTCGACTCTACGCTTTCATACAACGGGTGTAAGAAAGTTTTACACATGCAAATACTAAGGTTCTTACTTGACGAGCCTAGCATGTACAGACATGGCCTCGGAACACGGACCGAAAGTTTAAGCATGAGTCATATAGTTGATATGATGCCCATATATATGCTCGCCTTTGAAGCTACACCGACTCACGTGATGATCGGACTTGGTGTAGTGGATTTGGTTCATGTAATCATCAAAAGGACACGAGGGATGTCGTTTTTGAGTGGGAGTTCATTAGTAATTTGGATTAGTTGAACTCAATCTATCATAAACTTAGTCTAAATATATTTTACAAATTCTATTGTAGATGGCACCACCTACTTTTAATTTCAATGCGTTCATGGAGAAAGAGAAGCTTGCTACGAATGGTAGCAACTTCACCAACTGGGCTATGAATTTGAGGATTCTCCTCACTGCTGCACAAAAGCAATATGTGCTAGAGGCGCCGCTAGGCCCCCCACTAGCTCCTGATGCCCCTGACGAGGAAAAGAACGTCTATATAACTCGTCAGGAGGACCACAACTTAGTTCATTGCGGCATACTGTATGGGCTAGAGCGAACTTCAAAGCGTTTCGAAAATGGCAATGCCTTTGATACCATGGGAGAATTGAAAATGATTTTCGATACCCATGCTGTCGTAGAGAGTTATAATGCTTCTGAAAAGTTCTTTAGCTGCATGATGGAATCGAACAGCTCCGTTAGTGAGCACGTACTCAAAATGTCTGGGTACGCCGATAAGCTTGTGTCCTTGGGAATAATGATTCCCATTGACTTAGGCATACATCGTGTTCTCCAATCTCTAACACCTAGCTACAAGAGCTTCGTGATGAACTATAATATGCAGGGCATGAAGAAGTCTCTTCCCGAGCTTACAATGCTTAAGACTGCGAAGTGGAGATTAGGAAAGAACATCAAGTGTTGATGATCAATAAGACCACCGGTTTCAAGAAGGACAAGAAAGGAAAGCGAAGGAAAGAAGGGCGGAAAATCTGTTGCCGTCGAAAAGAAACCCCAGCTGGCCCTAAGTCCGACAAAAGTGCTACTATTGCAAGGGGACTAGCCATTGGAAGCGCAACTGCCCCAAGTATTTGGCGGACAAGAAGGCCGGCAAGGCAAACAAAGGTATATGTGATATAGATGTTATTGATGTGTACTTGACTAGTACTCGCAGTAGCACCTTGGTATTTGATACGGGATCGGTTGCTAATATATGTAACTCGGTTCAGGGGCTGCGGAACAAGCGACAACTAGCAAGGGATGAGGTCACGATGCGGGTCGGCAATGGATCAAGAGTTGATGTGATCGCTGTCGGAACACTGCCTCTCCATATGCCATCGGGATTAGTTATAATTCGGAATAATTGTTATTTGGTGCCTGCACTGAGCATGAACATTGTATCCGGATCGTGTTTGATGCAAAGTGGTTATTCGTTTAAGTCTGAAAACAATGGTTGTTCGATTTATATGAATAATATCTTTTATGGTCATGCACCTGTGTTGAATGGTTTATTTCTGTTGGATCTCCATAGTAGTATTACGCATATTCATAATGTTGATGCTAAAAAGATTAAACTTGATAATGATATATCTACATATATGTGGCACTGCCGTCTAGGTCATATTGGTGTTAAACGCATGAAGAAACTCCATTCTGATGGACTTTTGGAATCACTTGATTTTGAATCATTTGATACATGTGAGCCATGCCTTATGGGCAAGATGACTAGAACGCCGTTTTCCGGTTCAATGGAGCAGGCATGATTTATTGGAAATCATACATACTGATGTGTGTGGACCAATGAGTGTGTCGGCGCGAGGTGGACATCGTTATTTTGTTACTTTCACGGATGATTTGAGTAGATACAGGTATATCTATTTGATGAAACATAAGTCTGAAACCTTTGAAAGGTTCAAAGAATTTCAGAATGAAGTGGAAAGTCATCGTAACAGAAAGATCAAATTTCTGCGGTCCGACCGTGGAGGAGAGTATCTTAGTTACGAGTTTAGCACACATATGAAAGACTGTGGAATAGTTTCACAACTCACGCCTGCCGGAACACCACAACGTAATGGTGTGTCGAGCGTCAATCGTACTTTATTGGATATGGTTCGATCTATGATGTCTCGACTAACTTGCCTTGCTATTTTGGGGTTATGCACTGGAAACTGCTGCATTTACCTTAAATAGGGCACCATCTAAATCCGTTGAAAAGACACCGTATGAATTATGGTTTGGAAACAAACCTAAGCTGTCATTTCTTAAAGTTTGGGGATGCGATGTTTATGTGAAGAAACTTCAACCGGATAAACCCGAACCCAAAGCGGAAAAATGCGTCTTCATAGGATACCCTAAGGAAACGATTGGGTATACCTTCTATCACAGATCTGAGGGCAAGGTTTTTGTTGCCAAGAATGGATCCTTTCTTGAGAAGGAGTTTCTCGCGAAAGGTGTGAGTAGTCGGAAGGTAGAACTCGAAGAGGTTATTGAACCTTCTCTTTATGAAATGGCGAGTAGCGCAGCACTGGAAGTTGTTTCGGAGTTGACTTCACCTAATGAAGAGAGAGCTAATGATATTGATCATGAAACTCCGAAAGAGGACACTACCGAACCTCGCAGGTCAAGCAGGACACGTGCAGCTCCTGAACTGTATGGCAATCCTAATATGAATTTCATGATTGATGAAATAGATGACCCTACAACATATTAAGAAGCGATGATGAGCCCTAATGGCTAGAAGCCATGAAATCCAAGATGGAATCCATGTACGAAAACCAGGTTTGGACCTTGGTGGACTTACGTCACGATCGAAAGGCCGTTGAGAATAAATGGATTTTCAAAAGAAAAACTGATGCTGATGGTAATGTGACCATCTATAAGGCTCGACTTGTTGCAAAGGGGTTTCGACAAATTCAAGGAGTTGACTACGATGAGACATTCTCTCCCGTAGCGATGCTAAAGTCGGTTAGGATTATGTTAGCAATTGCTGCATATTTTGATTATGAAATATGGCAGATGGATGTCAAAACTGCGTTCCTCAATGGTAATATTGAAGAAGAGTTGTATATGATACAACCTAAGGGTTTTGTCGATCCTAAGGATGCTGATAAGGTATGCAAGCTTCAGCGATCCATCTATGGACTGAAGCAAGCATCCCGGAGTTGGAATCTCCGCTTTGATGAGGTGATCAAAGAGTTTGGATTTGTCCAAACTTATGGAGAGGCTTGTATTTACAAGAAAGTGAGTGGGAGCAATGTGGCATTTCTGATATTATATGTGGATGACATATTATTGATTGGAAATGATATAGATCTTTTAAACAGTGTTAAAAGTTATCTAAACAGCAAATTTTCGATGAAGGACCTTGGGGAAGCTTCATATATATTAGGCATTAAAATCTATAGTGATAGATCAAGACGCCTAATTGGGCTATCGCAGAGTACATACCTTGATAAGATATTAAAGAAGTTTAATATGGACGGAAGTAAGAAGGGGTACTTACCTATGTTGCAAGGCAAGACATTGAGTAAGACTCAAAGTCCGGCTACGGCGGAAGAAAGAGAGATGATGGATAAGATCCCCTATGCCTCGGCCATAGGCTCTACTATGTATGCCATGCTATGTACAAGACCGGATGTGGCACGTGCTATTAGTTTGACTAGTAGGTACCAATTTGATCCAGGTTCGGAACACTGGATAGCGGTAAAGAACATCCTCAAGTACTTGAGAAGAACTAAGGATATGCTTCTCATATACGGAGGTGAAGAAGAGCTAGTCGCTAAGTGTTATGTCGATGCTAGCTTTGACACCGATCCAGATGACTCTAAGTCTCAATCCGGATACGTATTTCTCTTGAACAGAGCAGCAGTTAGTTGGAGGAGTTCCAAACAACCTGTGGTGGCTGGATCAACAACGGAGGCGGAATATGTTGCTGCTTCAGAAGCGGCACAGGAGACAGTGTGGATGAAAAAGTTCATTATGGAACTGGGTGTGGTTCCCAGTGTGTTGGACCCGATGGTGATCTATTGTGACAACAATGGAGCCATAGCCAACGCAAAGGAACCAAGGTCTCACAAGAATTCCAAACATATTAAGCGCCGGTTTCAGTCCATCCGCGAGCATGTCAAGGATGGAGATATAAAGATTTGTGAAGTGCACATGGACCTGAATGTAGTAGATCCATTGACTAAAGTACTCCCTAGGCAAAACATGATCAACACCAGAACTCCATGGGTGTTAGATTTATCACTATATAAACTAGATTATTGTCTCTAGTGCAAGTGGGAGACTGAAGGAAATATGCCCTGAGAGGCAATAATAAAGTTGTTATTATATATTCCTTATACATGATAGATGTTTATTTTGCGTGCTATAATTGTATTGATAGGAAACATCAATACATGTGTGTTTAATAAACAAAAAGGGTTCCTAGTTATGCCTCTCTTATAGACTAGCTTGTTGATTAACAAGATGATCAAGGTTTCCTGATCATGGACATTGAATGTTGTTAATAACAAGGTCACAGCATTTGTGAAATGATGTGATGAACATTCATCCGAAGTATATCATTACGATCAAGTCATTATGTTTATATTGCTATAACATCATACGAAGTAATCTTTATCCTTAGACCATGAGATCATGTTAATTGCTAACACCGGAAGAGTATCTTGATAACATCAAACGTCACACCGTAACAGGGTGACTATAAAGATGGGTTCAGTACTACAAAGGTGTTATGTTGAGGCTCATGGATCAAGAGTGGAATTTGTCAATCCAGATGATGGATAGATATACTCTGGGCCCTCTCGGTGATATCACATTAGGATAGCTTGCAAGCAAGTGATGTGATCACTAGAATGTTATATCACGGGAACAAGAAAAGAGTGCATGTCGGTAACGAGATCAAACTAGGTATGGAGATACCGATGATCGAATCTCGGACATGTAATATATCGAGAGACAAAGGGATTTAGTTACAAGCGTTAAAGGTCCTCACGATCACAGAAGTCATCGTTGAATGTGTAGGAGTCAGTACGGATCTCCAGGTCCCGCTGCTGATTATTGATCGGAGAAGGGTCTCGATCATGTCTGCATTATTCGTGAACCGTAGGGTGGCACTTAAGAGTTACGGACACCATTTTGGAGCACATATGTTTCAGACGAAAGAATTGCAAAGCGAGGAATTGTTTCAATAGTAACGGGAAATTGTTTCGGGTGATATTGGAGATGTTGGTTCTGCATGTGATATTGAAATATTGCAAGGGGCTATATGTGAATGTTTGTTAATTAAAGTAATTAACAAAATTCTGAATAAATTTAATAAAAGAGTTTTATTAAATGAGAGAGCATTAAATTTGGAGAAATTTAATGCATTTAAAGTGGAGACTTTAAAAGGGAATGTGAAGAGGCATTTTAATGTGGAGGGGTTACCACCACATGAATGGGAGAGGTGAGGGGTCACCCCCCCATGCCTCCTCCTATAAAAGGCCACCCATTCCCTCCTTCATCCTCACACCTCCTTGTGAAGGATCTCTCTCCCCTCTAGAATTATTCCCCCATGGTCTCGGATTAGCGAGATACATGTTCCCGGTGGCATTTCGTCTGGAAGGAGTTGCTGCTTCCGCTGGATCGCTGGAGCGAGGAGGTGGAGGTTGTCCGGTGGCTTGAACGTATGTGCGAGTGCGGATGCGCTGCTGAGTTGCGGTGCTCGGACTTCCTCACGATCTTGAGATCGGCAAGTGTACCACTACATCAACCACGAGTTCCTACTCATTAACAAAGCTCGTTGTATTCGAGGGTAAGTTCTCTATGGATGTATGTCCACCTGTTGCTCTGTATCTAGTAGATAGATCTTGGCGTATAGTTCTCATCGTAGGAAAATTTTTGTTTTCTATGCTGCGGACCCAACAATCTCTAGCCTAAGTGCCACCATGGTGTGCACACTGTCAACTTCACACACATGGGGAGAGCAGAGATCTATTAAAGCACTTGAGTAGCAAGGTAGATCTATAGATTACAAGGTCATCATCTCAATAAGATCATGCATAGAGAGAGAGATGAACACATAGCGACTGGTAGAACCCTTAGCCTCGAGAGAGAACTACTCCCTCCTCATCATGGGAATCAGCAACGGTGATGGAGATGGTGGTGGAGATCGATGGACATGGCTCCGGGGGCACTTCCCGTCCAGCAGGTCTTAAACAGTCTTTGTCTCCTCGAATCCCACTTGTGGTGGCAACAGAACTTTTCATGGCTGGAGGCTTGAAGATTTAGGGTTTTTGCGTCGGCAGGCATCTTATAGGCGAAGAGGCAAGGTCGGGGGGAAGCCAGGGGGCCCACACCATGCACTGGCGCAGCCAGGGGGACCCGCGCCTAGGGGTGGTTTGGCCACCCTGTGGCCCCCCTTCGTCTCTCCTTTTGGCTCCGTGAATCTTCCGGGAAAATAACGACTTTCGCTTTTGTCCGGTCCAATTCCGAGAATATTCATTTTCTGACTTTCTAGAACCAAAAACAGTAGAAAACAAGCAACTGGCACTGTGGCATCTTGTTAATAGGTTAGTCCAAGAAAGTGTCTAGAAAGTACTCCAAAGTGTAGATAAAACATAAGAATGTAGATATAAACCAAGCATGGAACATCAAAAATTATAGATACGTTTGCAACGTATCAACATCCCCAAGCTTAACTCCTGCTCGTCCTCGAGTAGGTAAGTGATAAAAAGAAAGAATAATTTTTGAGGTGACATGCACCATCATAAACTTGACCAAAGTATTTGTAAAACATTGATAGCTGGGATCATAGTACTTCAACATAGCATGAAAGACAAAGTTCTAACAATAAGACATAGCAACTATGTTGCAACATGAAAAGTCACAAACAAAAGATTCATGAATAACAATGCTTCGCAAGACGTTTGTTTGTTTCACATAAAGAAAACATAGCATAGTGGCATTCAGATTGTCCCTCATGGAGTTGCAAACATAAATGCATAGGACACCTTCAAAGTTCATAAGAGTGACTACATACAAATAGTTTTAAAACAACCAATATCAAAGCTATGCATCAATCAACATGTCTTGGGACAATGCACATAGAACTAAGAATGGCCACTATGCTCTGAAAGTAGGTGCATAATGGTAGAAGGTGGAGACTCAACAAAAAAGTAAAAGAAAGGCCTTCATAGAAGGAAGTAGGTATTCAAGTCTCATAAAGAGCTTCCAAAAATTGGTACTTAATAGCTTTCATCTCTCATTGCCCCTATCATAAGCATCTTGAAGTGATTAAGGTTAAAGTGAACAAACTATGGAGTATATGCTTGACAAAGTGTAAGTTGGAAATCTCATGTCCCTTGAATACGAGAGCCGCTCCTCATGCTACTCAAATTTAGTCACCGGTAAATTCTTGTCATCATAAGTACATGTGTATCATAGAGAACCGCCAACGGGGTACCCCTTGCCCGATGATACGGAAGAATCCCCATATCAAAATGACATGGCAAGCAGACAACGAGCATCTCCGCAATCTTCTTATTTACCATGGGAATATGGTGCTTTTTTCTCTCTTTCCTCTTTTCTCATATCTATTTTTTTTCTTTTTCCCTTTTTCCCTTTTTTCTCAATATCTGACTCTTTTTTAATAAGAAGAATGCTTCATAGACACCTCATTATGATTACGCTGCAGGTTTCCACCAGACAGCATGGATTAGACCAGCGGCCCAGGCGTTTCTCTAACACATATACATAACTCCGTGAACTTAAAAGCTCCCCTTACATTTCACACCGACGACATCCATAGATAAAAGAGCATGATATCAACTAGGTACAAAGTAGTGGTGCAATGTTGAAAGCGTTCCCCATGACAGCATGGTTCTACTAATCCCCAACATATAATTGCAAGCATATACAACATAGATGATACAATGGTTCAAGTTTATTAAGGGCAAGAAAAGTAAAGTGTGCCATCAAGTTCGTGAGAGCTTTAATCACTAGTTTTCTCATAACAAGTTTAATTCGGAATGTAGACAAAAACATGAATATACTTGGAATAGCATATGCTAATAGGTAGGTATGGTGGACTCTTTGGAATAACTTGGTTTTAGGAGTTGGATGCATGAGTGGAACTCATACTTGGTTACGGAGGCTAGCAAAAGACTGGGAGCGACCAACTAAGAGAGCAATAATGGCCATAATCATGCAGAGCGACAAAACATCATTGATCAACGCATAAAGTGATACTACAAGTTGAAAACTAAAGGATCATAAAGTCTATGGTGACTTGGGATAGTCATAACATGGTGTGAGCATGTGCCAAGTCAACCCAAATAAAGCATCAAAGGAGAATACCACAATGCTATGCTTTAATATGGTAAAACAACGCATGATCCTTCCAAGGCACATTAAGCAATCTCAATTGTTTATAACAAGTCATGCTACAGCAAAGAATACTAAGCATAAAGCCAAAAAAATATCGAGCATGGCATGACAAAGCATAGGCCACAGTCAAAAACAAGCTCTCGTTACCACTTAAGCATGAACTTTCCTACTCTTTTCCAATCGAAAGCAAACTATTTGAAAACCAATGTATGAAAGAGGGGGTCCAACCAATTTATTCAGAAAACTAAGCAAACAAAGCAAACTCAAAACCAAAACAAAAATGAAAAAGAAGACGCTCCAAGAACAACACAACTATGCATGAAACAATAAAAATGAAGTGTTTGGAAGAAACCCGGGATTTTTATTGATGAAGAGGGGGATGCCTTGGGCATCCCAAAGCTTTGACGCTTGTACTTCTTGGATATTTCTTGGGGTGACACACGTGGCATCCCCAAGCTTGAGATTTAGTCCATTCTTCATCTCATTACTCATTCCTTCCATACACCTGAAATTTTTCCTTCATACAAAACTTCACACAATCTTTTTTAGCAACATTATTGCACTCAAGATAATAAGTCTTTAGGTTCAGTTCCAACACCAATAAAACTTCTATTAAAACACAAGCTACTTTTGCACTTTCCTCAAAAAGCTCAATTCCCCAAAAGAACTCAAAAAGGAACCAACAAGAAGCAAATGCAAATAATGGCAGAAATCTATCAAAACAGACCAGCAGGTAATGACGAATCTTTTAGAAGTCCTTCTGTTGCTCAAATCGAAAAGTGTTGAACTAACGAAAGTTAGATAACAACCTGGGGAAGAAGCACAAAAATTCACGCCTCAAAAGGACGTACATAGATTTTACACGAATTTGTACGGTGAAACACAGAAATCTGTTTCGGGACAGCAACTTTCCCAGTCATTACTTCGCTCTCATTAGAGGTTACTCTTGGCACAAAAAGCAAATAAAAAGGATAAGGAGCGGTTATTACTGAAGTAATAACTTCCAAGACTCATCTAAAACTTCAGGGTTATCTCCCAATAAGTACTTTTCTTTAACGCCTTTAAGTTAGGCATGATAGTTTGAGAAGATGCTCACATAAGAAATATGAATTGAAGTAAAAGAGAGCATCAAGAAGCAAATTCAAATCACATTTAAGTCTAACCCACTTCCTATGCATAGGAATCTTGTAAATAAACAAGTCATGAAAGCACAAAGCAACAAGCATAGTAAAGCAAAACTAGTGCAACCTCAAGACTTTTAACATAAAGAGGAGAAACTTAATATTATTGAGATGCATAAAACCATGTTTCCCTCTCTCATAATAACTTTCAGTAGCATCATGAAGAAAATTAACAATATAACTATCACATAAAACATTCTTATCATGAGCCACATGCATAAAAGAATTAATACTCTCCACATAAACATAGTCTTTCTTATTAATTATAGTGGGAGCAAATTCAACAAAATAGCTATCATTATTATTCTCATCACCATAATCATCAAATATATAGGAGGCATATTGTAACCATTAATTTTCTCCTCAATAGTAGGTGGACTAAAAATATCATATTCATCATTGTAATCATCATATATTGGAGGTTTGGTATCATCATAAGCAATAGACTAGCTATCTTCCAAAGCTGGGGAAGTAAAAAGATCATTTTCATAAAAACTAGCTTCCCCAAGCTTAGACTTTTCCATAGCATTAGCAATAATGGTGTCCAAAGAATTCATACTAACAACATTGCTATTAGCATGCAAATAAAGTTCCATAGGTTTTTTAATTTTCTCTTTAAACACTTCATGTCCTAACTCAAGATAAATACTATAAAGCTCTCTAATTTTGTTGTTGTTTTCCATTAAGCCTAACTAGTGAAAACAAGAAACAAAAAGACAAAAATTGCAGAATCTAAAGGAAATAACTTTGAGCACTCACACCGGACGATGTGAGTACCTTTTACCTTACCTCCCCGGCAATGGCGCCAGAAAATAGCTTGATGACTACGCACTTCTATTATTGTAGACAGTTGTTGGGCCTCCAAGTGCATAGGTTTGTAGAACAACAACAAGTTTTCCCTTAAGTGGATCACCTAAGGTTTATCGAACTCAGGGAGGAAGTGGTCAATGGTATCCCCTCTCAAGTAACCCTGCAATCAAGATACAAGAAGTCTCTTGTGTCCCCAACTCACCCAATACAC
Source organism: Avena insularis (assembly GCA_023614405.1). Taxonomy (NCBI): domain Eukaryota; kingdom Viridiplantae; phylum Streptophyta; class Magnoliopsida; order Poales; family Poaceae; genus Avena; species Avena insularis. Next base: position 471,886,657 of record CM042696.1, on the reverse strand, counting down.
TTGTCAGATGTATAGGTGCACTAGTTCAGCGAAGAGATAGTGAAATACAAGTCGTATAGATAATTATAAGTGGTAACGGTGATAGAAAATAGCTTGATGGCGTGGAAAAGACTAAAGTAAAACTGAAATAAAGATAGAAGCAAGCAAACATGTAATAGATCTAATAGCAAACGGTGTTTCAGTGCTTAGAAACAAGGCCTAGGGATTATACTTTCACTAGTGAACACTCTCATATAAATATATTCTTCTTTATGATATTACGCTGAACTACTCTCTGGTTGGACACTCTAATCCATGGTAGGGCTATAACAGCACACCTCAAAGTAAGCCTTTCCCATCTAGATAACCCCACACTGTCACCTTGAGCACTAGATGGTTCAAACAAACACCACAATTTCCTAAAGACATCCAACTCCAAATATAACTCATAACAAGTATTTGTAATCTCTAGCATACGTGCAACCATGGTGTGCACACTGTCAACTTCACACACATGGGGAGAGCAGAGATCTATTAAAGCACTTGAGTAGCAAGATAGATCTATAGATTACATGATCATGATCTCAATAAGATCATGCATAGAGATAGAGAGATGAACACATAGCTACCGGTAGAACCCTTAGCCTCGAGAGAGAACTACTCCCTCCTCATCATGGGAATCAGCAACGGCGATGGAGATGGTGGTGAAGATCGATGGAGATGGCTGCGGGGGCACTTCCCCATCGTGGCAGGGTGCCGGAACAGAGACTTTTTGTCCCCTGAATCTCCTCTTCGGTGGCGGCGGCGCAGCGGAACTTTTCGTGGCTAGAGGCTTGACGATTTAGGGTTTTTGCATCAGGAGGCATCTTATAGGCGAAGAGGCAAGGTCGGTGGGCAGCCAGGGGGCCCACACCATGCCCTGGCATAGCCAGGGGGACCCGCGCCTGGGGGTGGTTTATCCACCCTGTGGCCCCCCTTCGTCTCTCCTTTTGGCTCCGTGAATCTTCCGGGAAAATAACGACTTTGGCTTTTGTCTGGTCCAATTCCAAGAATATTCATTTTTTGACTTTCGGCTACCAAAAACAACAGAAAACAGGCAACTGGCACTGTGGCATCTTGTTAATAGGTTAGTCCAAGAAAGTGTGTAGAAAGTACTCGAAAGTGTGGACAAAACATAAGAAAGTAGATATAAACCAAGCATGGAACATCAAAAATTATAGATACGTTTGAAACGTATCAATGAACACATAGCTATCGGTAGAACCCTTAGCTTCGAGGAAGAACTACTCCCTCCTCATCATGGGAATCAGCAACAGTGATGGAGATGGTGGTGGAGATCGATGGAGATGGCTCCGAGGGCACTTCCCCGTCCCGGCAGGGTGCCGGAATAGAGACTTTCTGTCCCCCGAATCTCCCCTTCGGTGGCGGCGGCGCTGCGGAAATTTTCGTGGCTGGAGGCTGTTCGATTTAGGGTTTTCGTCCCAGGGGCTTCTTATAGGCGAAGGGACGAGGTCGGTGGCTGGCCAAGGGGCCCACACCATGCCCTGGCGCGGCCTAGGGCTGCTCGCGCCAAGGGGGGGTGTGGCTGCCCTGTGGCCCCCCTTCGTCTCTCCTTCGGACTCCATGTGTCTTCCTGTAAAATATTGACTTTGGCTTTTGTCCCGTCCAATTCCGAGAATATTTCTTTTCCAGCTTTTCTGAAACCAAAAACAGCAGAAAACAGGCAACTGGCACTATGGCATCTTGTTAATAGGTTAGTTCCAGAAAATGTGTAAAAATACTCCAAAGTGTGGACAAAACATAAGAAAGTAGATATAAAACAAGGATGGAACATCAAAAATTATAGATATGTTAGCAACGTATCAACATCCCCAAGCTTAACTCCTGCTCATCCTCGAGTAGGTAAGTGATAAAAACAAAGAATAATTTTTGAGGTGACATGCACCATCACAATCAAGATCAAACCATTTGTAGAACATTGATAGCTGGGATCATAGTACTTTAACATAGCATGAAAGATATAGTTCTAACAATAAGACATAGCAACTATGTTGTAACATGAAAAGGTACAAACAAAAGATTCATGAATAACAATGCTTTGCAAGACGTTTGTTTGTTTCACATATAGAAAACATAACATAGTGGCATTCAGCTTATCCCTCATGGAGTATGATGGCTCGGTGTTGATGTGCAGCTCGTTGGGGAACCCCAAGAGGAAGGTTTAATCGAACCAGTAGGAGCAAGGAAACACACCAAAGGTGTTGCTAGCTGAGCCTTGCCATGGCGCACTACCGTTGCTAGTAGCAATGTGGAGACCTACACAACACAACCACAGAACTTTACCCCCAACTTGCGATGAGGTTGTCAATCTCACCGGTTTTGCTGAAAACAAAGGATTAAACGTATCAAATGGAAGGAAGTAATAGTTTGCAGAAAGTAAACACAAAGCAGTAAATAGTTTGTAGATTGTATATAAACGAAAGGACCGGGGGCCATAGTTCACTAGAGGTGGCTCTTCTTAAGATAGATAACATGCTGGGTGAACAAATTACAGCGGGGCAATTGACAAACATAGAGAAAGCAATACATGCATATACTAATCATCTTGACTCCTTTGGAACTTGATTGGGCATTACAACATTATACATAGACCGCCATCCAACTGCATCTATGACTAATAATCCACCTTCAGGTTATCATCCGAACCCTCTCCAGTATTAAGTTGCAAGCAACAGATTATTCCTTTACGAATTGCGTGTAATGTAAACAATACGATTGTTCTATGAACAAAGGATTGTTGTTTTCTCCCTAGTAGCAACAACACATCTAGTACCTTAGAGATTTCTGTCACTTCCCCAGATTACTAGAGGCATGAACCCACTATCGAGCATAAATACTAACTCTTGGAGTTGCTAGCATCTACTTGGCCAAGATAGCTACTAACAACGGAAAGCATGCAAGATCACAAATAACAAAGACTTGATAGAATCAACAATTAATCTGAAATAGCATCTGAATATCCATCGGATCCCCGCAAACACAACATGAAGAATTACAAATAGATGATCTTGATCATGAATAGAGCTCACAAGATCTAGACATGAAAGCACAAAGGAGGAGAACCAGCCATCTAGTTACTACATGGACCCGTAGTCCAGAGGTGAACTACTCACGCATCACACCGGAGGCTTGCATGATGATGAAGAAGGCCTCCAGGGTGAATTCCCCTCTCCGGCAGGGTGCCTGGAAGAGCTTCAGATCCCTCCCGATCTAGGGATGGAGATGACGGTGGCTACACACTCTTTCATGGATTTTTGATCAGGTACTTAGGGTTTGGTCCCGAGGGCAATATATAGGCAGAAGGAGAGGCCGAGGGGGTGTTGGGTCGGCTAGACTACCCCCTGGCGCGGGCCAGGCCTGGCCACGCGGCCAGGTGGTGTGGCTGGCCCCTAGCCCTTCTTTGTCTCATATTCTGGCTCCAGATGTCTTTCGGAAAATAGGCACTTTGGCTTTTGTCCCGTCCAATTCCGAGAATATTCATTTTCTGACTTTCCTGGAACCAAAAACAGCAGAAAAGCAGGTACTGCATCGTGGCTCTTGTTAATAGGTTAGTCCAAGAAATCATATGAAAAGTACTCCAAAGTGTGGACAAAACACAAGAAAGTAGATAAAACCAAGCATGGAGCATCAAAAATAATAGATACATTTGCAATGTATCAACATCCCCAAGCTTAACTCCTGCTCGTCCTCGAGTAGGTAAGTGATAAAAAGAAAGAATAATTTTTGAGGTGACATGCACCATCATAAACTTGATCAAAGTATTTGTAAAACATTCAAAGCTGGGATCATAGTACTTCAATCATAACATGAAAGACAAGGTTCTAGCAATAAGACAAAGGAACTATGATGCAACATGAAAAGGCACAAACAAAATATTCATGAATAACAATGCTTTGCAATACGTTTGTTTGTTTCACATAAAGAAAACATAGCATAATAGTATTTAGCTTGTCCCTGATAGAGTAGCAAATATAAATGCATAGGACACCTTCAAAGTTCATAAGAGTGACTAGATACAAATAGTTTAAAACAAGCAATATCAATTTATGCATCAATCAACTAATCTTGGGACAATGCACATAGAACTAAGAATGGCCACTATGCTCTCAAAGTAAGTGCATAAAGATAGAAGGTGGAGACTCAATATAATGGTGGAAGAAAGGCCTTCATAGAAGGAAGTAGGGATTCAAGTCTCATAAAGAGCTTCCAAAAATTATGGTACTTATAGCTTTCAGCTCTCATTGCCCCTATCATAAGCATCTTGAAGGTGATTAAGGTTAAAGTGACACAACTAAGAGGATATGCTTGACAAGTTATAAACCGAAATCTCATGCCCCTTACTTACAAAGACCGGTCCTCATGCTACTCAAGTTTAGTCACAAGTAAGATCTTGTTATTGTAAGTACATATGTATCATAAAGAACCTCCAACAGGGTGCCCCTTACACATGATACAGGAGCTATCCCATAATCAAAATGAGAAGGCAAGCAGACAATGAGCATCTCAGCAATCTTTTTATTTGCTATTTGCATAGGTTTTTATTGAGGATGCTTCATAGAGTGCTCATTATGGTGATGCTGCAAGTTTCCACCATGATTAGGCATGGATTAGGCTAGCGACCCAGGCGTTTCTCTAACACACATACAAACTCCATGATCTTACAAGTTCCACTTTTATTTCACACTGCCAGGATCCATAAGCAAAAGAACATGATATCAACGGGGTACAAAGTACAAGTGCAATGTTGAAAGCGTTCCCCATGATACATGGTTCTGCTAATTTCAACTTATAAAGCGCAAGCATATACGCAACAAAGAAGGACCCAATGGTTCAATTTTATTAGATGCAAAAAAGTAAAGTGTGCCATCAAGTTCGTGAGAGCTTTAGTCACTAGTTTTCTCATAACAAGTTTAATTTGGAAGGTAAACAAAAACATGAATATACTTGGAATAGCATAAGCTAGTAGGTAGGTATGGTGGACTCTTTGGAATAACTTGGTTTAGGGAGTTGGATGCATGAGTAGGACTCATACTTGGTTGTGGAGGCTAGCAAAAGACTAGGAGCGACAAACTAAGAGAGAAATAATGGCCATAACCATGAAGAGCGACAAAACATCATACAAGTTGAAAAATAAAGGATCATAAAGGCTTATGGTGACTTTGGATAGTCATAACATGGTGTGAGCATGCGCCAAGTCAACCCCAAATAAAGCATCAAAGGAGAATACCACTATACTATGCTTTAATATGCTAAAACAACGCATGATTCATCCAAGGCACATTAGCAATCTCAATTGTTTATAAAAAGTCATGCTACAGCAAAGAATACTAAGCATAAAGCCAAAACAATATCAAGCATGGCATGACAAAGCATAGGCCACAGTCAAAAACAAGCTCTCTTTACCACTTAAGCATGAACTTTCCTACTCTTTTCCAAACCAAACCAAACTATTTGAAAACCAATGTAATGAAAGAGGGGGTCCAACCAATTGATTCAGCAAACTAAGAAAACCAAGCAAATGAAAAACGAAAACGAAAAAGAAGACGCTCCAAGAACAACACAACTGTGCATGAAACAATAAAAATGAACCGTTTGGAAGAAACCTGGGATTTTTATTGATGAAGAGGGGGATGCCTTGGGCATCCCCAAGCTTTGACGCTTGTACTTCTTGGATATTTCTTGGGGTGACACCCGTGGCATCCCCAAGCTTGAGCTTTAGTGCATCCTTCATCTCATTACTCATTCCTTCCATACACCTGAAAATTTTCCTTTATACAAAATTTCACACAATCTTTATTAGCAACATTAGTGCACTCAAGATAATAGGTCTTTTAGGTTCATTTCTAACACCAATAAACTTCCATTAGAACACTAGCTACTGAAGCACTTCCCTCAAAAAGCTCAATTCCCCAAAAGAACTCAAAAAGGAACCAACAAGAAGCAAATGCAGAAAATGGCAGAAATCTGTCAAAACAGACTAGCAGGTAAAGACGAATTTTTTCGAAGACCTTCTGTTGCTCAAATCAAAAAGTGTTGAACTAAAGAAAGTTAGATAATAACCTGGGGCAGAAGCACAAAAATTCACGCCTCAAAAAGACGTTCAGAGATTTTACACGAATGTTTACGGTGAAGCACAGAAATTTGTTTCGGGACAGCAACTTTCCCAATCATTACTTCTCTCTCATTAGAGGTTACTCTTGGCACAAAAAGCAAATAAAAGGATAAGGAGAGGTTATTACTTAAGTAATAACTTCCAAGACTCATCTAAAACTTTTGGGTTATCTCCCAATAAGTAATTTTCTTTAACGCCTTTAAGTTAGGCATAAGAAGCAAGAAAGAATCGAGTGTTCTCAAATGAAGAAGCATTAAGATCAATACCAGAAATATCTTCAACAAGGCAAGGTATATCATCCAAATAAGTTCTAGAGGATCTCCTCTCAATGCTCTTAGGTTCACTATTTTCATCAAAAGGGTTTTCAGGAACAATCCAATCAAGATTATTTTCTATGGCTTCATGTATTGCTACCAGTTTAAAGGGTATTGGTATCTTAGATTCCTCCCCGTTAGGTTCAGTTTTGTTCATCTTTTCTCATGTACCAACAACATCTACACATGAGCCTAGCATATTGAAACGTTCAAAGACTTTTCTAGATTCCTTGGCAACATCATAGAATTACTTAAGCAAAGTTTCAAGAATAAAATATCTCTTCTCAGGGTCATCAATTTTTTAAGTTTAAGAAACATTACTTGCATTAAGGGGTTAAGGTTAACAAACCTAGCTTCCAACATGTGAACTAAAGAAGCTACAACAATCTCATAGTTTGGAGCAAGTTCTGCAAGGGATCTATCCTCAATATCCTCATGTTTACTAACATGATTAAAGAATTCTTCAATATTATCTTTTCCAATTATAGAACCACTACCTATTGAAAGGTCTTTCAAGGTGAATTTAGGGATCAACATGGTGAGCTAAGGAAGAGGTAACAACTAAAGGAGACTTAATTTTTTTGTGTTTTTAATAAATAAAGCAAACTTGTAAAACTAATTTTTGTGTGTTTTTGATAAAGAAACAAGCAAACAAAGCAAAAAGAAACTAAGAAAAACAAAAATAACAAAGTAAAGAGATTGGTTATGAGGGACTCCCCTTGCGAAGATGTCCTTGACTCCCCGGCAACGGCGCCCGAAAAATACTTGATGGCTCGGTGTTGATGTGGAGCTCGTTGGGGAACCCCAAGAGGAAGGTATGATGAGCACAGCAGTAAGTTTCCCTCAGTTATGAAACCAAGGTTTAATCGAACCAGTAGGAGCAAGGAAACACCCCAAAGGTGTTGCTAGTTGAGCCTTGGCAGGGCGCACTACCGGTGCTAGTAGCAACGTGGAGACCTGCATAACACAACCACAGAACTTTGCCCCCAACTTGCGATGAGGTTGTCAATCCCACCGGTTTTGCTGAAAACAAAGGATTAAACGTATCGAATGGAAGGAAGTAATAGTTTTGCAGAAAGTAAACACAAAGCAGTAAATAGTTTGTAGATTGTATGTAAAAGAAAGGACCGGGGTCCATACTTCACTAGAGGTGGCTCTCCTTAAGATAGATAACATGCTGGGTGAACAAATGAACAAACATCGAGAAAGCAATACATGCATATAATAATCATCTTGACTCCTTTGGAACTTCATTGGGCATTACAACGTTATACATAGACCGCCATCCAACTGCATCTATGACTAATAATCCACCTTCAGGTTATCATCCGGACCCCCTCCAGTATTAAGTTGCAAGGAACATATTATTGCTTTACGAATTGTGTGTAATGTAAACAATATGATTGTACTATGAACAAAGGATTCTTGTTTTCTCCCTAGTAGCAATAACACATCTAGTACCTTAGAGATTTCTGTCATTTCTCCAGATTACCAGAGGCATGAACCCACTATCGAGCATAAATACTAACTCTTGGAGTTGCTATCATCTACTTGGCCAAGATAGCTACTAACAACGGAAAGCATGAAAGATCACAAATAACAAAGACATGATAGAATCAATAATCAATCTGAAATAGCATCTCAATATCCATCGGATCCCTGCAAACACAACATGCAGAATTACAAATAGATGATCTTGATCATGAACGGAGCTCACAAGATCTAGACATGAAAGCACAGAGGAGGAGAACCAGCCATCTAGCTACTACATGGACCCGTAGTCCAGAGATGAACTACTCAAGCATCACATCAGAGGCTTGCATGATGATGAATAAGGCCTCCATGGTGAATTCCCCTCTCCGGTAGGGTGCCGGGAAGAGCTTCAGATCCCTCCCGATATAGGGATGGAGATGACAGCGGCTACAGACTCTTTCGTGGATCTTTGATCGAGTACTTAGGGTTTTGGTCCTGAGGGCAATATATAGGCGGAAGGAGAGGCCGAGGGGGTGCTGGGGTCGGCCAGACCACTTCCTGGCGCGGGCCAGGACTAGCCGCGCGGCCAGGTGGTGCGGCCGGCCCCCAACCCTTCTTCGTCTCGTATTCTGGCTCTAGATGTCTTCCGGAAAAATAGGCACTTTGGCTTTTGTCCCATCCAATTCCGAGAATATTCATTTTCTGACTTTCCTAGAACCAAAAACAGCAGAAAACAAGCAGCTGGCACTGTGGCTCTTGTTAATAGGTTAGTCCAAGAAATCATATGAAAAGTACTCCAAAGTGTGGACAAAACACAAGAAAGTAGATAAAACCAAGCATGGAGCATCAAAAATTATAGATACATTTGCAATGTATCAGAGTAGCAAAACATAAATACATAGGACACCTTCAAAGTTCATAAGGGTGACTAGATACAAATAGTTCAAGAACAAGCAATATCAAAGTTATGAATCAATCAACAAGTTTTGGGACAATGCACATTAAATTAAGAATGCCCAGTATGCTCTCTCAATAGGTGCATAAAGATAGAAGATGGAGACTCGACATAAAAGTAAAAGAAAGGCCTTCATAGAAGGAAGCAAGGATTCAAGACTCATAAAGAGGTTCCAAAAATTATGGTACTTATTAGGTTTCAGCTCTCATTGCCCCTATCATAAGCATCTTGAAGTGATTAAGGTTAAAGTGAACAAACTATGGAGTATATGCTTGACAAAGTATAAGTTGTAAATCTCATGTCCCTTGAATATGAGGGCCGCTCCTCATGCTACTCAAGTTTAATTACCGGTAAGTTCTTGTCATAGTAAGTACATGTGTATCATAGATAACCGCCAACGGGGTACCCCTTGCCCGATGATGGACCAAAATATATCGAGGTCGTTGGGGAACCCCAAGAGGAAGGTATGATGAGCACAACAATAAGTTTCCCTCAGTTATGAAACCAAGGTTTAACCGAACCAGTAGGAGCAAGGAAACACCCCAAAGGTGTTGCTAGCTGATCCTTGGCAGGGCGCACTACCGGTGCTAGTAGCAACGTGGAGACCTGCACAACACAACCACAGAACTTTGCCCCCAACTTGCGATGAGGTTGTCAATCCCACCGGTTTTGCTGAAAACAAAGGATTAAACGTATCGAATGGAAGGAAGTAATAGTTTGCAGAAAGTAAACACAAAGCAATAAATAGTTTGTAGATTGTATGTAAAAGAAAGGACCGGGGTCCATAGTTCACTAGAGGTGGCTCTCCTTAAGATAGATAACATGCTGGGTGAACAAATTACAGCGGGGCAATTGACAAACATCGAGAAAGCAATACATGCATATACTAATCATCTTGGCTCCTTTGGAACTTGATTGGGCATTACAACATTATACATAGACCGCCATCCAACTGCATCTATGACTAATAATCCACCTTTAGGTTATCATCCGAACCCCCTCCAGTATTAAGTTGCAAGCAACATATTATTGCTTTACGAATTGCGTGTAATGTAAACAATACGATTGTTCTATGAACAAAGGATTTTTGTTTTCTCCCTAGTAGCAACAACACATATAGTACCTTAGAGATTTCTGTCATTTCCCCAGATTACCAGAGGCATGAACCCACTATCGAGCATAAATACTAACTCTTAGAGTTGCTAGCATCTACTTTGCCAAGATAGCTAATAACAATGGAAAGCATGCAAGATCACCAATAACAAAGACATGATAGAATTAATAATCAATCTGAAATAGCATCTCAATATCCATCGGATCCCCACAAACACAACATGCAGAATTTCAAATAGAAGATCTTGATCATGAACGGAGCTCACAAGATCTAGACATGAAAGCACAAAGGAGGAGAACCAGCCATCTAGCTACTACATGGACCCGTAGTCCAGAGATGAACTACTCACGCATCTCATCGAAGGATTGCATGATGATGAAGAAGGCCTCCAGGGTGAATTGCCCTCTCCGGCAGGGTGCCGGGAAGAGCTTCAGATCCCTCCCGATCTAGGGATGGACATGACGGCGGCTACAGACTCTTTCGTGGATTTTTTATCGGGTACTTAGGGTTTTGGTCCCGAGGGCAATATATAGGCAGAAGGAGAGGCCGAGGGGGTGCTGGGATCGGCCAGACCACCCCCTGGCACGGGCCAAGCCTAGCCGTGCGGCCAGGTGGTGTGGCCAGCCCCTAGACCTTCTTCGTCTCGTATTCTGGCTCCAGATGTCTTCCGGAAAAATAGGCACTTTGGCTTTTGTCCCGTCCAATTCCGAGAATATTCATTTTCTGACTTTTCTAGAACCAAAAACAGCAGAAAACAAGCAGCTGGCACTATGGCTCTTGTTAATAGGTTAGTCCAAGAAATCATATGAAAAGTACTCCAAAGTGTGGACAAAACATAAGAAAGTAGATAAAACCAAGCATGGAGCATCAAAAATTATAGATACATTTGCAATGTATCAGAGTAGCAAAACATAAATACATAGGACACCTTCAAAGTTCATAAGGGTGACTAGATACAAATAGTTTAAGAACAAGCAATATCAAATTTATGAATCAATCAACAAGTTTTGGGACAATGCACATTAAACTAAGAATGACCAATATGCTCTCTCAATAGGTGCATAAAGATAGAAGATGGAGACTCGACATAAAAGTAAAAGAAAGGCCTTCATAGAAGGAAGCAGGGATTCAAGTCTCATAAAGAGCTTCCAAAAATTCTGGTACTTATTAGCTTTCAGCTCTCATTGCCCCTATCATAAGCATCTTGAAGTGATTAAGGTTAAAGTGAACAAACTATGGAGTATATGCTTGACAAAGTATAAGTTGGAAATCTCATGTCCCTTGAATATGAGGGCCGCTCCTCATGCTACTCAAGTTTAGTTACCGGTAAGTTCTTGTCATAGTAAGTACATGTGTATCATAAAGAACCGCCAATGGGGTACCCCTTGCCCGATGATACGGAAGAATCCCCATATCAAAATGACAAGGCAAGCAGACAACGAGCATCTCAGCAATCTTCTTATTTACCATGGGAAAATGCTGCTTTTTTCTCTCTTTCCTCTTTTCTCATATCTTTCTTTTTCTTTTTCTCTTTTTTCTCAATATAGGACTCTCTTTTTTTTATAAGAAGAATGCTTCATAGACAACTCATTATGGTTACGCTGTAGGTTTCCACCATGACAGCATGGATTACACCGGCGGCCCAGGTGTTTCTCTAACACACATACATAACTCCATGGACTTACAAGCTCCCCTTTCATTTCACACCAACGACATCCATAGACAAAATAGCATGATATCAACTAGGTACAAAGTACAAGTGCAATGTTGAAAGCGTTCCCCATGACAGCATGGTTCTGTTAATCCCCAACATATAAGTGCAAGCATGTACAACATAGACGGCACAATGGTTCAGGTTTATTAAGGGCAAGAAAAGTAAAGTGTGCCATCAAGTTCGTGAGAGCTTTAATCACTAGTTTTCTCATAACAAGTTTAATTCGGAAGGTAGATAAAAACATGAATATACTTGGAATAGCAAATGCTAATAGGTAGGTATGGTGGACTCTTTGGAATAACTTGGTTTTAGGAGTTGGATGCATGAGTAGAACTCATACTTGGTTATGGAGACTAGCAAAAGTCTGGGAGCGCCCAACTAATAGAGCAATAATGGCCATAATTATGCAGAGCGACAAAACATCATTAATCAAAGCATAAAGTGATACTACAAGTCGAAAACTAAAGGATCATAAAGGCTATGGTGACTTGGGATAGTCATAACATGGTGTGAGCATGCGCCAAGTCAACCCAAATAAAGCATCAAATGAGAATACCACAATACTATGCTTTAATATGCTAAAACAACACATGATTATTCCAAGGCACATTAAGCAATCTCAATTGTTTATAACATGTCATGCTACAACAAATATCACTAACCATAAAGCCAAAACAATATCAAGCACGGCATGACAAAGCATGGGCCACAGTCAAAAACAAGCTCTCATTACCACTTAAGCATGAACTTTCCTACTCTTTTTCCCATCCAAACCAAACTATTTGAAAACCAATGCATGAAAGAGGGGGTCTAACCAATTTATTCAGCAAACTAAGAAAACCAACCAAATGAAAACCAAAACTAAAATGAAAAAGAAGACGCTCCAAGAATAATACAACTAAGCATGAAACAATAAAAATGAAGTGTTTGGAAGAAACCTAGGATTTTCATTGATGAAGAAGGGGATGCCTTGGGCATCCCCAAGCTTTGACGCTTGTACTTCTTGGATAATTCTTGGGGTGACACGGGGTGGCATCCCCAAGCTTGAGCTTTAGTCCATTCTTCATCTCATTACATCATTCTCTCCATACACCTGAAATTTTTTCTTCATACAAAACTTCACACAATCTTTATTTGCAACATTAGTGCACTCAAGATAATAAGTGTTTAGGTTCAGTTTCAACACCAATAAAACTTTCATTAAAACACAAGCTACTGTAGCACTTCCCTCAAAAAACTCAATTCCCTGAAAGAACTCAAAGAGGAACCAACAAGAACAAATGCAAATAATGGCAGAAATCTGTCAAAACAGACCAGCAGGTAAAAACTAATTTTTTTCGAAGACCTTCTGTTGCTCAAATCAAAAAGTGTTGAACTAACGAAAGTTAGATAACAACCTGGGACCGAAGCACAAAAATGCACACCTCAAAACGACTTACAAATATTTTACACGAATTTTTACGGTGAAGCACAAAAATCTGTTTCGGGACAGCAAATTTCCCAATCATTACTTCTCTCTCATTAGAGGTTACTCTTGGCACAAAAAGCAAATAAAAAGTACAAGGAGAGGTTATTACTGAGGTAATAACTTCCAAGACTCATCTAAAACTTTTGGGTTATCTCCCAATAAGTACTTTTCTTTAACGCCTTTAAGTTAGGCTTGATAGTTTGAGAAGATGCTCAATAAGAAACATGAATTGAAGTAAAAGAGAGCATCAAGAAGCAAATTCAAAACACATTTAAGTATAACCCACTTCCTATGCATAGGAATCTTGTAAGAAAATAAATCAAAGAAGCACATAGTAACAAGAATGGGTAGATAAAACAAGAGCAACTTCAAAACTTTCAGCATATAGAGAGGTATTTCAGTACCATGAAAACTTCTACAACCATATTTTCCTCTCTCATAATAATTTTCAGTAGCCTCATGAATAAACTCAACAATATAACTATCACATAAAGCATGCTTTTCATGATCTACAAACAATATAGCTTTGTTATAAACATTTTCAAAAGAATCCTCAGGAACATGACATTCGTCCTCCTTTGGTAAGCATGGGGGCCAATCAAATAATGTAAGGGGTAAAGAGTTACTCTCATTAGAAGGTAGGGATGGGTAGATCCATTCTTCCTCCTCTTGATCATCACTCTCCTCTTTTTCATCCAATGAGCTTCCAGTTTCAGCAATTTCTTCTTCCATAGGCTCCTGCAAGGCATTAGTCTCTTCCATTGGTGGAAAGCATCGATTAAGATATTCAATAATATAGCCATTTTCTACCTTGTAATTATCAAAGCAAAATTTAAGTATATCATAAACCTCATATTTATAAGGTGAATCATCAGTATTTTCAAGAAAACTAGCAAGTTCAAATGCACCCTTCCAAGCAATAAATTCTTCAATTTGTTCCACATCATAAAAGTCATAATTCCCTTTAACATAAGAAGATATGGTAACATTATCATTATACTCACATCGAAAAGGGAGGTGTTTATACCTCCTACAGCAACAAGATGTATCAAAGAAATAAGTAACATTATAAGTAGAGCACATGTTTATAGCAATGGTATACAATTTATCAATTTGTTCCCATAAGTGTTTCCCTTTTTGTGACAAGCGGTGTTCCTTATAATAATATTTTTGTTCTTCCGTGAACCAACGGGGCCAATAAGATTCAATTTCAAAGAAACCATCTATTGATAGAAAGCATGATAAAGCAAGACAATAATAGACCAATGAAAATAACAACTATAGTAGGAACTAATTTTTTTGTGTTTTTGATAAAAAGAACAAGCAAACAAAGCAAAAATAAACTAATCAAAACAAATAAAACAAAGTAAAGAGATTGGTTATGAGGGACTCCCCTTGTGAAGATGTCCTTGACTCCCCGACAACGGCGCCAGAGAAATAGCTTGATGGCCCAAAATATATCGAGCTTGTTGGGAACCCCAGGAGGAAGGTATGATGAGCACAACAGCAAGTTTTCCCTCAATGATGAAACCAAGGTTATCGAACCAGTAGGAGCAAGGAAACACCTCCAAGGTGTTGTTAGCTGGCCTTTGGCAGGGCGCACTACAGGTGCTAGCAGCAACGTGGAAACCTGCACAACACAACCACAGAACTTTGCCCACAACTTACAGTGAGGTTGTCAATCTCACCGGTTTTGCTGAAAACAAAGGATTAAACGTATTGTGTGGAAGAAAGTAACTGCTTGCAGAAAGTAAATAGAAAACAGTAAACAATTGTAGTTTGATGGTAAAAGAAAGGACCGGGGTCCATAGTTCACTAGTGGTGGCTCTCCTTAAGATAGATGACATGTTGGGTGAACAAATTATAGCGAGGCAATTGACAAACATCGAGAAAGCATACAAGCATATACTACTCATATTGATTCCTATGAGATTTGATTGGGAATTACAACATTATACATAGACCGTAATCCAACTACATCTATGACTAATAATCCACCTTCAGGTTATCAATCCGAACCCCCTCCAGTATTAAGTTGCAAGCAACAGATAATTGCATTACGCATTGTGTGTAAAGTAAACAATATGATTGTTCTATGAACAAAGGATTGTTGTTTTCTCCCTAGTAGCAACAACACATCTAGTACCTTAGAGATTTCTATCACTTCCCCAGATTACTAGAGCATGAACCCACTATCGAGCATAAATACTCCCTCTTGGAGTTCTAGCATCTACTCGGCCAAGATATCTACTAACAACGGAGAGCATGCAGATCACAAATAACCAAGACATGATAGAATCAATAATCAATCTGAAATAGCATCTCAATATCCATTGGATCCCCACAAACACAACATGTATGATTACAAATAGATGATCTTGATCATGAACAGAGCTCACAAGATCTAAACATGATAGCACAAAGGAGAAGAACCCGCCATCTAGCTACTACATGGACCCGTTGTCCAAGGATGAACTACTCACGCATCACACTGGAGGCTTTCATGATGATGAAGAAGGCCTCCAGGGTGAATTCTCCCCTCCTGCAGGGTGCTAGGAAGAGCTTCAGATCCCTCCCGATCTAGGGATGGAGATGATGGCAGCTACAGACTCTTTCGTGGAATTTTGATCGGGTACTTATGGTTTTTATATCGGAGGCATCTTATAGGCGAAAGGGCAGGCCGAGGGGGTTCCCTAGGCGGCCACACCACCCCCTGGCCTGGGCCAGGCCTGGCCACGCGGCCAGGTGGTGTGGTGGCCCTCTGGCCCCTCTCCGTCTCGTATTCTGGCTCCGTGTCCCGCTCGGTGAAAAACTGACTTTGGCTTTTGTCCTGTCCAATTCCAAGAATATTCATTTTCTGACTTTCCTGGAACCAAAAACAGCAGAAAACAGACAACTGGCACTATGGCATCTTATTAATAGGTTAGTCCAAGAAAGTGTATAAAAAGTACTCCAAAGTGAGGAAAAACATAAGAAAGTAGATAAAACCATGCATGGAACATCAAAAATTATGGATACGTTAGCAATGTATCACCCGATGATACGGAAGAATCCCCAAATCAAAATGACAAGGCAAGCAGACAACAAGCATCTCAGCAATCTTCTTATTTACCATGGAAAAATGGTGCTTTTTTCTATCTTTCCTCTTTTCTCATATCTCTTTTTTTCTCAATATCTGACTCATTTTTTATAAGAAGAATGCTTCATAGACAGCTCATTATGGTTACGCTGCAGGTTTCCACCATGACAACATGGATTAGACCGGTGGCCCAGGCGTTTCTCTAACACACATACATAACTCCATGGACTTACAAGCTCCCCTTTCATTTCACACCAACGACATCCATAGACAAAAGAGCATGATATCAACTAGGTACGAAGTACAAGTGCAATATTAAAAGCGTTCCCCATGACAGCATGGTTCTGCTAATCCCCAACATATAAGTGCAAGCATATACAACATAGATGACACAATGGTTCAAGTTTATTAAGGGCAAGAAAAGTAAACTGTGCCATCAAGTTCATGAGAGATTTAATCACTAGTTTTCTCATAACAAGTTTAATTCGGAAGGTAGATAAAAACATAAATATACTTGGAATAGCAAATGCTAATGGGTAGGTTTGGTGGACTCTTTGGAATATCTTGGTTTTATTTGGAGTTGGATGCACGAGTGGAACTCATACTTGGTTATGGAGGCTAGCACAAGACTGGGAGCGACCAACTAAGAGAGCAATAATGGCCATAATCATGCAAAGCGACAAAACATCATTAATTAAAGCATAAAGTGATATTTCAAGTCGAAAACTAAAGGATCATAGAGGCTATGGTGACTTGGGATAGTCTTAACATGGTGTGAGCATGCGCCAAGTCAACCTAAATAAAGCATCAAAGGAGAATACGACAATACTATGCTTTAATATGCTAAAACAACGCATGATTCTTTCAAGGCACATTAAGCAATCTCAATTGTTTATAACATGTCATGCTACAGCAAAAATCACTAAGCATAAAGCCAAAACAATATCAAGCATGACATGAAAAAGCATAGGCCATAGTCAAAAACAAGCTCCTTTTTACCACTTAAGCATGAACTTTTCCTACTCTTTTCCAATCCAAACCAATCTTATTTGAAAACTAATGTATGAATGAGGGGGTCCAACAAATTTATTCAAGAAAACTAAGCAAACCAAGCAAACGAAAACTAAAAACAAAGACGCTCCAAGAACAACATAATTGTGCATGAAACAATAAAATGAAGTGTTTGGAAGAACCTGAGATTTTTATTGATGAAGAAGGGGATGCCTTGGGCATCCCCAAGCTTTGACGCTTGTCCTTCTTGGATATTTCTTGGGGTGACACGGGTGGCATCCCCAAGCTTGAGCTTTAGTCCATTCTTCATCTCATTACATTATTGTTTCCTTACACGTAAAATTTTTCCTTCATACAAAACTTCACACAATCTTCATTAGCAACATTAGTGTACTCAAGATAATAAGTCTTTAGGTTCAGTTCCAACAAAAGTAAAAGTTTCATTAAAACACCAGCTACTGTAGCACTTCCCTAAAAAAGCTCAATTCCCCAAAGAGAACCCAATCAACAAGAAGCAAATGCAAATAATGGCAGAAATCTATCAAAACAGGCCAGCAGGTAAAAACCAATTTTTTTGAAGACCTTCTGTCGCTCAAATCGAGAAGTGTTGAACTAACGAAAGTTAGATAACAACCTGGGACAGAAGCACAAAAATTCACGCGTCAAAACATCTTATAGAGATTTTACACGAATGTTTACAGTGAAGCACAAAAATCTGTTTCGGGACAGCAACTTTCCCGAGCATTACTTCTCTCTCATTAGAGGTTACTCTTGGCACAAAAAATCAAATAAAAAAGGATAAGGAGCGGTTATTACAGAAGTAATAACTTCCAAGACTCAATAAAACTATTGGGTTATCTCCCAAGAAGTACTTTTCTTTAACGCCTTTAAGTTAGGCATGATAGTTTGAGAAGATGCTCACATAAGAAATATGAATTGAAGTAAAAGAGAGCATCAAGAAGAAAATTCAAAGCACATTTAAGTGTAACCCACTTACTATGAAACATAATGTTTTAAAGAAACAAGTCATGAAAGCACAAAGCAACAAGCATAGTAAAGCAAAACCAGTGCAACTTCAAGACTTTCAACATAAAGAGGGGAAACTTAATAATGTTGAGATACATAAAACCATGTTTCCCTCTCTCATAATAACTTTCAGTAGCATCATGAATAAAATTAACAATATAACTATCACATAAAACATTCTTATCATGAGCCACATGCATAAAAGAATTAATACTCTCCACATGAACATAGTCATTCTTATTAATTATAGTGGGAGCAAATTCAACAAAATAGCTATCATTATTATTCTCATCACCATAATCATCAAATATTGGAGGCATATTGTAATCATAATTAATTTTATCCTCAATAGTAGGTGGACTGAAAATATCATATTCATCATTGTAATCATCATATATTGAAGGTTTGGTATCATCATAAGCAATAGAATAGCTATCTTCCAAAGCTGGGGAACTAAAAAGATCATTTTCATAAAAACTAGCTTCCCCAAGCTTAGACTTTTCCATAGCATTAGCAATAATGGTGTCCAAAGAATTCATACTAACAACATTGCTATTAGCATGCAAATAAAGTTCCATAGGTTTTTTAATTCTCTCTTCAAACACTTCATGTCCTAACTCAAGATAAATACTATCAAGCTCTCTATTTTTTTCTTTTCCATTAAGCCTAACAAGTGAAAACTAGAAACAAAAAGACAAAAATGCAGAATCTAAAGGAAATAACTTCGAGCACTCACACCGGAGGATGTGAGTACCTTTTACCTTACCTCCCGACAGCAGCGTAAAATAGCTTGATGTCTATGCACTTCTATTCTTGTAGACAGTTGTTGGGCCTCCAAGTGCAGAGGTTTGTAGAACAGCATCAAGTTTCCCTTAAGTGGATCACCCAAGGTTTATCGAACTCAGGGAGGAAGTGGTCAAAGGTATCCATCTCAAGCAACCCTGCAATCAAGATACAAGAAATCTCTTGTGTCACCAACACACCCAATACACTTTTCAGGTGTATAGGTGCACTAGTTCGGCGAAGAGATAGTGAAATACAAGTGGTATGGATATAAGACAACGGTGCCAGAAATGAGCTTGATGGGAGCAAAAGACTAAAGGCAAAAAAGATGGAAGCAAGCAAACATGTAACAAATCTAGTTGCAAACGGAGTTTCAATGCTTAGAAACAAGGCCTAGGGATCATACTTTCGCTAGTGAACACTCTCATATAAATATCTTCTCTTTATGATACTACTCTCCAGTTGCACACTCTAATCCATGGTAGGGCTATAACAGCACTCCTCAAAGTTCACTTTCCCCATCTAGATAACCCCACACTGTCACCTTGAGCACTAGATGGTTCCAACAAACACCACAATTTCATAGAAACACCCAACTCCAAATATAACTCATAACAAGTATTTGTGATCTCTAGCCTAAGTGCCACCATGGTGTGCACGCTGTCACTTTCACACACATGGGGAGAGCAGAGATCTATTAAAGCACTTGAGTAGCAATGTAGATCTACTTGATTACAAAGCTCATGATCACAATATGATCATGCATAGAGAGAGAGATGAGCACATAGCTACCGGTAGAACCCTTAGCCTCGAGGAAGAACTACTACCTCCTCATCATGGGAATCAGCAACGGCGATGGATATGGTGGTGGAGATCGATGGAGATGGCTCCAGGGGCACTTCCCCTTCCCAGCAGGGTGCCGGAACAGAGACTTCCTATCCCCTGAATCTTCCCTTCGGTGGCGGCGGCACTACGAAACTTTTTATGGCTAGAGGCTGTTCGATTTAGGGTTTTCGTCCTAGGGGCTTCTTATATGCAAAGGGGCGAGGTCGGTGGCCGGACAGGGGGCCCACACCATGCCCTGGCACGGCCTAGGGATGCCCACGCCAAGGGGGGTGTGGTTGCCCTGTGGCCCCCTTCGTCTCTCCTTCGGACTCCATGTGTCTTCCAGTAAAATATTGACTTTGGCTTTTGTCCCGTCCAATTCCGAGAATATTTCTTTTCCAGCTTTTCTGAAACCAAAAACAGCAGAAAACAGGCAACTGGCACTTGGCATCTTGTTAATAGGTTAGTTCCATAAAATGTGTAAAATACTCCAAAGTGTGGACAAAACATAAGAAAGTAGATATAAAACAAGCATGAAACATCAAAAATTATAGATACCTTAGCAACATATCAATTGCCTTCACGGGATCCTTTTGTTATTCATTTCCCCAGGAAGTAGAAAGCCAAGCATGATGAAAAGGAGGCCATCACTTTGAAGGCCAATTAATTTGGAGTGGGTGTTCTACTCATCTGGCCCAAGTGAGTATCACCAAGGTCAACCTATTGACCATAAAAGAGCGCTCCATGGGAGGCAACCCATGTGAAATAAAGGTTTGAGTTAAGTTTTTTGTTTTAGTTTAAATTTATGTTTAATAAAGAGTGCTATAAAACTCTATTCGAGGAGAAGAAGTCCGGTAGTACTTGAAATTCTGCTTTATTCATGCTATTCTTGGTTGACAATATTTACTATCAATTTTCTGTCAAAAACAAGGTATATCACTAAGTTATAGGAAAAGGAATAGTTTACGAAGAAACAGAATTTTTTTGACTCACGTAGAGACTTTAACGACCAACTATATGACGAGAATAAAAATTCCGGCTGAATAGCTCCGATCGTACAGATATCTTTGCCATCGAAAATTATTCTGCAATATGTACTGAGAGTTTAACGACCAACTATACGGCGGGAATAAAAATTCCGGCCATATAGCTCCAGTCGTATAGATATCAATGCCTCCGTACAATTTTTTTTCATATGTACTAAGAGTTTAGCGACCAACTATACGGCGAAAATAAAAATTCCGGCCGTATAGGTCCGGTCATATAAATATCGATGTCTTTGAAAATTTTCTTTCACAGGGACAGACAGTTTAATGACCAACTATACAGCCGGAACATTTTGTTCGCCCAGATAGTAAGCGTCCAGATATAACGCCGCTAGGAGGAAAACCTAAATTTTTGACAAAAGGCCAACTATACAGCCGGAACACATTGTTCCGACCGTATAGTTTAGCCCGTATAGTTGCGTCTGACCACAAAATCGCAAGGGGAGGTACTCCCAACTCCAAAACTTCAATTCTCTTTCTTTCTTCTACTTCCAAACTCTCTCGAAACCTCAAGAGATCTCCATCTCTACTCAATTTTGTTCGATTTCCTCGCACACAAGTGATCTACGGTATGTTTCTCCTCCAATCCTCCAATTACTTTTTGCAAATTCATCTTTGATCTATTGTTATTGTCAATCTAGGGTGAGACCTACTATGAACCAATTGCCATAATTTTCTTGCCTAGATTATTATTTTGGGGAGAATGCTTTAGTGTTCTATGATGAGAAATATGATGCACTTACTGTTGTTGGATCAAAAAGTTTTATTTTTGCCTTTCTTAAATGTTTTAGATGATGAACACAAGGAGCCAAACTCGTGCCCGTGCCACCGCTAGCGCTTCTTGGGCTGCCGCTCAGGAACGCATGGGGATACGGTTCAAGAATGAGGCCCATCGTGATCGCTTCAGCAAGATCAAGAACCACGAAGTAAAGGCCACCAATTGAGCTTACCCCATCATATTAAACCAACTCGGTATTGCTGATGACTTCAATTTACTTTACAATAGAGCTGGCCTGCAAAACTTTGTGTACAATGATGTACCTACTTATCGCTACTTAACCATTGAATTTCTTTGTTCATTGCAAAGCACCATTAAACAATGGCAAGGAGAGGATACTATTTCTTTCCGTCTGATGAATAACAATTACACTTTAACATTAGATGAATGGTGCACATGTTTTAATTTTCCAAACAATGATATTCATGCTTTACGCGCATACTTTACTGGCCTAGAACCTACCCCTGAACAATACTATAATAGACTGAGTTTCACTACTAGAATAAACAAGGGGAAGAATATTCAACATCCTGCAGTTCGCTATTTTTCTACGTTATTTCTAACACCTTGCAGGCGCGTAATGAGTTCATGAGACTCAATGAGGAGGACATCCTAGTCCTCGCAAAGGCTGCTTATATCAACTGCAGCTTGTCACTCAACTTGGGTGCCATCCTTGTGCGCTACTTGGAGTACCAAGCCTCCCAAAGCCACGGACCAATTACAGGGGGAGGCGTCATAACCATACTTGCCACTGCCCTAGGCCTCGACCTAGGTGAGTTGCAACCCGTACTAGGTGAGACACGTGTTGGTTTCTCCACCTTGAGAGCCTGTGGAATGCTCACTAGGAGAGGTGGTGCTTATTACATGCATATTGCTGGAGATGGGTGTATCTACCCCGCTCCTATGCCTAATGGTCTTTTCTCTATCGAGGAAGGATGTTTGCTATATGATTCGCAGGGTGAGCAACACCAACCCAAGGAAGAGATTCTGGAGGAGGATGAGGACCAAGAGGAGGAGCAAGAAGTTCCTTATCAAGAGGAGCAACCACAAACCCGGATCGCCACATACCAAGATTTCTAATGACTTGGAGGGAGTGTGGAGAGGATGCATAGCCTCTCTTTGAACCTCCGAGAATCCACAAGTAACCTCTCAACTCAATTCGCGAACTGGAGTAACGACTTTTTCCCGCCACCACAATGATTTGAAGGGCTTGCAAAAGCCTAAGCTTGGGGAAGTTTCTTCATGTATCTTTATTTGGCGTTTATTTTCTTTTATTTAGAGGTTGTGTTTTTATTTGAGTTTATAGGCACTCATGGTTGTTTCCCCAACACTTTATCTTTAGTTCTTTCCTATTTTGCTTTCGAAATTTTCTAGCCGAGCTTTGCCGCCAATTTTCTATTCTTTAAAGTTCCTCTATTAAAAACCACAAAAAGATTTCTCCATTTTTCCTTATTTTCCCTCTTTATTTTCTTTCCGCCTCGAGGTCTTCATATATTTGCAGGAGAGTGGTCGACTTCGAGTTTCCAAGAAACAAATAAAAAAAGAAGAGAGAGGTGGAACCAAACATGAGAGGTATGCCTTATGACTCCCCGCTTTTGAAGTTTGAGAAACACGTGCTAGTTAGTAATAAATGTTAAAATATTATATTGGTGGAGTGAGTCTTTGTATCGTCGTAAGATTTTCATTTGCATGTGTATTTAATTGGGTATGTTTTGTTCCAGCTCTCATAATTAACCAAGTCTTGCCTAAAATTGCTAAACAATTGTAATAAGAAAAAGTCTCACAATAGAAGGCTTGGGTGTTGTAGTGTTTAGTATTGAAGGCTTCTTTCTAGAAATACTCAACATCACTGAAAATTTTGATTTACTTGATAGCTCTCGTTGAAAGGATTTGTTCGATTGAATTAATATTTAGCGGTTTTTGTGAGCATGAAAAAGTTTGACTTGTTAATCATAAGAATGATATAGCTTTATGCGTGTCAAACTTCATGGGATGCCAACAAATCCACTGGCCTATGAACGATCTTCATGGAGAAAACTCCTAGATTTTGGCTATGAGTTAATTAAACACTTGTAGCAGCAATGCTATAGTGGGTAACATTCTTGGCACTCCTGGGTAGCTGTAATCATGATGGAATCACTCCTCTGGCTGTTATGAGAAATCATTATGCAAAAGGAACAAAAACCTTAGTGATGCCACGAGTGTCCATCACAGCCCGATAAACTAAATAAATTTTTTGGCATGCTCTCAATTACTTAAAAACTGAAATTCTTGAAGGACAACGAATAGAAAAGTAGTGCTTGAAAAGTCTTGATTTTTTGATGTGGGAGAATTGAGACACTGTAGTGTATATGATTTTCATGACAACTCTCACACTCTTAATTTACATGATTATACTTTACTATTCAAAGTCAAGCCTATGAGTTGATTACTTGACATGGAATAAAGTTTACTCATTTGAATCATCCATGTTTACAATAATTTTGCTGCAATATAAGGATGCATGAAACCCGCATGATATGCTTGCCATTACTCTATCTATGCTGAAGTTTTTCAGATTTATAAAGTGGATGAAACATGAGACTACTAATCATGAGTAAGATCACCATCTCATTATTTCAGTTTAAATGCTGAGTTCCTTTTTGATTTTGGTTTCTTGCTCGGGACGATCAAGTTTAAGCTTGGGGAGGTTGATGACTCTGAAATACAGCCATCTAACGTCCACATTTAAACTGGATATTAATCATATTCTTGATGAAATATCTCTCTAAACCCTACCGCTAATGCTAATATTTAGAGGGGTATGCAATCCTTTCTTTTGTATTTTTTCCTGCGCAGATAATGTCGTTTAAAGGAGGGAATCACTATGTTAAAGTCAAAGATACGATATTTCCAACAACTAGAAGAAACCAGGAGCCTTACAAAGGAGGCAGACGCTTTAACGACCAACTATATGGCCGGAGCAAAAATTCCGACCATATAGCTCCGGTCGTATAGTTGGTGCCGTCACCGTTAGATCAAACAGAACAACTTTCGTGAAGGGACCCCTATATAAAGAAGTCTCAGGCGACGGGAAAATGAGAGATGCTCCGCCCTGAAGAAGCCAGACTCCGCCAAAAGCCGCCTCCAGATCTCCAAACCCTTCTCCATCTCCATAGCCATACTCCACCACTTGTAATAGTAGATCTCTTCTCTGATTGGCGATATTGTAAGACTTTCTATCAATCTTATGATTTTTACAATATTTGTGATTGTTGATCTCATCTCTATATGTGAGTAATTTTCCTTGGGCTAAGGGCTTCGGCCTAGCCATGTAGCAATTATGCATATGAATTATCATAGATGGGATCGTGTATTAGTCTGTATGACATGATGATTATTGTATCCTCTCTTGCCTCAATCAAGGACTTGTTCGGTACCCAAGACCCCGAGGGTTGAGCCAGGTATAGGGAGTAAGAGTGATGGCCGATCTGCAGGTTGGGAACCCTAGTGACAGAAGGGGTAGTACGGCTGTATGTGAGGGATTTGCTTGGGAGTAACGGTGACATCACTATGCATATCATTAGTTCTCTTTCTTCTATGGATGAGACTAGTAGGTTATTGCTATAAGCGGTTGCGGAGGCAATAGCAATTATAGATGCACTACCCATATATAATTTATCTTGCTCTAACAAGTACACGCATACTTTATTTCTATCTTTTATTTCCATCAGATGTTTTCCACAGCTACATGTAAAACCGAACGCCCTAGGCCCTCTCTCTCCATCATCGACAACAACAAAAAGAGGCAAGCTATTGGTCCGATAAAAACACAAAAGGAATTCTAAAACTCCCAAAGGTCCGTTAAAGTAACTTAACTACGCATTCTCTTTACGAGGATTCGATAACCTAGGTCTACTAGGGAAAAAGAAGCTATACTACATCCGTAATCCAGATCGAATGTATCACCTGCTTCTGGCCGGCTCCGTCCTCTTCGCCAAAGTCCTGGGACTCTAGGCCATGTTCGGCGGCGGTCCGTGCTGCTCTTCGCTGAAGAAGGCAGTCACTACGGAATAGGAGGCGATCAAGCCCGACATGAAGTCCTCGTCGGGCGTTCCACCGAACAGGTTCTGGGCGTCCTCTTTGCTGAAGTTGCTGGGCGTGGAGTTGCCTCTGACGAACGGAAGCGGGCATCAGCGCATGGCCGACGATGAGCCGTACGTCGGAGAGATGGCATAGGGGATATTGAAGGACGGAGGGCGAGGCGTGGGGAAGGGGAAGAGCACGTTTGGGTTAAACCCGACGTTGAACTCGGGGGAGGACGAGAACCTCTACCACAGGTTCGCCTGGCTCTCCTGGAACATGGCGGGCGAGATCGGCGAGAACCCGTTCAGAGACCCGACACTCGGCTGGCTCCCCCAGTGGGCGGCGTACTGCAAGGCGGGCACTGGCGTCAGGCGGTAGATCGGCGTCGGCGCCATGTGCGAGGCGTGCTCCGATGCCTCCCACTTTTCCCTTATCGCCACCCTCGCCGTCTGATCCTTCCGGCTATTTGTCTCGGTCTTCTTCCACCGGCACTCCTTCGCCCACTCGGCCTCTGTCTAGACGCCGGCCTCGGTGCCGACTGCCTCAGCTTCTTCTCCTTTGGGACGCCGATGGTGGATCGGGGTTTCACGAAACCCTTGGGCGGCATAGTGGGCGGGAGTTCGGGGAACTGGGGGATATGTGGCTGGGTATGGAGAAGAATGGCGGGAGGGGGAGAAGAAAGGCGGGAACTCGGCCTTCAGTCGCCAACAGAGCTGGCCCACATGTATTTTCGCTGTGTCCGGCATTCCCAGGCGGTTCCCAACATCCTAGGTTCGGCCTGAGAACGCCGGATGAAAGTTGGGACAAATCCGGACTAATTCGGCGTCCCGGGAATGTGAGTGGACGAAATTTCGCTGTCCGGATGTAAAAATCGCCATGAGAACGCCCTCCTGGGAATGCGAGTGGAGATACTCTTAGCCAGCTCGAGAAAGTTTATTAAATTCCACTAGTGGAAACGAGGCCTTTGGTTGAGCTCGAATGGGTAACACGGTTCTTCTGAACCGGTGTTAAAGAACTGTACCAGCGTGGCCGATGCAGCAAAAAAGGAGCCCCATTTAACACGGTTCGTGGCACGAACGGTGTTAAACCCCGCATGGGTTACAGCCCCTTTAACACCGGTTCGTGGCTTGAACCGGTGTTAAAGGGGGGGGGCTATATAAGACACCGCAGCCCACACCCCACTCTTCCATTTTTTTCACTATCTCATTTTGGAGCCTAGCAAGAGGGTGTGAAGTGTGCTAGTTTGTGTTTTTTTCGTATGCACAAGAGGTGTTCGGTGAAATGCCCGAGAGCTCAAAATAAGTTTTCTCATTGCTCTTTCCTTCTCGGTCGAGGTCGGCAACTATCCTTTCATGTGTCATTGATGTACTATATATATAAATGGTCATCTCCCTATTATTTTTTGATATATACTATATATTAATGCAGATGAACCGGCAATGGATGTACGGTGACCGCCGCACTTCCGAGTACATTACGGGCCTCCAAAATTTCATCGTTGTGGCGAATGCAAACCATGGTCACAATGGTTTTATGTGCTGTCCGTGTGTTCACTGTCAGAACAAGAAAGACTACTCAAATACCAGAACCATTCACGCCCACCTGCTTCGATCTGGTTTCATGTCCGGCTATAATTGTTGGACCAAGCACGGATAAAAAGGGGTTGTGATGGAAGACAACGAAGAAGAAGAGGATGATGACAACTATCATAATATGTATCCTGGATATGATGATACTGCAACGGGGGTAGATAATGAAGATCAAGAGGCAGCAGATGGGCCCGCTGATGACGATCTTGGTCGGGCCATTACTGATGCAAAGGAAGAATGTGAAACTGAAAAGGAGAAGGAGAAGCTGGAGCAGATGTTAAAGGATCACAAAACATTGTTGTACCCAACTTGCAAAGATGGCCACAAAAAGCTAGGTACCACACTGGATTTGCTGCAATGGAAGGCAGAGAACGGTGTGACTGACAGCGCATTTTCAAAGTTGTTGGTAAAAATGAAGAATCTTCTTCCAAGAAATAATGAGTTGCCTGACAGTACATACCAAGCAAAGAAGGTTATCGCCCTCTAGGATTAGACGTGCAGAAGAAACATGCCTGCATTAATGTTGCATCCTCTACCGGTGAGAAGTACGAGAATTTGGATGCATGCCGGTATGCCTTCGCATCACAGGTATAAGATCGACGAGGCGATCCTGGCGATGTTGAGGGCGAGGCCCCTAGGAAGAAGGTTCCTGCCAAGGTTATGTGGTATGCTCCTATAATACCACGGTTAAAACGTCTCTTCAAAAATAAAGAGCATGCCAAGTTGTTGCGATGGCACATGGAAGACCATAAGAAAGACGATGTTGAGACACCCGCTGATGGGTCATAGTGGAGAAAAGTCGGCGAGTACCGGACTTTGCGTGACGCAAGGAACTTAAGGTTTGGTCTAAGTACAGATGGCATGAATCCTTTTGGTGAGTAGCTGCAGTCACAACACCTGGCCTGTGACTCTATGTATCTATAACCTTCCTCCTTGGTTGTGTATGAAGAGGAAGTTCATTATGATGCCAGTGCTCATCCAAGGCCCGAGGCAACCCGGCAACGACATTGATGTGTACCTAAGGCCATTAGTTGAAGAACTTTTACAGCTGTGGGCCAAACCAGGTGTACGTATGTGGGATGAGCACAAAGGGGAGCCATTTGACCTATGAGCATTGCTTTTCATAACCATCAATGATTGGCCTGCTCTTAGTAACATTTCAGGCGCATAAACAAGGGATACAATGCATGCACACCGTTTAGATGAGACTGAAAGTGTATATTTGGATAAATGTAAGAAGGTTGTGTACCTAGGGTATTGTCGATTTCTTAGAACCTGCATCCGAAGAAAGAAAGGCAAGCATTTCAAACGTCTGCGTAATCCGGAGGAAGCTTGTCCTCCGCACGGTGAGGAGGTATTTGGTATGGTCAAGGACCTAGAAGTAATCTTTGGAAAAGGTCCTGGCAGTCTATCTGTTCCGAATGACGATGCCGGACACGCGCCCATGTGGAAGAAGCAATCTATATTTTGGGACCTACCCTATTGGAAAGTCTTAGAGGTCCGCTCTTCAATCAACGTGATGCACGTGACGAAGAATGTTTATAAACCTGCTAGGCTTCCTAGGAGTGTATGGGAAGACAAAAGATACACCGGAAGCACGGCAGGACCAGCAACGCCCGAAAGACCACAAGAGCCTATGCATCCTGAGAACAAGAAGGGTAAACGATGCCACTTAACTCCTGCCAGCTACGCTCTTACTAAAGCAGAGAAGGAAATCTTTTTTGAATGCCTGAGCAGTATCAAGGTCCCGTCGGCTTCGTCAATATAAAGGGAATAATAAATATGGCGAGAAAAATTCCAAAACCTGAAGTCTCATGACTGCCACGTGATTATGACACAATTGCTTCCGATTGCCTTGAGGGGCTTCTACGAAAATGTTCGAGTACCCATTGTGAAGCTATGTGCATTCCTCAATGCAATATCTCGAAGGTAATCGATCCAGAAAGCCTACCAGGGTTACGCATGATGTGGCCCAATGTCTTGTCACTTTGAGTTGGTGTTCCCACCATCCTTCTTCAATATTATGACGCATCTCCTGGTTCACCTAGTAGAAGAGATTGCCATTCTCGGTCCTGTATTTCTACACAATATGTTCCCCTTTGAGAGGTACATGGAGTCTTAAAGAAATATGTTCATAACCGTGCTAGGCGAGAAGGAAGCATCTCCAAGGGCTATGTAATGAGAGGAGGTCATTGAGTTCGTGTTGACTTTATTCCTGACCTTAAGGCGATTGGTGTTCGAATCACGACATGAGGGAGACTGCATGGAAAAGGCACCCTAGGATGTAAAGCAATGATATGTAGGGACGGGCATTCTATCAATCAAGCACACTACACGGTTTTACAAAGATCTATCTTGGTTGCCCCGTATATCAATGAACACAAGAATTTAATACGCCTCAAACACCAGGCTCGATGAATGGATTATAAGTGAACACATGGCGAGTTTTGAGGCTGGCGCAAAGACTTCTCACGAATAACACTGCTGTTGGGAATCAGCTGTACTTGTTGGAGGACACCATCTTCGATTGTATGTACTTTCCAAGGGTACGAGATAAATGGGAATACATTTTACATGATAGGCCAAGATAAAAGAGCACCAACCAAAATAGTGGTGTCCGCCGATGCAAAGAAGACAATGGGAAAAAGACCATGTATTATGGGTTCATAGAGGAGATATGGGAACTTGACTATGGACCTAATTTTAAGGTCCCTTGTTTCGATGCAAATGGGTCAAGCTAACGGAGGAGGGGGTTGAGGTAGACAAGAAGTACGGAATGACAACGGTGGATCTCAACAATCTTATGAAGGTAGACAAGAACTTAGACGAACCATTCGTCTTAGCCAATGATGTGGCTCAGGTTTTCTATGTGAAGGACATGTCTACCAAACCGAAAAAAAGAAAAAATAAGCAAATAGATACATCACACGATGAGCCAAAGCGTCACATAGTTCTTTCAGGGAAAAGAAACATCGTGGGAGTGGAGGACAAGACAGACATGTCAGAAGATTATAATAAGTTTGATGAAATTCCTCCCTTCAGAGTGAAGACTGACCCAACCATCCTGTTAAACGGTGTTGATAATCCATGGTTACGGCCGACGTGATCATAAGATTGACTATATGTATTAATTGAGCCATTTTTGGCACACATATGTATCTCAACATGGAAATCAATGTCATATTTCTTCTGTTAATAGTATATGTATTAAATGAGCCATTTTTCTTCCTTCTATTTCTTCCCTCCAATTTTCTTCCCGCCATTTTTTCCCGCCATTTTTCCCGCCATTTTTCTTTAAGACTCAGGAAGAGGGTTCCTGCCAAGGTGATGGAGGGGCCTTATCTGGGGGAGGCTTATCTGGGAGGGCCTTATCTGGGGGGTGGCTAACCTTTAGTACCGGTTGGTGGGTGTAACCGGGACTAAAGGTGGTTTTTGTCTCATCTAACAAAACTGTCGGTGGGATAAGGACACATGGGTAACCTTTAGTACCGGGTGGGGGCTCAAACCGGGACTAAAGTTGTCGGTAGGATAAGGACGCGTGGGTGGACTACACTTCTCGATGTAGCGCACGACGCCCTGTCGGAGGAAGAAGACAAAGTAGAAGCGGCGTCGTGCCTATAAAAGGAGCATCGATACGCCATGGAAAGCAACTCAACAAGCCAACATGGATGGAGAGTTTCATCCCCATGGATGGAGGAAAGGGTTGGGAAATCTCCCGTGGCGGAACTTCTCGAAGATGCCCTTGGTGCACACGCCCTATGGCATCTTCGGAAGTTCCGCCTCGGAAAATATTTTCCTGCTAGCCCATGAAAGACTACATCTCCGCCTCCCTGGGGTTAGAGGTATGGTGGAAGCCATGGGATAGAGTGGAGAGAGGTGGCAGATATGAGTGTAGATGTGCTATGGCAACGACCAGGCCAACATGGATGGAGAGTTTCATCCCCATGGATGGAGGAAAGGGTTTGGAAATCTCCCGTGGCGGAATTTCTCGAAGATGCCCTTGGTGCACACGCCCTATGGCATCTTCGGAAGTTCCGCCTCGGAAAATATTTTCCTGCTAGCCCATGAAAGACTCCATCTCCGCCTCCCTGGGGTTAGAGGTATGGTGAAAGCCATGGGATAGAGTGGAGAGAGGCGGCAGATATAAGTCTAGATGTGCTATGGCAACGACCAAGCCTAAACCCTAAACCCTAAAGGGGCTTTCCTCGTATGGAGAAATCTACAAGGGTAGACGATCCGAGGCCCCCGGTCTAGGGTTTCACCGGAGGAAGACCACCGGAGGAAGACCATTTTTCCCGCCATTTTTCTTCCTGCCATTTTTCTTCCCGCCATTTTTTCCCGCCAGTTCTTCCCGCCAATTCTTCCCTCCAGTTCTTCCCACCAGTTCTTCACTATATATATATGTAGGGTTGGCCTCCATTGTCATTGCACATCTCTAGACTAATATATGCAACCTCATCACTCTTTCCCATGGCTTCCACCGTAGCACTAACCCCTAGGGAGGCGGAGGCGCTTTGCGCCTCGAACTACCCCTGCCCGTCGGGCTACTGTGTCCCCAGCGGCTGGATGTTGAGCGCCGGAGGCGTGCCGGTTCCTCCTGTCCCTCTAGGTGTGGCACGCCAGATGGCCATCACGAACCACTACTACTTCGAGCTCACGCCGGAGCAGCGGAGGAATCCCAGATGGCATCCCGACTATTTCCCTACTTGGGAAGCCTTCTTCGTGGATCGACGTGAGAGGGCGCTCGCCAGGCACGAGGAGGACGGCCCACCTCCTCCGAACTTCAACGAGGCCGGCCGTCCGCTATGGTGGCGCGGTCGGACTCTCCAGAGCGTCATGGCCTATGACACTACCGCCGACTCTAACCCCCGTCTGCGCTACCCTCAAGTCCAGCCCACGCGTACTCAGCCTTCAAGGTTCAATTACGGCGACCCCGACGACGACAGCGATGATGGAGGCGGCGAGTACGACGACTATAGTGGCGAGTATTACAGGTGTAGGCAGGAGCATGACTGAATCACTCCAACATTCCGAAACAAGTTCGGCCGATTGTTACTTAATCTGGCCATGTATCTTAATTTTCAGTCATTTTATGTATCTTAATTTTCAGTCGTGCTTTATGTAACTTACTATTAGTTGCATTCTGTATTTTAATTCCAGTTCTATCTCCTTCACAAAATGACCTATCTCATTCGAGGTTTCTTGGCTTTCGGGTCAAATGACCAATGTTATGGCTAGAATCAAGGCATAGTTTGTGATAATATGGCCATATTGTGCATACATGTGCATCATGGCATGGCAAACAATGTTGCAAGAGGAAGTTTTCCTTTTTATCGCACCAAAAAGGCATTTTCCATTTTCCGAGCATAAAAACGGACGATTTTGTGAAGCAACCACCAAATGGCTAATTCAAAAAACCACCACCACATTTTACAAAAATACTAGACCACCTTATATGGACAATGTACCAACAGGGGGATCTGAAACCTTTAGTCCACCTACGGTGAAAAAGACAAATTCTCGAATCGGTAGGAAGTGGGTCAGATATGAACTACAGGTACATGATACGATGCTCATGATTTTTTACAAAAATCATTTTTAGGTTCACAATATGCTATTTTATCAAAAATCCAATGCAAGTTGAGCGAGGCTTTGTCAGATTCAAGTGTATACAAAAGATGCGGCATTTAAATATCCAATCAATTCAAAAATGTTAATACAAAATAAAATATGATTTTCTCTAATAAAATAGGGTTAGATTCCTTTTTAGATGCTTAATATTTCTTATGTTCAAAGTTTTAGGATTTGACAATTTATTTTTGTTTGAATTGAATAATCAAAATTTATATGTAAGTGTTTTAATCATTTTGAAAAATTTCATCTAAAGTAAATATAAAATGTTTTACATGAATGGATAGATATTATTTTTCTGAAAATTATGATATATTATTCATATTTTTCTGAGTTGAAATGAATAAGATATGAATTTTCTAAATTCATATCCTATTTTTTGAATTATAAATGCCCCCACCTCTTTAATGCATGAAATAAATGTCCCCCTTTAACACCGGTTCCAGCCACGAACCGGTGTTAAAGCGATTTATTTCGTTTTACATACACCCCCCCTTTAACACGGTTCGTGGCTGGAACGGTGTTAAAGAAGGGTGGGTAACAATGACCCCCCTTTAACACCGGTTCCTGGCTGGAACCTGTGTTAAAGGGGGGGGTTATAACGCACGCGCCAACACCCTTCCTTCTTCTCCCAGCCAGATCAATTCTTCCCCCAGCCCTACTCGTCCGCGCCGCCACCCGTAGTCATCCGCCGCCCCCGTCTTGCCGGAATACGCCGTGCCGCCAGCCAGATCGATCCTAGGCCGAGCTCGACTCCGCCGCTCCTCCCCAGCCGACCTCCGCAAGGTGAGCCTCCCGTCCCTCTCCCCATCATCTTCGATCGGTTGGATTCAGGAGGGTGCATATACTACGGGCGGATGGGCTGAGGTGGCTGAGCCCCGCCCCTCTCCGCATCGATGCCAAGCTGAGTGCGGGCTGCCGCTACACCGCGTCGAGGCCGCGGGCGGATGGGCTTCCGAGGGACGTGTGGGAGGCGCAGCTGTGCATGCTGCGGGCAAGGTCAGAACGACGGCAGAATGCGAGGAGATGCAGCAGCAATCGAATATAGCGTATCTGTTTCTAATTCGATTTTGTTTACACAAGATTATTTTGTAAGCTGCTGAGCGAGCAAGCGCAGCGAGAAGACGGGACCGTGGCGCGCGGCGAGGCGGCACAGAGTGGCGTGGAAGGGCTTGTCGAGGAGGTGGAGATGGCCGAAGAAGGGGATGGCCCTCGGGCTCGGCGGGACCCTTATTATTATGTTCTTCTTCTTGCCGGCGACGACGAGGAAGCGGAAGAGGAGAAGGGAGGCGAGGGATTAGTAGTGATTTAGTTAGGGATTTTAGTGTGATTTTGTTAGTTAATTAGTGTGATTTTGTTAGTTAATTAGTGTGATTTTGTTAGTTAATTAGGGATTTAGTAATGATTTAGTTAGGGATTTTAGTTAATTAGGGATTTTAGTAGTGATTTAGTTAGGGATTTTAGTTAGGGATTTTAGTAGTGATTTAGTTAGTGATTTTAGTAGTGATTTAGTTAGGGATTTTAGTTAGGGATTTTAGTAGTGATTTAGTTAGTGATTTAGTTAGGGATTTTAGTAGTGATTTAGTTAGGGATTTTAGTTAGTTTATTATTAGGGCTTAGGGTTTTATTAGGGATTGGGGTTTATTAGGGATTAGGTTTAGTTAGAATACTTAGTTAATGAGGTTTAGTTTAGTTAGTGATAGGTTTAGGGTTATTGTTATTAGGGCAATATATACTTAGTGATTTAGTTATTGTTTATGTTTTATGATTGTTTATTGCCATTATTTAGTTATGCCGCGTCCATCTCGTCCGAGCCTACTGGACTCCGTCGGGGATGTCCGAGTCTGGGCTCCGCTGGTTGGCAGGAGGTGCTACTGTCGGACTCGTACCTTGGTGAGGAATCCGGTATCATCGTCGACCCGGAGCTTCTTTGGTGGCGTCCACGAGGTCCGGAGCTGCAGGGAGCCAGCCCCAAGGAGGTGGTACGTCGTCAGATCGGGGAGGAGGACGAGCATGTGCGGCGATACATGTATCTTTTGGAGACTAGGTTCTCCAATATCCGCAGGTTCACGGTCTCACCCGAGCTATTCTCGGTGATGGTTCCTCTTCATGGCTGCAGAGCTCCCAGCATGACCTGCAGCAGCCGCTCGCTAGTTTATCTTAATAATATACTTTATCTTATACTTTATCCTATAATGCACCCGAGCTATTCTCCGGTGATGTATTAATAATGTACTTTATATTATACTTTATCCTATAATGCACCCGAGCTATTCTCCGGTGATGTATTAATAATGTACTTTATCTTATACTTTATCCTATAATGCACCCGAGCTATTCTCCGGTGATGTATTAATAATGTACTTTATCTTATATTATTGTACTTTATCTTAATCACTAAGTACTATATCCGAGTTGTCGCGTATGAATCCAAGTCCACTTGAATGTTTACTCTCTTACTCTAGATAATATTATTGTTTTAGAAACTATGGATCCACTTAGTAGAAACCTTGAAGAAGAAGAAATAATGGAGAACATTATCGATGAGGACACCTCACAATATCTAGACTTGGAGGGACATGATGACAACTCAAAGTAGTCATGGAGAAGATGAAGACTCCGGTGAACGCAATTTAGTGATTACAAAGTCCGGCGAGGTATATGCATTGATTAAGCCTCTGTTGACTTCCACCAACAATCTTCTTCTACATGTATTAATTAACGCTTCTTTCTTCTTTTAGCCTTCTGGAAAGACCAGCCAGCAACCATCTTCTTCTACGAAAAAGAGCAAGCGAGGCATGAGCCATCGGTTGAAAGATCGTGCAAAGTTCATGATCGAAGCAGTCCGTGTTGATGGCAGGCCGATGGAGCCCAAGAACGCCGCAGACAAATTTGTACGTCAGGCTGGAGTTGTTGTTAGGGACCAAATCCCAATCATAATTGAATATTGGAATAAGCCAAAGAATGGCGACGGTACCTTTGTCGATGAAAGATCCAAAGAAACGCTTTGCAATCCGCTGTTGGTAAATTTCACCCTTCCGCCAGAGGAGGATGAAAACAAACCGATTATAAACGAAAAGGTCAAAGAGTGGACTCTAAAGAAGATGGCTGACGCTTTCCGCAACTGGAAGACAAAATTGAACAAATTTGTCAAAGCTCGCGAGACTCCAGATTTCAAAGATGCATATTATGCGAAGATAAGACCTCAGTGGCGCGAATTTGTGGCATACAAGGAAAGTGCTATAGCTACAAAGAGGTCAGAAACCAATACGCTAAATGCCCAGAAGAAGGAATATCACCATAGGACAGGGTCAGGTGGCTACATATCTCAGAGGCCTAAGTGGGAGGAAGCTGAGAAGGCCCTGCGCGACAGAGGGATCACACCCCAGACACATGGGTGGGACCTACGTGCAAAGACTTGGTTCTACGGAATCGGGGCAAGGTTGGACCTAGAAACAGGATTGTGTATCTTCCCAACCCGCCTCCTTGCCAAACCCGTCACTGAACTCATCACGGCATACGAGGAAACAGACGCCAGGACCTCCCATCCCGACAGAGAGAATGACCAGCTCACACACGCCATCGGTAAAAAAGAACACCCTGGACATGCACGAGGCACAGGGGGTATGACGTGGAAGGATGGGTTTGCCGAGTGGAGCGATTTCATGTATGGCGCGAGAAAAGAAAAGAGCGTACAGAGCGGATAACACAGATAGAACATGCACTTGTGGCGCTGAAGGCGCAAGTGAATGCACAACAGAGCCATCAAGCTACCGGCCCATCTCAGCGGCACGAAGAGCCTGCATTGGAAGCTGCCGGCGGCCCAGACTCTGCGCGGAAAAGCAGCATGGCTTCCACAGAGAACGTGCAGCCCAC
Source organism: Avena insularis (assembly GCA_023614405.1). Taxonomy (NCBI): domain Eukaryota; kingdom Viridiplantae; phylum Streptophyta; class Magnoliopsida; order Poales; family Poaceae; genus Avena; species Avena insularis. The sequence goes on along the minus strand of CM042696.1, from coordinate 471,849,759 downwards.
GCTTGAAATGGCGGGTCCTCGATACCCCATGGATGAGATCACGGAGAGCGAACACGCTGAGCTGCATGTGAGATTAATGAGCTTATCCATTAAGGTGGTTGTCGGCTATGCCTTACCTCCTGTAGCTGGTGGAACTTACCACTGCCGACCGATTCCAGATGGCTATGCTATTGTCGGGGTGGATGAGGTTGTGAAGGAATATGAGGAAGCACAGCTTGACCATGCTACAGGTGAAGGGGAAACTCAACTCAAATTTGCAGTGAAAACAACCATTCTTTGGCCGAAGGAACACATCGTGCTTCCAAATTGAGGCCACTTGGCACTTTGCCGTCTCCGCAGCGTCAGCAGTCTGAGCCGCTTCAGCCATCTCCTGCGCGGCAGCCATCTCCGGCGCTTCAGCCATCTCCTGTGCGGCAGCCATCTCCGGCGCGCCAGCCATCTCCTGCCCGTCAGCCATCTCCAGCGCTTCAGCCATCTCCTCAGCGTAAGCGGAAGAGCACTGCCACGAAGAGCATCACTAGCACTGCCAGAAAGAGTTCAAAAAACTACGTCCCGCAGCCTTCCGCCAAGCCATTGCCGGTTTTACCGTGGAATCGCAGCGACGAGAAGACCAATAGGATCTCGGAAGAAGAGGTCAAGAAATTCTTTGCACCTAGACGGGCCGAGCCAAACCTGAAACCCCACTTGTGCCGGACTACGAGCGCCATATTTTGAAGGCAGATGCAAGGCGCCGTAGGGAGACTGAAAGTAGCAGTCGTGCGGCACCCCAGAAAACAGTTCCCATGCTCGGAGAGCAGGAAAACCAATCATGCGCCCCGCTCCAAGTGTTCGACACGGACGCCTCCTCCCGTAAATGATTACGAGGCAGAGCTACAAAGAAAGGCCAATGAGATGGGGATGACTTACATTGCATACTTGAACATCATGGGAGACAACTTGCCCAAATGCGATGCCAACCCCATACAACCATGGAAGTATAGGAAGAATCTCGTCAAGAAAGAGGAGCTCAAGAATCTACCAACAAAGATGCGAAGATTGCACAAGTGGTACCTTGATTTCTGCAAGACGAGAAAGGAAGAATGGATCACGGCGCATATAAGAGATCAGATTTTCTTGTGCGGAGACGCATTTAGATCGCCTTTAACATTCAAGACTTGCATTTTCTATTCAATCAGAAGGAACTCGACAAAGCTGCCATCAGCCTTTATTGTGTGTAAGTACTATTTCTGTATTTTCTATCTCATCTCATTCACTTCATTAATTGCATGTATATATATATGCTCACCATATATGTATATACTATTATGCAGGAAAAAGGTTATGGAACGCATGAAAGGAGGACCTTTTGACATTGGATTCGTTGACCCAAATAGAGTTCATGAAGAAGTGGTAAGAACCAAACCCGGGCAAACAAAAGATTTATTGCTAAGGCATTTACTGAGACAACAAACCAAAAGAGAAATACTATTGCCTTACAACTTCTCGTGAGTACTGTTACCCTCTCTTGTACATATTCTGTTTCGGCTTACTCGATGTTAAGTGTAACTGATGATGAGTTATGCGTGCGTAGGTTCCACTTTATTCTGCTAGTCATTCAACCTGACTCAGGAAAAGTCCTTGTCATGGACTCGTTACGAAAAGAAAAAGAGCGATGGGCAGACTTTAGAGAGATGCTCCAGAGGTAATTTCAATCATATTATCGCACTAGATCGGCAACTTTCGTGACAACAAGTAATTAATTACTCCTTTATCTATTTTCTTTGCCGGACAGGGTTTGGAAAAGGTTCACGGGCAGGGACGTGGGTGAATGGTCAGAAGAACTAAAATTTGTAGACCAAAATATAAGTAATACTAGCTAGCTAGGTCTGCGTATCTCTTTGATTCTGCTTCCAATTCCATTATATCATGCTTTATTGATTCTTATTTTGATTGAACTCTCTATTCTCGTAAAGTACGCGCATCAGGGACACGGCAATAACTTATGTGGATACTATGTTTGCGAGTTCATTCGCAACACGATATGTGCGACGGGCCAAGCCGCACTAGAACAATTAGAGTAAGTAAACAAAGTACACAACATTATTTTATTACCATCAATTGTGTTGAGTTTTATTCTTATATATATATTGACCCCATTCTTCATATATATTCAGATCGAATGGATGCGGGACCAACTTCTACCATTTGACCGCATACGAGCCATTCAAGAGGAATTGGCGGGGTTCATACTTGATGAGGTCGTCACACCTGACGGAGAACTCTTTAGATATCCACCAAAATGAACGTTGTATATATGCTTGAACGTGTTTGTCTTGTACTTGATGCTTCAACGTTTACGGAGAATACCACACAATGACGATGTTGTGTATAATAATAGTTTCTTAATTATTCATGTACTCGTATGTACCGATGACGATGTATGTGTATACCGCTCCCAATCGATTCCCCCTCCCCCCCTTTCCGTCCCCGCCGCGCCGCAGAAATACGCCCAGAACGGGGCAGGGGCAGAACTCTGCCGCGACAGAGATTTAGGCCATTTTCCTGCCGCGGCACAGAACCTTGTTACGAACCGGTGTTAAAGAGGGGGGGCTGAGCCCTGCGGCAGCCCCACGTGCGCCATCCTTTAACACCGGTTCCCTCTAACACCGAACAATCGCCGTTAGAGGGCCCTCCAAACCGGTATTAGAGGGGAGGTGTGCACTAGTGTTCGCAGCAAGCAACTGACATCTCACTTGTCACTAGACGGACGATCACGGCCATTGCCCATCCATGCGTGTCCATCTTGATCTAGACATATAACATGCTTACAAACCAAACCCATATGTATAGTTACCTCCAAAAACATGTAGAGGCAAGCATGTAGTGGCCTACCCGCCAAAAATAAAAGCATACAGTGGTTATATAAAAGCAGAGAAAACGGTGGGTGTACGCGCGTGGTTAACATCCATGCTCGTATGGTGCATACAATAATTATGATAGCAAAGGTGATCAATTGCCAATGTTATATATTCCCTCCGTTCGAAAATAAGTGTTTTGAATTTGTTTAGATTCGTATGTATCTAGACGTGTTTTAGTATATAGACACATGCGAGTCACTTATTTTCGGACGAGGGAGTATATGTCCATGATCACTAATTAATTTAACTCATCACAACAGCATTCTCTAAAAAAACTCGTCACAAGAGCAAAATTACTAATTAATTGGCCCACAGTTGTGAGCAAACACTTGGAATTGATAATCCTCTGGATGTAGGGGTTGTCGCAACACAAGGCATCAAAACTAGCTAGGAGAAAGGGTTTAGTTCATTAGTTAATCCTAAAGGGGTCTACCTACAATCTAATGCATATTTTCATCACATGAAAATTAACATATTTCAGAAGGGTGCAACATTCGATCGGTGCAGTAGTACTAGATCGATCACATCATCAGAAATCTATTATATACTAAAAGCAATATAAGGATGTTTTTCGAGGCACGAGGTTGATCCACATCATCTATAATAATTTGGAATGTTAGATGTATAATTTGTGGCTAAGATTTAATCCGAGTCATGGATTACGTAACATATTAGACCTGACCTGCCATATATTAGACATGACACGGTTAAAAAAAGAAAGACACATGACACGTCGGTCAGGTCCGTGTAGATGGTAATAAGAAGCCGTGTATAGGACAATATAAAAACTAAAAGCAATATAAGGATGTTTTTCGAGGCACGAGGTTGATCCACATCATCTATAATAATTTGGACTGTTAGATGTATAATTTGTGGCTAAGATTTAATCAGAGTCATAGATTCCGTAACATATTAGACCTGATCGGCCATATATTAGACATGACACGGTTAAAAAAAGAAAGACACATGACACGTCGGTCAGGTCCGTGTAGATGGTAATGAGAAGACGTGTATAGGACAATATAAAAAAATACGTGTATAGGCATTGTTAAAAAAAACTCACGGAAGAGGAAAAAATACGTGTATATAACAGCATCAATAAAAAAAGACGTGTATAGGTCCGTGAGCTAGCTATATATAACTAGCTTTGTTATTAGATCGATCAGCTAGCTAAATATGTCAAATCAAAAGCAAATTGGCCATGGTAATGACAGCTAGCTTAGTACGCAGCCTGACAAGGATAAAAAAAGAGGCTCTAAGATTAGACTACTTTATATGTACATACATACCTATATATATAACAAAATACATATAAATAGAAAATATAATTTTTAATAGTTTAATTAACCGCCAAGGTTTTCAAAATTTGATTGACTCTACAGAATAGGATTCCCAATACATAATCCTCACAAGACAGACCGTCCAACCCCTCTATCGCGAAATCACCAAACTACGGCAAGAAAAAAACCGGATAAGACAAGCCATCCACCTGTTCCATGCTTTTGGATAAACGTTGATCCAAATGAAAATACCATAAATTAAGAAAAAGCCAATACACATTTATTCTGGATCACACCTTCTTAACCAGTAAGGCATTATTGCAAAAAATGCAATAACAGAACATACATAGTCAACGGTCTAGAGATTGATTAGTGCTTCCCTCACCTCCAGGAGCTTTTAACAATTGTTGAAAATCAATTAAACTCGAGGAGATTGAAAGAGGTTATTTTCAACAAGAAGTAAAGCGTACATAGAAGGGTTTGAGGCGAACCTAATCTCATAGTCAAAGAAGTGGCTAGGCTCCTTTCAGTATGGCTCATGTGGCAATAAATTTTACACTAACATATAAAAATAGTATCATCACAAACTTCAATGCAAATACAAACTCATGAAAACATATATTTGTTAATGGTCGTTATAGTCACATACTCAATGATTATTCGTATAGAAAATTGTTAAAAGTATTGCTTCAATCTTCAATGACTCTAAATTCTTGCATTTATCAATACGCAGTCAAAGAACAAAACAATATAAAATGTGAGATGTACCAACCAATATATAAATTCGTTATTCCACATAAACATGTAATTATAAAGATATAGTTGTAATTTTAACTATCCATAACATGAAGGTAGAATACTTTACAATAAGATGACATAAAAAGTACAATATGTTAGATGAAGATACATGCTATAAGTTCTTGGAGAAGAAAAAAATATGTGTCAATCAAGTGGACCCTATTTTATTAACAGATCATAAATAAATAAATTTGTAACTATGTGTAATCAAGATCAAGCCAACAACTTTATGATAATTTTATTTAAACAAATCACCATAATAAAAAATCAAGGTCAATCAATCGTCTTAGTTTCACCTGAAACCATTAGGAGTTTCATAAATAATTCTACGATTTATCATGCTTTTAATAGTCTATAACAAATAGCTTAAACTATTGACAAGCCAAACATATCATAGTTTAGTTAAATGTCGTATATATAAACATCATCAAGCTCGAGAACATGGTCAACCATAACCCATTGGCATGATTGGAGTAAGAGAAACATAGTTGTATCGATTTAAAGATGTGCATGGACATGGAAAATCGATGGTCGGTTATAAAGCATAAAGTGATTGCTTGAGGTAGACCAATGATACCACTACATAATTACCAATAATCAAAAATCAGGTTGTCATCAAGAGAATTAAGTGATAGCATGTGCTTCAAAAGAAAAAGTATATATGGTACAAAATAATCTTAGAAATATCCAATGGATCAGGATTGGTTTACTTTGAGGATTATAATTCTTAGAAAGTATTTTTATAAATCGCCATCAACTGGAAGTAAATTCGTTTTGACCGTAACATTCTGAAAATATATGTATAATTCTTATGGTTTTCTAGTGATGTAGATGATTAAATAAACGGTTACATAAATTGGAAATGTGCGAGGATGTTTATGGAGTTCCTTATCATGTAGACTGATTAGGATGCCAGAACTATGTCGTCCATGAAAGTGTAGTCATGTTACATAAAAAGAAATATACAAGTGAGCGAGAGCACTTAATGACTTGATTGAATAGTACAATTTATAGGAAGAGAGTTAAAATAGTTAAATATAATATTGTATCCGTTGGAAAATAAATTAATTCTATTGTTATTGGTGTGAATAGTGTATTGTTTAAACATTGGAATATAAAGTAATATCGGTAAATTGGAGACACAAATTATATTCTAATTTCTATAATAACATAAGTAATGGTCCACTTGTATATTGTGGACTCGCCATTTCTAGGACGTTATGTATTTCAAAACAACATGTGAATGGAGTGTATTTATATGACAAATGAAGGGAAGAAATGTAGAAATATGAGATAAATGTAGAACTAGAATTGTTAATGTTTAGCTGTTGTATCTATTATTGAGAATAAACACTTTTGATGGCAAATGAAGGGACAACAAATATTTAGCCGTATTAAAAAAATGTTCCATCTGAATGGTCTAAACATTGTGGGACCATTGCTCAAGTAAACAAAAAAATATTTAAAATCTGAAAATTAGTTCTATATACTGATGTAGCATCACATAAAAACCACAAGCTAGCTCACCGTTTAAACTCCAATCGTATATACCAAATTAATCTGACATACAAATTTCACATATGTCCATTAATGTAGTGTTTTTGAAATATCCTAATAATCTTTCACCTTGAAATTAAATACAATTAGAGTGTGTAATGCATGTGACATCTATTTGGCATATATAATTGGTGCTATATACTGTATTACTTTGAATCACATAATATTAACACCATGAATATATGAAGGGATTTTATCATCAATTTAAAGAAAAACATTATAAAAAACAATTAAACGTGATGCACTCGCAATTGCGAGGGCCACAATGCTAGTTATTCATAATTGTGATGGAAATATGCCCTGAGAGGCAATAATAAAGTTGTTATTATGTATTCCTTGTATATGATAGATGTTTATTTTGCATGCTATAATTGTATTGATAGGAAACGTCAATACATGTGTGTTTAATAAACAAAAAGGGTTTCTAGTTATGCCTCTCTTTAAGACTAGATCGTTGATTAACAAGATGATCAAAGTTTCCTGATCATGGACATTGGATGTTGTTAATAACGAGGTCACAACATTTGTGAAATGATGTGATGACCATTCATCCAAAGTATAGCATTACGATCAATTCATTATGTTTACATTGCTATAACATCATACGAAGTAATCTTTATCCTTAGACCATGAGATCATGTTAATTGCTAACACCGGAAGAGTATCTTGATAACATCAAACGTTACACCGTAAAAGGGTGATTATAAAGGTGGGTTCAGTGCTACGAAGGTGTTATGTTGAGGCTCATGGATCAAGAGTGGAATTTCTCAATCCCGATGACGGATATATATACTCTAGGCCTTCTCGGTGATATCACATTAAGATAGATTGCAAGCAAGTGATGTGATCACTAGAATGTTATATCACCGGAACAAGAAAAGAGTGCATGTCGGTAACGAGATCAAACTAGGTATTAGGATACCGATGAGACATGTATTATATCATGAGACAAAGGGATTAAGTTACTAGCGTTAAAGGTTCTCACGAACACAGAAGTCATCGTTGAATGTGCAGGAGTCAGTATGGATCTCCAGGTCCCGCTTCTGATTATTGATCTGAGAGGAGTCTCAATCATATCTGCATTATTCGGAAACCATAGGGTGACACACTTAAGGGTTGCCGGACACCATTTAGGAGCACATATATTTCAGACAAAAGGTTTGCAAAGCGCAGGAAATGTTTCGATAGAAACATGAATTGTTTCGGGTGAAATTGCAGAAAGTTGTTCTACATGTGATATTGAAATGTTGCAAGGGGTTTTATGTAAATGTTTGTTAATTAAAGTAATTAACAAAATTCTTAATAAAATAAATAAAAGAGTTTTATTAAGTTGAGAGTTGCATTTAATTTGTTGGAAATTAAATACATGTGAGTGGGATTTTGGGTGGAGGCCATGTTTATGTGAGTGGAGGTTCACCACATGAATGAAGGAGGGGAGGAGGCCCCCCCCTCATGCGCCGGGTATGGGAGGGGAGGGGTCTCCCTCCCTCCTATATAAAGCCCCCTTCTCCCCACTCACAAACCACACCTCCTCGTGAAGAATCTCTCTCCCCCTCTAGATATTCCCCCATGGTCTCGGATTAGCGAGATACATGTTCCCGGTGGACTTGTGTCTAGAAGGAGTTGTTGCTTCCGCTGATTCGCTGGAGCGAGGAGGTGGAGGTTGTTCAGTGGCTTGAACGTGTGTGCGAGGACGGATGCGCTGCTGATTTGCGGCGCTCGGACTTCCACATGATCTTGAGATCGCCAAGCGTACGACTACATCAACCACGAGTTCCTACACGTTAACAAAACTCGTTATCTTCGAGGGTAAGTTCTCCATGGATGTATGTCCACCTGTTGCTTTGTATCTAGTAGATAGATCTTGGCATATAGTTCTCATCGTAGGAAATTTTTTATTTTCTATGCTGCGGACCCAACAGTGGTATCAGAGCCTGATCTATGCGTATGTGCTTTGCACGGGTAGTACACATATATTTATATGTGGGTGATGATGATCATGTTATTGCATCTTCTATGTATTTTGGATATTGGTGGCATAGTGGGATGAAGCGGCGCAGACCAACCTTACATGTCATCGTACATGAGACCGGTTCCACGACTGACATGTAACTAGTTTTGCATAAGTGGCTAGCGGGTGTCTGTCTCTCCTACTATAGTCAATATCTGATTTACAACGAGTTGCTAATAACTTGGTTATCCTCGTTGTGGTTCATGTTCGTAGGTAAGACCAGTTCTATCTCCGAAAGCCCTAAGCCACGTAAAACTTGCAATTGATAAATTAGAGGCGTCTAGTTTAGATCGTTGCTGGGCTAGTGTCTTGATATGGTATTGTTGTAAGTAGATGTATGATATATACTCTTACAACACACTTAACGTGTAAATTCCATAGACCTTGGCCTTACACACAAAGGAATGATAGAGATCATACCACGATGCAAATGATAGAGATCAAATGCATGGACCATATCATCTCACTTTACACATTAGATGTTAGCATCTTATACTGCTAGTTTGGCGCTTTTGGTAGCATTGTAAGATGATCCCTCATTTATATATCAAGATAAAATGTGTTCTTCCTTCAGTATGCACCGTTCTATGGATCGTGTTTCGAGACATCACGTGATGATCGGGTGTACTCGACTCCATGCTTTCGTACAACGAGTGTAAGACAGTTTTACACATGCGGAATACTAAGGTTCTTACTTGACGAGCCTAGCATGTACAGACATGGCCTCGGAACACGGACCGAAAGGTTAAGCATGAGTCATATAGTTGATATGCTGCCCATATTGATGCTCGCCTTTGAGGCTACACCGACTCACGTGATGATCGGACTTGGTGTAGTGGATTTGGTTCATGTAATCACCAAAAGACACGAGGGATGTCGTTTTTGAGTGGGAGTTCATTAGTAATTTGGATTAGCTGAACTCAATCTATCATAAACTTAGTCTAAATAAATTTTACAAATTATGTTGTAGATGGCACCACCTGCTTTTAATTTCAATGTGTTCATGGAGAAAGAGAAGCTTGATGCGAATGGTAGCAACTTCACCAACTGGGCTATGAATTTGAGGATTCTCCTCACTGCTGCACAAAAGCAATATGTGCTAGAGGCGCCGCTAGGCCCCCCTGACAAGGAAAAGAATGTCTATATAACTCGTCAGGAGGATCACAACTTAGTTCATTGCGGCATACTGTATGGGCTAGAGCCAGAACTTCGAAAGCGTTTCGAAAATGGCAATGCCATTGATACCATAGGAGAATTTAAAATGATTTTCGATACCATGATGTCGTAGAGAGTTATAATTCTTCTGAAAAGTTCTTTAGCTGCATGATGGAAGAGAACAGCTCCGTTAGTGAGCACGTACTCAAAATGTCTGGGTACGCAGATAAGCTTGTGTCCTTGGGAATAACGATTCCCATTGACTTAGGCATACATCGTGTTCTCCAATCTCTGCCACCTAGCTACAAGAGCTTCGTGATGAACTATAATATGCAGGGCATGAAGAAGTCTTCCCAGCTTCCGCCAATGCTTAAGACTGCAGAAGTGGAGATTAGGAAAGAACATCAAGTGTTGATGATCAATAAGACCACCGGTTTCAAGAAGGACAAGAAAGACAAGCAGAAGGGAAAGAAGGGTGGCAAATATGTTGCTGCACCTGAAAAGAAACCCCGAGCTGGCCCTAAGTCTAATACCGAGTGCTACTATTACAAGGGGACTGGCCATTGGAAGCGCAACTGCCCCAAGTATTTGGAAGACAAGAAGGCCGGCAAGGCAAACAAATGTATATGTGATAGACATGTTATTGATGTGTACTTGACTAGTACTCGCAGTAGCACCTGGGTATTTGATATGGGATCGGTTGCTAATATATGTAACTCGATCAGGCTGCGAATGTTTACGACTAGCAAGGGATGAGGTCACGATGCAGGTGGCAATGGATCAAGAGTTGATGTGATCGCCGTCGGAACGCTACCTCTCCATATGCCATCGGGATTAGTGATAAATCTAAATAATTGTTATTTTGTGCCTGCACTGAGCATGAACATTGTATCCGGATCGTGTTTGATGCGAAGTGGTTATTCCTTTAAATCTGAAAACAATGGTTGTTCAATTTATATGGATAATATCTTTTATGGTCATGCACCTATGTTGAATGGTTTATTTCTATTGGATATCGATAGTAGTATTATGCATATTCATTGTGTTAATGCTAAAAGGGTTAAACTTGATGATGATATATCTACATATATGTGGCACTGTCGTCTAGGTCATATTGGCGTTAAACGCATGAAGAAACTCCATTCTGATGGACTTTTGGAATCACTTGATTTTGAATCATTTGATACATGTGAGCCATGCCTTATGGGCAAGATGACTAGAACGCCGTTTTCCGGTTCAATGGAACGGGCGACAGATTTATTGGAAATCATACATACTGATGTGTGTGGACCAATGAGTGTGTCGGCGCGAGGTGGATATTGTTATTTTGTTAATTTCACATATGATTTGAGTAGATATGGGTATATCTATTTGATGAAACATAAGTCTGAAACTTTTGAAAAGTTCAAGGAATTTCAGAATGAAGTGGAAAATCATCAAAACAGAAAGATCAACGGTCCGACCGTGGAGGAGAGTATCTTAGTTACGAGTTTAGTACACATATGAAAAATTGTGGAATAGTTTCACAACTCACGCCTGCCGGAACACCACAATGTAATGGTGTGTCGGAACGTCGTAATCGTACTTTATTAGATATGGTTCGATCTATGATGTCTCTGACTGACTTTCCACTGTCATTTTGGGGTTATGCACTAGAAACCGCTGCATTCATTGTAAATCGGGCACCATCTAAATCCGTTAAAACAACACCGTATGAATTATGGTTTGGAGACAAACCTAAGTTGTCATTTCTTAAAGTTTGGGGATGCGATGTTTATGTGAAGAAACTTCAGCCAGATAAACTCGAACCCAAAGGGAAAATGCGTCTTCATAGGATACCCTAAGGAAACGATTGGGTATACCTTCTATCACAGATCTGAGGGCAAGGTTTTTGTTGCCAAGAATGGATCCTTTCTTGAGAAGGAGTTTCTCGCGAACGGTGTGAGTAGTCGGAAGGTAGAACTCGAAGAGGTTATTGAACCTTCTCTTCATGAAATGGCGAGTAGCGCAGCACCGGAAGTTGTTTCGGAGTTAACTTCACCTAATGAAGAGAGAGCTAATGATATTGATCATGAAACTCCGAAAGAGGACACTACCGAACCTCGCAAGTCAAGCAGGACATGTGCAGCTCCTGAACTGTACGGAAATCCTATTATGAATTTCATGATTGATGAAATAGATGACCCTACAACATATGAAGAAGCGATGATGAGCCCTGATTCCAACAAATGGCTAGAAGTCATGAAATCCAAGATGGAATCCATGTACGAAAACCAGGTTTGGACCTTGGTGGACTTACCTCACGATCGAAAGGCCGTTGAGAATAAATGGATTTTCAAAAGAAAAACTGATGTTGATGGTAATGTGACCATCTATAAGGCTCGACTTGTTGCAAAGGGGTTTCGACAAATTCAAGGAGTTGACTACGATGAGACATTCTCTCCCGTAGCGATGCTAAAGTCAGTTAGGATTATGTTAGCAATTGCTGCATATTTTGATTATGAAATATGGCAGATGGATGTCAAAACTGCGTTCCTCAATGGTAATATTGAAGAAGAGTTGTATATGATACAACCTAAGGGTTTTGTCGATCCTAAGGATGCTGATAAGGTATGCAAGCTTCAGCGATCCATCTATGGACTGAAGCAAGCATCCCGGAGTTGGAATCTCCGCTTTGATGAGGTGATCAAAGAGTTTGGATTTGTCCAAACTTATGAAGAGGCTTGTATTTAAAAGAAAGTGAGTGGGAGCAATGTGGCATTTCTAATATTATATGTGGATGACATATTATTGATTGGAAATGATATAGATCTTTTAAACAGTGTTAAAAGTTATCTAAATAGCAAATTTTCGATGAAAGACCTTGGTGAAGCTTCATATATATTAGGCATTAAAATCTATAGAGATATATCAAGATGCCTAATTGGGCTATCGCAGAGTACATACCTTGATAAGATATTAAAGAAGTTTAATATGGACGGAAGTAAGAAGGGGTTCTTACCTATGTTGCAAGGCAAGACATTGAGTAAGACTCAAAGTCCGGCTATGGCGGAAGAAAGAGAGATAATGGATAGATCCCCTATGCCTCAGCCATAGGCTCTATAATGTACACCATGCTATGTACAAGACTGGATGTGGCACATGCTATTAGTTTGACTAGTAGGTACCAATCTGATCTAGGTTCGGAACACTGGATAGCGGTCAAGAATATCCTTAAGTACTTGAGAAGAACTAAGGCTATGTTTCTTGTATATGGAGGTGAAGAAGAGCTAGTCGCTAAGTGTTATGTCGATGCTAGCTTTGACACTGATCTGGATGACTCTAAGTCTCAATCCGGATACGTATTTCTCTTGAACGGAGCAGCAATTAGTTGGAGGAGCTCCAAACAACCTGTGGTGGCTGGATCAACAACGGAGGAGGAATATGTTGCTGCTTCAGAAGCAGCGCAGGAAGCGGTTTGGATGAAGGAGTTCATAACGGAACTAGGTGTGGTTTCTAGTGCATTGGACCCAATGGTGATCTATTGTGACAACAATGGAGCCATAGCCAACGCCAAGGAACCAAGGTCTCACAAGAATTCCAAGCATATTAAGCGCCGGTTTCACTCCATCCGCGAGCATGTCAAGGATGGAAATATAAAGATTTGTAAAGTGCACACGGACCTGAATGTAGTAGATCCGTTAACTAAAGTTCTCCCTAGGGAAAAACATGATCAACACCAGAACTTCATGGGTGTTAGATTTATCACTATGTAAACTAGATTATTGTCTCTAGTGCAAGTGGGAGACTAAAGGAAATATGCCCTGAGAGGCAATAATAAAGTTGTTATTATGTATTCCTTGTATATGATAGATGTTTATTTTGCATGCTATAATTATATTGATAGGAAACATCAATACATGTGTGTTTAATAAACAAAAAGGGTTCCTAGTTATGCCTCTCTTTAAGACTAGCTCGTTGATTAACAAGATCATCAAAGTTTCCTAATCATGGACATTGGATGTTGTTAATAATGAGGTCACAGCATTTGTGAAATGATGTGATGAACATTCATCCGAAGTATAGCATTATGATCAAGTCATTATGTTTACATTTCTATAACATCATACGAAGTAATCTTTATCCTTAGACCATGAGATCATGTTAATTGCTAACACCGAAAGAATATCTTGATAACATCAAACGTCACACCATAACAAGGTGATTATAAAGGTGGGTTCAGTGCTACGAAGGTGTTATGTTGAGGCTCATGGATCAAGAGTGGAATTTGTCAATCCTGATGACGGCTAGATATACTCTAGGCCCTCTCGGTGATATCATAGTAAGGTAGCTTGCAAGCAAGTGATGTGATCACTAGAATGTTATATCACGAGAACGAGAAAAAAGTGCATGTCGGTAACGAGATCAAACTAGGTATTAGGATACCGATGATCGAATCTCGGACATGTATTATATCATGAGACAAATGGATTAAGTTACTAGCGTTAAAGGTTCTCATGATCACAGAAGTCATCGTTGAATGTGCAAGAGTCAGTATGGATCTCCAGGTCCCGCTTCTGATTATTGATCTGAGAGGAGTCTCAATCATATCTGCATTATTCGTGAACCGTAGGGTTACACACTTTAGGGTTGCCGGACACCATTTAGGAGCACATATGTTTCAGACAAAAGGTTTGCAAAGCGCAGGAAATGTTTCAATAGAAACAGGAATTGTTTCGATAGAAACCGGAATTGTTTCGGGTGAAATTGCAGAAAGTGGTTCTGCATGTGATATTGAAATGTTGCAAGGGGTTTTATGTGAATGTTTGTTAATTAAAGTAATTAACAAAATTCTGAATAAAATAAATAAAAGAGTTTTATTAAATTGGGAGTTGCATTCAATTTGCTGGAAATTAAATACATGTGAGTGGGATTTTGGGTGGAGGCCATGTTTATGTGAGTGGAGGTTCACCACATGAATGAAGGAGGGGAGGAGTCCCCCTCATGTAAGCTATGGGAGGAGGGTCTCCTCCTCCAATATAAAGCCCCCATCTCCCCTCTCACAAACCACACCTCCTCATGAAGGATCTCTCTCCCCCTCTAGATATTCCCCCATGGTCTCGGATTAGCGAGATACATGTTTCCGGTGGCCTTGCGTCTGGAAGGAGTTGCTGCTTCCGCTGATTCGCTGGAGCGAGGAGGTGGAGGTTGTCCGGTGGCTTGAACGTGTGTGCGAGGACGAATGCGCTGCTGATTTGCGGCGCTCGGACTTCCACACGATCTTGAGATCGGCAAGCGTACGACTACATCAACCACGAGTTTTTCCTACTCGTTAACAAAACTCGTTGTCTTCGAGGGTAAGTTCTCCATGGATGTATGTCCACCCGTTGCTCTGTATCTAGTAGATAGATCTTGCCGTATAGTTCTCATCGTAGGAATTTTTTTGTTTTCTATGTTGCGGACCCAGCAAATTGCATATGCACATAGAGTCAAACATGCAAATGCATGCAACAGACAGTCAAACGTGCGGGCACCGCCCTAGTTCACCGGCTCAAATCTAGATCATCAAAATATTCTTGTCCACCCTAATTTAAAACCCCATGACTCATTATACTTTATGCTTGTAATTATTAACAAAATATCGTTCAACCGGATTCCAAGAAAGTTCACAAGACATGGACAGTACATGAGCAAAAAATCCCAAGAAATGCATGGAGACTCTAATTAAGTTCAGACCTTATCGTTGGATGGTTGCATCTAGTTTTTTACAATTAACTAATCAAGAAATACCAAAGGTTCTTTTGGTGATTATTCTAGCTTGTGATTGTAGGAGGTTGCAGGAACGTAGGGTACTCCTAATTGAGGATAGTCAAATGAGACGACATGATGGTCGAAATTGCGGTGCAATGTTTGGAAAGGAATCAAGTTTGATGTTACTTCATTGATTAACTGTAGCAAATCGAGGATGTTTAGTTAGTTAGTTACGAGGGAGAACACTGGTTCACCGGACATGACATTTGAAATCACTTTCCATAGATTGGTTGATGGTGAAAATGTATAAGGAAATGTCATGGTAGGAACAAAGGTGGACAAGGTAGCTTTATATATCAGTTTTGGGAACATCTTCTAATTTTCCCTTTGATAGGTCTTATCTGTATCTAGATCCTTTCTATATGATCACTCTTGTAAAAAACTTTATTTACAATTTAATAAAATGGAGTAAATTGAACTAACTAAATATTCAGGGTTTTTACATGGTTTCCAAGCAGTACATAGCCGAAGAATAATACTTTGCTTTAATTATGAAATTTCCAAAGATTCTTTTGGTGATTATTCTAGCTTGTGATTGTAGGATATTGCTGGAACATAGGGTACCCGTGATGGAGCATAGTCAAATGATAGGACATGGTGGTCGAAATTTCGGTGCAATGTTTGGTAGGGAATCAAGTTTGATACTACTTCATTGATTAACACAATATAGCAAATCGAGGATGTTTTGTTAGCTAGTTACGAGGGAGAAGACTGGTTCAACTGAACATGAGACATGAAATCTCTTTGCAGAGATTGATTGATGGTGACATATATAAGGAAATCTCATGGTAGGAACAAAGTTAGACAAGGTAGCTTTACATATCAATTTTGGGAATATCTTGTGATCTGCCCTTTGATGGGAACAAAGTTGAGACTACTACTACTGCTACTGCTACTGCTACTGTTGCTGCTGCTACTACTCCTTCTCCTCCTCCTCCTACTACTACTACAAATAAATACTCTAATACTACAAATACTCTTTTACTACAAATACTAGTAATATAATACTAATAGTAATACTCTACAACTAAAAATAAATACTACTACAAATACTCCAATACTAATAGTAATACTCTAATACTACAAAAAAATACTACTAGAAATCGAGCTAGAGCTCGTGCATGGGAGGCGAGGCGGCCGGACGGAGAGGTGGCAGGGTCTGTGGCGCTTGGCGAAGGCGCTGGGACGGGCGGCGAGAGGGTGGCACGGGGTGGCGGCGCTGGACGGCGCGGGGGTCCTTGTCGAGCACGAACGGGTGGAGCGGGGGGTGGGCGGCTCCGGCGCGGGGACGGGCGTCGTGGCTCCTCTCCTCCCTGCGGGCGGCGCGGCGCAGGGACGACAACACGGCTCCTCGACAATCTCCTCCCTGGCGGCGCGGGACTCCATAGGCACGGTCGGCGGCGGTTTGTGGCTCGTCAGAGAAGCGGCGGCGCGTGGAGGCCGGTGGCGGGGCGGCGATGGGCAGCCTGACGGCGTCGGAGCAGCTCCTCGTGGCGCGGCGACGATCTGCAGTGGTGTGAGTGAAAGAGATTGGGAAGGAGAGAAAGGGGCACGCGCGCGCAGTTAAGTACAGGAGGGCCTTTCGTCCCGGTTGAAGACACCAACCGGGAAGAAAAGTCCATACGTCCCGGTTGGTTGCTCCAACCAGGACGAAAGATCAGAGCATACGTCCCGGTTGGAGCTACCAACCGGGACGTATGATAGCCACCAAAGCGGCACGCGCAGAGGACCTTTTGTCATGGTTGGTGGCACCAACCGGGACTAAAAATCCTTTTTTCAAAGCTTTTCAGATTTTCCGCCTTATTTCTTATTTCTTATTTAGGTGTTCACGTTTAAAATGATTTCAATTTGAAAAAAAAATCTGTCTTATAAGATAATTATTCAAACTATTAAATTTGAAATTTCTGAAATGGTTTAAATTTGAATTTGAAAACACTTTCAACATGAAAAGTGTTTGAATTTGAATAACTAATGCTGAACCATTTTCTATTTTCTAAAATAATTGTTCAAACTATTTTCTATTTTGCCATTTTCAAATAAAATGCATTACAGAATGAAAACAGTTGATCTCTCGACAATATTGGGTACACAAACGAATCATTCGTCCTAGCCAATAAATTAGTCATAATCATGTCTAGCCCTATAGTACACAGCTTCAGGGTCATGTTCCGAATCATCTTCGTCGTCGTCACTATGGCATATTCCAGGGATCCTCAGCCCTTCCCCGGCTTGTGTAGGGGGGAACCGGGGACCTTGAACCATGACATATTCCCGGGGCACCTGCCACTCTGGCCTCGGATGCACGATGCGGGGGGGGGGGGGGAGGGGGCTCCCAGATGACGATGCCGCTACGCCTGCGACCTTCTCCATGAGAATATCATTTTGCGGCCCGAAAGTTGGATCGCCCAGGCAACGCGGTACCCAAGTTCTCTGAAATCAGCCGCGATGACTACAATTGGTGTGCCAAATACTCAGAGGGTCTTTTTCGGCACGAATTCAACTTTACGTTTCAATACAAAAAATCAGGCTAACGGCTGTCAAGTTGGGCCCTCCTTTCAGTTCTCGCCGTTATGTCGCTCCCGTCGCTTAGGTGTCAATTAGGCTTGCAGTGTTGGCGCCTGCATCCATTACGCGTCTTCTTCTTCCCCAGAGCGGCAACCTGTGGTCGTGAGCATGGCGCAGAGCTAGGACGTGACGAAGCTGCTTGGCCTAGCTCTCCTCCCCATCCCGAGTCGAAGCTCGCCCTCACCATGGATGCACCCATGGCACGGTGCGGGGACGAGAATTGGTTCCCGGTGAGATCTATCACCATGTCGACCATGCTCGGTTCTATTTTCCTCCTCTAGAATCCGAGCTCGCCGTCGCCGTGGTTGCACCCGCACCAATTCTGCCACCTCTCCCGAGGTCTCTGTGGTAGCTCAAGTTCTGCCATGTTGGGCCTGTAAGGGTTCTATTGTGTATGCATGAAAGACAAAATTATGAAAGACAAAATATAAATGATTTCTCTCAATTTCTCGCATAGAAAAATGCACAGCTAATTCCATATTCTCGCAGGAACTGGCCCCACTTGTTGAACCGGCAGCACTTCCACGATCTCCATGTAACCACGGTGAGTTCTCGAACCGAAAGTTGCAGATACCACATTTCTTCTGCAGTCATTCCTCTTCCTCACTCATTCCTCTGCAGTTTTTCCTGGGTGCTTCTTCTTCCTCTGTTCTGGAACCGTCGGTTCATCTTCTTCTTCCTTTGCAGGCATTTCCTTTCACCCATTTCCTTGCAGGCATGGACGATGGGAAACGCACAATAGAGACCCACTTGGTCCCTGCCCATGGCACCACGACTTTGACAGTGGTATACACAAATGATGAAGCCACTGTGGAGACAACTCTCGCCAGGTTTGAGCAATTGCTTGAGAAAGAGAAGCACAAGTTTGTGGGGCTAGACTTGGAGTACACCCGTGCAAATAAGCAAAAAAATCCTCCACAAGAGATCGTTGTCATGCAAATCGTCATACATGAGGAGGTCCTCGTTTACCACTTCTGCAGGTATGTGAAATTTAAATTTGAGATCACCACTTCTGCATCCCTTGTTCCCTTACATCCCTAAAACCATCTAAGTGCAGGAGTAAACCAACTAAGATGCATTGTCTGGCTCTAGTCGAGTTCTTGTGTAGGAAAGGGATAACTTTCACTAGCGTGGATATCACAAATGACACAATTATGCTTTCTCGTGCGTTGATAAAAATCCCAGATGGGCACCACATTGACATCCAAAATCTGTACAAGATCAAACCATACCCAGCGAAGGATGGCATGGGTGATCTAGCAGCGGAAATCATCGATAAATCCTATGAAAAACTGAAGAAATTGAAGCGACTCGATCACGACTACTAGGAGTGGAAGCCGATGAGCCAGGTGCGCCTCGAGTATGCAGCCAGAGACGCCTACATGGCGTACGAGTTGTACAGTAAGCTCATTACCATGAAATATGGGATGGTTAAGGCGGGGTTTTTCGCGAGAGAGCTATGCCCTGGTTGCAAGCTAGCCCAGGAGAAGAAGCGTGAGGAGGACAGAAAGCGGTTTCAGGACGAGCAGGGATCTTGGGACGGTGGCGACATGAAGCGGTTGAAGGGGAAGCAAGTCAAGGACGACAACAAGTGGTGGTGATACATTATGTGTTTGAACTAGATATTAGTTTCTAGTTTATTATGTGTGTGATACACTTAGTTACTTCAATACAAAATTTGAACCAATTTAACTTGTTGATGTATTTCTTGACAATTATAATATAATCGAGCACTAGAAATATTTTGTAGTGTGCATGAGCATGATCAGTAAATATAATTTAACACTAGAAACTTTAAGGCACTCCATATAAAGGAGTAGATTAATATATAAGGTTCACCAGAGACACCACGGATATATTGTCTTACATGCCACAGATAGGTAATAATTAACTAGAACAAAATAAAAGCAGGGGCTACAGCAGGAGGCTGGGACACGGAGACGCCTAACAGGGCAGGGGTTTATCAGCAGGAGGCAGCGACAGCCTAGTCGATGGGATACAGACCAGTCCTGACGTACTTCCGGAGGAATTTGCCGTAGGCTGCATGCCGCGCCAAGGTAATCGGCCTATGGCTTCTGCCTCTGCCTCTGCCAACGCCCTCCGCGTGCTGGATCATGCTATTGAGGTCCACATTGATTGCTCTGCCACAGAATGGGCAAAATAGTCTCCCCTATAGTGGAAACGGATTAGCCCACACCGTAACCGCCTCAGCACGTAGCGGCTCTTGTTGTCCCTGGATACCTTGCTATCGTCCACTTCATCATCATCCTCCTGTTGAGTTTTAAGAACATAACTTAGAATTCATACATATGATTGAATTGTATTACAACTCAAGAATTGACAACATGTATATGTAAGACAATATATCCGTGGATATCAAAGATAAAGCATCTCAGCAATAGTTTGATCGGTTCATATATCATTCATCTCAACACAATGACAAATAATTGCATCAGAGTGTATGTAGAATAAATATTGCGGCCTCATAAGTTTATTCAGGGACGGCGTGATTGAACCAAGTAACAATTGCACAACCTATATTGTTCTTGTATATCGCCCCAGGTTCACTAACTCGTCCCTGAAAAAATCTGACACCAATGTGTCTGCCTCTCTTTTGGGACAAATTTGAATCATTTGCCACAATAAGAAATTGAAATATAATCGTACAAAAAAATATTCAAGGATATACATAGTCAGGTACAAAAACAAGCCTAAATATTGTAATTATAAATAAAAAACCAAACAATTGATCTTCAGGTACATGTTAAAAATACTTATGATCAAAACCATTCATATACATATGCACCATACCAATCATTAAAAGATCAGAAACAATTCAAGGATCATATATGTAGTTCCATATGAGAATAAATATAGGATCTCATAATTTGTTTCAGAGATGGAGTTAGCGAACCAAAGTACCAACAACACAACCTATATTGTTTGTGTGCATTGCTGCCTCAGGTTCACCAACCCATCCCTAAAACACGACACCATCATACGTGTCTCCCCTTGAACTCTTTTAGGGAAAATTTCAGTCATCGGCCTCGGTGACAAACTAAAATGTAATTCTTATACACTATGAATGCATGGAATAGATAATTCGAATATCATAGTTCTATGAATGTAGAATAAAGATTGCAGCCTCATAAGTTTCTACAGGGATGGCGTAAGCGAACCAAGTAACACTTGCACAACTTATATTGATCTTGTACATGGCCCCAGGTTCGCTAACTCATCCCTGAAAAAATCTGACACCAATGTGTCTGCCTCTCTTTGGGGTAAATTTGAATCATTGACCATAATAAGAAATTAAAATGTAATCGTACAAAACAATATTCAGCGATATACATAGTCAGGTACAAAAACAAACCTAAATATTGTAATTATAAATAAAAACCCAAACAATTAATCTTCAGGTACATGTTAAAAATACTTATGATCAAAACCATTCATATACATATGCATCATACCAATCATTAAAAGATCAGAAACAAATCAAAGATCATATATGTAGTTCCATATGAGAATAAATCAAGGGCCTCATAATTTGTTTCAGAGATGGAGTTGGAGAACCAAAGTACCAACATCACAACCTATATTGTTTGTGTGCATTGCTGCCTCAGGTTCACCAACCCATCCCTAAAACACGACACCATCATACGTGTCTCCCCTTGAACTCTTTTGGGGCAAATTTTAATCATCGGCCTCGGTGAAAAACTAAAATGTAATTCTTATACACTATGAATGCATGGAATAGATAATTCAAATATCATAGTTCTATGAATGTAGAATAAAGATTGCGGCCTCATAAGTTTCTACAGAGATGGCGTAAGCAAACCAAGTAACAATTCCACAGCTTATATTGATCTTATACATGGCCCCAGGTTCGCTAACTCATCCCTGGAAAAATCTGACACCAATGTGTCTGCCTCTCTTTGGGGCAAATTTGAATCATTGGCCATAATAAGAAATTGAAATGTAATCGTACAAAACAATATTCAGGGATATACATATGCATCATACAACGCATTCATAGATCAGAAACAATAAAAAGATTATATATATAGCTTCCATATGAGAAAAAATTAGGGCCTCATTTTTTTCAGTGATGGAGTCGGAGAACCAAAATACCAACAGCACAACCTATATTGTTTATGTGCATTGCTGCCTCAGGTTCACTAACCATCCCTAAGAAAACGACACCATCAGATGCCCTTGCACTATTTTGGGGCAAAACTGAATCATTGGGCTCAGTAAGGAATAGAAATGTAATGTTATAGGCCTGCTATGTATCGAAATCAACACTCAACTAGCAAACTCAACTAGATGGCAGATGAGCAGATTGGGGTTTTGTGACTAGATGGCAGATGCATCAATCGACCAATCGAACCATATATATACTACCCTACTTCAAGAGCAAAAGAATCTGTACATGATTAAGCAAATCCTATGTATGAAAAGTGAAATCTGCGGATGCGACTAGAGAAGCTAGCAATGTAGTACCTCAGACTCCTCATCAGGTACCTCCTCCTGAACTCCTCATTCTCCACAATTGCGTCTAAGATTTCTTGTACGATGATGGGGTCGTTGATGTAGAGCACCGGATTGCCTCCGCCTGCTGCCTGCCCCCCATCTAGATCTGCTACTGGCACCACGACGTTGTCGGCCACCTGCTACTCGGCGGTGACGGCTACTACCTGCTGCTCGGCAGCAATGGCTACCACCTACTGCTCAGCGGCGACGGATACTGGCTGGATGGATGAGCTCGCACCCTCGACGGCGCGGCTTCAACTGGTCATCTTGGCGACGACCGAGCCATCTGCTGATGCGCCTTCAACTAGCTTCACCTCCGGCTCATCTCCACGCGTACGCTTCATGGCGCACCAAGGGAAGGAGGTAGTGCAAGTGAGGGAGCTTCGGCGCGCGTGGTAGGTGTAGATTGGGGTCTTGGGACTAGACAGACTAGGGGAAAATGACACGAGATCATGGAAGAAGAAGGTTGAGGGGGGTTATAAACACCGGACCGTTCGTAGTCCTAGAGTGGACACGTGTGGTGGGCAGGGGGCGGGGGGCTACCACGATCTCCACCTCTTTTTTTTGGGTTCCATTTTTTTGAAACAGCCACGATCTCCACTATAGAGCTGCATTGAAAACACGCTCATGGCATACCTCGATTCCACTGCATGCAAATGGCGCGGAACCAATTTCTAGAAACGTTAGATCTACTCGAGGGGGGCCTTGACTCATGGAAGTTACTAGCGGTAGGGCCCAGTTGGTAGTGAGATTGAGAGCGATGTGTAAAAATGGGATATATCTTATTAAAATCAAGTGGCAATAAATTGCAGCGTCCCGTCGACAACCGTGCACCCGATGACCCCGTTGCCCTGTGCAAATGTTGTAGTAGCAGTAGTAGGCTTTTTAGACTTGATTAAACTTGACATGACCGCTCGACGACTTTTCCATGGACGACATCGTGTTCCTTCCTATAGAAGTCTCGATGAGGGAGATGTCTGTGCTGTCTTATGCTGTACTGTGAAGGGCACGACGTGTGCAACGATCATCGTTGGATTGCACAGAATCAACGGTTGGTGCGCACGATCCGCGTGACAACTGTGACAACCAATCAGGGAGTAGTAGACAGGGTGAGCACAGATTTGGGCTTCTACGAAAGATAGAGAGAGGGGCAAAACTAAGTAGTACCACATAAAACCAAGGGCAAAACTGAGTAGTATAAAAATGGAAAGTGTCTTGTACAATTAAATACATCGTGGAATACATCAAATTATGCCAAGATAGATCCACTAGAGTTCATTGGATGTGTGTTCTTCTCATAAACCACACATGGATCCACCTGTGTGATTACATGTCTACTCTTTTCATTAACCATAGTTAGAGTCATTGCATGTCTGTTCTTTTCACAAACCACATATAATCAGTGTCATTGCATGTGTGTTCTTCTCATGAACCACACATGGATCCACCCAGTGTGATTGCATGTATGTTCTTTTCACAAACCACATATGGATCCAGCAGTGTCATTGCATGTATGTTCTTTTCATGAACCACACCCAGTGTCATTGCATGTCTGTTCCTTTCATGAACCACACATGGATCCACCAGTATCATTGCATGTGTGTTCTTTTCATGAACCACCTAAGGATCCACCAGTGTCATTGGATGTGTGTTCTTCTCATGAACCACACATGGATGTACCAGTGTCATTGGATGTGTGTTCTTCTCATGAACCACACATGGATCCACCAGCGTCATTGCATATCTGTTCTTTTCATGAACCACACATGGATCCACCAGTGTCATTGCATGTCTGTTCTTTTCATGAACCACATAAGGATCCACCAGTATCATTGGATGTGTGTTCTTCTAAACAAACCACACATGGATCCACCAGTGTCATTGTATGTGTGTTCTTCTCATGAATGACAACTAGAGTCATTGCATGTGTGTTCTTCTAAAAAACCACATAAGGATCCACTAGTGTCATTGCATGTGTGTTCTTCTAAACAAACCACATAAGGATCCACCAGTGT
Source organism: Avena insularis (assembly GCA_023614405.1). NCBI lineage: Eukaryota > Viridiplantae > Streptophyta > Magnoliopsida > Poales > Poaceae > Avena > Avena insularis. The sequence continues at coordinate 471,825,155 of CM042696.1, read as the reverse complement.
CATTGCATGTTTTTTCTTCTCATGAACCACATAAGGATCCACCAGTGTCATTGCATGTCTGTTCTTTTCACAAACCACATAAGGATCCACCAGTGTCATTGCATGTATATTCTTTTCATGAACCACATAAGGATCCACCGGTGTCATTGCATGTCTGTTCTTTTCAAGAAGCACACATGGATCCACAAGTGTCATTGCATGTCTGTTATTTTCATGAACCACATAAGGATCCACCAGTGTCATTGCATGTCTGTTCTTTTCAAGAACCATATAAGGATCCACCATTGTCATTGGATGTGTGTTATTCTCATGAACCACACAAGGATCATCCACTGTCATTCCTTGTATGTTCTTTTCATGAACCACACCCAGTATCATTACATGTCTGTTCCTCTAAACAAACCACATAAGGATCCACCAGTGTCATTGCATGTCTATTCTTTTCATGAACTGCACATGGATCCACCACTTTCATTGCATGTGTATTCTTTTCATGAACCACAGCTAGAGTCATTGCATGTGTGTTCTTCTAAACAAACCACACATGGATCCACCTAGTGTGATTGCATCTCTGTTCTTTTCACAAACAAAATAAGGATCCACCAGTGTCATTGGATGTGTGTTCTTATCATGAACCACACATGGATCTACCAGTGTCATTGCATGTCTGTTCTTTTCATGAACCACACCTAGTGTCATTGCATGTCTGTTTCTCTAAACAAACCACATAAGGATCCACCAGTGTCATTGCATGTCTATTCTTTTCATGAACCACACATGGATCCACCAGTGTCATTGCATGTGTGTTCTTTTCATGAACCACGGCTAGAGTCATTGCATGTGTGTTCTTCTAAACAAACCACACATGGATCCACCAGTGTCATTCATGTCTGTTCTTTTCATGAACCACACATGGATCCACCAGTGCCATTGCATGTCTATTGTTTTCATGAACCACACCAAGTGTCATTGCATGTCTGTTCCTCTAAACAAACCACATAAGGGTCCACCAGCGTCATTGGATGTGTGTTCTTTTTATGAACCACATAAGGATCCACCGGTGTCATTGCATGTGTGTTCTTTTCATGAACCATAGCTAGAGTCATTGCATGTGTGTTCTTCTAAACAAACCGCACATGGATCCACCAGTGTGATTGCATGTGTGTTCTTTTCATGAACCACACATGGATCCACCAGTATCATTGCATGTGTGTTCTTTTCATGAACCACAGCTAGAGTCATTGCATGTGTTTTCTTCTAAACAAATCACACATGGATTCACCTAGTGTGATTGCATGTCTGTTCTTTTCATGAACCACACCCAGTGTCATTACATGGTTGTTCTTCTAAACAAACCACACATGGATCCACCAGTGTCATTGCATGTCTCTTCTTTTCATGAACCACACCAAGTGTCATTGCATGTCTGTTCCTCTAAAAAAACACATAAGGATCCACCAATGTCATTGCATGTCTGTTCTTTTCATGAACCACACATGGATCCACCAGTGTCATTGCATGTGTGTTCTTTTCATGAACCATAGCTAGAGTCATTGCATGTGTGTTTTTCTAAACAAACCACACATGGATGAACCTAGTGTGATTGCATGTCTGTTCTTTTGACAAACCACACATGGATCCACCAGTGTCATTGCATGTGTGTTCTTTTCATGAACCACAGCTAGAGTCATTGCATGTGTGTTCTTCTAAACAAACCACACATGGATCCACCCAGTGTCATTGCATGTGTGTTCTTCTAAACAAACCACATAAGGATCCACCAGTTTCATTGCATGTGTGTTCTTTTAATGAACCACAGCTAGAGTCATTGCACGTGTGTTCTTCTAAACAAACCACACATGGATCCGCCTAGTGTGATTGCATGTCTGTTCTTTTCATGAACCACACCCAGTGTCATTGCATGTGTATTCTTCTGAACAAACCACACATGGATCCACCAGTGTCATTGCCTGTCTGTTCTTTTCATGAACCACACCCAGTGTCATTGCATGTCTATTCCTCTAAACAAACCGCACATGAATCCACGAGTGTCATTCCATGTGTGTTATTTTCATGAACCACAGCTAGAGTCATTGCATGTGTGTTCTTCTAAACAAACCACACATGGATCCACCTAGTGTGATAGCATGTCTGTTCTTTTAACAGACCACACATGGATACACCAGTGTCATTGCATGTGTGTTCTTCTCATAAACCACACCCATTGTCATTGCATGTCTGTTCCTCTAAACAAACCACATAAGGATCCACTAGTGTCATTGCATGTTTGTTCTTCTCATGAACCACATAAGGGTCCACCAGTGTCATTGCATGTGTGTTCTTTTCATGAACCACACATGGATCCACCAGTGTCATTGCATGTCTGTTCTTTTCATGAACCACACCCAGTGTCATTGCATGTTTGTTCCTCTAAACAAACCACATAAGGATCCACAAGTGTCATTGCATGTCCGTTCTTTTCATGAACCACACATTGATGCACCAGTGTCATTGCATGTGTGTTCTTTTCATTAACCATAACTAGAGTCATTGCATGTGTGTTCTTCTAAACAAACCTCACATGGATCAACCTAGTGTGATTACATCTCTGTTCTTCTAAACAAACCACACATGGATCCACCAGTGCCATTGCATGTGTGTTTTTCTCATGAACCACACCCATTTTCATTGCATGTCTCTTCCTCTAAACAAACCACATAAGGATCCATCAGTGTCATTTCATGTCTGTTCTTTTCATGAACCGCACATGGATCCACCCGTGTCATTGCGTGTGTGTTCTTTTCATGAACCACACGTATAGTCATTGCATGTGTGTTCTTCTAAACAAACCACACATGGATCCACCTAGTGTGATTGCATGTCTGTTCTTTTCACAAACCACACATGGATACACCAGTGTCATTACATGTGTGTTCTTCTCATGAACGACAACTAGAGTCATTGCATGTGTGTTCTTCTAAACAGACCACATAAGGATCCACCAGTCTCATTGCATGTGTGTTCTTCTAAACAAACCACATAACGATCCACCAGTGTCATTGCATGTTTGTTCTTCTCATGAAACACATAAGGATCCACTAGTGGCATTGCATGTATGTTCTTTTCACAAACCACATAAGGATCCACTAGTGTCATTGCATGTCTGTTCTTTTCATGAACCACATAAGGATCCACCAGTGTCATTGCATGTCTGTTCTTTTCAGGAACCATACATGGATCCACCAGTGTCATTGCATGTCTATAATTTTCATGAACCACATAAGGATCCACCAGTGTCATTGCATGTCTGTTCTTTTCATGAACCGCATAAGGATCCACCAGTGTCATTGGATGTGTGTTCTTCTCATGAACCACACATGGATCCACTAGTGTCATTGCATGTATGTTCTTTTCATGAACCACACCTAGTGTCATTGCATGTCTATTCCTCTAAACAAACCATATAAAGATCCACTAGTGTCTTCATGAACCGCACATGGATCCACCAGTGTCATTGCATGTGTGTTCTTTTCATGAACCACAGCTAGAGTCATTGCATGTGTGTTCTTCTAAACAAACCACACATGGATCCACCTAGAGTCATTGCATGTCTGTTCTTTTCATGAACCACACCCAGTGTCATTGTATGTGTGCTCTTCTAAACAAACCACACATGGATCCACCAGGGGGTCATTGCATGTGTTCTTTTCATGAACCACACCTAGTGTCATCATGAGTTGCTTGAATGGTATTTACTACAAATATTTTATGGCAGTTTAATTGAACCTAATAAAATTGAACTAGCCTCTTTCGCAGAAGGAGCCTTTGTGAATCTTCCTATACCTAAAGCTTGGGCTTTACTTAATAGAATTCGTGATCATAGAGTTTCATGGAATTTTGGTATAGGAAGTGAAGGAGGTGTAGAAATAGAGCATGATTGTATTCATGACTATAATAAAAAAGGCCATGTTAAAGAATTATCTAAAGAGCTTTATTTGGATTCAGATCTTGTGTTCCAAGTTGCTAAAGCTTTTACAAAACATATTAAAGCTCCAAAGGAGGAACCAATCAAGTATGACCCACCACCTGAACCAGAAAAGAAAGGAGAAGATAAAGCAACACTGGCCTCCATAGAACCAATATATGAAGTGCCTTTCCCTAACACTGCGCAAAAGCATATTTTTGAATATGAGCAGGTCAAAGCAGTACAGGAAAAGAGGCAAGAGGGAAGCATGCCAGAAGTCGTGGAACATCTGGAAGAAACCAAAGATGAAGAGGTAACCAAGGAAGCAATTATGGCTATGTACTCACATTGTAATATAGTTGAACTTGATGAAGAGTTTCCGTATTGGTTGAAGGTAAAACAAAGGTAAAAGATGTGGGTAAGCCTATTCTTCCCTGCATATTCAAAGAAACCTCTCATTATGGTTTATGTGATCTTGGCACCGAAGTTAATGTTATATCTTATGATTTCTACTTAGAAATAAAAGAAGAAATAGAACCGGCTACAATTGAAAATACTGATATAACAATTATGTTTGCCAATAAAAATCTTAGAATTCCAATGGGAGTAGTTGACAATGCAACTGTCATAATTGGCAACAAAGACTTTCCTATTGATTTTGTAGTTGTTGATATGCCAGCTGACACTCTTTGCCTAGTTATATTTGGAAGGAACTTTTTGGGTGATATAGGTGCCTATGTTAACTTCAAGAAGGAGATTGTGTCTCTTAAGCTTGGGGGAATGGAAAACAAATTCCATTTCTCCAAATTTAAAGACATACCTCCACAAATACAAGAAGAAGAGAAAACTATTAAGGAAATGGTGGCTCTTTTATTTAGTAATCAAGAAGAAGAAATAGATGAAGATCCAAATTATGAAGAAATAGTTATGGAGGACAAGTCCCTGGGAGAACTAGAAAATGAATTCGATTCACTTCCCGTTTTGGGACCTCCAAATGATGAGGCTTTTGAAGAGCCAGAAAAGACATGGGCAAGGAATTAACACCCCCAGAGTTGAAGACTCTACCAGAAAATCATAAATACAGGTTTTTAGATGATACCAATAAATTCCCTGTTATTATTAGTGCTAAAATTTCAGGAGAATAAGAAGAAGAACTCACGAGGATACTTAAGGAGCATCGCTAGGCCTTTGGGTACTCAATGGATGACTTGAAGGGCATTAGTCCCATGATAGTTGTTGCTGCCTCATGTATTAACGAGCTCGTTGGGAACCCCAAGAGGAAGGTATGATGAGCACAGCAGTAAGTTTCCCTCAGTTATGAAACCAAGGTTATCAATCCAGTAGGAGCAAGGAAACACCCCAAAGGTGTAGCTAGTAACGCTGAACGGGCGCGACTACGG